>JANBPO010004741.1:10606718-12010993 GCA_024336825.1 Amorphophallus titanum
TTGATCATCACGGGGCAGCGCTGCTTCGTCTCCGCCATGATCTGCGCGAACGTGTCCTTGGACCACGTCGGCGTGCCGTCGTCGTTGCGCGCGTGGATGTGAACGATCGCCGCGCCCGCCTCGTACGCGCGCCGCGCCTCCTCGGCGATCTCGACCGGCGTGTACGGGATCGCCGGGCAGTGCTTCTTGGTCGTCACGGCGCCGGTGAGGGCGCAGGAGATGATCACCTTGTCGTCGGCGGACACGGGGGAACCTTTGCCGTCTCGACGCGCGGAGTCAAGCGCGGACTCTCAGCCGTGCGCGAACGCGGGGATCTCGGTCAGGTCCTCGATCATGCGCGCGCGCGGGTGGCGGCGAGGACCGTCCCGACGCCGAGTTCGTCTGGGTGCTCGACCCCATTGTTGGAACCAGGGCGTTCATCTCCGGCCTGCCGGTGTGGACCACATTGATCGGTCTGCGCTTTCAGGGCGCGCCGGTGCTGGGCTCGATCGGCCAGCCGCATATCGGCGAAATCTTCATCGGCCACGCGGGCGGCTCGCGCCTCGTGGCGGGTGGGCGCGAAACGCCGCTGAAGGTGCGTCCCTGCCCGAACTTCCACGAGGCGGTCATCGCCACCACCGACCCGATCCTGTTCAAGGGCGACGATGCGGCCGCCTGGAACGCCCTGCGCGCCTCCGTCCGCCTCGCGCGGCTGGGTTGCGACGCCTACGCCTACGCCATGGTCGCGATGGGCAAGCTGGACGTCGTGGTCGAGACCGGCCTGAAGAGCTGGGACATCGAGGCCGCGCGGGCCCTGATGATGGGCGCCGGCGGGTTCGTGGCCGACTGGCGCGGCGCCCCGATCGGCAACGATGGCGGCCAGATGCTGATCGCCGGCGATCCGGCCTGCCTGGAAGCCGCGGCCGGCTTCCTCAGTTCGGTGGCGAGACCTTAGACGCGAGCGCGTCGAACTCGCGCCAGAAGATGGCCCGGATGTCGTCGGTCTCCATCAGGATCTCGTGCCGGGACGGGTCGATCTCGACATAGCGGCAACCCGGGATGAGCTCCGCGAACCGTTTCTCGGCCGCCACGTCGACCAGCTTTTCCTCGCCCGCCGCGACGATGGTGAAGGGCATGGCGATCTGGCGCAGCGCCGGCGCGCGCTTCAACCACGCCTGGGCGACGAAGGCGCTTTCCAGCCAGCCCCAGGTCACCGGCCCCAAGGCCAGTTCGCGGTGATCGAGGATCAAGGCCTGGTTGCGCTCGAACCGCGCGCGGTCGTGGGTCAGGACATTGTCTTCGAACCGGCCGCTGAAGGCGTTGCGCCCGCCCCTCGGCGCATAGCCCTTGGCGCCGCCCAGCGTGTTGATCGTCCGGATCAGCGCGCGGATGAACCAGAAATGCTCGAACGGGATGCCGAACATCGGCGCGGTCAGGATCGCCCCGTCCGCCACCACCTCGCCTTTCGCCAGGGCGAGCGCGGTCAGGCAGCCGCCCATCGAATGGCTGACCAGGATGCGCGGCCCGGCGGGCAGCCGGTCTTCGAAGGCTTTCAGCAGCAGCCCGAAGTCGGCGGCGAAGGGGTCGAAGCCATCGGCATGGCCTTTTTCACGGTCGGGCAGCAGCCGGTCGGACAGGCCCTGGCCGCGCCAGTCGTGGGTCAGGACGGTGAAGCCACGCGCCACCAGTTCCGCGACAACCTCAAGATAATTCTCGATGAATACACAAAATAAAACTATGTTAGTTCAGTTCTTTATTTCTAAGTTAACTATCTTTCTGTTAAATTAAAATTGAATTAATCTAAAATTAAGTTAAACGGATTTACTTAACCCCTAAAATAGCTAACCCATTTCTAAAGTGAAACTAAGTAGGCTAATCTATGTGATCCAAATGTTGGGCTCCATGTCGTTCCTCTGTGCATACCATGATCGCGTTTTCATGGGTTTCTAACACACTTGGCTTCCAAAGTTGGACACACCACAAATATATTTCTCTGTCATTTCACCTTCCAATTGTCAGGTGTTTTGCAAATGAGAACATCTTTATGAACGTCAAGAGAGTCATCTAACCCCTCCCTACGGTTAGTGGTGATCTTCCCACAGGTAACAAATGAGCACATGCTGAAGTTTTTTTTACTAGATAGAGGTTAAAAAGGGGGTGCAAATGGTAATCGAAACGAATTAGATTAGGGGCGGGTTGTTGAAAGCCCGAATGGGATAATTTCGTATCGAAAAATATATGTGGATTCCTTAAGCTTATAGTCCTCGGCCCTTCAACATTAGCATCTAGATTTTAAGGTTTGAAAGATGGTATTAGAGCAGGTAAGACCCACTTTGTGCCACCTCCTTTCTAATCTGATTTTCACGGCCCATCTTGACCGTGAGGGAGAGTGTTGGAGTCCCGAATAGGGATAGTCCGATAACGAAAAATATATGTAAATTTTTTGAATTTATAATCTTGGACCCTTCAACCTTAGTACCTAGATTTTGATACTTGTAAGATAAGTAAGCACATGTCACCTTTACATTGATTGGCGAATGAGAACGATGGCTGTTTTGCACAGAAGCTCCGAATGGGGTATTCAGTACCGGTGACGACATCTCCTTAACTTCGATTATGTTAAAAGAACAAAAGGAAATTAGCCCGTGCAAATCATACCATATACATCACCAAACGGAGTTCTAAGATCTGATCCCAACAACATTTTATGATCTGATCTGACACAACCTTTCTGAGCCGAAGGATGAGGAAACTTTGTGTACTCTCAGAGTTCTACATAATCACACGTCCCCAAAAGCTAAGAAAATTTAATTCCTTCCTAACTCTTTGTACTCTAAACATCGTTGCCGCTCTCTTCATTCTTAGTTGACTTGATCGTCGGAGGTGTTTTCCCTCGAGAATGTCGAGGGGACACTGAGTAACTTCCTTTCTTTCTCAAGCCGAGCAAGAAAATCGTGCTAGGGTTGTGTAAGTAGTTCTCATCTGTGGAGTCAAAACTCAGAGTCTGAACCTACTCCAATTCAGGTTGACTCGACGACTTGAGTTCTCTTCCTCATCTTTCTTCTCTCTGGGCCAATTTGTTTTCGAGCAGGTGCAGGTGACGGTGGCCGAGAGCCTGGGGGTCGAGCACCGGGGCGGTTTCTACGAGACGGCCGGCGCACTGCGCGACATCGTCCAGAACCACGTCATGCAGGTGCTGGCCCTCACCCTGATGGAGTCGCCCACCAGCACCGACGCCGACCGCATCCGCGACGAGAAGGTCAAGCTGCTCCAGGCCATCGACATCCCGACGCCCGACGAACTGATCTTCATCAGCTCGTTCAGCGGCGGTGAGGTGTTTCGTTCCGGCGTCACCTACACGCGCGGGCTCGGCAGGATCTTCTACTTCGGCCCCGGGGACCAGGCGTACCCGGTGTACGAGCACCCGGATGTTCGGCGCGTGCTGGCGAACGCCGTGCAGTGGGCCGCACCGGAGCCGGGCGTGCACGCGGCCCTTGAGGTGAAGAACCCTGCCCGAGGCTGGTTCGAGTCATCCGCGGGATGAACGCAAGCGACCACTCGCCGCAGTCGTTTGCGAGCAAACAGGATGGCAGCTACCCACGGCCACAACTGGTGCGATCGGCGTACTGCAGTCTCGATCGACTCGTCGGATTCGCTTACGACGACGACGATCGCGGTCGCGCAGAGCACTGGGAGCGGATCGAGAAGCCATTCGATCGGTCGATTCAGCTGCCGTTCGCGCCTGAGAGCGATGCGTCGGGGGTAGGCATTCGCGACATCCATCCGATCGTCTGGTACCGCATCGAATTCGGGGCCGCGGACCTGGTCGACGCGGGGTTCGGCGATGATCGCCGGACGCTGATGCTGCGGTTCGGCGCCGTCGACTACACGGCGGATGTCTGGGTCGATGCTGTCTTCGTCGGGCGACATCGCGGTGGCCACACCGCGTTCAGTTTCGATGTCACCACTGCGCTCGCCGACTCTGACACCCATGTGATCACCGTGCGCGCGGAGGACGACCCGTTCGATTCGGCGAAACCGCGCGGAAAGCAGGACTGGCTGGAGCGGCCACATTCCATCTGGTACGAGCGAACGACGGGCATCTGGCGCAGCGTGTGGCTCGAGGCGGTGCCGCGCACTCGGATCGCGCGGTTGGACTGGGTCGCCGACTCGAGGAGCGAGAGCGCGACTGCCGCGATCGAGTTGGAGGGCGGCGATTTCCGCAGCAGTCGGCGGGTGAAGGTCGAGCTGTTCTTCGAGGGCGAGCCCATCGGCCTCGCCGAGGTCGCGGTCACTGGCCAGCGAGCAACCATCGATGTGTCCGTCGAGGCCCGTCGCAACGGCCAGGATCGGCAGAACACCCACTGGTCGCCGGCGGCCCCCCGACTGATCGACGCTACAGTCACTCTCGCCGATGACGATGGAGAGCTGATCGACGTTAACCAGAAAGAACTCTCGCGTGTAGTGACCGGACTTCCTTCCCGTCACGATTTCGTGTATCAGTCGGGTTTTTAAAGAGATGCCAAGGTGTTGCCTAGACGATGCCTAAGTGGACGCCTTGTTGCCTAAGTGCTCAGGGACCTCACGAACGCCTTGGGTCACCTTGTCGCCTTTACATCATTATCGGCCTGTAAAGTTTTATTTTTAATAGTTTTGTTTTGTTTGAGTATATGAATTTTTCTTGGGAGTTTCATGCAGATTCTGCTACATTGGAAGAGGATCTTTGTGTACTTTGTGTGATGAAGTATTGTGGTTCTTCTTGGGTCGTTCTCTTTAGGAAAAGGAAAATCAGTGTCTGTGTCCGTCTTGGGCATCTAATGCTAACAGGTCCCTTACGGACTTTTCTTCATTATACTCCAACACTTAGATGGTCCTTTGATGAGATAGGTGGGAGTGTCATTTGGATGCTTGAATGTGCAAGCTTGAATCTGTAGGGTCTGAGATTATGATCTAGGCAAAAGTTCTCAGTTTCCAATATTTGTGAATGTGCATTTGTGGCTATGCGTTGAAGCAGCTTCTTGCACTCTACTTGTATAGAACTCTTGTAGTTTTGAAGCATGTATTTGAGAGAACTGTCTTTCTTAATTGTTCTGCGTGTCTCTAAAGTTATTTCTTTGTGTTTAATACCTCAATTTTAGAATGGTTTGTATGTCATTTCCATGTACCCACAGGGCAGAGTTGCTTACCAGTCGGCTCAAGTTTACATGAGTTTCAGTTATGCAATTTTTTTTCATGAGGAAGTATGAATTGTGATAGATGACATGGTCTCTAGACTTCCTGTTCCAAAAATGGCTCTCTGTCATCCTTGTCATGATAACACTAATTTTATGCTTGTTCTCAGCATCAGTAATCCCTTCAGGTCTCAAACTAAAATGTTTTAGATACAAAAACTGCAACTTATTTATCCTGAGTTATGCATGGGACAAGAGTATTTTGACGAGCTTTGTCTTCCGATTGTCTGTCATATGTACTATATTGTTGTTATTTTACTATGATCATGTGTGAGAGAGAAACTAATCCGAGACCAGGAATCCATTGTTTGATTTCTTGTATTTTGAAGCTTTGACATTGCTACTGCTACTCTGTCTGCACTAGTTGTTTGTTCATTCCTTATCACGTCAAATATTCTTGTCTCCACATCTTGACTTGTGAGTCCTTGCATGTTTATATGAAATTTAATATTCTTATTCATGTTTTCCTTGGCAGCTGCTTAAGCAGACCAGATGTTCACTGCAAGGAAGAAGATCCAACAGGAAAAGGGCTTGGAGCCAACTGAGTTTGAAGATGTTGTCGCACAGGTTATCTTACATTTTGACGTTAAATCCATATTCCTCAATATACTTATTAAAGGGAAATTCTGTTTTCACTCGGTTCATTTTTTGTATTTGCTTTTGTCTGTTTTACCGGGCATTCTTTGACTTGGAGAACTCTAATAATGAGCTCAAGAGTGATTTGAAAGATCTCTTCATCAACTCTGCAGTGTAAATGCATGATTTGTTCTATTATTACGTCCATATTTAGCATTAAACTTCTTTGCTATTATGTACTTCTACTCATGGTCACTACTTGCAGCCAAGTTGATGTTCCTGGGGGCAAGAAAGCTGTGGTCATCCATGTGCCATATCGATTAAGAAAAGCTTTCCGTAAGATTCATGTACGGCTTGTCAGAGAGCTGGAGAAAAAATTCAGTGGGAAGGTGAGGCTGAACTAAGCATTATTTTGAGTTTAGGTTGTTAGTGTTTATTATTTTATGCTCCCTTCATCTGAAAACTGGTCAGTGGCAAGCCAGTAGGTAAAAGATGATTCATAAACCTTGGTTCTTCAGAAACATCAAACGTGAGAATGTCAGGTTTATTGCGATTTTGTTTGTACTCCAAGGACTGTGATGATTGTGTTGATTTACAAGTGCTGATGCCAAGAACTGTGATGACTATGTTGATTTACAAGTGTTGATGGCTTGATGCTAAGAACAGTGATGATTGTGCTGATTTACAAGTGATGATGCTACAGGCTGATTATAGTTGGTACACTATTTTGCCAAACAAGTAACAAAGTAAATCATTTTGTGCAGCGTGTAACTTGGCATATATTGCCCGTGCTTTTAATTCTTTCTGGAGTGTGAAAGAAACGACGTTGCTGCTTGGTAGAAATGTATTGTTAGAACTCGGTTGTACATGAGCCTTTTTCCATTAGGAGCAGTTCCTGTTTCCTATATTTAAACTCTCCTCTCAGAGTTCAAGTTGTCCATTATTTTGCTGCGTGCTTGTTCCCAATAGCTAATTTTCCTTTCTCACTCCTTTGTAGGATGTTGTCCTGATAGCCACACGTAGGATACTAAGGCCGCCTAAGAAAGGGTCAGCTGTTCAACGCCCTCGCAACCGTACGCTTACTGCTGTGCACGACGCAATGTTGGAAGACATTGTTTACCCTGCAGAAATTGTGGGGAAGCGTGTGAGGTACCGACTTGATGGCTCGAAGATTATCAAGGTGTGGAACAAATTAGAATGCTCTCATTGTCCATTCCCATTCTCTGCTTTTGTTCATCTATGACTTGCCCCTTCTGTTCTTACCGGGATCTTTGCTAGCTTTGTATCCGCTTTGGTTCTTTTCTGATCCTGTTATTTGATTTCACCTTTGTTCCTAAGTTGATGTTATGGGTATGCTACAGACCTTTATACTTCTTGCGGTTCATGTTTTCAATCTTAGCAGTCTCAGTTGCTTGAAAAGCGGTCTTTTTCTATAGCCAGGTTTCCCTTCTCACATAGCGAAGCGTTGAAATCCTAATCGTTGTGTTTGAGTGATCTAGCTTTATATATGTAAAAGCTATCTATTAACAGTCCTTTCCGGTCGTTTCTGATTGCATATTTTGTTTTACTTCCTATCTCCATTTTGCAATCATTTGATGATCCACATTTCATTTAAATATGAAAAATGAAAAGACATCTGATCATTTTATACGCGTTATTGGTTGTCAAATAAGGTTTTGCTACGAAATTCACTCGTGTTTGTGTTGGCCAGATCTTCCTGGATCCCAAAGAGAAAAACAACACCGAGTTCAAGGTTGACACCTTCACCGCGGTCTACCGCAAGCTGTCTGGGAAGGATGTGGTGTTTGAGTACCCTGTAACCGAGGCATGAGTTGGTGGTGCAGATGTTAAGAGTATTAGTTCTCGGCAGAATGGAATCTTGGATCTTCTCTGCCATGTGAAATTTCTCTTTCGTATTTGTTCCTTGAGGTCACTACTGTTTCCATGAACTCAGACTATGTTTTGGTGATTGGGTATTGTTTTGGTAGAATACTATGAAATCGGTATTTAATTTTTTTTTGGTCTGCTACATGAAACATTTCGAATGTGACCACAGTGCCTTTATGTGTAAAAGGGTATCTGTGTTATTTAAAATTATCCAAAGGTTGCGAGTTGACGCCAGTGACACCGGTCGTCGTTCTTATCGTTATCATCAAAGACTTATCTCATTATTTGACGTCAGTTATATAAATCTTGTTCTGTTAAAATATTTATCAATTGTTGCGTTAATATTTAAATTCAAGAAGTCAACATCTTTTCTAATGAAGATTTTTTTGGCATATTAGTCTTTATAATTTTTTAATGGCATTGATAAAGCATCCGCTGTGCCGGCTCGGCGGCGCGCCGGCCGCCTTCAAGGACGCCATCGAGGTGCTGGAACTGGCGCTGTTGCGCGGCACGCGCCCGCAGGCAGGAAGCGTCGGTCTGGCTCGTGACTTTGCACGCTTTCGCGATGAACTCGACAAGCTGCGGCGCGGCGAACTATCCGCCGCGATCGGACCAAGCAAAGGGACCGACCAACAAAGGGCCGGAGGGAATGTCCGCTTGAAGCCGATATTCCCTCCGGCTCCTTTGTTTGGCGACCGACCTCCGGGCATTTCTCCCAGGTACCAGATCCTTGTAGAGCGTCAAGAGCGAAGCGCCTCAATTCCGATGACGGGTTCCCGGAAAACTTGGCCTTGGCGAAGAGGGTTCATTCCCTGACCAAGAGCACGATGGCCTTGATCCTGGCCTGACGTTGATCATCCGGAGCGTTTGGTCCGTGCCGGCAGGGGATCAAACAAGGGGGACTTGCTTTATGTTTCCGCGGAAACTATAATGAGGACATGAGAAGAGCGAGATCGAATGGACCCGCCATTGGCGCGGTCAGCGACCTGGACGCACACCTCGGGTTCTGGCTCAGATATGTGTCCAATCATGTATCGGGCGCGTTCCAGAAAGGTGTTGAAGCCGAGGGCGTATCCGTATCGGAATGGGTCGCTTTGCGTCAAATCTACAAAGTTGGCCCTATCGCTCAGGGCGGACTCGTAGCGTCTTTGGGCATGACGAGGGGTGCTGTCTCAAAGATTGTCACGAGGCTGGAAGACAAGGGCTTGGCAACCCGAACGGTTTCGGCCGAGGACTCACGGTCGTGGTTGCTCGAACTCACCAGGTCGGGTCGTGAGCTGGTGCCCAGGCTTGCGAATGTTGCCGATCAGAACGACCTCGCCTTTTTCGGCCACCTTGATCCAGGCGTGCGCGCCGCGATGATCGAGACATTGAAGGGGATCGTGAGCGTGCGCGAACTCCATGAAATTCCCGTCGACTAGATCAAGATTGAAAGGTGATAACCAATGAGTTTTCCACAATCCATCCGTGAAGTTGTCGAGGCTTGCTCGAAAGAATCCCAAGCCGGCACGTCCAGCTTCGGCCAGATCGTCACGACCCTTATGGCTGCGGGCGTGGAGACTTACCAGGCGGATTTCCGGAGCAAGAAGACGACCTACTATCTGCCCACCGGCGAGACAGTCGCCGTTGACCTGCTGGTGCCCGACACGCAAGTCGAACAGCACTTCAGTGTCGAAAAGATGCAGGAAGCCGTGCGAGGAGCCCAGGCCGGCAGGGTCAAGTATCCGGAGTTCCTGCAATTGTCCCTGGCGGCTGGCTGCGTCGGATATTTGTGCACATGCTGCTACCGCCTAGATTTGATACGAAAGGAAAAATATGTCATCTGAAGAAAGAACTTGATGGCTAAAACAGTCACCTAGAGCCTAGTTTGATAGCCTGCACCTTGCAATGGTTAGATTTGTTTTCAAACAATCAAATGCTGATCATACTATGTTTGTCAAGTGGACAAGAGGACATATAACTATGCTACTTCTTTATATGGAAGACATGATTGTCACCGGAGATGATGAGGTAGGGATCAAACAGTTAAAGAAAGTTGGCTACTGAATTTGAAATTAAAGGTTTGGGTGAACTAAGATATTTCTTGGAAATTGAAGTAGCCAGAGCAAGGAATGGGATCTACATCTATCAGAGGAAGTATGCACTGAATCAGCTGACCAAAACTGGGAAGTTGGGATGTAAGCCTGCAGCAACACCAATTGAATTAAATCACGGACTATCAAACACAGGGAGAAGAATTCTCACTAGAAGATAGCGGTTTATATCAAAGATTGATAGGAAAGCTCCTAAATTGGTCATTAACTCGGCCATATTTGCCTTATTTTGTGTGTAGTTAGTCATTCATGCATGCTCCATGAATAGTGCACATGAAAGTTGTATAACGCATACTGATATACTCAAAGTCATGTCCAGGAAAAGGTTCTCTCTTTCAGAAAGTTGAAGACCTGAGCCTTGAAGGATATGCAGACGCAAATTGGCCTAGGTCACAAGATGACAGGAGATCAACCTCGGGTTCTTATGCCTTTCTAGGTGGAAACTGGTTACCTGGAAAAGTAAAAAGTAAACAATGTGTGGAAGATCAAGTGTAGAGGCAGACTGGGCCATGGCACATGGGTTAGCAGAGTTGATTTAGCTAAATTTTCTTCTGTTGGATCTAGAAGTTCCAATGAAACTCCCCATGAAACTTTATTGTGACAACAAAGTAGCGATAAACATTGCAAACAACCCTGTCCACCATGACAAAACAAAACACATTGAGATTGACAGACATTTCATTAGAGAGAACTGGACTCAACATAACTCTATCTGCCCTGTCTAAAGCCACAACAGCAAGTTGTTGATATATTCACCAAGGCTATGACTGAAGCTCAGTTTAGGTCTACCCTTAATAAGCTGAGCATTAAGGATATCTATGCTTACCTTAAGGGGGAGGGTAGAAAAATAGGGATATTTATGTAATACTGGAAGTTACAGGGTGTATTTGTAATTTCTTTTCTTTCTCATCATCCTCTTATAGGAGGGTAAATCTAAAAAATGGTCTCAAGGGTTAAATATATCAGGAAGGGCGAACTGCCCAAGAAGGCAGTTTACGACCTCTCCTCTTTCTCTTTCTTCATTGGCATCTCGTCAATCAAGAAATTGTAAAGTTGCATAGGCTAAACCTCCAGGCCGCCTCCAAGCCAACCCAGCCGGAGAGGCGAAGTGTTGACTTTGAAGCCAACCTCATCAACCAGGTCATTGACCGAAGCATCCCCTTGCCGCCCAAGTGCCTCCAGCTCTCGTCCCAACGGGAAGAGTATGAGATAGAACAGTTGAAGACCTTCACAGTCTCTTATCAGCGGAGAAGAAGGAGCAAGAAGGGCAAGAAGGGAGAAAAATCGATCATCTTTTACAAAGGTGACCTAGTCCCACCGTACCCTCCTGAAGATGATTTCGACTGGAATACTCCCACCGATGTGGCGCCAGAGCCGGTCCAGGATATGGACGACATGCCGAAGTACATCAGGGAAATGTGTAAAAAGCAACACATCCCACAAGCTCAGGACCCTGCGCGGGCGGCATATTTCCATCAGCCGTGGAACCGTTCGCAAATCCATGGGCAACCTCCTTCTCCCACAAAGACATGTGGGGACTCGGCTATGACCAGGAGAGGGACTTCAAGGTCTATTATGCAGTCAATGCCATAAGACTGCTACCTCCTCATCACGGGCAAGCAGAAGTAAAGCCCAAGACTGATGACTATGTAAGGGAGTCCGGTGAGGCGTCAATGACACCATCACCTTCATCAGAAGTCAACAGTGACCACCCCTCAGAGGGAGAATCAGCCCAGCCTGCCAATCATCAACATGAAGAAGCAAGTTCCTCGACTTCAAGCCATGAGCAAGAGTGCTTCGAAGAATTTGAAGTCTACCAAGCAAACACCAATGATGAGGGAGACTTCGTCAACCTCCAACCAGCTCCACCGGAGCTTGAAGACGGTGGTCAAGCAACTGTGGACGAGTTGATTGAGATCAATCTCGGAAGCAAAAGAGACTATCGCCCAACCTTCATAAGCACTCTCCTCAACAAGGAAGAAAGGCAGTCGTATCGACAGCTCCTAGAAGAGTTTAGGGATTGTTTCGCCTGGACTTATAAAGAAATGCCCGGGCTCGACCCTTCTGTGGCTGGAGCATGAGCTAGCAATACTTCCAACAGTCAAGCAAGCTCAAAGACGTATGCACCACGAGCTGGAGCTAAAAGTCAATGCTGAGGTTGACAAGATGATCGACATAGACTTCATAGAGCCTTGCTTATATCCTGTGTGGCTCGCCAACATAGTCCCAGTGAAGAAGAAGAATGGCCAAGTCCGAGTCTGCATCGACTTCAGGGATTTGAACAAAGCATGCCCAAAAGACGACTTCCCTGTCCCAATCACTGAGACAATGGTTGACATGACCACCGGTCACGAAGCCTTGTCTTTTATGGACGGGTCGTCGGGTTCCAAAAAGCGGAAGTGGATTTGGACTCCGCCATCCTTACTTCTGAATTTTCTCCCGCCGGTGCGCCAGGTTAGTGTTCAGGAATCACCTCCGACCACCCTCACTAATCTGTCCACCACGAGCAACCCCGGCCACCTTCGACAACGCCGTCTATTCTGGAGGAAAGAAGACTGAACCACGAAGACTCCAGCTCTGGTCCCGCCTTATTCCGACTCCGGGAGCGATCGGGGCACCATCTCCTTCCCGAAGAAATATCCTGGGAGCTGTCAGAGCCAGAACTGTGCTGCTAGTTCCAGGCCCGGCCCCAACCAGAGGCGACATCAGCTGGCTCCACGAAAATTCCAGCAACTTCCCCCGTCAAGTAGGAGACGTCCAGCACTAGTTTCAGTTCAATCGGACATCCTGGGTGGTCACAACAATTCTGGCATCGACCGCCTATCTGCTGTCCCAGATTGAAGGCAGAATCGACACCGGTGACCGTCCACCGCCACATCCTGTTCAGTTCGCAGGCAGCAGCTAAGGTCCGTTTTGCAGAGACTGCCCCGAGATCATCTGGCATCCCCTAGAGGTGTACCATACACCAACGGAAAGATCTCCAAGTCAGCTTCGACGCCGAAGAGATCCCGCCTTCATCCGAGCTCGTGGCCGTCTAGGAGGTCCGTTCTCGCCGGAGTGCGCAACTGGCCTCCGTGGGGAGACATGAGCACCAGTGCAGACGCTGCTACAGCCACATCCCTGCTCTCCTTGGTGCACTGCTTGACCGGGGCGTTCTTCGGCCAGTTCCCCTACCAACCCAGTCGACGGAACTGCATTTGGAGTCCGGGACCATTTGTTTTGAATTTCTTCGTCAGGGTGCGCAGGTCAGTGCACAGAAACATAGTTCTGATACCCTCCTACTCCGATCCTACTATCTCTCTGCTCCAACCACTCCTGGGGCTCTTCCTGGTCGAAGATCGAAGGAGACTCAGAGACGGACGTGCCGGCTTTGGTCCTGCCCCATTCCGACTCCGGGAGCACTCGTACCAGCGCCGCCTTTCAGCTGCGGTGACCTGAAGACAGAACAAGTCAGACCAGAGCTGCCCTGCCCCGGAGTCCGCTGCGACCAGAGGCGTCTTCAAGCTGCTCCCCAAATTTTTTGAGGGCTTCCAGGGCCAGCTAGGAACATTTTGGCACTGGTCTCGTCGTCATCCAAGCTCACCTCAGTCCGTGGCGCCGTCGACAGCGACTGCTGGTTGGCTCGTTCCAGCAACCTGCAGATACGGCTGAGTCCCGCCTTCGGCAATCACGTTGCTTTCCTTCCCCTCCCGGGCCCCGATTATCCTCTTTCCTCCCCTCCCCGCCGGGCCGGCTGACCGGTGTCGGGGGAGTGGGCGGGTGCGTGCGAGCGTGCCCCCCCTCCCTGTGCTTGCCGTCGCCCGCTCTCCACCATCGAAGTGACTGAGTAGTCCGCAAGCGATTCGTGCGTGATGCTGCGTGCTCCACCACAGGGCGTAGGGCGTGGGAACCTATGCAAACCTGGGGGTTACTGAGTAATCCGGCCGCCCTTGCTGCTGTTATCCCGCCTACAAAGCACCTGGACGTTGGAGCGCACGTTTCTCCCACCCTGAGCACGGGGGACGATGTGGTCACCAGTGAGGGGGTTGTCAGGCGTCCCCGGTGTCCCGCATACAGAGCACCAGGGGTGTTCCCGGATAGCCTGTTCCCGGATGTGACGCCACTCCGCGTCATACGCGCCCTTGATTCTGCGGGGTCCGCGTTGTACCTCGTACTTCCGGGTGCAGTCGGGGCAGCGCCGCTTGTCGGTGATCCTGCTACACGGCTGCGAGGGGAGTCCGAGGCACTGACGCATCATTGGCCCACTCCTCGATGACTCGGGCTGCACGCTCTGCGGCACCGGACCTGTAGGCGTACACCTTGTCCAGTGCGGCCTCTCTCTGTGCGCGCAGCTGGGGACCGTCCTCCAGGGCCGTCTCAACGGCTCCCAGCAGGTCTTGGTGGCGGTCCACGCTGATACCGGGGATGGCGTCCCAGAAGCGGAGGCCGGGGTGGAAGTCGCGGCGGTACTGCTGGGCGTTCATCACCACCACGGGCCGGCCTGTTGCGGCGAACTCGTAGAGGGAGGAGCTGTTGTCGGTGATGTACAGGTCAGCCCTGCGGCATACCTCGGCGAAGTCGCGGACGGGCTCGATATCCAGGCGGCGGTAGCGGCGTTCCAGAGAGGGAGGGCCGACCCATGCGCGCGGGTGGCCGTGACCGATCAGGCGGTAGGAGTCGCGGAGTTCCTCGAGGGCGAAGCGGAATGTGCCGAAGGCGGACACGGTTTCCGGGACGAGGTGGCAGTCCCAGTGGAACGAGACTGCGATGGTCAGCGGTTCCGATGGGTCCTTGCGCGGCAGAGTGTCGAGCTTCGGGCAGCCGACGATCTCCACCCGTGCGTCCGGGTATGCCTGCTGCCACAAGTCGGCCGAATACTGGTTGGGCATGAGGAACAGCGACACGTCCCCGCAACCCTTACCGCCGGCGTAGGAGCCGTGGGGTCATCTTTTCCTTAAGTTCTAGAAAGGCTTTGGAGGCTGCCCTAGTCCACACAAAGGTGTCCTTCTTGAGGCAATCCGTGATAGGTGAGGTGATAGTGCTAAACCCACGGATGAATCTCCTATAGAAAGTGGCTAGCCCATGAAAGCTTCGGGCTTCATGGAGGGTCTTGGGGTCAATCGCAAAGCGGCAAGAGATACCTCAATCTCGGGAAATGCATCTCAAAGGTTACGAACACGCCTCGAGAGCACGACACCCACGAGAATGAATGCAGAGCAGAGGGTACTTTATCAGCAAGGGAACTGACAATTTCCCCAACACTCGCAAATGCCACTACTAAAACCAGAGGAATGACTGACAATAGCACGGTCGCGACAATGTCTAGGCACATGCAATTAAGATGGAGTCACATCGAGAAGAGGCGATTCTCTCGGCTAGACAGAATTACACCAAAGAATAAAGGCGACGGCTAAAAACCAAAAGGAAAAAGGCAAAGGCAACGGCTCAAGCGGGCAAGGGTGACAAATGGCTCAACGTCGGTGATAAATGGCAGATAAGGGTGACAAATGGATGATAAAGGTGACAAATGGATCGTAAGGGTGTAAAATAGATGATAAGGCTGAAAAATGGATAACATGGTAGAAGGAGTTGAACAACGAAGAAGGAGAGAGTCAACGCCATGACCTCTTGGAGTCGACTCCATTAGCATGAAATTTCTAAAGGCTGAAGAAGGACTTTTAGCTATGGAATAAGGGTGAAAAATAGCTTACTAAGGCTGACAAATAGGCGTGTAAGGGTGAAAAATGACTTGTTAAGGGTGACAAATAGGTCGCCAATGCAGAACATGACCCGAACACGTGAGGGGCCACTTGATTATTCTCTCCTATGATTGGCACGTGATCCCAAGTTGTCTGGCATGCTCACAGATGTTTCCAGAAGAAACAAGATTCCCCTCTGTCAAGTGGACCAATTGGATATCAATGGATTAATTAGGGTTATCTTGAAGAAGTTCTGGAGACTCTGTTATATAAAAAAACTCTCAAAGCTCCTGAAGAAGAGGCTTCTGCCGAAGAGAGAAGAAAAAGAGGGCGAGAACTTTGACAAAATGATAAGAGATCATATAAAAAACCTCTCAATATTCCCCTCTGGCAACCCCTTCACCCATTTGAAAGACTTCATGTATGAATGCTCATTCTGACAAAATGATAAGAGATCCCTGACATATCTCTTTTGGAGATCATTGGATGGCCCTGCATTGGAATGGTTCTATGCCTTAGAACTAAGCGAGGCCGAGAACTTTGACGTAGTTCAAAGGAAATTCCTTCAAAAGTACCAGGACCGGGTCGGCCCATCCCTTCCTATTACTGATTTGGTGGCTGAAAAGATGAGGACGGACAAAGATTTCATCCAATATGCTGATAGATGGAGAGGTCTGGCCGAAAGGATAAGGGACACCCTCTCAGAGCCAGCCTCACATGGGTTCAGAAATTTCTTTCCTAGTTCATAGGTTTGAGCACACAAACCTTGGACATGGTCAAAGGAGGCCAAGCCTCTCAAAAATACAGATTTGAAAAAAGAAAAAGGAAGCTCATCTAATCAACTATACAAGCCTCCTTCGAAAGTTAGGAAGGCCTCTTGCATCTGCAATTGCATATCCTCTAGCTATACTCGGAAGCTCTCTTATCGAAAGAAAGACAGAACTTCTCCTCGCTGAAGTAGCATGATTAGCTAAAGCATCCGCTAACTGGTTCCCTTCTCTATATACATGCAGGATAGAGCCTTTGAAGCTGGAGAAAAACTGCAGCAAAGATGTCCACCATGGCTTTAGTGACCACGGAGGATCTTTTTCCTGTTTTATCATGTCTATAAGAACCTGGGAGTCGGTTCTGATTTCTGAAACTTCAATGTTGAGATGCTGTGCAAACCGTAGCCCGTCAAGAAGAGCCCGAGCTTCAGCTACCATATTAGAACCAACTCCATAGAAGTGTGAAAAACCCAATTTCAACTGCCCATGCTTGTCTCTGAAACAGCCTCCACCTCCTGAGTTACCCGGATTGCCCTTGCTAGCTCCATCAACATTTAGAGAGAAGTTGATGGATGGGGCTGTCCAAACTACAGTGATGTATATAGGAGAATAGCTGCTTATAGGGATGCCAAAACTTTGGAGAGTATTCTGAAATTTTCTGCCGGGACCATCTCTGAATTTTACTTGGCCCACTATACTCTTCAGATCAGAAAGGATATGGTCCGAAATGATATCAAGCCTAAGTCTTCTATCCTCAAATTTGGCTTGGCATCTGAGTTTCCATACTTCCCATACGATCATTTGAGATAACAGAAGTGATATAAAACCTTTCGGCTTACTCAATGTAGAATCTGCAATTATTGATTTCAGTCTCTTTGCTATTGAAAGTTCCTCCAGAACAGACCTATTAAAAAAGCTAGCAAACTTGCTCCACAAAAAGGAGGCTGCTTCACTTGCAACAAACAAGTGATTTTCATCTTCAGCTTTATGAGAATTCGAACAGCAGACACAGATAGAGGCAAGTGAAATGCCACATCTCTGAATCTGCCTATCAACAGGAATGGCTTTATTTAAAAGTTTCCAGCAGAAAAGAGTTGGACGTGGAGGGAATTTTGAATGCCAAACCTTTTTCAGATAACTATCAGGGTTAGGTATGTGACCCTTGATAAAGTTATATGTAGACTTAACACTGAATGAGCCTGAATTTGTAAGAGTCCAAACAGGGGTGTCCACACCATTTTGAAGGCCATAAGTCTGAATGTCTTCTTTCAAGGATTGATCCACTAGTAAAAGCCAAACAGGATGCTGAAAGTTTGACATGGCATCTTGAACAGAACAGTCCACTGCATCTGAAATACTTTCCCGCTCCCTCCTTTTCCTCTGCTCATCAGAGAACCCACCCACTCACCATCTACCTCCCTCACATGAGGACCCAGCCCCCCCCTCTCATGCACGTAGCAACTCCCCTTGCCCCCCTCACATGCAGCCCCTGCCCACCCATACGACCTGCACCCCAGCCACGCTGCCCAGCCAGCCATCCATCGCACCCACCACCACCGTTGCGTGCTGTTAGTCAAGCCGTCACTCACGTCCGCTTGCACTCGCCGCCAGCGAGGACATCGCCATGGTGCAACAGTCACCTCGTCAGCCCAGCCCACCGCCCTAGCCGCTAACTGTGCACCTTCCCCACCCCCGTAGAGAAGTGCCGCCACCCAGGGACGCTGCCCGCTTGCTTGCCATGGCGTCGTTCCCTTGCCTCCCGCTGTGGCCACTCCCATGACCATGGCAACCTTCTCCTCGCCATGCACCTACCCCGTCGGAGCACCAGTCCTCCGCCCCAACCTTCCTCATCTCCCGTCGCGGTCTTGCGTGCAACATCGCCAGGCAGCTACCAGTTCCCGCTTGCGTCGGTTGATTGTCCATCATTGCTGAGCACGATGATCGACCATACCGGCATCGCCACCGTGGACCCCCCTACCATGCAGCACACAGACACGATGCCACTGTCTTCACCACCACCTTCGTCCTATGAGGATAGCCGCAGCCACCTGTAGCTCCATCAAAGGGACAGTAGAGCGTCGCCAGTGGCGTCCTGTCCCCTCCCAGCAATGCCAACACGGCGCCGCAAGCTCCCCTTCCGGCCACGCACCCTTCGCGTCCGAGCATGGCGACCACGTCAACCAGCCTCGCACCACTGCGTCCAAGCACGCCACAAGCCCACCGCCGAACACAGTGCCATCCTCACCCACGCCAACTGCTTCGCCACCTTCCCACCATGCCCGCCACAGGCGCCCATCCCCACCTTCTCTCTCTATCTCTCCGCCCACTCTCTCTAACTTCTCTCTCTAAGCCTTACCCATCTCCCATCTACTACCACTGTCCCAACCTCACCCTCTCTATAACCCGTGCCTTACCCTCCATCGGCCACAACCTCACCCTCTCGGAAGCAATCGTATCTCCCTGCGGCTCCGCCCCCCCTCCAGACACGACCACAATGCGGAGAGCACCTGGAACCCATGACGAGCATGGTGCCCCGCCATGCAACCCAGAGGCGACACCCATCCCGTCGGCGTCACCAACCCTCCGAGCACGCCATGGCCCGCGACCCACTGTCAAAGCACAGTGCACCCGACACCCCCACCACCTGCTACTATCTCGGACACCATTTGCCCATGCCCTCCGCCTTCCCGGCAAGTCAGACGGTGATTCACCAATTCTTTTAGAACATGACTCCATAGCAAGAGAACAAGGATGATTCAAGCACATGAGACCATGAAGAACCATTCAAATACAAGGCTCCATTCAAGCACAAAGCTAAGCAAACATAATCATTTTGTAATCATCAAAATCACATACACAACAGGGAACATCAGATCCTGGAACACGTGAGCAACCAACTGGTTCTCGAGTTAATATAACATAACTACCATATAGTAATGCAATAAGGGATATAGGGATTGGAATACTTACTTGACTTACCTGACGGTGACGAAAGGCAAGTTGGACTGATGCTGTAAAGAAATCATGCACAATGTTTGCAATATACACTGTGAAATAATCATTCAAACCAAAATATCCTCACTTAACCATAGAATGCAGCAATAATGGGGCTCCAAACATCCTTCATTATTTCAACACATAAGTGGTCAAGGTGAGACCGCTTATAGGTTACAATGGCCTTATCTTGGCCGTGCAAACGCAGGCACTTTGAACGTGAATGTGAAGATGCATGGCCTATTATGAGGCCGTCCCATGAATTGAACGGCCACACTCTAACCGCTCAATTGCAATGCACCGTTGGAGATTAAACGGGTAAATTGAGACTGTCCCGATCCCGAACGGTCCATCGATAGACCGTTCAATACCTGGGGGCTTCAAAAAACTAAAACCTTTCATCTCCCTCCCTCTCCACCGTAACCAATGGCCGGAGGAAAGGAAGACGCCCCCCTTCTCCATCTCTCCCCCTCTCAATCTCACTCTCTCAATCTCCCCCCTCCCCACTCATCTATACGCACTAAGCACCAAGCCCTAAAACACCCAACGCGACGGATGGCCGACGGGGAGGATCGTGTGTCGCTGCCGGCGGCCACCGCGGAGGAAATCGGAGCACCGCTGGCGCCAATGCTGCTAGTGAAGGAGGCCCCACAGCCTGCGACCGAGGGTGAAATGGGCATGGTGGCCGGTGACGCCACCGAGGAGGAACAAATCTCGCAAGAGGAGGAGGTGCCGGCGATGGAGAAGCTGGCCAAGAGGGTTTTGCCATTTGAGGTAGGCCCATTGGAAACCCCCCCCAACCATTCCCGTTTTCAGATTATGCATGTAGTTTTAGGGGGGAAATAGGGGCATTTAACCCCTTTGGGGCCAGTTGGGGAGGCCACAAGGTCCTTACCACCAGCGGGGAAGGGTTCCTCGTCGTTGGGGATGATGGCAAATGGACGGTCTTACAATGACCACCCCCAGAAACTATACGATTCACATAGAACCATTCACGCTTAGCACAGCCCATGGGTGGCCATTCTAAGGGGTCGAACTGGAGGAGTATTGGGAGGAGAAACACAGTTTGAAACAAATCGTGGGGACTAGGACGGGCATCTTTTGTCCGTTCAGAATGGTAAATGCTAAGAATAGAATGGTCCTCATCGGACCATGGACAACAACGCGGTTCAGACTGGCTGTGTAAGTCTTGAAGTTGAGGAGCTTGGGAAGGGAATGACATGGTCGGCTGGGGACCGTGGTTTCACTAAACGGCTAGGGAGTGGTTGTTAATGGGCTGGACATAGGAAAACTATACAGTCCGAATTGGGCCGTCCATTAGGTAGAGCGGTCCATGGGTGACTGTAGATCACTAAAGAGTGATGTTTAGACGGTTGGGATCAAATCGTTGAATGAGAACAATGGCCCATATGTGACCGTTCATTTTATTGAACCACATTTTCTTTTCTTTTCCCTGATTTATTTAATTAATGAAATACATAAAATAAAATAAAATGAATAAATAATGTAATTATCCTAAAATGTATGCAGGGAAAGCGTAGGACCCGGATCTCTTGGCTGCAGGTCCAGGTAGTGTACCTCGCACTACCCCACTTTCATCGGGAGAGACTAGCCGCGATGGGATTCGTCGAGTTCCAGAGTATCGAGGTTAGCCGGTTTGACACACCACTCCTCTATGCTCTGCACGACCACTGGGACCCAGTGAGTCATACGTTCCTCTTCCCGTGGGGCCACATGGTCCCCCGCTAGAGGACGTAGCTTGGATCACTAGCCTACGCAGGTCCCCAGTCAGAGGGAGGACTTACCCCGACTACCGGGAGATGGCCCAGGAGCTACTAGGGTTGGAGCTACTGCACCCGGAGCGACAGTCGACGACAATGACCAGAGCGGCACTTCAGAATAGCCTCGGGCTGAGGCGAGTAGGGATCGTGAGCAGTGAGCTGCCCGAGCATCATCTTCAGAGGCTCGTGGACCGAGCCAGATCGAGAGTTGTAGCGGAGCAAGGAGCAGAGGCGGATCGAGTGCTGAGGAGATTCCTGACTCTCTTCTTCGGACGGCTGCTGTTTGTAACGAGAGCGAACGTCATCAGCTGTCGCTTCCTACCGCTGCTAGAGGACTTAGCACATGTCAGCGACTACGCATGGGGAGCAGCAGTTCTCACCTTTCTCTTTGACACCTTGAGCACCACTAGCCGACGCACGATGCTCAACGGCTTCTGCCCCCTACTCCAGGTACGACTCTACCCTTAAACTAGTTATGTAATTTCTATATGCTTCCTATGTGCTAATGTTTGATGGAATGCGATGCAGGTGTGGGCCTACGTGAGACTGCGTGGGCTGGGGAGAGGTGAGGAGACCTACCCTGAGCTACTACCGATCGCGAGGAGGTGGACCGCACCTTGAGAGATTGGAGGCCTCCGGAGATAGGTCCTGGGGATCTAGGATGACGTGGACACCCTACCATACACCTCAGTGAGACTCTAAACTCAGACTCTACAATCTATATGCTTATGATGCTGATGTGACTTCCCTATTTTGACAGGTTTGGTGGACACCCTATGCAGATGAGGGGCACGAGGGCCAGCCCTGGGTAGTGGGGGCCCTCGCCTTCTCCAGGCGCGATGTGTGGCTTCACTGCATAAACGTAGTGGAGCCACTCCACTTTCGATTGGTGATGGGGACGATCGGCGTCCACCAGCCAGCAGTAGAGTTCCCAGCACCGGAGAAGCCGGGGGAGCATATTGGGTGACACCCACGGGGCCTGGCAACGGTCCTAGACTGGACAGCGTGAGCTGCAGAGTAGATCGCAGACTGGACAGCACTCGGGCGGGTCGTGTCTGCCCTAGTAGAGAGGGAGGAGGCGTACTACGTAGCGTACGCCCAGCACTATCGGGACCAGGTGTTCCGGGGTGCCCGCCGACCAGTATGACTTCTAACCCTAGCACTCTTTAATTATGCTTATGCTTTCTATATGAGTGTGCACTGACTCTTGGACTTTCTAAATGCAGATCGACCCACAGGGCAGGATTGAGGAGCTACAGCGGCTCCTACACTCGACCATCCGAGAGCGGGATGAGGCCCAACAGGTGCTGGCCCTACTGGTGAGTTTCCTTAACCCTTAAACTTAATTATGCATTTAATTATGATTTATGCTATGAAATGACTGACCCTGGAGTTTCTAAATGCAGCGAGCCGAGGTGACTCAGCGACAGGGGACTGACGCTCCTTCCACTTCCTAGACTCCCGCAGACCGGGCTGAGCGGGACGCAGAGTTTGCCCGGATGGTGACCCAGGTCGAGGCAACAGAGGCGACGCTCTCCGAGAGGGTAAGTTCACTACGCTTTCCCTGTTTGATTATGCTTATGAAAATGTAATTGACTAATAATAATGTGCCTTCGATGGTGGTCTGGCCTTTGTTGGGGCGGACGGAGGCGAGGGTTTTGGCGACGCCCTTGATGCCGGAGATGCTGATGCCTTTGACGACGGAGCGGGGCGCGGGCTGGCCCTTGAGGTCGGCGTATTGTTTCCAGGGAGCGATCTGAAGGACGGTGACGCCGGCGCTGCTCACGGTGATGTTGCGGACGGTTATGGCTTCGTAGGTCTGCGGCGTGTCGGGGCGGAGTTTGCAGAGGAGGACGGGCATGGGGCCGGTGACGCGGTTATTTTCGACGAGGATGTCGCGCACGACGGTGGCCTCGCTGCCGAGGGTGAGGTCGCCGTTGCCGCGCTTGAAGGTGCAGCCGGTGACGTGGACGCGCTCGACGGGCGGGCTGGCTTTGTCGTCGAGGGCGAGCGGGCCTTTGCTGCCCTTGAGGGCGATGCAATCGTCGGTGACGGAAAAATAGCAGCCTTGGACGGTGACGTCCTGGCAACTGTCGATGTCGATGCCGTCGGTGCTGGGGGCCTGCTTGTAGTCGTCGGGGACGAGGAAGCGGGCGTCTTTGACGAGCACGTTCTGGCAGCGGTAGAGGTGGAGGTTCCAATACTGGGAGTCCTTGAAGTCGATGCCTTCGACGACGACGTTTTTGCTGTTTTCGATGAAGGCGAGGCGGGCGCGGGGGATGCTGAGGTTGGCGAAATTGTTCCGGTCGCCGCTGGCGGCGTTGCGGAGTTTCCAGAACTGGTCCCAGATGGGGCGTCCGTCGCCGTCGAGCACGCCGTCGCCGTCGATGCGGAAGCCGTCGCAGCCGTCGATGTTGACGAGGGCGGGCGTGAAGGCGGGCTCGGTGTGGCCTTCGATGCGGATGGCCCGGGGCGGGAAGTTGGCCATGTCGGTGCTGGCGCGGAGGACGGCGCCCTTGTCGAGGTGGAGGTTGACGCCGGGCTTGAAGTCGAGGGCGCCGGAGACGAAGACGCCTTGAGGGACGACAACGGTGCCGCCGCCGGAGGCATGGAGTTGGTCGATGGCCGTCTGGATGGCGTGGGTGTTGACGGTGGAGCCGTCGCCGACGGCGCCGGTCGCGACGATGGACAGCGTGGCAGGCGCGGCGGCGGGGGCGGAGAAGAGCGAGGGGAGAAGGGCGAAGAGGGATAGGGCGAGGGAAGGGAGGAGTCTCATGGTGTTAGTTTTAAGACGGAGCGGGGCGGCGGGGGAATCGGGTCAGCGGAAAGGCATCGAGTTGGCGAGGGCTCGGACTTTGAGGAGGTTGACGAGGGCCCAGTCCTGATCGTTGGCCCAGGGGTCGTTGCGGGCGCCGGGGACGCCGTTGGTGTCGCGGGCGTAGAGGTGCGCGGCGGAGGCGGCGTCTATTTGTAAATTTGTTTCTCTATAAATATTATTGTGCAAACCCTAATTAGGGTTAAGCAATGGTTAGAACAAAATTTTGCAGTGAGACTGTGCGTTTCTCTCTTCTGGCGGATGCCAAACCCCCGTGTTCTTCTTCTGGCGGAAGCCGAAACCTCTCTGATTTCTATCTGGCGGAGGCCAAACCCCCCATTCCTTTATTTCTTTTTCTTTGAACCTGCTTGTTTTTTTCTCCGCAACCCCATCTCCACACCGTGATCTCCATTTTCTCCACATATCCATCTGCCCTCTCCCTCCACCGCAGTCACCATCCCCCATTAATCCTTCGATTTTTTCCTTTTTTTGTGTTTTTTTTGGGTCCCCTTCCTCCTGCTCACGGGGCCCTGCCGGCGACTGGCGCGACCACGGCAGTCGACTACGCGGCGTCGCTGTGAGGCACACCGGCCACCCACCCGCGCACCGGCCGGCAAGTCGGCCGTTCCCGGTGCACCCAAGCCCGGACGCCACCCTCCGCCGTAAGCACTGCCGTCGCCGCTGTCGCGGTGTCCCTCACCGCCGCACCTGTGGAGGTTTCCCCTGCTGTCAGCAAGTTGTCGACTCCTCGCAGGCTGTCCGCTGACCCATGCTGTCACGGGTCGCTCCCCACTGTCCCCCTCTAACTGGCGACCGGCCACACAGGTATTCCACCACCCTCCCATGCGTTTCAATATGATTTGCCGTGGGCTCCTGACATCAACGGTGAACCTGCCATCCGATACCCATTCCATCTGACACCAAAGTAAAAGGCCAGCATGTCTTCCACTTGAAGCAAGGGTGATTGTTATGCCTGAGGGAAGAAATACAGCCATGCTTTAGTGGGTTCTGGTGAGCCATATAAATGTTGTGAGAGTGTAACGAGTTTGGACTCTAAATCTACAGTGACATTGTCAGCAGTCCTCACTATGTTCTTAATTGAGTTTAACAAATATTTGTGAACCCGTACACAAGTTAGTGAAGGAACAGAAGCTGCTGGTTCTTGAGTTTGTGATATCATATATTTGTTGAGATTGGATTGTCGATTATATTACTCTGCAAAACCTTGCTGCATCAAATTGATTTCATGAGGACAACTATTAACCTAAGTAGTTATTGGTCTCCTGTGGCCCAATAGAAATCTGATTTCTGCTGTGATCAAACAGCCCCTTTCATACTTATGTTATATGGAGTTTCATCTTGTAGCAGAGATTTGTAGCATGATATCTGTTTGATACAATGCCCATGAGAGCTCGGGTTATTTTGATAGGGTGAAGCGTTTTTATCCTGCATCAGAGCCAGAGGAGAACAGCAGCCGCGTTCTTGCCGACATGCGCGCCTGGCATGTTTATTATTTTAAATGCATGCTCTAATTGCCTTATATTTGCATGATTGCTTGTTTAGTGCGAGGTAGGGATCCGCGTGACCCCTACTGAGTCTGGCTGTGACTCACCCTTTCTCCTTTCAGGTGAGCAGCCGCAGCCTTCTGCCGGTGGTTCCCGTGCTTTTGGAGACCGGTCTTAGTCTGCCAACAGTTGTGTGGTGGTCCTTTTGTACTTTTGTCCGGGGTATGCCCCGAGTAGTTGTACTTTTGGACTGGTGTTTAGTCGTTGGACTTGTGTAATTATGACTCTGGACTACTGTATATATTTTTATCACTCTGATATATTTAATTTACTTTCACATTATAATTTTAATTGTTGCATTAATTAATTCTACATGCATACCATTCCAATTCGTTATGCAACCTCTCGACAAAACCCTTCCAACCCTTCACGGGCCTCACCAGCAGCCTCTTGGGCGGCTTCCCCAGTTCTTGGTATCAGTGTATCGATATTATCAGTATATCAATATCCGAATCTCCTGGTCGTTACATGTGGACTCTTGGAGTAGGGGCGCCAATGATGACTCTTCATGGGATGGCTAGAGGGCTGGTCCATCCTTGCTGGACGGCCTCGCTTGTTCTACAGGAGAGGTCAGAGCTGGTGCAGGGACTGGGGTGTTGGCAGCGATCTCCTTCGAACTGGAAGGATCGAAGACGCTGGATCTCCCCCAAATTTCCACCTACGGGATGGGGGCGGGTTCCTCTCCTCGAAAGAGGATGACTCACTTTGGGTCGAAGGTAGACGGGTGAAGAGGTAACTCGGGGATCCTCCCGCGACCTCTACTACGTCCACGTCCACGACCCCGGTTACGACCGGTGTGTTCTGGAGTTGGCTGTAGCCCAAGCAGGGCAGTGGTCCTTTGTCTGGTTTGGGAGGCCACTGGCTAGCCTTACTGAGAGGCGTTGATGTTGTTTGGGGTTGGAATAGCCACCATATTGCAGGTGCAGTAATGAAGAATTTCCTACAGCTGCTCCGCCGTGATCTCTCTGTCTTTATAGAACAAGGAGAGCTCTTCTGGGATGGGGAGCATTTTGCCGTTGTTGACTTTCTGGATCATCTCCTGAACCTAGTTCCTGAGGCGAGCCTGTTTCTGCATTTCTTCTGATGGGATGTAGCTATCGAGTGGGATAAGGCCTGTGTAGGATGAGGAGGGATGTACTCCTTTAGGCTGTCGATGAGCCACTACAGCCTTTGGAGAGGCGTTAGCTCTGCTGGGGATTGCGAGGCAGCCGCTCGCTCAGCTTGCTTCTTGAGCCGTCTCTTGAGGTTCTTCCTCTTATTCCTCTCTTGTTTCTTGGTGATGGCCGCCTCACGCCCTCACAGAGGGGTTGGACTAGGGGAGGGGGACTTAATAATACATCAAAATACTACCTCCACACAGGGAGGGGTGCTAAGCCGGCCAGGCGGGGTGAGGGAGAAGAGCACTAGGCTATCGAAAAGCCACTCGACCGATTCTGCCAGCTTCTGGAACGGACTGACCAGCAGTCGATGTTGATGCCGCCACGGACAGTAACGAACTCGGATGACACCGAAACCAATGCTAATACTCCGCTAACTGGTCCAGAAAGGATCCAAAATTTTTGGGAAATAGCCTGCTGTCGTGGCTGGTCGTGGCTGGCTCTGGAACTGTGCTGCTCTGCTCAGACTAGGACTGCTCAGAAGTTGTAGCAGCAGGAAGTCAATGCCGTCAAGAGCACTCCCGAAGTCGAATTGGTGCGGGACCAAAACAATTGTATCCGTGGATGAGTCCCCTTCGATCTCCAACCAGGGAGGGCACAAGAGGAGGCCGGGACAGGGAGATATGTCCAGAAGAGTGGGAGGGGGTCTGGACGGATCCTGACTGACCTGATCTGCTACGTTGGGGTAGAAAAATCAGAACGGGCTGCTCCGAGCTCCTATCGACAACCCGCTTGTTGCGTTGGACAGATGACTGGTGGGGCTCCACTCCGGATAAGTGGCGTGCCATGGAGAGCCATGGTGTGCTCGCTGGAGCCTCTGTAAGCCGCCTTAGGTAGCAGGCCGGACTGGTTCTGTGTAGTATGGGGAGAATAATTCTCAGGAAGGCAGCGCTGTCACGATCACTCCCGTTGTCGGAATGGTGCGGGACCAAAACAGACACGTCCGTGGATGAATCATCTTAGATCTCCAACCTGGAAGGATACCAGGGGAGGTCGGGGCAGAGACATAGAGGACGTAGAATGGAGGGGTGTCTACTCTGCTCCTGAATGGACTGACCTGTGCACCCGGGGTAGAAAAATTGGAACGGACAGCTCCGGACTCCAAATGAGGATCCGCTGGTTGCATTGGACAGACGACTGGTAGAGGAACGTTTCGACCAAATGGCGCACCAAATGAAGTTGGTGTGTGGACGGAGCAGCTTCTGCACCAGGGCTCTGGTCTTCCCTCAGATGCCAGATGCGTGATCTGACGAGAACAAACCTCCAAGACAGCCCCGAACTCGGATGAAGGCGGGATCACCTCGACGTCGAAGCTAACTGGGACAGCTTTCCGTCGATGTATGGTACACCTCCTGAAGTCACCAAATGACCTCGGGGGAGACTCTGCAAGTCGGGCTTTTGCTGCTGCCTGCGAACTGGGCAGGGTATAGTGGTGGAAGGGGGGGATAGTGGGGAGATAAGGAGAGGGGAATGGGCTGGGAATGAGTCTTCAAACCGACCAGGTAAACTCTAAACCCCTACTCTCATGTCAGTTCTTGTTCATTTCATATCCGTCGAATTGCTCCGCTGGTAAAGAGAGAGCGCCCGTTCCCCGAGCCCCTAGCTTCGAGAGGTCACCGTGGAGTTGCGAGTGAGTGAGTGCCCTTGTGCCCCGATTGGTACTTAGCCAGCCCCTTTGTGTGAGGGCACCTTACCCTTTGGGAGGGAAAACCATAGCCTTGCTGGCCCTCTACCAGCAAGGGTCTCTCCCCACCACCTCTACTTGGCATCACCGAGTCACCACGGGGATTGTGTGTGCGACGGTGTTTCAGCATCTATGTGTTTCTCCACTCTTGCGCATTACGCTTGCGAAGTAGGTCCAAGGATCTTCCATCTCATCGCTGCATTTGCCTTGGTGGTGTCACATCACTGTTATTATCCTATAACGGCTTGTTTGAGGTCCGTTATGCTATCTAGAAGCCCTGTCCCCAGAACCAGTTTGCTCAATAAACAGGATCAACTCAAGTCCTTTTTATATGACGAAAAGCTTCCATTCTCATTTAATTCAACTGAATTTCATTACATTCCATATCAAATCCTCAAATTTCACTCTTCTCATTACATCACATCAAAGAAAAATAAAGAAGAAAAATCAAAGTACATTCAGTTTCTTATCGGCTAGAGGTCGGATTTTTCGTAATTCCTTCATGTAAGCTCGGCAGCGGTCGTCGTCTTCTTCCACAGCCTCCTGCCATGGACGCACCTTGCTGATCTCCCACATGATCAGTGTGTTCCGAACTGATCTTTCATCTTCCTCGCTCCCTATCTTCCTAGCTTGAAGGGGAGGGTAGCGTGCAAGAACAGGGATGTCGGTTCGAGGTAGCCCGACTTGAAGGTGACATCGTTGAGGGTTGTAGATCGCCAAAGTAGCATCCCCCACTAGCTGAAGATCTAGGCCAAGACGTCGTGGTATTCTGAAAGAGGCACTCCGAAGCACGTTTAGACGCATCTTGAACCCATCCATAGGCATGGTGTTGAGGAAGAGACGCCAATCATCGCAGGTCTTCTTATCCGCTGTCCGGCACTCGACTTGACGGGAGAATCCAAAGGCACCTCCAATGAAGAAGAGTGGGTGGCCCCCGAAGATCCGGCTCGTCGTGGTCAATCCTTCCTTAAGCTGGAATTTAATTCTAACTCCTATCCAGCACTCTAGCAGAACCATGGAGCCGAAGAGAGGTCCTCCGAGGCTAGCCGAGCTAAGCCCTTCATACAAGTATGCGAGGACCCCTTGAGAAATCGACAATCCCCGCCATAGCCCACTGATGATGCTCAGATTTTGGATATCTAAGAGGTGGTCGGTGGATTTCGAGATGCCTCCTCGGCGACGTAGAGATCCGGTTCCTCAGGAAGAGAGCAGCGTTCCTCCAGCTCCAGCTCCTATTGCTCCAGAGGATACTCTTGGCAGTCGTGGTCGTGCACTAAAAAAATTTCTATTATTTCATCCGCCGACCTTTGAAGGCCAGACAGATCCGGATGTCGCCAGGACTTGGTTAGATGCCACTGAACGTGTATTTCGCTCTATGGAATGCGCGGAGGATGAGAAAGTCATGCTTGGCACTTTTCAACTCCAAGGTGCAACTTTGACATGGTGGAACACCGAGTGGGAGGTTTCTTTTCAATCCCGACCACTTCGGCAGATCTCTTGGACCGAGTTCGTTACCACCTTTGAATCTACCTTTAGCCCGGCTTATCTTCGAATGGAAAGGATGCATCAGTTTTTGTAGCTTGTCTTGGGAGGAATGTCGGTGCTCTAGTATCGGAACAGGTTCATAGAATTGGGTCGTTATGCGCCCCATATTCTTGCGAGCAAGGCTTTAAAAATAGAGCATTTTCTGCGTGGTCTCCGTGTGGAATTGAGGCAGCCGCTTATTGTTTCCCGGATGACTACTATGACTGAGGTTTATCAGGCAGCAGCAGCATTGGAATTGGATTTGGCAAGATCTGTGGTTCCTTTTCAGGCAGCGTCAGTTCAGTCGACAGTTCAATCTCCTGCTGGCTATTTACCGTCTATTCCAAGATTTTCTTCTGCTACTCCTACTGTCAGTGGTGTTGCTCCTTCTGTTGCTTCTTCTGGCAGATCTCATCACAGGCAATTCAAAAATAAGAAGAGATCTAAGAAGAGATTTGATAGGTAGACTTCTTCTGAGCCTTCTCTATAGTCAGCTCCTTCCTTTCAGCAGCGACAGACTTTTACAAGGAGCCAGATTAAAGGTTGTGCGAGGTGTGGTGGCAGCCACCCAGGCAAGCCATGTTCATTACTAGTGGTGTGCTTCCGATGTGACCGGCCTGGTCATATTGTGAGAGACTGCCCGATGAGAGCAGTTCCGGTGCAGTTTGCTTCTGCAGCTCCTTCCCAGCCATCTCAGTCTCAGCTCAGGCCTCCGTTACCACCACCGCAGCCATCTCAGCAAGTTTTTCCTCATGCTTCGGCAGGGTCTTCTTATCAATCTTCGGTAGCTGCAAGTCAAAAGATGAAAGGCAAAGTGACTCATATTTCACGAGCAGAAGCTATTGCTTCCAACCTCGTTGAAGGTACGGTTACTATTTTTGGTTGTACAGCCCGTGCTTTATTTGACTCTGGTGCTTCTCACTCTTTTATTTCTGAGGCATTCATTGCATGTATTGAGGAGCCTATGATTGAGGTAGCGTGTGATTTTACAGAAAAAGTCTCGGAACGTCTCCGGGCCTTCGAAATAGCTCCGGATCGTGCCGATCTGAACACGAAAAACGTCTGACACGCACATTCAGACACAACGGAGCTGGACACTCCGAGAAGATAGATTCGGGACCCAAAAATAAGGATCCGAAAGGTCCGGGATATTACACACGAGTTTCTTAAAGGAGAGCACTGCTCCCCTTGAAAACAAGAAGGTAGCCCAAGGGTTCACTAGAAGCGAGCACCGCTCCCCTCGAAAAATGGAAGGTAACCTACGGGTTCCCTTAGAGGCAGCCAGGCATCCCCTCACAAACAACAACCACGAGCTGGTCCACCTAAGGAAGATACAAGTACCATGAGGACATGCATACAGGAAAATAATCCAGAAGCACAATATGTGAACGTCTCTCATCAAAGAGGTACATATTCAAAACAAATCCAAAGAGATTTTATTCCTTAGTCAAGGTATAAAGAATACAAGAGATCTCATTCTCGGGTCAAGATACAAAATTGTCGAAGTGTCAGAATGGCTCTCGTAAAGCCATCGTACAGACACACGAGAAAGTAAGGTGGGGAGAAGCACGATCCTGCCCCCAGCCTAGCATGGCGGTAGTAGACAACCTTCCTCCAGCATGCTTGTTCTGAGGAAGTGGACCAACAGAGGAGGCCACCTATGCCAAAGAAGAGGGACGAGCTCCGCACCTCGGATCCCTTTTGATCCGTGGAGGCGGACCAACTAGGGATACCGGCGGCAAGAAGCTTGCGCCAGCAAGGAAGGCCGGTGGGCCATCCTCCCTCGCTTGACAGGTGCAGTGGAGCAACAAGGCCCACACATTACGGAAGCTGACCCGGTGCGCTGGCCATGCCTGCAAACGGGAAGACAAGGCCTGCTACCCTATTCACCGCCATCTTCAGGCAGTAAAGCACACCCCTCAGCTCGAGGAAGCACCTCATCACGCACATGCAAGTATAAAGGAAAGTAGTCACTACTAGGATATAAGAAGATGGCAGAAGAACAATCTCGAAAAGCAAGGAAGAAGCAAGTACATGGCCATGTGTCGTCCCCTCAAGGGCAAAACCTGTCCGGGTCAAGGAGTAAGATTCCCCAGCTGGCGTACAAGCGGTTGATCTTCTCCAAGGCCTCATGCTAGCCATCCAAGTACCCGTTCAGATATTGTTCGAAAACGGGACTACGTGCCCCCCGTTCTGGCCACGGCCACCAAGGAGCCGGTGCCCCACTAGAGGGAAGCGCGGATCGTGCGCGGTTGAGGAACCGACCGAGTCAATGGTAGTCTGACTCACTTCCGGGCTCGGATCGAGCCACGGGACGGGTCTCACTCACTCTCACAGCGGTAAGGGCGGAATGCCTTGCTATGAGAAGACTCCTCCGGAAAATTCGCAGGGAGATCTATCAGCTAAGACGGGAACGGAGGGAACTATTGCAACTCCTTCATCATTTGGATGATCAACTGGCTGTTTTTCCCCAAGCCCCGAACGGAATGTCCATGAATCCCCGTGGAACAGGGGCAAGTGTCCCTCCATCTGCCCCGTTGAGACCTGGCTCGGGCGGTTGGCTTTCGGAAGACTCGTCGAGCTCGTCGGAAGAGGCAGAGCCCACGAAGTTGTATTCCTTCCGCCGCGAGCAAACATTGCAGATCTTCTTTGCATGTTGCCATGCCGAATTGGTGACCCCTTCAACGGTGTCTAGTCACCAGCGGCCTGAAGCTCGATTTTACCAGGACTACTGCCCCTATCATGAGGCAGTGGGGCATATTATCTTTAACTGTCAATCCTTCAAGGACCTCGCAGAAGACTTCATTAAGCGAGGGATAGTTGATATGGGCGACTCCTTAGTGCGCCCCCCACAGCCGCATATGCAAGGGGAGATGGCTTTCTCAGTCAATGTCATCCATACTCCGTTGGCATTCCACCTGCCTGGCTCCTCCTGAGGAGATGACAACTCTCAGTAGCCTGGTACTGAGCCCATGCTCTGGTGCCCAGCCTGGCGGCCTTCTCATCAGTGTTCTTTTCCCAAGGAAGACATTGAGAAGATCTTCAACAAGCTTCTGGAAGATGGGTGGGTGTTAACATATGATCCGCCGTCTTATTATAACGAGACGGCCAAGAGTCACCTCCGCTACTGCAAATGCCATGCAAGGGTGTCTCACCCTACTCGGCATTGTCAGGATGTTCAAGACTTCATTGAAGCCCTCATCCAGAGAGGGGTTATTGATACCCAGGGGAACTCCATGACGAGATTGAATCTTGCAGAAGCCGTCAGGGAGACTCTCCAGTAGGTTCGGCGGAAAAATGAGGCCTTCTCCCGATTGGCCCAGCCAAGTGAGCCTGTGCAAAATGATGAGTTTCCGTTACTCACCAAAGGCGGAGCCACTTGCGAGGGGCCTAAGGCCCAGAACTTAGGAGGCCAAGCTGTGGGACAAAGTTCCAGGTTCCGACCCAGGCCGAGTTAGCCCGACGTCATCATAAGGGAGAACCCTCGGCCAAACGATAAAGGAAAGGCCAAGGTCCCAGAACCTCCGGCTAAAACTTCTACTAAATCAGCGAAGCCACCAGTCATGGAAAGGCCTCAGTCTGCTGAGCCCGTAAAGGTGCCGGTCAAAGCCCTTACCCAGTCTGGCCACCGCGAGAAAGCTATTTCTAGCCATCCGCGACTGAAAGATAAGGGTAAAGCCAAAGTTGCGGAGGTGAATCAAGCCACGTTAGCCTAGGATCCACCCACGAATCCTGCTAACGTCCACCTCATCCATCATTTCATCACATTCTGACCTATTCCATCGCGTCTCTACCTCAGTCACCTCGGCTCGGTCGCGTGCCCCGCGTCGAGAAAAACATAGGGAAAAGAGAAACGAGGGAGAAAGTAGAATGGGAGAAATGACAAGGATAGGAGAAAATCACAATCACACAAACAGCACCATCATAATGAACAATTAACGGATAATTGAATTACATAAAACTCAAGCAACAGGAATAATTAAGACATAAATTAACTAATTAAAAAATGAAAATGCACCTTCCAAAAGATAGGACGTCACCACTCACCACGAGGAAGCTGAGATGTTGGTGAGTCTTGCTGAGGTTGCGGCGGCACAGGTTGGAATTGGGGCTGCTGTGGCCGGGCCGACGAAAAGAACTGCGCTGGCATCGATCTATACGGGCAGTTTCGGACGACATGGCCTGGCTGATCACAGAGGAAACAAACCACCGGCAAAGAACATGGCCTGCCAGGGTGGCTACCACCACACCTCCCACACGATCCCGACTGACGGTTAGCAGATCCCTGACGTTGCTGAGAAGACGGGACTGACTATGGAACAGCACCGACAGAAGACTGTTGGGCACGCCGTTCCTTACGCTCCTTTTACTTGCTTCTAGTGTTCAAGGATGGAGGTGTACCATAATCAACTGGCGCAAGAGAGGAGGTTCTAGCTACATACGGCTGCCTGCCTTGCTGATTCTCACGCCTCTTATTCTTGAATCTCCGGAACTTCCTGCCTTTAGACTTGGAAGAAGAAGCACCATCGGCAGTGGAAACAACGGAAGGAACTCTGGGGACGCTCGGCAGATAGACCTGCTGCAACTGCCCAATCGGTTGAGGGATAAGGTGATGCTACACACCTGGCTGAGTGGACTCAACCTGGGCACGCACTTGAGATATCACCTATCCTACTCCAGATGGCAAACGAGGCAGCACGGCTTCATTTTATGTTCCATGCTGAACATCCGGCAAGCCTCCCACAATAGGGGCGGGAACTGCTGAAATTTGACTCGGCGCAGGCGCATAAACCATCACGACAACCACCAGAGGAGGACCACCATTTCCCTCCCTGGAAACATGCACCTTCCGGCGACGCGCCATCGAAACCTAAGAAGCACATACCGATGAAAATCACATCAATAATCACGGAAAACACCCTAAACCAGCAGTAGACGACTCAAGTGGACTTGCTCTGGACTAACGCTATGCAATTTTAATTCCTTATACGCGTCCTCAACGCTGCTCTGATACCAACTGTAACATCCCAGAGTTCAGGGTACCGATAAATCACAAGCTACTCTTTGATGGAGGCCCATGCGATTGCACCTGGTCCTCGAACTCCTTGGTGTTCCCCCTGGGCTTCTCTTCGAATCGCTTCATCCGGAACCATTCCATCTCCATCCCCGCCACCACTGCCTCCACCACCAGGTCCACCACCACGCGTCCCACCACAACCCATCTTGAAGCCATGCCGCGAGAACCCACCCGCCACCACCACGTCCTCCCCCAGCTCCCCCCCGGCGAAGTCGATTATGAAGTCCCCGTCCGGCGTCATCGAGTACATGCACGCCTGGGCCGCCGCCGGCCGCCCCGGGTCCACCCGCCCCGGCATCACCCGCTCGATCCACGGCGACACCGTCCGCCCCTGCACCCCCAAGTCGGCCTCCCAGGTCCTCCGGTCGGCGTCGCAAGGGAACCCCCCGTGCAGTGCAATCTTGATAAGCCCCGGGAACTCCAGCGCCGGGGTGCCGTAGATGAAGGGGTCGCCGTAGCTGATGAACGTGGGGAAGCCGCCCTCCGGCGAGAGCGCCCCCTCGTGCCCCTCCCGGATCTTCCAATAGCAGATGGTGGTGTGGAGGGGCTGGATGGGGAGCACCCGGCGGGTCACGGCCTCCACCAGCTTCCGCGTCCAGGCGCCGGCGGTGACGACGCACTTCCGCCCCCAGAATCGGTGGCCCCCCTCGGTGGAAACCCCAATGGCGCCATTAGCCCCTTCCCTCTTGATCTCCACCACCTCCATGCGGTCCCTCAGGGTCGCCCCCCTCCGGATGGCCAGTGCCTGGAACATCGCCACCGCCTTGGTGGCCCGGATCACCCCGCCGAACTCGCTCAGGACACCGATCCAGTCCTCCGGCAGCTCGAACGCCCCGGAGAACATCTCCCCCACCTCGGCGGGGGTGAGCACCCGGACGGGGACCGAGAGGGCGCGGCAGTTCTCCATGCCGAGGAGGAGGCACCGGTCGCCGGCGGGGCCGACGTCGAGGTGCGGGGTACGGGTGACGACGCGGTACCCGGCCTCGGCCTCGGCCTCCTCCCAGAGGCGGAAGGCCTCGAGGACCATGGCTGTGTAGTAGGGCTCCGGGTAGGTGGCGCGGATGGTGCGGGACTCGCCGTGGGAGGAGCCCCGGTGGTGGAGGAAGTCGAACTGCTCGAGGAGGAGGACGGAGCGGCCGCGCCGGGCGAGGTGGTAGGCGGTGCAGCTGCCCATGATCCCGGCACCGAGGACGATGACGTCGAAGACGTCGCCGGATGCCTCCATCTGGCTGGCGATGCTGGCTACAGACTGCATAAGAAAACTGGCAGCATGCAATTGGTCCTGCTGTCGTAGGGGAGTGAGGAGGAGGTCGCAGGGGAGGGAGGATTTTTTTTGCTCGATTGTCAAATATTAAGATTTATTTATTTATTATAACTTCTATTATTGTTGTCACTTTTATTGTCATTATTATTTTTTTACATCTTTATTATTCATATTTTTGTGAAGAGGAGTGAGCTGGAGAGGAGCCAAAAGGGGTACTGAGGCTAACTTGGGGATTGTGTGCCGGCGAAGGACTGAAAGGAGCTTACCGCTGAACGCCATGGGCGTGCCGGCGAGGGCGCTGGGCTAATGTGCCGGCGAAGGCACTACAAGAGTGCACCGGTGAGGGCAAGAAGGGGTGTACCGGAGAAGAATAAGGTCCGTGCAGGTTTCAGGCTCTGGAATGAAGCCCATGCAAATACTCACGCAAAGTCCGTGCACGTTTTCATGCAGAGGGCATGCAATGCAAGGTGAAGTCTGTGCAGGTTTCTCGACAAAGAATCAAAGTCCATGTAAGTTTTCAAAGGTTAGGTCCATGCATATTACGCACGGGGTTGAAGAACAAAGTCCATGCATATCATGCACGGGGTTGAAGGACGAAGTCCGTGCATGTCATGCATGGGGTTGAAGAACAAAGTCCGTGCATGTTTGATGAAGTCCATGCAACACATGGTAAAGTCAATGCATGTTCTGAATGAGGTCCATGCAATGCAAGGTGAAGTCCGTGCACATGAGGGCCAAGTCCATGTAGATGCGTACAAGGTAAGAATGGGGTCCGTGCAGGGGACGAAGGCCAAGTCGGTGCATGGGTAGGCAAGGTCCGTGCACATGCAAAGGGGAATATGGTCTGTACAAGGACTGTGCAAGGCTCATGCATGCAAGAGGACCAAGTCCATGCAGGTTTGCACGGGGTTGGAAATACAAAGAGGATGAAGTCCGTGCATGGGTTGCACGGGGTTGAAGTGCACCGGGGAAGGCTGTGGGTGTGCCATTGGAGAATTGGAAGGGTATGCTGGCAAAGAGGGTGTATCGGCGAGGGAGGTGTGCCGGCGAAGGAGAGGACAACCTGTATCGGTGAAGGTTTAAAGGCAAAGGGGTGGACTGTTCAGGGAGTATGCCGGCAGAGGGCAAGGAAGAGTGTACCGGCAAAGGGGGGGGCTAAGGGCATGCCGTGGAAGACCTGGGGAGTGTACCGGTGAAGGTTTTAAGGCAAAGGGATGGACAGAAGGGTGTGCCGATGAAGGGGAAAGTTGTCTGCACTGGTGAAAGTCCCACTCTTTTTCATCCCTTTAAGGCTTTTCGTTTCTTCTTTTAGCATGCATGTTGGAGCACTTAGCCATTATTCAGTCCAGTCTTTTTCATGTTGCCCCTGGTTCTTTTCACCCTGGTTAAGGCATTTTATTGCTGATTGTTTCATTTGTTCACTGCTCCCTTTTAGTCTTTTAACATATTATCATTTCTGACAAAAATTCGGCAACATCTCCTCTTGACTCTGGGCATAAGGGAGTTGTAGGGAAGGCACCCACATGGAGTGGCGGAACCCAACAATAAGAGGTGGACGTTCACAGATGGTGACACCTTTAATGAAACCTCGAGACACGAAGAGGATGATGAGAGAAGGGGCACTCTCAGGCTGGCTATGGGTAGCTAGGGCAAAGGGCAAAAGAAGGTGTACCAGAGCCCAGGGGTGTACCAGGGAAGGGTGGCCAACGGTGTACCGGCTAAGAAGGCCAAAGGGCTGAGGGTGTGCCGTTGGAGCGGTTGGTTGGGGTGCCGCTGGGAAGAGGGCTAAGGGTGTACTGCTGGAGGGTAAGGCTGGGTGTGCTGCTGGGAAAAGGGCTAAGGGTGTACCGCTAGAGGGTAAGGCTGGGTGTGCCGCTGGAAGAGGGCTAGGGGTGTACCGCTGGAGGGTAAGGCTGGGTGTGCCACTGGGAAGAGGGCTAAGGGTGCACCGCTGGAGGGTTGTTCAGGGGTGTACCGGCCAAGGGCTAGAGAAGCTAGACTAAGGGCCAGCTGGATGTGGTGGTGCCAAAGGGGAAGACAGCCTCAAGGGCCCTAGCTTAGCTGGTCCCGAAGGGGGGAGGCCCTGGGCGAAGGAGAGGGGAGTGTCTCTGGATGTCCGGAGAGGGCTTGGGTTATAGAAGGAGGGAAATCACCGAGGAAAGGCGAGGGACGTCATCAAACACATAGGAGAACCCAAACAAATGGAGGCGGTGGTGAAAACCTCAAGAGAGAGACTTTGCTCATGAAAGACGAGGGTGGTAACTAGCCATGTACATTTCAAAACACCGGGGTGGAAGATACAAGCGATGGGAAGGGAAAGAAAGAAAAGAAGAAAGGAAGGAATGAAGGAGGTTGAGGTCGAGCGGGGGCGACTGCTTCCTGCTGCCCCAAATACCCGCGCTACAGAATCTCTCTCTCTCTCTCTCTCCCTTTCTCTTCTCTCTCAGACGGTGGTGGTGGATCAGCGGCCTGGGAGAACGGCAGGCACTCCTTCTCTTCTCCTCTTCTTCTCCTTCTCTTCTGGCATATGGTCGTCTCTTCTCTCTTGCTTTGCATCTCCCTTTATTTTGTGTCTGCCTTTCTGCATATATCTCTCTTGTTCACCGTGGAGAGGGCTCCTTTTAAACCCCAATGGCAGGGGGCTTTGGGCGCGGAGCGACGAAGGCGGGAACGTGGTTTATTAATGGGGATTTGACCCCAGTTGTCCTTTGTTGATAGGAAGTAGGGGGCGTGTCTGCTTCCCCATTTGACACCTCAGCCATCCCATTGCGCGCCGAGGATCCATAGGGGAATGGCGTGAGATTTGTTCTGCCGGCCATTGGAAGACCCGTGCCGTTGAAGGGGCTGGGTGTACCACTGAAGAACTCCACCGACGTGCCGTTGAAGGGCTAGAGAGTGCGCCGTTGGAGGGGCACAGGGACCGTGTTGGTGAAGGCGCACGGGGGCGTGCTGACGAAGTGGCGCCAAGGGCGTGCCGGCAAAGCCAACGCTGGGCATGTCGTCGAAGAGCCCACTGAGGGTGTGCCGCTGAAGGCCCCACGAATGTGCCACTGGAGGGTCAAGGGTGCGTGTAGGTGAAGGCCGTAGGGGCGTGCTGGCAAAGACCTGCTGGGCATGTGTGCTGGCAAAGAACCCACGGATGGGCGTGCCAGGGAAGGAGCGTGCCGTTGAAGGAACTATTGAGCGTGCCGTAGGAGGCACTAGGGAGTGTGCCATTGAAGGCTGGCCTTGAGCCCGTTTCGTGCACAAGTTTTGGTTCATTTAATTTTTCTTCGGGGCTCATGGATTGTGGGCTTCCCGGGGGTTGGTTTCTCTTCGCTGTCGTGACTCCGGGGACGGCTCCACGATAGTGTGTTGCTCGTTCGGAGAGTTTAGATGGCCCGTCCTCTCCGCAATTTCTTCGGTTGAAGTTGTTGTTGATGCTGGACTAGTCGAAACACGCGGTCGTGCAATCTTACACGTCCACAGGAGCTCACTTGATCAGCGTGAAGACGTCGATCCCGGCCGAAGACGAGGGCGAGCGGGGAGGCGTGGGTACGCACCCACATACCGCGTTGGTGTCGCTTTGTCCTAAAAACTAAAAGTGAATACACCACTATGCCTCACACAGGAGGGATGATCTCGGGGTGGGGGTTAATTGATTTACAGTCAAAACTACCTCCACACAGGGAGGGGTGCTAAGCCGGCCAGGCGAGGAAGGGAAAAATTAACTAAACGAGTGCCAATTGGATACTGAAGTAGGAAAGATAGATTTTGAATGGACCTTATTAAATAGATGAAGCAACGTGCACGGACATCCTTCTGCCTAAAGCAAGTACGCACGGGCTTGAATAGCATAATGCCAATGTGGACAGACTCTATATCCAGAACTTGCACGAACGTTGTGTGCACAAGAATGTGCATGGACCTTACAAATGCTGGCATGTATTTCTTCAAAGCATGCACGGACTATGAAATGCATAGCCCTTATATGCACAGACCTTGGATTCAACGGACTTCGTGTGTGCATGATGCAACATATGCTCATGCTTGTGTGTTTAAACCAAAACATGCACGGACCTTAGATTGCACAGACATTATAATGCTATATGTAGACACTTGCACGCACTTTGGTGTTCAAACCAAAACATGCACAAACTTAGCCTCTCAAGATCGTATATATGCATAGACTCTTAATTGAGGCATCCACAGACCTAGCCTCTCAAAGGCTGAGATGTTCATGGAGATTAGACGTGCTTAACCAGACTTTGCATGGACTTGGGTAAGCCTTGCTCGAAGAAATGCACGGACCTTATTTGTGAATGGATCTTATATGCCGACCAGTCAAGAATGTGCACGGACCTTATAGAAGTTAAGTAAAAGCTGCCTGGACATTGTATGCACAAAGGATGCATGGCACGGACCTTCTTTATCCAGGATGACCTTTATGCACGGACATTAGACCCTAAATGAACATGATATGCAAGGAGTATAATGTGCATAAAGTAGGTGATACACAGACCTTAAGAGAATATGCACTGATCATGTATCACACAAGAAGAAATGTGCACAAACACTGAATACCCCAAGAAAAAGACCTGCACGAACTTCATATGCAAGGTGCAACTAGCACAGACCTTGTTTGACACAAGGCAACAATGCATCGACCATGTTTTGCCTAAGGCAAAAACTTGCACGGACCTATATGTAGTTAAGTGAAAAAATTGCACTGAGGTTGTATGCACAAAGCAAAGAAAGCACAGACCTTCTTTATGCTTGATGGTCTCTATGCACAGACCTGAATTGAGAAGTGCACGAACTTTTTGTGTAGCAAAATGTTACACTGACCTTGATCTATGCACAGTTATGCATAGTGGGTATATCAACCTACTCTTTCAACTTTTCTGATTTCTTCATTGACTTGACTGAACCTTTGACCCTTGCTCAGTTAACTTTGACTTGCTGACTATTGTCAGTTGGCTTGTTTGGCCAGATGCACACTTTCTTCTTTTCTTGACCTGTTTAATGTGTGCATCACAGTTATATGATCAAAGTTATATATAATGACTCATAAAGATTGACATCATCAAAATCACAGGGACACAACAAGGAGCGTGGAGACGTGTGCGAGCAAGAAGACGTCGTGGCCCCCGTTGCCCGTTCGGCACCGATTCGCGGTCTTCGCCACGCAAAAGGTAGGGGATCAGACTCCTCATCTCGTCAGGAATCCATTGACGCCCTCTGCGTCGCCATCCGTCGCCATTCTCCCCGTTTTCTATGCAATTCTTCTTTTGGGAGATTTTGGGGTTTATTCTCAGTTTACGTGCCTCTCTCGTTTCGTGGTCCAGACGACTGCTGATCGAGGCCGGAGAGGTGCCGTTGGAATGGTCGCATCGCATGGATCGCGCTGACGTCCTCTGTTCCTCGATTTGCGTAACGTGGAGTCGAGCCAGGTCGCGAGGTGCCGTTTCTCCCTCACGCTGGTTCGGGGTCGATTTATCACTTTCGCCATCGTCCAGGTAGGGGGATGGATACCTTATCCCGCTAGGACACCGCCGGTATCACTTGTGCCGTGTTCCGACGTCCTCTGCATCGTATTTCATACAGGGACTGGGACCAGATGCTCCGTCCTCTTCTTCCCAGCTGACGGGTAGGGCTAAGCGGGATGCCAACTTCACACGGGCAGTTGCTCAGGCCAAGGAGGCCGAGGCCACTCTCGCAAAGAGGGTAAACAAGCTGACTTATTTTAAATGTGTTATGCGAATGTAATTGACTGACCATGATGAATGCTTATGTAGACGAGGGAGTTGGCGGTTGCACTAAGTGCGGCGGGGCGGTCCCGAGCAGAGGAAGAGTGACTCCGAGCCGTGGCGGCTAAGGTGGACCATCTCCACGTAGAGATGGAGCGACTCCGAGCAGCAGTAGTGGACTTGGAGTGCTACCATACCGAGGTAAGAGAGGCATGGCACCAGGCCTATGACATGAAGATAGAGCTGTGAGTCGTGGAGCAGACGGTCTGGATGATGGGCCGAGGACTCCGGTAGAGCGCGTCACAGAGCGGCACGAGGAGTAGCGTATTCCCAGATTTGATGCGGGACGCTACTAGAACTGGAACTCTATATGAAGACGTGTCTAAAGAGACAACTAAACCAGCAACGACACAACAGATTGAGTAGCGTAAACTCGACACCTAAGACTCCCAAGAGAGAAATCATGCCTAAATAAGTAGCTCAAGCTTGCGAATGTCCCGCAAGTGACAGAAGCGTGTCGATCCGCATGATTGATGAACCGGTAGAAGTCTAGGGAAGGCAACTCCACATTCGTGAGTCGGGCAAGTCACCGGACAATCACACTCTCTCACCATGGCAGTGATATAAATATAAGCGAGCTAGAATCCTACAATGCATAAGCAGCAGCGCTAAAGAGTATACTAAACTAGCAAGATAGACCAAGAAAGGATGTAACCACAGCTAGGGGAGGGGGTGAGAGGGGGCGGACTAGGTGGAGAGAGGGGAATGGGTGGGGCGCCAATGGGTGGAGGGAATGGGGGGGTTTTCTCCTTGGATTTGAAATTGGGATTAATGGTGGAGTAATGGAGGCCTAGGGGATGGGAAGGGTTGCCTTGGGGAGGGGAAGGGGTGCTTGGGAAGGGGAGATTCCACCTTGGGGAAGTGGAAGGGTTTATGGGGGAGGGGAAAGGTTGCTTGGGAATTGGTGGGAGTAAAGGTGGGTTGAATGCTCCTAGGGGAGGTGAAGGGTTGGGGCTGAGGTGGAGGATGAGGTGGCAAGGGAGAGGAGAGAGAGGGGGGGCAAAATTGGGAGAGAGAGGGGAGGAGAGAGAGAGGGGGCCGCCCCCTAGAGAGAGAGAGTAAGAGAGAGAGAGTGGCACAATTACTTGTAGCAAATTTCATTCAATATCATTACCTTCACCAAGTGGGGTTGGGGTCCTATTTATAGGGATCCCAACATTTACAAAAAACCTCTGAGATAAGTGCATTTGACAGAAAAGTAAAAAGGTAGGGAAAGGGGGGAGGGTGCCCCTAGGCCAGGCCCACTTAATTGGGCCCATATGCTACTCTATCCCATCGTGATGATCACATGCTTAGGTAAAAGACTTAATAACGTAGGGACTTGACTCAAATAAAGGAAAATTACATTAAAATGACTCAAATAAAAATTACATAGGAGTTGAAGATAAATAACTAGACCATGCTGGATGTCCCTGTGGCGAGGAGACGGGCCCTGAGTGTGGGATCGGATGGTGATGACCCCATCATACTCCCAGGGTGCGGAGAACTTGACTCTATTGAGTAAGAGTGCACTCTACTGCGGTACTGCTCCAAGAGGTCGGGATCTAGCTACTGGAGATCCTCCCTACTCACCCCTGAATCATCCGAAGGTGGCCAACCCTTCCACCTGACCAGGTATCGCTCATATGCCTTGCTCTAGGTTATAGTGACCTATTCATCCAATATCCATTCCACTTGCTCATGCTGGCCTCTCCGAACTTATGGAGTTCTCTCACGGGTAGTGGCTCTCTCAAGGGGTGGAACAGGCTCGATGTCCTTTCTAGGTGTCACCGTCGGACCCCTGTATGGCACCAAGTTAGCCACATTGAATGTAGGGCTTACTCCATATTCCTCGGGGAGGTCCAACACATAGGCATTGGTGTCGATCCACCTCAAAACCTGGAAGGGACCTGATCCATACGACCTCTGTTTGGAGACATTTCCAGGGAATAGTCTCTCGCTCCGCACCATCGCAAAATCTCCTGCACTGAATTCCTGGTGGCGTCGATGGGAGTCGGCAGATTTCTTCATGGGCTCCTCGATACATGCAATAAAATCCTCAGAAATGAAGGAGTGAGAAGCACCTGAATCAAATAAAACACGGGATGCACAACCAAAAATAGTAATAGTACCTTCAACGAGATTTGAAGCCATAGCCTCAGCCCGTGAGATATGAGTCACATTGCCCTTCTGCTTTCTACTGGTAGTTGCAGAGGATTGGAAGGAGGATGCTGCTGAAGCTTGAGGATGAATCTGCTGAGATGGCGGCGGTGGTGGGAGTGGAGACCTGAACTGCGATTGAGGCTGCTGAGATTGAGCTGCCGGAGCAAATTACATTGGGATCAATCGCAAAGGATAGTCTCTCACTACGTGACCCGACTGGTCACATCGAAAACATACCACTGGCAGAGGATACGGTTTGCCCGGGTGGCTGCCACCACACCACGCACAACCCTTGAATTGGCTCTTAGCAGAACCCTGGCGTTGCTGGAAAGAAGGAGCTGACTGCTGTACTGCGCCGGATGATGCCTGCTAGTCAAATCGCTTCTTGAACCTCTTCTTATTCTTAAACTTCCTGAATTGGGACTTACCCGAAGAAGCAGCAACACTAGCAGCTGGAGTGGCAGAAGAAAAACCTGGAATAGGAGGCGGGTAACCAGATGGAAGCTGAACCGTCGGCTGAACTGACACTACCTGAGAAGGAGTCTGGGATCTCGCCAAGTCCAACTCCAACGCTGTCGTAGCCTGATACACCTCATTCATATTAGTTACACAGGCAACGATCAACGGTTGCCTCAATTCAGCACGGAGGCTGCGAAGAAACTGCTCCATCTTTAAAGCTTCGTTCGCCAGCACATGGGGTGCATAATGGCCCAATTCCATGAACCTGTTTCGATATTCGAGCACTAGCATTCCTCCTTGGATGAGCTGCAAGAACTGGTGTATTTTATCCATCCTGAGATAAGCCAGACTGAAAGTAAGTTCAAATGTGGTGACAAACCCAGCCCACGAAATCTGTCGGAGCAGACGAGACTGAAAAGTAATCTCCTATTCCGTGTTCCACCATGTCAGCGCCACGCCTTGGAGCTGAAAAGTGTCGAGCATCACTTTCTCATCTTCCGCGCATTCCATAGAGCGGAACACGTGCTCGGTCGCATCCAGCCAAACCCTGGCGGCATTAGGATCGGTCTGGCCTTCAAAAGTCGATGGATGAAACAACAGAAATTCTTTCAAAGCATGTCTGCGATTGCCAGGCGCATCCTCTTGAGCTAGAATAACAAGAGCCAGAGCAGGAACATCTTGAGGGACACTACTCGCTTCCAGGGGAACCAGAGCTCTCCGATGTGGAGGCGACATATTGAAACGACTAGAAAATATGGATCCCACGTATGAATCCTTCCCAGATCAACACTTACCTGGATAGCATCTGGCTTCCTAGTTCGAACAAAACTCTGCAGTCGAAGTTGCTATTTTCCAATCTGCAGGGAATTAGTGCGCCCTTCAAGAATTGGTGCCTCTCTGAAGGGGCTTTACTTCATTAAGTTTTGCCCTATGCTAGAGGCGCTCTACTCCTTTCTTTATTTTAACGGATAGCAATGTTTATCACCCAGAAGAACTAGTGCCCTTACAGAGGGTCTCCATTTGATGAATTAGCACCCTATCAAGGGGCACCCTGTGCTTTTGGCCCAATTTGCTTAAGTGCCAGGCCCGTATATGTGTGTGGTGTTGTGTGTATGGTCTGGGCTTTGAACATTGGTTTTGTTTTTAATCCATTTAAGATTTTTAATCCTATATTTTACTAGGGTTGCTACACGGTGTCCTCTTTACGAATGAACATCTCCCTTAGTTGTGTTTCGTGAGGCAGGATGGAGGAGAAGAAGGAGGAGGAGGAAGTGCCTTAGGATAGAGAGAATGGAAGATGGTATTGAAGAATGGGTCGGTGGATCGAAACCACATACTCGAGAGATTGGCGGGGTCATCAGGGGACCACCTAGATGTAAGGTCGATCGGTGGGCAGCGTCTGCATGGATAATTAATAATCAAGAACTCAATTGGCTGCTTTCAAAAAAGGGGGGACCGAAATATGGAAGGATCAATCAACAGAGGTGGTGACCGAGGAATAAAGCTGAGCTGTTGAAGGAGGATTCTAATGCGGGAAGGAGATAGAATAGAAGAATCTGGCGAGCTCTCCTGCCCCTGGGAATGACAACCCGGCTACTTCGGCTGCCACTGCATGAGCTGAACCTCTTGATTCCTTTTCGAATCAACCACCGATTCCTTGAATAATCTAGCAAATGCCCGGCTAAGATCCATCATGTCATCAACTGGCCCCTTCAATACCTGGGGCAGATCGGCAACTGCATATGCCACATTTCTTTGTTCTAACCGAGCTGATTGCAACTTTATAGTACCTGGCTCGAGAGGGCCTCTAACAAAATGTTGATGGTAATCCCATGTAAGTGGGCCAGAATCACCCATCATAGATAGTGCAGACTCTCAGTAGCCGAGACCCCGTCTATTCATTTTTCTGCCTTTGGGCACCAGTTTAGTGCTTCCTTGAAGTTGTGCCCCGAGGTCTCTTCCTGGTTGATAGCCTAATTTCAGAATAATGGACTAGCTGTAGACACGCCAAAATTGACGCTAAGTCGACCAAATTTCATGTCACTATGTTAACACCCCAAAGTGAACTTCAATATTGTCATAATATTAAGTTTTTCCATTTTTATGGATTTTTCACTTTTCTTCCTCGTCGAGTCCCCAAACCAGGCATGAAAACCTAGCCCAAAAATTCGTCTGGGAGAGAAAGTTGCCTTTGTAGGCCTTTTCGCTGAGCAGACTGTCCACTGGGCAGTCCTGTCTGTGACCAGATACTCAAAGATCCCCTTGGACCGCCACCTTCCCGTCCTCAGGCCACCTCGATCTCTTCACGACATTTCTTCCACTCCCTGTCCCCAAGCCATTTGCGCAGGTCTCGTCCAGAAATCCACTCAGGGTGAAACGTTCCCTTTGGAACAACTTTTTCCACGTGGTCTGCCACTACAGTGCGCATCCGGAACAGAGTTGCAAACCCCACATAGGGACGATCCCCAAACCTTGCTGCTTCTACCTGGGGATTTGGGAACATCTCATACACATCCCAAGCCTCCATCAAAAATTTCCCCACGCCCAAAACTCTCCACTATTCCTTTGTGGTCCATGCCACTTACCCGTGTTTCAGTTCTGACTGCACTGAATTGCAGAACTGAGCACTCACTCCCACTGCCCCACTCGCCTGGAACTCCCAAAGTACACCCCACCACCACTTGGCCTGAGTCTTGCCCCATCAGTCGCCCTTCCACTAGAGAAAACCCCACCCCTAAATTAGTCCGGAAGCCCTCGTACTGGCCGTTCTCCCGGTCGCTATCACTGTGACAGGCAGATTGGGCAGATTGCACACGAGGTGTTCAAGAATTCGCCACGGTCGCCACCGACCGCGTTTGTGGCCCTCCTTCCATGGGTGTTCCTGGGATACCCCAGCCGACGCCCACGTCAGGTTTCGTGGACATTGGGCGCTGCGAGAGTCAACTTCCCCACGCGCCATCTTGCTGTTCGCCGGCGCCGAGCAGAGTGGACAGCAGCTCACGGCGGTACCCGTGGACGACGAGCGACTCCGACCCCGAGCCCGTCACCCCTCGTCACATGATCCGGATTCTTTGTGTAGCCTTTTACCTCCCTGTGAGGAGTGGGCACTTGATTGTGTGTATTGTGATAGCTTTGTACCGGTGATCGTGTGACTTGGCCGGGTTTCTTCCCCACGCCCCGAGCGTGGAGGTACGCACTTACTCCTCATTCGGTCGTACTTGCTCTTTTAGTATTTACTCTTGACGCCACTGCTTGAGTGCTATTTAGGATCCTAACTCGATTATATTTATTCACTGCTGCGGTGAGTGAGAGTGACCATCCTGTGGCTCCTCCGGGTCACGAGTGTGGAGTTGGTTACCTAGTCCACGCCGGTTGTTTCGACCGTGCGGATCGGCGCGCTTCCCTCATTGGGAATGCCTGTGAGCGCGTAGTAGCTTGTTCGTTGGCATAGTCCCCACCGGGGAACCTCAAAATGCCCTTAGCCTTTACACAAAAGACCAAAGCTATCCTAAACAACCAACATGGGCCCAAACTAGGATACAAAAAGCCCAATTAATACAAAACAAGGGAAATTAGACTCACAACCACATGACTCAATAAAGAAAATACATAAATAAGACTTAATAAAAGAAAATTATCACGTGATCACATAGTCGGACCTCCTCAAAGTGATGCAGACGATCCGAGCCAAAGAGAGCACTATGAGATGCCCTTATCAGGCTGCCCCCTGACCGGGGTGGGCGCTGGTCGCCCCTCCACCTGAAGCCCCCAAAAATAGCTCACAGTCTCTCACGATGCTATCAAAGGGCAATCCCTCCTCACCCCTGGTGGGCAGGTAACAAAGGGCCCTCCTGCCCCCCTCAAGCTGCTCCTCTACATCCTCGTCTGGCTGCCCAGTGAAACCAAACAGAAGCAGTGCCGTCGGATTTGCCACGGTCCCTCACGTCCGCAGTCCCGGGAACAGCAACCCGACCCAAGCACTAAGGTAGCGGGTCGGTAGGAGTATACTCCTCTCCCTCGGCACTGAGTGTGCTGCCAGAACTCCGAGTCCCTGGTAGATGTTGGCCAACGCTGCAGGAGCTAGGGCCACCTGTCTCCCCTTTGCTAACAAACAAGCAGGCCACAGTGACTTGGCTCTCAGCAGCCCATCCTCTCCGTGTGGAACCACGAATGTCACCAAACAACATGCCAGGTACGCTGAAAGGTGCGCCACATCTGGCAGACCATGGGGATTCCACCCCTCCCATGGCGCATATACGTATCTAGCGTACGTCCGGAAGCGTAACTCAACCTTAGTGTACTCCTCCCAGGGAGTCTGATCCCTGGTGAACTCCTGATAGAAACAAAACGGCTCATTGTAGAAATGGCGGACCGACACATTCAGTGGCACTCGGGGAGTCTGTGTAGCTCTCTCTGTCCCCACCAGGGCTAAATCTCACTAGGTCTTCATAATATACTGATAACTGTAAGGCACTCGATATCTTCCCAGTCCGTCGGTATGGCTGCGGTGGAGGTCATCGAGCACTACCTCCTCGTATCCCTCGTCATTGATCGACAATCCATAAATCCTGAACAGGGACCACAAGTCCAGTGTGGTCTCTCCCTCTACAGTTGCCACTATATACCACCAGCGGTTGAAATGCTCTACTAAGCCCTGGAGTAGTCTGGTGTAGCACAGGTACGTGTACAAAGCAGCGGTCACCACGTACTGATGGAGGCATCACCACCACCTCCCTCTGGCTCGAGTCGTCCACACACCCGAGATTGGATTGAGCTCGAGCTTCATATCACATGGGTCCCTTTATCTATTTTGAGTATTTTATCTTTTCAGTACCCAGTCCCCAGTTCCCAGTCCCCAAACTCCAGCCACACTGTCCTCAAGCCCAGTTCTCCACTTCAATGCCCCCAAAATAAATAAAACCCGGCCTGTTACACCCTGTACAAATTCGTGGTAGGGGAGAATCAAGTAGACTAATAGTAAGTGGACGCCAGTCCCTGCATTCGACACGGTTCCATGGAACAAGAAGTGGAGCAACCCAGCAAGTGATGACATCAAAATCCAGAATCTGTCATTAATATTCTCTATAAAAGGGGAGCCCAAGACATGCCCTTGGGGTAACAAAAAATGTACAATCTGGATAACAAAAAGGGGGGAAGTGATACGATCATAGCCCAGCCTCGCTCCCCTCTAGCTCTGCTAAGTGAGACTATGTAGCAGCCAGCTCCACTTTCAAGGTCGACGCGAGCTGCACGCTCGCCTTGGCCCCCATCTCGACAGTCCGCCACTCGACCCTAGCGAGTTCCACGTCTCGCCGCTGCTCCTCCAGGGCCTTCTCCAGGGCCTCGGCTCTGCTCTCTACCTCCCTCAGCCATGCGGCGCGATCCCGAGCAAGCAGCACGGCCGCGTCAGCACACCTCTCCTACTCGGTAGTCGCCAGTGCAAGCTGAGCCCACTGCTCCTCCAGCTCTCGGACGGCCGCTAGCTGTCGAGCCCTTTGCTCCTGCGCCTCTAGAAGCCACAGGTACTCTGCCCAGGTGCCGACCAGGCCGGACATCCAGAGCTCACATGGGAACCCGAGGCCGTGATAGCCATGGGTACACTCCCTCAACCGCTGACGGAGCTCCTCTGGGGAAGGCAGGGGATCACCTCCTTCATAGCCTCGGGCTCGCTGGAGCAAGGCCGCACCCACGCTGGCGTCCAGCAGCCACTCTGGTGGTGAAAGAGATGTAGGCCACTCGATCCCCAGCTCCAGGGAGGAGTGGCCCACCTTAGCCAGCATGCCAGAAGGACCTGTGCGACACCACCAAACACAAAGAGGGTCATCAACGTTCAAGACTTCCCTATGACAAGACAAAGTGAAAAACTTGATAAATGTCCTGACTCTCACCTGCTATGGCCCCCGCCGTGCCTGTAACACCCCCACTCGGGGCCGGTGAGGGTAGTCTCTCATCTACCTCAGTAGCGTCTCCTGCTGGAGTCGGAGAGGGTAGAGGATCCTCTGACATCCGGGTGTCCCCAGTAATCATTGGAGAGGTAGAAGGCTCTCCCAGATCCGCCTTGATGGGAGTTAGCACGTGCTCCTCCTCGGACTCCAACCTTGGACATAACACAAAATGTCAGCTCTGCCATAAACCCTGAGTTAAAGCCAATGAAGGGGAGCGAAGGAGCTACATGTTGGCAGTCGGGTGCCGGGGGCACGGTTGTGACTGGAATGCCTGACAGTCGGGTGCCGGGGGCACCGTTGTGACTGAAGTGGCTGGCAGTCAGGTGTTGGGGGCGCCATTGTGACTGGAATGCTTGACAGTCGGGTGCAGGGGGCACCGTTGCGACTGGAGTGCTTGATAGTCGGGTGCCGGGGGCACCGTTGTGACTGTAGTTGATGACAATCGGGTGCTGGGGGCACTGTTGTGACTGGAGTGGCTGGCAGTCGGGTGTCGGGGGCACCGTTGTGACTGGAGTGCTTGACAGTTCGGTGTCGGGGACACCGTTGTGACTGAATTGGCTGACAGTCAGGTGCCGGGGGCACCATTGTGACAGAAGTGCTTGATAGTCGGGTGCCGAGGGAACCGTTGTGACTGAAATGGCTGACAGTCGGGTCCTGGGGGGCACCGTTATGATTGTAGTTGATGACAGTCAGGTGCCGGGGGCACCGTTGTGACTGGAGTGGCTGGCAGTCGGATGCCGGGGGCACCATTGTGACTGAGGTTATCAAGTGGTCGGGCGCCCGGGGCCCCGATGCGGCTAAGGTGGCTGGGTGCCGCGAGACCTTGATGGTCGTGCTCAAGGTCTGTTGACAGAGGCAGGGGCCTGACACTTCATCTTGCGCTGGGACTTGTGAAGTATGCCCATTGTCTAGGTAACAGCACTGAGGCCACGCTTATCAAGGTGACACGAAAGTGGCACACGATCATCGAGGCTGGGAACCAGGCTGGGCGCCTCGACTGAGCCGTGTCTGATGGTGCATGACCATTGGGACAGAGACTGGACGGGGTGCTCTCATCGAACAATGTCCATGTCGTGCACAAACGTCGAGGCAGAGATCTGGCAGGGTGTCTCAAGCGAGTGACGACTAACGATGCATGACTATCGAGGTGGGGACTGGTAGGGGTGCTCTCATGAAGCGACATCTGGGTCATGCACGAACGCCAAGGCAGGGCCGAGCCGGGTGTTCCCGTAGAGCGGCGTCTGGGGGCGCATGACCATCGAGGCAGGGCTCGGGCAGATTGCTTTCACCAAGTGGCATCAGGGTCATGCACGACTATCAAGGTAGGACCCAGGCAGAGTGCTTTCATCAAGCAAGATCTGGGGTTCTGCACGATTATCGAGATGACATACGTTCATCACCACTGGGGGCCACCTTTTCTGAGGTGGGTGTCTGGGCTAGACGCCATATGTGGGATGCCCATGCGGCATGCCCTCGGCGTGAGCCTAGCAAACACACACACAAATCTGCCGGAGATGGGTGTTTGGGCTAGACGTCGTGTGAGGGATGACCATGCGGCATGCCCTCGGCGTGAGCCTAGCAAACAAGGAGGCTCCTCTTCCGTCCTAGCCTCCGCTTCTGGAGCGAGTTTGAGAGATTCAAGCTGCTCCCAAGGAACATATTCTTTCAATTTTACGGGCTAGATCTGGGGCTGTTCATATTCCTCGAGCCCATCGATGATGGCCTAAAGCTGCTTGACTACAGAGCTGACTTCCTTGTGTACTCGCATCAGGACAAGTTTTTGCCTGTTGTAGGTGGGTTGCCTCATGACTAGCCGAGGGGCCGTGTCATGCCACACTGGGACTACCGGTGGTGGTGTTGGCCGAGGCGTGACGCCCCTTACATGAACTCTCAAGCTGGGTCAGGGTGCCTGTCTTCTTCTTCTTGTCTTTACCGGTGCAGCCTGCTATCCCCTTGGTCTAGGGCTGGCGCTAGGATAAAAGCTTCTTAGGTATGTTGGGTGCTAGCCTTAGACAATTCCTCAGGCAACTGCTAGTATAGTGACACCATATTGATAGTTGTAGCCAAGTTAAGCATTTCATGCGGCTGCGAGGGATTCACCTTGAGCTCTCCCATGTCCAACTCTCCTTTCTTGATTAAGGACTCAGTAACATCCTTGAAAATGTAGCATTCCTCGATAGTATGTCCGATCATCTGATGATACGGGCAAAAGCGAGGATCGTCCACCCTCCTCAAGTCACCTGGCCTATTTGGCTCCTACAGTGTGATTTTGTTATACTTGGTAGCCCATTCGAATAAGACCCGAGTTTTATCTCGGGGGAAACAGTAGAGCTTGCTTATCATCTTCTCCTGCAGGGAGGGACCTTCTTGTCATTCAATAGATTTGGCTAGAGGAGGCTTGACCTCCTCTTTGTCTTTCTCCTTCTACTTTTCAAAAGTATTGAAGTCCACCGCGTGAACTTCTTATGGCACTGACCTCTTCTCGGCCTGCCTAGTCTTTTGAATTGATGCAGTAGGAATGGAGGAGTATCAGGCGAGGAAAGCCTCGATCTCTGACACAATGTTGTTCAGGCAGTCGAATGACTTGACCTGAGTGCCAATCATCCTTTTCAGGACTTCCTTCTTCAAGTTCTGTTTACAAATTTGCACTGCGTCCTCCTGATGTGGTAGACATTTGCACCTCATACTGAGGTTCCTCCACCTCTTGATATAATCCAGTACAGATTCATCATTCCTTTGCCTGGTAGCATAGAGTTCTGCCATAGTGACCTCCTGTTCAGCTATGTAGATTCTTTCTTTGAATTTCTTCTACATATCGGGCCAGTCAATAATAGACCCGACAGGCAAGCCCGAGTACCACTCGAAGGCGAGCCCCGTCAATGTAGACCCAAAGAATTTTAGGAGGTAAGATTTGTTTGCGGCTAAATCACCCATGACGTTCACATAATAGGCAATATGTTCCCTAGGAGACCCTTGTCCATTGAACTTTTCAAACTTTGGCAGTTTGGTGATGCTTGGTGACAGCTTATTGGCGGCATGGTGTGCCAGGTAAGGTACCCGGTACACGTCGAACGGCGTATGGTTGCCATCGCCCCTCTCTGCCAACTTCATTTCTATCACCTGTTCCCGCATTAGCTTACTCACCGCTACTGGGTCAGCCAGACTTGGGTAGAAGTGGGCCGGTTGTGCAAGTGGCATCGTCAACACTGTCGCTTGTGGTGCGACGTTAGACCACTGAAATGGGAGAATCGGCTATGGATTGGAGCCGGTGCCGCATGATGTGGCTGCTGTAGAGGCATACCTCCAGCGTAGTTCGGCATTGGCGGAGACGCCGTCGCCTGGGGGGAAGCTTCAGAGGCTTGACCGTTGCCCCCACGAGTTTCTGGCGGTGCTTCGGTCTACATGGATGTTGAAGGATGAGAGTTTCTTTCATTCAATTATTTTTTGAGTAATTTGATCACCTGCTGGTACTGTTGCATCATGAGCAATACGACAGGGTTATTCATGGAGAAACTGGGAGTGCCCCCACTTTCTTAGGTCGGGGCCTCCTTAGATGATGTGGACGGCATCCCGCTCGTGTCCCCGACAGTGACAACATTGGCGGTTAAGTCCGTCAGGGCTTCTTCCTGGGCAGTCCCTTCAGCGCGAGCTTGAACTACCTTGCCCGCTGCTCTCCTCCTTCTAGTAAGTGGGCCTAACCTTTCAGCGAGCCTAGCTACTTCTTTGGGATCGGTTGGCAAGGCTCTGTACCGACCGAATACCCTAGCCATGTTGCATGTGTAAACAAACATATCCTTTCCTTTCCTCGTCGTCCTTCTTGACGACCTACTGGGGAAGGTCAGTCTATCGAAGATGGATCTTCGTGTGTGCGCCTCCTTCCGAGGCAGAGACCAGTAGTGATCTTCTGGAACATTCCAAGATTCCACACTCGGCGGAGATCGGGCTTCTTGCTCTTCCAGGGCAGTTGCCACCGCCTGCAGTAGCCTTTGGTGGCCCAAGGGAGTGCTTCCCGAGCCATACAAATAGCCCCTCATGACTTCATTCAATCCCTCCTATGGCTGTGAGGAGGGAAAAATGGATGATGTCGCCCTGGCTTCAGCAAAGGGCTCGTAAGACAAGTGCCCTAAGTGGGTAGTCTTGCGGTAGTGTCGGGAACGCCGGTGATGGCCATCCCTTGGTGGCAATGGGGCAGCAGGTGTTGGTCGACACTCCAAGGTTGCTGGTTCAGCCCGATTCTCTTCCTTCCGCCTATTATAAAGGGCTTTCTCTAGCCTCGCCTGAGCCGATGGAGTAATTCGGGTACCCTTGGGCACCCAGACTTGCTTCCCTTTCACCGACGGCTAGGCCGGCTGGTTCCTCGGCCTCTTGGCCTTGTTGGATCTCATTCTCTCTATCTCCACCAGTGGCTGGAATGAATTATGCACCGGCACAGTGGGTACGACCCGCTCTGGGATCATTTTGACTAGCTATCTATTCAGATGGACTCGGACGCTTCCGATAACAACATATTTATCAATGTTGGAAACCCGGCCTCTGGCAGCAGCAACATCAATGCGGTCCCTCCCTTCGATGAGACGTCGACCCTTGGTTGGACGGGCCGACAGATGGGTGCACGTGGTGCACGCAGCAGCTTAACATCCCCATTGGGACATTCTGAGTAGTCTTGGCCAGCAGCAACCTTGATAGCCCCCTAGGTGGGAGCGTTGATTTCAGTAATGTCAGACCCCTCCACATCCAGCAAATTCACGAAAGACACACCAAGGAAATTGGGGAAGTCCACAATAGGAGGGAAGCCCCTGAATCGAGTGGGGACAGCCAAATACCCATCCTAGACGTGACTTTCCATGACAAGTGGGCCGAAAGCTAGTTGAAGTCCCGCGATCAATGACACCCAAGAGGGGGGTGAATTAGGTGTTTACAAATTTTAATGAAACTTTTGGCCTTTTGTAAAATATGTGATAAGATGCTACCAAAGAGAATCGAATCTATTCAATCACAATTTGATTTATCAAATTTTATTTGGTGATGAGATAGGTTATGCAAGGTGAACGGGGATAAAATATGAACTATAATGCACACTCAAACTCACGTAGAATGGGGTTAGAGGAAATGGAACAAACCGCACAATCAACATACAATGCACAGCGATTTTTAAGGTGGTTCGGATGCAACGACGGCAATCCTACGTCCACCCCTCACCAAACCCGGTGAGGCTTCACTCGGGGATAAATCCCCAACACGGAGACGACGCTCCAACCTACCTCTGGAATCAACTCCGGTGATCGCCGCCGCCGTTCGTGCCGCCGCGAAGCCGCTTCTGCAGTTCTGTCCATCTAGGACAGAACCCTCTTCCACGAATTTTATCTCTCAGCCACGGATTCTTCTTGAGCTGAGATTTTGAGGGCGTGTTCTAGAGGTTCCCTCCACGTTCTACAAAATTTGGTTTGGCTTCTAGAGCTCGTTTGATAATTTTCAATTTTTGCTATTCATCTTTTCCCAGATCTGTCAGCTTTCTGTTCTCTGTGACAGCAAGTGTGAGATCTCCTCCTTCGACCCCTCTCTTGATTTTTCCTGGAGTCCCCAATTTTACTGGAGATTCTGCCCTACACCACCTCCACCCACGAATTTTCATGGAATTTTAAAACACCTCCACCTATTTTCTAAAATTCTTCTTCAGATCCATCTACAGTTCTGTCAGCCAGTGTCCAGATCCGACCACAGTCCAGTATAAAATCTCCAGAAAATCCAATTCTCCACAAAACCTTTCACAAAAAATATTCTCGTCTTCCTTGTTCAAGTCTCTACAACTTTGAAGAAGGGCTCAAGATCTTAATCAGAGATCTTTCCTACGGTCAATGGCAGTTCTCAGGAAACTACCTTGCTATTCTGAGATTCTAGGAACTATCTAATAGCAGCTTAAAAAATAGTTTAAGACCAGATGTGTGCAGATCCAGTTCATCTCTCTGGGTCTATATTGAAGTACTTCGAAAGGGATTTCCAATGCCACTGACCACGCATCGATCTGATGTCGGGGCTGATCACAGCAGAGGTTTTTGTCGGATCGCGCACTGTGAAACAGTAAGTGCAGACCCGTGAGAAGCAATCTCAGAGGGTGACGATCGGAGCCGCCCGGCCTCTGGCTGGCGAACCAGCGCACCACCATCCCAGGGAGCACCCCTCCAGGTGTCCCCACTATAGTGGTGCTACCCCGGTCCCACACGGACCCACCGGCCAGCATGCGGGTCCCACGATTGTGAGAACGTGTGCCGCTGAAGCTACGCAAGAAGCCGCCCGTCAACTTGAAACCGCTACTCCCGGGTCCCGTGTGTCACCCTTTACCTCCCTACGTGGAGTGGGTAGTAATTCATTTGCTGTAATATTTGTGTAATAATTATTCTGGGAGTACCGATTCGGCCAGGGTCGTCTTCCCCACGCCGAGAGTATGGAGGTATCGTGCCCTCTTCTTTGCTCGGTGATTTGCTTACTTCATATATACTTGTTTATGTCACTGCTAGAGAGCATGATAGGGTAATCTAGCTCAATATTTATTGTTATTCACTACTGCGAGTGAGAGAGCGTGTCCATCCTGTGACCCGATCCGGGCACAAGAGCCAAAGAGGCCAAAAACTAAACAAAGTCTCGATATCGAGTAGAGCTCGTAGAGTTGGATCTGCGCAGAGAACTCCTGGGGTTGACACGATCGGCCTTGGAAGGAGGACAGGAACGGTCCTGGTCTTGCACGCCGACCCAGTTGGTATTAACAGTAATGAAGTCCACGGAGCCGGACGGCTAGAGGCCAGAGATAGTAAGAGGCTGAAGGAGAACAGGGAGCTTGACTAAGCCATCAATTGAAGGGGACAGCGAAGCCTCACTCGGAGATCCAACCACGGAGGCAGCAGCCAAGGCCGGGGCGCGGACCGAAGGCGGAGGGGCAGAAGGCCCAGGTGACTCGTGGTTAACGGCTCGCTTCAGAGCTTGCTTGAAGGAGAGTCTGGGGAAAACAGGTGAGACAGTCAGGGAGGACTGCGTAGGCGAGGCGACTGGGGATACCACAGCCTGGGAAGGGGAGGCGTGAGTAGCCCGGACAGTAGGAGGAGACCATGCCACAGCAGCAGCATTTAGCCCTGTGGCGAGGACAGGAGCTGGAGTTGCCGCCGCCGGGTTGAGACCTCCAGTGGGTGGACTAACAGCGTGAGTGGTATTGTCACGGGCAGCGGATGCCAGAGGTGCCGAAGAAGACGGCAGGGACTCGTCGGCAGGCACAATGGCACGAGCAGCTAGAGGGATGGCTTCAGCAGCCGCAGGCATAGGAGCAATAACACCCTGCAGGCAGACTGGCCCAGGCATGGCTCCAAGACCCACAGCAAGACCCCCACCCCCACTCTCAGGAGCACTGGAGACCGCAGGGGGAATAACGACGCCCACAGATGAAGAGGGCGGAGGCGGAGCAGCTCGGGTGGCCGGAGCAGCTCGGGAGGTCGAGGTAGGAGCCGCTGGGGCCGGCGGAGCAGGGCAAGGAGTCGCTGAAGAGGGGACGTGACATGAGGCAGCGGCTGCATGGGCTGCAGAGACAGAGAGCGGAGTCGCGGCACGAGCCGCCTGGGCAGGTGGAGGAACAAGAAACGGATGGTGGCCCTGCGAGCTGGGCTCCAAACCTGGTTCAGTAATGACCTGGACAGGGGGAAGGGAGAAAGCTGGTCGTCGGGCCGGGGCAGCTCATGCACTTACTGTGTGTTCTGGCTGGCTTTAATTAAACAGTGCATGAACTCCTGTTCCTTTCTTGCCTCCACATGGAATTGAAGGAGTGATCATGCATGCATGTTTCTGTTGGTGAATTATGGATGGGGACGGAGAGACGGCCGCCGGAGTAGGATCGCAGCATGGGAGGGCCTGGACTACGTACCAATCTGGATCCATTCATATACATACGAGCTCCAGTGCCCCACCACACAAAATAAAGGGTACGACCCCGGAGTACCCCACTTCCGTGTGGTCACCGTGGTTTTGTGAGAGAGAGTGACCCAGTGCCCCACTTGGCACCCAGCCAGCCCCTTAGTTGTGGGCATCGCACCCTCGGGGGGGCAACCCTAGCCCCACTAGCCCTCTACCAACTGGGGTCTTGATCCACCACCTCCACTCGGCATCGTCGAGTCACCTCGGGATCGTGTGTGCATCGATGATTTGGTAATTTTTGCAACCCCGTGCTCTAGATTGATTGTGTTTGCGCGGTAGTTCCGAGGACCCTCATCTTGTTGCTGCATTCACCCTAGTGGTGTCACATCAGAAGGCCAAGCTTCACAAGCTATGCCTTAGTGCCAAGTCAACCATAGATTGCCCTGAGAGGCACAAAGTCGATTTTGAGGCTAATCTTATTAGCCGAGTGATTAATAAGAGCATATGCCTGCCACCAAACTGCATTCAGCTCGTCTGTGCCTCAGACGAGCACAAGGTCGAGCAGCTCACGACGTTCATCGTCACTTACAGACTACAACACCGGTCTAAGAAAAAGGCTAGAAGGGACAAGTCCATTATTTTCCACAAAGGAGACATGGTTCCTCCAGCCCCACCAAAAGATGATTTTAGCTAGTCCAGGTGAGCCGACAACGTCCCTGAAGCCGTCCAAATTCTGGATGATCTATCACCTTGCATCCGAGAGATGTGCCTCAAGCAACATATTCCCAGTGGTAGGGCTCCGCATAGCATAGACATTTCCATGATCTCTGGACACCCTCACAAGTTCAGGGGCAACCCCCGTTCTCCCAAAAGGAGACCAGAGGTCTTGGTTATGACCATGATCCAGACTTCTGCGTCTACCACACGGTCCACGCTTTGGGACTAATGAAGCCAGCCGTCGACCCGGTTATTGCCAACACCAAGTTCGATAGCTCGGGAGATGAGGGAGAGGAGATTTTAATCCCACTTCTGGCTAGAACCAGTACCCTAGTTTCAGCACCTGATGAGGCTTCCTCGTCCGTCCACGAGGATGTTGAGACGGAGGAGACCCCCGCGGCCTCCCAGCTAATTAAAGAACCCAGTTCACCACACTTTCCCCATGGGGAAGGTCCCTATAACGAAGATCGTGGGGCGTCACCGGCATTGGCAGGCAACTCCAGCCAAGCCCCCGGGATGCCAACCGATAGCTGTTGTTGGGTCACGTAGTGCAGGAACACGGTTCTAGAGGGGGGTGAATAGAACCTTCTGCTAAAATGATGTCCAATTAAGAACTCAAACAACCTCACAGTGGAATTAAAGAGATTGATAAGGATGAGAAAATTAAGCTAAACAAGTTAACTAAATTCTCTCAAACTCACCGTTCACACTTCCAACACACTTACACTGGTTTCAAATAGTGGGACGGTCGGGGTGGGGGGATTGAAATTTCATGGGAGAGAGGGGAGGGGACAATATTCTCTTCCCCCATATGATAAAATGACCAAATTAAATAAAAAAATATAATATGAAATAAACCATATTATAAGGGGGAAGCATCTTAGACTTTTTAACACCTTTCTCCCATTGCCTTGTCCATGAAGGAAAGGATCCTTCTAGAAGTCACCAAGGACTTTGACCAGCCCCACATGGGCCCTAGGGCATAGGTGGACCAAAGGGGAAGAGGGTGGGGGCCCCTACTGGACGTACTGGCTTTTTATAAGAAAACCCACTAAAACCTAAAGCCTCACATGTTGGCTTATAAAGCCTTGCAATTGCACATATGTTTTTTCAAGGATTTAAAAATAATTAAAAGAACATAAATATAAATTAAAAATGTCAGTGCTCAAAGTTGATTCCCATCAATTCTCCCCAGGTGGGAAGAACTCGACCCCGTCGAGTAAGGGGTGCGGCTGCTCGAGTAGCTCCGGCGGAACCGTCACCGTGCCAGGTAGCGCGAATACACTCCACTCTAAGTAATCGTCACCTGCTCATTCCGTATATACTGGATATGCACATGCTGCTGTGGGAACGAGGCTAGTGGTGGACACTCTGGGGTGGGATCACTCTCAATGGGGAGGAGGCGGCTCGAAGACTCACTAGGAATCACCGCTGGGTCCCTGTAGGTGACTAGATCTGATATGTTGAGGTGGAGCCAATCCCAAATTCTGGAAAGTGTACAATGTACTCATTAGATCCGACTTCCCTCATACTCGAAAGGGACAAACATCACGAGCTGACGACAGACTGACTCGACACATGCAGACTCTCGCAGACTGTACGAAACAAAGACTCACACATGACCCTAGACAAACCTACTGTTAGTCCGACCCATACATATGTAATGGTGGACCAAGACATCTGAATGTGTGCCATGCATACACAAGGTGCAACCGGTGGTTGGCGGAATGGGGAACTCCAAGACACCCTGGTATGAACCAGTCATGTATTGACAGCCCTTTGGATTTGGGAGGTTTGGGAGGGTTGGGTGGTTTGGGTGGGCCAGGAGAGCCAAATTCACTTTCTACATTACCCCTATGTGTGTGTGGCCCGGGCCAATGTCCGGCCTCAGTAAGCATAGATGGGTCAGCCCGAGTGGGAGGGGTGTGATAGGGGACTCCCCTGACAATGTGGACTGGGGGTTGTAGGTACAGAGGCCCACTAAAGAAGGGATCGAAGGGATCAAAGAATGTGTGACCCCTCGATATGGATTCCCTAAACTCGAGGAAGGGATCGAAGGGATCGCTCGTCAGCGCGTGTCCTCTACCCCCAACTACGTGTGCACACACAGACCATCTGCTCTAGGTCGGGTCCTCTAGCTGATTTTCCCCCCCGCCGGACTTTGGCGGCAAAGGCAAGGGGCCCTATGACAACCAGCCTAAAAATTGTCTCACTCGGGTCACGCTCTCCACCACTCCCAAGTGGGTCTGCACGCGCGTGCGCAGGAAAGCTACGACTAGTGGGGTTCACTAAATGTGAACACAGAAAACCACGCACGCACCCATCACGAGTAACATGAGGGAAGAAGTGGCTCGCGGCCACTAGACTCTGGACAGCCAACTAGACCTACTAAACTCAACAGTCCTTGAGTCACGAGACTCGGGGTCAAGACTGTTGAACGTGACAGCACTGAGCCGTCAATCTAGTCTAGTCCCTAGGTCCGAAACCACGATATCACAGAACCCACGGACACCTTAAAACATGGCCACGAAACCTTCGGGGTGTCTGGGACACTCACGAGACCGAAAGTCAACCACTGGGTCACAACCGGGTCGATCGGAGTCCAACACGACACTCAAACGGTCACGGGACAACCCACTAAAGCAACCCAATAATGCACAGGGATGAACGGCTCTGGGCCGACTGCACAAGGGGATGTACGGTCAGGGGCAGACCGCTCAAAGGGGATGAGCGGCCAAGGACAGCCTGCTCAAAGGGGGAATGTGCGGACCCTATTAGGCCATACAACAATGTGCAGTCTATATCCGACCGCACAAGCCCCAAACCAGAGGGGATGAACGGATTGCTCGTAGCCGCTCAAGGAGATGAACGGCTCAGGGCAGTCCACTCGAGGGAACGAATGCGAAAACACTATGGGGGATGGACGGTCAAGGGTCAGGCCGCCCAAGCATGAACAGTCCAGGATTGGGCCGCTCAAGTGTTAGAACCAGAGGGGGATAGGCGGTCAGGGCAGGACCGCCCAAGGGATGTGCGGTCAAGCCCTGGGCCGCACAAACCACGAACCCAAAACAGTTCCTGGTCAAAATGGTCTTGACCGGACTGCTGAACAGTGCCGACTTACAACAGTATCGCTCAAAACGGTCTTGACCAGACTGCTCAACATGATCGACACTCCACTGTTGACCAAGGGTCAACTAGGATATGCAGTCAGGACCTGGCCGCACGTCCCAATGGGAAGACAGGTAGTCAGAGACTGGCCGCCCAAGGGGGGATAGGCGGTCCTCTCCAGGCCGCACAACCGATGTGCGGTCTATCGTGTGATCGCACAAGCCCCAAAACCCACGAGGATGAACGGCCCATGGCTGGCCGCCCATGGGGATGGACGGCACCTGGTTCGACCGTCCATCCTCACGGCGATTGCCCATTCTCGTGTGACTGCACCAGATTCGGGTCTGAACCTGAGTGCCATTTGGTAGCTGCTCCACCGCCCACCCTGTGCGATTCAGTCAAAACTCTCTTCATGAGAGTTCTTCTTCTCCGAAGCACCGATGAATCAGAGGTGGTCCCGCCTGGTTTTGACATCGTCTCCTTCCAGGGCATCCATTCTCCCTCTGTCACGCCAGGCCCAGGGTCCTCTGTTCACCCAGGACAAGCTGCTGTCAAGTCAGCCCCGACACCCCCTCCTCCTCTCCGCTTCAGGTCCGACGGTCTTCAACAAAGTTGTAGCTTTCGATGATACGGAACCAACACAAGTGGTCTTGTCCCGATCCGACGTCAGAACTGGGAGTTCCACCACAGCTATCGGTGACTGGTCCAAATGTTTACCCAGGAACCAGATGCCGGATATTCCTACGACCACGTCCAACGAGGTGATCAGACAGCTGCCTTCTTCTGAGGATTAGTAGATCTCCCTGTCAGCAATGTCCACAACTTGGTCCCATCGTGTTTGGAGTTCCACAGCACCCGTACCTGCCGATGCACCACGACTGCGCCAACCAGTCCTGCACAGTAGAACTGCATAGGCCCACTGCTGCGGCCGCCGTCTCCATCCAGTGACATCAGCTCAGCGCCAGACCTTCAGGCATCCTTCGGCATCCCTCGACCTTCATCCAGGAGTTGGCTGCACCTCGATCGGACGTCCGAGCTCGGCTTACGGTCTATAGCTGGTTTCCCCTCCCCGCGATCCCCCCTCCTGCACGAGGGTAGTGCGTGTAATTGATTGCCCCCACCCCCGTGAAACCCCCCCTCCCTGCGTGGAGCATAGTACATGTATTAGCAGGGATCTTTGCAAGCTTCCTCGACGCAGCGTGTTCGTCGGGTGTGCACGCTCCCCGGTGCACCCTCGTCTTCGACCGGAGTCGGTCCTTCGGACGGGCTAGGTACGTGTGGCTGCCTCTCCACTCTGCTTGTCTAGTATTAGTTCTAATCGCAGCGCCGGTGAGGAGTGCCTGATCCATATTTCCACTATTTCACGTGAGTTCTTGCTGCTGGTGAGTGAGTGCACATCAGAACCGATCCCTCGGTATCGGTCCGCCCGCTTGAATCCAGCGCCCGCGACGTGTTCCCCGGGGTGGTTAGTTACCACTCTCCTCGCTGCTCGGACTGTGTCCGGATTCCTCGCAAGCCATAGCTCGCCGAGCCATCACTTCGAGTCTTGTGGAGTCCGTGACTCACGTGTGTGTTTGCCTTGTCGGTTAGATGACTTGCGCTCGTTGATTGCTGGCTTAGGGTCCCGTGTCTCGACCGGGTTCGTCCCGCGTCAGATTTGGTATCCCGTGATGCCCAACTTTCACCCGAACATCCCTCCGAGACAGGATGAGTTCACCCCGGAGGTGGAGAAGCACGCAGTGACCCTGCTGAAGCATCGCCAGTCTACGGAAGAGCTGGTGACCCCGGAGAATATCGAGTGGTGCCTTCTCAAGCGATTGCGGCCGGCAGGTATGGGCACCAGGAATCAGCTTTCCCTTCGGATGAGGAAGTCATTCTTCTTTTCCTGACCCTTTCTTCCTTTGCGCAGACACCAGGCGGCCGACTGAGGAGGAGGCGCCTTCGACTGAGGCCGTCGTTGAGTCACGAGTTCCCGAGGATTTCGCCCGAGCCCAAGACAAGGGCAAGGGGGTGGCCCGGGAAGGGTCTTCCAAGCAGCAGGGGTCCAAGCACAAGGATCCCGTGGAGAAGATGCTGCGGGACGCCATGAAGGCTAAAAAGCGGGCCAAGAAGGCTGGGGCCGTCCCTGCTATAGACGACGGCTCTGGTTCGGCTCTCCCCTCTGCCGAGCTAGAAGGGGCCGAGCCTATTCGGCTGGCCCTTCCGTCTGCTAGGCAAGAGGGGGCCGAGGAGGCCGGGGCCGGAGCGGGCGGCTCTAGGACTGTGGCCGAGACTGGAGCGCCGAGCGAGGTAGGTGGCGTTCAGGGCGGAGACGCCGGGGCTGAGCCGACAGAGGCCGGGGGGTCGCGGGAAGAGGTGATGCAGCCCCAACAGACCGAGGCAAGAGGGGTGGAGGAAGCAGCAGCTCAATCCAGGCCAGCTGGTGGGGTTCCCGAGGGGGTGCCGCTCGGAGGGGTAGCCCCTATTCCGACTGCTTTGGAGAGGCTGGGCATCCGGGGCCCTCTATACCAGAAGTGCTGCAGCATAGCCACTAAGGTGGTGCGAGGAGGAGATAGGCAACGCTCCCCGACCGCGGCCCTCGAAATGGTTATGGAGGGTGGCCTGATCCTGGCCCAAATGGGGGCCACCTTGGCTGAAGCTTACGCTAGGTCGGAGTCAGACCCGGTGAACCTTGTCTAGACCCTCGGTACGTCCGACGGGAAGATATCTCGGCTCACTGAGGAGCGCGATGGGCTGTTGCGAGAGCTTTCCTTATTTAAAGAGCTGGCGAGGGTGAGTTAGGCGGAGGCCCAGGACTTGACCGAGCAACTGGCTCAGGCACGCGAGTCGCTCGAGAGGAAGGGCAAGCTTCTAGAGGAGGAGCGTGTGGCCCGTGTTGAGCGAGATGGCCAGCGGGAGGCCGAGCGCACTGAGCTACTAGATCGAGCAGAGGAAGCCGTTCGCCTTCGGTTGGAGGCCGAGGCTGATCGGGCCGAGGCGGAGAAGCAGATGGCCGAGGCAGATCGGAGGTTGGCCGAGATTTTGAATCAACATTGAAAAATCATTCTAATAAACTCATTTTGAGAGTCAATTGATCATTAATTTTAAGATATGAGATATTCATTACCGATTTGAGTCCGCAGTTCGCCTTGTCGCCATTTTGGGTCGTTACCTTGAAAAACTCACTTGTTTAGATTTCGATCCTCTTATTTCGATTCCTTTCCCTTAGATCCACCTTGGATGCAGCACGTCCACATTGGCTAGTGTGGACGTGTAAAATTACATGTCCGCGTGTCCCGACCAGTCCAGCATCAACAAACAACTTCAACCAAAGAAACTACGAAAAGGATGGGCCATCCGGACTCTCCTAACAAATAACACACTACCGTGAAGCCACCGCCGGAGTCATGACAGTGAAGAGAAACCAACCCCTGGGTAGCTCACCATCTATATGCCCCGAAGAAAGTCAAATAAACCATAACTCATGCTTATAATGGGACCAAACCCAGCTCAATGGCACACCCTCGAGGCCACTAATGGTACGCCCAGTGCACCTTCAACGGTACACCCTGCGTGGGTCTTCACCGATACACCCCTGGAGCCCGCTCAGCGACGCACCCCGGCGGGTCTCCGTCGGCACTCCCCTTCAGCGACACGCTCTGGCTCTCAACAGCACGCCTGACAGCCCTTCAACGGCACGCCCTAGCACTGCTTCAATGGCACGCCGCTATGGCCTTCGCCGGCATGCCCCCAGCATGCCTTCGCCGGTACGCCCCTCTGGGCTTCTTCAGCGGCACGCTCTCGTGGACTTCAATGGCACACCTACAAACACCTTCGCCGGCGTGGTCTGATCCCTCAGCGGCACGCCCTAGGCTCTCATATCCGTCGTATCCGACAGACAAAATCTTATGCCCATGTCCTGTGGATCCTCGACGCGCAGTGAGTGTGCCGAGGTGTCAAATGGGGAGGAGGACACGCTACCTACACTCTCTACCACCCAGGAACGAAGTCAAATCCCCATTTAATGACACACGTTCCCGCCTCCGTCGCTCTGCGCTCGAAGATTCCTGCCATTGAGGTTTAAAACCCTCTCTTCCACTGGCGAAGAAGAGAAGAAGAGAGAGAAGGGAGACACACCAAAGAACGACGAGGAGATACCAGGCAAGACCCGAGAAGGAGACAGAAGAGAGGAGAGGAAGAAGAGATAGGAGAAGAGGAGAACTCCGCCGTGAGGTCCCCTCCAATGACCACCAGAGAAGAGAGTAAGAGAGAGAGAGAGAGAGAGAGAGAGAGGGTCTTGATGTAGCAAGAGGCGTTGGGGGAGTGGGGAGTAGTCACCCCTGCTCAACCCCCCGTTCCTCCTTGTGCCCGTTTCTTTCTCTTCTTCTTTTTATCGAAATATTATAAGGGCAAAACGATGCCAACACCTCAGCTGCAGCCATCTGGACCCCTATAATAACCGGGTTCGGCACGCCCTTGGCCGAAGCTCAACCATGACCATCCAACACACCGGTGCTAGAAAGCCTCATGGCACAACGCCAGATGATCGAGCGGATCGTTGAGAGCAAGCTCGCCCAGTTTGGAGAAGGGATCATAGTGGTGGACCTCTATGGTGTCCCCTACCCGCTACATCACCAGCTCAAGAAACTTCCCCCAGAATACGCCAAGTCGCTGAAGTTGCAGAAATTCGATGGTCATAGGTCTCCGCATGAACACTTGGCCTACTACATTACGGCCATGGGTGAACTCGCGTTGGATGAGTCTTATCTCCTCCGCTATTTCACCATCTCACTTACGGGAACGGCCTTCCAATGGTATTCCCGCCTGAAGCCCAACTCGGTCATCGATTGGGAGGATCTCCAAAAGAAGTTCCTCGACCATTTTCAAACGGTCGAGCGAAAGGTCTCCTTAGCCGAGCTCTGCTCCCTCCGACAGAAGAAGGGCAAGGGTGCCCTCAAATTCATCAAGAAATGGCGAGACCTCAGCATGAGGTGTGTCAATCTGCCAGTCCAGGAGGATGTCATCACTATCTGTCACCGAGGCTTGGCGGTTGAGGTTAGCGGAAAGCTTTTCGGCACAAACGTCAAGGGCTTTGACCAACTCAATTTGGCGGTCACTGAAATAGAGATGTTCTTCGCCGATAACCCGGGCTACATCTCAACTAAGGGTAAACAAGCGTGGGAACGCCACCCCGATAAGGAGGTGAACACCGTCGAATTCACCCCCACTACTAAAGCTAGCAAGGGAGCCGAGACAGGTAGTTTTGACAAAAGGCCAGCAGACAAGCCGGTCACTCTCTCGTTCTCGAAGCGTATGAAGATGCCCTTCTCTTTCAAGAAGGAACATATGAAGATGCTCTTCGACCTCTGCATGGCCCAGAGGGTCATCGAGCAACTTGAAGTTTGCAAGCCGGACGAAGCCCAGAAAACTGACGATCCCAACTACTGCTTATACCACCGCATGCTGGGTCACCCCCTCGAAGATTGCTACGTCTTCAATACCCAGGCACAGAAGATGATCCAAGACGGCCTTATTCAGATGAAGAATGGTCTCGTCGATCCTCCGTGGCCACATATGTGGTCCAGACCAGCCAAAGCAGCACATGTGGTTCACCATTCGGCTAATGTGATCCACATGATAGCGGTATTTTCTCTCTCTGATGATGAATCAGAGGAGCCCAGTGCTAACCGAAGAGAGCGGTCAATCTGGTATCCAGGGTGGAGGCCCTGGCACGATCGCAGACCCCCACTGGCATCGACCTAGACCTTGACCTTATACAGAAGATAAGAAGACTGGCATTGACCTTTGTTCATGAGCTAATGCGGACTAGCACCGACTTTAATGCATGACTCTATATGCTGACAAGGTAACTTGCATCGACCTGAAAGTGCAAGCATGAGCACTAAGACCTACCTTATATGAGACTGACAAAACTTGCACTGCCCTCTATATGCGAGGATCAAAACATGCACTGACCTTATATGGATGCAAGGCAACTAGCACCGACCTCACTACGTGAGTGACGCAACTAGCATCGACCTCACTACGTGAGCAACACAACTAGCATCGACCTCACTTATGCAATACATGCTGTGCTAGTGTCGATGGATGATTATGCATGAATGCAACTAGCACTGACCTTATTTTAACTAGCACAGACCTTATATGCAAAACATGCTATGCCAGCGTAGACCTTATCGTGCTAGCATCGACCCTATGCTAACTTTATATGTAAACACGCAAACTATGCACTGACCTATGTATACTCTTAAAGGATTATGCACTGACCTGTGTTCTGATACTTAGACACAAAATGGATTTGATTGAGATGTTTATGCATTTCAGTTCCAACATGATTCATAGAATGTCATTATTAAAACCAGGGTTTCAGCAGAAAATATAAAGTTAAGGCAGGTTTAAGGGTACCTTCCATTGCTTGTAGCCTGCCTCGCCTCTTTGGTTCACCTGGCTTCTCATCACGTGATGCCTGCTCCTTCATCAGGGGACAACAAGCAATTCTATGCTCTTCACTCCCGCAGCGAATGGACTTCCCTTGCTTCCTCCAACAATCCTCCGATCGATGCCCACCTTTGTCGCAATGCTCGCACTTCTCCTTAATAGGGACGATCTACTGATCGACCTTCTTACCCTTCTTATCTTTATGACCCCCAATGCCGCATTTTGACCTCTTCTTCCCATTGGTAGGCACACTATCCTCAGAACCATTCGCTCCTCCCTTCTTGACAAGCCTTCAAGAAATCCGCTCCATCATATCCATAGCGTCCTCCAACACTTGGACCTTCTTCACTATCTCAGGATACACCTGAATCTCTAAGGGTGCTAACTGCAGAATATACTCGACTCTCAATCCATTCAAAAACCTCCTAGCCTTCATCTTTTTCGTACTAACGAGGTGCGGTGTATAACGAGCTAACCTAGAAAACTGGGCTTCGTACTCTGTTACGGACAGGTTCCTCTGCTTCAAGGATGCAAACTCGGCTGCTTTCTTTTCTCAAATTCTCTCTAAAAAATACTTCCCATTGAGAAGTTTTACAAATTCATTTGATGAAACCTGATTGTTGGCTAATGTTGCTTCTACAGATTGAAAAGGTGTCGGTACAGGGCCCGATGATTGAAAATGTGTCGACATAGGGGCCAATGATTGAAAAGTTGTCGGCACAGGGGCTGATGAACAAATAGCTGTTGGCATGGGGGCCAATAGTTGAATATTTATCAGGTTAACGCCCCGTCGACAGAATGCTAGTTGGTTTAACTCCCTGTCGGCGGAATGCTCATCGATTTAACGCCCCGTCGGTGGGATGCTAGTCGGTTTAACGTCCCGTCGGTGGAATGCTTGTCGGTTTAAACCCCTATCGGCAGAATGCTTGTCGATTTAACGCCCCATTGGCAGAATGCTTGTCGGTTTAACACCCGGTCGGTGGAATGCTAGTCGGTTTAATGCCTCATCGGCGAAATGCTAGTCGGTTTAACGCCCCGTCGGCGGGATGCTAGTCGGTTTAACACCTCGTCGACGGGATGCTAGTCGGTTTAACACCCCATCGACGGAATGCTTGTCAGTTTAATGCCCCATCGGCGAAATACTAGTCAGTTTAACGCCCCATCGGTAGGATGCTAGTCGGTTTAACGCCCCGTCGGTGGAATGCTAGTCAGTTTAACGCCCTGTCGGCGGAATGCTCATCAGTTTAATGCCCCGTCAGTGGAATGCTCATCGGTTTAACGCCCCATTGGCGGAATGCTAGTCGTTTTAACACCCCATCGGTGGGATGCTAGTCGGTTTAACGCCCCGTTGGTAGAGTGCTAGTCAGTTTAACTCCCCATCGGCGGAATGCTTGTCGGTTTAACGCCCTGTCGGCAGAATGCTAGTCGGTTTAACGCCCCGTCGGTGGAATGCTAGACGGTTTAACGCCCTATCGGTGGAATGCTAGTTGGTTTAATGCCCCGTCAGCGGGATGCTAGTCGGTTTAATGCCCCGTCGGTGAGATGCTAGTTGGTTTAACGCCCCGTTGGTGAAATGCTAGTCGGTTTAGCGCCCCATCAGCGGAATGCTAGTCGGTTTAACATCCCGTCGGTGGGATGCTAGTCAGTTTAACGCCCCATCGGCGGAATGCTCTTTGGTTCATTTTTTTTCTTTCTTGTTTTTCTCTTTTCCTTTCTTTTTTTTGTCCCCCTTTTCTCTTCTCTTCTTTTTTTCTCTATTTTGTAGTAGGGAAGGAGGGAGTTTTACACAATGGGGGTTGGTCATCTGTCGGCGTGGCTGCTAATGGTTGTGCATCTTTCGGCCTGTGTGTCACCGGCTGATCATCTGTTGGCTTGGTCGTCAATGATCGGCATCTGTCGGATTAAAGCCCCGACGGCTGAGCATCTATCGGATCAAAGTCCCTGATCACTGAACACCCGCCAGATCAAAGACCCGATGGCTGAACATCTGTGGGCTTGAAGCCCCGATGGCTGAACATCTGTCGGCTTGAAGCCCCGATGGTTGAACATCTGTCGGCCTGAGGCCCCGATGGCTGAACACCTGTCGGATCAAAGCCCCAATGGCTGAACATCTGTTGACTTGAAGCCGCGATGGCTGAACATCTGTCGGCTTGAGGCCCCAATGGCTGAACATCTGTCGGGTTAAAGCCCCAATTGGCTGGACATCTGTCGCATTAAAGCCCTGATTGGCTGAACATCTGTCGGATTAAAGCCCTGATTGGCTGAACATCTATCGGATTAAAGCCCCGATTGGCTGAACATCTGTCGGATTAAAGTCCCGATTGGATGAACATCTATCAGATTAAAGTCTCGATTGGATGAATGTCTTGTCAGTGTAACGCCCCGTTGGCGGAGTGGCTTGTCGACTTAACGCCCCATTGGCGAAAATGGTGGTCGATTTAACGCCCCGTTGGTGAAATACTGGTAGTCGGTTTAACACCCCGTTGGCGGAGTGCTAGTCGACTTAACGCCCCGTTGGTGGAAATAGTAGTCAATTTAACGCCCCGTTGGCGGAAGTGGTAGTCGGCTTAACGCCCCGTTGGTAGAAATAGTAGTCTGTTTAACACCCCGTTGGCGAAAATAGTAGTCGGTTTAACGCCCCATCGGCAGAAATAGTAGTCGGTTTAACGCCCCATTGGCGGAAGTGGTAGTCGGCTTAACGCCCCATTGGCAGAAATAGTAGTCTATTTAACGCCCCATTGGCAGAAATAGTAGTCAGTTTAACACCCCGTCGGTGGAAATAGTGGTCAGTTTAACGCCCCATCGGTAGAATACTGGTCGGTTTAACGCCTCGTCGGTGGAATACCCTTGGTTCGGCTGAAAGGTCGTGACGTCGACCGTATGAGAGGTTTATCAGGTGTATGGCCAAAGGCCGAAGGTAAAAGACCATGTCTGTCTCGAGACCTTCTTTCCTTTCTTCTCTTCTTCCTTTGTGTGAAGAGGCGGGTGCGAAGACCACGTCTGTCTCGTAACACGTCTCTCTCTTCTTCTCTTCTCTTTTTGTGTGGAGAGGTAGGTGCGAGGACTACGTCTGCCTCGTGATTTTTTTTCTTCTCTTCTTTTGGTGGAGAGGCGGGTACGAAGACCACATCTGTCTCGCGACTCTTCTTTCTCTTCTCTTCTCTTTGGTGGAGAGGCGGGTACGAAGACCACGTTTGTCTCATGATTTTTTTTCTTCTTTTCTTTTTGGTGGAGAGGCGGGTACGAAGACCACGTCTGCCTCGTGACTCTTTTTTCTCTTCTTCTCTTCTCTTTGGTGGAGAGGCAGGTACAAAGACCACGTCTACCTCGTGATTTTTCTTCTTCTCTTTTTTTGGTGGAGAGGCAGGAACGAAGATCACGTCTGCCTTGTGACTCTTCTTCTTCTCTTCTTTTTCTCATTAGTGCCCTCGGAGTGGGGGTATTCCTTCATTTGTGTGCCCCATGGCATCCCATGGCGGGTGTGTTTCTTTAGATTCTTTTACCCCTCAAGGCGGGATGCATTTCTCTTCACATGCCCCCCTGGGCGCGGGGTGTAGTTTCTCGCCTCTCATGCCCCCGTGACACGGTAGATTCCTTGCTTCTTATGCCCTCATGACCTAGGTGTATTTTGCATAGCTTCTCTACCCCCTGGCGGGGTATGTCTCTTCTTCAAATACCCCTAAGCCGGGTGGACTTCTCTTCATATGCCCGTGAGCTGGGGTGTAGCTTTGTCTCATATACCCCTAGAGTGGGGGTATGCTCTTCTTCAAATGCCCCTGAACCAGGGTGGATTCTTCTGCTTCTTATGCCCCTCGTGGCGGGGTATATTCTTTACAGCTTCTACGCCCCTAGAAGGGGTATGTTCTTTTTACTTCTGTGTCCCAAGAATAGGGGCATATTCTTTATGACTTCTATGCCCCCCGGTGGGGTATGCTCTTCTTCAAATACCCCTAAGTCGGGGTGGACTTCTCTTCATATGCCTGCGAGCCGGGATGCAGCTTTGTCTCATATACCCCTAGAGCGGGGGTATGCTCTTCTTCAAATACCCCTGAACCAAGGTGCGTTCTTTTGCCTCTTATGCCCCCGTGGCGGGGTATGCTCTTTACAACTTCTATGCCCCCAGGTTGGTGGTGCGGACACCCGAGCACTTGACCGGTCTGAGCCGGCGAGCCACCGGTACCGTACACGGAGCACCACGCGAGTCACGACAGGTTCTATTTGGCTCGGAGACAGCCTGGAGATGCCCCCATGAGTCTCGTTATTTATGGGATTTATTTAGACTTTATTTGTGTGCTATGTGTATTTATTTCATTCCCACCCTATAATATTGGATTTTTGGTTTATTTTCTTCCTAATTTGACTAAGAAGAAAAGTACGTTTGTACTGGGAGGATATGTGGAAGCTTGCGAGACTTGTGTGCATTGACTCGAGGACGAACCCCTCGTGTTGTCGCTTCGTGCTCCCATGTGTTGACTCCTCAAACTGGTACAGCACATGAACCACATCGTAGGACCATAGATTGGATGAACTGGGGCTGAGTGGGGTCGTGGGTGTGCCGGACTGGAGGGAGGGTGCAGCCCCTAGGGGGTTCACCCTCCCTGGGGTGTGCGGCCGCCCCCGGGGTGAACTGGCCCCAGGGCTTGCCGTAACCTCGAGGGATGGCCCTTGGGGGTCTTCTTTGGCCTTCTAGGGATGTCCTTTGATGGACACCTAGCTTCGAGAGACTGGGATGGGCCCGTGGGGACCGTTGCTCCTGGGGTCATCGTAGTCGCTCGTAAGTTGTTCGGGTAAATGCCTGACACACCTTGGGTTGTCGAATGACTAGGGTAGGTGACTGAGGGGCTGCACAATGGGCCTTGGGTTGAGGATAGGAGCTCGTGAGAGCTAAGATGAGGCATTTTGTGGATGTGGGTCATGCCTCGGGCTGTGTGTCATGTTGCACGGCGGGTTGGCAGGGTAGTCTCAGGTTGGCCCAAGTGCTAAAATTAAGTGGCTTGTTCCTGCGTGTCTGAGTGTCGGGGTTGGCCTTGACTTGTCAGGGTGTCGCTGTAGGACCCAACTGAGATACTGGAATCATGGGGCGGCCCATGGTTTGGTGTAGAAGGGCTGGAATATATGCACCCACAAGGTGTTCGACAGAATGCCGAACATACCCGTGCGAGCCGTATATGCACGCGACAGGCCTCCAAAGCCTGTGGTTGACTGTGTGAGGTCTCCCTTTGACCTTGGAGGGTTGCCGAAAGTGTTTCAGGGTGGGCCCTCGGCCCTTTTTGCTGGGTGCCACGTGGTGTGGCTTAATGTGGGGGCACCCCCGAGTTGGCCCGGGAGGTGACGTGAGGTGCGGGGAAAGCCCGAATGAGAGTGGTCAGGGTTGCCCCCAGGCAATTGTTAGTGTCGTCATGTGTGATGGCAAGCTGGTCAGGGCCTTTGTAGGGACCCACAGGGTTGTAGATAGGGCTAGATGGCTCCTGCCCTGAAGGTGTTTTGGGAAATGCCCGAACCCTTATTTCTTGTTATTTCACCGAGAAATAGTTCGGGTACAATAGTGGCCCAATGGGAGAGAGGGTGGTGGCCCCACGGGCCTAAGTGGCCTTTTTACAAAAAACTCATTAATTTAGCCCAATTAATCATTTAACTCCTAATGACTAGCCCATTGACTTATAATTGATTTGCAGGGCTTTTAATATGGAAACTTAATGCACCCAAAGAGATCAATATATGACCATTAACAGCCAGAATGCCAATAAAATGGGAGAAGCCAAGAGATTGAGTTGGCTTTCTTCCTGGCAAATGGAATCACAAGAAAGAAAAGGAAAGGAGTCAAGAAACTTTTAAATGAACAGAAATGAGTTGTTTTGATTGTAGAAAATATTGAGAAAGTTCTAGGAGGATCCCGATCTAGATTCAACGGAGGGCGGGAGATCACCAGCGTACACCGGGGTCAGATCAACGGCCGCACCAAGTAAAAGGTCGCTAACACCAGGTGAAGCATTAGGCGAAGGCCCCACTGCGATAGGGTGGCGAAGAACCCTCCCATCAGGGGCTAAGTAGCGGAAGGAAATGAATGGCGGGGGGATGCTCGGCTCCACAGCACCAGAGTGGACTGCAGAGACAGTCAGAGGGTCAGTAGCCAGTGACCCAGTGGAGGGGACAACGGGAGGGGCACCCGGCAGCGAAGGCGGAGCAAAGGCACGGGGCGATGTAGCGTCTGGAGCAGCCAGACCCAAGACCATGGAAGCGGCGGTTCGTGGCTGATGGGCAGGAGCAGAGGGTGCACCTCCCGCACCAACAGAGGCAGACAAGGCTGTGCCGGCCATGGGGGCAACAACGACTATCTCGGGAATGGATGAAGCCGAAGGAGGGGGTTCAACCCCTTATAGTCCACTCCCCCCCAGGGGTGCCACCTCGCGAGACGGTAAGAGCGATGAGGGCGGTGCACGGAGATCCAAACCAGGGACCCCAGCAGTAATGACCCAGAGCTTAGGGTATCGATAACCTGATACAAGTATCGGACTACCGCTACCAAGAATTGGGGATGTCACCCAAGAGGCTGATGAGGCCCCTGAAGGGTTAGTGGGGGTTGTTGAGGAGGCATATAAACAATTGGAATTACACCATGCGCAATGTTAATAAGAACAAGAAATTAAATTAAAGTGTGAAAGTAATTAAAAATATATCAGAGTGATAATTATAAACGATAGTCCAGAAATTACAACTGCACAAGTCCGACAGCAACCACAACAGTCCCATTGTACAACTACACGGGGCATACCCCAGACAAAAGTACACCAGAACTGACGGATCACAGTTGGCGCTCTAGGCACGGTCTCCAAAAACACAGGACGAACCGATAGACAGCTGGGACGGCTCACGCGCAGAAAGGAAGGGTGAGTCACAGCCAGACTCAGTAGGGGTCACGCGGATCCCTACCACGCACGAAACACGCAAGCATACAGTAATAAAGGTAATTAGAGCATGCATTTAATGCATTAAAGGCAGTGGCATAATTAAATCATAGTATGAGGATGAGTAATGAGGGGGAGAGAGAGAGTTGATGAGGTGGAGGAGAGAGAGGGAGGGGAGGAGAGAGAGAGGGGGTGCCCTCCCTAGAGGAGAGAGAGAGAGATAATGAGAGAGAGAGAAAAATATCAAGAGAGAGAGAGAGAGTGGACAAGTAATTGTAGCCAAATTTTTCATTCAATATTCATTAGCTCCAAATGAAGGGGATGGGGCGAAGAAACATTAATATCGCTCTAAATGAAACAAAGGATTATAGGTCATACGGACAACTTGCTAGTAAACTCGTATCATGTTGGAGACTGAGGGAACCAAGGCTGAACAAGTTGTCCTGGTGCCATTCGTACGCACTTAACAGAATAATGAAACTATGGGGAAGGCTTAAGTCTGCATGGCGGGACCATTATGTAGAGGCATAGATTGCACGAGGCGAGCTACTGAGCTGCAATGGGAACAATTTGTAGGAGTGGTAATGAAGAAGAGATCCTTCGAAAATAGAGTTCTCATGGGCATTTGTCCAAATACAGGAGGGCAGCTTGGTATAGTAAGCTCTCAAGGCCTATGGAGAAGAAGAAGGGAGACATCATCATTTGACAAAGGGAGTATAATGAGGGGAAACAACCCGCTAGGTATGGGAATGAGTCATAGCCCTGACAAACCATAGCAATGGATGATGGGGCATATGATCGGCTCCACATTGAACATGGGGTAATTGTCGCTGCCACAAAGCTCAATCAGAGTTGAAACCTTGTTGGCTATGGGAATAAACATAGTCCCTACAACTCATAATTGTGAGTGAAGGGGCATATGATGAGATCCGCATTAGACATTAATACAATGCATGCTTGAATTGCACATCGAGGCAAGCATATATCAATCACGTGACGAGAACAAGCGTTCAGCACACGAGAAAGCTCATCCGTATTAGACCCATCAGAGACCCTTGGGATAGGGCAGTGGAATTAATATCGCCCATGAGGGCTTGGCCGTTGGCCATTTAATCAAGGGTTTGGATCATAAAACTAAGATTACGCTAGGCAATCACCAGATCATGAGCATATATCCCTCAAAGGGCCTCCTCTCACCCGAGGGTATTCCAAAAGATCAAACGAGTATGAAAACTATCAAAAGGAGAATAGCACGAGCGATGATGCATGAACTCAAAGCATCGAGCATGTTTATTAAAAAGAAACCCCTCTGGGGCACTTATTACATCCCTTAGTGACTCTGACTACGAACAACAAGACAAGAGAAGAAAGAAAAACATGTTGCCCCTATGGGCCTATCAAAGATTCATTTAACTTGAAAAATCACTACCACGGAGGCTAGCAGGCTGCTAAGAAGACATTCCAGAATTATGGACAATTTAATTTGAGCCTGATCATCTCCTTGTTGTATGGTTGCATGACTTTTGACCTGATCTCTGTGTCGAGAGTGGTGGCATACCGTATTTTCGTCGTGCCGTGTCCAATAGTCGATGTGATGTGAGGCTCACTTGTCATCTACAGGACATAAAGGTAAACTGAGATTAGTGCTTTCCTAGGGCTTTGTGCTAAAGCTGGTGCTCCTTTTTGTTGCACATAGGCTTTTTCTGTTCGATTGTTCGCTGGATCAGTGCTCGAGGTGTGTTACATTGTGATTTTCTGGGATTGTGATGACGCCTATTGTGTACTGAGATGCGAAAGCCGAGGATCTTTCTGATGTCTTAGTGCATTATTGAGTGCGCAACGGAAGCGTGTGGGCTAATGACCCATGAGCTGAGGATTCTTTTCGTGTAATTCTGCCTGGTCAAGAGAATTGTTCCTTCTCGATGTGACTCCGTCTTAGCTGCATATGCCTAGACGTTGTCGTAACCATGTCGTTGTCGGTCATTTCTCTGGTTTTAGTGTCGACAATTGCGAGTGTTGGGAAAATTGTCAGCTTCCCTACTGATAAAGTACCCTCTGCTCTGCATTCACTCTCGTGGGTATTGTGCTCTCGAGACGTGTTCGTAATCCTTGAGATGCATTCCCTGAGATTGTGATGTCTCTTGTCATTTTGCGATCGATTTCAATTATTGTGGGTCTTTCTTTGGTAAACGGCCCGATGCATGACTTGCTCCCTGTAGTCGTATGTTCAGCTGCCGCATGCCTTGATATGACCCTACTTGCAGTGTGTTTCATAGTTCTGTGTGCTGTACGGAGCTAGAATCATGCAGGTGCTGTTGTCATTAGCAGTGTTTCCGTAATTGCTACTTTCGGACGATTCTGCATTTATGTGTTGGACCATTGTCTTGTCAGTAGCTGGCTGTGCTCCTTTTCCTAGTGGAGTAGCTCGCAACTCGATCAGATGTGATGTCTGAGCGAGGACTGACTTCTTGCTGTATATGGTCCAATGCTATTGATTTTGCTGCCATTCACCCATGTATTTGTCATTGGCGTCCTGTCTGCCTGGTGTTCCCTGTCGCCTTTGGCACTAGAGCCGATGATGTTGTCAGGCTGTCAGCTGAGAGGACTATATTTCCTTGCGTAAACTGATGTTGGTTGTGCCTGTCGCTTCTGTCGATTCGTTTCTCGGCATTGTGTACTCTGACAGTCGTGTCTCTTGTCTTGCGAGACGTAAGTGACGTTGCCTTATTTCAGAGGTGTCAGACTTGTGTTCACTTGTGGTCGTGCTCACTCCTGAGCGTGTATCCGTGACAACAGTCGGACGCTGTTCCTCTGGACTCTGTTTTTTGGATCGGGCACTCCTCACACAGGCGCTGCAGTTGGAACTAATACTAGGCAAGCAAATTGGAGTGGCAGCCGCACGTACCTAGCCCGTCGGAAGGACCGGCTCCGGTCGGAGACGAAGGCGAGCCAGGGAGCGTGCGCACCCAACAGACACGCTGCGTCGAGGAAGCTTGGCGATGATCCCTGCTATTACAATTACTACACTCCACGCAGGGAGGGGATCATGGGGATGGGGAAAACCACTACATGCACTACCCTCGCGTAGGAGGGGGGAACGAGGGGAGGGGAAACCAAACTACCATCGTACGCCTAGCTCCGACGTCCAATCGAGGTGCTTCCAACGCTTGGACGAAGCTTGGGGGATGCCGAAGGATGCCTGCAAGTCCGATGTTGAGTCGATGTTGCTGGAAGGTGGAGGAGGTCGCAGCTGATGGCCTGTGCAGTTCTGCCTCGCAGGACTGGATGGCACGGTCGTGGTGCGTCCACAGGTACGCTCGCTGTAGAACTTCAAAAGTGACAGGACCAACTCGTGGGCATAGCAGATAGGGGGTACTACAAACCCTCAAAATATGGCAGCCATCAGATCATCTCTCAAGTCGTGGTCACCCAGATGGTCGGCGTCAGGTTCCTGGGCGAATAGCAAGACAGGTCGACGACGGTCGTTGTGGAATTTTCGGTGCCAATGTCAGAATGGGACAAAACCACCTGGGTTGGTTTCATGTCATCGTGTTCCACAATTTGGTGAAGACACCTCAGGCTGAAAACCAACATAGGAAGGCGTGCCCAGGCTGTCGAGTCTGCTGCAAGTTCTGGGTGGACTGGGTCACACCACTCAGGCGCAGTCGTAGGAGAATAGACGCCCCGGGCTATGCTGACATCAAAAATGGACAGGACCACCTCAGGATCGAAGGTGACTTGAAGGGGAAGAACTCTCGTGAAGGGAGTTCTAGTCGATCCACACAGGGGAAGTCAGTGTCGGTGTTGCCAAGTGGCACTCAGAAACAGGCATGGTGCAGGCGCAGTTGCACGGAAATGCCAATAGCGGTTGATGCCGTTGTCGAATGGAGGCGAGACCAATGCAGGAGTGTGGCTGACTCCAAGGTGGAGGACTCTTCTGAAGACACCTTGAGCCGAATCTTGCTGTGGACACCGCTAGAAGGCCTTCCAACCGAGTCTCTGCTGCAGGCTTGTAGCAGAGTGTAGTAGAACAAAGCCTCTTAATCCACGGGGAGAGGAGCGACGAAGGAATGACTTCGGGAATTGCTATGGGCACACCAAGTAGTGGGGAGGCGAATGTGGGTTGCAGAGGGAGAGGGAGCAGGGGCGTGGGGTACTGGTGAGGGGGTGGCTAGGGTCTCGGATTCAATATCACAAAATATGAAAAATCGAGTCTGGATGATACGCGGTCACTAATGGGCTGCTCAAGACTATGTACGGTCTCCTCTGGGCCGCACTAATAGGAGCTAGGCTGGAAGTCAGCCTCCAAGAGGTCAAGGGATGGACGGGCCATTCTGGGCCGCTCAAAGAAGAACGGTCAGAAAGGGGCCTTCCAATTAATAAGAACGGTCAAGAATGGGCCGCACAGGGCCAGAAGGACAAGAAGCCCACTGATGCGGGATGACAATGAGACTCGATGTTGTGGACGCAATCCTTGGACCTCTACTAGATGACACGACTTGTTGGACGACGCGACCAGCAACAACATGACCAAGTCAGCACCTAACATGGCTCCTGAAGAGACAAACATGTCCCAAATAAGAAGCACTCACTCACGGTCGTCCCCGGCGAGGGAAACGAGTCGATCTGCACGGTTGAGAATCCGGCATTGAGTTTTGGGTGGTCGGCTCACTCTCATACTCGGACCGAATCACGGGATGGGTCTCGCACTCTCAACTCACAGCGGTGACTAACTCAAGAATGCTAGGGGCCTAACATGCTCACAAGCAGCGGCGTCAAGAGCCTATATTAGGAAAGCAAATAACTAAAGTGGGGGGGGTGGGGTACGAGTGTACCTCCACGCTCTGGGCGTGGGGAAGATGACCCCGGCCAAACTCATACTCCCGGTACAATGAATAACATTAATTACAGACGTGATTACTTCTGTCCACTTCACGCAGGGAGGTAAAGGGCTACATACGGGACCCGGGAGTAACGCGCTCGGGTTGACGGGCAACACTCGGGGCCGCTTTGATGGTGGCAAGCGCTAGTACTCATGGGGCCCACATCCTAGTCAGCGGGTCAGGGGAGCCGAGACAGATGCTGCTGCACTGGTGACTTCTGGATGGGCAGTCTCTAGGGTGGAGGCGCACTGGTTGGCCTCGCGGAAGGCGAGACGGCTGCCTCGGGGTGGGTCATCGAGTGCTGTCCACGAGCCGGCGTTGTTGTTCTGCTGCGTGCGACCAGGCGAGAACAGACGCTGCGATCAGCCCCGACGTCGAAATGATGTGAGACTGGCGGCGTTGGAAAGCTCTCTAAAAGAGCTGCGATGCCAGGTTGGTCCTGGAAAATTAAATGATCTGGGCTGGCTGCTGGTGAACTTGGAGTGTGCTAGTTCACAGATCTGGGACTGGTAGGGTGGACAAGGGGGTTTCTTGATAATATAGGTTGACCATGGGGTTAATGGTGGATCTGGGTGAAGTGATCCAAAAGAGCTACAGCCGTCAATTACAAAGATGCCTTCGATAAATTCATGCCCCCGATTAATGAAGCTGCGGCTTCCGCCCTTCTGGTGTTCGGCCCTGGCCTTTCGGCTAATTGAGCCAATTCTCGGGGGTCATCAGGCAAACTTCCATATTTATCGGTCACTCCGGCCATGTTACAGGTGAAAACCCGCATGCATTTCCTTTGTCTGTGAACCTTCCTTCTTGCATGGCCAGGGAAGGTTAGCGTCTCGAATACAGAGACTCTTCTTGTCTCTCTTTGATAGGGAGCAGCTTCATCGACTTCCAATTCCAAGCCGTCTTCGTGTCCATTGTCATCAACCGATGATGTCATTCCTCTTTCTTCTTTTTTTTCAATTGCCATCGGTGGGTAGCCGTCTTCTTTTGCTATGGCTACTTGCAATAGCAGTTGTTGGCCCAGTGAGGGGTTGCCCATACCCTGAAATAGTTTCTGACCATACTGGTCATTTCTTCTTGCCCTAGTCCCCGATGCAGGACTGGGGAGAGTTGTCGACCTCCCATTGGAGGGATGTAAGCTAGCCGTGATCTTCCGGTGGGTTGCTCAAATCTTCTCCCCATTGTTGGGACATCAGCTTGTCGGGCACATGCCCTAAAACTTGCGCGGCATGGAGGATCTGTGACAATCTCTTCTTTTCTCGGGGCCAGCCCCCTCTCATTCTTCTTCCCCACTTCGGCGGGCATGGAGTGGTAGTAGACAGGTGGCTCTCGGCGTACAGGTTGGATCTTTTTGGGAACCCAAACTTTTTTAAACTTCTTCGACCTTGGGGCCAGCTCTTTCCGGCCTCGGCAGCCTTCTTCTTCTTTCTCAGCTCTCATCCTGGAAAGAGCCTGGAAGGAGTTGCGGGTCAGCACAACAGTGACCACTCGGTCTGGAATTACCTAAGCATCACGTTCGTCTAGGAAGATACGGACACCCCCAACCAGCACAGACTTTTCAAACATTGATAGTCGACCGGTAGTAGGGGCAACAGCTCTTCTGCGAAAATGCCCTTGACAGGGACCCCTGGGCTTGTTGTGATAGGCAGGGTGAGCCCCCTGAGCCACATGGTGCACCATGTAGCTAGTCAGCTGAGTATGACCTATTGTCAGACTCCTACGGCTTCGGGTGTTGTGGGCCCTAGGCTTCTTATCAACTTCTTCTCTGGCCAGCTCCGGGGCCTCGACCTCCAGCATGTCAGTGAAGGCTACCCCCAAGAAGTTGGGGAAGCCTACCACCGATGGGAAGCCAGGTATCCATCACCAGCATGATTAGCCACGATCTCGGGGCCGAAGGTCAATGCAGTGAATCCAGCAGCCATCGTTAATTTTTGCAATCACAGAACAAGCAAACGATCAGCATTCTTTGGGAGGGCCTCGGGGCCCGTTTATCTCGGCAAAGAGATATGCACCCAAGTCCCAAGGCATTCTTCCTTGGTTAAATCTATGTGCACCCTCATGGATAGGATGGACAAGTCTGACTAGGACAGACGGGAATATTTTTGCCGTACTGAGGCTAGGCTTAATGCCATAGATGATAAGATGGACGCTACCGACCGAACTCTCCACGGTCTGGTTAGACGAGTCTCCACCCTAGAGGAAGCCCCGATCAGGCCCGTCCAAGGCAACAAGTCAGTGTCTGAGTACATTAGGGACTTCAAAGAGTACCGGTTAGGAAGTGGAGTTGGAGAGAAGAGCACCACGACCGCATTTCAGTTCCGGAGAGGTTTGCGGCTTCACTACCAGTTTGAATTGCTTTGCCGCAACGTGATCACTTTGGAGCACTCTTATCGGGTCGTTCTAGAGGTTGAGCCTTTCGAGTCAAGGTTTGACGCTGCCCTACGACGAGCATCTACCTATCAGCAGACTGCCGAGCAGGTCGGACGGCCACATGAACCCACGAGGCAGGACGCTCCTGCCCCACGGCCTCACCCACCTCAGCCAGAGCCACCCGTACTTCTAACGGGGAAGCTACTCATAGCCGAACCACTTCTTAGCTGGCTTAGGAAAGGCTTGGTCCCAGAAGCACCATACTACCCATCCATGGACCCTACACTACCATTAGTGCCCGTCAACTCATTCCACACCACTTTTCGGTCTTATCACCATGTAGATACATTGGAAGACCTTATTAAGGGATTAGACCGACAGTTGAAGTTGACGCACATGTTGGCTCCAGGCTTCGACCAATCCACGAGTTGTAGCTTCACACATCCAGCATTGGGGTCTATTACCTCTGTATGCATCGTGGGTCATGTCACCACGGAGATCCTTTTGCTCCTCTCCATTCCTGATGAGCCTTACTCCATCCCATTTGTCCCAAGGGAGGACCCTTATCTGCTATACGAGGTCGTTGTCCCCTTAGCCACAACGGATAAAGGTGACCATCAACACCTTCTAGAATTCTATACATGGGACCATGAGGTGAGAGAATCCATATCGAGGGGTCACATATTCTTTGATCCCTTCGATCCCTTCTTTAGTGGGCCTCTTTACCCACAACCTCCATTCCACATTGTCAGGGGAGGCCCCTATCACACCCCTCCCACTCAGGCCGATCCATCTATGCTCATCGAGACCGGATATTGGCCAGAGTCACACACATATAGGGGTAATGAAGAAAGTGAATTTGTCTCTCCTGGCCTGCCCAAATCTCCCAACCGTCCCACACCCAAGTCCAACGGGAAGTCAATGCCAGACTGGTTTATACTTGGACGTCTAGGAGTCCCCCATGCCACCAACCTTCAGTTCCGTCAAAGGCGCGTGCATGCCTTGTCAAAGCGGCCCCGAGTGCTGCCCGTCAACCCGATCGCGTCACTCCCGGATTCCGTGTGTAGTCCTTTACCTCCCTGCGTGGAGTGGACAGAAATCAACACTTCTGTAATAATTATTATTTGATGTACCGGGAGTACGAGTTCGACTGGGATCGTCTTCCCCGCGCCCGGCGCGTGGAGGTACACCCGCACCCTCTTTAGTTAGTTATCTACTCGCTAGTATAGTTTTTGACGCCGCTGCTAGTGAGTGTGATAGGACGCCTAGCTTACTGTTTCAATCACCACTGTGAGTTGTGAGTGTGAAACCCGTCCTGTGACTCGTTCCGAGCATGAGAGTGAGCTGACCACCCAAGACTCAACGTCGGTTTCTCAACCGTACAGATCGACTCATTTCCCTTACCGGGGACGACCGTGAGCGAGTGCTTCTTATTTTGGGACATCTTCGTCCCTTCGGGAGCCACGTTAAGTGATGACTTGGTCGTATAGTTGCTGGTCGCGTCGTCTAGTGGGTCGCGTCATGTCGTCTAGGTCATAGGATCGTGTCCACATATTGAGTCTCATAGTCGTCCCGCATCAAATTGGTATCAGAGCCGGTTTGAGTCTATGGTAGTCATTATTTTCAAAAGATAAAAAAAAAGTTGTTTCAAAATTGCATTGCATCCTTGAACTCTGGTATAATGAAAGCCGTTACTCGGAAGGTTCGGTTATGTCGATCTGGAAGGTAGCCGTTTGCGTCGAGTCGGACCTTCAGGTTAAAGCCTCCGCCTCGTACTAGAGTTGTGGGTTAGGTCTCGGGTCCATGTCTTGCATTGGTCCTTCCATATAGGTTTAGAGAGTCACCCTTAGTTTCCCTAGGTCCATTGTATGCCCACCCGTGGAGGTGCCTATTACCATCGCCCTGACACTATGGGTGAACCCCGGAGTGCTAACCTAGGAGGCCATTCACTGGAGGAGCTCGTTGTTGAGCTCTTGGAGCGCATAAGTAGCTCCGAGAAAACTCTTAAGGGGCATACCGAGCGTATGGAGAGTCGATTCCAAGCCTTGGAGGACCGTGCCAAGCCTTGGAGGACCGTGCCAAGCCTTCTGACCGATCTTTCCAAGGTCTGGTTGGAAGGCTAGAGAGTGTGGAGAGGACCCCTCGCCAAGACCTACCCGGCATCCTTCCGGCCCCTCAGGTGCCTGCTGCCCAGCCCGTGCCTGTTGCCCAGCCCGCACCTGCGGCCCAACCCGCACCACATAGGGTTGAGGAGCAACGGCCACGTACCCTCCATTTTGAGGACTACGAGTCCGACAACGAGTACGAGGGACATGGCCGACGCCGGCGTGGTCTCCGACCACAAGGAAAATTAAAAATATTTTGTAAAAGTTCGTTAGGCCCGATAGGAAAGACTGGTCTGAAAGGTTGAATGATACTCTTTGGGCCTATAGGACTGCCTTCAAAACTCCCATTGAAATGTTACCATAAAGGTTGATATTTGAAAAAGCCTGTCACTTACCGGTCGATTTGGAACATAGAGCTTATTGGGCCATCAAGCAAGTCAACCTCGATTTAGCCCAAGCTAGTGCCCATCTAGCCCTGCAGTTGAGTGAATTGGATGAATTATGCAATGAAGCCTACGAGAACTCCAAGATCTACAAAGACAAAACTAAATCATTTCATGATAAACACATTGTGAGGAAAACTTTCCACCCTACTCAAAAAGTTTGGCTATTTAACTCTAGGTTGCGTCTGTTTCCAGGAAAATTGAGATCTAGGTGGGATGGGCCATTTATTGTCCTAAAAGCTTATGACCATGGGACTGTTAAGATTTTGGATCCTAAAAAAGGTCAAACTTTCACTGTTAACAGCCAACACCTAAAACATGATGTGGAGCACCAACAAAATCTTGAAATTGACTCCATTGAGTTAAGTGAACCATCATGATCTCAAATGTGTCTGGCTAAAGAAATTAAATTTAGCACTTATTGGGAGGCAACCTAATTACTCTTCCTCCTTCAAAAAAAAAAGATTGATTTTCTTCTTTTGTCTTAGGAGCGTGCATCAAGGAGCCACCTTTCTTTGATGACGGCATCTCTTTCTCAGGTTGTATCTCTCCTTCCCACTACTTTTTCGTGGCTTCATTTCATCTCTACATCATCTTCTTACCATTGAGGACAATGCCACCTAAGTTGGGGGGGTAGCTTGTGTTGTGTCCCCTGGTTTTGATGATAACAAATCACAGTTCATTATTAGACCGCGTGGTGTGATTAATGATTTTAGTTATGTTGTGATTAGGACAAGCTTAGGTGAAGGACTTGCAGGTGTCGACTTGTCATCTGGACGTGTCGACACTTCATGAAGAAACCACGTTAGAACCGTTTCTGTCTGAGTTCTGTCCTGAGGCAAGTGTCTACACCTCTGAGCAATGTGTCGATACCCCAAGAAGAAATCCATTTTGAAGCCATTTCTGTCTGGGTTCTGGATTGACCAAAGTGTCGACACCCTGTGTGAAAAGTGTCGACACTTCGGTTCCAAGAAGCAAGTCTTACTTCCCTCAAGCGCGATGTCTCGACACGAGCAAGCAAAGACTCGACCTGTCTAGCTTGGAAGCCGTGTTCCTTGAAGATTCAAAAGAGAAGTGTCGACACCTTGCCTGAAAGTGTCGACACCTTCATGTTGGCCCAAAACGGATCTGGATACCGTCACGCCCACGTTTCAAGATTCGGAACTGGTCTTGGAGGATCCATTCACTCCGAAAAGCTTTCTGGGAGCTCACTTTGTTTAAAGATCTGATTGATTGGTAGAGACATCCTCTGAGATGTTGACACCATTGCAGACATGGTTCCCTACCTACCCATGTACTAGCCAGCCGACAGAAAGAGGTCAACGGTGCTGAGGAAGCAAATCAAATAATGGGAATGTAACATCCTGGGTTTAGCGTCTATAGGGGGACAAAGGAGGAGATGCCGTGAGCCACCGATAGAACAGAGGGTGGGAACTCCAATTCGTGGGGTGGCCCACAGAGAGAAGAAAGAGGAGAGAGCACGAAGAAGCGGGCTTCACAAGACATCTCCTTCCTGGTGCTACTGTAGGGACGGTAACGCAGCAGATAGTCTTCTTCATCTCAAGAGGTCTCATAGCAAGAAAGTGAGCATCTGTTGAAGCTTTATCTGGTGTCCTTGAAAGTTGGGAATCAAGGTCATCGTTTCCTCTTGAGATCGTGGTGAAGAACTAGGAAGAAGAAGAAGAGAACTCGGGCATCATCCAGTTCTCTACCAGATAGGAGTTTTCTCTCCCATAGAACTTCATAGCCATATTCTGTCTAGTTACACTTTTCAGTTTTATTTTTCTCAAAACAAATATTCTTACGTTGTTCCCTACCTGCGAGTAGGAAGGCAGACAGTGTGTTCACTGGTCTGTGGGGTTCAGGGTTGTGTACCCTCAAGCTGTGTGGCAGTGGAGTTGAGAGAGTTTTTCTCTCTGTTGGAAGTAGTGAATCAGTGGTAGTGCCTTTGCACTAGTGTAGCCTCATTTGGTTGAAGTGAGGGGTGGACGTAGGTCTCTGGATAGAGACCGAACCACCTTAAAATCTTGTATTCTTGTGGTTTGTCTTTTATTGAGTATTGATGCTAGATGCTTGGTAGGAACGTAATTGATTATCATTCGTGCATCTAGCTAGTTAGATATCAACTATCTCTTGCTTTACTGCTCTTGGTTTTGTATCTAGTTTTTATTTCCCCAAAGAAGGGCAAAGAAGGGGCTGATCTATTCACCCCTCCCCTCTAGATCTGTCTATCACTACTCATCACGTGTTATCAGAGCTAGTCTCTCTGTATGTGGTCGAACGACCTTGAGAGAACAAGTGATATGGCGACTAAGAGTCCTATGGCCGAAGGGCATTCCATAAATAGACCTCCCTCTTTCACTGGGACCAACTATCCTTACTGGAAAAACTGCATGCAGGTTTTTATCAGAGCCCAGGATCATGAAATCTGGTGAGTGATCAGTAAGGGTCCATTTGAGCTGCCTGAAGATGAGGACACATGGACCAAGGAGCAGATCAGGAGATCGACGCTGAACTGGGGTGCCAAGCACATAATGCAGTGCTTCCTTCATCCAACAGAGTTCTCAAGGGTGTCAACTTGCGCCACTGCAAAAGAAATGTGGGACCGCCTTGAGGTAATATATGAAGGGACACAGCAGGTATGTGCAACTAAAGCAAATATGTTAGTGTCTGAATATGAAAAATTTAGAATGAAACCTGATAAGTCTATTTCAAACATATATGGTAGGCTAACCATGCTCACCAATGGCTTAACTGAGCTAGGTAAGACCTATTCCGAGCAGGAGATTGTGAGAAAGATATTAAGATCCCTAACTCTTGCATGACATACAAAGGCAACAGTGGTCGAAGAATCAAAGGATTTGGCTACCATCAAGGTAGAAGAACTCATAGGGTCCCTGATGACCTATGAGATGAATATGAAGAACAAAGAGGCTGAGGTAAGTAAGAAGAAGCCTCTTTCTCTCAAGGCTGGGCCAAGTATCAAGGACATCTCTGAAGATGAAGAGCCTTCCAGCAGCAACTCTGAAGAGGACAAAGTTGCTATGCTGACAAGAAAGTTCAGAAAATTTTTAAGAAAGAAAGGTAAAGGCTTCACAAAGAGGAAGCCTCAGGTAAAGAGGGGGTTTAGGCCAAAACTTGAAAATGCCAAGAAGTTTGACAAACTTGTCTGTTATTTTTGTAGGAAACTCAGACACATCAAATCTGAGTGTCTTGAGGGAGCCAAGAACACAATGCCCAAGTGGAAGGGCAAGAAGAAGAAACATGTCATGGTTTGTACATGGAGTGATGAAGAAGAGGAAGAAAATGAAGATAGCTCTTCTGAAGAAGAGAATGATGATCTTTGCTTGATGGCCAATGGAGAAAAGAATAGTGAGGTAAGCTCTCCTTTTGAATATTTTTCTACTGAGGATTGGGAAGAGGCTTACTTTGAATTAATGAATAAATATAAAGTGTATAGAAAAGAAATCAAGGACTACAAGCACGCCTCGAGAGCATGACACCCAAGAGAAAATACAGAGGAGCAGAGGGTACTCAATCAGCAGAAATGTCAACAAATTCCCCAACACTCGCAAATGTCGCTGCCAACACCAGAAAATTACCAGCAACAGCACGGTAACATACGACATCAAGGCACAGGAAGCCAAGACGAAGTCACATTGAGGAGAACAATTCTCTCAACTGGCGAGAATCTGACAACAGCGATCCTCGACCCGTTGGTAACTAGCCCACATGCTTCTGCTGTGCACTCATACAACGCACATAGGCAACAAAAGATATCTCAGTATCTGCATCTCAGCACACGCTCAACGTCATCGCAATTCAAGAAAATCGCAATGTAACACACCACGAGTATCGATCCAGTGAACAACCGATCACAAGAAGCCTAAGTGCAACTTAGATGAGTACCAGCTTCAGCACAAAGCACAAGAAAAAATACAAATCTCAGCTTACCTTTACGTCCTGAAACAAGAGATGAGCTCTCACAACACATCGGCCATTGGACACGGCACGACGAACACGGTACACAATAGCTCTTAACACAAGAATGCGTCCAAAGCCATTCAAACGTAAAGCAAGGAAGCAGATCAGACTCAGAATAAATGCTGTCCATACTTATGCAGACACAAGACAAAGGCATCAGCAAGACAACAATTCCAAGGCTAACCTCGAAAAGACTCCACCAGACAGGATGAGAAATATCAAGCTTGATCAACAAAAGCTCACCAGGAAGGAAAAATCCTAGATTCGCCCGAGCAACTTCTCAATCATGGAATCCAATCGAGCACTTCAACAAAAGCGAGACACATTAGGAGCTGAGCAAACTTAAGCTGGGACGACTAGAACAACGTAAGAACGTGTATAGTTATCAGACCAACGCTAAAAGTCAACAGTAACCTGAACCAATTACAGAAAAAACCTCGAACAAAGTACCACAGATTCGAGCCTTTCGGTGAATACTGCCAAGTACAACATGATCGAGACAGACACCACGACGAAAAGCAAGTGATAGAGAATCGTAAAACCTAATGCCAGCTAAAGACTGTATTGGACTTAAGTGATGTGACACAATGAGGGGGTATGCAGCCAATAGGCAAAGATCCTCGAACCTATTCCGCAAACACAATCAATAATTGAACGTGGATCTCGAAAGTGGCCGAACCACCGTTGCATACACACGGAACCCGGGTGACTCGGCGATGCCGAGTGGAGGTGGTGGGTCAAGTCCCTTACTGGTAGGGTGACAGCAGGGCTAGGGTGGCCCTCCCAAGGGTACGGAGCCCACAAGTCAAGGGCTAGCTGGGTGCCAAGTGGGGCACTATAGTGCAAGGGAACTCTTCTTAGCAACCATCTTTGGAAGGGCAAGCTCATCCCCAAAATAGCCAGAGACCAGGATGCGAATAGGCATGCGGCAAATGGGATCTTGAACCTTGAAATGCAGAACCGACAAAGCATCATCCTGACTCAGACCATTGTCTCCATGGGGACTAGACCCAAGGGGCACCAAAGGTAGTGCGCACCCACTCCGTGGGGTGGAAATAGGAGGCGTAGTAATAGGAATAGGTAGTGGAGGTGAAGGCTTAGAAGATGTAGAGGCCTTAGGCGGTGGAAGGATAGCGGTGATGACTGGCTCAAGTGAAGGTGAAGGTGAAAGTAGAGCTTGCTCAGACTCAGGCGGTAAGAAAGATGGAGGAGAGGGCGGAGACGGTAGAGGCAATGGAGATGCAGGCAATGGTGGTGATGTGGGCAATAGGGGTAATGTTGGTGGTGGAGACGGTGGAGAGGATGAAGGTAAAGTTGAAGGGCATGGGGCCCAACGTCGGCGTATTGATACGACACGTCGAGCGGCATTGGGAGTTGAAGTAGTGGAAGTGGCGACAGAAGTGGAGGAAGTACTAGCCTGAGTAGAGGCTTGGGTTTGTAGAGGTGATGGAGATAGGGTAGTAAGTGGTGAAGGTAATGGGGTAGGTAGAGATGGTGATGGCAATGAGGTAGACAACGGATCAGGTGCAGTGCCACATGAGAGATCACAGGGGTGCCTCTGCTCTTGTAGAGACAGAGATGACTACCTAGGTGGCGCTTGCTGTTGCTGCTTACTACGAATATGTAGAACCACTTTGCGAATGGTGACCCAATCGATCCATTGTTGATCTTCCAAGCTGTAAACATAATCCTGAAACTCGGGACAATCCTCGACCAAATGCCCCTGCTGACGATGAAATTTACAGAACTAAAGCATATCGCCCACCGTGGGTCGGCAAGGCAAAACCGGAGGGAGCTACAGCGCATGAGTGGCCATCAAAGCCCTGAAAAGATCTGTAAAACACTCTGGCAACGGAGGAGGAGGAGCCCGCTTCGGGCAAGGTGAATGCCGAGGGGTATGAGGTGGTGACAGAGGAGGTTGTAGCGATAGGAGTGGCGGCTGCAAAGGCAAGAGTGCTTGGCTAGTGGCGGAGGGATTTGGTGAAGACATATGTGGATCAGGATGAGGGGGTATATAGACGGCATCCACCTGCTCGGGATGTGGTGTTTCCTTGACTGGGGGTGGAGGCAGGAGGCTGACTCATGGAGGGTTGATATGTGGAGGTGGAGGTGGAAGTGGCATAAGGATATATGGTGGAAGGCTGACTCATGGAGGGTTGACTCATGGGAGCGTATGGTTGGCTTGTGGAGGGGTCTCCTTCCTCTTCTTCCTCCTACGTGCATCCCTCTCCCTCTCTCTCTCCCATTCGATCGCGACGGCCTCCGTACCGGCTGCAGACGGCGGCGGGGCGACAGTGCGAGGACGTGGGTGATGGCGAGGTGGTCGTGCAGATGTGCGGCGAGCGTGGGAAGCGCAGGAAGGCAGGGTTTTCAACGGCGTTCTTCGTGGGATCGAGCTCGGATTGACGTCTCGTCGCGAACCGGAGGTAGGGTGACGATCCCTAACTCAATGTCGTTCCATTCCCGTGATTTGTAGGCCAAGGCGAGGTCGAGTGGGGTCATTTTTACACTGGGAAGGGAAAATCATGTCGCGGGGTGAGTTCGCCCGATCCATCGTTTCACGTCGCGATTTCACGTTTCAAGGGTGTAGAAGCATGCTAGGGGGCTTGGGGGTTCTTTTCCCATCGTTTTCCCCTTCGTGGGGCTCGATTTGGGGCCGAAATGGGCGATTCCGACGAGGTTTGCCGTTTTCGCGCCGGTGCGCCATGTGCTGTCGAACCAGGGCCTGCACATCCCTTGTGCGGCCCTGTCCTGGCCGCCCATCGGCTCGGCGCGCTGCGAGTCAGGCTCGACGCATAGCGGGGTTGAGCAGTCTATCGTGGGACCGCATATCCTATGTGCGGCCCCAAGATGACCGCCCATCTCCTGGGGTTTTGACCGTTGTTTGTGACCATTATGCTGTGCTTGGGGTGTGCGGCTAGGGACTGGCCGTATATCCCCTCGTGCGGCCAGGGTTTGGCCATACGTCACTTGGTGCCGTGGGCAGGTTGTGCGGCCAGAGTTAGACCGCACCTGCCTTGTGCGGCGAGGTCCTAGCCGCCCTTCCCTTATACGGCTAGATCCTAACCGCACTTGTTTTCTTACCATTGGAGGAGGCGTGGCCAATGGTTGACCGTTCATCCCTTGAGCGGTCCGAGACCGACCGTGCATCCCGTGAGTTTCCGACCGTTGGTTGTTACCGTTACGCAGTGTTTGGGGTGAGCGGCTAGAGTCTGGCCGCATGTCCCCTGAGTGGCCACTGGCTGGCCATTCATCATCGTGCATGAGCGGCCCAGGTGGGACCGCCCATGCCTTTGAGCGGCGGGGTCCTAACCGCCCTTCCCCCGTGCGGCCAATGATAGACCGTTCATCGTCTGGAGCCTAACCGGTGATTTTTCCGTGCCGCTTCGAGTCCCGGGTGAGCGGACCTCGATCCACGTGCTGACCCGTGGTCTGACTGATGCTAGGCATCATATGGGGACCAGGTGTGGGGCGCCGTGGGGGTCCCGGGATGTGGCGTCTTCGGCTTACGTCACCGTGAGTCGGTGTTGGTACGAGGGGCAGTCCCATGAAACACATGGAAGGAAGCAGACACTTTGTCGTCGAGGATCCCAGAGAAGCTCACCTCTTCTACATACCCTTCAGCTCACGCCCCCTACAGTTCCAATTGTACATCCCTGGTTCACACAGCCATGCAAACCTGATAGAATATCTGAAGAAGTATGTTGATACAATCGCAGCAAAATATCCTTTCTGGAGCAGGACTTGCGGTTCAGACCACTTTGTGGTTGCCTGCCACGACTGGGTATGCCTTCATCAGAACCACATCCCGCGCGGCAAACGCTGTGATTATTAGAACAGTGACAGCTTCTGATTTAGTGATTCATCCACAGGCAACCCATGAAACAGGGCGAGCTATGCGAACGTCCATCAGAGCCCTCTGCAACGCCGACGTCACGGAGGACTTCGAGCTGGGCAAGGACGTCTCCCTCCCGGAGACGTACGTGCGCAACAGGGAGAACCCCCTCCGAGACCTCGGCGGGAGACCCCCCAAGAAGAGGCCCATCCTCGCCTTCTTCGCCGGGCAGATGCACGGCTACCTCCGCCCCGTCCTGCTGCAGCACTGGGAGAACCGTGACCCCGACATGAAGATCTTCGGCCCCTTGCCCCGGGGGAGCAAGAGGAAGGCGGCCCCCTACGCCCAGTATATGAAGAGCAGCAGGTACTGCATCTGCCCGAGGGGGTACGAGGTGAACAGCCCCAGGGTGGTGGAGGCCATCTTCTACGGGTGCGTGCCCGTGATCATCTCCGACAACTTCGTGCCCGCGTTCTTCGAGGTGCTGAAGTGGGAGGCCTTCTCCCTGATGGTGCCGGAGAGGGACGTCCCCAGGCTGAAGGAGATACTCTCGTCCATCCCCAGGAGGAAGTACCTCAGGCTGCAGATGGGTGTGAGGAAGGTGCAGCGGCACTTCCTCTGGCACCGGCAGCCGGTCAAGTATGATTTGTTCCACATGATCCTGCACTCGATCTGGTTCAACAGGGTTTTCCAGTTGAGGGTCAGCTGAGAGAGGTGGGAGTGCCTGGGTTGCCCATCCTCTGATCAACATGATGCCCCGCTTGATCCGGTTCAACCGGGGGTTCCCCGTTTGAAGGCCGGGTCAGCTGAGGAGGAGGGAGTGCAGGTGTACGTATGCCCATCCTCTGATTCGCTGCTGTACATATTTTTGGGTGCAGAAGATGGGTTTGAGCCTTTTTGGGTTCTTGCCGAGCGGGGGGAGGTGATATTATTCGTGCAACTTTTGCACATAACGAGGAGAAGTTCTCTGCCCGCACCTCCCCTACTACTGCCAGAGCCAAAAATCTCAACAGATTTCGAGAAAAATACTGGCATGTCTCACACCCCACTTTTCTCAGGACATTATGGCATCTGCCAAGTGACATTCGAACACCTCGAACAGGTGGAGATCGGCGAAGATCCTCTCCTCCTTCCCCTCGAGACTGTACTTGATGCATTGGTGGAGCGTGTAGGGCACCACCATATTTTCATGCAGCCATGGATGGCCGAGTAGTGCTTTATACGAGGTGCGTGAGTCTATGACATGAAATTACACCTTCGTAGTGAAATCCGCCAGGGTAAGTGTGAACTCTGCCACCCCCATCGACACTTCACATTTCTGATTAAAGTCGACGATATGCATATCCCCGACTTTCTTGAGACGCATGTTGAAGTGGTGCCTCTCGTAGATTCTATAGGGTAGAATATTGACAGCTGCACCAAGATTGACCAGAATTCTGTTCAGCTCTCTCCCCTTCAGGTGGCCCTTCATGTACAGCGGCCTATTGTGGCTGATGGTAGGTAGCAGCATATCCTCCTGAATGAAGGTCATGCTAGCTTCTGGCAGTGCTTCAGCCAAGTAGGTTTCGAAGTGAGCGGGCATCTGCAGAGCAGTGATGATCGCCTGTCGGGTCTCTTCACTCAAAGAGAGGATCTCCCAGATTATAAATCTTGCGGGGAGCTTCTTGAGCAACTTCATTATTCGACTCCTAGCTCGGACATTAGAAAGCTTCATTTCTTCTGATCATCTGGGCTTGGGAGAGTCCTGAGCTACGGTCCCTGATGGACCCGCTTCATCTGCCTCAGACTCAACAACTTTCTGATTGGCACCGGACCCTTGCTGCCCTTGATCAGTTGCTGTAGGGCGAGCTGCATTTGTATCCGGGGCTTTGGAAGACTATAGTAGTTGTGTGTGAACACTCCCGGGTGCAGGGCTGGCCTCCTAGCATGGCTGCTTTCCCCTGGACATTTTGACAAATTCCAAAAAGGAAGGGACTATCTTGCCCCCACTCTCATCGTAAAGGCCTGAAGGAGGGGGGTTCTGGACTCCCTTGACCTCCGGGGGAGGTGTCTTGTAGGGCTGCTCTCCCCTGAATATAATATTATGGTTGGGAGGCGGCTGGCGCCCCCATTTTCGGCCTGACTAGGTTGTATGTGCAGCAGCTGCGGCTTTGGCCTTGCCTCCCCTTGCCGGGGGTGTGAAGCAGATTTCCTCTTCTTCCTCCTCATTGGGCAGGTTGAAGAGTGCTGATAGGGTATTGCAAGAGACAACTTGCGCCTCATCGGCCTTAGCAGCCCTTCTTTTCTTCTTTTTTTGTTTCTTTTTCTTCCTTGCTTCAGTAGGCGCCTACCCCCAGAACAGGCTACCTTCTTTATCAGATGCCGCATCGGCTTGTTCTTTTTGTTCGAGTGACAACTGCTCTAATTCCTGCCATGGGACGCTGCCGGATGTGTCCAGGGTGAGAAGTAGTGCCCGGGCCTATTCTTGGTTCCCTTGAAGTGGGGCTACCAGGAGGAGCCGTTCGTTCTGGACTGCCTGGCAATCTGATTCAAGCACGGGGTGTCACTGAGCTGGTTCGGGGAACTGAAGCTTCAAACCGGACACAGCTTCAGGGAGGGAGCGGTGGAGTTCATTGAGTATGCACTATTCAACTATGCTCCCATACTTATCCAGGCTGGCGTATATCACAGTGTTTACGTCTCCCGTTATGACTATCTGATTTCCAAGGGACTCTACTGCAGGATGCTAGAAGTGTTCAGTGCAGAGACCAATACATTCTATACCACAGAGGGCGAGACGTCCCTGGACTTATGGAGTCTTAGCCAGCTCAGTGGCTTACCCATTGATGGGGAGCCCTATGAGGAGGTTTGTCTCCCCGATTTAATTAAGGACGAGACAAACGGAGACGGTTACTACTCTCTGGGGTACTCTTATCAGTACCTGATGAAAGCGTACCGGGAGATGTACAAGCTGGCGCATGGAGAGAAACAACCGCATCATGGGGACCGGAAGAGGGTCCGCCTGGCTCTGTGGCTGCAATATTTCTTTGACGGGCCGAAGAAATACGAAGACTTCCCATGCGTAGGCATGGTCGTCGTTCGCAAGAAATGGGCTAAACCCAAGTCAGATGTGAAGATCCCCTCAAAGGGGCATTTGAGCCGGTCGAATCCAATGGCGGTCGATCCACTGACACACTGCGCCACCTATTTGATGTACTTGCTGTGCTCGTTCGCCTTGCAGCACGGAGACGAGATCGTCATTCAGCCAGACGCAATCTACCCTGCCTGTCAGATAGCATGGGGGATCAAGCTGTCTCTGTGCCCGGCCACCCTTTGTTTGATATTCAAGACGCTCGGGGAGGTGAGCGTTCACTAGATTCTACGGTAGGCCCGATTTGTATTCCCATTGCATTTCTTTAATGCGTGGGTCTATTCGCTATTCTCGGAGTTCGCTCCCCGTGCCATCCAGGACTGGGGACTAGTGCCGTAAATGTTGGAATTCACGAGTGCAGAGCCGAGCTCTACTTCCCTGAGGCTTTATGACATAAGGGGCCGCCTGACAACAGTTCCTCAAGACGCTACAGGCTCCATTCACTTTTGGACGCTGGCTGCCCACTCGAGTCCTCTGGTGAACAACAAGCGAGAGTGCAAAGATGACCAAGTGGTGAAGTACGTGCCCCCATTAGTCAAGAGAATGTGGTTCACCCATTGCTGGAACCTGAGCTCAGGGATTGGGCACTGTCAATCCGCCCGAGTGTACTGGCATTTAGGAAGGGGGATAACCTGCTGTTGGATGGACGGTCATCCAATGACCACTTGGAATAGTGAACGGTCCATTGGGGGCCGTTCATCCATTTAAATAGCCTAGTGTGGACGGTTTGGATCATGATCTATCTGTCCTAAACACAGCCTTTTCTAAACCCTTTCCCATATCAACGGTACTCACAAGACCATTTGATATCAACCTCAAGCCACTATTGATTAGAGACTACACGGTCCTTAATTTGACCATTCATTTATCTACACGGCCCATTGGAGACCGCTTGGTTCTCAACGTTTCAGATGTTGAACGGACCATGGTGGACCATTCAGCAATCTCCACGGTCCTCCTCGGACCGTGTCCATTCCCCAGCTACCAGTCGGTTCAACTCCTTTGGACGGTCCCCATGGACCGTTCTGGCCTTTGGGGTGGTTAAGTTCTGGGTGTTTTATCTATAAACGGTTCTAAGAGAACCGTGTACTATTTAAGCGGTTCCTGTGAGATCGTGTTTACGCCGCCGTCCCCTATGGCATTCAAACCCTCCCCGTCGGTGGGCAACGGCCGGAGTGGCCTCCCAACTGGCCCTATAGAAGTCGTATGCCCCTTCTAACCCTCCTAAGGCTACATGCATCAATTAAAATGGAAATGGGAGAGGGTTGGCCGTGGCGTACCTCGGAGGGGCGTGGCTCCTTGGCCGGTGTCCAAATCACCGTCGTGGCCTCCTCCGCCGGTGGGGTGACCTCCATGTCCTTAGTGGTCGTGGGAGGGCCTTCTCCTTCCTCTTCGGTTGGTCATGGCCTGGTTTCCTCCGTGGACGATGGTGCTGGAGCCTCCTCCAATGGGCTCAATGGCGGCGACATCATCTCGTCGGCGGTGGTCACTGGCAGTGGCGATGATGGCATCGTGGCTTCTCTGGCCATCCTTCGCGCTTGGTGCTTGAAGCACATAGAAGACTGAGAGAGAGGGAGAAGGGAACCGGAAGAATGAGAATGAGAGGAGAGTGGGGGATTAAGGGCTCTGGTGGTGGAGAATGTGGGGTGCTCACCATCGGTTACGGTGAGGAGGGAAATGGAAGGGTCAGTTTTATTTTTTAATACCGATAGTATCTACATGGTCGGTCGATCGACCGTTCAATTGTTAGACGATTTGTTATCAGACTGGGTATTAGTGACACTCCATATGCATCTCCACGGTCCGACTATGGCCGTGTACACAACTGAGCGGTCTGACACTAGGCCGTGTTAATGCCACGATCTGATCCCAACTAGCAATGCCCTCACGGCCCTATGAGGACCGTTTATATACTTGGGCGGTCTCTAAGTAGACCGTGTAATGGCTGAAATGTTAAATGATGTTTTTTTTTAGCTTTATTTTTGTGGCATTATATGGAGAAGCAATATATGCACGGATGCATGTTTCAAAGAAACATGCACGGACTTGTGTCGTGCCAAGGAAAAGACATGCATGGGGTTGACCCCAAAGGAAGAATATGCACAGGGTTAAACATGCACGGACTTGTGTTCAACGAGCAAGTAATTAGAGATGTGCATGGACTTTTAAGTGCACAGACTCTACTGAAGAAAGATGTGCATGGGCTTTGTATGTACAAAGATGCATAGACTTTTCATTACTCGGACCTTAAACAGATATGCTCGGACATGGCAACCCAAGGCATGCATGTGCTCAGACATATGTACTGACATGAAATTGAACAGATTAAAACTTGCACTGACTTGGACTATGCACGGACTTAATGCTGCTCGGACTTGATGCAGGTGTGCAAGGACTTGAGAGAAAGTGCACGGACTTACTATGCTACCCAATACCAATCAGCCAAAGTCCAAAACATGCACGGACTTTGACTCTTCTATAATGCATGCAGAGATGAGATATGCACAGACTTAATTGATCATGCAACACAACGACAAATTGACTAAATCTAGAATGCGCACGGGGTTTGATGTGCACGGACATCAACACAAAGTGCACAGACTTGGGTTAGTCAAAAGGTGCACGGACTTCTACATGCTCGGACTTGGTATGATCAAAAGTGCACGGACTTCTACATGCTGAAACAAAGAATGTGCATGGACTTATGTATGCACGGACTTTGGTTCGTTTCGAAGAAGAAAAGTACATGCACTTTGATATGCACGGACTTCACATTATGCAATTGGTTTATAGACATGCAAACTTGCACGGACTTAATGATGCGCGAACTTGTTTGTGACATTATGCACAGACTTTTTGGTTTTAACACAAAATCAAAATGTGCACAGACTTGTGTCTACTGGAAGACTAAATCATGCACGGACTTTGTACGTGCACGAACTTAATGTTCAATGCAACAAGGAATGTGCACGGACTTGTAAATGAACAGTGCATTGAGCAGGATATATCTAAGTCCAAAACTTGCATGGACTTAACACATGTGCAGACATTCAATTATGGACTTAGCATAAAAACATGCATGGACTTTAACACGCATAAGGGCAAATGAAAACGTGCACGGACTTGGGAAATGACAATGAAATGTGCATGGACAAGGGTGGAACAGGATGCATGGACTTTGTTTTGAACAGAGTGTGCACGGACTATAAATGTCAAATAGAAAAGTTGTTTGCCATAAACCAACCATGCAGATGATCAAGTATGCACAGACTTAAGAGATAAATGAGCAGCATGTATGGACTTTCGACCTGCAAGGACTTTGTAAAAGATGTACGGACTTTTCATTTAGCCTGGTCCGGTAACTTCGGTGCGGGGGCGTAACAAGGGCAAGGCTCCTGTGGTCGACACGTAGGCGTCTCTGCGACGTAGCCCGCCATCGCCTCCTCAGGATCCGTCATCTGAGTTGTCTGAGATCTGCATCGCCGTCGACCTTATGGGAAGGAGCGCCAGTTGGCATAAGCCTTTGGGCGAGTCTGGCCCTGAGGTCGAGGATGAATTGGCGGCGACAGCTGCCAAGAGCGTCTGCCTGGTCGCGGGCACGTTCGGGCTGTGGAGGCATCATTTTCGGGGTCTCATTCGGAAGCTGGAGTCCATTCAGGCTTCTCAGGCGGAGTCAGAGAAATGCTTGAGGGAGGCTGAGTTGGCCTTGAACGAGCTCTGTGAGCAGTTCTTCCAGCAAGGTCTGGCCCTCTCCGGTATGGAGCGTAACCGAGACGCCTTCCACGAGCGGGCGGATGCTACTGAGGGGAGAGTAGGTGCTGCCGAGAAACGAGCGACTGAGCTGGGGGAGAAGGCCCAGGCTGCAGAGGCTCGTGCTCGGGAGATCGAGGCCGAGCTGGCCATGTTATGCTTCTCGCTGTCGATGGTGGGTGAGGAAGCAGTGGAATGCTTCCGCTCTTCTGCGGCCTACCGGGAGGAGCTAATGGAGGTGGCCCTGGAGTTCTACGGGCCAGCTCGTGACCGAGGCTTCCGGGAGGGTTGGAGTGCCGCTGTGACGGCTACCGTAGCAAGTCTAGGGTGTGAGGTCCTGGTCCTACCTCCCCCCTCGCCGCCCTACGACCCGGAGGCTGCTGCGGACGAGGAGGAGGCTACTGAAGTTGAAGCTGAAGCTGGGGCACAGGCGCCGATGTCAGGCACAGGAGAGCACGCTCCCGCGAACACCTCGGCGGCAGAAGCCCAGGTAGTGGAGCTAGATGGGGACTCTCCTCCTGTCGGTGCCATTGACGTCCGTGACCCCAATGTGCTCGAGGCACGCGACCATGTCTCTGGGGCGGATCCTTAGAAGGATGCTCGTACTTGCTTGTGTTTTCTTTTCATTTTCCTCCATTTCTGCCAAGGGGCTGTCTTCTCTGTGCAATGCTCCATCTTGAAAATAGAAAGTCTTCTTTTCCTTAATGAAATCTTGGTAAAAATTTCTTGCGTGTATCTTCCCGCCTCTTGAATGGTTACGAGATCCTTCTGGGGATACGAATCGGCGTCCTTTAGGAAACTCTGAGAAGGTGTGACTTTCGGGATCCGCCGCTTCGGTTTCCCCAGATATGCATGAGGCGGTGGAGAGTCTTTACTTCTGGGGACTCCGATCCCCTATAAGTAGCAGCCTTTGAACCGCATCCGTGGTCATCTCCGCGGCGGTGGGTAAGGCGGCGGCCGTGTCCAATTCGAGACGTTGGTTCTGGATGCTTCGAGGTATTGTCTTACCTTGATTTGTGTGTCCAGGTGCGCTGAGGGTGCTTGGTGCTCCCTCAGGTCTCCGTGTTTTGGTTCTCATGGAGCGCTATTTTCCCTGGCCTAGGATTAGACCTTGTGGCGACTGGTCCCACTGTGTGCGACGATCCTGACTCAGAGTCGTGGGACTCGGGGACCGTTGTGGTTGTAGGTCTAGTTTGCCTTGCCCAGTGAGGTCGACAGTGTTCTGTGCTGCCATGGTGCGCATAGTACGAACTGTTGTACTTCAGCGCCTGTGCTTCAGAGTCTTCAAGTTTTGTGGCTCTTTCTTGATTGGTGCCTTGTAGCGCGCCTGGGCCGTAGCGACTCTTGTAGTGGGGCACTTCCGGTTCACGATTTGTAAGCTAGTTATCGTCGGCCCCTGTGGTTACCGTAGCGTCCTGCGGGATGGGGAAATCTAGCTAGTGGCCCGACCCTCGGCAGGGGTTGGTGTGTGCACACGGAGTCAGTGGCGTTGGACTCACGTCGACGGGCGTGACCCTGACTGGACCTTGTAGTGGTGATTTCCACGTGGACCTACGACTTGGCCTTTTCGGTGGATAGGCCACCATTGGCTGGTTGTCAAGGTACTTGTGGAGTGAGTTGTGGTGCAGCGTAAGATGTCAGTGGACGCAGTTGGACGCTCCTCGTTCGAGTCACGAGTTGTGTGACTCTCGACGTTTCTCGTCTGTCATGACCTTCCAGGTTAGCCCTTCTGGTGGCTACACTCGTGGTCAGCGTCGTTCAGGTTGTGCGTGTGGCAGTATGCATGACGTTCTCATTGTGTTATCTGCCGTTCGTCGTCGTGTTGTCAGTCGTCAGTCTAGGTTTTCCTAGGCTTTTTGTGTTGTCCTTGCAGGTCTCCTTTTGGAGACTGGTGTCATGTCGACAATTCGGTAGGCTTCTGACTTCTTCAGTTTAGAGTTGCCCTTCTGTCTTTGTTTGGAGTAGTTGGGCACCGAGGTTAGTTCAGTAGCCATTGGTTGGTACGGCTTTGTCCTCTCCCTCTTCGTTAGCTGGCTCCCTACTCTTGCTCCTTGTTCTATTCCCTTTATAGCTTTGTAGTTTAGCTTTCCTACTTTGCTACTACTGTTGCGTGCCTGCTATTTTAGCGTGTTACTGCGTGTTTTTCTTAGAGGGGATCCGCATGACTCCTACTGAGCCAGTGACACGAGGCTCACCCCTGCTTTTCAGGTGGTGATCGTTCGTTTGACTTCCGTATGTCCCTGGGGCGCGTGCTCGTGGCGTCTAGCGTGGCCAGCTGGTACCTTCGTCGGGCTTCCCCCGACTCCCTGATTGGCTGATCTGAACCAAGAAAGGAAGGATTGGGGATCGAGATCGAGATCAGATTGGCCGATCCTAAACCAATCCTTGTCGGCCGATCTCGGTCTGATTCAGGCCTACCCTAATTTTTTCTTTTTAATTTTGAGGTTCATTTGAGTTTACATGCTTTTAAAGGGTTTTTTATACAACAATCGCTTTAACTTTGAGTCTTTGATGACTTTAGGTGAGGGTTTCTCCCTTTCCAAACGTTGACGGAGGCTCCCCTCGTGTAGGGTCGAAGTGGAGGAGGACGACGAGGAGTACTGACGGTCGGTGTCAACGGGGACATCGATGACAAGTAGCAACAGCAACGGTGACATTAAGTTCTTCTTGTTTGGTTCTTCTTCTTCTTCTTCCGGTACTGTTCTTTCGAGATCGGATGAACTCCATGTTGGCCATGGAATTTTATATAAAAATATATAAACATGTTCTTTTTGAAAAGAAACATTCTCCCATATGTGGAGGTTCATTCCGTGGGTGCGTATCGTATCAGACGATTTGGGTTCGGGTGCTGAATCTCTTCCCACTGACCGCGGTCAGTGTTGATTTATATCGGTCTAACATCCGAGTACCTTTGTTTGACTGTCAAAGAAATCTCAAAGTCCCCTCCATAAGTTCAGATGTTGAGGGCAGGGTCACTTGGGTGACTCACCACGATCACTCATTTACCACCGACACGCTGACTAGACTAGGGTTTCGTCAAAAGCCTCTGAAGTTCAAGCAAAACCCTAGAATTTAGGAGCATGAATGTAATTTTGCAAGAGCCATAGGCATGTTTGAAGTGGCGGGAAGTTTCCTAAACCCCGAGGGTATTTTGGTAATTTTACCTTCCTAAGGTATATTTTGGTAATTTAATCAGGTCAGGGGTATTCTCGAAATTTTTTGGACTTGAGCGAATGTAGGACCAGATTATTGACTTCCAAGGCGTGGACGCCGTTTATGGAGGGTGTTAGGGGTGACTAGGCCATTTCTAGGTCGCATGGGTATAATTTTGTCAAACCCTACATAGACCTAAGTTTGCGGCGGCACCCAAGTGTCAGACTGGGCTAATAACGTTCTCGAGCCGGAAGGGGTGACGGGGGCTTCATAGAAGGCTCACGTGCATCAACTGTGTCAACTTGGCCGAAGGAGGGACATATACACAATTCCCAAAAGATGGGGAGGTTTTCTTATAATTTTCCCCGACCGATGTCTCATCAATGAAATGATTCTTTACCTATGTCATGAGGTGTAAAACTATCTCTGTTCTCCTACAAGGGAGGTAATGCGGTTATCATGTTTAGTAACTGGGGATTCTGGCCTCTGATTAAGGTGTTTCCCTAATGTCAACGACTTGATTAACTAATTTATCTTTGATTTTTAAGCTATATTTTTTTTAAAAAAAGGGAGAAACAAACAAACAAAAGTGCAATTCATAGTATCTACTAACTGGCTTGTTTGTCTTCAATAGCACACGCATTCCTTTCTGGAATTGTGCCTCTTGCTGCCTAAGTGTCAGTATTTTTGCACAGACTTTCTATTGACATACTTGTGCAGTCTTGCTCTACATCTGTTCTCTTGTATGTTGATAAACTTACCTCACTGTCTTGGCTCCTTTCTACTTCCTGGTACTGTAGATTTTACTTGGTAGATTTTGAAGCTTCACTCTCAACAGTTTAACATCTGATATGAGTCTTTCTCCTGCTGTGATGGCACTATTTTCATCCTTCCTAAATCTTTTGATGATGTCAAAGGGGGAGAGATAAGGAGGCAGAGAGGTGCATAGGAGGGCGAGTGGTATTTGGAGAGAGATAAGTGCAGAGAGAGATAAGTGCTAAGGGGGTGTAGTGTGATGCTTGCTAGTCAGGGAGAGTTTATGAGCTCATGCATATCTTGGACTTGCATTTGTCATAGTGTTGTCATAGTGTTGCCATCATCAAAAAGGGAGAGATTGTTGAACCTCTACTGTTTTGATGATGTCATACACTAACTGTCAACCTTTTATTTGATCTGCCGTTTAGCTACTCTTGTTTAATATGCTTAACTTGATGGTGTTTTGCATTACATACCAATACGCTGTTGATCTGTGTGCATATCATGTCTGTTTATTCTGTTGCAAAGTCCATGCATAACCATTCTTCTATGCATTCACTGTGTCCATGCAAACATCAACCCCGTGCATGTTGAGTCAGTGCATGTAGTTCATTAAAGTCCATGGACATTGTCCATAGTCCGTGCACTTTCTAGACTTAGTTAGTTTGCTGTTGTGTTCCATCAAGTCCATGCATGTTTTAACCCCGTGCAAATTCTTTCTTGTGTTCAACCCCGTGCATGTTTTGACTCCACTTCACAAAGCCCGTGCACACTGTGCATCTATGCTACATGAAGTCCATGTAGCCTTTGCTATCATGCATACTTGCCTTAAGCTTAAGCCAAGTCCGTGCAAACTTTCAAGTCCATGCATGTTTCACCAAAGCATTCTGAAGTCCATGCATTTTTCACAAGTCCATGCACATCTTATTATCAAAGTCCATGCATATTTCAAGTCAAAGCAAAGTCCGTGCATAAGTCTTGGTTGTTTGAAAACCAAGTCTGTGCACGTTTCTGCCAAGTCCATGCATATGTCTTGGTTGTTTGAAAACCAAGTCCATGCACGTTTCTACAAAGTCCGTGCACACTCTAGTCTGTGCATGTTTTAACAAGTCTGTGCATTTATTTAGCAACAAAGTCCGTACATATTTCTTTGAAACTAAGTCCGTGCATCTTTTGTATCTGAAGTCTGCATAAACTGTTGCAAGGTCCGAGCATATAGAAGTCTGTGCACATTTCATGTCTGTGCACATGATACCCCGTGCATCTTTCTCACTATCTTTAAAGTCCTTGCACATTTACACAAACCCCGTGGACTTTAAACCCCGTGCACATTTCCCCTAGTTATCAAGTGCTTGCACGTATACACTAAGCCCGTGGACATCAAACCCCATGCAAGTTTTTCATTGAGACAAACTCTTTGCATTCCTTCATAGAGTCCGTGCACGTCAAACCCCATGCAGACTCTTCACTTGTAAACAAGTCTATGCTCAATTCAAGTCTGAGCACATCTTGAAGCCCCTGCATTTTTTGCTTGTAAAACAAGTCCGTGCACCTCGTGCACATTTCTATGTGTTAACTCCATGCATATTTCTCCTCTCTACATATGAACATTATGTTAACTGAGTGATGGTTAAATTTGGCAGGGATTCGATTATTTCTGAAGAGGGGCTAGGGCACAGGATCCGAGAGCTCTTGTCCCTGACACGTGGCAGAGAGACCTGATTTGTTCTGGAAGACTCTCAGGGCAAGAAGCGTGGTTTCTACACTCCATCCTCCCAGAAAAGCTCACATATATATAAATACTACTGGAGCTCGTACAAAAGAGTGCAGAAGATTGGAGAAAGAAACAGAGTTGATTGTCCTCCATCTCTGCCGAAGACAAAACTCCACATTTGTGAAAGAGAAGAAGAGAGCAGCAGAGTTGCGAAGAAAGGAAGAAGAAAGAGAGAGAGAGAGAGAGAGAGAGAGAGTTGGAAGAGAGAAAGAGTGTGTAGCCAGTGCATCCTAAAGATCTGATCATGAATTGACTCATGGATCAAATCCACAGTCATTGTGCTCCTCGGAGCTATATCCTGGGTTCGTTGCCTTCCACCAGTAAATTAACGGGAGGAAATGAAGAATCTGCCCCGGGTGTGCATCTAACCAGCTTTGTATATATGTATTTTGTTGTTTGTTTGATTGGCTCAACTTATAGCACTGACCACAATCTTGACTTTGCAGCTGTTGACGTCTCGACGACTTCGTCCGCCGATCACTCAAGGCAGGGGGCGATTTCCCCTCAGGAGGCGTCGTCGGCTCCCTTAGATGAGGGTATTGATCAGGCAGCGAAAACCAGCACCGCTGAGCCGATGGCACTAGGTATTAGGGTCTAAACCCTAATTTTCCATTCGGCCTTTTGTAATCCTGTCGCACTGACCACCTTCCTACTTTCCCCTTTTGGCAAACACAGGCGTGACAGCATTGGCCCCCCCTGTGGGGGAAGAGAGGCCTAAGGAGACCCCAGAGGGCTCATATGCAGCTTCACAAATGATGGGACCGCCTGCAACTCCGACAGGTCATTCGCCCCCAAGGGCGGAGGATGCTTGCACCTCCCTTGATCATGTCACACCTAGGGGCAGCTCAGGTTCGGCAAAAAGCAAGCCTCTTCCTGCCGTCCCCTCCCTTTTTTATTACGCCTGGACACTTATGCATTGTTTCTCCATTTTCTATTTCTAGATGTCAGAGAGGAGGCTCTGCCGGCGCTAGGGGACTTTCCAGCCCTGGGAGTGGACTGGCCAGAGGGCCCACAGTTCACGATAACCCAAGGAGATGCTGTTGTAGAAGCAAGGCTTATTGAGAATCTTCAGGTTCTACTACGGTTAGACCCCCTCCCTTCTGTCGAGGTTACGAGAGACCACTTAGCGACTTGCACGAGGGGATATCATGCATTTGGATTTTCCCAGACCACCTGATGCCACAACTGGAGACCTTGTGGGCTGAGTTTGCCCGTCGTCATATCGCCCAGGCGAGGAGGCTGCGAATACAGGCTCTGACTCAGCAGGAGGAAGAGGAAGTATCCAGGCTTCGCGCTAGTCGAGAGCAGATGTCCGCCCAGGTGGCGACTGCACAGGGGAGCCTTCAGGTAGCTTCCTACCGCGTAGAGGAGCTAGCGCGGGAGATGGAGGCCCTTCAGCAGCGGGCGCGAGAGGCTAAGGAGGCACGAGACCTCGTACAGGCGGAGGTAGAGGGATTCCGACGCGAGCTCAGGGGTATTGAGGGGGTGCTATTGCAGCGGGAAGCTCATCTCGCTGACTTGAGAGTTGATCCTGGCCTTTGATTTGGCCTTGAGTTCCTTTTTTTTATGGGGCTATTTGCTAAGCCCGGCTTTGTACAGCTTCCCCGAGGGCTTGTCTCGGGGTTCTTCTGCCTGACATTGAGCAATAGAGAATGTTAGCAACATATATTATTCTGTTTTGATGATTAGCAACAAAGCAACAAAGTAACTGTGTGTCCATCTTGCATTTTATTTTATCAAACTGATTACAGTTGCTTCTCTGTTGAATGCATGCTAAACACTAAGGATCATGGGTGTGGACGTTGTGGCACTCAAGCGTGGACGCAGCAAAGCGCAGCTGCTGTTGAAGAATGAAGAAAAAGGCATCAATGCGTCAATGCCGTAGACACACTGCGTTAACGCAGCCTTCATTGAAGCAAGCACAAAGGCTGAGTCCACGCTGCATACTCCAGGGTGGACGCAGCTGTTAAGGATAAGAAGACAGCTTCTGATGGTTTAATGCGTCAACGCTGCTGAATTGATGCGTGGACGCAACAGAAGAAGCATGCAGCTGAACAAAGGAACCTTGGCAAAGGAACCACTGCATCAACGCAGTTGCAGACTGCGTAGACGTAGCAGTTAAGAACCTTTCAAGATTTCAACACACAGGTCGACCTTCATGTCACTCAAGTCAGTGTATATAGCTAAGTTTCCTCTACTGCATCAACGCCTTCGGGAGCAGCGTAGACGCAGTCTTCAAAAGACTTGGTACAAAGGTCGGTGTAGCCAAGGGTATTACTACATCATGGCGTCAACGCAGCTGAAGATAGCGTCGACGCAGTTGATCAAGAAAGCCAGCCAAGGTCGATGCTATAGACAAAGGTCGACGCTTTAGCACTAAGGTCGACCTCACCATGTTGAAAGTCGGTGTACATCACCCATGCGTCAACACCTTCGGGAGCTGCATAGACGCAGCTGTGAAGAAACCTTCAAGTTCAAGCAATGGCGTCGACGCTGCCTACCCGGTGCGTTGACGCTACCTTTATAACTTCAACGTTCTTAAGAAATCATCAAGCCTGCGTCAACGCTGGATAGTCAAAGCGTCGACGCTGTAGTTATTCAAGGCTTTACATCAAGAAGTCTTCAAGTGCGTCCATGCCTTGAGTGACTGCGTAGACGCAGCAGAAGGACAACAAAGAAGAAAAACCCAGAAGGCCTTTTCGTCAAGAAAGTCTTCAAGTGCGTCCACGCGTTGGGAGAGCTGCGTGGACGCAAAAGAAGAAAATGCCTTAGAAGCCCGTGTCAAGAGAAACAGCTGCGTGGACGCTATCGTGAGACAGCGTCTACGCATCTGGGCTAAAGCTCATGTTCGGTGTTCGAATCAATGCAATGTCGACGCTGTACTGCTCAAGCGTCGACGCCCTAGAAGCTCCTAAAGCCTATCTCTACCTCTTTGAAGATCCAATGAAGCTAGCGTCAACGCCGCCAGCTACTGCGTGGACGCCAGCCATATCAAGACTATGTAATCTCCCACAACCATTAGACCCCTCCCCCTTGCTGCAACTTCACTTTTCCCCACCCCACTCTTCATCTATCACCAACCTACTCTGCCTAGTTCACAGACAGCCAGTAATATCCTCAAAGAAACGTCTCCTTCAGCATCACTCTGAAGTTTCTGGTGGCAATTTATATACCTATGGAAAGGTCGTCCAGAGAGCTTCGCAGGCGTGGTGGTTTCATCGAATTTCGACATTGGAGCTGCCCGGGAGAGTCATTCTTCCTCGACTGCGCAGAATAGGTCCAGCCAGCAACCTGAAGCGGCTTGTAGAAACTCCTTCGTCCTCTCCTCTGTAGATTTGGACATGATTTCTTGGCTGAAGTCTTTTCCTCTAAGTCCCCTAGCATCGTCAAGAAACAGAGCGTCGTTTGAAGCTCAAAGCACAAAGTTCTGATTTTCCTACCCTAGGTGCACTGGTCTGGCCTGTCAGGGACTGAACAGACACCCGCTCACCTCTCAGACTGCCCCTACCTGCTCCGACCTCCACCGACATCTCTACGGGTGCCGTTTCTAAGAAGAGTCATCAGCGGTTCCAACGAATCCAGCCACACTTGATTCAGAGGTTAGGAGGGCTCTTGACGGCCAGTTCTTCCTAATGCTGAGGTACTCCTGTGGACTGAAGCAGAAACCCAGGGCCCTACTTGCAGCCAGCCCCAGACTGGATCCAGCGACTAGAGAATTCTGAAAAAATCAGGCGTCATCCGGATCCAGCTACGAAGACCATCACACTAGTTTTGTCTCCGACAAAAATCATGAGTGGCTTCAGCAGTGACAACACCACCTGTCTGTCCTCTATTCTAGAGAACAGACAGAACCGACGAGCTTCATCCCCTTGGATTCTAATTCTATTCTCCCCTCCCCGCCTGGCCGGCTGACCGCCCCTCCCTGTGTAGAGATAGTTTTGGTTGTAGTTTGATTCTCCCTACCCCTAATCCAACCCCTCTGTGAGGGCGTAGTGCATGTATTAGCAGGTTAGTGACCCAAGCTTCATCGACGCAGCGTGAGGGAAATACCCACGCTTCTCCGCTCGCCCCGTCTCTGGCTAGGATCAGCATCTTCACGCCGATCAGGTGAGCTCCTGATCACACTCCTCTGCTGGTAGCGTTATCTTTGTTGGCTTATTATTGCTTTCAACTGCCCGTCGGATGGTGAGCGAGTGCCCGGTCCGGAATCCACCAAATTGAGTGCCACCGCAGAGGGACTTGTGAGAGAGACCCTACAACCCACGCCCTCGGCGTGCTGGCCACCCATTGGTTTGGGCATCTCAGACCCTTAGGGGTTCAATCTCAAGCTAGCCAAACCCCAGAATAGTGAGGTCCCACTGCGATCGAGGCGTCGTGTCGTTTCCTAGTAGCGTGGCTAGGACGGTTCGTGTCTGGTAGTCTCTCGATCGTGGAATCAAGATGTCAGGTGCGTGACTTGGTTGTCCCCCGACGGGAGACCAGGTCGTGTTTTTCTATTGCCAGTAGGAGTAGTTGTAGAGCCGAGGTTTTACCGGCCATCGTAGTTACTTTCCTACTTTTGTAGTTGCTTGGCTAGCGTAGCTTTCCTTTCCGCCGTTGGTTTTCTCGGTTGGGGTTCTGCGGGATCCCTGCTGAGCCAGTGATAGGAGGCTCACCCCTTGTTTTCAGGTGCGGTGGTTCTTCCTCGGGGTCCGAGGGAGCGGCGTGGAGGTTCCTAGTTGCCAGCCTGCCGGGCCGAGTGTTCACTTGGCGTGTGGTATGTTTTACTACTTTAGACTGTAATTTCTGTTGGACTGGACTCTGTTGTAGTTAATTATTTATTTCTGTTATATTATATCTGTTGTCCTGCTTTATTTCCTATTTTTATGTACACCACACCTATCCTTTTAGCCCTTCCGAGTCTTCGGGCTCGTGGGCGGCTGGCCGAGGTTCGAGTCGCGTCGGTTCCTTTCCGGTACTCGGATCCCGGGTCGCCACATCATGAGCCTATGGAATCCATTCAAAGTGGATGAGATGGTGCTGGACAAACATACGAGCAAGTGTGCTATTTCCCTTCATTTCACTTCGGTGAGAGATGGCTTCTCGTGAGACTTCACTAGGGTGTCTGGGCCATGAGGTAGAGAGAAGCGGCTTTTATGGGAGGAGTTGATCAACTTCCACCTTTCTTCGAGCAGGTCGTGGTGTGTTGATGGGAACTTCAATGCGGTGGTTGCTCCGTGGGAAAGGTCAGGGGAGGGTGCTCGCACAGGGGACATGGAGGACTTCACTGCTTCATTGAGGCGGTGGCGTTGGTGGACATCGGCATGACACATTGTCGTTTTACTTGGTCCAACATGCGAGTTGATGTTTCTTGCTCGAGGTTGGACAAATTGTTGTTGTCGATAGATTGAGAAGACCACTACCATCATGTGCAGGTGCTTCCATTGACTAGATCCATGTTTGATCATAAGCCAATCCTCTTGAAGACCAGTCGTATGCAGAACTAGAGCTTCACTTTTAGGCTTAAGAAAGTTTGGTTCAAGGAAGAAGACTTCATAGACACAATCGAGGGAGTTTGGGCTACTCACGTCACTGGCAAGTCGGCTATGGTTCCTGAAACTGAGACATATTGTCAATGTTCTCAAGACCTAGAGGGCTGACAAAACCGTCCCGGGAAGGGTAGCTAAAGACAGAATTTTTCAGCAAATTGAGGGGCTTGATAGCTTGGAGGAGGTTATTCTCTGTCTATATGCTTTTGTAAGTGGAGGAGAGGGGTTTTATAGGCCCCATCCCCCTCTCTTCTCGGAGGATATTTCCCGGCGTGCTTTGGCAGCTTCCTGGCGCGCCTCAAGCATATGGGAAGACTTCCTGGTGCGCACCTTATAGTCATATTGGGGTTCATCAAAGGGGGTTTCGGCGCCATGCTTATTGGCCCAAACAACTTACATTGTCTTGTTATCTTTGTTGATTGCCACATATGCTTTGGTATTTGTTTTGCTTCTTACATTTGTCAAAACCTTCAGAAGGCCGGTCTCATTGGTCGGTTGACTGGACAGAGGTTGGCACGATTTAATCAGTAATGTCATCAGGAGGATGATAATGCCAGACAGTAGCCTGGCCATAAAGGGCTTCAGCTGCATACGGTGTTGGTAGTAACGGCTCTTCTTCAGTTCTGACTCCGTAAGAGTCCCTGAATCTTAATTTCTGGCATAATCTTCTCTTTGGCCTCATCTTGATCTTGCTCACATTTCATCTGTCAACAATGTCACAGACGCCATTTGGACTCTGGCAATGGCAATCTCCTCAGTCTCTCTGATCACGGCGGCCTCAGCTTCAGCTAACTCAGCCTCGGCGGCAGCGAGATGATCCCTCAGCTTCTCCACCCTGCCCGTGAGGGCACCCACGCGATGTTGGTTTTCATCCAAGGCCCTTCCATGCTGCTCTTCATTGCTTCGCCACACGTCCATCACATGTAGGTATTCATCCTCCTGGGCACTAATGGCGGCGAGTTCATTGGGAGCCCAGGCCTCGAGGAACTTGTGGCGGTTGACATACTTTAAAAACAACAGGACCCACCGCGACCATTCCTCCAGAGGGCAACCCAGCATTTGCAATGCCCTGGTCAGCTGCGCCACTACGACGTGTACCCCCCGGTATGTGAGGGAGGGGTCAACGAAGATCATCGATCGCAGGACCAGTAGCATTTGTCAGACCGGCGTGTCCAAGGTGACGTGACCAATGGAGGGCACAGCCGGAGGGTCGAACTCGACTAAGTCTTCCACTATCGTCCACAGATCCGAGTCCACCATGCCCGAGGAGGACGGGAGACCAACAGCTAGGTCGCTTGGGCACCCGACCCCAATAGATGACTCCTGACTATTCATCGCCAAAGGAGCTGGTAGAGCTGCAACTGAACCACCTGGCTCCGCCATCGCAAGGGACTACTCCACCCCGCTCTCGGTCGTAGGAAGGGCAGGAAGCAGAGCTGAATCAGACGCCGATATTGAAGGACCTTCCACCTCTTCCGCCTATGCTCCCTCTTCCTTGGAAGTCACAAGGCTGGATAGCGTCTTTCCCAGAAGCTGGCCCTTCGTGGTCTCCCTTGTTCACTAGTGGAGAGGTGCTTTTATACCCCAATAGCATAGGGCCTTCGAACGCGAGAATGGCGAAGGCGAGAACATGGGGCATTAATGAGGATTTGACTCTGGTCGTTCTCGGTGACAGGGAGCGTAGCCAACGTGCCACCCTCTCCGTTTGACACCTTAGCCAGCCCGTTGCGTGCTAATAATCCGTAGGGGAATGGCGCAATATCTTCCCTGCCAGACGTGTTGTTGAAGAAGCATGCCGCTGAAGGCATTTACAGCATGCCATTGAAGAGCGTTGGAAGCATGCCGGCAAAGGGCACTTGGTGAGTGTGCCGCTAAAGGGTGGCAGGATGTGTCACTAAAGGGGCCCGCAAGGGCGTGCCGATGAAAACACCCAGCTGGGTGTACCGGTGAAGGCGCAAGTGAGGTGTGCCACTGAGGAAACCAGCAGGGGCATGCTGGCAAAGGGGGGCACATAGGGAGCGTGCCGCTGAGGGCACCCCCGGGGGTGTGTCGGGGAAGACCCGTCGCGGTGTGCCGGGGAAGTGACACCGCGGGTGTGCCAGGGAAGCGACACTGCGGATGTGCCATTGGAGGGGGTGTGCCGGGGAAGCGGCACCGCGGGTGTGCCGGCGAAGGCCTTTGATCATGCCGTTGGAGGCTGATAGGCGTGCCGTTAAGGGCACGTCCAAGCCCGTCAAGAGCACGACTTGAGACCCGTTTGATTTTCTTCGGGCCCCACGAATCGTGAGCTTACCAGGATTTCGTTCCTCTTCACTGCTATGACTTCGAAGGCGGCTTCACAGCAATGTATGTTTATTCGGAGGGTCCGGAAGCGATGCATTCTCTGCATTTTCTTCAGTGGAAGTTGTTGTTGACGATGGACTGGTCGGGACATGCGGACGTGTGATTTTACACATCCACAAGGACCAACACCTTAGACTACCCCGGCGACTGGGATTGGACCTCCAACTAGTGGGGAACACTACCTTGGCACTCTACAACCCTCATTGGCGTTATTTACAAGTTGGTCTTCCCCGCACCATGGTTCCACCACTATTACACTTCCCTCCCCCTCAAGCTAGGAAGATGGGAACCGAGGGGGATGAGCAGGCAGTCTGGAGTGCTCTGACCATGTGGGAGATCAGCCGAGTTTGTACCTTATAGGCAGAGGTGACAGATGATGAAGAGAACTACCGAGCTTACGTGAAGGCACTACGCAAGATTCGGCCCCGTGCAGATGTGAAGTTAAATGTGCTTTGAGTTTCATGATCATGTATAGAGAGAATTATTAAGAGGATGATGTATTTTGAATGTTAAATGAATGAATAAAGGATTGGTGGAAACAATTGTAGTGAAGAAAACACTCGTACGAGAGCACATCAGGGGCACTACCATTGTCAGCTAGTATCCTATCTACGTTACAATGGTTTATTGTAGTCGATATTACAAGAGCGTTGTCGTGCGGGGTGATTACCCCTTCCAGGTCCTGGTCAAAGAACACCAAGGCCTACTGCTCGCTTGCCGATGGGGCTTTGGGGGGCTCGGAGGCCCTGCTTTCCCGCTCAGCGTGACACTTCCTTCCTCGGATACTATCTCTGCCTGATGCTGGGCCGCCAGAGATGATGTTGATGTGGACTCCGTGGGGTTGATTGTCAATTTCTTCTGGAGGGATGCCGTGATCCTCCCTCGGCTCGGACACGTATTGGGATAGGCGTCCTTGGCGGACGAGACGCTCGTTCTCATCCTTGAGCTGGTGACAATCTCAGTATGGTGTCCATGGTCGTTGTGGAACTGGTAGTGCTTGTGTCAGCTGTGGCATTTTGGGTCAGACTTCATAGGCTCGGGTTGGTAGAGGAGGCCCGAGCCCTTGATGTCTTCATATATCTCGTAGACGAGGGCAGATAGGGGCGTGTACCGCTCATATTTTTGAGGGGGCTCCCTACGGTCTCTGTCTTGATTCCTCCTTTTCGCCTGGCCCGAGCCTTGCTCGGATGATCACTTCCTATCTCCCTCTCGACCCGAGGCCGTCGCGCTGCGACAGGCGCTGAGGACTTCTTCGCACTATGCATGGCGCGGGGCCAGGGTCACCAAATCGACTAGAGAGGTGGGCAGATGGAGGACTAGCTCTCGCCGGAGGTTCTCATTACGGGTGCCTCCGGTCAATGCAGTGATGGCCGAGGCAACATCTAGGTGGGGGATACACAGGGCTTCCGATTTAAATCGATTGATATAAGCTCGCAGCTTCTCCCCCTGTGCCTGTTTTAGTGCCAGTAGCCCTGCAACTGACCTGGGAGGGCCGCTACCGATGAAGCTCTCCTTGAAGATCCACCCGAACAGTCGAAAGTCGTGGATGCTGCCAAGGGCAAGTACTCGGAACCAGGCTTGAGCGCCTTGGACCAGGGTGGTCATGAACGCTCAGCACTTGATGGCTTCTGAAGCCCCGTGGAGAGTCATTAGGGCGTCGAAGTTGTCGTAGTGGTCGGCCAGGTCTCCCTGGCCGTCGTATGATTTGAAGGTCGATAACGAGATTCTGGGAGAGATCTTGGCCTTCAAGACTTGGTCAGAGAATGGGGATTGCTCCTCATCCTCCTTGGTGGACGTCTTCTGCGAGACGCAGAGGGCGCGCTCCAGCTCTGCAAAATGTCACTCAAAGTCCCTCAATTGGAGGGACAACTCTGGTTGATGCTGAGCTGAGGGGCTGCGAGGGCGAATAAGGATCCGAAAGACCCAACAAGAATCCAGAGTATTACAGTCTTGGCCCTCATGAGGCATCCAAGGCATTCATAAAGTCAAAGGTCGATCAAGGGATCACAACTGGGTCGATCTATGACCAAAATAGATGAAGCAGATAGGTCGCGGTTGTCAATAGACCGCCACCTACATGGAAAAGGAAGTAGTGGTTAAGAACAGACCGCCACTTGTAGGGAAAGGAGATCACAGTTCTCAATAGACCGCTACTTCCAGGCAGCGTTCAGGTGCAGACCGCCACCTGCCCATGAACAAAAAACACGAAATTTGAGGGATGACATTGACGCTTCACGAAATAGAGTCGACGCCGACCAGAACGCAGTTGGGGGATGACCGCTACCATCAGGTAGCGGTTCCCCAATGACCGCTATCTAAAAGGAATAGTACAGAAGGTTGGTAGGCTAGTAGTGGTCGTTGGTTGACCGCTATCAGCAGGTCGTGGCTCCCATTCGACCGCTACCTGAAGGTAGTGGTTGGTCGCCGATTGCCACCTCAACCACCTTACTACTGGACTCAAAAAGAGAATGCAGTCTCCACCAGACCGTTATCAAACACTGACAGTAGAACGCGGTTTTTGGGTCGACCGTGACCTGCTTTCGGTCCGAAAACTATAAAACTTCACAAAACCCGATGATTCCACACCCCAATCATCCCAAAATGATAGGGAAACAATCACAAACCCAGTACAAGCCTTCTACAAGCCAGAAGAGATCCAGAAACCACGAAACAACGAAGAAAAGGGCACTTTCCTCAAATCAACCCAAAATGACCCACATGAGCGTCTGACCTCATACCGACCCCAAATCAAGAATAAATGCTGTCAAATTGACGGGAATCATTCCCTGACATGACATAGAGCAAGATCTAGCATTTAAACCAAGAAATACTACCCAGATTGGCGGATTCACCTTACATATCCTAGAACATGTTTTTGCTCTTAAAAATAGAAAACTCGCTCAAACTCGCACTAATCGGAACGAAATTCAAGAAAAATGTAGAACAAGAGGTAAAGAATCCACCCCCTACCTCCACCGATGATCTCACGCGTCGAAAATGGCAAAACCAAGCTGAAAACATCACACGAATCCTGCTAACACTTTGAATCCACGAATGGGATCGCGCCAAAGTTACGCCCCAATCCTCGTGCCATCACGTAGCTCGTCGTCTCCTTAGCGTCCCCAGGCACATCTCGCACCATCTCCGTCGGCTGGCAGAGCAGAGGGGAAGAGAGGAGAGAGAATGGAGGGAGAGAGTGAGAGACATGAGATGAGAGAGGGAAAGGGGGTGAGGGTTATATAAAAAATAAAAATAATATGATAAGTGGATTCGTCAATGCTGGGATTGCATCAACGCAGGGAATTCAGTTTTCTCCAACTTGGATGAAAGGTCCAAGTCGGGCCTTCGGCGAGGTGCCACGATAAGTGGATTCGTCGATGTTGGGATTGCATCAACGCAGGGAATTCGATTTTCTTCGACTTGGACGAAAGGTCCAAGTCTGGCCTTCAGCGAGGTGCCACGATAAGTGGATTCGTCGATGCTAGGATTACATCAATGCAAGAAATTCAATTTTCTCTGACTTGGATGAAAGGTCCAGATTGGGCCTTCGGTGAGGTGCCGCGATAAGTGGATTCGTCGATGCTAGGATTGCATAAACGCAAGGAATTTGGTTGAACAACTTGGCCTAGATGGAGGATCATGATGCCAAGGTAGAGGGATTTTCGACTTAGACAAAAAGGTCATAATGTCGAATAACTTGGCTTAGACACAAGGTCATGACGCCGAGGTGGAATAATTTCTGGCTTAGACGGAAGGTCATGACGCCGAAGGGCTTGGCTTAGATACAAGGTCATGATGCCAAGGTGGAATAATTCCTGACTTAGATGCGAGGTCATGACACCAAGGAAGAATAATTCTCAGCTTAGATGAAAGGTTGTGACGCCGAAGTGAAACGATTCTCGGCTTAGACACAAGGTCATGATGCCGAGCGACTTGGCTTAGATGCGAGGTCGTGACGCCAAGGGAGAATAATTCTCGACTTAGACGGAAGGTCATGACGCCAAATGACTTGGCTTAGATGCAAGGTCATGACGCCAATGGACAATAATTCTCGACTTAGATGTAAGGTCATGATGCCAAAGGATTTGGCTTAGACGTGATGTCATGACGCCAAGGAAGAATAGTTCTTGGCTTAGATGGAAGGTCATGACGCGGAAGTGAAACAATTCTTGGCTTAGACACAAGGTCATGACACCGAGTGACTTAGCTTAGACGTGCGGTCATGACGCCAATGGAGAATAATTCTCGACTTAGACGGAAGGTCATGACGCTGAAGTAAAATAATTCTCGACTTAGATACAAGGTCATGACGCCTAGCAACTTGGCTTAGATGCGAGGTCATGACGCCAAGGGAGAATAATTTTCGACTTAGACGGAAGGTCATGACGCCAAAAGGTCATCGATACTTGGGCTTGTACCGATGCAAGGAGATCAGGTTTCTCCGACTTAGATGAAAGGTCTAAGTCATACCCCTCGGTTGAGACCCCAGAAGGACATGGGTGCAAGTGAAGGAGGAGAGAACAGAGCCAGCTTGTGTGGTCTGCTTGAAAGCATTATGCAGCTATTATCATTCATCAGTTTCATCCTCATTTTTCTTTCATCAGCAGCCTTTCAATTGAATTAGTTAAAGTATTAATGTAATTAAAATGGGCATATTAGTAATTTCAACTTTTAAAAGGTTTAATTGTAATTTGAGGTAATTTTTCTAAAAAATAAGAAAAATTAAAATTTTTAAATATCTCACGCCACTCTCTCTCTCTCCTCACTCTCTCGACTTCTCTCTCTCTTCTCTCTCTCCCTCACACGTTCTCTCTCCTCTCTCCCCCTTTCACTCAGTTCACGGTCCAAACGGACCCCGGTCGACGTGTGGGAGGTACCGACGGGATGGGCTCAATGCGAGGATCGCGCCGGTACCCTTCATCCCTCTTATCGTGGAGTGTAGAGACGCATGTGAGCGGAAGGACGACGTGACCCCCGTCACCCGATCTGCACCGATTCGCAGTCTTCGCCGCACAAGAGGTAGGGGAACAGACTCCTCGTCTCGCCAGGAATCCGTTGATGCCACATGCGTCGCCATCTGTCACCATCTTCATCGCTTTCTGTGTAAATCTTATTTTGGGGTAATTTTGGGCTAATTTCTCGATTTGTATTCCTCTCTCACTTTTTGGTCCAGACGACTACTGATCGAAGCAAGGGAGGTACCGTTAGATTGGTCGCGTCGCAAGGATCGCGTTGACACCCAGCTTTCCTCGATCCGTGGAGCGTGGAGCCGAGTCGGGCTGGGAGGCGCCCCGCCGCCCTTCACCGGATCGGCATCAAATCGTCAGTTTCATCATAGTCCAGGTAGGGGGATGGATTCCTTGCCTCGTTAGGACACCGCCGGTACCACTTGCGCCGTGGTCTGACACCATTTGCCTCATTTTTCGTGCATGTTCCAACTTATTTCATTTTTAGTCTTTAAATGCTTGAAATCATCTCTGTGAGCATCGTCTTTCAATTCTAGTGGCATCTGTAGGCTTAGAATGATGGTATGGCATGGTAGGATAGTTTGGATTTGTGTTTCCCTGCGTCCCCCGTCGATTTCGGTCAATCGGGAAGGGGTTTCGGTTCTGAACTCCGAAGTCGCGAAACCCAGGTGACATAACGTGCCTGCCCTGGTGCGTTATAGTCATTTGGCACACCTGTAGAGGTGCGTTATATCATGCGTGAACTGTGGGTTTTCTGAAGATTTTCGAGTTCGAGTGACTTTAACACCCTTGGTCTGGCGCGTTATAGCCCTTGTCTCTGTATTGTAGGTCTATTACCTTTAATGCCCTTGTCCCTATACATTATATCCCGTGTTTAACTGTAGATTCTGATCGTTCTGGTGGGCATAACGGGCCATGGAAGGCGTGTTATGTTACTATAACGCCCCGCCCTTTGTGCGTTATTAATGGGGGCATCCCTTCCCCCTCCACATTTATTTCACCGCGGCGATGCGTCCCAGCAAATCGTCGGAGGCCCTTTCACTCTCCAAGGGCGGCAGCTTATCCGTAACAGGTCAGGAGAACCTTCACAAGCCCTTCCTCCAGAGCAAGAGGCGTCCTCCACGCCAAGGAGGGGGAAACATGGGAGGCGCCATCCGTGCCCGGAGACTGAAGTCCCGGGGGAACATCAGGACAACCTGTTGGCATGCCCTAATAGCCCTTCAGCGCTGCGACAACCAGAGTTGTCCCTCTGACTGCGAGAGTTCGAGAGATGCTTCGCAGAGCAGGAGCGTGCCCTACGGGCCCTGCAGAAGACCCCTTCAACAGAGGACGAGGAGAAATCCCTGTTCTTCGACTACATCCTAAAGGCAGAGATTTCTCCCATAATCTCTATTCTGACCTTCAAGTCTTGTGATGGCGAGGGCGACCCGACCAACCACTTCGACAGCTTGGACTCTCTGATGGCCCTGCACGGGGTGTCCAATGCCATCAAGTGCCGAGCCTTCGTGGCCACCTTGGTCCAAGGCCCCCAAGCGTGCTTCCGGGCCCTCGCCCCCAGATCCATCCCAGACTTCAAGCAATTTGGGAGAGTGTTCAAGGAGAGTTTCACCGGCAATGGCCCCCCAAGGTTAGTAGCGGGGTTGTTTGCACTCTAGCAGGCGCAAGAGGAGATCCTTCGGGCTTATAGCAACCGATTTAAGTTGGAAGCCCTATGGATCCCCCGCGTGGACGTTGCCTCAGCCACAACTTGTCCTTCACCCTCCCTCGACCATTGCCGAGCTAGTGACTCTGGCTTTATGGCATGCTGAGTGCGAAGAGGTTCTCAACGCATGCCGAGGTGCAACCGGCTCAGGTCAGGAGGGGGACAAGAAGCAGGTGTCTGAGATAAGCTCAGGCCCAGGGAAGAAGTGGAACCGAGACAGGGAGCACAAAGAACCATCCCGAAGGTACGAGTAGTACACTCCATTAACCGCTTCGATGTACGAAATCTATGAAGACATCAAGGGCTTGGACCTCCTCCTCCAACCCGAGCCAATGAAGTTGAAGAGCCATAATCACAGTAAGCACTGCTTGTTCTATAGCGATCACGGGCATCATACCGGCGATTACCGCCAGCTCCAGGATGAGATCAAGCACCTCGTCCATCAGGGACACCTATCCCGATTCGTCACCGGGCACAAGGAAGACCGAGGCACTCTAGAAGAGATTGACAATGCCCCTGCGGGGTACACATCAATGTCATCGCTGGAGGAGATGTATCAGGGGGAGATAGTAGTTGAGGAAGGAAGCGTCATGCTGAATGGGCGAGCCGAGCCATCGAGCCCCCGAAGGCCCCGCCAAGTGAGCCACAGGTCAGCCAATCAGATGAACTAACAGCAGAAAATCACTGTCGGGTAGAACAGACTGAAATGACGCCCTAGGGAGGGGCGCTAAATCTGAAACAGGCGACTGCGAGACAGCCGTCAATTAAAAACTGACGCCTTCCAGAAAGGCGTGAAATTACAGTAACCAAGGAGCACAGCGTCGACGCAGGGAGCTTTAGGGGTCAACACTGTGGGCACAGCGTCGACGCAGGAGGCTAAAGGGTCGACGCTGGGGATCGGTTAACTTAGAAACATGTGCCTCTCCTCTAGTTCAAGCTCACGTGATTGCCATAAGTTCTCACACTTCTGCCCACCAACTGTTTGACTGTTGGTCAATCTTAGATGGGCCAACCTTGGTTGCAGGGAGATATTCTCTGCCTTTGACTTTTCTGAGCTTGTGTTCATGCATCGATCTTACTGGCAGATATGAAGTTACTGCATCGACCTTTGCTCTAAAATGCTTAGAGTGCACTGACCATGCCAACAGAGATGAATACTGCTGCATCCACCTTCCTTGCATATGTGCATTGACCATATGCTTCACACTCAAGCAACTAGTATCGACCTTAGTTACTATGCCTACAAGATGTGCACAGACTTTATGCTTTACGCTCAGGCAACTGGCATCGACCTTAGTTGCTGTGCCTACAGGATGTGGGTAGACTTGATGCTTCACGCTTAGGCAGCTAACATCGATGTGCGTTGACCTTAGTTACTGTGCCGGCAGAAGGTGCACTGACCTTGGCTGGTGCTGGCAAGAGGTGCTCTGTCATTAGAAACTAGCATTGACCTTTCTTTTGGAAGCAACTGATGTGCATCGACCTTTCTTTTGAAGAATGGCAAAAGGTGCACTGACCTTAGAAACTAGCATCGACCTTGGTCTAGACTACAGGCGATGTGCATCGACTTGTATAGTAACTCAGGTAGACTTCAACATGCACCAGTGAGCGTGTGCATCAACCTTATGTTGCTACCCTTATCATTCAAGCATCAACCTTGGCTTTGTGATAAACTTGTTGATTGTGCATTGACCTTGCTGACCATGGACTTTTCTTGTTGACTGTGCATTGACCTTGTTGACCATGGATTTTTCTCGTTGACTATGTATTGACCTTATTGACCATTGACCTTGCTGCTTTAACTGGCTTTCCACCTATTCTTTTCTGCATTCAGACATAGTCTTCTACACATTCAGATCTACTCTCTTCAGCATTCAGTCACAGACTTTTACACATGATGTAAATATAATATAGACAATGAGAACAAGCAATTACATTAAGTTGAATAACATCGAAAGTAATGAACCAATGTAACATCAACAATGTTTGGCATTATTAAACAATATCCTGGGAACTCCAGAAAAATCTTGAAAAATAGAATCCGACCCCAAAAAATTTCAGAAAAACGCAGGACCGCTCCACGCGCCACCACGGACCCAGAATAATCAAGAGACACACCGACAAAGGGTCCGAGAAGCCATTATAAAAAGTTCGAAACCCACTCGGACACGATCCGTGACCCGCGGAACCAAATCCGAAAATCCAAGGCGTTACAATCGTTCCCTCCTTACAAAAATTTCATCCTCGAAATTTAGGACAAGCACAGAACTCAAGGAGGGACTCGCCCCACGGTTTGGACTTCACGGTCATAGCACCACCATGCTGCACACCACACGCCCAACGCTGAGGGACATCGCCAGACTAGCGCAACCACAGGAGCCCTCTTGCTCTACCACACCAATTCACGCTTGACCCCACACCGACCGGGGTACACGAAACCAACAAGTCCGGCATTACCTCGGCACCCTCAAGACTTCCAAGGGCGCAACACGCACTGCACGTGGAGAAACACACGATCCTCAACAAGACGACTACAATTAGCACCGACTCGGGTCGACATCTTCTCCAGCTTCAGGACACTGAGCACTCGCTACGACAAGCACCTTCACGCCTCATCCTCAGACGGCGACCTTGCAGCCGACCAACAACAACCAACTCACATTGCCCACGCACATGCCTCGATCCCTTGCACAGCTCCCTCCGAGCCAAGGGGACACCACAATCTGGACGGCGACACCACTAGATACACAACTTGACCTCGGACATCACGCCGCCCGAACAACCAGCACAATAGACCACCTCTCACCAGGGCGCTCAACAAGTCCAGCAACTTCCTCGACTACCCGTCACGGCATCCGCATGAGATCTCCCTGCTCTTGCCAACACCTCTCACTCTTCGGATCCACCTTTGGAACATCCGCACCAACCAAAGTCGGTCAACTCCCAAGCTCATTCCTAAGCACTGAACACCAGCGCTAAACAATCGCTCCACAAGGCCACGACCTGCCTCAATACCAGTCGCTAAGTGGCTCCACCCTAAGTCACGCGACACAATTCAAGGGGAAAACTGGTGCAACATACAACCTTAACCAACCACTCTCACCGCTGAGCCTCCCGATTCTTAGTGCCACCAGCACCACCTAGCACGATACCGTTGCCTACGCACAGCAACGAAGGTCATTCACACGGCCAAACATAACTCTTCACCTAAGAGCAACTCTCCACAACTGACTCTGAGACCTCCAGGACACGTTTAACATGAAACACACGTCATGCTCCACCACTAGGCCTGGCAATTATCCGTTTAAAATTCGAACCGAATTCGAATTCGTATTCGTTTAATCGGATAATTATCCGAATAAGGGGGGGTCTTGAGTCTAAGGTCGTCTTGTCCTATGTTTGTATGTCATTCCTCTATCTGGTATATCAAAAGGCATTACTGGAAGGATAGGTTAAGCCTATTAAGATGGTAGCTTCCTTGCGTGAGATTAGTCTTCGAACCGATATGTCTGCCAAGTATTGGATATTGGTTAGAGTCTAGGTTTGTGTTCGAGTCTGCATTCCAACTTTGCATTGCTATTTTAGGATCGTGTCTAGTCCATTAGAGAGTCAGCATGTCTTGTCTCCTTGTGTCTGCATGTCCAACTACCTGTTAGTCCCATGGCGGTTCCCCGAGATCATGCAACTGAATGGTCAACCCTGGTGGCCCAATTCTAGACTTTTATGGCCCGACCCTTGGGTCTCTCCCCTGCCATTCAACCACCAGTTGACCCGACCCCTAAGCTCACGATCGAGTCATTCCAGTGCCCTATAGTGTCCACTGCCATTCTACCTAATGGGTTGCATACAGAGATTGACTTCATCACTAGGGTGTCGTCTAATTATGTCTCACAAGACATTGTTGAGTCTCTCTCTAAGATTGGGGAGATTGTCCTCAACGGTGGCTTAGCTGTCGTAGAGTTTGAATGGACGTTCGGCCACGTTCTATCACAGTGGAGCATGGTGCAAGATCGACACACTTGCTGGACCATACATCATTTTAGGGCAAACTTGGTTGGAAGAGAGGAGAGTGACCTTTGACTGGGACAGGAGGACCTGCACCTTACACCCACCTCACCTACCTAGTGAGTTCATCTTCCACGACAGCATTCAGCCGACCACCACCGTTACGCCAACCACCCACCCCCAGCGGCCCGCTCCACCTCCGAGCTCACGTCAGCCACAACCCAGAGCTCACCCCTATGGCCCCCTGTAGTGGGATTAGCCATTTCTCTGACCAGTGTCCTTCACATTCTTCTACCATAGAGGAAAACCATTCAGAGGATGCCCCACCCGAGCTTATTCCAGTGAGTTATGAGACTGACTAGGAGTTGGCCGAGGAGTACCTCACTGAGGATGAGGGGTTAGAGAGCAATCCCAAAGAGTGCCTAGTAGGCCAGGGTGAGATGCCAGCCAGTAACTCCATCTTGTTAGTCACCCCTCCATCTTTGGTCATCCCAGAGCTGTCTGCCCCTCCTACCTTGTCCATGGTGGATATGCCATCGGCTGACCCCATGCAGTCAGTCGACCCTCTCTTACCCATCTCTCATATGGTAGCACAGCCACTTGTGACTGTCGTACTGCTATCAGCGTCCTATGTTGACACGATATGGTTTGATTTCTCTCGCGCGTATGAGAGAGAGCATCTGGACTTCCCCCTTTTCATGCTCCACACCTGCCAACAGACTCAGGACAAGGCAACTAGACCTACAACTACAACGGTCCCTGAGTCCTATGACTCTGAGTCAGGATCATCGCACATAGCGGAACAAGCCGCCAATCGGTCTAATCCTAAGCCAGGGAAAACGACGCTCTGAGAAAATGACACACGTAGACCTGAGGGGACACCGAGGACCCTTAGCACACCTAGACACATAAATCGAGGAAGGATAGTACTCCGAGACATCCAGAACACTGTCTTGAGCTGGACGAAAACGTTGAGACACAGACAAGGTTGCCTGTCAACTACTGGGTGACCCCGAGTTGACTGGAACCTGACAATGATGACATATACAGACACACACACACACACACACTGCATGCACAAACATTCATGGTCGTCCTATCATGGTCACAGCCCTCATAGGATGTCAACAGGCACGCACGGGTCACGGGCAAACCACGAGATCAAGTCAAGACAAACAGAAACTAGAGCGGTAGACAATAATAACACTCTGGGCAAAGCGAACCATCACTCAATCGCTAGGCGAACCTGACAGTCAAGGCACAGTCGCTACGCAACCAGAGACAAGGACACTGGCAGTTCTAGATTAAGTCGTTAGGGTACTATCGTGGTCAATGAAAAGACCACACCCAATCACCTAAACTGACCGATCTAGACAACCACCAACAGACAGACACTGCCCTAGAACATGACCTAAGACTGACCAACTAATAGGACAAAACAAGGACCATCACGGCCAACAACAAGACTATAACACACCAGCATAGGGGCGTTACCTACCATAACGCACCAGCACAGGGGCGTTATGGCCAACAGACCAGAACTCAAACAAAGGGGAATATAACAGACCTCCACAGGCGCGTTACACAAGCTTAATGCACCACAATAGGCGTGTTAAAGCCAACAGACCCAAAACACTAACACGGACAAGAGGCATATAACGGATCAGACTGAGTCTGCCATAGCCACATGGCGCACAGGGTTAGGCGCATTATATCAACTGCCATGCCCAATCGAACATCGGTCAAACACACCATAATGGATCCACACAAGTGTGTCACCTGAACCATAACACACGGGGAACGATCCGTTAAATGAATCAACTACCACGGTCTTTGAGGAAGCACGGTCGTCGAGGGATCTGACAATGGCAGACGGCCTCGAAAACAACCCAAATATAACGTGCCTAACTTAGGGCGTTATATCCAAATAATGGACCAGGCCTGATCTGTTATGCTCCATAACCTCGAAAGATGAAAAATAATGAACGAACCATAACGGTCAGTCGAGGGACTGTTATGCCTATAACGGTCTCTGGTAGGACTGCTAAATCAGTCCGACGGGTCTATTTTAGGTCCCAGGGACATTTTGATATTTAGTCTTGTGAGGAGACCGCTAGAGTTTTCTTCTAGTATAAATACTCTTGTAGTCCTCCTTTTTGGGCAATGATGAAAAGAAAAGAAATTTCTTTATGGTAAGGCCGCCACTGTTGTTTCTTCCTCATGTGATAGGAGTCCTTGGTGGGCGTGAAGCCCTAGGGAGGTGCGAAGCCTCCGTCTCCCTATTTCCCCTCCTTGTCTGTAACCCACATCCCCCCAGCCGACATTTATTGCGCCCTCACACCACTCACTCCCTCCCCGCGTCCTAACTCCCTGGCCCACACCATCCCACGTTTCCCCTCTCCCCACCTCGGAAACAGTCACGCCGTCTCATTCCCCATTGTTCCTTACTGTGTTTATCCGGCAGTTATTCTCCATCCTAGGACCCACGAACGCGAGACCACCCCACGTAACTCCCCCTCTTCTTCCTCCTCCTCTCTCCCTTCCCCCGCCTTCGCGCTTGGAGTTCCCCTTCCCCTCCCCCTCAGTCGAGTTCGCGACCATCCTGCCTCCAGTCGCAGAGACAACGGTCCCCACTACCCACGACCGGCGTCACAGTTTTTTTTTCCCGGCTACCTCTGCGGAGCAGGCTGCGACCAACCCGCCGCCGTCTCTCTCGCTTCAACCAGCCCGCCACCCACCGCAACCGTGGTTGCCCTCCCTACACCAGAAAGCCCCGCCGGCGCCAGCCCACCGGGCAGCCCTATAGCTTCCCCACTGCCAACTGCGAGGTCGCCCGCTTTCGCCCGACCGCCTGCGCCGTTCCGCTCGCAGGCGACAGTCGACCACGCGCCCGGCCACCATCGTCGGCCCCTCTTCCCCTGCGGAGTCGTCGTCTGCCCCTGTCGACGGTCCAGCAGCCACCATCGCCATTGCCTGCGAACAACCCAGGCCGTACGAGGACAACTACTGGCCGGCCTCGCCAGTGGTGATAGCAAAGGTCGCCGCCGCCGGCAGCCGCTCACACCCCTCTGTTGCGGCAACCCGTAACTCGTTGCCGCCTACACGTTGGCCCTCACCCCGCCGTGATCGTCCGCCAGTGCCGGCTGTCCAGCGACTGCCAGCGCCAACGCCTGTGCACTGCCCAGGCCGCCAGCACGGCCACTAGCCGCTCTCACCCGCGGTGTCCGTGGCAGAAAAAGCAGCTCATCCCAGCGGCCCCGACGCCATCGCCGGCAGCTGCCTGTCTGTCTCCCTTCTCTCACGGTCTACCGGGCTCAGTTTGATCCTCGCTCTCCAACGAGTAGGTTAGTGTGGAAACCTGCTCATTTAATCTGCTTACTTAGTATCTGTGTCATTTTTGCCGCCGTTCGTGAGTTACCGATCGTCGTGTGGGAGGTACCGATGGGACGGGCTCGATACGATGATCACGCTGGTACCCTTCATCCCTCGGGTTGTGGAGCGTGGAGGTACGTGTGAGTAGAAGGACGGCGTGACCCCCGTCGCTCGATCTGCACTGATTCACGATCTTCACCGCGCAAGAGATAGGGGAACAGATTAATCGTCTCGCCAGGAACCTGTTGACGCCACATGCGTCGCCATCTGCCGCCATTTTCATCATTTTTCATGCAAAACTCTATTTTGTGAAATTTTGGGCTAATTTCTCAAAATTTATTCTTCTCTCGATTTCTGGTGCAGACGGTCACTGATCGAAGGGAGGGAGGTACCATTGGATTGGTCGCATCGCGAGGATTGCGTTGACGCCCATCTTCTCTCGATCCGCAGAGCATGGAGTCAAGTCGGGCCTAGAGGTGCCGCGTCGCCCTCTCGCCGGATCGGCATCGAATCGTTATTTTCGTCGTAATCTAGGTAGGGGGATGGACTCCTTGCCTCGTTAGGACACCGCCAGTACCACATGCATCATGGTCTGATGCGCTTTTCCTCATTTTTTGTGCATAATTCCATGTTAGTATTATGTAGCCTTAATTTCATGAAACCATCTCCATGGGCATCATCTTTTAATTTGGATGGCATGCGTAGGTATAAAATGTTGTTTTGGCATGATAGGGTAGTTTAGAAATGCATTTTCCCGCGTCCCCCGTCGATTTTGGTCGATCGGGATAGGGTTCGATTTCGAACTCTGGAATCTTGAAACCCAGGCGACATAACGCGCCTGCCCCGGTGCGTCATAGTCATTTGGCGCGCCTCTATAGGTGCGTTATTTCCCCTTGTGGGGGACTCCTCTAGGTCCGTTATAGTTCTTTAACGCCCTGGTATGGGTGCGTTATATCATGCATGTGAACTGTAGATTTTCTATCGATTTCCAAGTTCGGGTGCCTTTAACGCGCCTATTCTGGTGCGTTATAGCCCCTGTCTGCTGTGTTGGGTGTCTGTTGCCTTTAGCACCCCTGTCCTTATGCGTTATATCCCTATAACGCCCATGTTTAAGTGCGTTATATCTGCTATTTAAACTGTGGATTATGATCGTTCTGGTGAGCATAACGGGCCATGGGAGGTGCATTATGTTACTATAACGCCCCACCCTTAGTGCATTATAGTTTGTGTGCTTATTTTCCATGAAACGTTCAGGTAAATGTAATGGACTCTGAAGGGCGCATCACAGGTCATGTAGCGCACCTCCCTTGATCCGTTATAGGCTGTAATGGCGTTGTGTAGGTCCGTTATGTCCTCGTTCCCCACAGACTGTGCAGAACCAGTCTGGACTTCAACCAGACTGTGAAGACTGGAACCAGAATGTCACGTCCACATTATTTTGATTAGGCTTCTTGTCAAAGGTTGACTTCTACCTACTGCTTCAGCTGGCTTGTAGGTAGGTAGGGAGCACAATCTGCCATGGTTTCAACAAAGCAGAGGGAACTCTGCCAGACATTTATCCCCTGGACAGAAGAGTCCTTCCGACAGCTCTTTTAAGTCAAATGGATCCTCCAAATCGGTTGCGGATGTAGGAGAACGGGTGCTTGCGGTTCTAGATCCATTCTGGAAGAGCCTGAATGTGTCAACACTTTATTGGCAGGGTGTCAACATGTCACATGAGCTAGCACGGACCTTATCGAGCTATGCATGGACTAACACCAACTTTTTCGGGGAGACTTGCACTGAGTCAGGACATACACTGACCTTATGGCAAATGTGCATGGACCTTGTGTCTTGCGCTGGCTTGAGCGTGCACGGGCCTTGTAGTAGATGTGCACAAACCTTGCTAGCATGGCTATGGAAACTTGCACTGATCTTGCTTGGTTACTGAGAAGGATTGCACAGACCTTAGCAGCACTGCAACATTCGTTCGCATGCAGCTTGGGCTGAGGTGTCTAGACATGAGCTTCGACGTGTCGGGACCTTCAACGTGCAGCTTGGGCCAAGGTTTTGAGACTTGAGCTCGACGTGTCGGGACGTTCAACATGCAACTTGGGCCGAGGTGCCGAGACTCCAGTAGATAGAAAGCTTGATTCCTTGATATGAGGTGTCAACATTTCTGACACAGGGAGTCGACACCTTGTAGATCCAGAGCCCGGACGGAGACAACTTCGTTTGGGATTTCTTCATGGGGTGTTGACACGTTGAGGGGAGGTGTCGACACGTTTTGAGTGTTTGTTCTGAAAAATGTTAAGCCAAACTTATTAGGTATTTGTCAAGAGTCTAATAATAATTTGTGGTTAGTTATCATCAAAACTAGGGGACACAACAACCTGGAACCCAAATCTGAGCACACCTGCACAGATCTGAACCCTCCAACCTCACAGTAGCAGAAGGGATACAGTGGGATGAAAGATAAAACATAAATAACATGGAAATAGCATATCAAGTTTAGAAGAGCAAATCCTCAAATGCATAAAGGACTCAATCTAGACTTGGTCAATTAGCTACAGCCTGGATGACCGAGGAAGGACTCCTTTCCTCTTTCTCTACTCTTTCTTTCTCCTTCTGCTCTCTTTCTCTCACCGCAAGGATGAGCTTTTTGTTCCTATAGGAGTTTTGCTACGATCCTCCTCTACTGTCTGCTTCGTTTGTCTCTCTGCCCCTTTCACATCGTCCTGCTTGAAGACTATAGAGAGCTCTCGCTGCTACCCTTTTTGTGTGCTAGCTCTTGTTGCTTCTTCTTGCTTCTCGGCATTGTTCAGCTCTCTTGTACGCTAGCCCCCACACTCCTTGCGTGGGAAACAGAGAGAGGCACTACTTATGCAACCGTGCCTTCTGTTCCGTGCTTGCATACGTGTCACCCTTCACCTACCACCGGAATGAGGCATCCATCCCCCTTTTTGTATCTAGTCTTGGGTCCCACTAGTCTTTTCTCCAGTCATCGAGGAGGTACTCCATCGAAAAAGGCCTTTTCGAGGCTCCCAAAACCTTGGTGCATCATTTAGTGTGCTTTCCCAAACATTGGACCTCGGTCCATGTGCCCATGGTAGGTCCCGTAACTAATTCGCAGATCTCGTGATAGTACTACATCGACTCATGTAGTCCACTACGTCAACCCATCCCTGTAAGACAGAACTGTGAAGCTTGAGGTTCTCTTCTACAGCGTCGACTTACTGATGAGACTGCGTCGACCCATCCATGTACGACAGAACTCTAAAACTTGAGGTTTTCTTCTGCTGCGTCGACTCACTAAGCAGGCTGCGTCGACTCATCCTTGTGAGACAGAACACTAGAGTTTGCCTTCCTATCTCCGGATGAACAAGATGCAACAGTTTATGGAGTTGGTGCAAGGTGGAATGTCCGTGCTGGAATATAGTAATAAGTTCATGGAATTGGGCTTGTATGCGCCCCATGTTCTAGCAGATGAAGCCCTAAAGACTGAGCATTTTCTTCGTGGCCTGAGACCAGATTTGAGGCAGCGTTTAATTGCAACCTGGGTGACTGAGATGAATGCAGGTTATCAGGCAGCTGCAGCCTTAGAGCTGGACATGGAAAGACCTCAAGGTTTTTCTCAAGTGGCATCGGTTTAGTCGACGGTTCAACTTCAGCCAAGTTATCAGCCATCTGTGCTGGGAGTTCCTCCTACAATTCCTGCCGCTAGTGGTACTTCTTCCTTTAAGCCCAAGTTTAAGAAATTTAAGAAGTCAAAGAAGAAGTTCAATCAGCAGGCGTCTTCTAGCACTGTACAGCAGTCAGCCCCTTCTCAGTAGTAGTAGAGACAAGTCATGGGACCTCCGAGGCTATGTTCGAGATGTGTTGGTAGTCATCCAGGCAAGCCTTGTTCCTTGCTAGTGGTTTGTTATCGCTGTGATCAGTCGGGTCATGTTGTTCGAGACTATCTGCAAAGGTCGAAGTCGGTACAGTTCTCGCAGTTTACTCAGCCACAGCAGTCGCAGTTCAGACCTCCTCTTCCACCACCACTGTCTCAGCAATTCTTTCCCCAAGCTTTAGTAGCGTCTTCCTTCCAGTCTTCTGCAGTAGCCAGTAAAAAGCAGAAAGGCAATGTTTCTCACATCACGTGGGTAGAAGCCGTAGCATCCAACCTCGTAGAAGGTACGATTATGATTGTCGATCATGCAGCTCATGTTTTATTTGACTCTGGTGCTTCTCACTCTTTTATTTCTAAGGATTTTCATGCATGCATCGAGGAGCCCACTTCTCAAATATCTTGTGAGTTACTTGTTGAATTGTCATCTGGGGACTTCATGTTCACTCCCTTGTGTTTGGAGGAGTCTCCTGTCGTGATTAGTGATCGACAGTTGCCAGCGAGACTGTATGCGCTTCAGTTAGCAGATTATGATATTATTCTGGGCATGGATTGGCTAGAGTAGTATGGAGCCGTGGTTGATTGCAGATCCAAGAAAATCTATTTTCAGCCACACGGGAAGCCAACCTTCTTTTTTCAAGATATTCGATCCCATTCTTCTCATTTAATTATTTCTGCTATTAGAGCCTGTAGATTGCTTAATGCAGGTTGTCAGGGGCTTTTAGCTTCATTGGTTGCTGTTGAGGTACCATGGCAGGATGTCAATGGTATTCTGGTTGTTTGTGAGTTCCCTGATGTCTTCCCTGAAGAGTTACCAGGCTTACCTCCAGAGTGAGAGATTGACATGGTGATTGAGTTGGTTCCAGGTACAACGCCATTAGCAAAGGCATCTTATCGAATGGCTCCATCCGAATTGAAAGAATTACGAGCACAGCTGTTAGAGTTGCTAGAAAAAGTGATGCGGGACGGACCCACGGACTCGACCTAGGACTCTAGACGAGCTCGCGTTTGTCCCTAAGCGAGGGAAGCGTGCGGATGTGCGCGGTTAAGAAATCGACGTGAGCTAGGGTGGTCGACTCTCTCGTGCCCGGATCGGATCACGGGACGGGTAAACACTCTCTCGCAACAGCGGTAACAGTAAAATAAGCGAGCTAGATAACCCTACACATGCTCTCTAGCAGCGGCATAAACAAATATATATGGGATCGAGACTCTATTTTTGGACGTTTAGAGGTATCATGTTACCTCGATTTGCGTGCTTATCTGGTCTGAGGGTTTGGATGTTCCCCCATGTTCCGTGGTTTGTGTTATATGGAGTCGAGAGTCCTATGTGTAGCCTAGGGGCTGGGGACTTGTGGTTTATCATGTTTTGGCTTGGGGACTAGGCTGATTAATGGTATGTTGCCATGATGTGTGACGATCTTGACCTGAGTCATGTAACTCAAGGATCATTGTGTGTAGGTCTAGTTGTCTATCCTAAGTCTAGCGATAGTTCTATTTACTGCCGTGTGCTTCGTTGTATGTGTGACGAGTACGTGTTACCCTATCTATACTTTGATGTTTCTATGTTGAGTCTCTGTGTCTAGTGATCCTCCACTAGTCGTAACCTCACGACACTTCAGCGTGTCGGCCAACCTGGGAGTGGCAGAGGGGCGAGTTTTCGAGAGATGATTTTTAGGCTAGTTTTAGTGGGCCCCCATGCTTTGCAGTAGAGTCCTACTATGGGAAAAACAAGCTAGAGAGGCATTGGGCTTGTGTGTGCACACGTGGTCAGGGGTATTTGGACGAGCACCGACTAGCATGACCCTGACTAGTCACTCGTTACTTTTGTTCCTTGTACTTGGTATAGTGTCTCAGTCACCATGTTCAAGGCGAGTGTGAGATGCTTGAGGCGCAATGTAAGACGTAAGTGGATGCTTCTGGCTTTGCTTCTAGTGAGGAGGTGCTTCTGTCACATGACACGTGACTTGGGATTTTGTGACCGGTTCTCCTTCATGGTTGACGTAGTGCTTCGGGTAGCCTGTGTCTGGCTTTACCATGGCTTGTGTAGCAGACACGACGGTGAGGTCGTATGTGTGCCGTTGTTTTGGTTAGTGTTATGTGAAGCCTACACGTCTGTTGTAGCAGGACGTGTTCTGGCAATGTAATTGGTGTTTCCTTGTGTCGGTCTGGTGATTCCTGACTGTGTGTCTAGGAATCTGTGTTCTTACCGATTTTGAGTAGTTTAGTGGGCCGAGGTCTTATCGGCTGCCATGGTTTATTTAGTATGACTTTCCTCTTTGCTTCAGTGTTGTTACTCCTACTCCTGCTGTTCTTACTGCTGTTGCTCTTGTTGTTGTTACTAATGTTATCGCTTTGGTTTCTTGGTGGGGATCTACGGGACCCCTACTGAGCCAATATCACGAGGCTCACCCCTAACTTTTCATGTGTGGCTTCTCTTCTTCCTCATAGTCTGGAGGTGTGGTTCGTTGTTCTTTGTTGCCAGCTTTGCCAGTGTCGGGTTTCCCCTGACTTGAGGGTACGCTCCCTTTTCTGTTGGTCTATACTTGTCTTTAGTCCCGCAGTAGGTGGTGGGAGCGGTGCACTCTGTGTAGTTGATGCTTTATGAGCAAAATAAAGTGCATATTCACTATTCATGTATCTAAGAAGTTAAATAAACATACCCGTTGTTATTGGTGAGGGCGGTGCACTCTGTATAGCTGGTGCGGAGACATAAAATATCGTGAGTAAAATAAAGTGAATATTCACTACCCATATATCTAAGAAGTTAAATAAACATACCCGCAGTTGTTGGTGGGGGCGGTGCACTCTGTGTAGCTGGTGTGGAGACATAAAATATCGTGAGCAAAATAAAGTGCATATTCACTATTGTGGGCATGTAAAATTACACGTCCGTGTGTCCCGACCAGTCTAGCATCAATAAACAACTTCAACCGAAGAAACTATGGAAAAGACTGGCCATCCAGACTCTCTGATCAAACAACACAGTACCGTGAAGCCACCTTCGGAGTCATGACAGTGAAGAGAAACCAACCCCCGGGTACCTCACCATCTATGTGCCCCAAAGAAAGTCAAATAAACCATAACTCGTGCTTATAACGGGCCCAAACTCAGCTCAACGGCACACCCTCGAGGCCCCCAATGATACGCCCTGCGCACCTTCAATGATACGCCCTACGTGGGTCTTCGCCGGTACGCCCCTAGAGCCCGTTCAGCGGCGCACCCCGGCGGGTCTTCACCGGCACGCCCCTTCAGCGGCACGCCCTAGCACTGCTTCAACGGCACACCTGGCAGCCCTTCAATGACACGCCCTAGCGATGCTTCAACGGCACGCTACTATGGCCTTCGCTGACACGCCCCCAGCGTGCCTTTGCCAGGACGCCCCTCTGGGCTTCTTCAGCAGCACGCTCTCGTGGCCTTCAACGGCACGCCCACAAACACCTTCACCGGTGCGGTCTGATCCCTCAGCGGCATGCCCTGGGCTCCCGTATCCGTCGCATCTGACAGATAAAATCTTATGCCCACGTCCTGTGGATCCTCGGTGCGCAGTGAGTGTGTCGAGGTGTCAAATGGGGAGGAGGACACACTACCTACGCTCTCTACCACCCAAGACTGAAGTTAAATCCCCATTTAATGACACACATTCCCGCCTTCGTCTCTCCGCGCTCGAAGGCTCCTACCGTTGAGGTTTAAAACCCTCTCTTCCACCGGCGAACAAGAAAAAAAGAGATAGAAGGGAGACACCAGAGAATGAAGAGGAGACACCAGACGAGACACGAGAAGGAGACAAAAGAGAGAAGAGGAAGAAGAGAAAGGATAAGAGGAGAACTCCATCGTGAGGTCCCCTCCAACGACCACCAGAGAAGAGAGTAAGAGAGAGAGAGAGAGAGAGAGAGAGAGAGAGAGAGAGACCTGACCTGAGGTTGATCTTGCAAAAATACTCTGCATCAGAAAGTTGGTCGAACAACTCATTAATATGCGGCAGTGGGTATTTATTCTTGATGGTGAGTTGATTCAACTGTCGATAATCAATACATAACCTAAGGGAACCGTCCTTCTTCTTGACAAATAAGACTGGCGCACCCCAAGGGGATGTACTAGGTCGAATGAAGCCTTTTTCTAACGGCTCCTAAAGTTGCTTCTTTAACTCCTTCCATTCCATGGGGGACATCCTATAAGGAGCTACTGACACTGGTGCTGCTCCAGGTGTGAGTTCAATGGTAAAGTTAACCTCCCTTTCGAGTGGTAAGCCAAGTAACTTAGAAGGAAAAACATTAGGAAACTCCCTAACTATGGGGATTTCGTTTATCTGGATTTTCTTAGATTCAGTAACTACTACGGAGGCAAGGAAAACTTCACATCCTTGCGAAATCAGTTTGCAAGCGTGAAGGGATGAAATATGACAGGGTGCTTCTGATATTTGATGCCAAGAAAGAAAAATCGTGGAAGACCATGTTTTCAGAAAGAAATTATCCTACTGCGACAATTTATATAGGCGTCATGGTCTACAAGCCAATCAACTCCTAGGATGGCATCGTATCCTTACATATCAAGACATACGAGATTAGCGGGAAGATTGTTCCCTTCTATAGTAACCTCACTATTAGAGAAATAGGTTTTCAATTCTATTCCTGACCCTAAAGGGATAACAATGGTTAAATCTGATGGTAAGGGAACAGGTGGAATAGGCAATATTTTTGCAAAGGAGCTAGCAATAAAAGAATGAGTAGCACCTGTATAAAATAACACAAGAGCAGGATGGGAATGAATAAGACTGGTACCTTCAATGAGCTTCCCTTCCTTTGTTATTTCATCATCTAATACGGCATTCAATCTAGCCTGCCACTTTCGTCCGCCATTGTTCATCGTGGATGGTTGCTCTTTCATCAGAGGATAGTCAGGCAAACGGTGTTCCAAACTTCCGCATCTCAGGCATGCGCCCAAAGGCATCCAACATTCTTTGGCTGCATGACCGAATTTATCACAAAATGAGCAAGCTGCCATGACCTACTTATCTTCTTCTTTTTTAACCTTCTTGCTTCGGCGATCATCCTTGCCGTTCCCATTTTGGGATCTCCTCTTGTTATCCCATGAGTTCTAGGTGATGCTGAATTTCTCCTACTTTTTACCTCACCGATCAGACTTTCGGGTCGGCTCCTCTACTTTGCCATTGAGCTTGTTGACCTTTTGATGTGAAATGACCTAGGGATGAGTTGGAACCGACCAAATGACCCTCGGACCTAGCAAGCAAGCAACTCACAGACCCCTCCATAAACCAGCGCGCCCCATCAACCCTAACCCTAGCCACCTTCATCCCATGCCCCATCCCCCTCTCCCTCAGCAACCCAGGTCCGCCCTCCCCTACTCCGGGCGTCCACGACATTCCCGGAGTTGCCCGTCGCTGCTACAACTTCCCGTGGATCAGGAAGACCTCTCTGCTACTCTCTGTAACCAGCTTGCAGCTGAGGTCATGTTTACAGAGGCTACCTCGGCATCCACTGTGCGAACCAGCCGAAGTTACCTTTTGTAGAGTCGAACGTCGTCGAGTCAGCTTCATTCCAGAAGTGGTCCCGCTGCGATCCAACCTCAGCACTGTTCGCGTCGCCCATTCTTGTGCAACTGAGCCAAACTCGGGTCTGAACCTGAGCACCATGTGGTAGCAGCTCCACTGCCCGCCCCTGTGTGATTCATCCAGAGCTATCTTTACAAGATTTCTGCTCCTCCGAATCGCCGACGCACCAGAGGTGGTCCTGTCTGGTTTCGACATCGTCTCCATCCAGGGCGGCCATTCTCCCTCAGTCGCGCCAGACCCGGAGTCCCCTATTTGCCCAGGATAGGATGTTGTCAAGTCGGCCCTGACACCCCCTCTTCCTTTCCGTTTTAGGTCAGACAGTCTTCAGTAAAGTTTCAGATTTCGATGATACGGAACTAACGCAAGTTGCCTTGTCCCAATCCAACATCGGCACTGGGAGTTCCACCATAGCTACCTGCAACTGGTCCAACTATTTACCGAGAAACCTGACGCTGGCCATTCCTGTGACCACATCCATAAAGGTGTTCAGACAGCCGCCATCTTCTATGGGTTCGTAGATCTTCCTATCAGCAATGTCCACGGCTTGGTCTCGTCATGTTTGGAGTTCGACAGGGCCCGTATCGGCCGACGCACCACGACTGCGCCAACCAGTCCTACGTGGTAGAACTGCACAGGCCCACAGCCACGGCCGCCGCCTCCATCCAGCGACATCCGCTCGACGCCAGACCATCAGGCATCCTTCGGCATCCCTCGGGCTTCGTCCAGGAGTTGGCTACACCTCGATCGGATGCCCAGGCTCGGCATATGGTTGACAGTTGTTTTCCCCCTCCCTGCGATACCCCCTCCTACGCGAGGGTAGTGCATGTAACTATTTTCCCCTCCTCGTGAACCCCTCCCTGCGTGGAGTGTAGTCAATGTACTAGCAGGGATCGTCACCAAGCTTCCTCGACGCAGTGTGTCTGCCGGGTGCACACGCTCCCCGGCGCGCCCTCGTCTCCGATCGGTGCCGGTCTCTTCAGACTCGACAAGGTATAGATCTGACCCTTGCTTCTTGGCATTACTTTCTTAGTATCTGTTCAACGTTCAGTTAGGCCTATCTGGAATGTCATCTCTTGCGTGAGGAGATCCTACATCGAACCTCCGCCTTGTACTTGGTTGTTGGTTGCACTTCTCATTTGAATGACACATGCTGGAATCTGTATGTATACTGAGTGACTGATATTGGTTTATGTGAAGAGATCACTCTGTGAGAAAGTGCTGCTTTCTCTTTAGATTAGTAAGAGTAGTTTACATTTTTAATTTCGTAAAAGTTTTCACTGGGATCCATTCACCCCCCCTCTAGATCTCAACTGTGCACGCTCCAATCCTAACACTTGGAATCAGAGCGGATCACCTATTCTATCAGCCTCACCAAAAACACATATATCAGAGGCATGGGTGAGAAATCCCTATTTTCATTCAAAATATAGATTCCCAAACTTCAACATGGTATCTTGATGTAGCCAGCATACACGTCTATGAGAATAAGTGGGGCAAACTAGGGCCATGGCGGTGTCATAGCCATCCCAGTATCCAGCCATCCAACCTTGGGCATAATCGCTGCCCCAATCAAACGGCTCGTCTGCAGCATCCAAAGCAATGTCAACGACAACCTTGTCCTCCGCTGTCATAGCCACAGGAGGAGTCGGAGCTGCTGGAGGACCGTCAGCCTTGACACCCATGCTGGGAGGGGGGTTTGGAACCTTCTCTCTAGTTGCCACGGTCTTGGGAGAACGTTGAGCCATCATGATGACATAACGAAGACGAAGAGGGACAATCGTCACCCCCACGAGACCTACTATTTATAAACAAGGGATGTTTCATCTCCCTTACCAATGGTGGAAAGCATCCATTCACTCCCATGCGAATCAGAGAAAGGGAGGGGATCGTTGGAAGGCCAGCACACACCACAAAGCAAAGATAAGATGGTGAAAAGGATAGTTTAATTTATAAGCAGGGGGTACAAAAGGGTTACTCGTCCTCCTTGAGACGGAACCTATCAAGGAGGAGGCTCAAGACCCCCTTATTACAGTAGAGGCGGTTCACCTTTGCCAAGGCTTCCCGCCATCTGGCCAGATACCCCTGCTTGTATTCTTCGGAGACGCCTTCACCCCTGATCTCCTCTGCCGCTGGCTCTGGCACTGGTAGTGCCTCCTGGCGGAAGCACAGACATTTGTAGGGGGGCCCGCCGGATGGGGAATCAGAGTTCTCGCCAAACGAGGAATCAGACTTCTCCGATGACATCCTATGGAACTTCTTTATGGTGATGCAGTAGCACCCGGGATGGCCTTAGGGCTCACCACGGGGTGCCATTTATAGGGGAGGAGCGAAGTTCCTAGAAGAAGGGAGGTGTTCTACCGCCTCTCCGACTTCATGGAAATCGAAGCAACAGATCCCAAAGAGGAGGCCGGGAACCTCGTTAACCCCATTTGGATGATTTCGTTAGAATCGTCCATTTTTTACGATTCGTGCGTCGTTTTGACTCCGATCGGAGTCCATGTGATTGCCAGGGTGATTGTGACTGTATCCCCTTCGTCTCGGCATGAACGGGGTGCAGAAAGGCCACGATCAGATGAACCCCTGGGGTTGTTCGTCGTGACGATTGAACGGTCGAACTAGGGCCCGTTTAAGGTATGGGCGGCTGGCTCTGGACCATTCATCCCCACTAGATTTTGGGGCTTGTGCGATCGTATGATAGATCGCACAAGGTTGTGCAGCCCCATAGGGTCCGCTCATCTCCCCCTTGGGCGGCCAGGTTCTAACCGCCTGTCTTTCCGTTGGGTTGAGCGGCCAGGGTCTGACTGTTCATCCCTGTTGACCCTTGGTCAATAGTTGAGTGTCATCACGTTAGGCGGTTTGGTCAAAATCATTTTGACTGAGACTGTAGTAAGTCGGTTCCATTCAGTGGTCCGGTCAAAACCGTTTTGACCAGGAACTGGTTTGGGTTGCGGGCTTGAGCGGCCAAGAGCTGACCGCGCATCCCCTTTGGCGGTTCTGCCTTGACCGTTTATCCCCGTTAGGATCTGACCCTTGAGTGGCCAATCCCGGACCATTCATGCTTGGGCGGTCCTACCCTTGACCGTCCATCCCCCCTTTGAGCGGGCTGTCCCTGACCGCTCATGCCCTTGTGCAGTCATCCCAGAGCCGCTCATCCCTGTGTGTTGTCGGTTTGCCTTAGTGGCTTGTTCTATGACTGTTTGAGTGTCGTGTTGGACTCCTGTCGACCCGGTTGTGACCCAGTGGTCGACTTTCGGTCTCGTGAGTGTTCCGGACACCCCAGAGATTTTGTGTCTGTGTTTTGAGGTGTCTGTGGGTTCCGCGTTACCGTGGTTTCGGACCTAGGGACTAGACTAGAATGACGATGTTGTACTGTCACATTCAACGGTCTTGACCCCGAGTCTCGTGACTCAAGGACCGTTGGGTTAATAGGTCTTATGGGCTGTCCAGAGTTTGGCAGCCTCAAGCCACCGGTTACTTTATGTCACTCGTGATGGGTGCGTGTGTGGCTTTCTGTGTTCACGTCAGTGACCCTCCACTAGTCGCAGCCTTCTTACGGCACGCACGTGCTAACTGTTGCATCCCCTAGTTGTTCGTGTTTGGTTTCAATGATATCAAAACAATTGTGTTTGTATGTGTATGTATTTCATTGAGCAACATGTTTTATATCTTGATTTGATAAGGTGAAAGATGGATTTAATGTTCACTTCTGAAAGCCATATGAACCTTTGGTATTTTAGGAACTAATACTATCTTTAGCTTTGGGGCAACGTGGTGTGATATGATATTTACTTAGTATAATATCAAAAATGATGTGTTTACAATGGGCACAACTTGTGCGACGTAGTCGGGTGAAGCTCAGAGTGAGCAGTCAGGCACAACTATGATTGGACAAATTAGAGACCGTTGATATTGGAGAACTTGGGTGTCGAGGGCGCCGCTATGACTTGGGCAGTCGAGCGCCATTAAGACTGAGGCCGTCGGATGCAGTTGAGATTGGGGCCAGTCTGGCAATCTTGAGGCTGGCAGCTAGGTGTCATTGAGGATGGAGTAGCTAGGAGCCACTGAGGCTATGGCAGTCGCTAGGCGTTGCTAAGGCTTATGACGGTTGGGTGTCGCGGGCACAACCGTGATTAGAGCAGTTGGGGCCCATTGAGGCTAGAGTAACTAGGTGCCTTTGAGACTACAGCAAGCGGGTCCTACTGAAACTGGCAATCAGGTGTCGGGGGCACCATTGTAACTGAAGGAGCTGGGCACCGTGAAACCCCAATAGTCAGGCATTGTTAAGACTGGTAGTCAGATATCGGGGGCATCGTTGTAACTGAAGGAGGTAGGCATCGTGAGACCCTGGTGCTCGAGCACTATTAAGACTAGCAATCAGGTGCCGGAGGCACTGTTGGGACCGAAGAAGCTAGGTGCTGTGAGACCCTGGCAGTCAAGCACTATTGAGATTGGCAGTAGGCTGTCGGGGGCACCGTTATGACTGAAGAAATTGCATGCCATGAAGCCCTGGCGGTTGCGCACTGTTGAGATCGATAGTAGGGTGCTAGGGGCACCGTTGTGACTGGAGGAGTTGAGTGTCGTAAGACCCTAGCGGTTCGGCGCTATTGAGACTGGCAATCAGGTGCCAGGGGCACGGTTGTGACTAGAGGAGCTGGGTGCCGTGAGACCCTGGTAGTCGAGCACTATTGAGACTGGCAGTGGGGTGTTGGGGGTACCGTTGTGGCTAGAGGAGCTGGTCGGCATGAGACCCTGGCGACAGGGCACTATTTAGATTGGCAGTCAGGTGTCGGGGGCACCGTTGTGACTGAAGAAACTAGGCTCCATGAAACCTTTGTTGTGTTCTGTGTGCCCCTCCTTGTCTTTGACAATGGTTTTAATGGCTCTAATATATTGTATGTTTTATGCTTAATGACATCTTGATAGTAAACAAGCTAACATGATGAAATCTTACCTTGCAGGTGGTTCAAATTCAATGGTCCTTCATGGATACATCCTTGTTGTTGATGTTTGCATGGTTTTGATGACTCTAATATATTGTGTGTTTTATGCTTAATGACATCTTGATAGTAAACAAGCTAAAATGATGAAATCTTGCCTTGCAGGTGGTTCAATTTCAATCAACGGCTTATCCTTACACCAGGTATCCTTCAAAAAGCTAGTAGAAGCTCCATCAGAAATTATCATGCGAGAGTGAGCCAGAAAAATAGAGAGGGCTTTAGCAAAATTTTTAGCCTTAATTCCAACTGGGAATGGAACTTTGCAATCTGATATATGTAAACCATGAAAATATTTACTTCTGATATATTTGGCCCATAAAGAATTGCTATAAGCTGATTGCCACAGTTTTTTAACATAAAGACAAGTCTAAAAATCAGAAAGACTGTGGATTCCAAGTCCTCCTTTACTCTGAGGATTGCACATTTTCTCCCATGATAACCAGTGTCTTGTTTGTGAGCTATCATATCCCTGCCAGAAAAAATTAGAACATATCCTCCCAATTTGTTTCAGAATGGAGTATGGTATTGAGGCTGCACTGGCACTATATAGAGGAATTGAAGTTAAAACTGATCTTATAAGAACAAGTCTACCTGCCTGAGATAACATCTTGCTCTGCCAACCATTGAGCTTGGCATTAACTTTGTCCAACAAATATTTAAAATGAGGGATCCTGACTCTACCTTTGAATAAGGGGATGCCAAGATATCTAATACTCCCTGTTTTGAGCTGATAACCAGTTTTTTGCCGGATGTGATCAATTGAGCTACGAGGCATCTTCTTAGCAGTCATGAAACAACTTTTCTGAGCATTGATCTTTTGCCCAGAAGACAATTCATATCTCTTCAGAAAATGCAAGAGATTATTTAAAGAAGATCTGCAGCCATTCATGAAAATAATAGAATCATCTGCATATAAAATATGAGATATGTTTTGAACTCCTCTTGGAAGATGATAATATCTGCATTTACCACTTGAGAAAAGGAGACTTAAACCCCTACTCAGCACCTCTTTAGAAATGATAAAGAGGGCAGGAGCAATTGGGTCTCCCTGTCTGACCCCTCTAGAAGACCTGAAGTAGCCACTAATCTGCCCATTTAAACAAACTAAGAACCAACAATTTGTTAACAGCTGCGCTATTAATGACATGAACCTGTTGGAAAAACCAAAACTTCTCAGCACCTGAAATAAGAAATCCCATTCTAACCGGTCATAAGCTTTGGCCATATCAAGTTTAATAAGAATGTTTTGGCCTCTAATTGGTCTATCAAGCTCCTTAAACAATTCCTTTGCCAGCAGGAAATTATCAGATATATGCCTGCCTTTTATGAATCTGCTCTGCTCTTCTGATATGATCAAGGGCAATAAATTTCTCAAGCTGTCACTTATTACCTTAGAAATAATTTTGTATGTAAAGTTGCATAGGCTTATTGGACGAAAGTCAGCATAAGATGACGGGCTATTCACCCCATTTTTAACGGCCCTAGCTCGGCCTTCACAATCACGACCCTGTGACAAGCCCGCCTGGAGTTATCATATGCGGTGATTGTTGTGGGCGTTGGCTTGATCATGTCTTCTGAAATATTGCAGGCATGCAGCGTGTTGAGTGGACACACATTAATAGAAGCTCCTGTGTCCATGAGGGCTGACTCCACCACCACTTTGTTCAAGGAAATAGTGATGCAGAGCAGCATCTAGCGTGCCTCATGGGGTGCTAACTCTGTCTCAGAGAATGAAATAGCAGGACCCCTGGTGATCGTAGCCAATACTGACAGTAAACTATCTGCCGCTACATCCTCGCTTACCATGACTTTTTGCAGAAACGCTCTGAGGGCGTCTTGATGAAGCGTGGATCTCCTGCTCAATTCCAGGACTGATATCTTGGCCGGCATTCGGTCCAAGTGCTGTAATAAATCATACTTCGAACCCAGCATGGGGTCGACTTCTTCGGACTCAACTGGGTGAGAAGGAACTGAACGAATGGGTGCAGGTGCACCGGTGGAGGGATAACTCCTCTGGAAAAGGGGCTCGCTCTTGAGGGCTAAATTTTACGCTGGCACAGCGACTGATGGACTCCCGACTAGCCCGGTAGGTAGGTGGATGGGATTGAAGTGGTGGGGGTAGAAATGGGAGAAATGGTGGGGATGGTCGGCCCAATGGGCGACGGCGAGGGAATAAGTGGTGGGGGTTGAAGCGAAGCGGGAGTGACGGGAGAATAGTGAAGCGGAGGGGTAGTGATGAAAGGCGATGGTGCGGGACTTGGCGGAATGGTAGGCAGTGTGGTGGAGGAAACGACGGGCGGAGTAGTGGTCCAGGTGGTGGTAGGCCAAAGGACAGAGCAGACAGGGGTGTGGTGGAAGGATAGCAAGTGCACGGGAGTCTCATCATCAAATGACCACCCAGTGTTAGGGGCTGGGCGGTGAACTATGTTGACTTGGGCCGGTGTCGGTGGATGCTACTGCTGTTGCGGATCGGGGGCATGCTCAGGCATGGGATTCTAGTGAATCCCAAGGTCTTGCTACTGCTGCGGTTGTTGTGGAGGGGGACGTTGCTGCTGCTGTTGGAACTGCTATTGTTGCACCGCCTGCTGCGGCCTGGCTTGTCTCCTTCTTTCTTTAATGTCTTCAATCAGCCTATGCATCTGGGCCCAATCGATCTTGTGGCCCTCATGTAAATCATACACCAAATCTCTGAACTGATAGCATCTCTCAATGGTGTGCCCGGGTTATCAATGGTATACACAAAATCTGGATTGGTCGGTAGCCAGATTCCAATTCTGGCGTTCCGGAGGTAGATGTATGTCACCAGTGTACATTAACGCCATCAGATCTAGAAGGGGGGGTTGAATAGATCCTATAAAGAACTTTGTCCTATTTAATACTTAGCTACCAAGAACGGTAAACCATTCCTATAAAAACAAAAAAAAACACTTAGACATAAAGCACAACGGATTAAATAGTAATGGCTCAAATGGAAACAACAAAGCACGGTCCAATGGCTGCACAGGTCAAGGTACAAGCTAAGGTGCTGCTCAGCAAACTTCTGATGTGTGTGTGAATAAGGTGTTTGCTTGGAGCTCCGCGAAGTCAACTGGAGTGTATGCTATGGTGATCAACCAGAGTGCTTGTGTGTGCATACGAGATAGCACAGTCCACAACACTTGAGTGTGCGATGGAGATAATCAAGATTCCACACGATGAAGCAAGCGCACTAACCTGTGAATGGGGATAGAGAATATGGAGCAATCACATAAATGCATAACCCACAACACAGAGATTTTTAAGGTGGTTCGGTTGTAAACCCGCAACCTATGTCCATCCCTTACCAAACCTGGTGAGGCTTTCCTGCTGACTCACAGCTTGACCGGGGACACGCCCCAAAACCACAGAATAGAAAACCCTCTGTCTGTCTTCCTACACATAAAATCGGTAGGGATGGTTCTCCACAGACTGGAGCACACCTCCGTCAGTTCTCCACAGACCGGAGCACACCTCCATCTGTCTTCCTACACACAAAATCGATAGGGATGGTTCTCCACAGACCGGAGCACACCTCCGTCTGTCTTCCTACACACAAAATTGGTAGGGACGGTTCTCCACAGACTGAAGCATACCTCCATCTGTCTTCCTACACACAGACCGGTAGGGACGGTTCTCCACAGATCGGAGCACACCTCCGTTTGTCTTCCCACACACAGACCGGTAGGGACGGTTTAAGAAGTAGCCAAAATATAAAAGGAAAATACTGCAAGTGCAGTGGGAAAACACAAGAGCGGTGGAATGTAAATAAACACCAGCAGAGACTATAGATCAAGATTTGAAGGCTGGTGACTGCAGCTACAAAGCTTAGATCTGAAGATCTGGTTCTTTAAACTCAGGTAGACTGCAGGGCTGCACTTTCTCTCTCAAGGCTTCTCTCTTCTTCTTTCTCTTACAGTACTGGACTGAGTCAAACTGGTGCTGGGCTGCTCTCACACCCTTCCTTTCTTTCTCACAGGATTTCTTCTTAAAGGCTCAAGGGCGTGGCTCTCTCTGGGCAGCAGCCGCTTCTTCTCTTGAGGAAGCTTCATATTTATAGCTAGGCCTTATGCAAATGTGGTGAAGAATTTTTCCTCCAAAAATCTTTTCTTGTCTTTGAGAAAGATCTCTGCCATGAGTACGACTTGAGCTGGATGGCTTCAAGTCCAAGGATAGGACAGTGGCAGCAGATAAGAAAGGAGCTGACCAAATCTTCCATGAGTCAATTTCAGGTCTTCACATTAAATGCCCTTTAGACATGTGGTCTTTCATTGGCTGGAGTTAATTCTGACTTGCACAGGACTGCTAGGACATGAGTCACATGGGGTGACAGTAATTAAGGTGGCAGACTGTGAGGTGTCCTTTCTCCAGCTTGATTTCTGACAAAAGTATCTCCAAAGAGGTAGATTAGATGTGACATGATGACAGGGACAAAAGTCAAACCTGGGTACCACATCCAGACCTCAAAATCTATGAATTTAGACATTTGTGGTACCTATTTTCTCTCTCTGGATGGCCCACTTGATCTGATAGAAAATTGACTTGAAATACTTCTTGGAGGTCACAGAGGTAGATCTTGCGTGAGACGGGTAGACCTTTCTTCTTCATTGAGGAATTTCATCAAACATGCACAGACCTTGGTTCAGAGTATGCTCAGACCTTGTCAGTTGGCTTCCACATGTGCACAGACCTTGGTTCCTTCATGTGCACAGACTTTGGTTCCTTCATGTGCACAGACTTGGATGTTGCATGTGCGTAGACCCTAGACATGCACAGACTTGGATGTGCACAGACCCTAAGTATGCTTAAACCTATATGCTCAGACTTGGATGTGCACAGACCCTAAGTATGCTTAGACCTATGTGCTCAGACTTGGATGTGCACAGACCCTAAGTATGCTTAGACCTATATGCTCAGACTTGGATGTGCACAGACCCTAAGTATCCTTAGACCTATCTGCTCAGACTTGGATGTGCAAAGACCCTAAGTATGCTTAGACCTATATGCTCAGACTTGGATGTGCACAGACCCTAAGTATGCTTAGACCTATATGCTCAGACTTACCTATATGCTCAGATTTGGATGTGCACAGACCCTAAGTATGCTTAGACCTATGTGCTCAGACTTGGATGTGCACAGACCCTAAGTATGCTTCGACCTATGTGCTTAGACTTGGATGCTGCATGTGCGTAGACCTAAATGCACAGGGCTGAAGATGCATCGACTTGGTATGCCACCATTGTGCTCATGCATCGACCTTAGTATGCAACAAGAGGAATGTGTATCGACCTGATAGTGCTATAATGCAAACATGCACCGACCTTATAGCAGTGATGGCAAAACATGCATCGACCTTATGAGTAGAAATGCACATGTGCACCGACCTTGGTTTGGCATGTGCACCAACCTTGCAAAGCAAGAAATGAAATGTGCATCGACCTAGCATGCTATCGTGTAAATGTGCACAAGCCCTATAATGCAAGATGCAAGATGTGCATCGACCTTAGTATGCAAGATGCAAGATGTGCATCGACCTTAGTATGCAAAATGTAAATGTGCATTGACCTTCTAAATGAACAAGGAAGATGTGCACCGACCTTCCATATGCACAAGGCAAATGTGCATCGACCTTCATTCTACATTAGCTCGATGTGCATCGACCTTAGTTCTTCAAACCAAGAATGTGCGTCGACCTTAGTTCTTGAACTGTAGCATGTGCATCGACCTTAGTGCTTCATGAGCAGTACTGTGCACTGACCTTAGTCTTCAGTCCTCAGCATGTGCATCGACCTTGGTATTGTGAAGACTAAGGTAGCATCGACCTTGAACAGTAGCTGCCTCGACATGAGTAGTAGCTGCCTCGACCTTTCTTGCTGGATGGATAAAGGTGCATCGATTTGCACAGTAACTACATCGACCTTTCTTTAGAAGTAGATGATGCGCAAAGAGGTGCTTCGACCTTGACAGCAAAGTAGCATCGGCCTTGGCTGGTGCTGGCAAGAGGTGCTCCGACCTTGCTTCTTATCTGAAGGCGATATGCATCGACCTTATTCCTTAGATCACTAAGGTGCATCGACCTTATTGTCTGATGAATAGGAATATGCATCGACCTTAGTCTTCATGAACAGTAATGTGCATCGACCTATCTGGGCGAACAATAGCCACTGCACTGACGTGATATGAGATTTTTCAGCTTGATTTCTGTGCTGCCAACTCCCTCATTTTCTGTGCATCCAGTTGCCTCATTTTCTATGCACCTATCAATAATATCACTTGTCTTGATTTTTGTACAACCAATTGCCTTGATTTCTATGCCACCATGTATCTAGAGTTTGGCCTTGATTTCTGTGTAGCCCAATGCCTTGACTTCTGTATCTTACTTGATTTCTTTCTATCTTTGCAGACTCAATTTGTTGCCAATGCTGGATTGACCTGAAATGCATGAATGTTGATATATCAAATGTAGGTCAAACTCATGAGCATGCGTTTGAAGAGCTAAAACGTTATCTAACGACCCCCCTGTGCTTTCCAAGCCGCAGAAGGGGGAATAGCTACTCCTGTACCTATCAGTAACACCGACCACGATGAGCGCCGTGATTGCCCGAGAAGAAGCCGACATCATGAAGCTTGTCTACTATGTGAGCCGAGCACTGCAGGGACCAGAGTTCCGGTACTCGCAGGCTAAAAAATTCACCCTGACCCTAATCACTATCGCCCGCAAGCTACGACCGTACTTCCTTGCCCACCTAATCGTCGTCTTCACCGGCCAACCTCTTCGCCAGATTCTCCAGAATCCTAATGCATCTGGAATGCTGGTTAAGTGGGCGATCGAGCTGGGTGAGTTTGACGTCAAGTTCCATCTGAGGACCGCAATCAAGGCGCAAGCCCTTGCCGACTTCGTAGCAGAATGCATCCTACCCGTCGAGGACGTGCCCGAGCCGTCCTCAGCCCCAACATGGGAGTTGTACGTTGAAGGATCGTCCTGTGCAGTGGGTAGCGGAGTGAGGTTGGTCCTACTGTCACCAGAAGGGGTAGAACTACAGTACACACTCTGCTTCAATTTTTCGACCACGAATAATGTGGCCGAGTACGAAGCGCTTCTCTCGAGACTCCGGATGGCAAAGCACCTGGGGGCGATCAGTGTCCGAGTATATAGCGACTCTATGCTCGTTGCCAGCCAAGTCAAGGGAGAATTTGAAGCATGCGAGGCATCCATGATCAAGCCAAGGCTGCACTTGGAGAATTCTCCCACTTTGAGATGGTTCACATCCATAGGGAAGAGAACGTCCAAGCAGATGCCCTCTCTCGCCTGGCGTCGGCAACCACAGTGTCCAACTCTAGATCCATCCTGATCGAGGAATTATCGGCACCAAGCATAGACGAGACTATGTCCCAGGTGAACGCCATTGACTGCGAGCCATCTTGGATGGACCCCCTCTTAGATTTTCTGCTGCGGCAGCAACTTCTGAGCGATCGCACTGAGGCTCGCCGCACGCGAGCACGCGCGACACATTTCACGGTGATCGATGATCGTCTGTATCGTCGATCCCTCTCGACCCCACTCCTAAAGTGCTTGTTCCCCGCGGAGGCCAAGCAAGCCATTCAAGAGGTCCACGAGGGACTCTACGGAAGCCATGTGGGAGGATGAGCACTCGCATGGACCCTAATCCGACAGGGGTATTGGTGGCCCACCCTACAGAAAGACTACCTCGGGTATGTCTGGAGGTGCCCCCAATGCCAGAAATTCTTCAATCTGCACCACCAACCAGCTACGCAGCTACATACCCTGATGGAGCCTCGACCATTTGCTCGGTGGGGGATAGACATACTGAAGAGAGCCAGAGAAGAAGAAGAAAGAGAGAGAGATGAGAGAGCTAGATGAAGAGGGCAGCGCCATGCATTGTCAGTCGGCGTTCACCGAACAATGTATTTCATGCTTTCCATCCGCCTCACCGACGGATCTGGACGGATAAGGTGGGGGCGCATGTGGCAGATCCGACCCGTGAGCCGCAGTTGATCCGGACAGTTTTCTACATCCTTGCGGATTCATAGCTGCATCCTTCAAACGAATCCGACGGCGAGGAGGGTAGACCAGTCGGCCTCCTATGTAGATCCAGTGTCGATCCACTGTCCACCATCGGATCGAGTGGCGAGGAGGACAGATCGGTGCTGGATCTACGCATGGGGCCAATCGATCCCCCATTCGCCACCCAGGTCCAACCAGTAGACAGTGGCGACTTCACCTACATAGATCCAATGCTGATCCGCACTACGCTAGTGGGATTCGGCAATGGCCAGGGTGGATCGACATTAGATTTGCACACAAGATGGGCCAATCCGTCGTTCAGTGCCCAGATTCAGCCAAGTGCCTAGCAGATCGGTGGAATCTTCTACGTAGATCTGGCACCGATACATCCTCTACCGGCTGGATCCAGCGGCGAGATGGGCAGATCGGCATCGGATCTACATGGGGGGTCGGCCAATCTGCCATCTGCTACATAGACCCGGCTGATCAACGACTTCTCCTACGCAGATCTGACGTTGATTCGCCGTCCGCTTGTTGGATCTGACGCCAAGTGACTAAATACCATCCATAAGAAAAAAATAAACAAACAAACAAACAAACAAATTCACCTGCCATCAGTTTGATCGCCGGAGGTCGTCCAGCTACCATCAGTCTGTACCTCACCCTCGCCAGAGGTCGCCAATACGGAGTCGCTCCTCACACTCAAACCTCAAGGCTGGTCGCGATCGGCTTCTCCCCTCATGCCTCAACTCTTACCCTCTTTGAACATTCGTGTCGGTGCCGGATCATATGTATTGGGCATGTGTCAAACCAGATAATGCGATTCGATACGGCATGCCTGTTACTCGTAATCTGGTAAATAGATCATGAGCGTACCAATGTGTCAGGGTGTCGGTTTCATCCATGTACGATCCGACATGGTCGATATAGTGCGGTACATCGCGATCCGGCAAACCATGCTCATTTCATAGTAAAAGACAAAACAAAGGAACAAAATCATGAGTATTTTTAGGTGTTTAGGGGTATTTGTATTAATATATAAAAGTTAGGAACTAAATGCAAAATATTGGAAGATGCAGGGATGTATGTATAAAAATTGCATAACCTTGCAGAGTAAAATCGAAAATGAACAAAATTATAATTATTATTGATCACATAATGAAGCCTCACCGATTGGTGAGGGGTGGATGTAGGGAGCCTGCAAGGTCCCGAACCACCTAAAAACTCTTCGTGCACTGTCTATTTGTGGTTTGATGATCGTGTGATTGTCATAACTTTCTTTACGTTCATATTACGAGTATGATATGGTGAGATGAGCACTTATTAATTGTCTGTTCATTCTTCGATATCCTAGTGATCATCATCAAACATTGAGAGTTGTGAGAGTTTGATTACTGTTGCTTCATCATTTACTCAAGCCTGATCTTGTCTTCATTTTTCATCTTTATGGATAAATTTGTTTAAGGTTAAATTCGTCGAAAAGGGTAGGCAATCAATTCACCCCCCCTCTCGATTGCCTATTAACCGGGCCAACAGGGTAGTCTCGGACAACGTGACCCAACTGATCACAGCGAAAATAGATTACTAGCAAGAAGCATGACACGCCTGGATGGCTACCACCACATCTCAAACATAATCTCGGCTAACGGACAGCGGGTCCTTGAAGCTACTGCGAAAAAGATACTGATGACGGAACAGCACTGGCAGATGACTGCTGGGCAAACCAGTTCTCACACTCCCTCAACTTGCTCCTGGTATTTATGGACAGAGGTGTACCCCGATTAACCGACATAAGAGAGGAGGTTCTAATTGCAATCGGCTGCCTACCCTACTGATCCTTGGATGTTCGAGCCTTCTTAGATTTCTTGAATCGGAACTTCTTGCCCTTGGGCTTAGAGGAAGAAGTACCATCGGTGGTAGGAATAACGGAAGGAACTCCAAGTACGCTCGACAAATAGACCTACTGGATCTGCCCTATCGGCTGAGGAACAAGGTGATACTGCACACTTGGCACACCTGGCTGAGCTAAATCGGCCTGAGTACGCCCTTGGGGTCTCACCTACCCTTAACCAATCGGCATTCCAACCTGATCACCCGATAAACCTTCCACAACTTGAATGGGAACCGCTAGAACTTGACCAAGCACAGACGCAAAAACCAACACAACAACCACTAGAGAAGAAGTACCACTTCCTCCCCAGAAACATGCACCTTTCTACGACGCACCATCAAAACCTAGGAAGCATACTCCGATAGAAATCACATCAGCAGACACAGAAAACATCCTAAGCCAGCAATAGATGACTCAATTGGACTTGCTCTAGATAGACGCTATGTAATTTCAATTTCTTATACAAATCCTTAACGCAGCTCTAATACCAACTGTAACGACCCAGAGCTCTGAGTACTGATAACCCGATAATATCAGATTACCGTCACTAAGAACTGGGGACGTCACCCAAGAGGCTGATGAGGCCCCTGAAGGGTTAGTGGAGTTTGTCGAGGGGTTGTATTGCTCTAGGTCGGGTCCTCTAGCTGGTTTTCCCCCCCACCGGACTCTGGTGGCAAAGGCAAGGGGCCCTACGGAAACCAGCCTAAAAATCATCTCACTCGGGTCACGCTCTCCACCACTCCCAGGTGGGTCCGCACCCGGGTGTGCAGGAAGCTACGACTAGTGGACAGGTCACTGGAAGGTAGACTCCCAAGTCACGAAAAACAACGTCTGAACCAGACGGAGTACAGGGGACCACCCCTCGTACAATCACTGACTCACGGTGACACAGGCCGAAGACGTCACGTCCCGGGGCCCCCACACGGCGCCCGCACCTGGTCCCCCTATGATGCCCAGCATCAGTCGGACCACGGGTCAACACGTGGATCGAGGTCTACTCACCCGAAACTCACATCGGCACGAAAAATCACAAGTTACGTCTCAAACGATGAACGGTCCATCATTGGCCACACAGAAGAAGGGCGGTCACGAACCAGCCACCCAAGGCATGTGCGGTCCACTTTGGGCCGCTCAACCCCAATGTTGAATCATCATGTGCGGTTGGGACCCAGCCGCACAAGGTAGGTACGACCCAACCCTGGCCGCACGACCTGCCAGACTCCAAGACATGTGCGGCCAATCTTAGGCCGCACAATGGTATGTGCGGTCAATTCCTAACCGCACACCCCATGACACTATGTAATGGTCACAAGCAACGGTCGGAAACTCGCAGGATGAGCGGTCCATCCTGGGCCGCTCAAGGGGTGTGTGGTCACTGACAGGCCGCACAAGCCCACTGCGCGCCGAGCCAGAAAGGCATCGGGGACGTGCGGTCAGTCCATGGCCACACAAAGGGTTATGCGGCCCGCCCCTGGCCGCACATCCCAAGACACTGTATAACGGTCAAATCAATGGTCAAAAACCATGGGATGGGCGGTCAGCACAGGGCCGCCCAAAAGGGATGTGCGGTCTCGCGATAGATCGCACAACCCCACTGCGGGCCAAGCCTCACTCGAAGCACGCCGAGCCCTTGTGCGGCCAGGCCAGGGCCGCACAAGGCTTGTGCGGTCTCTGGTTCGACCGCACAACGCCGCGGGCGTGGAGACGGCAAACTCCACTGAGGTCGCCCATTCCGGCCCCAAACAAGCCCCACGAAGGGGGAAAACGAAGAGGAACGAACCCTCAAGTCCCCCTAGCATGATTCTACGCCCTTAAAGCGCGGTTTAGTGACTTAAAACGGTAGATCGGGCGATCGCTCCCCGTGGCATGCTCACCCTTCCCGGCGCGAAATAGACCCCACTCGGCCTCGCCTTGGCCTACAAATCACGGGAATGGAACGGCAATGAGCTAGGGATCGTCACCCTACCTCCGGTTCGACCATCGCCTCGCCATTAGTGTTTGTGGATTCGTCACCAGCTGCTTGCGGACCCAAGACAGAAACTGAGAGCCACATTGCAAACGTTGACACGGCTTCCCACGGTGAGATTCAGCAGAAGTCATCTTCAGTGAAATTCTTCTTCTCTGAGTCTACTTCGCTCCTGAGGTTGTCCTGCCTCAATTTGACTTCAGCATCGCTTGTGGCATCCAATCTCATGCAACCGGGCCAGATTCATGCCAGTTCCAGAAGGCCAACTTGTAGAGGATCCACCAGCTTCTCAGGCGCGAACCAGCCAAAATAGTCTTCTAAAGAGTTGTTCATCTCTGAGTCACCGTCATTCCAGAGGTGGTCCCACCTCATTTCAACATTGGCTCTGTTCGTGGCGGTAGATCTTGTACGACTGCATAGAGCCCACGTGAACCAGACTCACCCAGGATGAATAGTGAGTTAGCAGAACGTGCCATACCCACCCCACTAATTTCCAGGTCGAGCCTCTAGTGGAGACGGTCCTCTTGACGTCCTGAAACCAATCCCACTTGTCTCATCACAGTTGGACCTCTGTGCTGTGTGAACGGCCTCACGCATCGTCACCCTGTTAGCCTGTTCACCCAGATTCCAGAGCTCCAGTCCAGAGGCAACCCCGACCAGCCCTAAGATCTGACAGCCGTCAAACATGACCAGCACATAGCTATCCCTGTCCTCTTTCAAACCACACTGGTCCCGCCTCAATCGGAGCTTGGTGAAGAGAGTTCTCCCTCCTACACAGCGACTGCGCCAACCTGTCCTCTGGGGCAGAACCGTGCAGGTAGACTCGTTGGCACCACCACACCCACCAGTGACCCCGAACCAGCACCAGAAGTTGCAGAGCATTGATGGACCCCTCCGGCGATGATTTGGCACCGGTATTACTTCATTGGGATCTCGGAGCATGACGTACCACCCCTAGCTTCACCGATTCAACACTCTAGTTGGAGTGTCAATCCCCTTGGTTACTCCCCTCCCCGTGCTCCCCCTCCTGCGTGAGGGTAGTGTTGTACTTCGTGCCCCTCTCTTAGTTTCCCCTCCTAGTGTGGAGGTTATTTTGTCCTTGTACTAGTAGGGTCGACCGCAAGCGCCATCGACGTAGCGTGATCGCCGGGTGCACACGCTCCCCGGCACGCCCACGTCTTCGACCGGACCCGATCCTTCGGACGGCTAGGTACATTCAGCTGCCACTCCTCCCTTTGCTCTTCTAGTATTAGTTCCAAATTTTGTGCTGGTGAGAAGAGTTCCCGGTCCAAATGATCCACCAAATGAGCGACTTGCTGCCGGTGAGTTGAGTGTCCATTTGATCCGATTCCCTTGGTATCGGTTCTATTTAACCATGTAATTAGATCTAGATTCACTAAATATCTTAAAAATGAATAGTAATCCATTGACACAAAATGTCCAGAGAGAAGGGCGCCCCTGACTAGGGCACCAATATAAAAACATGGCACCATACATGGGTGCCATTTCCTTGTGACAGTTAAACCCCCATTGAACCCCGTTAAACTAGGGTGATTAGCCGTTAAACCTTAATTCCGTTAAACCTGTCACATGTTAAACCAGTTACCTGCTAAATCCGTGTTAACATGTTAATACACACCTTGTTAAGCTTATAACATGTAAATCTATTAATTACAGAAACTGTTAAGTTTGGGTACATAATCTATAACCTGGTTGTACTGTTATGATTAGTAGAAAAACCTGAAAGTCTTTGCTAACCCCATTCATAAGACATGACAACGTGGGGATGACCTGGTTAACCTTGCATGGACCTTGGGTTAAGTCGGTGCAAACTTGCATGGATCTTAGTTTGAGTCTGTGCAACCTTGCATGGACCTTGGTTTAAGTCTGTGCAAACTTGCATGGACCTTATTCTAAACTTGCACGGACCTTGTTCTGAGTCTGTGCAACACTTGCACGGACCTTGTTCTGAGCCTGTGCAACACATGCACGGACCTTGTTCCGAGTTTGTGCAACACTTGCACGGACCTTGTTCTGAGTCTGTGCAACACTTGCACGGACCTTGTTCTGAGTCTATGCAACACTTGCATGGACCTTAGTTCGAGTCTGTGCGATACTTGCACGGACCTTAGTTCGAGTCTATGCAATACTTGCACGGACCTTAGTTTGAGTCTGTGTAAACTAGCATCGACCCTAGTTATGCATTCTACATGTAAAGTAAAAACACTGCCTGGCTTTGACCAACTGACGCTGTTGACCCATAGCATTGACTTTGACCAATAGCATTGACTTTAAACAAGTAGTGTTGACTTTGACCAATAGTTGTGTTGACCTTCTTTGCATGACCTTTTGTCATCTGCTTAACTCCGATTTACCTCTATGTCTTGCATTTTAAGTGGCTAAGTTATCATTCATCATTTACATGTATTTTGTCCTTGATCTCCATTCCTGAATGATCCACCTTATATTCCTACAATGAATGCTCTTCTTGAAATTCTATATTGGCTATATAAATAAGAGTGGATGTCAAAAGTATACATGAAATACTATTCATATAGGGCCCGGTCTGGTCCTGGGAGGAGCACCCAAAGGTACTTATGCCAATGGGAGTTTATTGACCACGATGTTTGGCATTGCACCAAAGTACTTGCTTGACTTGATTTGACTTGAGACATTTTCACTTACTCTCTCGTGACATGCTCGACATGCTTGACTGGAGCACTCACCCAAACCTGTGGGTAACTCGGCGATGCCGAGTGGAGGATGTGAGGGCTGGTCCCTTGCTGGTAGAGGGCTAGCAAGGGCAGAGGGTCTCCCAAAGGGGTATGACTAGTTTGATTCTAGAGGCCAACTTGGTGCCGAGGAAATGAGTAATCACTCACTCCCACAGTGGTCACTCAGAAGTCTGGGACTTGCAAGATCGGGCACTCTCTTACCAGCCAGCAGAGACTAGAGCTAAGATTGAATGAAAAGAACTAAAGAAAGAGCAAGGTGAGAGCACTTACTCGACTGGATTGAAGAAATCGATCCTGCTTGGAGACGAGGGCGAGTGGGGAAGCGTGGGTTCCCCACACGCCGCGCCGGTGTCGCTTGAACCTGCCCAAGACCTTACATCACTACACCTCTCACAGGAAGTGGATCTTGGGGTGGGGGTTAAGCTCTTACAACCAAAACTATCCACACACAGGGAGGGGCCTTCAGCCGGCCAAGCAGGGAGGTGGAAGAAGAAGACAAAGCACTTTAAAGAATGTCAGAGTCGATTCTGTCCCCTCTCAGGAACAGAGGATAGATGGTCACTGCTGGAATTGTTATGGTTGCTCTCAAACTCCTTTGTCAGCGGGACTAGTTCCAAAAATTTGTAGGTTGACCCAGGAAGGTGCTAAAAATTTGGTAGGAGTTTTGGAAGCCTACGCTGGTCGGGGTGGGACTAGAAGTAGAGGCTCTATTCTTTGGTTCGGACTATCTTAGCACCACAGCAACAGGAAGATAGAGCCACCACGAGCTGTCCCGAACTTCAAATTGAGTGCGGTCAATGGTGTTGGAACCGTTGACGAGTTCACTTCGAAACGTGACCCACATGGGTGCCAGTCGATGTCAGAGTAGGTCGCAGCAGCCAAAACAGTGACAGGGTGTTAGTTTAGTCCCAGGGAGGACAGAACTGCGCACCCTGGGGAGAAAATAGAGAAGACTTCGTTCAGGTTGCCGAATGGAGTGCCGCTTCTTGGAGGAGGAGGGAGACTCACAGTATAAGGTCCCGGTCAAACCCCGCCTTCATATCTTTAGGTGAGCAGGCGTGGCAGCTTCTACAAGCCACCTCTAGATACTGATCAGAACCCTTCTACGCAGTCGGAGTAGATTGCTCACCCCGGACAGCCACGAACTCAGAATGGGACAAGACGACAGCCGTTGCGAAGAAGACTCGAAGACGCTTCCAGAGGTAGCTCCTGCGCCTCGTGAATCACCTGGATGACATCACAACTTCTTCTGAAAGCCACTGGTATTCTGCAACCTCTGAACTGAGAACTACAGATTGAAGAGAATGGGGGGGAAATGGGATTTATGGGAGGGGAAGTCAGGTAAAATCATTAGTATTAGGAGAATTGGTAAGGATCTCAACCACTCCATTAAAGATGTCTTATTAGTTAGAGGTTTGAACCATAATTTGCTGAGTATTAGTCAACTTTGTGACAAAGGTCACAAGGTCATCTTTGAATCTTCTCACTATTTGATCATTGATGCAAATACTCATGAAATTAAATTCATAGGTTTGTGTTCGTGCGCGGCGGGGTGAGGGCAGCAGGCGCACGTGTGTGCGGTTACTAGACTGAGGTGTAGGATAAGGTGACGGGGGGAGATACCAGAATCTGCGGTACTTTAGGCTCCTCCTCTCATGGCCGTATCTTTCTCAAGGCAACACCGTGCACTCGCCTTTTACAAAAAGCCGAGGGGAGACCAAGTGGCACAAGAGGTTTCCTGGTTTTTAGGGAAACATGGCTGGGGTGCGGGCGTGCCAGTCGATTTCTCGACAATCACCCATGGAACCAAAAGCTGACGGGGGAAGCGCCACCTGGGCGCGGCACGTGGACTCGGGAGATGAGAGACACGTGGAGGGAAGGGTGGTTCCATAGGTGTGAGTGCACAGGTGACTATGGGGAGTCGTGTACTAGATGTCTTTTCCCATCGATCGTAAGCAGTCGGTGTTAATTTACATCGCAGTGAATCCGAACACCTTCGTTCCATGCTGAAGAGAGATCTGTATGTATCTGAAGCCATAGGTAGAGAGTAGGGAGCACTTCATAGCTGTGGGCTCGCACTAAGCCGAAGGATGTTGGCTGAGGTTGGAGGTATTGGGAATTCACGTCAAGTGAGGTGAGGGAAGCTGGGGCCCGAATGTGGATGCGAGCGCATTCGTTCAAGAGGCAATATAATTCATGAAAGCCATATGGCTTTACAGGTGGGCCATAGTGGCTGAAATACAACTGGCGTAAGCCGTGGGAGAGTTCCGACGTGATGGTCGGTCCTCGGGTCAATGCGTAGCAAAGCTGATATCTGTGTGTTTTACAGAGGGCCTCGCTCGTGGTGTGGGTCATGTTTGCTCTGCCATGGTCAAGGGCTATAACTGGGTGGCTAGTGAAAGCAGGGGCTGGTGACTAGGCAAGGGTCGATCACGGCTCGAGTAGAGTGGTTCGACATGGCCTCACGACTGTGGGGAGCTATGACATCATGATGCGTGCATAGTTGCGGTCGACAGGCAAGCGAGGGGGAACCCTGACATGAGGGGGCGTCCGCCCTTGTCATAGCGCTCCACAAGCGGTGGGTATAGACTTGCATGTCATGGCTCAAACACCATGTGAGGGAAGTACAAGCGACATACCCTCAGCGTACTTAGCCGACGAACAAGTCACCCACACACAATTCTCCTTGCTTTTTGTGGACTAACACTTTGGCCTACAAAGGTGTAAAATTGTAAACCTATTTACGTAAGGACATAAGTGCAAACTAAAGGACATAAATGTAAATAAAAATACTAATGTCTGGAGTCAATTCCCATCACAGACCATACACCTTAGGCCTGTCCTCTGGTTGGTTATTCCCCCGAAGATTGGACTCGGCTGCGCGTGGGGGCCCTACGACAACCAGCCTAACAACCATCTTTCTCGGGTAAGCTGCACCACCACTCCAGGTGGGCCAGCACACGCGTGCCGTGGGAAAGTTACGACTAGTGGACGGGTCACTAGAGGTAAGAACTAACTCTCAGAAATCACGGATTGATGGGAAACGGGACTGCAACCTACTCGGGTAGCCCAGGGCCTAGCGGTCCTACTCTAGACCGCGAGGTGAGCCACGCGGTCATACCTTAGACTGCGAGACAGGCACTAGCGGTCGTACCTTAGGCCACTAAGGGGTGAGTCACGATGGGCATAGTGGTCTATTGTAAGGCCGCTAGCCCAAGACAAATGGTCTACCCTCAGACCACAAAGCATCCACAGATAATCATACCTACGGTCGCTAGGGAACACGTGACTCCCAACGGTAAAAACACGCGCCTCGAGGGCACAACAGTCAAAAATGGAGAAAATGGTAGAAGGACGACCGCTAGCCCACAGTTAGCGGTATATTGTGTTACCGCCAACCAACGCCTGGTGGCCCACTATTGGACTACCTGGACTGCCGACAATACAGTAACCTCTAGCCGTCCTGCTTGAGGCCGCCTAGGGAGTCTGGCGGTCACTGGAAGGACCGCTAAGCTCACCCGAGAGCGGAACAGTAGGAAAAAGCCCAAAACGCCATTCCACGCCCCGATCATTGCCCGATGATGGGGAAATCAAGGGGGAAGCTCCCCTAACCCACCTAGTATGCATCTATGGCCCCAAATCAGTCAAAAATCCCTCGAATCGGTGGATCTGGCACTCAAGCCCTAAACATGGATTTCACCCTTCTGGCATGGATTAAGCCCCTCTCGCCCTCTCCTTAGCCTAAAAATCACGAGAAGGGTAGGGATGAGCATGGGAATCCGTCCCCCTACCTCAATGGAGCACGAGCTCCGCCGGATCGGCCCTAATCACAAGATGAAGCTTTATCTCCCACGAGCTCCACGACCCAAGCCGCTAGAAAGCCACCGCGTGCTCACCTCGCCGCCGCCATCGCCACCACGCCATCGCCGGAGGGAGGGGCACAACCACGAGCGCCCAGGGAAGAGAGAGAACTGCGGCCGGGAGAGAGAGGGAGCTCCAACGGGAAGAAAGAAAGAGGAGGAAGAAGAAAAAAGAAAACGGGAAACAGAAATCGATACCTTGAAAATAGAAGGCTGACTTTTCGCGTGGCATGAAGTAGACTCGCTTGAGACGGCAGTCAACTACGGCACCATAAAGTTTCAGCCAATCCATACCAAGAATCGTGTCATAGTTGGCCAACTGTAATGCATAAAGCCTCGCTGGCAGTTTCCGACCACTGACCATAACCAGAGAATTTTTCAGGCACAGAGGAGTAGACATGTAATCGCCAGATGGCAACTCCATGAGCATTTCATAGGAAACTTCATTCACCGACTTTTTGATACGCGTAATAAAATCTTCGAAGATAAAAGAATGGGTCACACCTGAATCGAAAAGAACACGCGCTGAGCGCTGATAAACCAAAACTGTACCTTCAATCAGATTAGATGCTAACACTTCCGCACGAGTGATGTGTGTAACTCTGGCTCTCGGCGAATAGGTAGCTACAGACGACTATTGAGAAGGAGCAGGAACTGGCAGTTGAATCGGTTGAGGTTGGGGCGGCGGAGGAAGACGAAACTGCGGCTGTTGTGACTGGGAAGTCTGCGAGAACTGCACCGTCTGCAGCCTCAACGGACAGTTTCGAGAGATGTGCCCCGGCTGATCGCAACGATAACAGACAACTGGCAAAGAACATTACACACCCGGATGACTGCCACCACACCTAGAATACAACCTCGACTGAAAAGTGACAAAATCCTGACGCGGTCGAACAGAGGAAACGGACTGCTGACTCGGGTCAGAAAACGTCGATTGATCGAACCTCTTCTTCTTCTTCTTAAATCGGAAACCCCTGCTCTGAGATTGAAAAAGGAAGCACCCTCGGCAGGAGAGGAAGCTGGAGAAGCTCCTGAAACAGATGACTGGCGGGACGGATGATGCGGCACGGCCGACGGAACCATCCCAGTCTGAAGGAGTCCTCGAGTCCTCACCAACTCTAACTCTAGCGTGACGGTGGCTTGATATGCAGAATCCAACTCGGTTACATGAGTAGCGAACAGCGACAGGCTCAATTCTGCTTTCAGTCCGCGCAGAAACTGCTGAGTCCTCATAGTCTCATCGGCAAAGATGTGGGGTGCATACCGGCCCAACTCAATAAACTTATCTCAATATTGCAGCACTGACATCTCGCCCTGCGTTAACTCCAGAAATTGATACATCTTGGCTAACTTCAGGCAGGCTGGAGTGTAGACACATTCAAATGCAGCAACGAACTCAGCCCATGTGATCTGTCGAAGCGGACGGGAACGGAAGGGAACTTCCCACTCTGTGGTCCACCATGTGCGTGCAGTACCTTGAAGTTGATAAGAAGCCAACATAACCCGTTCATCCTCGGTGCATTCCATGCATTGGAAGACGAGTGTGTTTTCAAAAATTAATAAGAAATGGGGGGGCAAGTATTCAGGGAGGGGCGCAATCGTTGTCGAGGGGATGCAGGGCAGAAGAGGAGAATGCGGTGGAGGGGACTACCTATGGTGTTCAATGAGGATTGTCTCCTGGAATGTACGGGGGTTGGGTGGAGTAGAGATGAGGAAGGCAGTGAGGGAGTTGATCAGGAGATGCAAAGTTGAAATTCTTTGTATCCAGGAGACGAAATGTGAGAAGGATAGTGTGGAGCTCTTGAAGGACATTGGGGGGACACGCCTGTCCAAGGGGGTTGCTTCCCCGGCCCAGGATAAATCTCAGGGTATCTTCATCCTTTGGAACCCGTTCGAGGTGGAGGAAGAGGTTTAGGATAGGGTGGTCAGTAGATGGTCTATCTCGTTGAATTTCAAGAACATTAGAGATCGCTGCTCCTGGGATTTCGGCGGAGTGTATGGCCCCCAATCCAGGGAGGAGAAGAGGCAGCTTTGGGATGACTAGCTTCGTCACCACCTTGCTTCAGGTAGGCCGTGGTGTGTTGGAGGTGAGTTTAATGCGGTGGCAACCCCGTGGGCCGTGGGAAAGGTCTGGTGGTGATACCTTCTGTGGTGACATGGAGGGCTTCTCAAATTTTATCTAGGAGGCGGCCCTGGTAGACTTGGGCATGGCTAGTGGTTCCTTCACCTAGTCCAACTTGAGAGCAAAGGCCTCTTGCTCTAGGTTGGACAGATTCTTGGTCTCCGTTGACTGGAAAGACCACTTCCCTCATGTGCAGGTAGTTCCTTTAACGAGATCTGTCTCCGACCATAAGCCTATCCTCTTAAAGACTAGTAGGTTATTTGACAGGTATCGCTTGTTCAGGCTCGAATAGTTTTGGTACAGCGAGCCTGACTTTATATCCACTGTCTCTACAGCATGGTCTGCTCAGGCTGCGGGATCCTCAGCTATGGGTACTTTTGTTAGAAGATTGAAACATACTGTGTAGGCCCTCCAATCTTGGGGAGCTAGAAAATCCTTGCCTGGAAGGGTACCCAAGGAGAAGATTATTCAACAGCTTGAAGGTCTTGTTTGCTTGGAGGAAACAAGACTTCTAGGTGATGAAGACAGGGCGTCTCGGGATTCTTTGAGGTAGCAATTTGATGGGATCCTTGCTAGAGAAAAGATTTATTGGAGATAGAGATCGAGAGATAGGTGAATCAAAGAAGGGGACAAGAATACGGCCTACTTTCAGCGCATTGCGTCAGGGAGAAGAAGGGTTAATTCCATCTCCTATGTCAAGGTGGGTGTTAGTCACGAAATATTCTTACCCTTTTGTAAAGAAAGATTCCATAAATTTCTCATTAGGTCTTTGCTCTCAAAAGAATCTCTGTACAAAAGACTCAGTCAAGCGAGCAGACCACTACCTAACCCCCAATAAAGAAAAAAGTGAGGAGTTGTGGGACTCTACTTTACAAAGATGTTTAGCCCACTCACACACCCTCTCATAAACAAAAGAGACAATTCTCTTCACCATTCTAGCTTCCCCTCTGAAAAGTATATTGTTCCTTTCACTCCATAGGGCCCATAATGTCACGTGAAGGATGAACCACCGGATGTGCCTATCTCCTTTGAGGATCCAACTCTTGCGCCAAGTGAGGAGTAGCTGTTGCATGCTCTCATACCAGCCCAAAGAACCATGGATCCTGCCACCAATCTGACTCCATACCTCTTGAGAAAAGGAACAGCCCATAAAGAGATGAACAAGGTCCTCCATCTCCACACACAACACAATGTGGTGATATCATGAGAGAAGAGTGCAATTCTATCACAAGTGGGCAACCAGTCATGCAAAATCCTCCGTATCAAAAATGTCACCTTCAATGGACTCTTGGGGTTCCAAAACTGTGGAGCAAAGTAGTGGCACACTCCCATCAGAGATCAAAGAGTACGTTGACCAGACCGAAAAGTTATCTTCCTTTTCCCATCTCCACACCCACCTGTCAGTTGTACTGTCCACCAGCCTAAACTAAGAGAGTGAAGAAAGCAGGCTCCCCAGTTGATCCATCTCCTCATACAAAGATTCCTCCTAAAGATAGGCGACCAAGTACCACTAGACAGCTAACTATCAAATGAATGTGCCACCGAAGCCAAAGGTGTAGTAGCAATAACAAAGAGCCTAGGAAAGGCCGGCTCCAGAGTGAAATCTCCACACCCCTTGTCTTTCCCGAACCTGCTCCTTAGCCCATTACCATGGTTTGCCATCTCACGAGATCTCGGTGAGATCTCGGTCTCGCCGCGTCCACGAGACGAGAGGAGGTGCCGAGTTGGCGTGCCTCGGGCGAAGCCGTGCGCGGGCGTGAAACTTCTTCGTTCAAGCGCCGTAGGGGGAAGAATCGGCCGGGCCGGTCCGGTCCGCAGGCGGGTAGGCTTAAACCCTCCCCCACCCCGTGACCCGTCGACTGTCGAGCCCTCATGCCCCACCCCCTTCGAGCTCACGCCTCCACAGTCGCACGAGGTCGCCGCCGCCGGAGCTGCCCTAGGTGGCTCTCCCCACCCGCCGATCGCGTCGACCACCGGCGATAGCTGTACGACGGACCTCGCCGGCGTCGGATCTCTCAGCCGACAGTCGATCGGCATCAACTGGCTCCCCCTCTCTCCGGTAAGCCACCTTCCCTATCCGTCTTCTCCTTTCCCCCCACCCCCGTCTTCCTCCTTCCCCATCCATGCACACCCACCCCACCTCTTCATTCCAACAACCCTAGCTCACTCCACCCTCTTCTCCTCTGCCCCCACAGCCCTCCAAGACGTCCAACCACGTCCTCCCCACTCCCACACCATCAGCCACCACCCCCTTGCAATGCAGCCCCCCCTTCTTGCTTCATTGGCCATCCCAAGGTAGCAGCTCCAGTGGCCGATCGCAGGCAGACAAGTAGGGTCGTGAAAATCACAGCTTCTCCAGCACTTTCCCAACTCATCTGGCAGCAAACCACACCAATGGAAAGGTCGTCCAGAAAGCTTTCTAAGCGTGGTGGTTTCATCTTCATCCGAGCTCAGAGCTGTCCAGGAAAGCGATTCTCCCCCGACTGCGCAAGAGCTCTCAAGCTGTGAATCAGAGCCCTAGAAAAGCTTCCACCATGACCACTCCCTGGAAGATCTGGATGTGCAACTTCGCTGAGAGCAACTCCTACCAATCCTCTGTCATCCCCAAGAAGCGGAATGAAGTTCGGACCCCGGCATCAGAAGTTACAAATTTTCTACTGAAGTCGCACCAGGTTGGTTCCTCTATTCCTGAATAGACCCACCTCCACTCTTCTGGCAAGTACGATCGACCCCGACGTCCTATGAGGTTGTCGTTAGTCCCATCTGAAAGAGGACTTGTCCGCGGTCATCACGGTATCAGCCCCGCCTCCATCTGCATTCAGGACTGCCCGTGGCGCCTCCATCTTCCAGCAGTAACACTCTAGGAGCAGTCAGCACCAGTACTATCCAGCCCTGTTCCAAGACCTGCACCAGCCAGCGATCATCTCAAGGTCAATCCAGAAAATTCGAGCGTCTTCCTGGGCCAGATCGGAGTGTTTTGGCTCTGGTCTCGGTCCATTTGGAGTTCTGGAGAGTCCGTGGCGGTGTACTCTTCGACCGACTGTCCTGCGATTCTAGAAGCTGATAGCACCGACGTAGAGCCCAGCACCTTACGATTCTAGCTCCATCCCCTCCCCTCGCTTGGCCGGCTGAAGGCCCCTCCCTGCGGGAGGTAGTTTTAGATGTAAGCATTTAACCCCCACCCCAAGATCCCCCCTCCTGCGTGAGGTGTAATGCTGTAGCTTTCCTTCATTTTCAGGTCAAGCGCTATCGCCACGGCGTGCGGGTGCGTACCCACGCCTCCCCGCGCGCCCTCGTCTCCGAGCGGGATCGGTGTTTCCACACCAGTCAGGTAAGCAACTATTACCCCTTGGCTGGCTACTCGCTTTGCTGATTTCGTATTGTCTTGAATGCCCGTCAGACGGTGAGCCGAGAGCCCGCAATTGCACACGACTTCTAGTGTGCCCACCGCGGAAAGTGAGAGAGTGCCACCCCAAACCATATTTTCTCGATCCTCGCAATGCATCGATCGCAACGGTACCACTCGCGGGTAGGTGAACGACTCGGTTCACCCGCTACAAGGTTCCGTATGTTCTTCCGAATCACACGTGCGGGAATCGAAAAATATGTGAAAAAAGTCACGGAACGCATCTCGACCTTCGAAACTGACCCGAATCACACGGATCCGATCGCGAAAGATGTCCAGAACGTAATTTCAGACACAACGGGACCAAACTCTCCGAAAAAGAAAGTCCGGAACCCGAGAAGAAGGATCCGAAGAATCTGAGACATCATAGGATATGGGGTCACCGGGTCACAGGGATCTAGGGCCGCCGGATGGAGAAAGCTTGGGACCCATCGGACCAGGGAGGTTGAGTAGGTCAGCAGATCGTGGTGGGTGAAAGGGGGCCAAGAGGGCACCGGATCACTGGTTTGGAGATGGCGTCGGATGAGGAGGGTGGCTAGGGTGTCACCGGTTCAGGGGTGCGACCAGCTCACCAGATGGGAGGTTAATGCGTCACCGGATGGGGACGGTCGATGGCTACTGATTAAAGGGGGTCACCGGATCAGACACAGGATTGCGTCGGGTGGAGTGGGGTGATGGAACACCACCGAATCAAGGGTGCCTCGATGGCGCCGAATCACTGAGGTCGCCGGGTCACTGCAGCTAGGGTCGTCATCTCAAGGTGAGAGGGGCTCGCCAGATCGAGAACAACGGGATCCAGGGCGAAAGAGAAAGGAGGAGGAGGAGACCTGGCTGGGGCTTAAGCGGGCAAAGGAGTCCGGCACAAATCAAGGGGGGTTATTCCCTCACACCACATGCGAAGGCTCTGCAAGCTGGGAAGGCTTTGACCTCAGCAGAGGGAGAGGAAAGGGAAGCACAGCAGCAAAAGCAAACGGGGGAGCTAACTCTACGCGGCCATAGCAGGGACACTACCCATAAGACTAGGTAGACCATAAACCTCGGTGCCGCGAGAGTATTCCCCCGATAGCAGTGTGGCAAGAGGCTGAAAGGAAAAGGGGCAGAGAGTGCGAACACACAACGCAAATGTTTCACAAAACCCTTCTTTTATTCCTTGCACAGGGGAGAGCACGGCGGCTAATACTTCGAAAGAAAACAGTAGGGGAAAAAAAGGATGAGGGGAGAAAATACAGTGGGGGAGGAGGGGACGAAGTACTGGCTCCTTCCCTCCACAAGCCTCGACTCTCTGCCCTCTAAACTCCCTCCCACTTTTCTCTTCTTCTCTTCTCTCTTTCTTTTCTTCTTCTCTTCTGCTCACATGAAGCCTCTCTTCTACTCACGGATGGTGGCCGCCGGGATAGCAGATGGAGTAGCTGAAAAATCCGGGAGAGGACATCCCGATCCCACGGTCAGGGATCAACCAGACACGAACCGCCCTAATCACACTACTAGGAAAACACCACGACGTCTCAGTCACGAAAACCTACCCTCACAGCGGGACCCAAGCCAAAAACTGCACAATCCGAAAACACCATCACGACCTCGCTATCGTGAATTCCACGCCGTTTAGGAAAAACTCTCGGTGACGCTCACCGAAAACCCTAGACCTCGACTACGGAAATGCTCTCGAAAATAACACACGAAACCTGGGACACGACAACTCACGTCATGTGACGGGAGGACCACCCACTAGTAGAATGACCGGATGCGTCCCCTAACGTCTTACATCGTGTCACAAGTGTCTAGCTACAACGCCCCGGGCGCGAGACTTAGACACACTCAGTAACCAGAATTACCACAAAATAAGGACTAGCTGAGGTCGCGCTCGTCAGTGCGGGTCCGAACCCTCAGCCTCATGTGCACACTCAGACCATACGCCGTAGGCCTATCCTCTAGCTGGTAATTCCCCCGAGGTCAGACTCGATTGTGCGTGGGGGCCCTGTGGTAACCAGCCTACTTACCGTCTCTCTCGGGTACGCCACACCAATGTCCCCAGTGGGCCGACACACGCTTGCCGTGGAAGCTACAATTAGTGGATGGGTCACCGGAGGTAAGAACTAACTCACGAAAACCACGGATCGAGGCAAACGGGACTACAAATCACCCGGTGCAGCCCAGACCCTTGGGGTCCAACCTTGGAGCGTCACAGGCTCTGGCGGTCCAACTCTGGTCCGCCATAGGACTCTAGCGGTCCAATCCAGGAGTGCTAAAAGAAAAGGTCACACTGGCTCTGGCACACCTACATCAGGTCGCCACAGCCTCTAGTGGACCAGCCCTGGTGCGTTAGAAGACAGATCACGTTAACTCTGGCACCCCAAACTCAGGCAGCCACAACGCTCCAGCGCCCGTACCTACGGCCGCTAAAGGCACGTAAGCCCAATGGTCAAAAATCTAACAGTCAGAAATCAACAGTCAACTCACCCCTCTGGCGGTCGGACCATGGAGCGTTACACGCTCTAGCTGTTTATCGTGCGGCCGCCAGGCCGACAGACGCCTTGTCAACAAAATAGTACCCTATGGCACACCCGCCTTGGGCCGCCACGGCCTCTGGCGTGCCTACCTTGGGCCGCCAGTGAGTGTGGCAGTCTCTGGAAGGACCGCTACACTCACCCGAGAACAGGATGGCGAGAACATTCCCAAAATCTCGTTCCGCGCCCCGATCATCCACGGATGATGGGGAAAACAAGGGGGAAGCTCCCCCGACACCCCCAGCATGCATCTACGCCCTTAGATCGGTCAAAAACTTCTTTTTTTTTGTAAAACTCAGTAAGTACATCCGCAGATCGACTCTCTTACAGGTGGGTGACTGATGTCATGGTGACAGAGAGAAGATGTCACATGTTGTGGTGAATCCCTGGAGGGATCAAGGGTTGGCGTGGAACCAATGGGTCTTTTGTTTATTGGTTCGGATAACAATTTTGGGCCAGTGGTAAGATGTTTGCTGACTTAGACCGAAGATCATGATGTCGAATAACTTGGCTTAGATATAAGGTCGTGACGTCAAGGTAGAAAAATTTTTTTTAGACGGCTTAGGCAAATTGCCATGACGCCGTACAGCTTGACTTAGGCGGAAGGCCATGACGCCAAGGTAGGGTATTTAACGACTTAAACGTATGATCATGACGCCGTATGACTTAGCTTAGGCAGAAGGCCATGACGCCAAGGCAGGATTTTAAATGGCTTAGGCGAATTGTCATGACGCCGTATGACTTGGCTTAGGCAGGAGGCCATGACGCCAAGGTAGAATGCTTAAACGGCTTGACTTAGGCGGAAGGCCATGACACCAAGACAGTATTTTTTAGACGGCTTAGGTAAATTGTCATGACGCCGTACAACTTGACTTAGGCAGAAGGCCATGACGCCAATGTAGAATTTTTAAATGGCTTAGGTAAATTGTCATGACGCCATACAGCTTGGTTTAGGCGGAAGGCCATGACGCCAAGGTAGAGTGTTTACCGGCTTAGGCATAGGGCCGTGACGTCGGACAACTTGGCTTAGGCGAAAGGCCATGACGCCAAGATAGCATTTTCAAACGGCTTAGGCGAATTGCCATGACGCTGTACAATTTAGCTTAGGTGGAAGGCCATGACGCCAAGGCAGAATAGCGGGTTTCATCATCGCCATTGGGTTTATACCGATGCAAAGGAGTTTTATAGGTTTCATCAAAATAGACGTAAGGTCTAATCTGGGTAAGTTTCATCATCGATCGGGCGATGTGCCGGTTGATCAATAGCTGGTCTCATCATCGATATTGGGTTTATATCAATGCAAAGAAAGTTATGGGTTTCATCAGAATAGACGTAAGGTCTAAACTGGATACGTTTCATCATTGATCGGGCGCTGTGCCGGTCGATCAATAGCTGGTTTCATCATCGATATTGGGTTTATATCGATGCAAAGAAGTTCATAAGTTTCATCAGAATAGACGTAAGGTCCAAACTGGATAGGTTTCATCATTGATCGGACAATGTGCCAGTCGATCAATAGCTAGTTTCATCATCGATATTGAGTTTATACCGATACAAAGGGGTCTTATAGGTTTCATCAGAATAGACGTAAGGTCTAAACTGGGTAGGTTTCATCATTTTTATCACAGGTGTTAGTGTTATTCCTGTTGGCATTTCCCTTCTGGTCGGGATTTGCTGGTATTAGATTCTTTTGTCAATTGCTCAGGTTACAGTTGGCCATTCGAGTTGTGACGATGGCCGTACATATTGTTACGATATTTTGGTCATTCTAGCTTAAGTCTAGTCAGCTCCTGATGTGTTTCGCTTCTATTGAAGTTGAAGTGCTCGATTGGACCTTCTTGGCTGAGAAGCTGCTCGAGCGAACTAGGCTCTTCCCTTCTTGGTGAGCTTCTGTTAGTAAGCTCGATGCTTCCTATGTCGTTTGGTGGATCTCTTTACGAGGTTGGCCTTGGGATTGCAGTTTTAGTACCGCCTTGTCCTGTGTCTGCTCAAGTGACAGCTTAATTTTGAGCCTGATCAACTCCTTGTTTTACGGTTGTGTGGCTTTGGACCTAATTTCTGTGTCGAGAACTATTACGTACCGTGTCTCATCGTGTCATGCCCAACGGCCAACGTGTTGAGAGGCTCAATTGCCATTTATAGGATGCAAAGGTAGGCCAAGATTAGTGCTTTTCCTTGGGCTTTGTGCTAAAGGTGGTGCTCTTCTCTGTTGCACTTTGGCTTTTTCTGCTCAGTTGCTCGCTAGATTAGTGCTCGAGGTGTGTTACATTACGATTTTCTGGGATTGCGATGACGCCTAGCGTGTACTAAGATGTGAAGGCCGAGGTTCATTCTGATGCCTTTGTGCGTTGTTGAGTGCGCAGCGGAAGCGTCTGGGCTGATGACCCACAAGCCGAGGATATTTTCATACAGTTCTAGCTGGTTGAGAGAATTGCTTCTTCTCGATGTGACTCCGTCTTAGCTGCATGTGCCTAGACATTGTCGTGACCATGCCGTTGTTGGTCATTTATCTGGTTTTAGCGTGGCATTTGTGAGTGTTGGGGAAATCGTCGGCTTCCCTACTGATAACGTACCCTCTACTCTGCATTCCTTCTCGTGGGTGTTGTGCTCTCGAGGCGTGCTCGTAATCCTTAAGATGCGTTCCCCGAGATTGTGGTTTCTCTTGTCGTTTTGCGATCGATTTCAATTGTTGTGGGTCTTTCCTTGGTGAACGGTCTGATGTATAACTCGCTCCCTATAGTCGTGTGCTCAGTTATCGCGTGCCTTGATATGACCCTACTTGCAGTGAATTCCGTGGTTCTGTGTGCTATACAGAGCCGGAACCCTACAGGTGCTATTGTTATTGGTTGTTGTTTTTGCAAGTGCTATTTTCGTATGATTCTGTGTTTATGTGTTGGACCATTGTCTCGTCAGTAGCTTGCTGTGCTCCTTTTCCCGGTGGAGTAGCTCGCGACTCGATCAGATGTGATATCTGAGTGAGGACTGTTTTCGAGCAGATTTCGAGGCTGTTTGGAATCGACGATCTGGTCTTGAACGCCAAACCCTAGAGACATCCTGATGAGGACCACCATTTGATGTTAGCAGCCTTGAGGAAGACTGTTTTCCTGCCTGTTTAACCCTGTACATAGCGGCCCTGATAAGACCGCCAAAGCGTATTAGCGGCCATGGGTAAGACCGCCATTTGTCTGGGAGTTTCTTTCGCATTGGTTTGGTTTCCTGTTGGCTTGGCTTCGACCCCTTGGTTAGCCCATTGTTTCATGGATGTCGTGGACGTCCTATGAGGGCTGTGACTGTGTTATTAGGTGTTCAGAAGTGTCGTAATTCTGAAGTATGTGGCGTGTATTTCGAGAATTGGTTTAAGTATTGATTGGTTTCTGGTCAACCCAGTTGTGACCTAGTGGTTGACACGTGACCTCGTGAGTGTCTCGGCTATCCTGTGAGGATCGAGACTCTGGTTTTAGATGCTTGGAGGTATCATCTTATCTTGATTTACGTGCCTACTTGGTTCGAGAGTTTTGGTGATCCATCATGTTCCATGTTTCTATGTTTACGGAATCGAGAGTCCAATGTGCAGCCTAGGTGCTGAGGACTTATGTTTTACCATGATTTGGCTTAGGGACTAGGCTGATTGAATGGTATATTGTCGTGATGTGCGATGATCTTGACCTGAGTTGTGTGACTCAAGGATCATTGTGTTAACATGTCTAGTTATCTGTCCTGAGTCTGGCGATAGTTCTGTATGCTGCTTTGTGCTTCGTAGTACGTACGACAAGTGCATGCTTATCCTGTCTGTACTTCAATGTTCTGTTTTGAGTCCCTGTGTCTAGTGAGCCTCCACTAGTCAAAGCCTGATGACACTTCAAGTGTCGACCCAATTGAGAGTGGTGGCAGGACGAGTTCCTAGTAGAGACGGTTCGTAGGCTAGTTGCCATGGGCCCCTTTGTCTAGCCGTTAGAGTTTGATGAGAGGGAAAAACCAGCTAGAGGCCTGGCTCAAGACATTGGACTTGTGTGTGCACACGTGGTCAGGGGTGTTGGACGAGCGTCGACGGACATCACCCTGAATAGTCACTCATTACTGTTGTTCCTTGGTTCCTTGTTCAGTGTCTCAGTACTACGTTCGAGGTGAGTGGGAGACGCTTGAGGTGTAGTGTCAGATGTCAGTTGACGCATCTGACTTTTCTTCTAGTGAGGAGGTACTTCTATCATAGGACACTGACTCTTGTGATTCTCATGATTCGTGTGATTTCTCGTACAACGTGAGTTCCTTCACGTGGTACTTCAGGTAGTCTGCATTTGGCTTCACCCGTGGTTAGTTTAGCGTACACGACGGTGAGATCGTGTATGTGTTAGTGCTTTTAAACCGTGTGATCTTGTGTCAGGCTTTGGTCTTTGAGGACAAGCCTACGCGACTATGTATCGGTTAGTGATTCCTGACTATGTGTCTAGGGATCTGTGTTCTTACCAATTAGGAGTAGTTTAGAGGGCTGAGATTTTATCGATTGTCATGTTTCTATTCAGTACGACTTTTCCTCTTTACTTCTGCTGTTCCTACTCCTGTTGTTACTCTTGTCGTTGTTACTGCTGTTCACTGCTTTGGTTTCTTGGTGGGGATCTACGGGACCCCTACTGAGCCAGTGACACGAGGCTCACCCCTGACTTTTCAGGTATGACTGCTTTTCTCCCTCGTGGTCTAGAGGTGCAGTGCGTGATTCTTAGTGCCAGCTTTGTCAGTGTTGGGCTTCCCCCGACTTGAGGGTACGTTCCCCTTTCTGTTGTACTATACTTTAGTTAGACTGGACTCTGCTAGCTATTGTAGTTTAATTTGTTAATTAAAAATGTAATTTTATTTCTACTATTTTAGCAATCCTGATCATAATAATATAGAATTGTTCAGTGCTTTATCTAGAAGTTCAATATACTTATACACTCCTTTTTATCCCTTCGGAGCTTTTTCGCTCTTGGGAGGCCTCGCAGGATCCAAGTGGTTTTAGATTTACCCGAGCCCAGATTCTGGGTCGTCACAGTCAACACCTTGCAGACTGCACAGTTAAAACATGCTTAAAGCACCATATATCTATGTAATGAAAGACCATCAATGCCCCATGATAAAAGTGGCAAGGAACAACAGTAACGAGTGACTAGTCAGGGTCACACCCGTCGGCGCTCGTCCAAATGCCCTTCACCACGTGTGCACATAAAAGCCCAATGCCTTGGGCCAGGCCTCTAGCTAGTTTCCCCCCCCTAGTACGATGCTACTACAAAGTAAGGGGGCCCATAGAAACTAGCCTAAAAATTGTCTCTCGGGAACTCGCCCTGCCACCACTCCCAGGTGGGCTGACACGCTAATGTGTCGTCAGGCTACGACTGGTGGAGGCTCACTAGACACAGAGACTCAAAATAGAAACATTGAAGTATAGACAGGCTAATGCGTACCTATCATACGTACTACAAGGCACGAAGCAGTATAGAGAACAGTCGCCAGACTCAGGATAGACAACTAGACCTACACACAGTGATCCTTGAGTCACACGACTCAGGTCAAGATCGTCGCTCATCATGGTAATATACCGTTAATCAGCCTAGTCCCTAAGCCAAAATCACAATAAAATACAAGTCCTCTATCCCAAGGCTGCACATAGGACTCTCGACTCCGTGTAACACAAATCACGAAACGTGAGGGAACATCAAAGCCCTTAGACCACATAGGCATGTAAACTGAGGTAAGATGGTACCTCCAAGCATCCAAAACCAGAGTCTCGATCCATACAGGATAACCGATACACTTACGAGGTCACATGTCATCTGCTAGGTCATAACTGGGTTGACCAGAAACCATAATGACCTAAGAAATAACACAAAACACTACTCGGTATGATGGCACATTCGAACACCCTATAACACGGTCACAGCCCTCATAGGACATCCAAGACATCCACGTATAATGGGCTAACCAATGGGTCAAAGCCAAGCCAACTAACACAAAATAAACACCGCACATAGCTCGGGATGAAGCAACTCTTCTGGGATCCCTCGACACACATATGACTCTCACGGAACACCCAAGGCATCCGTCGAGTCAAATGCCAACAAGGCATTGAATCCTCGGTTCACTAGAGCCCAAGACAACTCAAATAATATACCAAAAATAGAGAACATTAACACGCTCATTGCCTATGTCACGTTGGTTACCGCGCCCATATAGAGGGTCGCGATGTCACCAGAATGGGTCCAAGACCTGTAGCGCGTCAACGCGTTAATGTGGCCCACGCTTGGGTCGCGTTAATAAATGCGGCCAAAACCTCAAGCGCGATAACAACATAGTTGTGGCCATCGCCTGGGTCGTGATAATAGTCGCCGCCAGAACCTCAGGTGCGACAACATAAGAACGCGGCCATCACCTAGGCTGGGTTAACAAAGGATCGCGCCCATCACATTATTATCGCTGCCAGAATCTCAGCCGCGACAACATAAGAACGCGGCCATCATCTAGGTCATGTTAACAAAGGATCGCGCCCATCACATGGGACGCGTTCCCAACTGCCCAACTATTCATCACACTCAATGAACACAACCACATGATACAGTGTGTCTCTTTTGAGAACGCACCCCTTGAGAGTTTCACGTTAAAACATCAAACCCAAAAAATAGGAAATTCGGTCCATCATTTTGAAACTAGGCTATCAACCAGGGAGAGGCCTCGGAGCACAACTCCAGGGACGTACTAAGCCGGTGTCCAAAGGTAGAAAAATGAACAGACGAGGTCTCGGTTACTGGGAGTCCGCGCTATCTATGATGGGCGATTCAGGCCCGCTTACATGGGATTACCGTCAACATTTTGTCAGAGGTCCTCTTCAACCAGGCACGATAAAGTCACAGTCAGCTCAGTCAGCTCAGAAGAATGCGGCATATGCATTGGCCGATCCGCCCTAGGTGCTGAAGGGGCCAGTTGATGACATGGCAGATTTTAGCCAGGCATTTTCCAGGCTATTCAAGGAACCTGTGGTTGAGCTGAAAAGGAATCAGGAGGTTTAGCTCATGCAGTGGCGACCCAAGAGGCCAGTTTACCATTCCCAGGGGCAGGAGATCTCGCCTGATCTTTCTATTTTATCTCCTTCCCGCATCAAAATCCACCTTCAACAGCTCAGCTTTATTCCTCGGTCGCCACCTCTGTTGATTGATCTTTCCATATTCTGGTCTCCCCTTCTCCAAAAGTAGCCAATTGAGTTCTTGATTATTGATTGTCCATGCAGGCACTGCCTGTCAATTGATCTTACATCTAGGTGGTCCCCTGATGACCCCGCCAATCTCTCGGGTATGTGGTTCCGATCCACCGACCCGTTCTTCAGTACCATCTTCCATTCTCTCTGTCCTAAAGCACTTCCTCCTCCTTCTTCCTCTCTTCCATCTTGTTGCATGATCTCCACTGACCTCCAAAAAAAAACGTCAATTTTAAAATGGAGATCTCGGCAGAAGATTACGCCTTCTTCGATCCATCAGCTGCCCAGGGACACGAGACCCCTGCTTCTCCCGTCCCACTAGATTTGCTTTCCTCTAGGTTAGATGTAGGGTCAGGCGAGTCTAGGAAAATAGGGTCTAGGTCTAGAGAAGTAGGTTCTTGTTCTAGGTCATCATCCCCGTCCAAGCCAGAGCAGCATTCGCCTACGCGTCACTCCAAATCTGTTCCTGATAGGTTTTTACAAGATCTAGCTCAGCGATGTCGTGCTCTCTTGAAGTGTCCAGAATTTATCGCCACGGCGATTATGATAGAGGAAGAAGAATTAGACGGGGTGTGGAGCGATGACGGATTAGGTGTCTATGAAGTGATAGATGAAAAGGACCCAGTCGATTCTGAGGACAGCGATGTAGATGACACCGCCGACTTATATGCGCAAGGTTTAAAGAGGTTTGATGAGCCATCATCGGCGGTGGATGAACCTACAAAAGAAATTAATCTAGGAATCGAAGAAGATCCCAGGCCCATCATTATTTCCGCTAACCTCCCTTCAAGAATGGGTATGCCCCTCCACCACTCCCAGGTGGGTCGACCATCCGTGAAGTCTAGGGCTACGTCTAGTGGTTCCATCACTTGAAAAGTCCAAGCACTCCATTGGGATACTAGGAGCAAGCCAGTAATCATAAAATAATGCGAATATAACATAGACGTAGCATGAAATGTATTAGACGGGAATTAAACATACTCTTCTAACATTCCCAAACTAGCAGAGTGTAACGGACCAGGGACGGGGCGTTATGCGACTTTACCGCACCTCCCCCAGGCCGCTATGCTCACCCGTGCACATACAAAAATTCAAGCATGCAGACCATAATGCACCACCTCTGGGGCGTCATGCAATGTATGTCGCGCCTCAACCCACGTGTTATACTCACCAGAAAACCCTCCAAAACCACACAGATCATGGCGCGCCACGACTGGTGTGCCATGTGACTATAACGCACCAGGAGTGGTCTGTTAAAGTCACCCGAACATAGGAAACTCAGAAAAATCCACAGTTTACCACATCATATAACGCACCACGATAGGGGCGTTATACTGGCCATGGCAGACTGGGACTAGTCTGTCATGCCCCACAACCTACTGACCTACCGAAAACCACGGTTACATGACGGTCCACGAGCGGTCTGCCATGCAATGCATAACGCACCCCCTAGGGTCCGTTAAACATATAACGGCCTCTGGCAGGCGCATTATATCGACTAGGAAACGAGAGGGACAAGTTCGAAATCGAACTCCCCTCCGGTCAAGCCGGATCGGTGCGAAACAAAAGAAAAGGGGTAGAAGGAGTTGAATAACAAGTTTTCTACAACTACAACATGCATCAAAACGCTAAAACAATAGCCCTAATCAATTTTACAAGTATTTTTAACCTGAAAATTCTTAAAATAGACCTTGCACGAAAAATGATGTAAACGCCTATGCATGGACATGTATGTGGTACCAAAATGATCCTAGCGAAGTAAGGAGTCCATCCCCCTACCTCGATCGCGATGATACCCTCAAAAAATGCACATGCGGACGATGAAGCTCCGCGACCGTTCCCGACCCATACCAGTCCCACGCCCCACGAACCATGGAATGAAAGGTACTGGCGCGATCCTCGCAACGAGCCAGTTCCAACGGTACCTCCTGCGCCTCGATCCGGGGTCAACACGGCCCAGAACAGACGAGAATGGGGGCGGAGGAGAGGGAAAGAGTAAGAGAGGGGGAGAGAAACGAGGGAGAGAGAGAGTATTGAGTGGAGAGAGAGAGGGCAGCAGCGTGAGTTTATAAAATTTGATTTTTATTATTTTTTTTATTTTTAAAACTAAAATGACAGTTTAAACCCCCATTTATCTGAAATTACCATTTTGGATGAAATAAAAGTATCATTTTACCATTCATTTCTGACTTTAGAATTAAATTGTACATGCTCTAATCGACATGAGTGCCTCGTAACTGCTCGAGTCCTCGATTTTCCGCATCGGGGCGTGGCATAAAAGAAGAAAAGAAGGAGGAGTGGGCCCTTCACCAGTGCACACCGCCCTCAAACCCCCTTTGCCGGCACGCTTTCAAAATCCCCTCCGTTGGTACACTCTGAAACTCCCTTCACCGGCACGCTCCTAGACTCTTCCATGGCATGCCCTTGGTTCCCTCACCGGTACACTCTTTGTTTTCCTTCGCCGGCACACTCCTTGAGCGGTGCACCCCTCCTTCTTATTGTTGTTGAGCCCTTCGCCGGTACACCTCTTCATCGGCACGCTCTCCGCCGTCATTCACCAGCACAACCATGACCTCCCCCGGTGCACTCATCCCCTCCTGGCCTCAACCCCATGCAGCCCATGCAAGGACTTCGTTCCCCTTTGCAACCCCAACCCTGTGCAAACCTGCATGGACTTGGTCCTCCTGCATGCATAAGCCTTATACAAGCCCTGCATGGACCTTGCACGGACCATGCACAGACTTTGGCCCCCATATGCACGGACCATGCACTGACTTCACCTTGCATTGCACTTACTTCGTTCAGAACACGCACGGACTCCACCCCCTCCGCATGCATAAGCCTTGCAAAAGCCTTTCATGGACCATGTACTGACTTCCCCTGCATGTGCACTGACTTCGCCAGCATGTACCATGACCTTTTCCTTGGCATATTCCACAGGTGCACTGACTTTCCCCGCACGTGCACTGACCTAGCCAGCATGTGCATCGACCTTGCCCCCATGTACATTGACCTCCTTTCAGCCCCTAGCCCCGTATGCACAGACCTTGCCTGCCCATGCACCGACTTGACCTTCGTCCCTTGCATATGTACGGACCTCGCACTGACCTTGCCCCTGGCATGCATGGACTTAGCCCTTTCGCCCAAACCTGCATCCGTGCATATGCACAGACTTCATCCCAGAACCTGAAACCTGCACAGACCTTGTAATATCCCAGACCCTTTCGGATCCTTATTTTCAGATCTCAGATCTGCTTTCTCGGAGCGTTCGGCTCTGTCGTGTCTGAAATTTTATTTCGAACATCTTTCGTGTTCGGGTCGGCACGATCCAGGGTCGTTTCGGGGGCCCGGAGACGTTCCACGGCTTTTTCTACGGCTTTTTCTATTTTTCGATCTAATTTTCGGTAAATCCTTCGGCACGTCGTTACGGGCGAACGTGGTCGTTCACCCGGGCGTGAGTGGTACCGTTGCGATCGGTGCGTTCCGAGGATCGCGGAAACACTTTCGTATCCCGATGCCTTACTTGCCAACAAATAAAGGCCGCCCCAGCCCCTTCCAGCCCCCCATTCCCACTGTGTTCCACACCTCCACCAACACTCAAGCTCACCCCCAACCACCTGGAGTCTGCCTCATCGTCCTCCTCAGCCCTGCATCGAAGCTACACCAACTCTGCTGCTTCCAGATCCAGACAGAACCTCAGGTCCAGTTTCCAGGCTCCACCACGCCCCAGACGACATGAACCAGTGTCTGCACTCTTCAGTGACGTCATTCTGCTTCGAGACGACTTCGCTGCAGAAGTGGTCCCGCTCAGTTTCGATTTTGGCACTGATCGCGTCGACTATTTTCGTGCAACTATGCTAGATTCGCACCTGAACCTGAGTACCATTTGGTAGCGGTGGCATCATCTTCTATAGGGCGAATCAGCCCAAACTCTCTTCAGAATAGTTCTTCCTCTTCGAGTCGCAGTCAATCCAGATGTGGTCCCGTCCATTTTTGACGTCAGCACAGACCGTGGCGTCTGTTCTCCTGCAACTGCGCCTGACTGGTGCGATGCAGTCCGCCCAAAACCTGCAGCAGAGTCGTCAGCCTTGGCACACCTTCCTCTGCTGGTTTTCAGCCCAAGGCATCTTCACCAAAGTTGTGACCCTCGATGACGCGAAACCAAAACAGGTGGTTTTGTCCCGTTCTGACTTTCGTGCAGAAAATTCCAGCATGGCCATCATCAGCCTATGCTGCTGTTCACCCAGGAACTAGAAGCCAACCATTTCGGCGACCACGACTAGCACGGTGATCCAACAGTGGCCAGCTTCTGAGGATACGTAGTTCCCAATGTCTTCTACCACGAAGAGTTGGTCCCGCCACATTTGGATCTCTACAGCGAGTGTACCAGTCATCGCACCTCGACTGCACCAACCTATCTGGTGAGACAGACCCGTGCAGGCCCTCCACTGTGACCTTCCCCACCTTCCAGCGACCTCAGATCGGCGTCCAGATATCAGGATTTCTTCTGCATCCACCAGGCTTCGTCCAGGCACTGACGGCACCTTGTTCGGACATCGGAGCTAGGCATACGACATAGAACAAGCAGGCTTCATCCCGACAAGGTGGCGCGCAGATTGATCGTACGGCTTCCCCTCCCCTTGTTCCCCCCTCCTGCGTGAGGGTAGTGTGTTGTATTTTGAGCCCCTCCCCTAGTTCCCCCTCCCTACGTGGAGGTTGTTTTGTGCATGTACTAGCAGGGCCGACCACAAGCTCCACCGACGCAGCGTGTTTGCCGGGTGCACACGCTCCCCGGCGCGCCCTCGTCTCCGATCGGTGCCAGTCTCTTCAGACTCGGCAAGGTATAGATCTGACCGTTTTTGGCCGATCCGAGGCCGTAGAATCATGCCTAGGGCTATTGGGGAGCTTCCCCCTTGATTTCCCCCTCTCCTATGGAGGTACGGAGACGTGGTTGACATTTTTATCTTCCATTCACCGTTTCACCATTGGAACGACATAGCGGTCGTTCCAGAGACCGTCATGAGCATAACGCGCCCGGACAGGTGCGTCATGCTTCGTATGTTTTGAGTCTGGTTGGCCAAGGCTTAACGGCCCCTCGACTGACCACCATGTCTGGCATGACGCGCCAGTGCCGGTGCGTCATGGTTTTCGACCGTTGGTTTTTGACTGTTGGTTTTGACCGTTGGGGTCCTGGTCACATAACGCACCTAGGGAGGTCCGTTATGTACTATAACGCCTCAGGGAAGGTGCATTATTCTTAACGCCCTTACTTTCTACTTAATGCGTCAGAGCTGGTCCGTTAAGGTCCATAATGTTGTGTCCCTGAGTTTTGATGTTGGCAAATACCATGAGTTAATGATGTTTCTGCTTAAACAGTCAACGAATCTGCTACTGAATGATGTTTTGCTTATATAGTCAATGAGTGTGCTGCATACACTGTGTCAAAGTTTCTAATTGAGCTTATTCCATGTAGTAAACCCTTCTTCGTCATATTTTGCATACTACGTGTAGTTTTGGGGTTCTTTATCTCGTGCGGATTTTGCCTGATGAAGTCAGTCTTCGTGTTGTTCTGTTTACACTCTTCGAGTATGAACAGTGTTCATACCTCGTCTTGTTTTTGAAGTCCCACTTCGTGCTCAAAGGGGTCTGAATAAAACATCCATCCTTCGTGCTCTTTCATCATGTGTCATAGTACGTGGATGGTCTGTTCGTAGCTCGTGTAGTTTTCTGATCCTTAGTCTTTTATCTCGTGCATGAACAGTGGTCAGCATGCATGAATGTTTCAGGTCTTTCATTATCCTTCACCTCGTGCACCTTGGGGTTCTCATACTTCGTGTCGTCTCAACCTCGTGCATATTTCAGTATATAAAATCCTTGGTTGTCCACAGTGAACCTCGAGTATGAACAGTATTCATAACTCATGAAGGTCTTCTGATTGACGAGGTCGTGCTCGTGTTATTTTCACCATTTTATACCTCGTGTCATTTTCGCATCTTTAAACCTCGTGTTATTTTTTCTTTCTCTCATACTTCATGTCATTTTTCTTTCCTTCATACTTCGTGTCGTTTTTCCTTTCCCTCATACTTCGTGTCGTTTTTCTTTCCTTCATACTTCGTGTCATTTTTTCTTTCCTTTATGCTTCGTGTTTTTTTTCTTTCCTTCACACTTCATGTCATTTTTCCATCCTTCATACTTAGTGTTGTTCCTTGAGATTTTAGGGTTTATTCTCAATTTGCGTACCTCTCTCGTTTCATGGCCCACACGGCTGCTGATTGAAGCCGGAGAGGTACCATTGGATTGGTTGCGTCGCGAGGATCGCGCTGACGTCCACCATTCTTTGATTCGCGGAGCGTGGTTTCGAGCCGGGTCGGGAGGCGCCGTTTCTCCCTCAGGCCGGTTCACCGTCGAATCGTCACTTTCGTCGAATTCCAGGTAGGGGGATGGATTCTCTATCTCGCTAGGACACTGTCGGTACCACTTGTGCCGTGGTCCGACGCCCGTTGCATCGTATTTCATGTATTTTTCTGGTTGATGCATTTTAGTTTATTTAATGTTAAAATTATCATTTAATTGTTAAAATATATTCCATGGGCTTCGTATTTCATTTCTAGTGGCATGCTTAGACTTGTGTGATTGGTATGGGTTGGTTAGTTCAACAGGTTTTGTAATCCATCGCGTCCCCCGTCGATTTTCATCGATCGAGCGGGGTTTTTGATTCTGAAATCCAGAGTCACGAAACCCAGGTGATATAACGTGCCTTCCCCGGTGCGTTATGTCTCTTTAACGTGTCTCTAGTGGTGCGTTATATGAACAGTGTTCCGAGTTTCTTGTGAAGTTATTATTCAGGTGACTTTAACGCACCTCAGGTAGTGCGTTATAGTCCCTTGTATTAAGTTAAGGGTTCGTTGCCTTTAATGGCCCTATCCTCGTGCGCCATCCATTGTATGACGCCCCTACATAGGTGTGTTATATCCCGTGGTTTCTGTGGAGTTTAGACGTTCTGGAAGGCATAACGACTTATGAGAGGTGCGCTATATTCACTATAACGCCCCCTCTGTGGTCTGTTATACTCCCTGCGCCGTGTGTTACGTACGTGTCGACTTTAACACCCTTGTGCCAGCGCGTTATAGTCCTATAGCGCCCCTTCCTCGGTGCGTTATAGTCTGGGTTAACTGTGAATTTCCTGAGTTCTGTGAAGCATAGCGGTCCTTCCCTGGTCCGTTATGGTGTATAACGTGGAGGTTCCAGTCCGTTATATACTTGGAGTTTTCAAAAGCTTGCATGTGTAATTTCTATGCAATCCATGTTTCAGATGTGCCATGTTTAAATTATTTTATACACTGTGACATTTTTCTACATCCCATAAAGAGTAGCTTTCTCTTTCCTTGTGATGGAACCACTAATTGTAGCCTGACGACTTCCGTGTCGGCCCACCCGGGAGAGGTGGCAGGGTATTCCCATCATACGGTTTGTAAGCTAGTTTCTGTGGGCCCTCTCGCATAGTCAGTAGTGTCCTACTGGGAGGGAAAACTAGCTAGAGGCCTGGCTCAAGGCGATGGGTCGAAATTAGAAAAATTCCTAATTTCCTTTTTATTTAAACTCTCAACCCCCTCTCTCCTCCCTCATTTCGCACCTCTCTTTCTCTCTCTCATTCTCTCTCCTCTCTGGGTCTCTCGACGTGGGGTGCACACTATTGCGGAGCTGGCCGAGGCGAGGACGCGATGGAGTGATCAGGACGGAGGATAGAGCGGCAGTTTGAGTGTGACGTGGCGCGATCCCTCGGTGGATTCCGAGAAGGTGTCGTTCATGTTCCTGGTGATTTTTGGCGTGGATTAGTCGCTTCGACGCACGGTTTCTTCGGTGGAGGTAGGGAGATGGACCACCTACCATTCTTGCACGTTTTCCCTGTAGTTTTATGTCGTTCGGTGCTAGAATGAGCGAGTTTGGGCTCGTTGTAGTTTTTCGATGTTCGTAAGTTTCACCAAAAAATGGTGACGGTTCTACGATCAGTTAGTGTCAATGGACTCTCTGGAACGTCAGCATTTCATAGTCACTTATTTCATGTCGAGTGGCAGTCATTCGGGACCGTTTGGAACCCAGGAAGTCTAGTTACTCCATTTGGGTCAATTCAGTAGAATTGCCAGTTTCTCACTATTTCTCAACCGATCTGAGTCTCGTTGGAGTCTTTGTGTTATGTATGACTATCACCATTGTATCCCCTTCATTTTGAAATGAACGGGGCGTGTAAAGGCCACGATCGGGCTGATCCCATGTTTTGCTCGTCGTAACACCTTCGCGATTCAACGGCAACTGCTTAAGGTGCATGGGCGGCTGGTTTCGGACCATTTAACGTGTCTCGGTTTTAGGTTGAGTGGTCAGTCAATAGACCACTATGGGGCTTGAGCGGCCAGGAGTGGTCCGCCCATCCCTCCGTGAGCGGCTGGTCCTCAGCCATTCAACTTCTCCGTTGGGTTGAGCGGCCAAGTCCTGCCCGCTTATCCCAGTTAACCTTTGGTCAGTAGTTTTGTGTCGGTTCAAACAGGCAGTTTAGTCAAAACCATTCTGTCTGACACTGTAGTAGGTTGGTTGGCTTGAGCGGCTACTCCTTCACCGCTCTAGACTTTGGGTGGCCCAGCCCTAACCGTCCATCCCTTTTAGTGTCTATGGGTCAGTTCATGGTATTTACCTCAGGCCACCCTGTTAAACATAAGGTTGTTAACCCATGTATTGCATAATCAACCTAATTGTGATGGCAACCATTCTAGCCCCTACGACATCATATTCAATCACATCTTGTTGTGGCATAACACTTGGGGTTTCAATGAAGATGAGATAACGTAGAGGCTTATTCTTAAGTCTACTTGTTGGTTATGAAGCTTTCATGCGTCTGGCTGAAGACGAAAAACTTAACGCTTCAACAATTTCAGAACTCATTAAAATCAATTTTTAGAATTTTCTAGCATTTTTACGCATTTTAAACACTTTAAAATGGTGGCATATATGTTTATATAAAGGGGAAAGGCATTAACGGGTTGGGTGGGCCGGATCCGCCATGATCCGGATCCAGACCCAGAAGGAGACCCGCGACTAGGTCTCCTTCCCGGCCCGAAACCGGTGTGACTCGAGTAAAAACCCTAGCCGCTGTCGCAGCCCGCGTAGGTCTGGGGAGGCCAGGCCGCCGGCCACCGCGAGACCCCACGCCCTCGCCCGACCCCGCCGGTCTCCACCGGCCACTCCGCCATCGTCGCAGTCACCAGAGGTGGCGCAGGCTACGAACACGGGCAAGTCTGCCCTGCCCGCCGTGAACGCCATCGTGGAGGCTCGATCGGTCATCCCGCGCCACCACTCGCCGCCGCCTGCCATGGGAAGGTCCCTTGACTCTCAAGGGTGCTGGAGATCCACCTTTAACTACCTCATAAGGCCTGCTTCCCACAACACGAATGGTGACGGTGACTGGAAAGCCGTGATCGATACTCATTCTCTAGTGGGTCAATCAACACATATAAATATGCGTTTTACTTCTCTTGATCCCGGGAACATTTCCCTGGCATCAATCAGTCGATGATCATCCCATGAGTGACCCAATCGGATGACGAATATCAAGCCCCATGCAAGAACGGAAACAATGAAAAATAATATAATATTACTGATTTCGATCAAACCAGTAACCTGGCTCTGATACTACTGTAAGGTTTCGACCAGAATGCGCAGCGGAAATCATCGAAACCTTAGATTGCATATCGTTGCCAGTTTCTCGAAATCAAAGAAGATTGGTAAACCTGCGGTATAAAGAATGATTCTTTACCTTTGTGGGGTTGAGAGTCTCCCAAAACCTCGAAGACGAACGAGTGGAAGATCCCGGAGTTACGAGCCATTCAAGCGTCTGGCCTCTAGACGTATCCACACGAGCAGTGGAGGTAGACAAGATCTCCTGCATGATCTCCACGGGCCGACCCGATCTTAACACCACCATCCACCGAGGAGGAAGGAGAGAGAAAGAGGGAGGTGCGCCCCTAGAAGAGAGAGAGAGGAGAGAGGGCAGCCAGGGTTTTTGCCTGTAGCTTGGCCAGGGTTTATCCCTTCAGTGTATATTTATAGACCTTTGGCATTTTTAACAAAAACCCAATAACTGTCTATAAAGTCCACCCATCCCAATCTGTCCAATACTCTATTATTTGTGACCCTCTAGGCCCAATAGTCGGTTTGGTTTTCCAACCCATTAAGTAAAGAACTCCTTCTTAACTTAATGAATTCTATTCATTAACTCTTAAAGGTCACCTAGTCGGCTCCAAGGAATATGGAGACGAGAGGATCCCCTACCAAGGTAGGAATGCAACTAGTATGATAGAATGTATGAACCTATGTGCACCGGAGTGCATGCAAAATCTAGCCTAAAGCTAGCAAATAATGTTCAAACATTAGGGCAAACATGACAACAATAATGTAAGAATAAATAACAACCAGGGGGAGATAATAGACACCCAAACAATTATGAAATGATATGAAATAATGCACAAAATATCAATCTCAGGTGCACTGTAGCACAAACGCAGTCGAATGGGAGACCGCTCAGGGAGGCTAAACGGCCATAGGCAGGACCATGTAGTGACAGGGAGCAGTAAAATAAGAAAAACACAGAACTATAAGAAACTGGAACAGGGGAAGTAGAAGCGTACCTGAACAAGATGGACGGTCTATTGAACGACCGTGCAACATGTAAAACGGCTCTGAAAGGACCGCGAAAGGATAGCAAATCCATAAAAATATGAACAGCAGAAACATACCTGAGCCTAGAGTAGACAGTCTAGAGAACGACCATCCACACTATGCGACGGCCCCAACAGGGCCGCTAAAAGCAGCAAACTCATAGAGACATCAATGACATAAACAAAAAGGAAGACCACACCTGAGACAATAGCCAAAACGGTCTATCGATCGGCCGCTGGAAGATATAAACGGCCCTCAAAGGACCGCGTACACTCCCAGGAACAGAAACCAAGAATGCACGAGATGGCAAACACAAAAGGACTAGAAACTCAACCAAACACATAGGAACGCAGGTCAACAAAATAGAAGCACAATAGGCACTAGGTGTCCCACCGTGATCGCCACAAAATTAGGATGTAGATATATTTTCCTCCTCTTTCCCCTCCTTTCTAAATCAAGATATGGAGATAAAATGCTAAATGGGGGAAAAGGGTGAATAGATCGTGATCTCCACCAAGACATGAAGTGCAAAAGAATAGCACCACGTACCTTGGAAAAAGGGAGACGGATGAAGACACTCGCGAAGGTGCAGCGCTCATACGAGTTGAACACGGTCCAGCAGGGACCACTCAAGGAAGTAGACGGCCGATCGATAGGCCGCTTACAGTGCTGGAGAGAACGCGGAAGAATGCTCGGCTGGCGCTCAAACAGTCCGTGATAGGCCGCTAACAGTGTTTGGGCGGTCTGATGAAGACTACGCAACCTTGCAAATGGACAGACCGCGTAGAGCCTCCAGACCCCAAACTGTGGAACGTATTCCTCCACCCCTTCCAGCCGGCCAGAGGGGATGGGCCTCGTGCTTAGACTCCTGTTGACCTGCAAAACAAAGCAAATGACAAGAAAGCACAACCCAAATTACACATATATCATTGAAAGCCGAGGGCCCACCATGCGGAGTACGTGGGACCGTCCAGTACGTCCAAGGTTGTCTCATTCATAGCCGTCTCATCACGATCAGACGACTCGCCACCTTGACAATGAGACCCCCACGGGTCCATCACAACTCCCCTCCCATCATACCCAAAGTTTCCGTTTTGATGGCTCCCCACTTGAGCCAATTTATTGGCCGTTAATGGGGAAGTTCATGGTTCGTATTCTCCCCAACTAGTTAATACACAGGGTGGCTATATACCTGGGTGGGAGGGAGGTCATTACTAATTTTTAGGGTGTAACTCAGCCAGTTAGCCTCCCCTTTTCTTTATGTTTTTGGTGTCAAACACAAGATCTAACATCAGTCATGTAACATGTTTGCAGTTGGGTGTGCTTCGGCTGGCTTTGCCCCTTTAAAAAGGTGGACACCACCGAGGCCTCTTCTTTCCATTCTTTTGATTTAGGGCAGGCTTCTACCCAGGAAACTTGTGAGGGGAACTTGTTGTGTGCCATCTTGATCCCCATTGTGGGTCAAGGGAAGTTAGTGAGAAGCATGTGGTAGTCAGAGGCGCCCCCTTCCCTCAGAGGCCTTCCTCCCACCCTCAAAACTTTCAGAGCCCCTCCCCCCTCCCTTCCCACCTCAAACCAAAACAAAAATAAAAAACAAAAGGGGGGAGTTGGCAGAGCATGAGGGGTGTTTCGCAAGGTGTCTTGCTCTGCAAGTACTTGACCAGCTAACGGGAGCAAAAAATACCATGATCCCCTTGATTAAAACCCCTCAGAAGCTTATAGTGTTGTTTAGCAAACCAGGGAAACTCTTATTGGGTGTATAACAGACGGACCTCCACCGTACTATGTGCATATGCCCAAAGAAATTCCCCTCGCTCTGGTCAAACTTTGGTTTAGCACATTGGGGATTAAAATATGTATTGACCAAGTCATCCTTAATACGAGGTTAGAATTTTGAATCGTGCCAGATTCAAAACCCAATAAATTAAAAATATTTGCCGCATCGTTTAACAATTTTCTAAAAAAATTTTAAAATATTGAATTAACAACAGAACCAACAGGCGCCATATTTTGACTTAGTGACCTAGATCAAGGCGCTAATTAACTAGCGACCCGACAGAAGGTGCTAATTACCTGATTACTATTTCTCGTGCATTTTAACAGTAACCTGATGATAGGTTATATATTATAGGCACTATATTCCAGTCTGTGAGTATAGTCCCACGTTTTACGTTGTTTTATATCGATTACCCTCAACTCTCCGTGACTTATAAGCTCTCCATTAGACATTCCGTTCCTTTGGACTAGCGAGTTTGTCATAGAGACCTCCGTACATCCACCTCATTTCCCCTCCCATCTACCCCATCCCCCATCACCTATCTCCACCCTTCCCATCCAGTTCACAGGTAATAGAGAACCATCAGATTGCAGAGGGTGCCACGCTGTTATCATAGAGCAACTGGAGGCGTACCATATACCGTTGGAAAGAACATCAAGTTAGCTTTGCAACAGAGGTGGTCTCGCCATCTTTCAACATCGGAGCTGTCTGGGAGATCCATTCTCCCCCAATTGCACAAATCAAGCCAGACTAGCAACCTGAGGCGAGTTCCAGGAGCCACCACGGCCACACCCCTTGGCTTCTGGAGGCGCCACTTTGCCGAAAGCTTCTTCCACCTGTCAAAAGTCATCAGCGAAAAGTGACACCCTGATCAACATCCGGAGGAGTGATTGCCAAATTTTCTCCCCCAGGTGCTCTACTCTGTCCACTCTTGGACTGAGCCGACACCTGCTCACTCATCTGGCTGCTCCAGTCTGCTCTAACCTCTGTCGGCATTCCCACATGTGTTGTTTTGAAGAGGACTCAACGAGGGTTACAAAGACTCCTGCCATACTCAAATCAGAGTTCGGGAGCGCTCGTGGAGGCCTCTTCTTCCTTCTGCTGAGGTCCCTCTACTGACAGAACCAGAAATCAGAGGCCCTGTTTGCGACCTGTCCCCGCCCAGCACCGGCGACCAGGGAATTCAAAAAATTTTAGGCGTCATCCTGAACCAACTACAAAGATTTTTCAATTGGTCTCATCATCCACAAAATTCCAGAGTGATCGCAACAGTGACAACTCCGACTGCCTGTCCCCCATTCCTGAAGGCGGATAGAACCGACATCGCCCACCGGTTTGGTTTCATTTAAGCTCTCCCCTTCCCCGCCTGGCCGGCTTAGCATCCCTCCCTACGTGGAGGTAGTTTTGGTTGTAATTCAAGTTAATCCACATCCCGAGATCCCCCTCCTATGTGAGGTGTAGTGAGTGTATTAGCAGGTCGCCATCTGAAGCTTCGTCGATGCAGCGTGTTGGAAATAACCACTCTTCCCCGCTCGCCCCGTCTCTGGCCGGGATCAGCGTCTTCATGCCAATCAGGTGAGCTCTTGATCACTCTCCTCTGCTGGTAGCATTATCTTTTCTGGCTTATTATTGCTTTCAATTGCCCGTCAGACAGTGAGTGAGGGCCCGGTCTGAAATCCCCCAAATCGAGTGCCACCGCGGAGCGAGTTGTGAGAGTGGCCCTACAACCCACTCCCTCGGTGTGCTGACTGCCCGTCGAATCAGACATCCTAGATCCTTAGGGGTTCAGCCCCAAGCTAGCCAAACCCCTGGAATCTCAAGGTCTAACCTTGGACCCTCACCACCATCTTCCTTCAAGAACTTCACGAGAGAGAGAGAGAGAGAGAGAAACAAAGAGAGATAGAGAGAGGGAGAGAGAGAGAGGGAGAGACGAATGGGGGGTTTCTTATGCTATTATTATTATTTGTTACAGAGACCCATCTCGTAGAGAGAGAGAGAGGGAGGGAGGGAAGAGAGAGAGAGAGCGGGAGGTTGGGGGAGCGACCATGATGGCCTGGGAGGTAGTCTGGTGTGCTGGAACGGTGACATGTAGGGGAGCCTGTGGTCGCCTCTGGCTCTACATGGCGGAGTGGGGAACTGGGGGGAAATGATGGGGTTGGCATGGACGGGTCCTGGTGGGGCATTGGCAAGGAGGAAACGGACGACGGGGGTGTGGGTTCTGGGGCTCTACTGCAACGGTGGACTAGTCGGGGACGCCCTTCTTCTGGACGACCATGGTGAGGGGCTCTCCTGGGATGCACTTACCATCTCCATCACCATGTCCGAGCCCCAGTTGCAGCTGGAGTACAGCGCAAGGTGGTGCCCACCACCACAGCCAGCTTCATGGACGCCAACAATGCCACCACAGAGGACATCGGTAGGGGCCTCGCAGTAGCTGACGGTCTGCATGACGGCCACTCGTGGGACGGAGTTGCAAGTGATGGTCGGTGAAGGGTGGCCTGGCTCTGCATGGCGGGCTGGGGATGATGCAACGGCGAACTCGTGGGCAGCATCCATGGGCGACGGCTCTGCTCGAAGTGGCTGGAGAAGACGACGATGTGCTGTGTGAAGGGGGACCATGGTGGCGACGCCACTATTAGTCGTTACTGGGGACGCTGCATGCACAGCCACGGCACGAGACAAGGGAGGTGGCAGGTTTGTGGCGAGGAGCAGGCTGCCTAGGGCTGCATGGGGGCCTGCCGGTGAAGGGAGCAGGCCGCATGGGGGGCTGCAGGTGAAGGGTGTAGAGGCGGGGGTATAAGTGTTAGCAGGCGGAGGTCATGCGCATGGGCAACACCAGAATGGTGCAGTGTAGGTACGTGCAAGTGGTTATGGGCTGCATGGCATTGTAGGTGGATGGGCCAGTGCACAGGTTAGCCTGGGTAGCAGAATGGCAGCGTGCATGGCGATGGGGAGGGGCAAGTTTTCACAGGCGGGGAATGCAGGAGAGCACAGGCGGGGTGGGAACGGGGAGACGGCGGGCTCCTGTAGATGGCCCTGGGTGGGTCGACCCCTCCCATTCTTGACGGGACAGAATGGCAAATATTCCTCTGTTTCAGACCTTCACATCCCAGATGCTCTAGCTGGGGGTTGTTTGGGGATTAGAGGTTGCATTGGGTGGGGAAGAGAGTGGGGAGGGGTGGAGGAGAGATGGAGACCATAGGTAGTTATTTTTCATCTTTCACAAAGTCTTGTTACCCTCTATGTGTGTTCAGAGGAAGGGAGAAGATCTCCGGGTTCCCTCCATTGTCTTGGAGGAAGAGAGGATTATTCCTCTAGTCTGTGATCTGCTGGGAGCAGGTTGCTGGGTTACCCTTTGAGGTGGGCAAAGGAAGGGAGGGAGTTCCTCCAGTTGGTCATTTACTTCTGGTGTCCATAAGTTTGAGGAGGGTGTTCCTCGAGGGCAAGTTGTTCGTCGGCAGTTGTTAGTAGACTAAGTCTGCTGTGATCTCGTTGCATTCTGCAAGGAAGCCTTACTCTGTGGAGTAAGGGGTGGGCGTAGATTGTGGGTAGCAATCGAACCACCTAAAAACTATCTGTCTCGTGTGGTTTGCCTTATCCATCTATTATATCTTTGCTTGCACACCCATCGCTCGATTTATATCTTCTTTGATAGTGCTTCTATTCGCAAGTGTTGGGTCCGATTGTCGGTGAGGTCTTGATTTGTTCTTGTTAGATCGAATTTGGGGTAATCTACTCAACCCCTCCCCTTCTAGCTCACCTTCCACATAGTCTGTCAATTGATATCAGAGCAGGTTCCACGAAATGTGGTCTAATGCTCAGGGAAATGCTGGGGTGAATGGTCCTCGTAGCTTCACGACTGAAGGACAATCTATCAGTCATCCTCCTTTCTTCAATCGGACTAACTATTTCTTCTGGAAGAATAGGATGGAGGTTTTCATACAAGTGCAGAGTCATAGACTGTGGAGAGTAATCACCACAGGACCATACGAGCTTCCCCTAAATGAGGATGCGTGGTCAGAGGAACAGGTGAATCTTTTAGCCATCAACTGGACAGCGCTTAACATTATACAGTGTGCAGTTCACCCGGAGGAGTTTGCCCGTATCTCGGCCCGCAAAATGGCAAAGAAGATGTGGGATGAACTGGCCTTGATCTACGAGGGCACCTCCCAAGTGAAAGCTATGAAGGTAAATCTGCTGACCTCTGAGTATGAACTGTTCAAGATAAAGGCAGAGAAGAACATCACAGAAATGTATGCCAGGTTATCTTTGATCACCAACAGCCTTAGGGGCTTTGGAAAGGAAATATCCAAAGGGGATATTGTCAGAAAAATCTTGAGTTCGCTTACCCCTGCATGACACACCAAGGCCACCGTTATAGAGGAGTCTACGGACCTATCGACAATGTCCACGACTAAATTAAAAGGATCCCTCATGACGTATGAAATCAACTTCAAGAAGAACAGAGAAGCAAGTGATAAGAAAGGGAAGACGATTACGCTGAGAGCATCTCATCATAGTAGTAGTAGCAGCAACAGCAGCAGCAGTGACGAGTCGGCTTTGGACTCCGTCATGGTGTTAAGAGCTGTTATGTATCGTATTTGTCGTGCTGTGTCCAGCGACCGATGTGTTGTGAAGGGTCATTTATTATTTCAGGACATGAAGGTAAGCTGAGATTGGCAATTCTCCTTGTGCTTTGTGCTGATGCTAGTGCTCTCTTTCTTTGCACTTTGGCTTCTTGTGACCGGTTGTTCGCTGGATCAGTACTCATGGTGTGCTATTTGCAATTTTCATGAATTACGGTGGCACCGTATGTGTGCTGAGATGCGGATACTGAGGTATTTTCTTGATGTCTGTATGCATTGTATGAGTGCACAGTGGAAGCGTGTGGGCTAATAACCCATGGGCCGAGGATCGTTGTTGTGAGATTCTTGCCGTTCAAGAGGTTTGTCTTTCTCGATGAGACTTCATCTTGGCTTCCCGTGCCTTGATGTCGTCTGTTGCCATGCTGTTGCTAGAGTCCTTCTAGTGTTGGCATTGACATTTATGAGTATTAGGGATCTGTCGACATTCTTGCTGATTGAGTACCCTCTACTCTGCATTTCTTTCTTGGGTGTTGTGTCCTCGAGGCGTTATCGTGGTCCTTGAGATGCATTCCTCGAGATCGTTGTTCTCTTGTTGTCGTGGGTCTTTTCTTGGTGAGCTGCTCGATGCTTGACTAATCCCTTGTAGTCATGTGTTCAGCTATTATTGTGCCTTGATGTGACCCAACTTATAGTTGTGTTCCGTGGTTCTGTGTCCCGTACAGAGCCGGGATCCTACAAGTGCTGTCGTTGTTGTCATTTTTAGCATTGTTTCTCTATGATTTTGTGTCTCTGTTGTGGACTGTGATCTTGTCGGTTAGCTTTGCTGTACTCTTCTCTTCTGGTAGAGTTAGCTTGCGACTAGATCAGATGTTATATCTGAGTGAGGACTGACTTGATTGTGTTTGTGGTCCGGTGCTGTTGTCATTGGTGTCCTGTGTGCCAGGTGTTCCCTGTTACCTTTGGCACTAGAGCCGATGATGTTGTCAAGCTATCAGCTATGAGGACTATATTTCCTTGTTTAAGCTGATGCTTGCCGTGTCTGTTGTTTTGTTTCTCGATATCTGTTGTCGTGGCTTGTGTCGTGTCTCTTTCCTTGTGAGACGTAAGCGACGTTGCCTTGCTTCGGAGGTGTTGGACTTGTGTTCACTTGTGTCGTACTTAGACCTGAGTGTGTACTTGTGATTATGGTCTGACTGTGTTCCTCTGAGCGGTGTTTCCCGGGTTTCACGTTGGTGTCGTTAGGTTGTTCTTCCATACTTCTCCTTTGCTAGTCCTTAAATTTCGAGGATGAAATTTCTTAAAGGAGGGGAGGATGTAATGCCTTTTGACATTGCGGTTTTGTAGATTTCAACATGGTATCAGAGCATGGTCTTGGGCCCAACCCCATATATTTTTTTTCTTGCCACCACCCAATTAATCTCCACGGCCCATCTTGGCCGTGAGAGGGAGTGTTGGAATTTGGGCATAGTCCCCGGGTAATAGTCAGAGCGCCATAGGGAGCTCAAAAAACAACTTATGAGAAATAGTTGCCAAATAGTTATCTTGATTGAAACAAAAATAAAGGAAACTTTTACTGCTGTTTTCAAAAATCAGATATGGTCTGATTCTGATATTATTCATAATAACTCTCATTCTCTGAGAGGGAGAATATGGCTTCTATGGCATCCGAGTTTCGTGGATATTAGCAAGATCAGTCAATCAGATCAATTTATTCATGCTCAATGCACTAAGGTGGGCACAGGCTGAAGTTCAATTTGACTGCCATATATGCTTCGAATTTTCTGCAAGAGCATAGAAAATTATGGCAGGCACTAAGCTCAGTAGCACCTTCTGCATCTGTGAATCCACGGATTACGGCGGGAGATTTTAACACCATAAGATACCAAGAAGAGAAGATTGGGGGAAATCTGGTTCCGCTATCCATTCTTGGAGAGTTTGAAGATATGATTAATGGTTGTAATCTGATGGACATGAGACCAATTGGAGGCATAATGTCATGGAGCAATCAATCTGCAGGTCAAAGGAGAATTGATGCAAGATTAGATAGGTGTTTGATTAATGATAAATGGTTGAATCTTTATCCAGATAGTTTCATGGAATATGGAAATCAATTATTTTCAGATCATAATATGATCAGAATTTTTTTCTGAAAAGGAACCAGAGAGAGGTAACAAGCCGTTCAGACTTTTCCAAACGTGGGCTAAGCATCCACAATTTTTGGAAGTAGTCTAGCAGGAGTGGAACGTTGAAGTTTCTGGTATCCCACCATTTGTTCTGCATGAAAAGCTTAAGAACGTGAAACAAGCTCTCAAGAAGTGGAACAAAGACATCCTTGGGAATGTCCAGGATAATTTACAAGATGTAAAGCAACATTTTATGGACATTCAAAATGCACTTCACAGGACCTGAAGAATAGTGAGCTTATTGACAAAGAAAATGAGGCAAGAAAGGCATATATGCAGGCATTAGAAAGAGAAGAAAACTTTGTGAAACAGAAGTCCTGTCAATCCTGGTTATCTTTGGGTGATTCTAAGACTCAATTTTTCTATTCAGCAATTAAAGCAAGGGGAACTATTAATACTATCCGAAGGTGCAGATTGGAAGATGGGCCATCCATAGATGACCTTTGTAGAGTGAAACAGCATGCTGTTGACTTCTTGCAAAAACTCCTGAATCAAGGGCCTCATCAGCCTCTTGGGTGGCGTCCCCAGTTCTTGGTGGCGGTAATTCGGTACTTGTATCAGGTTATCGGTACGCTGAGCTCTGGGATATTACAGTTGGTATCAGAGCGGCGTTGAGGAATGATTAAGGAATCGAAACGCATGGCGATTGTCCAGAACTAGCCCAATTACACTATCTACACTACCTTAGGATGTTTTTGTATGATTAATGTATTTTTCTACTTATTATTTGCTTGTTAGCTGTTCGAGATGCCACCTCGGCGTCAGAGAATCCCGGTTCCCCAAGAAGAGAGTAGTGTACCTACTCTAGTTCCTATTGTTCCAGTCCAAGAGGATGCGCCTGGTAGTCGCGGGCGGGTATTAAAGGAATTCCTGCTATTTCACCCGCCGACGTTTGAAGGCCAGACCGACCCGGATGCTACTAGAACTTGTCTCGATGCCACCGAGCGCGTGTTTCATTCCATGGAATGCGTGGATGATGAAAAGGTGATGCTCGGTGCTTTTTAGCTCCAGGGAGCAGCTCTGACATGGTGGAACACCGAGTGGGAGATTTCCTTCCAATCTCGTCCACTCCGTCAGATTTCTTGGACCGAGTTCGTTGCTACGTTCAAGACTACTTTTAGCCCGGCTTATCTCCGTATGGATAAAATGCACCAATGTTTACAACTTGTCCAGGGTGGAATGTCGGTGCTCATGTATCGGAACAGGTTCTTGGAATTGGGCCATTATGCGCCCCATATTCTGGCTAACGAGGCACTGAAGACAGAGCAGTTTCTGCGAGGCCTCCGTGCTGAATTGAGGCAGCCGCTGATTGTTGCCAAGATTACTACTATGACTGAAGTTTATCAGGCAGTAGCAGCATTAGAGCTAGATTTGACAAGGTCCCTTGTCCCTTCTCCGGCATTGTCGATGCAGTCGATGACTCAACTTCCTCCGAGTTATTTGCCTCCTGTACCTACATTTCCTTCTGCCAACCCTGCAGACAGTGGTGCAGCTTCTTCTGGCAGGTCTCAGTTTAGAGCATATAAGAGTAAGAAGAAATCCAGGAGATGATTTGAGCGACAGACTCCGTTTGATGCTACTCAGCAGCCAACCCCTTCCTTTCCGCGGTGACAGGGTTCTGCAAGAGGTCAATCAAAAGGTTGTGCGTGATGTGGTGGTAGTCACCCAGGCAGGCGATGTTCGTTACCAGTGGTGTGTTTCTGATGTGACCAGCCAGGGCATATTGTGAGAGACTGTCCGATGCGACCAATTCCAGTGCAGTTTGCTTCTGTAGCTCCATCCCAGCCATCTCAGTCTCAGTTCAGACCTCCACTCCCACCACCGCAGCCGTCTCAGCAATTTCAACAGACGCCGATCACCCAGTACATCTCTCTACCAAGGGCAAGACCTCCAAGGATCGCCCGGCTAGCAGCAATGAAGTGAATTCGGTTGATTTCTCCCCGACAAATGGAGACAAGGAGAAACTAAGTCGAAGGGCAATGGCAAAAAGTCTGACGCCAAAGCGGCTGCCAGTGTGCTAACGGAGCGCATGAAGTGACCATATTCATTTAGAAAAGAGCACACAAAAATGCTCTTTGATTTATGTATGAAGGAGAAGCTGCTCACCCTGCCAGAGTCACAGAAGCCAGCAGAGATAGACAAGATAGACGATCCCAACTATTGTATGTATCACTGAAAGTTGGGACATACTATTGCAGATTGCTATGTCTTTAAAGACATAGCCAAAGACCTTATTCAAAAAGGTCTAATAAATATGTTGGGCCATGCGGTTGACCCTCCACAACCGCATCCCTGGAGCCGGCCAAATTGGTCACCCAATGTGGTCTACATGACGGCCCTAGTTTCAAGTTCAAATGCTGCCGAGGTCGGGTCATCTAATCAACAATCCCGAGTTGCCCCTGAACCATCGCGTTGGCTGATGGCGGAGTGCCTCGCCATGAGAAGGATCCTCCAGAAGATCCGCAGGGAGATTTATCAGCGGAGGCGGGAGCGGCGGGAGATATTGTAGTTCCTCCAGAACCTGGATGATCAGTTGGCAGCTTTCCCTCAAGGGCCGATCAGGTTGCCCACTGCCCCACGCAGGCCAAGGGTAGAAGCTTCACCGTCCGCCCCGCTGAGACTCGGTTCGGGGGCATGGCTTTCAGAGGAGTCATCGGACTCATCTGTAGATTCAGAGCCCGTGAAGTTATATTCCTTTCCCCATGAGAAGACACTACAAATCTTCTTTGCTTGTTGTCGCACGGGGTTGTTGAACCTCTCAGCAGCACCTAGTCATCAGTGGCCAGGCGCTCAGTTATATCAAGACTACTACCCCTACCATGAGGCAGTGGGCCATATCATCTTTAACTGTCAATCCTTCAAGGACCTCACAGAAGATTTCATTGAGGGATAGTTAACATGGGTGACTCATTGGTGCACCCCCCAAAGCTTCACATGTAGGAAGAGATTGTGAGCTCGTCACTGGGGAGTGTGATGGAAGTTTGACGTTGTATTGTGTAACATGAAAAAAATGAAAGGAAGGGAGCACGTGGTGCTCTAATGGAACCGTGATCGTCAGAGGATAAATCCTCAAATAAAGAAAAAAAGGACCACATGATGTACCTGTGATGGGAGATGAAATGAGGGCTCTGCCTCCTGAAGTCCCACGATCAATGACACCCAAGAGGGGGGGTGAATTGGGTGTTTATAAATTTTAAGAAAACTCTCTCTCTCCTTCCTGCTTCTCTGTCTCCCGAGTGCTGACTTAAACATAAGAGGGTTGTCTCTTGGGATAACATCAGGAGCTCCTTCTGACGCCCTTTGTTTCTGGTGTTTGCAGGCTTCCACGAGTGCCGGGTGGTCTTCTCTGATAAATAAATAGAAAAGTGTGGTACGAGGACTAGAGACCAATTTTCTGCCTCTACAATGTGGATATTAAACGCCTGAGGCACATGTCGAGATTAATCGAGTGATCTGTTAGTAAGGTGATGTCTTAACGGAACACTTGCCAATTATTCGATAAATCTCGCGGAGGTCGCACATTCCATTTCTTGTATGATCGTTGAGATCGTACGCCCTTAGGGAGAAGGACATGCACTGTCGGCCCTAATGGGCAAGTGGGAGATGTTGGTCGGTGGATGTCCATTGGGCCCGCCCAATTATAACCCGCCAAGGAGGCCCACCTCCTCCATGCCTTGGGCCAACATGCGCAAGAGACATGAGGACATGCGCCAGGCACGTTGGGCCACGTGCACCAACGTGACTAATGCTGCATGGTGCCACCCTGCCTCTTCTTCTTTTCTCCTGTGATTTCTTCCTCCTCTTTGTTTCTCTCATTCTAACCACCGCCTCTTCCCAACTGTGAACTGCCAAAGTCTCCTCCCTTTTTATTTAATAAATACCCATGCAACTGAGGTTAAAAGTGTGGATGCTGGTCAGTTCTCTCTCTTTTCTCCTCTCCCTTATGTGAGTGTGGTGCAATGTTATAAAAGAGAGAGAAGCTGCGGCGCATGTGAGATTTTTATCTTTGTCGTTGGTGACGATCATGGAGGTACGTTACCCTCGCAATTGGGATTTGAATTGTGATATTACGAAGGTGACTCTGATAATCGTCTTCACACCTTTGCAATGAAAGATTTGTTATTGCTTCTATTTTGATATGCGTCCTTCTACTTTGAACTCAGTTATTTTATTCTGGGTCACCCAACAATAAAAAATACACAATTTTCCACATTGTCAGTTGATTTTGAGTCAAATATACAAATGTCACCTCATCTATCTCCGTACAGTTTTGGTTTGCCTACTCACCGTATGCTCTTGTCCCCATCTCTTGCTCCGGTTGTATGTGTGTGTATATATTAGGAGTCTAGGATGGTGCAATGAAAGGGGAATGCATGACACACTTCTCTTTAAAGAAGTTATTTTCAAGAGTATTTCTATACAGAATTACAGATACAAGCTCATCAAAAGTACTCATGCAAATGTCACACGGCCAGTCTGTGGAATCGCTTCCAACTTTGGATTGCACGGAATCGCTACCAAACGAAGGGCCGACTTCCTTCTAACCGTAGTCCCCGGGACCTCGTCCATGCCAAAATCCTGCGCACTCGCCCCACCCGGCAAAGCCCAGTCGAAGTGATACAGGACGTTGGCGAGCGCCAACTCGATTCCACAGATCGCAAAACTGATTCCGGGGCAAACCCTCCTCCCCGCACCGAACGGGATGAACTGGAAATCGTTTCCTCTGAAATCAATTTGACAGTCCAGGAACCTCTCCGGTCGGAACTCCTCCGGCGACTCCCAGCTCGCCGGATCCCTTGAGATCGCCCAGACGTTGATGAGGACCCTCGTCTTCCTGGGGGCGTCGTAGCCCTGCAACTGGGTGTCCTCCATGGATTCCCTGGGAAGCAGAAGCGGAGCCGGGGGATGCAGACGGAGCACCTCCTTGATGACCGCCCTCAGGTAGCTCATCTGCGCGACGTCATCCTCTGTAGCCATGGGCTTTCCTCCGGTGATCTCCCTCACCTCCCTCTGCGCTCTCTCCATAGCCCCGGGGTTCCTGACGAGTTCCGACATCGCCCACTCTAGGGACATGGACGACGTACTCGTTCCGGCGCTCACCAGGTCCTAGATATAGAAGACGTGGAAAATTCTGATGAGAATTTGAAGAACAGATCGATAAACCAACCCTTGGACCTAGCGAGTAATATTGCAATCCGACTAACCCAACCAATGATCCATCAGATTGGGAGGAGCTACTAATTACCACAAAGATGCCCTTGATGTCGCTTCTAGAGATGGAGAAGCCCCCCATGGCAGGATCTCTGTGAATCGATAGAAGAACATCCACGAAGTCGCCCTCTGGAGCTTCATCTCCCTCCCATGGTCGGCTCTCGTGCTCCTCGACCACCTGGTCGAGGAAGCCGTCCCACTTCTTGAACACCTTCTGGAGCTTGGCATCCACGCCGAGGAGCGTTCCCAACCAGGCGAGTGAGGGGAACGCCTCCGTGAATCTGAGCTCCGTGACGGTGGATTTGGCCTCCTCGATCAGTTCCCGGAAGGTTTTGCTCCTGTCGTCTCCCCCCGAGCATCTCCCGGCGACAACTCGGCTGATCAGAGCGTTCGCGAACGAATGGAAGGCCTCGCTGAGGTCCACCACCGCCACAGACGATGGCAACGACGCCGCGCGGGAGATCTTCTCGACCATGGCTGCCACCTCCCCCGCTCTCACTCCCCCGAAGGACCGCACCTTCTTGGTGCTGAGCAGGTGGACGATGGCGGCCTTCTTGGCCTGCCTCCAGTGCTCGCCGTAGGGGGCGAAGGTGATGTTCCTGGAGCCGTAGCTAAACACGTTCACCGGCATGGACAGCGGCCGGTTGGCGAACACCTGGTCCCACGTCTTCATCACCTCCCTGGCCGCCTCGGCGGAGGAGACGACGAGGGTGGGCACCTGGCCCAGGCGCAGGAGCATGAGCGGGCCGTGCTTCTGGGAGAGATCGCGGAGGGGGCGGTGGGGGAGGGAGCCCAGCTGGTGGAGGTTGCCGATGATGGGGAGCTTGCGGGGGGACGGTGGGAGGCGGGCCTGCTGCTGCTGCTTCCACAACTTGGGTTCTCCAGTACTGAGGCACCGGCCAGTTGCGATGATCATGACCAGCAGGAGAAGTGGGATCAGGAGGAAGGCTAGCTGCAGGGACATGGATTGCAGAGAGGTTGAACCATCTTGGAGAAGCCATGGCCAGAGCTCTGTGGACACTGCCATCTCCCAGTAGCTATTTGCAGTCTTAATACTAAGAGGAGGGGGAAGACGATGGCGCCGCCCAAGTTAGATATCCACGGCCAGAGGAGATCACACATAAGAATCAATTCGGTCACGTGATCATATTTAGACGCTGCAACCTTGGTGTGGTCCGAGGACAACTTTATCCTGTCCGCAGGATCCTACGCCAGATGATCGTCACCGTGAAATTAAGTGAGACCGATGAGATAAGGGGCAAGAGAGAAAAACGTGCGTCGGACCAAGACTCGCTAGGTCGACTGTACCTATTTTTTGAAGATATAATATGATACGACATTGAATCGAAAAGAATTTCTTTTGGATCCTTCGATGACAATAAACTAATTTTTATAGGGGTTAAGTTGTAAAATATCTAACCCATCTCGTCTTCCGCCACTGGGACAACCGGATGTAGATCGCGCTCGCAGCTGGCTGCAGCCTCGCCCTACCTTCACACCACCGTCAAGGTCGTCCACGACAGCGTCAAGGCCTCCAACGTGCTGCTCCACCCCTGGCTTTGCCGACCCTGACCCCATCACCGACTCTTACCACGTAGCCTCTCCCCTCTCTCCGGCACCTCCGCCCAACCCTGACTGCCCTACCCCTCTGCCACAGGCCGCTGATCCAGCCCGCCTAAACCCCAGCCCCATGGGCTGGTCTGCCTAAACCCTTCCTGTTAAAAAAAGTTTTTTAATGCTAAAAAACCCCTCCGGGAGGGGTTTAGGCTGACCAGACCAGCCCCTTGCACTGGTCCGCGTAAACCCTCCCTCCCCCACTCCGTAAACACATAAAAAATATATTTTTTAGGTATACTCGGACCAGGTTGAACCCTTCAACCTAGCTCACCTAAACCCTTCCTCAACCCTTCAACTTCCTCTATAAAAACCCCTTAGAAGCTCATGGGGTAGAGGATCGGAAGGAGATTCAAGCATTAAGGCTTCAAGCACCAAGGCTTCAGCAAGGAGAATTGTGTGTGGGTAATTTGTTCATCGGCTACACACGCCGAGGGTATGTCGTTTGTACTTCCCTCGCACGACATTTGGCCATGACACGCAAGTCTATCCCCACCACTTGTGAAGCGCCATGACAAGGGTGAATGCCCCCTCATGCCCGGATTCCCCCTTATGCACCTATCGACCGCGACTATGCACGCGTCATGACGCCATACCTCTCACAGTTGCGAGGCCGTGTCCGACCGCTCCACTCGAGCCGTGATCGGCCCTCGCCCCGTCGCCAGCCCGTGCTTTCTCCGGTCTCCCAGTTATAGCCCCCCCTTCTTAGCAAACCAGGCATGGTCTACGCCATGGGAAGGGCCCTCTGTATAACACGCGGACATCCACTTGTTCACATCTTGACCTGGGGGCCGATCATTGTGTCAGAATTGTCACGCGGCTTGCGCCAGTTGTACTTCAGCCACCATGGCCCACCTGTAAAGCTCATGCGGCCCTTATAAATTATATTGCCACTTGAACGAATGCGCTCGCATCCATGTTCGGCCCCCAGTTCCCCTCGCGCCGCCTGACGTGAACCTCCAGCACCTCTGCAACCAACACCACCCGGCCTAGCGTGAACCCATAGTTGTGAAGTGCTTCCTACTCTCCATCCACGACTTCAGACATATATGGCTCTCTCTTCAACATAGAACGAAGGTGTTCGGATTCAATCCAATGTAAATAAATATCGACTGCTTGCGTTCGGTGGGGAAAGACGTCCAGTACACGACTCCCCACAATCGCCTACGCACTCGCACTTATGGAACTGCCCTTCCCTCCATGTGTCTCTCACCTCCTGAGTCCACGTGTCACGCCCAAGCGGCACTTCCCCTGTCAACTTTCGGTTCCATGGGTGATTGTCGAGAAATCGACTGGCGTGCCCATGATAAGTGTCCATTTTTTATGAATAATTCATCACATGTACACCATTTTATGTGCATATAATTTCATAATTATGCATATTCTATAGTTAACCTCAACTTCGTCGGTGCAATTGAACACTCATTCAACATCCAACATACTCAAGCTCCTTATAATCATGACTTAAATTGATCAACATTTATTTCATGATTCAAACCCCACATTCATCAAGTATGTATCAATGCAAATCATATAGACTAAACTCAAGACTTCTTCATTCAAGATCTTCGTCAAAACAGACTGGGCACAACAAGGGCGGTCCCTATATTCCCGTAGATCATAAGGGGTAGTCCAATTCTCCCCTCCCAATGGGAAACACCTGAAGTTGTATCATGTAGCCTTATCGACATAAGAAGAATGACTGAAATGTAACTTGGTCTAGTGGCACTCCACCCTGGCCGAGCTCTACAAAGTATACATACCCAGCTCAAACCAATCCCGGGGCCGTTGGACCGCGATTACAAGTCCTAAGGGTTTTGAGAACCCCACATAGTCCCACTGGGCTACCATTTTACACCCACCACCGTGTTGGACCTCACATCCACATTGGTGCGTAAACCATTCCCTTTGCACTGGCGTTATGCCCGCACCTGTGAACATACATCCATCCATGAAAGGCCTCGTGCCCTAGCCTGCGTTTACACTCACCACCGTGTTGGACCTTACGTCCACATTGGTGCATAAACCGTTTCCGTTGCGCTGGCGTTATCCCTGCGCCTGCGAGTATACACCTTTCGGCAAAAGGCTTCGCGCCCTAGCCGGCATTTCACCACCACCTTGTTGGACCTTACATCCACATTGGTGCATAAACCATTTCCCTCGTGCTGGCATTATCCCCGCCCCTACGAGTATACACCTTTCAACAAAAGGCTTCGTGCCTCAGCTGACATTTACACCTACTATCATGTTGGACCTTACGTCCACATCAGTACACAAATCCCTTCCTTTGCACTGGCGTTGGCCCCGCGCCCACGAAAGTGCATCCTCCGGCGTAAGGCTTAGTTCCCTAGCCGATATCTACACATCATTGCCATTACGGACCATACGTCCAAACCGGCGCATAAACTCTTTTCCCCGCATTAGCATTACCTTCTTGCTAATGAATATACCTTTTTCGACATAAGGCTTCGTGCCCTAGCTGACATCTACACATCATCATCATTAGGAACCTTACGTCTGAACCAGTACATAAACTCTTTTCTTTACATTGGCATTATCATTTTGCCAATGAACATACCTTTTCCAGTGCAAGGCTTTGTGCCCTAGCCGACATTTACACACCATCGTCATTATAGACCTTATGTCCGAACCGGTGCATAAACTCTTTTTCTTGCATTGACATTACCTTCTTGCCAATGAATATACCTTTTCCAACGCAAGGCTTCATGCCCCAGCCGACATTTATGTTGTGTCCCATGTGATAAGTCTGAGCATATGAATTCTCTTATTATTTTTCAAGTATGAACTCTAGTGCATAAGGTGTTTGACTAAATGCCTTTGATCTGATTGGCAGGGACTTAAGTCACTTAAAGACCCAGGATCAAACATATGAAAGGTAGCATGCCTTACACTTAGTATGGTCACGTGGCTCGAGATATTTATCCTATGACACGTGATCCGAAGCAACCTCCCAACATATTCCCAATGAAATAACTCTCCACATGACTGCATCTTAGAGACTCTTTTGACACGTGGCTGAGTATGTCCCAGAAGCTATTTTGGCAGGAGTGTTCCCTCCACACGCCCTCGATAGAATCTTGTGGGGACCACAAGAATCGCACCAAAGAATGGGAAATGGAATTGAATCTCCAGAGCCCTTGTTTCTCTTATAAATAGGGAGTATCCTTCTACGAACAAGGTGCCGCTAAAAGGAGAGAGCAGCAGAGAGAAGAAAAAGGTAGATTCCACTGGAAGAAGTCTGTGAGTGAGAGAAGAGGAAGAAGAGAAGGTAATAGAGCGAGACCGGAAGATCGAGAGAGCAGCAGAGAGAAGAAAAAGGTAGATTCCACTGGAAGATGTCTGTGAGTGAGAGAAGAGGAAGAAGAGAAGGTAATAGAGCGAGACCGTGAGATCGTGAAAGTAGATAAGAAAGAAAAAAGGAGTCAAATAAGAGAGAGCTCGTGAGATCGTGAGAAAGAAAGAGGGATCAAGCTTGTGGAGAAGCAATCAGAAGATTCTAAAGATCTATTCATCATTGGCCTCTGGATCAGATCCAAGCCAATTTGCTCTTTTGAAGAGCTATATCTTCTCAGTCCTTATTTCCAACGTTTTGGTGTTGTGTTTTATTTTTTATTTTCTTATTTGAACATCAAGCTGTGTGTCAGCAGAGCAAGCTGTGATGCTCAGCGGGCGAGGTGTGTACCTCGGACAGCAAGTTGTGATGCTCAACTATAAGCAAGCTGTGATGCTCAGCGGTCGAAGCTGTGAAATAGCGGAAGCAAGCTATCATACTCAACTGTAAGTAAGCTATGATGCTCAGCGGTTTAAGCTGTTTGGCAGCGAGAAGCCTCACTTTGGTTTCAGTGGAGGATGGACGTAGGTCTGTGGTAGCAGACCGAACCATCTAAATCTCCTTGCGTCTTTGGTTAGATTACAATTCTAACTCACGGTAGATGTATGCTTAGGTGCGGTTCTATTGCATAGATTTATCCTAAGCTTTTCGTCTCTTACATTTCTTTGAGTCATGTCATGTAACTTTTATATTTTATTTGAGTCATTTTGATGTATTATTTGAGTCAAGTCCCTAGGTCTTTGGTTTATTTCCCTATGTTCAAAAGTCTTCACCGGCACGGTTGGTTTGGGGCGCATCGGATTAAGGCATGCCGGGTAGAGGCCAACCAAAAGACTGTGAGTTTGAGTCTAATGTTAATATGGCGTGCCTTAATCTGATGCGCCGGTTTAGGTGCGCATTGGTTTAAGTGATTTTTATGTATTTTGAGTTTATTCTTGACTTATTGGGATGTTTTTAAGGGTTTTGGGGTTAATTGTGTTAATTGCTTATTGAATTGGAGTTCCGGGCTCTCTAGGAGCAAAGTCATGCATTCGTGCGAGGTTCATACTCGAGCACGAATGTTCATTCTTTCAAAAGCATGTTTTCTTTAGTTTGAATCGTGAGGTGGTTAAAACCCGACGAAAATTAGGCAGCATCTCCCCATCCTTGGGGGATTGTGGGGGGAAAGCGGGGACATACTTACGTGGCAGAGTAAGCCCCTTAGAGCTGGGTGGCACAGCGGCGGCCGGCAGACCCAAACAGACTGGAAACCCCGAGGACTTGCCTACTAGGGGCACCATCATTCCGTGGGTTAAAATGTGATCGGGCGGGATGACCAGCGAGGGAGGAAACCCCGAGGACTAGCCTACGAGGGGCACACAACCTGTGGTCATAGGGTACGCCAAGGGGATGATCGATAGGAATGGAAACCCCAAGGGCTAGCCTACGAGGGGCACACAAACCCATAGTCACCACGATACCCGTAGGGGCAGTGGGTTTAATATTGGGCTAAGTGCCTTTTATTATTCACCCTCCGAAGGCCTGCGGAGATGCACATCATTGAAGGACATGCCCCTTTAGGCTAAGTGGTGGTCTGAAAACATCAATGGGGAATGTTCCCCCTCCCCGATCAGTGAATTCCTCGAGAAACACTCACATACAATGTATGTACATAACACACTTTGGCCAAGGGACTGGTCATGGTTAATTGCATCTAATAGGGAAGGGTAGCTGATTAGCAAGTTAGCAGAGGGGTGAGTGGGTTAGAGGAGGGAACCCTTCGAAAATTAATATGCAATAGATAATAAGGTGATGATGCCATAAGGTATTTCATAGGGACGGCCCCCATCTCCCTCCAGTTCATGATTGGGAACAAGGGGGAATCATAGAGAATCTGTCTGGGGAATCATCCAGAAGGGCACATACACATATCTCTGGCGTCAAACCCCATAATGAGCGTAGTGGAAACCTCATACGAACATCCTACCGGAAGTAAGCCCCAGGGAGGGGATGTCACTATAGCCCTTTTGGGGATATCCTAGGGCGTCTCCAACGCGGAAGAGAAATAAATCTGGTGATAGCACACACAACAATTGGATCGAGATGGACTTGAAGAGAGGGAGAAAAGAACCCAACCTCTGCGCAGCAGGAAAAATAATCGGTCGCTGCCAGAATGCATTTGCACCCTGCAGATGATGCGGGTAATAGACCCACGATGTCTGTTCCCCATTGGGCAAATGGCCAACTGAGTACTGTTGGATGCAGTGGTACGGGCGGTCTTCTAGGCCCGGTCGCGTGCTCCTGACATTTCTGACATGACTTAGCATACTTGCAGCAGTCGTCAAACATTGTCGACCAATAGTATCCAAGCTTCTTTATTTCAATTTTCATCTTCAGTCCCGCCTGGTGTGCACCAGCTGTCCCGACGTGGACTTCCTTCACGACTTTTCAGGCCTCTTCAGTGGACAGGTATCGGAGGAGTAATTTCTGTTTGGCATCCGCCACAACTCGAAATAATATCCCATTTCGGACCTCATACGAGTCCTTTGTTCTGATCAGCCTGATCTTTTCTTCTCTTCGCCTGGGTAGTTGCTGGTATCTAAACCATTGGATAAGAGGGTCTCTTCAGTCGGGCAAGCCAATGGCCTCCGCCGTGGCAACCTCGAGCTCCTCTTCTTCTAATTCTTCTATCATGCTGGGCACTTGGCGCTTATTTATTACCAGGATGTTGAGCGATCCGTCTGGCAGCACTGCCAATGAGCTTGTCAGCTTTGCCAGTGCGTCAGCTTGTGCATTTTCTCCTCTGGCGACGTGGGCTATTTCAATGAGGTAGAACTGCTCCATGAGTCACTTTGCCTTAGTAAGATAAGAGAGTAGCTCAGATCTCCAAACATCAAACTGTCCCTAGACTTGCTTGACGATCAATAACGAGTCGCCAAACACTTACAACATTTTGATCTCCATGTGTAAGGTGACTTGGAGGCCAATAATCAGAGCTTCATACTCTGCTTCATTATTTGTGCAGGGTTCACTGATGGAGCATGAAGTGTGCGTTACTTCCCCATCTGGAGATTTGAGGACGATGCCGGCCCCAGCCCGTACTTTAGTGCGCCTAGATGGGGTCATTTTTGTTCTCGAGGCCCCGTCAAAGTATAGTTGCCAGGCGATCTGTGGGGCCTGGTCTACCTCTAATGTTTCATCTTCAAGTAGTTCTGTGACCAGTGGGGAGTCTTCAGGCACAGGGTGTGCTACAAAGAAGTCTGCAACGGCTTGCCCTTTAATGGCCTTCTACGGCACGTAGACGATGTCAAATTCCATTAGCAGTACGGCCCACTTGTCGAGATGCCCTTTTGGGATGGGCGGGGAGAGAATGTGCTTGACAGGATCAGCCATAGATATCAGGCTTACTTCATGTGACAGCATATAATGCCTCAGCTTCTTGACCGCGAAGACTAAGGCAAGGCAGACTTTCTCAATCGGAGTGTACTTGGTAGCTCAGAAGTTGAAGCATTATTTCCTTGCCCATGAGGTTAAGCTGATCGATAGGATGGACCCAATCTGTTATCTTTTAGAAAAATTCACCCTTTCTAGCAGATTAGCTCACTAGCAGAGCTTTCTCTCCCAATTTGATATTACCTTTGTCGTTCAAAAGGCAATCAAGGGATACGTCATCGCTGAACATCTTGCTCATTCTCCAATCCCTTGCACCGACTCGATCCAGGACGAGTTCCCTGACGAACACCTTGCTACGATTACTCATCACCCCTTCTAGTCTTTGCACTTTGACGGTGCACTCAATTCTCAGGACCGGGGGATCGGTACCATTCTCCTCTCCCCAGAGTGAGTAACCATCCCCATTGCTTATCAACTCTCTTTCCCTGCCGTGAATAACATAGTCGAGTATGAAGCCCTACTAGCTTGACTGAAGCATGCCTACCTTCTAGGCGCACGATACCTGAACATCATAGGAGACTCTCAGTTGGTGCTGTGCCAAGTTCTTTCAGCTTATCGCACCCGTGACCTTAAACTCAAACCCTATCAATATTTGATCACGCTGTTGGGTAGGCAATTTTGCAAGCTCATCTATATTCATACCCCTCATTCTCAGAACATTCTTGCTGATGCACATGCATCTCTTGCTTCTTCCCTCTCTTTTCCTCTTAGTCGTTCCACTGAGACCATTGTGGTCCAATGGTTGGATGCTCCTTCCCTTTAGGATCCCTGGTTCGATAACCTTAGTAAATTTGTAGAGAAGAAGGTTGAGAAGGAACATTTGAAAGAGGTGCCATTAACTGAGCTTGAGGAGATTTTGGAAGAAGAGGAGTTGCCATGGTACCATGAAATAGAGCAGTACTGTAGGGATGGTTCATTCCTTGAGACGGCCAACGCTGAGCAGCGAAAGGCCATCAGAAGAGTCGCCTCAAGATACACATTTATCACAGGAGAATTGTATAGGTGTGCTCTCAATGGAGTTCTTATGAGGTGTTTAGATGACGATGAGGCTTGGAAAGTGGTTGAAGCAGCTCACACAAGTGAGTGTGGAGGGCATGTTAATGGTCAGGCTTTGACAAAGAGGATTTCGAGGCAGGGCTATCACTGGCCAACCCTAGAAGAAGACTGTTCCACCTATGTCCGTAGGTGTCTTCAGTGCCAGCTTCATACCGACAAAATCCATGCTCCCGCTTCATCTCTCCACCCTCTCTCTACTCCTTGGCCATTCTCCATGTGGGCTTTTAATATTGTTGGCCCACTGGGTGATCCTAATACTCAGATTAAACAGAAATCATTTATCCTCACCGCAACTGAGTATTTCACCAAGTGGGCGGAAGCTGAAGCATATGCAATTGACATGATCGATTGTTATAGACATCGTCACGCCACATCCGAGTTCTATCTTCCGCTGGCTCGGGGCGTGACAATCACGGCCAACAACAAGACTGTAACGCACCACCATAGGGGCGTTACACTGCTCTGACGCACTAGGGTAGGGGTGTCAGGTAAACCAGGCCTACAACTATGACTCGAATGACGTAACGCACCAACCAAGGCACGTTATGCCACCTGACGCACTAGGACAGGGGAGTCAGGGCCAATGGGCTTAAAACTAAAAGTCGAACCACGTAACGCACCAAGCCAGGCGCGCTACACCACCTAATGCACTAAGATAGTGGCATCAGGGCCAACGGGCCTAAAAGCCTAACATGAATAATGTAATGCACCAGGCTAGGGGCGTTACACAACGTGACGCACAACGGGAGGTCCGTCAGGGCTACCCGACTGACCCAATCTTTGAGGCAGACATGGTCGTCGAGGGACTGACAGCCACAGTCCTCGGAAACCACCGGAACGTAACACACCACCATTGGGGCGTTACAGCCATGTGACGGTCCTATGCTGGTCCGTCACTCCCAGAACGTAATGCACCAAGCCAGGCGTGTTACAGCCATGTGACTGTCCTATGCTGGTCTGTCACACCAACCCAGCCTCGAAGAATGTGAAACGACTAACAAACGTAACGGTCTATCACGGGATCGTTACACGTGTGATGGTCACTGGAACGATCGTTACACGAAACCAGCGAGCAAAACAGGGGAACGGGTGAATCGGCCTGTTCCATGCCCCATTCACGCCGAAGCGCAGGGGAAATAGACGCACACGACCATACAACACACATGGGGTCAAAAAAATGGCACATGCATGCATTAAAATGCGAGATCGGGGCGATTCTAACGAATCGACCCTAAATGAGTCACCGAGGTTCCCGAACTCCTACCGGCCCCAAATGACAACTGATCGACATGAAACTTACGGGAATGGGATCCTGACATCCCAACGGTCGTTTTGACACTAATTTTACTAAGAATGGTTGCCATTTTTCGGCGAACCTTACAAACCCCAAAAACTACGATTTTCACTAAACCGGCCTGATCTCCCCCGATCGAGCACCAAACCGCACACAGGAGTATGAAAAATGTGTAAAACGAAGTAGCGATCTATCTCCCTACCTCCACCAAAGAAACTGAGTGTCGAGGAGACTAAACCACGTTGAAAACCACCACACGAATCGAACGGCTGGCTTTGAATCCACCGTTTAGGATCGCACCAAAACCGCACCGATCCTCGCTCCACCACGCATCTCAGCAGCTTCCCAGCACCGTCACCTCACCCACGGTCACCTCCGTCTACAGTCGCCACATCCAGCTCCGATCCAGCATCTACCGCTCTTGGAGATCGAAGAGGGACACTCCACTGACGTCCCAGCCAACCGCCGCTGCCAGAAGTCGACCGGCAATTGTCGTCCCATGTGCTGCACTCGTTTACTGTCCAGCAGGCTGTACAGAACCAAACCAGACCAGCAGTTCGCATCGGCCTGAGTGCTTCGCTGACACGCTGCCCGTCAACCCAGGATCAACGCTCCCGGACCGCTGTTGTATCCCTTTACCTCCCTGCGTAGAGTGGGCTATAATTTTCATGCTGTAATTAACTATATTTACTGTACCCAGGAGTTACGATTCTTGGCAGGGAAGGTCTTCCTTATGCCCCAAGCGTAGAGGTACGTTTTCGCTTCTCTGTTTGTCAATTGCTTATTTAGTATATGTTTGAATGCTGTGCTTGCATGAGGTAGGATTCCTAGCTCGCTACAAATTTCATCACCGCTGTGAGACAGCATACACGTGACCCATCCCTTGACCTGATCTGGGCACAAAGGAGTGCAGACCACCCTTAACTCAGCGCCAGTTTCTCAACCGTGCGGATCAACACGCTTCTATCACTAGGGGCGAGTCATGAGTTTGCTCTTCTTGTTGAGGACATTTCTCCTCTTCTGGAGCTCCTTAGTGCCACACCGAGGTGTTCTTATTGTATGTGTCTTGCTGGTTGCATCTGTCCCAAGCGAGTCGAGTCAACGTAGCGAGTCCAAGGTTGCATTATCCTTTCGAGTCACACCCATCCCGCATCAAATTGGTATCAGAGCACGGTCTAAGTCTAGGGTCATCTGTCCAATGTGTTGCACCTCAGGCCTCTATCTGGTATATGAAAAGGCGCTACTGGAATGATAGGTTACGCCTATCTGGAAGGTGGCCTCTTGCGTGAGTTGGGTCCTCGGGCCAATACCTCCGCCAGGTACTGGATACTAGTTTGGGTTTAGGTTCTTCCTCTCTGATTAGTTAGTGCATTCCAACCTCTACGTCACTGTATGCCCACTCGTAAAGGTACTCAATACTCACCACCACCACCAGCCACAGCGGACCCCCAGGCCCGTGCACTTAGAGAGCCCTCAGTGGCAGAGATGGTCATGACCCTCATGGAATGAATGGATGGCCTAGGCACGCGTCTAAAGAGTAGGATGAAGGCCCTAGAGGACACGTGTAGCAACCCTGAATTTTCGAAACATAAAAATCTTATCAAAATACTAAATAGTGACTTATTGAAAGTCGCCAATTAAATAAGAGACGCCCTTCAAAATTGGCGTCAATTGATCTGGATAAAACGGTAAGAATCCTATTAGGAATAAAAAAACTAAATAGCGCCCCCTTTAGAGGCGCCAATTATGGAGCAGCTATGGAACCTGCTGGGGAATTGCCCAAAAGCTTATTAGAATTGTTAAGGAAGACCTTAGGGACAACCTCAAGGTGGGAGTTCTCTCTAACAAAACATGAATGCTGATTAAGATCCAAAACTTCAGAGTTGACATTGGGCTGTTTATCTTGAGGAGCGAAAGAATAGCTATTGACATTTCCATTCTCCAAATGTTGGCAGTCAAGGTTAACACACTATTCCCCAGTGATGGGCTGAGCAACTGTATTAAGCGATCCTGCAGGGGGTGAGGCTTGATTAGTGGGCGAGGTAGCAAACCCTCGGGCACTTGAGAATCAGGCTTGGCAACAATTGAGGTCCCTACAGAATCAGACACATTGGGAATAACATGTTCAATGGATTTTGTTGGAAAGACAGAGCGGACAGAGCCATCCGTAGTAGTTGAATCAAAGTGAGCAGCTGAAATGCTTCTCGTATATTGAGGAAAATTGGCTGGCATTTGATCAAGAACTTCTCAGTCATCACGAAGAGAGGACAAATGTTCAAAGATGTTTGAGATAGGCACTGCAGAAACAAAATCTGGCAAACTCGCATTAACCTTGGCCCCCTGTGGAAGATTTTTGGGTCCCACAGGGATCCAAACTTTATCTGGCCCATCAATTTCCTTAGCCTGAGATGGCCTTTGCTTCTCCTCCCTTTGATAAGATTGGTTACGCTTCAAAAGTTTGGAACATGAAGTAGAGATGTGGCCAATCTTATGACAGAAGCTGCATAGACTGGGGAGATGATGGTACTTAACTGATTGCCAGAAACCTTTACCTCCACAGTCAATCCAAATGCGATCTATAAGCGGCTTAGCAATGTCAACTTCCACACACACCAAGGCTTCAGAGGTGAGGGTCCAAGAGACAGCAGCCTCATGAATACGTAAGACCCTTCCCAAGTTGCATGCAATGGAACGTAGGAAATCCTCACAGAAGAAGTTAACAGGAAGAGTAGGGAAGCTGACCCAGATTGGCTAGGATGTCAGATCAGCATTAAAGTCAAAATCTAGCGACCACCAAAAAAATCTAAATAAGAACCCTTTAACATAAATGCTCTTACGTAGAAACACCTTTAGAAAATCTTCCTCTTCAGTGAAACGTAATAATAGGTGGCAAGGATTGAGAACACTAATCAAAAAATCATGGCGGACTGAAAGCCGCTGATTCAGGAACGTTTTAATGTCCGGGATGGAAGGCCTACCATAGACACACTTGGCTATAATAGCAAGCTCCAAAGGTTTATAGGACTGCTGGTTCCATGACTTAATTGTTATCAAACTTCATCAATAAATAATCATGCATTTCATGACCATATTTTTTACAATACCAGCCATAACTGTGAAGATACCTCTTCCATCCTTAGGTGTAGACCAGCCAACATTCCCGCAGGTTTTACGGCCTACAGCTCTGCGATACCCCAAGGACTATGTTGCAGTAGCGGGCTGGGAGGTCCCAGGGGCAATCGTAGGAGTTGGTGAGCTGATTAAAGTTTCGGAACCCCCGCCATCCATTGCTGCCAAAGAGTTGCCTCAGGTAGAGAGGAGTCTTCCAGAGATAGAACCAGGAGAGATTATTAACGAAGCGGCTGGGGCTTCTATGGCTTTGGTCCTCGTTATAGAGTCGGCGTCTATAGGAGCCGACCAAACTGGCCATGAAGAGGAGATATCCTCTGTTGTTAAGACCCATGATGCCGCTCCACCCTCAGAAGTTAGGAGAGAAGTTGCTGTTACTAGGGCTATTTCCACTAAACTGGAAACTACTGGTGATTGTAGTGTGGGTAGTCTGCGGGATATGCCATCTTCATTTTCTAAGCTGAGCGACAATATCTGGGCGATAGTCGACAGCCAGATAGAATTCCAACTTCCTGATACGCCATCACTAGGTTTGCAGTCATCAAGCGATCTGGTGTGGCAGTATCTTGAGACATTGCAGCAGATTGTGGCCACTCGCCCAGATCTAACTTATGTGCAGCTGAGGGGGCTGGTAGAGCACCTCTCCCACTCACTGCTAGCTTTCGACTGCCCCATGGAGGATTGGATATAGTGAGTGATCCTGCTCTTAAAACATGTGAACAAGAGGGAGTTGCTCAGCCAAGGTGTAACTGATTAGCTGACGATGATCAAGTTGGAGCGGGCGGAGTGCCAAACTTCTCGTGCGTCCTTGAGAGGAACTGCCCAGCAGATGTGGGATGCCGCCAATGTCTCTTCTGAGCACCGCACTTCTTTGGCGGACATGATAGCTGAGCTTCGCGTCGAACTATCTTGGGCCGAAACAGAGCTAGAGCTAGCCAAGCAGCCGGAGGTCCAGAGCATAGAAGCGGTAGAGTTGGCAGAGGGACAGGCCACCTCCCTCGAGGAGAAGTTGATGCAGTTGGAAGCCGCAAACTCTTGTCTACAAGAGCTCACGCGTCACCCCTCCTTAGGGATCTTGGAATTTGAGGACATCTTCCGATGCCCACTATAGTAGTTTATCTTCTCTTTTTTTCTTTTTGGTAGACTTCCATGTATCCCGTGGGAATGCCCTAAGTATCATGTATCTTGCTCTTGCAATACAAATGAGATGTCTTTTGTGACGACCCGGATCCCGGATACCAGATATACCCAATATGACTATCGAATATACCTGATACCACTTGGAACCCACGAGGCCTCCCAAGGGCGGTAAAGCCCCTAAAGGGAAGCTCAAACTTATCACATGAGTGTTTTGGAAATATCTTAGAACATGGATTATGATGCTCAGACTTATTAACGTGAAAATCATATGTGCATCGACCTTGTTTCATCATATGCATAGACCTTAAACATGCACAGACCTGTATGTGCATGAACTTCTATACATGCGCAGACCTGAATTTCAAATGTGAACAAACCCTATATGCTGGAGAGCAAAAGAAGCATTGACCTTATGTTCTGACTAACAAAATGTGCACCGACCTTATTATGCAAGATGCAAGATATGCATCGACCTTAGTATGCAAGATGCAAAATGTGCATCGACCTTATAGATGACTAAGGCAGATGTACATCGACCTTATAGATGACTAAGGTAAATGTGCATCGACTTTACATGCTATCGCTAACACATATGCACCGACCTGACCTCGCTAAATGTAAATGTGCATAGACCTTATGCTTCACATGTGCACAACCCTTCTGCAACATGCACGGATCTTACTCTGTGCTAGTGAAAGGTGCACCGACCTTACCTTAGATAGATGCAAAATATGCATCGACCTGTCTTCAGGCAGATGCAAAATGTTATGACCGCCAATTGGGCACTAGCCCAATTAGGTATAATTCAGACCCATGAACTCAACAAATTAGAAATCTTGACAAATTATTAAAGGAACCTTAGGAAATTTGTAACTTAATATAGGAGGTCAGACTTAGGTGAAACCAAAGCCCCTATAATGACCATTGGGTAAGGAACAACTTTGATGAAGTGTATAACTTATTAAAAATGGGTCTGATAGTGGTTAAGAAGGAGTTGGTGATAACGGGTCGAAACTATTATAGAAAAATGGTTACCCATCGCAATAGGGATATCTTGCCCCACTATCAACCAAATGAGATGAAACTTGAGCCATTAGAAATATTGAGCCCTCGACCCAAACTCTTCTATTGAGGTGGAAACCCAATTCGCATTAGAACCCAAGGTTATGAGCCTTTTTCTGCCAGCTATCACGAAGGGGTGCGACTGTTGGGGGAATTCACACGTAATTAATGAGAAATTCATAACTTCGTCTGTGATTAATGAAATGACCTGAAACTATGACCCAAGGTTAGATCTAGAAGTTCTCTTCATTTCATATGAAGACATCTCAACTTAATTCCCAACAGAAGAGCGCACCCACTAGCATTTATGACCAGTGGTCGAAGGGTCACACCTGTTCAAACCCGAAGGGGTGCTTGGCATTAACTCCTCTTCAAGCCAGCGACCTTGGGAGTTGGACTGAGCCTTGTAGGACGTGGGAAAGGCTCTTGGGAGGCCAGAAATATATATAAAGAGCTAAGTTACATGGGTAGTAAGTCTTTAGCAATACCTATTTTCAACTTTCTACCATCTACGGTTCCTCTTGTGCAAGAAAGAGAGGTGAGGGACCTTGGCCCTGCGTAGGAGGGAGGACCTGTAGTTCCCAAGACGACGGGCAAAGTCTTGGGAGGATCTGGGGTGTGGATCTCATCCCCAGATCAAAAGGAGAAGCTTAGGAGGATCTAGGGTGTGGATATCATCCCCAGATCGTCAGTTTAACATCTCAAAGGTAGGTAGCTAACCACAAATCTTAGGGGTCAATGATGCATTAGAATGATTTTAAATATATTTTCTACACTTTAAAGAGGGACTAAGGGCATGTGGGGACGACCATCATGTTCATTCTTGGGTTTTTGTTATGTTTTGAGCTTTCATTAGTCTCTAGGGCCAGTATAGTCCCTAGGAAGGTCAGTACAGTCTCTGGACAGGTCTGTGTACATGCGGGCAGGCCATGGCAAGGTCAATTCACACATATAGCTTAGACTATGGATAGGTCTGTGCACATTGGGGGTAGGGCCATAGTAAGGTCAATGTTCATATAGCTTAGACTATGGACAGTTTTGTGCACATGGAGGGCAGGGCCATGGTAAGGTCAATGCACATATAGCTTAGACTATGGACAGGTCTGTGCACATGGGGGGCAGGGCCATGGTAAGGTCAATGCACATATAGCTTACACTATAGACATGTCTGTACACATGGGGGCAGGCCCATGGTAAGGTCAATGCACATATAGCTTAGACTATGGACATGTCTGTGCACATGGGGGCAGGCCCATGGTCAGGTCAATGCACATATAGCTTAAACTATGGATAGGTCTATGCACGTGGGGGTAGGCCCATGGTAAGGTCAATGCACATATAGCTTAGAATATGGACAAGTCTATGCACATTTGGGACAGGTAAGGTCTATGCACATCTAGGATAGGTCAGTATAAGGTCTATGCACATTGAGGACAGGCCAACATAAGGTCTATGCACATTTGAGATAGGTCAGTATAAGGTCTATGCACATTTGGGACAAGTCAGTATAAGGTCTATGCACATTGGGGACAGGCCAGTATAAGGACTATGCACATTGGGGACAGGTCAGTATATGGTCTATGCACATTTGGGACATGTCAGTATAAGGCCTATGCACATTTGGTACAGGTCAGTGTAAGGTCTATGCACATTGGGGACAGGCCAGTATAAGGTCTATGCACGTTTAGGACAAGTCAATATAAGGTCTATGCACATTTGGGACATGTCAGTATAAGGTCTATGCACATTTGGGACAGGTCAGTATAAAGTCTATGCACATTGGGGACAGGCCAGTATAAGGTCTATGCGCATTTGGGACAGGTCAGTATAAGGTCTGTGCACATGGGGGCAGGCCATGGCAAGGTCGATGCACATATAGTTTAGACTCATGGTAAAGTTGATGCACATATAGCTTAGACTCTGGACAGGTCTGTGCACATTTGGGCATGCCTTGGTATGGTCGATGCACATCTGGTAAAGGCCTGTATAAGGTCGATGCACATTGTGATTTACCCTGTATGAGGTCGATGCACATTTGGTCAAGGCCTAAGTAAGGTCGATGCATATTTAGTGAAGTCCTAAGTAAGGTCGATGCACATTTGGTCCAAGCCTTGGTATGGTCGATGCACATTTGGTCTAGGCCTTAGTAAGGTCGATGCACATTTGGTCCAGACCTAAGTAAGGTCGATGCACATTTAGTGAAGTCCTAAGTAAGGTCGGTGCACATTTGGTCTAGGCCTAAGTGAAGTCGATGCACATTTGGTCCAAGCCTAAGTAAGGTCGTTGCACATTTGGTCCAGGCCTAAGTAAGGTCGATGCACATTTGGTCTAGGCCTAAATAAGGTCGATGCACATTTGGTCCAAGCCTAAGTAAGGTCGATGCACATTTGGTCCAAGCCTATGTAAGGTCGATGCACATTTGGTCCAAGCCTAAGTGAGGTCGATGCACATTTGGTCTAGGCCTAAGTAAGGTCAATGCACATTTAATGAAGTCCCTGGTAAGGTCGATGCACATTTGGGAAAAGGCCATGTAAGGTCGTTGCACATTTGGGGATGGGCTATATATGGTCGATGCACATTGGCACAGGCCAGAACAAGGTCGATGCACATTTGGGAAAAGGCCATGTAAGGTCGATGCACATTTGGAAAAATGTCATATAAGGTCGATGCACATTTGGGATGGGCCAATATAGGTTGATTCACATGTGGATAGGTCGATGCACCTGTGGATTCTGTCCCAACTTCCAGAAACTGAGAAAAAGAGAATTTTGAAAGGGCATTTTAATTTCAAAGAATCACGGACACAATGGAGCCATGCTGGCGAGCAACCGGGGTCTTGAAAAAATATGAAGGGCGAGAGATGCCCCCATCACCCTCGCTAAGGGACAAAATGAAGAAGGCCTATTCTTTTCCAAAGGAGAAGAACAAGGTTCTATTTGACTGGGTTACCCAGTATAATAAGGTCACCCTACCCGAGCCAAAAAGACCAGAGGATCTGAAAAGAAGAGGCAGTCTGAGATTCTGCCCTTATCATCAGATGCTGGGGCACCCGATCGAAGGCTGCTATGTATTCAAAGACATCATCGAGGGCATGGTGAAGAAAGAACAAATAGAGTTGGGAGAGTACAAGGTTGACCCTCCACAGCCTCATGAAGCACCTCTGAGAAGAGCTGGTCAACATGATTTCCTTATATCAGGCATTGCCCAAAGAAATTACAGAAGCCAGCACTCAACATACTTATGAGGCCTACTCTCTGACACCAACTAAGGATCAACAGCGATGGCAGCAGGTCACTACAAAGACCAAGAAGAAAACTCCACCTCGTCCGAAGGTGGGGACACATGTCTGTGGCATCACACCACGACTCATTCCCCTGGTGGTAGCACCTGCATGGATCAGCCCGTCGGTAGTCATCAGAGTGCACACACACAACCGGAGAAGACAGACTCCGCTACGACCAGCTAAAGAAATTAGTCCATAGGCCCGGCGGCTGTAGGACTACATAAACGGGCTAGATGAATATGAACAGCCCAAATTGAGGCCCTTGCTGATATGGGACCAGGTCCCATGGCAAGAAATAGAGCAGCTCTCGCTGAAACAAGAAGGAGAGGTTGTAAAAGTGCCAGAAAAATATGATAGCTTGTTCTGGGGGCAAGTGCCAGCTGGAGACAAGAAGAAAAGGCAGAAGAAGAAAAGAAGAGCCTATAAGGCCAAGAGGGAGACAGTGCTCTCCTGCAATACCCTTTATGCTCTCTTCAATCTGCCCAGTGAGGAAGATGAAGAGGAAATATGCTTTACACCCACTGTCGGGGGAAGCCAGGCAGAATCCACGACCGCTACACATGCAACACTGTCAGGCTGACGATGGGGGCGCCAACCGCCCGCCAACCACAATATTATCTTCAGGGGAGAGCAACCCTATAAGATACCCCCTCCAGAGGTCAAGGGAGCCCAAATCCCTCCTCCTTCAGGTCTATACAATCAGAGTGGGGGCAACAATGTCGCACATTCCTTTCTCGAATTCCTGGCGATGTCAAAGGGCAAGCAGCCGTGTCAAGAGGCCAGCCCTATAGCCGGGGGCACTCACCCGCAGCTTCGGCAACCTTCTAGTGCTCCAGATGAAGACAAGACCCGCCCGGCGGCAGGCAATCAGAAGGGGTTTAGGTGGACCACCCCAGGGGGTTGGGCTGGTCTGCCTAAACCCCTCCCCGTGGGGGTTTAGGTGGTCTGGGCGCTAGGAAGTGAGAGGGGGTGGTCCCCACCTATAAAATCCCATTTTTTCTTATGTTTTCTTCCTAAATTAACTTAAGAAGAAAAGGATAGGGGCTAGAAGGATAGGTGGAAGACTTGTGAGCGTGTTGACTGCTGAGGACCCATCCCGTATGCTGTTGCTTCGTGCTTCCGCGTGTTGCTCCCACGAACTGGTGCGACACACGAACCGCATCATAGGATCGCAAACTGGACAAACTGGGACTGAGCAGGGTCGTGGGGCCTCCGGGCTAGAGAGAGGCTGAAACCCCTAGGGAGTTCGCCTTCCCTGGGGCGGGTGACCGCGCCCCTTGGCGAACTGGCCTCGGGGTTGATCGTAACCCTGAGGGATGGCCCCCAGGGTCTCGTTTCATCTTCTGGGGGTGTCCTTTAAGAGACATCAAGCTTCGAGGGACTAGGACGGGCCCATGGGGACCGTTGTTCTTCAAGTCGTAGTAGCCGCCCGCAAGGTGTTTGGGTAAATACCCGACACACCCCAGGTTGCCGAACGGCTTGGGTAGCAAACCAGGGGGCCCCAAAATGGGCTTTGGGCTAAGGATGGGAACTCGTGGGAGCTAAAGGGAGGCGCTTTAGGCACACGGGCTATGCCTCGAGCTACATGTTGTGTTGTATGTCAGGTTGGGAAGGTAGTCTCGGGTTGGCTTGAGAGCTAAAGATGAGTGGCTCGTCGCCACGTGTCTGAGGGTCGGGGGTGTAATGACCTAGGAGATCCGGATATCGATAAACCGATATCATCGATTTACCGATACCAAGAACTCGGGGAAGCCACCCAAGATGCTGATGAGGCCCCATAAGGGTTGGAGGAGTTTGTCGAGGGGATGCATAACAAATGAAAATTATGTGCGTAATGTTAATTAAAGTAGGAAATAGAACTTTAATACGGAAGCAATTCAAACATATCAGATTAATAAACATATATAATAGTCCAGATCCATAACTTTACACAAGTCCAACAACTAACAAAAGTCTAAATGTACAACTACACGGGGCATACCCCGGCCAAAAGTACAAGAAGAGGACAACAATAGACCAACTACATGACTACTACTGGCAGCTATGGACGGTCGCCAAAAACTCGAGAAGCTCTGGGAGACATCTGTCACGGCTCACCTGAAAGAAGAAGGGTGAGTCACAGCTAGACTCAGTAGGGGTCACGCGGATCCCTACCTCGCACTAAACATACAATCATGCAAAGGTAATTAGAGCATGCATTTAAGGAAATAAACATGCATTGGAGCAAAATATATTCCAGATCTGTGATTTATAAAGTGGTATATATATATATCTCTCTCTCCCTCCTAACATTTGATTGAATGATATACTTCATTCACTCTAAAAAATAAGTCAAATATTCTTGTCTTTTCCATATCAATTGTCTGAGCCAAAAATGAAAATGAATATCGACGGTAATCATTCCATTTGATACTCTAGCAAAATCAAGAGCTCAAAGGTAGAGTATTTTTTCCATACAATTGCTAATGCATTGGGGTTAAATATTTAGGACAGACTTCTTCTAACGATCGGGTCAAATACCAGAGCAGTCATTCCTTTTTGAAGAGATTTCGACCACAAGACAAATCCGCAGTGCTTGCATGAAATCTTCTGACAGAGGATAAAGTTGTCTAAAACGCAGAGTTAACGATGTGATTAGGGCGACAGAATGGAAACATGCATTCCTCTCACAACAAATACATAGATCCAAGCTAATGAGATTCTCCATGAGGTTAGAGATCATGATCACACTAAAACCTTAAAGACCAAGTTTCAAGATAAAACGAGACAAAGACTTAAAAAGGCACAATGGCTACATCGATTCTCTCTTCCCTCTTGCGAAATGTGGAACTCCAGAGAGAGGCATGCACTGGACTAACACGCCATGTCCTACGTACGGATACCCAACGTACAGGAGGTGGCTGCAAATATATAGAAGGCCTTTAGGGACTAAATGAACTTGACGAAGAAATCAGCGCGAACGTGGATATCCAAGGTTCTCGTCCAATGTTAATTTGTAAGGTACGTACCCGTTCCAGATCAAATAGCAATCTATTGAAGGAGTCCATCTTCAATGAACCAGAGCTATATCCAAAGAAATCCAAGGTGGAGCCATAAAATGGGTTGATCCCAATATATCCAAACCCACGATCCTTAACGGACTCCGTGGTGGCCATGAGACTGGCACCCCTCGTAGGCTTACCTCGGGGTTCTCCCTCTCTAATCGGCCGTCCCGACTTAGACGGAGTATCGGCTCGGGTTTCGTGCCCCTCGTAGGCTTGCCCTCGGGGTCTTCGCTCCCACTATGAGTCGTGTTACTCGTCTACATTCACCCACGGACTCGGTGCCCCTCGTAGGCTAGCCCTCGGGGATTTCCTATCCGTTCGGGTTTTTACTGGCCACCGTCACGCCACCCGGCCCTTTAGGGGTTACTCCGTTACGGGAGTACTCCCCGCTTTTTTCCCGACACGTCTTTCGGGATGCGGAGATGCTGCCGAAGTTTTGACTCGATTCGGAGCTGTCGCCGCGCTAGAGTATGAACCTCGCGCGAGCCCGCGACTCGATCGCCGAGCGATCCGGAGCCGATCCGATGCATAAATCTTCAGATACGCTTGAAAGTAGTGGCACTCAAGATCTGGGATTGTGGTATCCTACATCCTGTGAGCTTTCCCTTATTTCTTACTCAGATGCAGACTATACCAGATGCAAACTGGACCACAAAAGTACTAGTGGATATTGCCAATTTCTTAGTGGGTGCTTAGTCTCTTGGACCTCCAAGAAACAGCATTCGGTTACCCTCTCAACTGCAGAAGCAAAATACGTTGCTACAGGGAGTTATGGCACCCAAGTGCTGTGGATTAAGCACCAACTCTAAGACTATCTGGTAGATCTTGGTTGCGTTCCTATTTTGTATGATAACACTAGTGTAATAAACCTTGCAAAGAATCTTGTCATGCATTCTAGGACTAAGTACATCAAAATTAGGCATCACTTTATTAGAGATGAAGTCCTCAAGAATACTTTTGAACAACACTTTGTTAACATAGAAAATTAGATTGCAGACATTTTCACTAAACCCATAAGCAATGACAGGTTCACAACCTTAAGGAGAGAGCTAGGTCTATGCAGACCTCAATCAACTCAGGTTTGTGTTATTGCACTCCTTTTATGTTTAAGTTGCCTGTTCTTGATGAAATGGTTAAGTATTCATCTGGTTTGTCTATGTTTAATTTGAGAATTTACTTGAAACGATTCATGAATAGTTGCTATTCTCAGGGGGAGTTTGCTTGCACATGCTAAGTTGTGTATGATTGAGTCTTGTGCATTACATTTCATTCTATTTTGAAAACTGCATGTCAATCCTGTGTGCATAAACATGTTTAAAGCTTTATCACCCATTGAAGCATCTATCAGTGATAACAAAGGCAGGATTGTGGTTGAATGACTGACTGAAATAAAAAAACAGAAGGCACTGGTATCAAGGACTGAGAGAAGCATGTCAAAATTGAAGCATCTTGCAGATAAAGGTTCAGACTCACTAGATAAGAAAGGGGTAGTGGACAGGTCGACACCTCTCTAGCTATGTGCCGACACCTGCTGATCAGAATAAATACTGATAGGCTGTGCAGAACTTCAACCTTCTTCAGTCAGGCAGACACTCTCACAGGAAGTGTCGACACCATCACTCTGCCATTCACGGGTATATGACCTTATGTAGAGTCATCTCACTCCTTTCCCATCCTTGACTTCATCAACTCAACCCCAAATCCGTTGCTTCTGACATTCTAGACAGTCACTGGTCACATATTCAGGGGGAGATAAAAATGTTTTAATCCTTCCATACAACCTTGGCTAGGTTGTCTGCCTTATCTCTGTTTGATAAAATGGTTTAATATGTATAACTCTCAACTTGGCTGATAAGTGTGTTAAGTTGCACCTACCTTGCACTCATTCGACGTCAAGTTCTGACCGAGGACCGCGATCAAGGCCCAGGCCCTCGCCGACTTCGTCGCCGAATGTACGATACCTACTGAAGATTCGCCCGAGCAGTCCTCATGGCCCACATGGGAACTGTTTGTCGATGGGTCGTCCTGCGCTACTGGTAGCGGAGCAGGGTTAGTCTTACTTTCGCCAGAAGGATTAGAGCTTCAGTACGCCCTGCATTTCAACTTTTCGACCACGAACAATGTATCCGAGTATGAAGCACTCCTCTCAGGGCTGCGTATGGCGAAACACCTGGGGGCGTCTAGCGTGCGAACATACAATGATTCCATGCTCATCGCCAACCAGGTCAGAGGGGAATTCGAAGCATGTGACCCCTCCATGATCAAGTACTTGGAGAAAGTCAAGGTTGCGGCAAAACAATTCTCCCACTTCGAGGTGGTCCACATCCCCAGGGAAGAAAACGTCCGAGTAGACACCCTGTCTCGCTTGGCGTCTGCCACAATGGTTTCCAACTCGAGATCAATCCTGGTGGAGGAATTGTCAGCGCCGAGCATAGAAGAACCAACATCCCACGTAAAGGCCATCGACTATGAACCTTCCTGGATGGATCCCTTATTGGATTTTCTCCTGCGGCAACGACTCCCAAGCGATCGCACCGAAGCCCGTCGCACGCAAGCACGAGCGGCCCACTTCACAATGGTGAACGGTCGGTTATATCGCCGATCCCTCTCAGCTCCACTGTTAAAATGCTTGTTCCCCATGGAAGCCAGTCAGGCCATCCAAGAGGTCCACGAAGGACTTTGCGGAAGCCACGTAGGGGGGCGAGCACTCGCGCGGACGCTGATCCTGCAATGGTACTGGTGGCCCACTTTGCAGCAGGAATGCCTGGAGTACGTCCGGAGATGCCCTCAATGTCAGAAGTTCTCCCATCTACACCACCGACCTGCTACGCAACTACACACCCTGATGGAGCATCGCCCATTTGCTCGGTGGGGGGTGGACATATTGGGCCCCTTCCCCGAAGCACAAGAGAAGAAGAAGTTCCTCATGGTCGCTATTGACTATTTCACCAAATGGGTCGAAGCTGAACCGTTGAGAAAGATTACGAGCGAAGCAACATGGAAGTTCGTACTATGAAGTATCATCTGTCGATTTGGGATTTCGAGAGTTCTCACAACCGATAATGACAGACAGTTTACGAGCACTATCTTCCAGGAGAAGTGCTCGAAGCTGGGGATCTGGAACCACTATACGTTTGTGGGACATCCCCAGGCTAACGGATTGGTGGAAAATGCCAACAAAACACTCCTTCACAGCATCAAAACCCGTCTGGACCTAGCAGGTGACTCATGGGTAGACTCGTCCCTTACTCTCCAACCACGACAACCGGTCAAACAGAGCGAAGATGTCTTGCATTACTGGTAGCAAGATGCCCTCACAGCCAATCTACCTTACTTGGAGCTGTACTTCGATGGCACTTCCCGAGGCACTACCCGGAGCAATCAAAGCTCAGGCATCACGACAGGGGCCGACATTGTCTTTCTGACTACTCAGGGTGAAATTTTGTACAACTCCTGTGCCCTCATGAAAGCTCTGACCAACGATGAGGCTGAATATGAAGTGCTAGTCATTAGGCTTCAGATGGCTCTCGACATGAGCATCAAATGGCTCAAAGCTTACGGGGACTCTTAGCTAATAGTCTAACAAGTCCTCTGCATTTACGACGTGCGGAAGCTAGAGTTGGTTCCATAGCACGATGTCGTCGCCAGATTAACTCAGAAGTTCTATTTCTTCCAAGTAGATCATGTTCCCAGAAGTAATAATGCCGAGGCAGATGCCCTGGCCAAATTGGCTGCGACCATTAATCTCCCGCCTGAGGGAGAGGTCGGCGTCACCGTTAAACACAGAAGACTGATGCCGGGCTCACTCGAAGGCAACTTCGGTCTCACTGTCTACGAGGTCCAAGACCTCGACTAGAACACTCCTCTAGAAGAGGAAGATTGGCGTGAGCCCATCATCAAATTCAAGAAAGGGGGGCTCTCTCGTGATCGAGCTCAAAGGGTCCAGCTACTCCACTGAGTAGCATCATATGAGTTGATCGGCAATTCCCTGTACTGACTCGTCCATGAGAAGGACAGGTCGATTCTCCTAAGGTGCATCTCCTCAGCTAAGGCTCGACTTATCATGCACGAAGTCCATTCTGGATTATGCAGTGTACACCAGGCCCGAGATCGGATGAAGCACAACATCAAGCTCAAAGGTTTCGACTAGGCTATGTTGACGTGCAAAATATGAACAAAGTCAAATGAGGTCAAAGAGAAGATCAAGACAGAAATGAAGACTCAGAAGACTCTTACAAAAGTTAAAACTGACGAAGAGCCATTATTACCAACACTGTAGCCAGCTAAAGCCCTTTATGGCCAGGCTGCTACCCGATATTGTCGTCATTCTGACGACATTGTTGATTAAACTATACCAACTACTGTCCAGTCAACTGACTGATGAGACCGACCTTCTGAAGATTCTGACGGACATAAGAAACCAAAGTACGTGAGACAGTCAACATTATAAGACGATGAGACAGTCAACATCATGAGACGATGAGAATTTGTCAACTCAATGAGACAATGAGTTAGTAAACATAATGAGACAATGGGCTAGTCAAAGCACAATGAGACCATACGTGTTATTTAACACAAAGGAGCCTAAAAGCCCGCTTTCAGCATCGGTCGTTTATTAACCTGCCTGGATTCATGACTTGAGTCAACAAAAATGGAGGGATATCTTGTGAAGAAATCTTCAACCTTCGTGGCAATATCACTTAATCGGTCAAAAGATTAGATTTCTATTCTAATCATCTTTTCCAGAATCTCTTTCTTCAGATTTTATTTACATATTCGTATTGCGTCTTCTAGATGCGGAGGACGCTAACACCACATGCTGAGATCCTCCCATCTCTTGATATATTATACAGTTGTTTCATCATCCTCTTGCTTGGCTACCAACAGCTCAGCCATGGTTACCTCTGCCTCGATGACGTGGAATCTTTCATTGAATTTTTACTGCATGTCTGGCCAGTCTTAGATGGACCCGGTCGGCAAGTCAGAGTGCCATTCAATGGCAGGTCCCGTCAGTGAAGACCTGAAGAACTTGAGCAGGTATGACTCGTCCACCGCCAAGTCACCCATAACTGTCATATAATGTGTAATATGCTCTTTCGGGGAGCCCTGCCCATTGTATTTGTCAAATTTTGGGAGTTTCTTGACGCCGGGTGGCAGTCTTTTGGCAGCATGGTGGGCTAGATATGGCACTTCATATATGTCAAAGGGGACGTAATCATCACCATCCCTCTTTGCCAACCTTGCTTCAACCATCTGCTCCACCATCAACTTGTCCATCATAACTGTATCTGCTGGTTGAGGGTAGAGGTGGGTGGGCTGCATCAATAATGCGGCTGAAGCCATAGCATTGGTTGGCAAAGGCTCTGACAGGAGAGCCTTCTACTGCATTTGAAGGGGCATTGGCCGTGCTGGCCGGAGCCACTGGGAATGATGCTGGGGAGCAGCCCAGCTCTGATCTGCAAATTGTAGAACAGCCGGTGAAGGAGCACCCGTGGGGTTTGAACCTTCCCATGATGGCTCAGCTCGTGCCCCCGGTTCTTCGGGCGCCATAGCGTGTTCAGCCTTTTCATTTAGTTTTCCCTTCAGCAGTTTTATCTCCCACTGGTATCCTTGTAGCAATCTCAGGACGCAGGGTCCGTGGTCATTTTATTACTGATACCCACAAGTGTATTATTGGAGGCACACTCAATTGGAGGAGACAGAAATACTCCTTCTTCTTCAGATGCCACCATCCTAGCCGCGACAGTGGCAATGTCTTCACCTACAACCTGCTTGTCCGTTGCAACTCGCAGTAGCTCAGCCTCAACTTTGTCCCATCTTGTCACTGGGTCTTTTCTTTCAGCAAACTCGGCCGGCTCTTCTTGTTCATTTGGTAGGGGACCAAATGTACTCATCACCCCTGTCGTATTGCAAGTAAGAATTTGCACTCTTCTTTTATACTTTTTAATGAACGGTCACAATACTTGCACACGCCCTTATATGGAACAATAGGGCCGGGCTTCTTGTCTTCATGTCTTGGCATCTTTCCTTTCCATGTTCCCGATCCAGTTCCCGAGGTAGATCCACTGGCGGGTCTTTTCTGGCCAATACTGGGTCTGGTACCTCCGGAACCCATAGGTTGATCTTTCTTGTTACTTCTTCCACGGATTCTCTCCGTCATCTCGAGTGTATCCCTTCTTCCTGTCTCAGTGGCACCTTCTCAGTTTGGTCACACATGCCAAGCATTATCAAAACATTCATCTAGATTGGGCTATCACAGGTGCCCTCCTTGAAATCTGGCACCTAGGTACACACACCTTCCTATTCCCCACTTTTGAAGCCACCATACTCTTGGAAGAAGCAGAGGTATTACTCAGATTAAAGAGATTGAAACAAGGTGAAGAGGAGAGGATGGCAGCCATGCCCAATCCAATAAACCCAATAGAGATATTGGCCGGCCTAATCCCAAGCTCAAGGATAGTGGACCAAACTTGGGTTACCAAAGGGATTAACTTGATGAAATTGGCAGCGTGGGTGTACAAAAAATTAGGCCAAGCTAAGGAGGAGGATATGGAAAATATCATGAAGGCCTTTGTGATATGCCTTGTGGGAGTCTTACTCTTCCCTCAGCGGATGATTTCTTAGAGGAAGAATAATTAAGTGCAATTGGTGAGATTTGGGAGGGAAAGAGGATCGGGTCAGCGGTCCTAGCCTACCTCTATAGTGGACTTACATTGACATCTATGGGAAGGCCCTTATATGGATCTATGCTTCTTCTTACTAGTTGGGTAGATCTCCACCTAAAATTCGACCCATGTGAGGATGCCCAAGGAGCGTCTAGAATGTTTCACAAGAGCCCACTCTACTACATGATGGGCGTGCTTGGGTTGAGTGAAAGGGTGACAAACCGAGTACACATGCTTAAGAAGAGAGTGGAGTGGAGGGAACACTTCAAAACTATGCCCCAGACGATGTTCACATGTGCACTAGGAATACTAAAAACCCAAGATCTTCACACCCGGCTTTCTCCTGGAGTGGAGCTATGGCTCATTGGCACCACCGAGTTCGTACTTTACAATTCTCATTGGTGCCTTCCTCAGCTTGGCCTACCTCGCCATCTCATAGAGGATGCTTCACATCTCTCTCCTATCAAGAAAAGGGACATAACAACCAGCGGTGATGAAGAGGAAGTCAACACCATCAAAGCTTTGTGGAGAGTGAGAAAACTACACAAGCCCCAGGATCGAGTTGACGAGGATAAAGAATAGTGGAAGATTTACATAACAGCACTTAGAAAATTGAGACCCAAGGTGTCTCATTGATACGTTCCTCCCTACCTTCACCTGTACGAAACTCTGGATGGGATTTTCCCACAGGTCCCACTGGAGAATAAACCACCAATCGACAAAGCCTGGCCGGAATAGACCTTCTGCCTGTTTTGGTGAAGAATACAACATATCTTTGCTTCGACATTTAATCAATGTCGATGAACAAACCAGTTTTGACCCTTGTCATCATCGACAAGATCGGTCAGCATTCTCTTAACTTGGACCCTTCGTCCTCATTAATGAACAAACATATCTTTGCTTCAACATTTAACCAATGTCGATGAACAAGCCAGTTTCGACCCTTGTCATCATCGGCAAGATCGATTGGCATTCCCTTAACTTAGACCTTTCATCCTCGTTAATGAACAAACATATCTTTGCTTCGACATTTAACCAATGTCGATGAACAAACTAGTTTCGACCTTTGTTATCATCGTCAAGATCGATCGACATTCTCTTAACTTGGACCTTTCGTCCCAGTTAATGAACAAACATATCTTTACTTCGACATTTAACCAATGTTGATGAACAAATCGGTTTCAACCCTTGTCATCATCGACAAGATCGGTCGGCATTCCCTTAACTTGGATACTTCATCCTCGTTAATGAACAAACATATCTTTCCTTCGACATTTAACCAATGTTGATGAACAAACCAGTTTTGACTCTTATCATCATCGGCAAGATCTGTCGGCATTCCCTTAACTTGGACCATTCATCCTCGTTAATGAACAAATATAGCTTTGGTTCGATATTTAATCAATGTTGATGAACAAATTAGTTTTGACCCTTGTCATCATCGTCAAGATCGGTTGGTATTCCCTTAACTTGGACCCTTTGTCCTCATTAATGAACAAACATATTTTTGCTTCGATATTTGACCAATGTCGATGAACAAACTACTTTCGACCCTTGTCATCATTGGCAAGATCGGTCGATATTTCTTTAACTTGGACCCTTCGTTCTCGTTAATGAACAAACATATCTTTGCTTCGATATTTAACCAATGTCGATGAGCAAATCAGTTTTGACCCTTGTCATCATCGGCAAGATCGGTCAGCATTCCCTTAACTTGGACCTTGCGTCCCTGTTAATGAACAAACATATCTTTGCTTCGACATTTAACCAATGTCGATGAACAAACCAATTTCGACCCGTGTCATCATTAACAAGATCGGTCGGCATTCCCTTAACTTGGACCCATCATCCTCGTTAATGAACAAACATATCTTTGGTTAGACATTTAACCAATGTCGATGAACAAACCAATTTTGACCCTTGTCATCATCGGCAAGATCGATCGGCATTTCCTTATCTTAGACCATTCATCCTTGTTAATGAACAAACATTCTTTCTAGCGTGCCTCTAACTGTACGTCCCGATAATTTCACCTTTATTCGGGGCGTGACACGGACCTTATGCTTCACATGTTCACAACCCTTCAGCAACATGCACCGACCTTACTCTGTGCTAGTGAAAGGTGCACTAACCTTACCTTAGACAGATGCAAAATATGCATCGACCTGTCTTTAGGCAGATGCAAAATATGCATCGACTTGTCTTCAGGCAGAGGTAAAAAGTGCATCGACCTTAGTGAGTACACGTACACACTAGCATTGACCTTATTATTGAGCAACAAGAGTATGCATCAACCTAAGTACATGAAAATGAACTGACATGCTTAACTAAGGAATGTATGGATGCATCGATTGATGAGCTAAAGTGAAGGATGCAACCCAATGATGCATTGACTCATTGAATATAACAAATGATTGTGCGTTGACCTACATGATTATGATTGCATGAATGTGCATTAGTCCTATATGACAAAATGCATCATCGACCTATATTACAGAATGTTATGAGTCTGCATCAACCTTGTATGCATGACTTGCTTTAACCTCCTTTTAAGTGAAAACACAGGATGCATGAGTGCACAGGATGCATCAACGTGAAGAATCACACCATATCACAGCAACTTAATATGCATCATGCATCAAAGCAAATGTAACGTCAAAGCAAGTACAAATGCAGACACAATGCAGACACAATGCAGACACACTCACAGCAAGTGCAACATAAACACAGATTACTCATTTAGAATCTATGCACGCCAAAACATCAAATGAGTCATAGTGTTTGACATCATCAAAACCACAAGGTCACAACACAATAGGGGTTTTAGTTGATCAAAAAGACAGAATTAGGTTTGACAGAATGTATGCTAAAAGGTGTCGACTTTGGGTGTCAACATTTCTTTAGAGACACTTGCATCTGCCTAGATATAGCAACATGGACCTGATCTGACCCAATCCTTGAGGATTTTATCATGAACTCCTCTTATTAATATGCAAGAGACTCCCCCTATCTATGTGCATTATTATTGGACACAACATTTGACTCATGTAAACATTTTCAAATAATGAAATGCAAGACACCGACATATGTTCTTGACCCAGAATACTTGGCGGAGGACTAGCCTCTACGCATAGCGTGGGTTTCCAAATAGAAGAGATCTGCCCTTCTCCCAGTATACCATTTGACATATCTCTGAGATCAAGATGGACATGATGCAATGTATTGTATGCAATGACAACCACTGACAGACTAAATCATGTGCATATCAGACATCATATAGAAGGCATTTATTCTAAACATGAATGAATTCAAGCAATCCGTCATCATGCTAAAATTTACATAAACGAAATAATAGATTGGGACCCATAGTCCAATCAATCTTAATGCCAGTGTGATAGGACTCGGTCAGGTCTTGGGAGGAGCACCTGAATTACTCATTAACCATGGGAGTATTGATTAAATGGGGTGTTAGCATTGCACCTAAACCAACGCATGATTGATACTCGACATTTCCACCACCAAAGAATGAATGAATGATTGAATTGATATAACATTGATTGATTGAAATGATAGGATTGTCCTTGACGTGGAATGGGTAAATTATAGTTTGGAACTCTATTGTTATTAGGCCAATTCAAATGTTATGTTCATTATAACATTCAAATCATTGATATATCATGATAGCTTGTTATTGATTCCTTCATGCCAACAAGTTGCATATAGCCTTTTAATGCCCTCAAATCCTACCACTTGGACATTAAGGGTATGCAAGAAATGGATGTGATGACTCAATACATCAACAGGCTTGTTGTCCACTCCAGACTTATGTTTTAGAACAAATGTGTACTCTTGGAGGACTCAACCCACTCAGCATGTTGGGGCCCTAACTTCTTCTGCGAGCTCAAATATAGAAGGGCTTGATGATCACTATACAAGATAAACTCATATGGTAACAAATAATACTGCAATGCCTCAATGATTGCACAACTGCATAGAATTCTTTGTCATAGGTGGAATATCATTGCTTTGCATCATTTAACTTCTCACTGAAAAATACAACAGGATGTCCCTCCTGACTGAGAACTCCACCTATCCCAATACCATAAGCATCGCAAGACACTTCAAAGACCATGGAAAAATCAGGAAGACATAAGACAGGAGTCTCTGTCATCCTTTTCTTCAGTTCCACAAAGGCCTTCGAAGCTGCCTTCGTCCAAACGAACTCCCATTTTTTAATGCAATCAGTGATGGGAGTTGTGATGGTGTTGCACCCCCGAATGAATCGGTGGTAGAAAGTGACAAAACCGTGGAAACTCTACACCTGATGGACATCAGTAGGCTCTGGCCACTCTATGATCGATCTCACTTTCTCTGAATCAGTAGACACACCTTCTGATGACACTACAAACCTGAGAAATGCAACATGAGAGCTCATAAAAATGCACTTCTTCATGTTGGCATAGAGCTTCTATTCTCTCAAAATAATGAACACCTTCTGGAGATGGATCAAGTGCTCATCTCGGGTCTGACTGTAGATTAGGATGTCATTAAAGTATACTAATAGAAACTGCCTAATGAATGGCTTCAACACCTAATTCATCACCCTCATGAAAGCACTAGGTGTATTAGTCAGCCCAAAAGACATAACCAACCACTCATAAAGATCATCCTTGGTCTTAAATATAATCTTTCACTCATCACCAGGGAGAATGCGGACCTGATGGTACCTGCTCTTAAGGTCAATCTTCGAAAACACTTTCACCCCAACCATCATGTCAAGCATGTTGTCAAGTCATGATATGGGATACCTATACTTGATAGTGATCTTGTTGATTACTCAACTATCAATGCACATTCTCTAACTGCCATCCTTTTTAGCAGTCAATAATGCAGGCATTGCACAAGGGCTAAGGCTCTCCCTAATGAAGCCCTTCCCCAACTATGTACTCACCTGCCTACTCATCTCCTTATCTCCACTAGGCGGCATTCGATGATATGGAAGGTTTGACAATGGTGCGCCAGGGAGCAAGTCTATGGCATGCTCGATATCCCTCATAGCAGGTAGCTCATCAGACAACTTATCAGGGGTGACGTCACTAAACTCGGTGAGCACCTGCTGAACCTCCTCGGGAACCTCAACCGCATCATCCTCTTGAGGTTCTTTCACCTCCTTAATTAATTACCAGAGCAAACACCTTAGCAGACTCCTCCACTTCTGCCTCGAATTCTCCCTGGGTAATAATGTGAAGGAGTCATTTGCTCTCAATCGGGAGAGAGGATGTGGGACATGAATCAAAGTCTGTATGACCCTTCACATCCTTGGGTTGTACAAGTGTCAGCTTGATTTTCTTCCCATCATGCATGAACACATAAGTGTTAGATCTCCCAAAATGTATAACATCATGATCATAGATCCAAGACCTCCCTAGTAGCACATGAGCTACATCCATTCCTAAGACATGACACCAGGCACTATCTTGGTAGTTACCAAATGTAGTGGTACCAAGCACCTCTGAGTGACCGGAATGGTAGTACGATCAGCCCAAGCCACCTTGTAAGGATGGGGATGTGGTTCAGGGTGTAACCCAAATCGTGCAACAGCACCCTTAGAGACCATATTGAGACAACTTCCTCCATCAATGATCACCTTTCCGCTCTTGTTTCCACACTTGACATAGGTGTGAAAGATGGAAGTCTATCTCTAATCCACTTCCTTTCTTTCTTGGGCAATCATGCATCTGACTACTTTCAGTCCCACAACCTCCTCATCTAGCCCATGGTCCTCGATATCACTAGGTGGGGTTGCTAGACAGAATGTGTCATCCACAGACTCTTCAGTCTCACCATGATCGAAACCCAAATAAAGGTTCTTGGAGGGGCATTTAGCTACACGATGCCCTTTCTGGTGACATTTGAAGCATTCCATGTGAGCTCTAGAGCCTTCTATGATGCCTTTACCTTTGTTGCCTTTAGGTAACCGCTATCTAGGACAGAGCCACCTTTAGGTGTAGAGAATCCTGGGGCACCGAACTTCACCCATCGATCACCATCAGCATGTCTCCTGATCTCCCCAACTTGGAAGGGAACCGTTCGGGTGAAGGGTGACCTAAGATAATGCTCATACTTGAGGGCCAACTGGAAAGCACTCTAGACCAACTCAATGGGATGGGGCATCATTCCCTACGAATATCAGACCAAAGACCAATACGAAATCGAGATAAGGTCATGTGGGAACTGAGCCTCACATCTAACCATCAAATCATCGAACTGGCGCATGTACTCACTACTGAGAGAGAGCCCTAATGAAGGGTTAGGAGCTGATCCATCAATATATCCCTATATGATGTCGAGAGGTACTTCTCCTTGAGCTTCTCTTTCATCTCAACTCAGAGAGTAATTGGTGGATGTCCGAGATACATCATCTGTTGCTTAACACTCAACCAATGGAGTTTGGGTGAACCAATGAGTTTCATGCAAGCAAATCTGACCCATTGTACACCTGACATATCATACTAGTCAAAGAACTAGTCCATGTTGATTAGCCAATCTAAAAATGCCTTCGACCCCATCCTCCCATCGAAACTAGGTGCATCCACCTTGGCCATCGTGGAGATATCAAGTTGGTCACCATGAGTATGTAGCCTCCTATCATCATCCCTACCATAATCACCATCACCATCCTTGATGACAAGCTGGTCGTCTCTCCTAGCACGACCCTCAACTGCACGCCTCTAGTCATCCTCTGGCCTCACCTGACCTAAAGAACACATCAAACCAATCCATAAGGCTATGAAGGGTTAACTCTATCTCACCAAAATGCTCCTCTAAACAGGTCACTCGAGTGGCTAAGTTTCCTTGAACTTGTCCATGAGCCTCTTAGGCCATTGTCCCTCTAGGATGTGTAGGTGCCACCACAAAGACAGACTCACTAGTGCAAAATGAATAACTAAACTATGCTAAAATGCTAACTATATGCGACATGATGATGATGATGATGATTTTTTCATTTGTTAAAACGCTTGATTTTATCAACAGTTTTTGTAGGTTTTTTGTTCTTATCTTCCCCAGAAATCATTTTTATCAAAGGCTTTGATCCTCCCTTTTCAGCAACAAAAGAGATTGTTTTTACTTCAAAGCTTTTCTTATTAGTTGGGTTGAAACCCAATCCTTCCTTTCTGAAATTTACCCTTGTTCCTAGAATGGCATTTAGATTGTATGTTCCCTGGGTCATGCCTTCAAGGGTTTGTTGCTTATCCTTATTATCCTTTTCTAGATTTTCAATTGTTTCTTTTAGCTTGTTATTTACTCCAACAATAGCATCATATTTTTCTTTAGCAATTTTTGTTTCTTCCTCAAACTTCTGCATCCTAATTTTCAATTCATCAATGACATTTTTCAGATTATCATTTTCATATCTAAGTTCTTTCAAACCATTCTTGTATTCATCAGTTTCAGCAAGAGAAGATTTTAAATCAGAATTTTCTTTCTCTAAGCATGCAATTCTATCACTTAAAGATGTATCATTAACAAGAGAATTAATCTTCTTTTTGAGGTGTCTATTCTCCCTACGCATATCATCATATTTGTCTAGGATTTCAGCATATGCGCCTTCCCAGTCACTATAAGTGAAATTTTCAAAGGGAGAAGTTACCTCTTCATCATCTTCTTTTTCTTCTTCCCTCTTGGCCATAAGGCATAGCAGGCCTTCTTCTTCGCTGTCAGAGGAGCTACTCTGACTTCCTTCTTCCTCATTGCTCCAGGTGCTTACCATTACTTTTCCCTTTCTATTTTTCCACCTGGGCTACTTCTCCTTCAGCTCAGGACATTCTGCCTTGAGATGTCCTGCTTTCCTACAACTGTAGCAAATGATATTATCAGCTTTCTTGGTAGTATCAGGCTTATGCTTTGACTATCTTTTTCTAGAAAAATATTTTCTCCTTAATCCCTTTCCTTCCTTTCTAAGAAATTTCTTAAACTTCCTAGTGAGCATGGCAAATTCATCTTCATCTTCCTCAAAGCTACCAGACCTACGCTCATTGGATGACCCTTTGTTGCTCGAGGCAGCTTTTAGAGTCAGGGGTTTTTTTCATTTCTCAGACTCATCTACCCTCTTAAGATTTAGCTCATAAGTCATGAGGGAACCGATGAGCTCATCTACAGATGTTGTGGCTAGGTTCCTAGACTCCTCCATTACTGTGGCCTTGGTGTGCCACACAGGTGTCAGAGACCTAAGTATTTTTCTTACAAGCTCATACTCACTATAAACTTTTCAAGACTTCTTAGTCCATTAGTGAGCAACATCAACCGGGCATACATTTCTGATATGGACTCGTCGGGCTTCATTTTGAAGGCCTCATACTCAGAGATTAACCCCCCCGCCACCCGGAGTCCGCCTCGTCGTCCTCCTAGGCCCCGCATCAAAGCTACACCGACTCTACTACTTGTAGATCAGGACAGAACCTGAGGTCCAGTTTGCAGGCTCCCCCACCCCCCAGACGACGTGAACCAGTGTCTGCACTCTTTAGAGACATCGTGCTGCTTCGAGATGACTTCGCTCCAGAAGTGGTCCCGCTCAGTTTTGAGTTTGGCACTGATCGCTTCGACCATTTTCGTGCAACAGCTCCAGATTCGCACCCAAACCTGAGTATCATTTGGAAGTGACTGCACCTTCTTCTAAAGTGGGAATCAGCCTAGATCTCTTCAGAAGAGTTCTTCCTCGTGGAGTCTCCGTCGACCCAGAGGTGGTCCCGCCGCTTTTTGACATTGGCACCACCTTTGGCGGCCATTCTCCCAAGACTGCGGCAGATTGGTGTGACCCAGTCCATCCAGAACATGCAGCAGACTCGTCAGCCCTAGCATGCCTTTCTCTGCTGATTTTCGGCCCAAGTCATCTTCACCAAAGTCGGAGATCTCGACGTCCTGAAACCACTGCAGGTGGTTTCATCATGATCTGCATTCAGCGCTGCCCTTGCCGCTGAGCGCGCCTGACTATGTCCAGTTGTTCACCCAGAAACCAGCGTGCCCTTCCAGAAGTGACCATGGGCATCCCCGAGCTCTGACGCCCGCCAAACGTGGCTGGAACGTAGGTCTTCCTGTCCTATTTTAAGCCACGCAGGTCTTGCCTCAATCAGAGTTCGGTGGAGAGCGTACCACCCTCTGCACGCCGACTGTGCAGACTAGACCTGCAGGATAGAGTCGTGCAGCTCGTTGTCGGTGACCGGCCCCGCCCCCTTGTGACCTCAGAACGATGCCGAACTTCCAGGAACTCTTCTACACTTCACCGGCTTTATCTAAGTGCCAGCGGAGGCCTGTTCTGATCCCTGTGTACACCGTACCATCTGAGTCACGTCGGTTCTGCCCCACCGGGCAGACATAGGGCAGCAGGCCCAACTTCCCCTTGCTCCCCCCTCCTGTGTGAGGGTAGTTTTGTATTGATCAATCCTGTCCCCATGGTCCCCTCCCTGCGTGGAGCGTAGTGCTATAAGGCTGTATTCACAGGTTCGCACCAGACGCCGCCGTCGCCATTCCTATGCTCGCGCTCGTCCCGCATCACGAAGGGATCAAAGAATGTGTGACCTCTCGATATGGATTCCCTCATGACACAGTCCCAAGTGTAAAATTCTTGAAGGTGTATATGATCACCCTCAAGCATTGTGGTAGGTAGCGAAGATTCTTCTGAGGGGCGCTCCGGGAGTCACCGCAAGGCTATCGCCAAGCGGAGGGGGGCCTAGGCATTTTGCCCATCATCTTCTACTACTTAGTGAACCTATACATAGGTATTCATTAGAACCTAACTTAATATGTCCCTTAAATCTTTATGGTTTCAATTGTTACCTATGAGGGTTTGTTTAAAATGGGTTATACATGTACCCTACCTTTCACACTCTAGCCTACCCCTTCTTCTACTACTTAGACAATTGGAATGGTCGTAACCATGGTTTGTCTCCCGTGCTTTGATACCACTCTATAACGCCCCGAGTTCCGATCCCCGAATCATGGGTATATTTTTTTTTCTTTTCAACCATCGGACCTCGATACATTACTTTGTACGTATCTCGGAAGCACAACATATATGTAACACACATGCATTTGCATGAGAGAGAGAAACCACAGATTACAAGAAATGTAGGTAAGATCTCAACCATTCATAATTTTCAAAGAGAGTACATGACCATTGTTCCAGATTTAAACATGAATCCACATAGGCTCACCACCCCATAACCATACACATAAGAGGGACATTCATCCATAGCATACCCAGATGAACTATGAGCTAGCATTACACCTCAGCTGCTGCCTCCTCCTCAACCTCCTCTATGTCTCCTGAAAATGTGTGTCACAAAGGGGTGAGTGTGACGCTCAGTAGGCAGCCTAAACAAACCGGGGTTAACTTGCATTTATATAATCGAATTATATACATAATTCAGATGTTAATAATAACCTAATTCATTCATTATAGTGTGCTGAAAATAACTCATAAGAGGAAAATACACATTCTTAAGCTGACATATAAGGTACCCATGCCTGCGCTAAGACCACGGTGAATAAGTATTTACACATTATCACATTTTTGTTATTCATGAAAACGAACAGCTGTCATAATCATAGGAGGCCCACACACACACAACGAATGAAAGAGTACTACGTAGACCCGAGAGTGAACTCCCACCTAGATTCCAGCGGCCTCGTAGCATTACGTAACACCACATCACAAAGGCCGCCCCACAATGGGACCGAAGACTAGATCGATAGGATTTTAAACCAGGGCACTACGTATCGTCGTCCCCTGGGATCTTTTACTTCCGTGGCGTTACGTATCGCCGTCCCACAGAAGGGACCGAAGTCCAACCTCACAGAATGCTGCTATTTTCCCTTCATGGCATACATATTCTTTCTTGATATTACTAGCATGATGTTTATCGGATATATTTTCATGAATTTGAAGGGGCTAAACATACTCATAGTCATGCTTCTAATGAGTTACTCATGCTCATAAATATGCTACTAACAATTTAAGATGGCTAAACACACCCGTAGTCATGTTCAGGTTGCTACATGAAAGTACAGGTTCCTCCTTCTTTCTTGAAGTAGCGATCTCTTCTTTGCCTCCCGTATATATAGATGTTCATATTATCTTTTATATTCTACATTGGTGCAGTATATCAGGCTGGACTAATCTCTTCGACTTATTTGCAGGTTTTGCAGGGAACAAGAATAGGGGAGGGAAGAGAGCAGTTATGGTGAAGGATCAGCTTCAGGTCCTCAACGTGCTCGATGTCGTCAAGATGCAGTGGTACCACTTCACGGCCATCGTGATCGCGGGTATGGGCTTCTTCACAGATGCCTACGATCTCTTCTGCAACTCCCCGGTCACCAAGCTCTTCGGCCGCATCTACTACTACGAGGCCGACTCCCCCAAGCCCGGCACCCTCCCCCCAAGTGTGTCCACTGCCGTAAACGACGTTGCCTTCAGCGAGATACTATCGGGGCAGCTCTTCTTTGGTTGGCTCGGCGACAAGATGGGGCAGAAGAAGGTTTATGGGATGACCATCATGCTTATGATCCTCGACTCCGTCACCACCGGGATCTCTTTCAGCCACACCACCAAAGGCACCATGGCCACCTTATGTTTCTTCTGATTCTAGCTGGGCTTCAACATCGGCAGGGATTACCCACTCTCTGCCACCATCATGTCGGAGTATGCCAACAAGAAGACCCGAGGGGTGCCATCTTCGCCATGCAGGGCTTCGACATCCTCGCGGGGGACCATTATCTCCTCCGCCTTCAAGAATAGATACCCGACACCTTCCTACACAGCGGACCCCCTTGGCTCCACCGTGCCAGAGGCAGACTTTATTTGAAGGATTATCCTCATGTTTGGGGCCCTGCCAACGGCAGTCACTTACTAATGGAGGATGAAGATGCTGGAAACTACCTACTACATGGCTTTAGTTGCTAAGAATGCCAAGCAGGCGGCTGCAAACATGTCTAAGGTCCTCCAGATGGAGACAGGGGAGGAGCAAGAGAAGGTGGAGCAACTGAGCAGGGACCAATTCGCCATAATTGCCCTCTTCCCTCCCCTATCCTTGCTCCCCACAAAACCTGCAAATAAGTCGAAGAGATTAGTTCGGCCTCATATACTGCACCAACATAGAATATAAAAGATAATATAAGCATCTATATAAAAAAGATAATATAAGCATGCTGGACGAAGTGGGGATCCATGGGTATTAGTCTACTAAAATATGAAATTCAGAAGAATCCTAGTTCACGTAGAAATGGAAGAAGGAAATAACAATCACAGGATTCTCATGTGACTAGTCAAATGAACACGCTTCGCGCGTTGATTTACTTTGTGATTTTTTAAAAAATTATAATAACATTTTTTGTCATTTTGATTGATGGCAAGAAAAATAAGTGACCATGAAAAACGACTAACCATTCTGTCAATCACTCTATCTAGTCTGCTCGCCAATAGCTTGGTGATAGTCTTATATGTACCATTTAGAAGATTAATTAGTCTGAAATCCAGGAAACATTGTGCACCTTATTTTTTAAATATGAAGATTAAGAGGGTCGTGTTTATGGCCCCCAAGTGAGCCCTCCCCACCTAAAACTCTCTCAAGGCAATCATAAGACCACTCTTAATAGCATCCCACCACTTTTGGAAGAAATTTAGAGGGAAGTCATATGGGTCCGGGGCTCTATCTCTTGCAAGAGACAAGACTGCCCGATAGACCTCCTTTAAGAAGGTATGGGAAAGAGCTTTCCTATCCTCAGGAAAGATGCGGGAAAGGAGATCTGCAGTTATCCCGATCTACTGATATCGTCTTCAATGAATAATCTAGAGTAGAAGTCCCTCAACTGTACCCTGATATCCTCATCCCTAGTGAATAAGTGGTCACCCACTTTGATCCAAGTGATGGAGCTGACTCTTCTTCTCTCGGAGACAATGAGCTAAAAGAAGGAAGTATGCTTGTCCACTTCCTTGATCCATATCTCCCTCGACCTCTGCTTCTAGTAGATCTCTTGTGAGGATCTTGTCAAATTCTGACCTGAGATTATCCCTGAGCCTTCTATCTGACTCATAAAGCAACCCTACCTCCTCCAAGGAATCTAGGCCCTTAATCCCTGTCCTTAGCAGCTCTGCCAAGTAGGGTTTTTTCTTTACCTCACTCTTTGATAGGTTGTGCCAAATACCTCAGCTTGCCTACCCATCTAGCCATAGCGGACCCTTCATTCCTCTGTACATTCCATGCCCGCTTGACAATACCTATGAAATCAACCACTCTAAACCAAAACCTTCAGAAACTCCTCCTCCATACATGTGTACAAGAGGTCTTCAATAAGAGGGGTTTGTGTCCGACACTGATTTAGCCAAGGATGACACCTACACATGAGGATAGTGATCCACCCAATCCATTGATACCAAAAACTTGTCCAACCTGGAGCACATAGGATCTGCCCTGAAATTAGACCAAGTGAACTGAGCATTTGCCATACCAATTTTAATCAATGCAGCTTCCTCTATGAAGTTTGTGAAGTCATCCATCTCCCCCATTAGAGTATTGTCCACCATTTTCTCCCACGGTGTTGCAGCTGCATTAAAATCCCCACCCACACACCAAAGACACTCTGAGCTATGATGGTAACCAAGCAGTTCCTCCCAAAGAAGCCTCTTCCCCTTTCTACTTTGAGGGCCCTAGGCCCTTGTTGCACCCGAAAATTGTTTCAAAACAATTAAATGAAGTGTTGCTATGCAACGTCCGACGAGAAGCACGACGCATCAGCTAGGGGGCCTTCCGCTACCCTATCCACCTTCTATTCAACTTCACCCATACTTTTATCTATCATCAATGTCTCCTTATGGGCCACCTGTAGGGTGAGGAAGGGGTTCTCATCCTCTCACCCTTTGTGTTCATTGTATTCTATACATCCATTGCATTGCATGCATTTGCATTCCTTCTTTCCTGAGTTTTTGAACCCGTATATTCACCGCCTTCCGAAACCTCCAGATCCTCCATATCCCCCATCTCATTCACCTATACCTTTGGGATCTCTGGGTCCCCTTTTACTTGCCGGGCATTGAGCCCCTTCTGATTTTCTCTCCGGGCATTGAGCCCCTTCTGATTTTCTCTCCGGGCATCGCGCCCCCCCCAGTTTCCTCTCAGGGAATTATGCCCACTCTCACCTCCCATATCCGGGTTCTCCAGATTTTTCTCTACTTGTTGGGCATCGTGCCCTCCTTCCCCACATCCTCCAGGAACTTCTGGATCTCCCAGGGCATTGCGCCCTTTTCTCTCTTCTTCCTCCGGAACCTCCGAACCTCCCTCTTTGGGCATTGCGCCCCTCTACACCCTCACATCCAGATCCTCCAGATTTTTCTCACCTTATCGGGCATTGCATCCCTCGGTACTTTCTTCCTCCGGAGCCTCCAGACCTCTCTTCTCGGGCATCGTGCCCCTCCACACCTCTATATCCAGATCCTCCAAATTTATCTCTCCTTGTCAGGCATCGTGCCCCTTCCACTATCCTTTCCGGGCACCACGCCCCTGTTGAGGTGCTAGGCACGGATTCAGAGGGGGGGTGAATGAATTCCCTTATAAAATATTTGCCCAATTTGAAACTTAAGACCCAATTAAAACTGAACTTATAAACTCTTGCGGAATAGGACACTATAGTTCAGTAACCAAATCTTATGTCGGCACACACTCAAACACTTAGCTAGCACAATTAGCTTGACCACTTAACCACTCTGTGACTTCAATGAAATGTGAATAGATTAGATGAACGATCCTAGTCATACATCTACCGTGAATATAAGGCAAGCAATCCAACCAATGCACACAGAATATTTTTTAGGTGGTTCGGTACTTAGACCTACATTCACCCCACACTCAAACCAGAGTGTGGATTCTGCTGCCAAACAGCTTGAAACTGCTGGGCCTCACAGCTTGAACCAAAGGAACACTCTCCTCTCTTCCTCCAACCCGGAGGGGAACTGTTGGCCCAGAGAGATGGCGGACAAGAAGGGGGGTTGATTTGTCCCCTTGCCTAGATGGGAGATTTTTAAAAACTTTCTCAACTTAACACAATGGAATTAAAATAACTAACGTTGATTAGCTCAAGCCCAAGTGTGATCATGATCCTAGGAACTCCTGAGCCCTAAAACGTACCTAAAGTCGTCTAGGGTAAAAGAAAGCAGAGTATCCGCAAAATATCACTTCGTCTGGAGTGTCTAAAAACAGTCCCCTTGCCTTAACGCTTTGTCACTATGGAAATACGGGGAAGGCTCCCCATTAATGAGGACGATAAATCTACCTGAGTGGGTGCAAGCCTTGATCCATCCCAGTCACGTGTCATCAAATCCCATGTTGGTGAGGACATTAAGCAAGCACTGCCAGCTACCCCTGTCATAAATCTTCTCAAAATTAAGTTTGAGAACTAGCCCTCTTTACCTTTGTGACTCCATAGCATGGATGCACTCATAAACAACATAGAAGTTGTCTTGAATAATCCACCCTCTGATGAAGGCTCCCTGGTGGCAGCTAACCACCTTGTGAACAATACTCTCCAGTCTCATGGCCAGAAGTTTAGTGATTATCTTATAGATCCCATTAAGGAGACTAATGGGCCTGTAGTCCCTCACACTAGCCGCATCCCATTGCTTGGGAATGAGAACTTGGAGGGTTTTGTGGATGCCTTTGAGGTGTGCTCTCCCATCCTGGAACTCCCATATGGCTTGTAGGATGTCTGACCTGATGATGTCCCAGCTATGTTGGAAGAAGAACATAGGGAACGTACCCATCTGGCCCTAGAGTTTTGTCACCTGCAAGGGAAAAGCCAACTAACTTCACCTCTTCTTCTGCAAAAAGGCGAGATAGGGCCCTCCTCTCCTTTCTCAAAAGGCGTGGAAGGAGATTCGCTACGGTGGGAGGTCTGACCGGCTCCTCCTCAGTGAAGAGTTGAGAGTAGAACTGTCTAAGCATGTCTTCCTATGTCCTTCGGTGTAGTGATCTGTTGTTCACCAACTCTGATGCACTTGATGCAATTCAGTCGCCTCCTGCCTAAAGCAATCTTCTGAAAGTAGGATGTGTTCCTGTCCTCCTCTTTGTTCCATTTCTCCCTTGCTCTCTGCTTCCCGTACATCTTTTCTTTCAAGAGAATGTCTTCGTATTCCACCTTGAGCTTGTCCCTCTGTATCTTGTCCTCTTCATCTAGAAGGCCTACCTCCTCAAGGGCCTCTACCCCCTCCAACTGAATTAGAATGTTGTCTTTTGCCGCCTTTTCCCTGAGAGCCCTACATGCTCTCCACTTGGTTAGCTCATGTGCTAGTCTTCAGTTTCCCTATCAAGTTGGTCATAGCGTGTCATGTCTCGATACAGAATATTGGAACACAACAATTATAACAACCATGTCAATTAGAGCATGTATTGAAGGAACAACAACCACGTGAGCCAACTCTAAGATAACACCAACGAAAAGTCATAATTTTTATATATGTATGTATGTATGTATGTATTCGCATGAGAGAGAGAGAAACCATAATTACATGAAATGTAATTAACATCTCAACTATTCATAGTCCAAAAATGCATGCCCATTGTCCAAATACATATGAGTCCATATGTGATCACCATTCCACAACTATCCATAATGTGAGAGATAAATATCCATAGCCTACCCTGACGAAAGGAGGACTAGAACTACTCCTCTGCCGCAACCTCATCCTCGACCTCCTTCATTGTGTCTCCTGAAAAACATGCGTCACAAGGGGATGAGCGTGACGCTCAGTAGGCAACCTAATCAAATCGGGGTGAACTCGCATTCATATATCCAATTCATATACATAATTCAAATGTTAACAATATCATAATTCATTCATTCATATTTGCTTAAGGTAATTGTTGTGTCCCTTTATTTGATGATGACTAACCATGAATCGGTGAAATAAGCTTTTGAAATATTGATAAGGCCATTTCGTATTCAAAAATATCTCATCTTGTTATTTGTTTAATGGACCCCATAGGTACGTTGAAGGACGCACGAGGATAAGCTCAAAGTCCATTCAACACGTTAACGCAGCCTGTTCAACACGTTGACGTGATGATCATAAATGAATTGCTACGTCGACGTAGCCTGCCCAATGCGTCGACGTAGTGGCTCATTCCAGAATGCTGGTTTGAGTAGAAATGAATTGTTGCGTCGACACAGCCTGATCAGTGCGTCGACATAGTGGCACATTCCAGAACCAGTTTGGGCAGAATTGAACTGCTACATCGATGTAGCCTGCTCAGTGCGTCGACGCAGTGGCTCATTCCAGAAAGTCATTTTGATCAGATTTGAACTGCTACGTCGATGCAGCCTGCTCAGTGCATTGACACAGTAGAAGAGCACAACACGTTTCAGACTTCTGCATTGAGCCTAAAGTTAACTAGTTATTTTTTTTTCTATAGTAAAATGCTTATCTAACATATAAAATACCCGTGCATGCACTAAATCCATAATGAATGATTAATTACACATTTTCACATTTTCATGAGTTTCACATCTTACATTATTCATGGAAACAAGCAGTTGCCGCAAACGTAGGAGGCCCCCATACACAAACGAATGAAAGAGTATTACGCAGACCCAAGAGTGAACTCCCACCTAGACTCAATGCCGCACGGGGCGTTATGTATCGCCGTCCCCCAGGTTCTGTGGCGTTACACATCATCGTCCCATAGAACGAACCAGTCAAATCATATGATTTTAACCAGGGCGTTATGTATCATCATCCCCTGGGTTCTTTTACTTCTACGGCATTACATATCATCGTCCCACAGAAGGGACCAAAGTCCAACCTCGTAATAAGGGAAGGTAGCCTTTTGGAGATCGGTCTGGTAGTCCTCCGAGCTTTTGTACTGCTCGAGCGCCTCCACCCCGACCGACTCCGCCCTACTAGCAAGCTCGGCTGACCTCTTCTCCGCCTTGGCCAGTGCAGCCTCAACCTCTGCCCGAAGTCGCTCGGCCTCCTCGGCTCGGCCCTCGAGCTCTGCTCGCTCGGTCTCCCATTGCCTGTCACACTCGACCTGAGTCGCACGCTCCTACTCTAGGAGCCTATATTTCAACTCGAGTGAACTACGAGCCTGAGCCAGCTGCTCAGCTGATGCCCGAGCCTCCACTTGGCTCGAATTCGCCCGTTCCTAGAGTGAGGTGATCTCCTGCCGAAGCTCCTCGAGATCAGCAGTGAGTCGAGTGATCTTCTGATCAGACGTGCCGATGACCCAAGCAAGATTCAATCGCTCTGACTCCGCCCGAGGGTAGGCGTTGACTATGTCATCCCCTATCTGGGCCAAAAACAAACTGCCCTCCATGATCATCTCGAGGACCACGAATGGAGGATTTTGCCTACCTCCTCCTTACACCACCCCGAAGCTATGTCACGACATCTCTGGTACAGGGGACCCTGGATGTTGGGAGGAGGGCCAGTCCTCTCCAGAGTGGCCGAAATGGGGGCTACCCCTCCGATCGATCCCCCCTAGGGAGCCCCTATCGGTTGGCTCAGACTGGGCCGCCCCGTCCCGTGTCTCTCCTACCTCGACCGTCTCCTCGCCACCCTCTAGCCCCTACCGGCTCGGCCCCGACGCCTCTACCGTATGCTCCTCCGATTTCGCCCAACGCTCCAGCATCAGCCACCACTGCCCAATAGTCACCTGCCTCCACTACGACCTCATCGGCCCCCTCTCGCTTGGGGAAAGGGAGAGCTGGCCGAATAGGCTAGGCCCCTTCTAGCTCGGCGGAGGGGAGAGCCAAGCAAACACCATCTTCGACCGAGCGTATCATGGCCATTTTGGGATAACTCCCAAGACTCAGACCCGATCTGCAAGGGCAGCATTGTTGTTCCTTCAGCACCGAGTCATAGGGAGAGACGAGGCTGCCAAGTGGATTTTATCATTTCACCTTTTTATCTGGGGTTTTGATTATATATATTTTGTCACTTATTCCCTTTTATGCATTCTTGGGGTAGTATTTGCTATGTTCCCTCTATTTACTACATGCGTTTTCCCTTTTTGGTTTAGTTGTTATATGTTCAGGTTTGTTTATTTATTATAGCTTTTATTGTCATTATTGTCATTATTATTATCATTACATGTTTTCATTTATTTATTATTTTTTCTATTGTTTTTCTATTATTTTTCTATTATTTTTTATTATTTTTGATAAAACGGCATGGCACCCATTGGGCGCGGCGTAATAATGAGCACTGTTTTAGAGCGCACCATATTAAGGCGCATCGGGTCTCGACGGCACCGGTTTAGTCTATTTTCGTCGAAATTGAAGTTTTATTGGTTTATTTTCAGATTTATTAAAATGTTTTAAAAGAGTTTGGAGATTTATTGAGTTAATTGCTCATCGGACCAGCCTCGGGCCGTCCGGAAGTCAAGTCACAGGCTCGCGCAAGGTTCGTACTCGAGCGCGGCGATTGTTCCAAATCGAACGGATTTATTATATTATTCGAGCTGAAATTTTGACAGCATCTCCCCATCCCGGAGGATTGTTGGGGAGAAGCGGGGAATACTCATGTGGCGGAGCAACCCCTAAGAGCCGGGTGGCACAACGGCGACTGGAAAACACGAACAGATAGGAAAACCCCGAGGGCTAGCCTACGAGGGGCACCAAGTCCGTGGGTGGAGAGTAGACGGGTAAAGCGACTCATGATGGGAGCGAAGACCCCGAGGACTATCCTGCGATGGGCATGTGACCGGAGTCGGTACCACGTCCAAATCGGGGCGACCGACATAGAAGGAAACCCCGAGGGCTAGCCTACGAGGGGCACGCATCTCACGGTCACCGCAAGGTCCGTTAAGGACTGTGGATTTGAGGAGTCGGGTTAACCAGTATCGATGCTCACCCATTAGCCCCTGGGAGACCCATCACCAATAGATGGACCCCTGCGGACAGAGTGATGTCTAGTGTGAAACATTGGGGATGTCCCCCTCCCCGGTGCTACGAAGCGATGCTACAGAACAGGCTCCCAGACTCTGACTACAAGCGAGGCGAAAACAGGGATAAACGGCGTCATGATCCGGCAGGTGATGAAACTTAAATTAGCATACTAAGGTTTACGGGTTGAAGAAGTCCACAATCGTAGATTAGTCACTTCCCCTCTATAATCTGTAGACCGGCCCCATCTAAATGGGGGGGGGGGAGAGCCCATTAATCCAGGATGGTCCTTGATGGAGTAGTAGAGAGGGGATGAGGAAGGAGACTTTGAAGCAGGATGGTTGAGGAGTATACACGAATATGCCCCCGGCCATGGAACTCAAGGAATGATCGAGCAGGGGGTTGGCCGATACGTCAACATAAAGTCCCCGGGGAGGGGGTATTCCTGTAGCCCGTGGCATCCCAGGGGCCTGTTCGGTGTCGACGAAGATAAACACGGAAATCATTCGCGCAGTGAAGTGACTAAATGAACAGATGGAGGAAAGATGAATAGATAGGAAAGATGGATACGGCACTGAGCACGACCTCACCTTGTCCATTTTATGCACTGTGAGTAGGGATATGTGTATATATATCATACATTCTGACACCGGCACCGGCGCTATTGCACGGCACCGTCTTATTAGTCACAGGGACAAAACACAGTGGGATAAGAGAGATGGTGAAGGGGAGAGGAAGATAGATAACATCAATCTAGAAAACACTTGATTCGCCCACGCCTCGTGGCCGCCATTCATTCCAGTCATAAGGAAGGAGATACAGATTACATCCATAGACGTCGACGTTGTCGCTCGGTCATCGTCACTATTAATGGGAAGAAAGCATTACAGGTGAGAGATAGGGAGACACAGAAATGGTGAGGGGGGAGGAATGGCTCGTATCATCGCCCGTCCCCCCTCTCGCTTACATTACACTCGGAGGAGTAAGTAAAATGGGAGGATCGACAGAGCAATCACAGCGACCTACCTAATTGAACGGAGAACAAACAGTATTCTCCTCAAGCGCTGGGAAGCTGGTGCAGAGCAGAGGATGACGGCGGCAGGAGAAAACCCTCAGGGAAGATGCTTCCTCCCCAAGAACCCTCAGGCTCTCGATTTTGATTGGTGGCCTTCTCTCCCTGATTCGCTCTCTATTCTTCTCTCCGTCCCCTCTTCCAATTGCCTCCACTCTCTTAGTTGGTCGAACAAGTGGTGTTTATATAAGACCAAGTTGATCCGGTGCCATGGAGGGTGCGCCAAATTCGGTGGCGCTGGGGACAAGTGTCCCCAAAGCATTTTGGCGCACCGGATTTCGCAGTGCCAGGTTAAGGGGCGCCGGTGACCTTTGCGCGCCTGTTTAGCTTGTTCGCTCGACGCGAGCTAGCCGATGGGTCCGGGGATGGTTCCAGAAGCCCCCATTGACTCTTCCTCTCGCCACGGTCCTTGGAAAACCTTGACGGGATGTTGATGAAGCTCTCAGCATGATGAATGCCCTTAATCAGAACTTCATATGTGTTCAGCTTGAGCACGTGAGTTTTTCACTGACACGGCCTTCGGCACTACGACCCGTGTTTTCGGCTCAGCATGACTCGTGCTCGGAGCTTCCTTGTGGGATGGTATGACATCTGGTATAATTCCACCCTGACTGGGTGATCATTCGACCACTGATGGACCCACTATAGCGAGAAGCTGAACCCACATCGGGTGATTGGAACCTTCTATTGACAGAGCCTCCGGTTCCTTGTTATGAAGGGCCGATGGCATTCTTCTTCCTCAGGAGAGTCTTCATTCAGGTTGTGAGCCACCGGGTGGACCGTCGTCCTTGGTCGGGTGACGGGTGTAGGGTATGCAGCATGATAGAGTCGATGCCAGATCATTGGGCAGCCTTGGTCGCGCTGCCGGTTGGTTTTGGATTCATCTTGATTCTCCCGAGGTGAAGTCCCCGGTGTTCATTCCAGGTGACTTGAGGCTCTGGCAGCTTGAGAAGTCTTCAATATGTTGATCTTCATCGGCTTCTGTGCTTTAGCGGGCCGTGTCATTCGTCTTTGAGGCTTGGTCGCCAGCGATCATATTTTGAGTGCCAACAGCACTAAAGACATAGAAGGGGTTGGTGGCCGTTTCCCTAGATCCATAGCATCTAACATAGCGCCTTGTAGGGGGGACAACGATGGCCCTGCATCTCAGCACCCACGCACCTAGTCTAAGGTGATGAGTGCAGTAGCTGGAGGAGTAGGTGTCGCTCAGAGGAAGGTCTGATTCACTATGGCCAGATTTGCCAGGGGGTGGAGAAGAAGCAGCAGCACCTGTTGCAAGCGACGATGTAGGCAAGATGGCGATGTGCCCGCTGCAGACGAAGATGGCAAGGGCAAAGTTGTGGTTGGATATGCTGGAGAGGCCAATGCAGGAGAGGTCGGATCTACAACAGCATCTACTGTAAGGATTCAGTTAGCCTGGTTCGGGTAACGCAGCGGATAATAAAAACTTTTCAACCCCGAACCCAGGCCCTTTTGGAATCCTAGAACCGTGCTCTAATCAATGCAATAAACTCTCAACCCCAAAATAGGTTGTAGATCTTTACCTTGCGCGGAATGACGTTATCCGCATCGCCCGATGCAGATTTCCACGAATGTCGAGCCACACAGATGTAGGGCCACTAGAGCTGATCCACATGGATCCTCGCGCAGTGACGGTATCCACCCGTTCTCTCCCTCGCGCATGAACCACCGATGCTCAAAATCCCCCTTCTTATTCCTTAAGCCTTTCTCCCTTGAGAGGGAGAGAGAGATACCAACAAGAGAGAGAGAGAGAGAGAGAGAGAGAGAGAGAGAGAGAGAGAGAGAGAGCAAGAGGGAGAGGAGGGGAGGAAAGAATAAGGGTTTTTCTCCCTTGGAAGTTCTTGGCTAAAGGACCCCTCCAGCTGCAGACGACGTGGGGCGACGACGCGAAGACGTGGGTGATGGCGGGATGATCACAGCGGCGTGCGATGGGCGTGGGAAGCTTGGTGGAATGAGGTTCTTAACGGCATTCTTCACGATTTGTGGATGATCCGGCACACCTCAACGTGGACCGAAGGTAGGGTGACGATCCCTAGCTCATTGCCTTTCCATTCCCGTGGTATGTAGGCCGAGGCGAGGCCGAGAGAGGGTGATATCGTGCCGGGAAGGGAAAATCATGTCGCGGGGAGAGTTCACCCGATCCGCCATTATACGCCCCGATTCCGTGTTTCAAGGGCGTAGAAGCATGCTAGGGGGCTTGGGGGTTGATTTCCTTGCATTTCCCCCTCCGTGGGGCTTGAATGGGGCCGAAAAGGGAGTTTTTCGACTGGTTCGCCGTTTTCGCGCCGGCGAGAGGTAAACGGTCGAAACAGGGCCCGTTTATCCCTTGTGCGGCCCTTGTGCGACCGCCCTTCTGCTTGGCGCGCAGTGGGCACCCCTTGTGTGATCAAGGCCTGATCGCCCAATGGCTTGGCACGTAATGGGTATGTGTGGCCAGTCGTGGGACCACACATCCTTTGAGCGGCCCCAAGGCAACCGCCCTTCTTGTGAGTTTTGACTGTTGCTTGTGACCATTGCACAGTGCACTGGGGTGTGCGGCCAGGGTCTAGCCACAATACCCTTCCTGCGGCCAAGGGTAGGCCCCACATCACCTGGTGCTGTTGGTAGTGGTGCGGCCAGAGTTGGACCGCACATGCCTTGTACAGTGGGGTCCTAGCTGCTCGTCCCCCTTGCGGCTAGGGGTAGCCGCACGTGTTTCACCGTTGGAGGAAGTATGATCGTGTTAGACTGTACATCCCCCTGGTGCGGCAGAGGGTCAGTCGTCCTTCTGTAGTGCAATTAGGATCAGGCTGCTCATGTTCCGTCTGGGCCAGGAGAAGGACGGTCTGTGGATGGCCGTATATCCCCTGGTGCAGTGCCTGTTCGACAGCATGCCCCTGAGCGGCCCAGAGTGGACCGTTCAAGGGTACCAGCTTGACCGGTGTTTTGATCATGGCCGATTCGAGTCCCGAGTGCGTGGACCTCGGTCCACATGTGGACCTGTGGTTTGACAGATGTTGGGCATCGTGTCAAGGACAGGTGTTGTGCTATTGTGTAGTCCCGGGAGGTGTTGTTTTCGGCTCGTGCCACTGTGTGATGGTGCTAGTATGAGGAGCGTCCCTTGTACTACCGGTTGTGACGTTGCTTTCTATGGCTTGAGAGTCTACTCCTTCAGTGACCCTCCACTAGTCGTAGCCTTCGGTACGCGTGTACTGGCCCACCAGGGAGAGAGCACAACTTCCAAGAAATGCAGACAAAGAAAGGGTACTCAATCAGCATATCTGCCAACAGATTTTCCCAATTCTTGAAACTGCCAGTGCCAACAACCACAATGCCACAAGCAACGGCACGGCAACCAACAACATCGAGGCACCTACAGCCAAGACAAAGATACACTGAGGAAACAATCCTCTCGGTTGACCAGAATCTCCCAACAAACAATCCTCGACCAATGGGTTATAAGCCCACATGCTTCCACTGCGCACTCTACACAACGCACAAAGGAAAAGAGACAACTCGTCATCTACATCTCAGCACACCTCTTGGTGCCATCGCAACTCACGAATTGGGATGTACCACGCCTCGAGTACTGATCCTGCTAACAGCCGATCACAAGTCGCCATAATGGAAACCATCGTGCTAAGAGCCACAGCACAAGCCACAAAGAACACTTATCCCAGCTTATCCTCACATCCTGAAACGATTACTGAACCTTCACAGCACAATAGCTACCAAACATGGTACGCTGAACACAGTCCACAATGGCCTCCAACACACAAACTGGGTCCAAAGCCAGGCCACCATCAAAACAAGAGCAGATCAGGTTTAGAACTAACACAGTCCACACATAAGTAGACACAGGATAAAGGCTTCATCGAGACAGCACTTCCAGAGCTTACCTCGAAAAGACGCCACAAACAGAATGAGAAAGATCAAGCTTGTCTGACAGTAGCTCACCAGGAATGAAATCCTAGGTTCACCCGTGCACTCTCTCAATGAGGCATCCAAACAACCACCTCAAAGCACAACCTTAACACCTCAGGGGCTAACCAAACCTCAAGCAGAATGGCGAAAGCAACATAATCTCCTCATGAGAACATGCACAGCCATCACAAAGCCCATCAGCCACTTGAACACACCACAGAAAAATGCAAACGCTACACCACAGACTCTCATCTGCTGGCAAATTTTACCCAGTGCAGCACAATCGAGACCAACACCATAACAAAAGAACACTCTCTGTCACATCCTGGTGAGAGTAAAAACCATCTCACCCAGTGCCAACACACCACCGGCAAGTGCTCACACGAGAAGCAAAGCGGTACAGAAAACATAAAACCTATGCCAACTGCCGACTTTACTGGACCTTATAGACTATAAGCACTACAACATCTCGAATTCTGATATACTTCTACAAAACCTTCGCAACACACAGCTCTGATACCACCTGTGATGACCCAGCATCCGGGCTCGGGTAAACTCGAAATCACTTGGATCCTGAGAGGCCTCCCAAGAGCGGTAAAGCTCCGAAGGGATAAAAGGAGTGTGCGGAGGTGTATAGGAATACATTGAACTTCCAGATGAGAAGAAAAGGGTTAACCCACCCCTAACCCTACAAACCCCAAAATAATACCATCAATGCAATGCGTTTATCACATTTATACATGTTTTAGGGCTCACCTGTTCAAGCTCATGGTTCAAATAGATTTTCTTTTCTGAATCCTTTATGAGGGAAGTATGTTAAGTTATACAGGAACATCGAAAGGGTCCATAAAATTCCTGGGTTACTGGCATCTCAAATCAGCAAGTTTACATTACTCCTTAAGACCTTTTCTGAACTCGTTGTAATAATATCTTTCTAAGGCAAATATTGTATTCCCTGGATTCAAGTCACATATTGTTGGTGCCAATGACACGACTATCTATTGTTATCCTCGTCCAAGCCAACTATACGGTCACTAGTAGATAACTTTGCTGCCCTCCCTGGGATTGATCTTATATCAGCCTTGTCTGGTGTTACACGGGGAACTCTAGATGGATGTCACAAGTCCATTGAGGTAGTTAGTGGGCTAGTAAGACTTAGTTTGTTGGAATGATTAAAAGCTTACATAGAGACAGGTAGAATGTCAGCAGATAGGACAGTGTGCTTTCTGATGTAGGCATAGTTGTCAAGACGGTCGCCTAGGTGACTAGGCACTGGCCCCGGCCCAACTGCCTTTTATGGGCTCAGAAAGGCACCCAGGTGCCCGCTAAGGCGGCCAGGCGGTCCAAGGCGCCTGCTTGGGCACCATAGGCTGTCTGGCCTGGCCCACCAATAACATGATCCGGGTACCTGGATCCTATTAGTACCTGCGGATCTAATTCCCCAACCCTGAGTCCCCACCCTTCCATACACCCCGCCTCCACCCCCATCCCACCCCCACCCCCTTGAGGGTGAGGGAGCGGCTGCGGTTTCCCCACCGCTGTTGTTGTCTTGCCACCATCTTCTCGCTGCCATTCTTGCCACCATTGTCTTGCTGCCAAACTATTTCCATCTTTCTCTCTCTGTGTGCATGTGGGCAGCTTTCAAATAGGGACTCACAGACCCCATGCTGGCCACAAGCATCTCTCTCTCCAGGCTGTGAAAACAGAGGGACTATGGTGCCCCTATCTGTCACTCTTCTCCTTCTGCCCGCCCCTTCTTTCTATCTTTTTTCTCACAATCTCTGTGTGTGAGAGAGAGAGAGAGATTTGTTCACTTATGTCCAGAAATGTGTTAATTTCTTTCTCGGCAATTTCTTTCCATCCAGATGTATTCTTGTTCTCTTGGGTTAATGCTAGAACTCTGGTGTTCCAGGTATAAATTGAATTAGTTTTTTTGTAGTTGAAAAATCTTCTAATGAACTTTGATCATTAATCCTGTCTGTTATTATTGACTTTTTCTTACACATTCAAGAAGGTTGGACCTTGGGGTTCCAGGGGTATGGCTAGCTCAGGGAGGACCCCAATGGGCCAGGGATGCCCAATTCATGGGCGGCCGGCATGCTAAGTGGGAAGTAGTGTCTCGCTCACAACTCACCTGCGGTGGCACTCAACTTGATGAGAATTCAGGACCAGGCACTCACCTCACTGCCGACGAGCAACTTAGAAACAATACTAAGCTAAGCATAGTTAAACCAGCAAGGAGAGGGGGGCCAGAAGCTCACCTGATCAGCGTGAAGATGTCGATCCCGGCTGGAGACGAAGGCGAGCGGGGGGCGTGGGTATGCACCCGCACACCGCGCCGATGTAGCTTCGGATGGCGACCTACTGTTACATGCACTACACCTCATGTAGGAGGGTGATCTTGGGGTGGAGATTAATTGAAATTACATCCAAAACTATCTCCACACAGGGAGGGGCCCTCAGTCGGCCAAGCGAGGGGAGAGGAAAAGCCAATGAGGCCGAATGGGTGGACGATGTCGGTTCTGCCCGTTCTCTGGAACAGGGGACAGACAGTTGGAGTTGATGCTACTACGGCTGCTCCAGAATTTTTCCGTTGATGAGACCAGTTGCAAAATCTTCGTAGTTGGTTCAGTATGACGTCTGAATTTTATCGAATTCCCTGGTCACCAGTGCTGGTTGGGGACAGGCTACACACAGGGTCCCTGAGTGCTGGTTCTGACAGTAAAGGTACCTCAGAAGCAGAAAGAAGAGGCTGTCGCGAGTGCTCATGAACTCTGAATCAAGTGTAGATAGAGTCGTTGGAACCGTTGACGAGTCTTCTTCGAAACGTGACCAGAAAGAACACCAGAGGAGGTCGGAGTTGAGAGGTAGAGCTCGTTGAGTGATGGGGTGTCTGTTCAGACCCTGACTAGACTGATCTGCGCACCTGGGGGAGAAAATTTCAAACTCTTGACGACGGAGTCCAAATCCCATTCTACTTTTGGGGATGACAGAGGACTGGTAGTTCTTTGGTCTAGCCAAATGGCACACCAAGATCCTCACCGATCTAGTCGTGATAGCTGCTACAAGTCGTCTCTAGTTGTCTGTTAGAGACAGTCGGCGCAGTCTGGCGAGGACGGCTCCACCGAACAGCACAGACGTCGAATGGAGGCGGGACCACCTCGCCTACGAAGCTGACTCAAAGATCTTTTCAGATAGGTAGGATAAGCCACCAGGAGATGTGCGTTGACTCCGGAGCAGATGCTGCAACTCGTGCCTCTGCTGCTGCCTGCGAACTGGACTGACCAAAATGAGGTTAGGTGTTGATAGTGGAGGGAGGGGGTGAGAGACTGCAATGGGGTGAGGGCTAATGGCTATGGAAGGTGGGTCGTGACTGGAACACGGGGGAATGAATGATAATCTTGAAAAAATCATATGTCATGCGAGGGATGATGAAACTCAATGAAACCAAGTCCCAAACTTAGATCTGGAAGTCCTCTTGGTTTAATCTGAAGATGTCCAAACCCAAATCCTAACAGAAGAGTGCACCCACTCACATTTATGACCAGGTAGATGAAGGGTTGCATTTGTTCCAACCAAACTAGTGCATGGCCTTTACTTCCCTCCAACAAGTGACCTTGGGAGCTAGACTGAGCCTTGTAGGTCATGGGCAAACTACTGGGTGGCTTGAAAACCATATAAGGAGGTGGGTTTTGTGGGTAGTAAGCCTTTGGTGACCATTCTCTTCAATGCTCCACCATCATCTATCCTTCTTGGGTGAGAAAGGGTGAGGGACATTGACTCCGCAAGAGTGGATGATCCCGCACGTGGAGGACGAGCCGGCACATGGAGGACTATCCTGCAGTGCCTTGGGACGAAGGGGAGAAGCTTTAGGTGGATCTGGGGTGTGGATTTCATCCCCGAGTCATCGATTTATCACCTTTGAAGGTAGGCACCTAACCTCATGTCCTAGGGGTCAACCAAGTATTAGAATGATTTCAAATTAGTTTCTATACGTTAAAAAAATGGACTAAGGGTATGGAGGATCGACTACTATGCTTATTTTTTGGTTTTTCCATCAAACTACATGCTTTCGGGAGGTTCCTCTAACATTTGATCGAAAATCAGGGTCTCTGTACTGACTGCGTTGACACAGCACTTGGATGCATCGATGCAATCTCTTTAGAATGCTGGATGCATTGAGACATCCACTGGCTGGGTCGATGCATCCAGGACCCTATCTCAGTTTCCAGCTTTCAGAATGTTAGATGCATCAAGGCATCCAAGGCTCTATCCCAGTTTCCAAACTTCAGAATGTTGGATGCATCGAGGCATCCATTGGCTGGGTCGATGCATCCAGGGCCTTGTCCAAGTTTCCAGTCTTCAAAATGCTGGATGCATCGTGGAATCCACTAGCTAGGCTGATGCATCTAGGGCCCTGTCCTAGTTTCCAAATTTCAGAATGCTAGATGCATCGAGGCATCCATTGGCTCGGTCGATGCATCTAGGGCTCTGTCCCAGTTTCCAGACTTCAGAATGCTGGATGCATCGAGCCATCCATTGTCTGGGTCGATGCATCTAGGGCTCTATCCTAATTTCCAAAAACTAAGAATAAGAGAGTTTTGAGGGGCCATCCTAATTTAGAAAATTCTAAACAATTAGAAAATGATAGAGGACTAAGTTAGTAACTTGCTATAAAAATTTCGTGCTCACAAAAAATCCGCACTTGTAGTTATGGTTCTCCTTTGACTGGCACAGTATTTCAGCTCTGCTAGAGATCTGGCACCCTCAGACCCATACATTTATATTCCCCTCATTTGAGGCCACTATCCTACTGGAGGTGGTAGAGACCTATTTTTCCTTTCTTAGGTCTAAGGTGGATGAGGAGGACCTAGTGTGCCATACTATTGCCCCTATAGATCCCAGCCTTATCTTAGGACAGTTTATACCAGATAGCAAGGATGTCCGCACCTTCATAGGCCCATGCTAGATCCATCTTCTTCCTCTTAGCCAGTGGGTAGTTGCACATTGTAGAAATAGATGTGGATGGGATGACGCCATAGCCAAGGCCGCGTCCATTTGCCTGTGTGGGGCCATCTTGTTCCCTTCTGCCGACCATGTGCTAGATACTCCTCTCCTTAGCACCATTAGTGGCCTGTGGCAGGGTCTTTCTATCTCTCAGGCCACCCTTGCCTATTTGAATGAGGGCCTTACCTCAGCAGCTCTAGGGGGTCCTATCTTCGGTTCCATGATACTCTTAGAGTGCTAGATGGGCGTCAGAATGAAATTCATTCACAATGAGGATATCACTTCAACTAGTCGGATCTTTGGGAGCCATCCCCTCTTCTTCACAGGTGGCACCTTCAGGTTCTCTCCAGAGGTAGAGTGCAGGACATCAGATATGAATACCAAGGACGAGTGGCGCCTGTACCTTAGCAGCTTGCCCCTGGATAGGTTCGTGATGCACCTTGACTTCCTCCACGACACTGTAGTCAGACTACCTAGAGGGCGAGGTTTGGATCTGAGGCTCGTGAGCGATACTGTACTAGCGATGTACAGCCCGCACCATTGATACCTACAGGTTGGACTATCCAGGACCATACTACCAGCGCTACCCCACCTTCTCGCACTACAGGCGAGGAGGATTGGCACGGAGGAGGACGAGCAGGCAGTCAAGAGTGCCCTAATCATGTGGGAGATCAGCAGGGTGCGTACCCTTCCAGCAGAGGTTGCAGAGACATGCCAGACTTACATTAGAGAGATGAGAGAGATACGTCCCCGCGGGGATGCCCAGCGAAGGACAGTGTGATTGGTTCTTTTTTTCCTTTCCATGATGTTCACTTATGTTAGAACTTGAAATATGAATAACTGAGTTGGTTTGAGTGAATAAAACTTGAGTTTTTGGCCTTGACTTTGTCGTTTATGAATTGAGATTCTCAGGATATGAGCGGCTGAGGAAGGACCACTCGGAAGATTCGATAGTTAAGACTCAACCGCTCTCTAATTAGAATGGCCAGATATGGGCCGTGCATGTGTTCAGTAGCAGGGTTGAGAGTAAGAATTCTGGAGAGGTTGAGCAGCCTAACAGTAGACCGCCTGGAATGGGTCACGGGTTGGGTCACATACGCTCTCTCACAACAGTGATGTTATTTGGATGGGCTAGAATTCCTAACTCATGCAAGCGCGGCGTTCAAACATATACGGAATGAGCAAAGCTACGAGAGAGGAGCGGAAATGTACCTCCACGCTCGGGGCGTGGGGAAGACCTTCCCAGCCAAGAACCGTAACACCCGGTACAGTAAATGTGAATAATTACAGTAATAAAATTACAGCCCACTCCACGCAGGGAGGTAAAATGCTACAACAGTGATCCCGGAGCGCCGGTCTTGGGTTGACGGGCAGCACGTCCGTGAGGTGCTCGGGGTGGAGGCGGACTGTCGGTTCGATTTGGTTCTGCCTGGGCCTGCAGGACAGCAAGCGGGTGCATCTGCTGGGATTGCGGCATCTGGACGTCTCCTGGCTACGGTGGCTGACTGGGATGTTACTGGAGTGTCCCTGGTCGATTCTCCTGAGCGGTGGTCACTGGAACCGAGCCGGGATATTTATTGTGATTTAACTCCCAACACTGTCCCGCAATCTTGTCTCGGGGCAGACCTGCGCGACCTGACAAAATTGGTTCCTATACCCAGATCTGGTGTCAGATCGAAGCGAGGCTGGCACCGTTGTAAAGAGGACTAGAAGAGCTATGACATAGGTGAAATCCAAGACCATCCAACAGCCTGATCTTCCATGAAAAACTCTGCAGTAGGGTGTCACGTTCTGGCAGGGGTGCAGGGCAGATAGGGATCTGCCTGAAGAAGGGGTTTGACCAAGGGTTAAATGGTAGATCAGGGTGAAGGGATTAATTTGGGTGAGAGAGGGGGACGTGGTGATCAAGCACACAAAATTTGGTGGCGATCAGAGATGGTTTTGGGGGTGGAAAAATTCATGGATCAGGTGGTTGTCTCACAGATCTGCACACATGCAGACTATGAAAGGTGGAGAGATGGTGGTGGACGGAGGGGAAACCACGGCGAATCAGCATGAAATTTTATCTGGAGATGGGGGAGGACATGGGGAAGAGGTCCTCAAAATTTGAGGTTGATCAAATGGCTGGATGAGGATAACCAACCTAATCTTGAACCTTCTATTATGAAATTTGTGACTCAGGATAGTAGGTTGGAGAATGGGTTGTAGCGGCTCGTTGGCGGCACGGATGGCAGCGGCGGTGATCGAACCTGGTATCCAAAGGAAGGAATAGAACATGGAGTCTCTCCAAGATTTAGGGCATCTCACCCAAAAATCACAGCAATCTCTACTGCAAGGGAGGAAGAGAGGGAAGAGAGAGGGGTACCCTTGGGCATTCTGCACACAAATTCATAATTTTTGTAATAATTCTATATAAAAATGCTGCCAAAGAAATAAAGAAGGAAAATTCATATCTCCTACTGCTCGTTCCTCTCCCACACACGGAGCTTCCGAGCCACTTGCTCCAGGTATGCATCCAAATCCTCCAGTGGCCCTCGAACCACTCGATCCAACCCCATCGCAACACTGATCCTCCCAAGAGGGATGGTGGTCACCGGCCTCCAAGATCGAGCCAACCAGATCCTGAGCAATCTATCCATCTCCTACTGGTAGCCCTTGAGCTCCTGCTCTAACACCGGTGCCCGAGCCACGGGCAATCCTGTCAGGAAAGTCACATCCTTGAGTGTGGGGATCATGTGTCCCCACGACATCACAAAGGCTCTACAGCCATCTTCCCATGTTTCGTGAAGAGCTGTCAAAAAAGTAGCTCGATGGGGAAAGGTCTGATCCTGAAGAAGGCACCAAACCCCATTTGGTCTACCCTCCACCTCTGATCTTGAGGGAGGGCATGGTACCACCCCCACACCAAATCCCATGAGACTCTGGCTCTAATCCTCCTTCGGCCCTACATAAGATAAACAAGTTGATTAGTTACCAAGTCACAACCCATTCAAGCCCTAGAACAACCCCACAACACCTTACTGTCAGTCCACTCCCTGACGCCAGGGCGACCAAAGCTTTGGCCGCCTGAGTCCCTGAGCAGCCAGGTCACTGGCCACCCTGTCCTTCTGGATGGCCAATAGTCTGGCTGCCCAGAGCAGTGGATGGCCACCACTCTGGTTGCCTACTATCCAATCCCCACATTGATTGCCCCCGTTTTGCACACCACCTCCCATACACATGATCAACCCACCCCCACTCATCCATATCAACTGGAATATGTTGGAGGATATGAGACTAACTTGCCTCCGCAGTGCCGCCTCGCCCTCTCCCTCATCTCCATTTTCATCTGGCGAAGACCGTTCGTCCTCCCCGGTATCTTCCTCATCCTCGCCTTGGCCAGGAGGGTCACCTTCCACAGGGGCATCCACACCTTCCTCCCCTTCCTCTCCACCATTAGAAGAAGCATCCGAGGAAGATGATCTTGCTTGGGCCTCATTCCCCTCAGTCTCACTCGAGGAAGAAGCCTCCGCCACAATGTTCAAATGAGTTTGTCATGGCCCCATTCCTTCCCCATGAGCTCAAGCACTTAGATCCTCTACCCCATAGTAAGAGAAACACTCTATGGGCAATACCCCTCCACTCTAGGCACCTGTTGGAAGAAAGCAAAATGGCAATCGGGATGGCTGCTAATGAGAGGGCCGGCTGCCTTTAAGTTGTGCTCCAATGAGGAGGGCGACCGAGGTCTTGGCAGCCCACTAGAGTTGGAGGCGACCAAGACTCTGGTCGCCCTTCCCTCCCTGAATTTCCATTGCATATCTGGCCAGGTAGGTTAGAGTACCATTCAAATGCGAGCCCTGTCAATGAGGACCCAAAGAATTTCAACAGATATGACTCATTTGTGGCCAAATCACCCATGACGGTCATATAATAGGCGATGTGTTCTTTGGGGGAGCCTTGCCCATTGAATTTATCAAACTTCGGTGGCTTGTTGATCCCCGGAGGGAGCCGCTTGGTAGCATGATGCGGTGGGTAAGAAACTCGATAAGCATCAAATGTAGTGTACTCCCATTCACCTAGCTCGGCTAGCTTCATCTCAATCATCTTTTTGACCATAAGCTTCTTCACAGTGGTCGGGTCGACTGGCTCAGGGTGAAAGTGTACCGGCTAGAGGTAAGGGGTGACCAGAGTAGTCGCCTGAGGCACCGGGTATGGCAGATGTGCTTGATGTATCTATGGCAGCACCGATGGTAGCAACGGCTGAGGTGGGCGCTACTAGGCAATAGCCTGACTATGCTCCGCAGGCTGGAAGAAGTTGCATGGTGCTGGGAGATCATCAGGGTTAGCAGCTCCCCGTGATGACTCTACCTGCACCCCTGATAGCTTGAATGCTGAAGCTTGTCCTGTCTTTTCATGTAGCTATCTCTTCAAGAGCTCTATTTCTTGTCGATATTTCTGTAGCAACATTAATACTGACGGATCTAGGGCCACCATGCTGGGAGCACCCTCAATCATCTTGCCTGAAATATGCTCAGGCGAGGTGGTTAATAGCATCACATCTTCTTCAAATGTCACCACATTGGCCATCAATGTGGGGACAGCTTCAGCGATAGCTTGCTTTCCTTTTGTTGCTTTTATCATCTCTTCGGCAGCGGTGCTCCTTCTAGTGGGCAGCCGCGGCCTCTCGGCTAATCGGGCCAATTCTTCAGACTCTCTTGGCAAAGCCCCATATCTACTTGCCACGCCGGCCATATTGCAAGTAAAAACTTGCATCCCTTTTCTTTGTCTCTAGACTCTTCTTCTCGAACGAACTAGGAAGACTAGTCATTCGAACGCACATATCTTTCTTCCTTCCTCCTGACATGAGAGGGTTTCTTTGGCTACACCCATTGGGCCACCTTGATATCCATTGTCATCGATGGACGACGCATCTCTTCTTTCTTTTTGCATGCCTGTCATCGGCAAGTACTCATCTTGTCCATTTTCTTCAATGACTGCAGCTTAAAGTAGTCGTTGTTGGCCCTAGGAGGGGTTTCCCAAGCCTCGGAAGTAGCTCCTGACCATGTTGGTCATTTCTTCTTGGCTTTGTCCTTATGGAAGGTCAAAGGATAGCCGCTTCGAAGGCATATAAGCCAGCTGGGATATTCTAGCCATCCCGCCGCATGGATTATGGGGTCCATGTGCGAAGCCCCTCATGTCCGCCCACAGCACGATAGTGTGGGGTTCTACAATGCCATAAGGAAATACGGTCTGCCTTCGCTACCAGCTCGAGCTTTTAGCTCAACAGTTAGGGCATGATCCTGTAAAGTGATTAGTGATTTGTTGAGATGATAGATAGGGGGAGATGTAATTCAAAGGGGGAGAAAGTTTGTTGATTTTCGCTGATGGAAAGGGGGAGACTTGTCTCTTATCCAAGGGGGAGAGGCAAAGGGGGTAAGTATATTTTCAGGGGGAGCATTTTAATGGATGCATGCATGTTTATCATGTTTCAATGTATTTGTTTCTTGATTTGCCATCGGGTTGCCATCATCAAGTTGCATTTGAGTTGCCATCATCAAAAAGGGAGAGATTGTTGGGACTCCTTTGATTTGACCAGTAGCAGACTTGTACTGATTGATTTTGATGATTGGCAAATGGTTTAATTCCTGGCAACAGTAGTCTTGATGATTGGCAACAAATTATTGACAACACTGGTTTTGATGATTGGCAACTGTGTATCATTTGGTGCTTGCATGTCTTCATTCTATCTGGTTGCATGTGCTTACTCTGGTAGAGCAGTAGACTGTGTCCGTGCATTGCTCAAGTCCATGGATATCATTTGTTAAGGGTAGAAAGCAATGTTCGTGCATGTTTTCATTTTAGTTCAAAGCATAAGTCCATGCATATAAGGCCCATGCACTCAAGCATCCAGCATACAATTTCCGTGCATGTTCTGGCCTCGATGAAAAATTCAAGTCCGTGCAGATTTTGGACTTTGAAACATTCTACATGATGTATAGCTATGGGTTGCATTTAGGAGTCCGTGCATACTTCATCTTGTTACAAACAAGACCGTGCACATTTTAGTATTCCAGAAAACATAAGTCCATGCATCCCTTGAGTCCGTGCATGTTGCACGTCTTCAAGTTGAGTCCGTGCAGGTCTAAGTTCGTGCAGGTTTTTGTGCATGTTGAATTCTCTAAGTCTGTGCACTATGAGTCCGTGCACATGTCTCTTACATGCAAATGAAGTCCTTGCATGTTTCGCCAACGCATTCCAAGTCCGTGTACATTTTGATTTTATCACCAAAGTTCGTGCATGTGTTTTGGTATAAACATCAAGTCCGTGCATGTTTCTTCATTCGTGCATATTTGAGTACATGCACGCTTTTGGAACAAAGTCTGTGAACATTGTCCATACAACGTTCGTGCATGTTTCATCTCAACAAAGTCTATGTGCATTGTCCATACAAAGTCCGTGCACGTTTCTCAACTAAAGTCTGTGCACATTTCCTCTCGATCAAAGTCCATGCATACGCCACGTCCGAGTGCATCTCATTTTGCATCGCATGCACATACCAAAGTTCGTGCATGTTTTGGTTAGTCCATGCATATTCTTGTTCTATGAATACAAAATCCATGCATACTGTAGCAAGTTCGTGCATACTTTATAGCCTAAGCACATGCCATAGTCCGTGCATCTTTTCCCTTTGGAAGGAAGCAAAGTCCGTGCACATTCTTGGTTCCTTCGCATGTAAGTCCGTGCAAGTTTCCTAGCACATTCTGAGCATATGCACTTGTGACGAAACAACTCCATGCAATTTTTCGTTCTGTCCGTAGTATATTTCTAACTGTCCTGAACTGCTGTTTGTTTCTATTATGACAGATATCCTTTCCTGAAGAATAAGGATAGCATGTGATCTAAAGTTGGAGGATGTTCTAGGATCATGACAAGTGGAGTGTAGTGAGATGAGACGCTGCCAGGTGGTCAAGGTGCTAGGGTGGGAATTCGTGGAGGACACACGCCCAAGATCTGCTGATGCTACTATAAAAGGGAGACTTCTCCATCTGGAGAAGAGTGATCATAATCAGAAGAAAGTAGAGCAGAAGCAGAGAGATCCTGTACGATCCAGAGAGAAGAGAAAGAGAAGAGAAAGAGAGTTCTGAGAGGAAAGTGTTCGAGAGAAGTTCTGAGAGAATTTGTTCCTCAGTCTCTCGGTTCAGAAACTAGAGCTGAGATTGCACAAGTGTTGTGCTACATTCCCGTTGGGATTTCTGTGAATTTTCATTTGTTATTTTTCATTTTCTAAACCTATTCTCAAGCTGTGTGTCAGCAGAGCAAGCTTTGAGGCGTAGTAGGCAAAGGTGGATTCCTCTGGACAGGTTAAGCTGTAAGACCCCAGTGGTTTGAAGAGAAGGATTTCTCTGGATGGCATAAGCTGTAACGCCCAGGGGTCTGTAGGGTTTTGACCTTGAAGGAATCTAAAATTTCTCTTTCATGGCTTCCTCTACATTTTTGGATTCAATTTGAGAGACAAGAGCTAAGTGGTCCAGTTCTTCAATTACTCTAACGTGAGATCTAGTTCTGGGAGGATCATTCAACCTATCAATTATGCTGCCCAGAGGATGGTCCTTAAGCACGCTTACATTAGTGAGGTTGTTACCTTCATCAGTAGGACTGATCCTCTGTCTGCTTGATTCACCTGGGTCTCCACTAGGCCTTGTCTCTTCAATTTGGGCTTCTTGTTCATTCCTTTACTCCACGAATTCTCCATCATCTTTTATCTTGCAAGAATTATCAATATCAGACGTATCATTCAATTCATCAAAAGTAATGTGAGGAGATTCTTCTACAACCTGGTCCTTAACATTGAAGACTCTCTTTGCCCTTGAGCAATTTGAATAACCTACAAATATCCCTAATTCGCTCTTGGGTTCAAATTTGCCTCAGTCTTTCTTGTGATTGTTATGTATATAACATTTGGACCCAATAACTTTGAAATAAGCAAGAGATGGATTTTTACCTTTGAAAATCTCATAAGGAGTCTTTGTGCTAGACACTCTTACCATTGCATGATTTACAAAGTGACACACAGTATTGACCGTGTCTGCCCAGAATTTCCTTGGAAGGTTACTCTCCACAATGGAGGCTTCCCTTGGTCCAATTTGGACCAAGGAGGAAGTGGGCTTCTTTTTGGCCCATTTCTAGACCAGCCCAAATGTGTATCCAAGATGGAGTGGGCTGGGGTGGCCATCCTCTTAAGTATTCCCAATGGGCTTTATGCAAACCAAGGGCCACATACCTAGACTTATGACCCTTATGGCCTCCTAATGGCCTACAAAAGAACCCAAATGACTTATGAATAATGTACAAACTCAATAAATCAGTCGCCATGCTCTGATGTCCCCATCCTTTGCAAAGGCATTGAAAGATCTTTCAGCAGAAAGATAAAAGGCAGGAAATGTCCTACCGGGCATGCCAGTCTGTTTACACACACACATGGAAAGATGAGATAAATTTTCAAAAAAAATACGCACATAAACTTAGGCTTTTTAGCTTGCATATTATAATTTCTGCGCGAGTGATTTGTCAAACAGTTTAAGATTCGTGTGTAGGACCTTTCTCCACCGACTGGAGTCGGTGTTAATTTACATCGGACTGAGTCCGAACGCCTTTGATTAACTACCTAAGATCTCTTTTGCCCTTAGGACACCGGCTGTGCTGGAGAATATTTCTTTCTTTTCCTTTTCGTTTACCCCGGGTAATACATCCCCTTATCTCCGAGTATTGTTACAATTTTTCCTTCATATGAGAGATTGTTTGCAATTTTTCCCCTTAAGACGATTTTCAAGATTTGCCAAGGATATTCTGCACTCTTTATGCGATCTCCCTCACTTTATTGGTACGTTGGCCATGTCAACGCCGCGTATTACTCTCCCTCAGCATCGTCATTCTCTACTAACAAGGGAGTTATGCTTCATGTCGGGTTGCTGAGTGGAGTTGCTGAATCTCATGCTGCTAGTGCCAAGTGACAAAATTCCATGATTTTCTGATGCTCATCGATCTGAGGAGTTCACTGTTCAAGAATGTCCACCTATTGTTAGCGCTGGGTGTCTAGGGGAAACCACCACAGTAACGCTACATGTTCATAATCAGGCTAGGCCGTCTGCCAGGTGGGCCCGTTATTTGAGAAGGTATTGCAATACAAGAGGCCCAAGGGTCTGAGTCCATGCCAGGACGGCCCATTTTCAAGAAATCTCCACTAAGAAGAGGCGACGACATAAGTTTAAGGGCCGTCAGTGGTGCACTCAGGGGTCCACTTCTCCTTCTTCTCCTTTTCACTCATCATTTCTTCTACTCAGTTCCCACCCATGGGTAGTGCATCTTCCCTCTTCTAACTCTGTCTCTACGATTCTCTCCTCTCCGCCCGGGTCCATGAACTGTCACTTTTCTTCTCCTCGTTCGGGGCCTCCAAGTTTTCCACATTCTCATCATTCTCATCATTCTAGGCCTCGGCCTATGCCCTCTCATCATCCCGATCCTGGGACATCTTCTAATTATTCTCCTCCGGTATCTCCGGGTCCTTATTCTCCTTCCCCGACCCTATCGGGTGATTCTTATTCTCCTTCTCTGACCCTATCAGATGTTTATGATTCTCTTTCCCTGACCCTATCGGGTGCCTATGGTTCTTCTTCCCCGACTCTGATGGGTGATTCTAATTCTCCTTCCCCGACTCGGTCGGATGACCATTACTCTTCTTCTCCAACCACGTCGGATGATTACTCTTCTTCTTCCTCATCTTCACAGCAATCATCTCATTATTTTTCCATTCTCTCCTCTTTACCCTTTCAGGGTCATTGCCCTTTTTCATGTTATTTTCGAGGCTTTAGCCCGCCTTGATTTCAGTTGATTTGGTTTCTTCTGTATTTGGTTCCTTGTTATCAGGGTCTCTGTACCTTAACGAGGGAGTTCTATCCCTCGCCTCTCTTCTTCTTTATCCTTCTTCATCCAATTTGGTGTCTGCCACTCCTCCGTGTAGAGGAATCTTTGATCTTTTGCTATCCTCTCCTTTTCATCCTGTCAAGCAAGGAATATAAAGCTACTCGCGCCCCTCAAAGCTCGTTGATTAACATCGCTTCAGGATGCTGCTTCCATGTTATGGATTTGCAAAGGTATATTTATTTTGTGCAAGAATATGTTGACCTGTGTAGCACACAGGTTGACCTGATATCACGATAGCACGGGATAAAATGCATGAAGATGTATGGATGCATCGATGCACTAGACATGTGCATCGACCTCTCTATCTAACGAGATGAGTAGATGCAATGTGATAGCAACCATAGCATCGACCTGTGTAAAACACAGGTTGACCTGTTAATATGAAGGCTAGCACTTCAAGAACTACAACATCGACTTGCAACTTGAGGTGTGTCGACCTGCTCAGTGAGATGCTACCAAAACTCTTAAGACATCAAGACATCGATGCAGGACATTTCTAGATCGACCTGACTTTCAACAAGATGCACAAGGTGCATCGACCTTATGAGCACAAGAGCCTTTGTCGCATCGACCTGTTAATGTAATCGCTGGCAACCTTTGTACTGTAACATCGACCTGACTACAATGTGCATCGACCTACCAGTACAGACTCTAGTACAACTTGTTCAATGGCATCGACTTGCTAAACCAGAATGCATTTATGCATCGACCTATCTGTCTTAGTGCATGAGGATTTATTGACTTTTCTATCTACCTACATGAATATGCATCGACCCGTTGTTCTTCAAAACAAAATATGCATCAACCTATTATATTGCAAACAAGAATGCATCAATGTATTATGAACATGACTTTCATTGATATGAACTGAATCATTATGAGCAGACTCATCATTATGCACAGATTCATGATGACTTCAACAAATGCATCAAAACCAATGTACTATCAACACATATGGCCAATGATGAGTCATAGTGTTTGGCATCATCCAAACCACAGAGATACAACAATCTCTCCCTTTTTATGATGCCAACACTATGAGTCTTAATTGACACACTATGAGTCTTAATTGACTCAATCTAGTAACCTAGTCTCCCTCTTTGACTTCATCAAAAAGATCACAATAGTTTTGTAAAAATAGTAGAAATAGTCTCAAAGAACGCAGACTTTGACATGAATTATGCAGAATGATGCTCCCTTAAGAATTCTCCCCCTGACATAAAAGAATACATCACCCAGATCTAATTGTCTCCCCCTTTTGACACAACGGACAGAGTGGAATGATAGTGCACATTTTAGAGATGATTGAATCATGCAGTAGAGACAATAATGAAGGATTTCAGAAGCACAGTCAATCAGGGTAGCAGCAAAACCACAGGGACAATCATAGATGAGTTCAGGTCATGACAGATTACTTCAAGAAGTAGTGAAAATGACATGACATTCTGATTCATTAAATTCAATAGTCAGTAGGAACTGAGCACAAGGATTTTCAACTAAAGTTCTAGATGATTAATTAATTCAGGAAGGTTTTCAATGAGGTATCAATTTGATGCTATCATCCACCTGTTGCATTGTTGCATACGGCCGAGGGACCTCCTCCCTCCACACCCTTTAGGATCCATACCCTTTCTTGGACTTATAAGGGCCCTCCATTGAGCACTTCGTCTCATTGGATTGGAACTTGTTTGTCTAAGACCTCCAAAAGCCCTTGCACCCGTGGATTCCCTCGTGGAAGCTAGGCAGGTTGTACCTTGGAGCACCCCATGTTTTAGTTGGCCTATCGCGGTTGAGAGAGTGGAAACTTAGGTTCCCGGTGGTAAACTCAAATTGGAACATAGCTCCTCACAGCGTGTGAAAACCCCATTCCTCATACACATTGAAAACACTCTTAATTGGATACAATCCTTAAAATTTGGGTGCTTAATGCATCACAACCTCTTTGTTGCATAATTTGAAACTGGACATTTGATTGGGTGTGATTAATTATGTTAACATTGAGTGTCTTCATTGCTATTAATTGATTGTGGTCTTTGACCAATTGCAATTACTTGGTTAGACATCTTCTACACAGTCATTAGAAATATGATGCTCAGGTCAGGTAGAACCCTTGAGATGGATAGTTTGGGATAGTTCCAGGAAGAGAGTGAGGCTGGTCAGTACCAACAAAATGCCAAACTTTCCCAGCAGTAGTACCAGGAAGAGGGAAGACATCACCATGTTTATTATCCACCCTCTCCACATCAACAGGTCAACTTTCAGGGGGATCATGCTCCTACTCATTACTTTACCCCTCAATACCAAAATCCGCAAGTCTATGTGGTCGATACTAATCAAGTGGGAGACCCTTCCTTATCTCAAGTCCAACCCCAGTCTACCTCCAAGGGAACCACACCCTCTCTTAATGTTGACGATCTTATTAATGCTCTCTCTCAGCTGGATGAGGTGCAACGCCAAAAGATCCAAGATGCCCTGAAAGGGAAAGCCGTCCCTTCTTCCTCTTCAAACCCCCTCCAGGCCGCGGGTGGCCATCGAGTCAGCTCCCCCAAGGACCAGGCAGTCCATCAGGTGAATCAAACCATCTTCCCTTCTCGTCCTGCAACCCCTATCCCTGTCGCGACGGGTTATTCTTTTGCTAAACCACAGAATCCCTCAGCTCTGTTGTTTCTGATGAACCCTCCACCAAATCAATTCCCCTCCAATCCGGCCCCAGCCGAGTCCAGTACCAACGTCCTCCTACAGAAGATAGCTAGCATGGAAGAGCAGCTGAAGAGGATGTCCATTCCAAAGGATGCTCCAGAAATTACGGTTCCTGCCTTGCCAGTGTTCCACCTACTACAATCAGAAATGGCAACCTTTAGGCGGTACAATGGAACGGGTAACCCGTTCATTCATCTGAAGGACTCCACCGCATCAATCCCATAGTGGTAATCATTATTCAGCACGGGTCTCGACGGATATGGCCGTACAACCCTCTCTCGCCAATTCTTTCTCTTCTTCTTTTTTATTTCTTTCTTTTCTTCCCCCCTTTTTTTCTTTTCTCTCTTTTCTTTTCCTCAGGGACGGGGGTTGATTTCCCTTTCCTCCCTCTTCTTTCCTCTCTTTTTTTTAGCGGCCTTATAACTCCTGGAAGCCGCAGGTGCCTTGGAGTAGCATCTCTGAGGCCACAAATACAATTGCGCCTAGTTCGGCTTTTCCCCCCATAGGACTAGCGAAGACAGCACCTGCAAACATCATTCATTAGGGGGCCATGGGGCCCTAAATCTCGGCGAAGAGATGAAGGGTGGTTTTAATCCCACTGGGCGTGCCAGACTTGTGGATGCACTTTTTGACACGTCTATTTATTTATTCTTCTGTTTATTCGCTTATTGACTTTATTAGGTTTATTAAGTGCGTGGGCGTGCTAATCACAAAGTGACAGTTTATGCGGGCTTCGTGGAGGCCCTGGGTGCGCTCGATCTGACTCGGTCAGACGATTGTGTGGTTCGTGTCAGGACCAAAATCCGCCGCGCCATAAAGCTCACGATGTCATTTACATCCCCTCGAAGAGGGGAACACCCTTGATTAATCGCCGATGAAAAGGGCCTCATGACCAGAAAATTAATTGCATGAAAATCTATTAGGAAACACTGAAGTCCTCACACGAGGGCGTGGAGAAAGTATTTGAGATCATGTCGGTCATGCGTCGACCATTTAATGTTCGGACGAGTGTCTGGCTTGAGAATAGTGTAATCGTCGCAGAAAAATCGGAGCATATGTAAGTCGAGACACGACAAATTTACTGTTCAGAAGAACGGGAAACGTTCGGTTAAATCCTAGTTAGAGCGGTCGGAAACCAGTAAGTTTATCGGCCCGGTGCAAGATCATGCTGCGACCATACTGCAGTGGGCCCCCGCGGTCGAAGTCAGACTTGCGTAGGCATCGTTAATATCTCCGGTGCCAAGGGGGCAACGGGAGGACGTCCTGGGATCAGGTCCCAGAACTAATGTATGTTCAAAAAGAGCGGGTTGTGGGCCGAGGATGTGGGTCAGGCAATGACCATGATCGGTGCAGACCTGGGGTCTAAGCGTGGCCCACAAAGGCCTTGTCAATATTCCCAAGCGTGGGGTCTGGGGATGAGGAGAGTCGTCTCGCTCCATTCAGATTTTGTCGATCACTCATGGACCACTTTGTGTTTAGACAAAGGTCCGTATTAAAGGTACGGTGTGGATGGAAACAACCCCGTACAAATGTATATCAAGTTTACGGCAATTTCAAGAAGAGGTCCCAACTTACATTGGGGAATTTATGGAATGGGCTTTCTTGATCCAAGGAATTGATGACACCCACTTCACCAAGAACCTAGCCGTACTTGATCCCTTTGACCCCTCCACATGGGAACTCGGGTACCTAAGTGACCCATTTGCGATTTTCACTACTCACTACTTCCTACCTCCTCCCACCAAGTTGGATCAAGTCCACCTCTTCAAAGACTTGGGACACAAAAGGGAAGCCATGGCCATGGGCAACATACACCTAGGGAATGAGGAAGCACCCCACCCCAAGATGTCCACCTTCCTAGACCCCTTTGACCCATACGAGTGGAAGCCTAAAGACCACCCCATACCCCCACACATGGAAATCATCTCTGGGTTAGGAATGCATGTGTCATGTCATACCACGTCATTCGACATGGTTGGTAAGTCAGGTCATCTCATTTGTGCCACACACACTTTAGGTCCAAGACATGACTGGTCGACATTCGGGTGTGCCGGCCCTCCCCTATTCATCACCTCCCACAAAAGAAACCTTGTGCATGATAGGAACCTACATGGATGTTCGGGTCCCCCGACATTTGCCACACCCTTGCACGATAGAGCTATATTTGGATGCCCCGATCCTCCAGTCTTTAACAACCTTCATAGGGAGTCTAGACATGCTAGGTCCACTACTTGTTGTCCAGGAGCCCCATTACCCACTAAGTTAGCATTCATAAAGTTGCCATATAACCTTTGCAAGCACATCAACAAGAGCATAGAAATTTACAAGAGACAGGCTTACTCGCACCGGCACCACCAAGCCCAAGAGGGTGATTCAGGGATGGTGAGGACTGTGAGGCCTTGTGGAGCTAGTCCCTTCAAGGTTCTGAGGTGCATCGGCAACAATGCGTATAGACCTCCCCGAAAAGTATGGAGTTAGCCTCACTATCAATGTGGTAGGCCTTGTGCCATACAAGGGCCCCACGATGGCACCTAGAGAGGATATCAAGCCCACTTCCTCCCTTGTGAGAGCACCCACCCCTTTGAGGACACCATCGGCCCAGAGAGCCCGACGCGAGCAAATTGAGAATATTGGATGAACATGTTGATAACAAGCTAGGACAATGAGCTAGAAGGAGAGGGGTTGAATAGATCACCGGAATTAAAAATTCTTAACGAATTTAACTACAGGAAGAGCTGAAACCAGAAGAGAAACAACGTAAAGTAGATCTAAGTGATAAAAGATCGAATGATGGATGTGCGCAAATAGCAGAAGAAGAACCAGATAATCAAACCACAAAGCTGAGATAGATGATTTTTTAGGTGGTTTGATTGCAACCCGCAATCTACATCCACCCCTTACTCCAATGAGTATGTCCTTGATCTCCTTAGGAGTTGGAAAGGCCAGCAAAGAGGCATTGTCTGCTTCCGACACCAAAGAGGGAATGAGATTCAGAAGATCATCATGAGAGACATAATTCTTTGAGCTAAAAAGGTTAGTGTAAAAGTTGACAGCACAGTCAAGAATATCATTCATTCTATCAAATGTATTACCCTGCTGAACAGAGATGGTGGATATAGCCAGTTTCTTTCTATTGTATTAGGTGATGGCATGGAAAAATTCTGTGTTCCAGTCTCCCTCCAGCAGCCACCTAACCCTTGATTTTTGTTTCCAAAAAATCTCCTCTCTCAGTTGCATTTCCCCAAGCACTTGCCGAGCTTTCTCAAGCGCCAATAGAGCAGCATCCGTAGGATTAGCAATATACACTTGCTCACATGAAAGGAGCTCATGTTCACATTGAGCAATATGAGAGAAAATGTTACCAAAGGTGTCAACATTCCAGCTTTTAAGCATGAATTTTAGCCGCTTAAGCTTGAGGACAAGTCTATGCAGAGGGGGGGCCCTTAGGGGAAGTTCCCAACATTGCTTTACGGTGCTCATAAAGGACTCATGCCTCACCCACATATTCTGGAATCTGAATGGTCTTGGACCCATATTGGAGTGGTTCTGGACTCATACAAGCAGAGGAGAGTGGTCCGAATAGACCCGGGGTGGGTGAGTAATCCTAGTTGATGGAAAAGACGAAAGCCAGTCATTGTTGTAGAAGCCTCTGTCCAATTTGGCAAATATAGCTCTATCGCCAGATTGGCCATTCCACCATGTAAAAGGAGACCCTTCAAAGCCAGCATCAATAATGGAAGAAGCTTGAATAAAGGAATTGAACTCGTTCATACTCGGCGCTTGAGGGGTACAGCCACCCTGTTTCTCCGCCACAGTGTAGATGGAATTGAAGTCCCTCGCGAGAAACCAAGGGGCATTAACAGAGGCAGCAAATTGTGAGAGATGCACCCACAAAGGCCTCCGATTAGAGACAGTACATTTCCACAATTTAACAGAAAAGAGAATCAGGGTTGTTATTAATTGACGCCATCAAGAGGGGCATTATTTTAGTTGCGTAGACGCACTGTCTCTGTGTGTTGACGCACAGGGACAATCCAGAGGTAAAGCAGCCTGCTGCGTTAAAGCACTGCACCAGTGCATTGACGCACAGGGGCGTTCCAGAGGCAAAAATAGCCTGATGCGTTAACGCACTTGCACCAGTGTGTTGACGCACAGGGGCAAGGTAAATGACGCCACTTGTAAGGGCGTTGATTTTAAGAATAATGCCCTTGTCAGGGGCGTTAATTCAAGGAATCCAGGTATGGTTATGTACAGTAGTAAAATTTAGAGGGCTGCATTGCGAAAAGAGGGACAGATCTATTCACCCCTCCCCTCTAGATCCGCCATCCACTACTCAACAGTCCCTATCAGCATACAGCTGTCAAACTCAAGCAACCGTTCACGCCTACAGCCCAAGATAAAAATAGCCTACGTCATTATTACCGCGATGTCGCATGCCACCACTGAGGGTGCCTTGCGCGCCAAGCACAAGATTGGGTCCACTATCCCATGTAATGCAAGGAAGTTGTCTTTGGAACCGCCCCTCGATGGCCTCTCAGAATTACCTCTCAGATCCCAGAAAAGCGCTCAGCATCTGAGAGGGGGGGGCTAGTGAGTAGGGTAAAATTGGCTCGGCCCATATGGGGTCCATCGCGATAGACCCACTTCGGCTGGGCCTCTACAACGCATGTAACTGGCCCCCGATAGTTACGGCCCGCAGTGGACAGCCTAGGGTGGATCTTCCTCGGATTCGCCAGCACACGAAGGGCATCAACCCAGGCACAATGGCTGCTGGATGACCCTCCGATGATCAAATGTTACGTCCTACGACATTGGGCTAAACCCCACTAAAGGTGAGCATGCCTCTAGGGCACCGTAAGACTTGCCAGAGAACCGCCTGACTCCGGAGGACTGGACCCTCAACGGGAAACTCCCCACGATCGCTGGAAGACGTTACCTTATGACTTGCGCCCTTCCCTATTAAGGGATAGGCCCTCAACACCAAGACAACCCCCTATAAATGGGACTTCGACGGATAGATAAAGTACACGGTGATTCACCAAGAGAAACACGCTCAGCCCCAGACAGAGGAAAAGAGAAGCCAACTTACTGCTAAGAGAGAAATTCCAACAGAGCCTCGATTGCCTTCTGAGCACCCTTATCGCCCAGCAAGCACTCTTCGGGTGTCCGTTGGTCACGACGAGCACTCTCCCGAGTGGCAGTCCATCCCCTCCAAGCTTGCTTCACCATCCTTCAACTCTCTCTCTCACCCTCCCTCTTGCTTTCCTATCTCCCAAGTGATTACTTAAGCATCGAAGGGTTGTCCCCTGGGATAACACTTGGGGCTCCTTCTAGCACCCTTCTTTTCTAGTGTTTACAGGCTTCCACAAGTGCCGAATGATCTTCCCCAAACAAATAAATTTAAAAGTGTGGTATGAGGCCTAGAAACTAATTTTTCACCTTTACTGGATAAACACATCTTTCTATGAACATTCTCCTGAATTAGAAGATTTATTGATTGTTTAAGAATATATAAGCTTTTAAATAAATGTTAAATTTGGAAATAAATCGTTAACTATAATAAATTACAGGGAATGACATCTAAAAATCTCCCACCAAAAAATTATGAGGTTAAAATTCGGTGAGAGGACCGGGTCTGGCAGCGAGTCTGGCCACCTCTTGGGGGTCGACGGGTGAGTCCCCATACCGACCAAAGACTCCTGCCATGTTGCAGGTGAAAACTCTCCAGCTCCTGTTTCTTCTTGCCATGCTCCTTGACGGCCTACTCGGGAACACTAGCCTATCGAAGACTGACCGCCGGGGCTCTGCGTCCTCCCGTAAAGGGGATCGGTGCGGCTCCTCTGACTGGTTCCTCGACTCCGCGCTGGGCACCAGCCGGGTCTATTCTTCTTCCTGGAAGGCGGAGGCCACTGCCCCCAGTAGTTTTTAACGACCCAACGGAGTGCTCCCCGGGCCTCGGAGGTTGTTTCTAATGGCTTGCTCAATCCCTTCCCACTCCTGGTCTGGGAGAGCAGTCGGTGGTCGTGTGCTGACAGCAACGGGGATGTAGGCTGTAGGCTCCGGGCGGGCAGCTTGGTGCCGACACCTACGGTGCTGGCGATGGGAATTTTCCAGCAGGGCTGGCGCAGCGACTGCCGGCTGGTAGGCCAGGGTCACCATCTCGACCCTTTCATCTCATCGGGCCCTCCTCGGGTGGATGCAGCCGGGCCCAGCTTGGGTGAGTGCAATGGTCTGGGTTCCCTGGAAATCCAGACTTGTTTGAGCTTAGCCGACTTGTGAACTAGCATGTTCTTTGGTGCTGCGGCCGGGAGGGCAGACATCACCTTCTCCTTCATCTTCTGCAGCCCCTGGAAGGAGTTGCGGACTGGAACAGTTGGTACGATGCGGTCTGAAATTACTTCAGACTTCCGCCCATTGAGGTGGACCCGGATGCTCCCGACAGTCATGGATTTCCTGGAGTTGGAGATTCGGCACCCGGAGGTAGCGCCAACATTGCCCCTCCGGAGCCTTCTCAGGTGGGATGCCGATCCCTGGTACAGTGGGCCGACAGCCTGGTGCATGTGATGCACGTTACAGCTCAGCGTCTTTGCTGGGATGCCATTGTCGTTCTTGGTCGGGGCTCTGCCAACAGCAGCTTCAATGGCTCCCCGGAGGGGAGCGTTGGTCCTGGGATTGTCGGATGCTTCCACGTCCAGGATGTTGACAAAGGCCACCCCGAGGAAGTTGGGGAAGTCGACCACGGGAGGGACGCTCCCAAAGCTGAGGGGGACGGCGAGGTAGCCGCCCTCGACATGGCTCTTAACGGGTTGTGAGCTGAAGGTGGTTGCCATCCTCGGTGTCGAAGTGCGGTTTTCCTGCATTTGCAAAAAAAAATGACGCAATTAGTATTACAGGAAGGGGGCCGCAGGGCCCCTAATTTCGGCAAAGAGATGAAGGGTGGATGTTGGTCCCACCAGACGTGCGAGACTTGTGGTCCCCTGACGTCTTATACCGCGTCACAAGTGTCTAGCTACAACGCCCCGGGTGCGAGACTCAGACACGCACAGTAACTAAAGTACTACGAACAAGGACTAGCTGAGGTTGCGCTCATCAGCGCGGGTCTGAACCCTCATCTCCGTGTACACACTCAGACCATACGTCCTAGGTCTGTCCTCTAGCTGGTAATTCCCCCACCAGTCTGGACTCAGCGGTACGTGGGGGCCCTACGGTAACCAGCCTACTCACCGTCTCTCTGGGGTGCGCCACACCAGTGCTCCCAGTGGGCCGACACACGCGTGCCGTGGAAGCTATGACTAGTGGATGGGTCACCAGAAGTAAGGACTAACTGGTGAAAATCTTTGGAAAAATACTGACAGTTCGTGGAGGTCACCCTCCATACTGACACAGACTCTTGGTAACTGAAACAGTAAGCACAGATGCCGGGGACACATACGAGGTCCAATCGTCCCTCAGGTTACACGGCACCCCTACCGAGGTAACTGATCCTCCGAGGACCCCTGGGCGCCCCTGTGGCTCACACTGGGTGCCCATGGCAACCCTCGGGCCACACGCCACAGCAGGGCTCAACACTCACTCAACCGGAGGCTAAATGGCCCAAAATGACACACGGTGCGAATGGGGAGGAGATCGCGCCAGGGACACCGGGTGCGACATTAACGCGCTCGGGTCCCCGAGCGCGACCCTGGAGAACGCGCTCGCAGAGGTGAGCGCGATCTTCAAGAACGCGCTCCCCAGGGGCAGCGCGTTCTGAATGAACCCGCTCGTATCCCCGAGCGTGACACCAGACGAACGCGCTCCCTGACTCCGGCGCGATTAGAACGGCTATGATCCCATGGCGTGATTTGAACCGCCAAACTGTTCATCTTCCCCGATGAACGCGCTCGATCGACGCGGCGCGTTCTGTAAGAACGTGCTCCTGGTCTACGACGCGACAACGGGCCGAGCCCGATTCGCGCGGTTCTCTCAGAAAACTTGATCCCATGCCCCATTCACCCCCAGGCGAAGCGGAAACAAAAGGGGGAACGTCCCCTTATTACCCTAGCATGCATCTAAGCCCTTAGATCGATCGAAAACTCTGAGAATCAACGGATCCGGTGCTCAAACCCTCAACATGGAAATTCCCTTTCCGGCACAAAATAACCCCCTCTCGGCCTCCCCTCGGCCTACAAATCGCGGGGAATGCTGTAAAGAGGATAATGATCCGTCCCCCTACTTTAATGAAGCTTGAAATCCACCGAGAAGCCACCAATCCACCAATCTAGCTCGAACACGAACTCCGCCCACGCGCCACGAAAAGGGCACCGCCGCGATCCTCTCGCCGCCATCGTTCTCAGCAAAAATGTTTTAATCATAATCCCGTGATCCTTTCTACATAAAACAGTGCCCAAGGGGACCCGCGTTGTCCTCGTCATCTGGGGAGAATCTGAAAGGGTCCGCCAAAGAGGACCGAAGAAAGATATACAGGCTGAGATGGCAGCCCCAGTTCACCCCTCGCCGGCATTTGCTGCTCATGCCCAACAAGGAGGAGCGTCCTGCCATCACAACTATTGCTGCAATAGGGCCTGTCCAAGGCACTCTGCCCATATGCTTCCAGTACGGATGGGGGCACTACCACCTCCCTTCCCAGCTTTGCAAGGGCGGGAAGAAGAAAATGATGCGCTCAAAGATTGTTTGCAGGGCTTAGGGGCCATCCCCTCAGGCCGATAGAGGTTGTCCCAGACCATGGAAGATCTCCAAGAGGGCCACAAATTTCACACTTCGCCAGGAGTAGGGCCAACAGTCCGTCGATGCCGCTGCAATGTCTCTTCACCTCCGCAGAAATTAAGGGCAGGAATTTCGGTCTTCGGGAGGCCGGCCGTCCCCCGGAGACCACTCATTAGAATAACAAAGAAGAATGGAAGTAGCCAAGTCTTCACTTGCAACACGGTTGGAGTGACGGGCCGCAATGGGACTTCGTCCACAGAGGCTGCAGCTGAGACAACACAAGCCACGCTGAAGGGCCCGACGCAGATCTGATCACGGTAACTGCAAATGTGATCACTGCCGAAGCTGACAGCGAGAGACTAGCACCTACTGTAGATGCTCTGTTAGAAGGGTGAGGTCATGCTTCCATCTCCTCTACGCCCGATCCGGCTATAATGATGATGCTGCTGCAAAAATACCAGTAGGAGGTTGAGACGTTGAAGAGGCAACTCAGCGAGATGAGCATGCACGCGCCGGCCCCGAAGCAAGTCGAGCTCCCTCCTGAAACCTCACAGTGAGGTGTTAATGAATTTGAAGCTTCCCCTCCAATAATGGCCTCTCAGCTGGCACCTGATTATACTGGGGGCATAACCCCGATACTGCAGCTTGCCTCTCAGCATCAGGGGACTGCTACTATACCTCAACCAACGGTGCCGATGTCGCCGCAGACGCCACAAGCTCAATTCTGTCCAGGGCCGGTTGACCCGGCAATAATGAATAAAATAATGATAGAGCAAATGATCGAGAAGAAGCTGGCAGATCGAGGCAGTGATGATTATGCCCCGTTCGATGTAGATAAGGTGTCGTATTTGGCCCACCATGCTTCTAAAAGGTTACCTCCCGGCGTCAATAAACCACCAAAGTTTGATAAGTTCGACGGACAAGGTTCGCCGAAGGAGCATATAGCCTACTACGTCAACGTGATGGGCGATTTGGCGACTGACGAGTCTTATCTGCTAAAATTCTTTGGGTCCTCTCTCATAGGGCTCGCTTTTGAATGGTACTCGAACCTGCCAGTCGGGTCCATTACTGATTGGCTGGATATGTAGCGGCAATTTCGAGAAAGATTCTACGTCGTCGAAAGAAAAGTGACCGTGGCTGAGCTCTATGCCTCCAAACAGAAGAGTGATGAAACAGCTTTGGAATACATCAAAAGATGGCGGAATCTCAGCACGAGATGCAGGCGCCCGCCACATAAAGAAGACGCAGTTCAAATCTGCAAACAAAACTTAAGGCGTGAGATCCTCGAGAAGATGATCGGGGTTGAGATTAGGTCTTTTGACCGGCTAAACAATGTGGTGGCTGAGATCGAGGCCTTCCTCTCCAGTGGTTCCTCTGCTCTCACTGTTTCAAGTCAAAAGGCCAAGTCTGTTGATAAACGACCAATACCAAAGGAAGTTCGCACGATTGACTTCAAGGTGTTCGAGCCGCAGAAAAATAAAGATAAAGGGGTTGCCAACCCTCTCCTTACTGAGCTCGATGAACAACAGGAATGCCCGTCCTTGCGAACCAAGATGAAGAAGCTGTACTCCTTCCCCAAGGAGAGGACTCGAGTCTTGTTTGAATGGGCCATTCAATACAACAAAGTCACTCTCCCGGAACCAAAGAGACCGGGAGACGCCAGTAGAAAAGACGATCCCCGCTTATGCCCGTATCACCATATGATCGGGCATTCCATTGAAGATTGCTACCCTTTCAAGGATGTTATTGAATGGCTGATCCGGAGAGGGAAGCTGCAAATGGGCGACCACAAAGTGGATCCTCCACGCCCTCATGAATTGTCCGATCTGAAAAGGGCAGTCAACATGGTATCTTTATACCCGCAACTACCTGAAGGGCAGATGCCAGCTGCAAAGGGGAATAAAAAGAAGAAGCTAAAGAATAAGGGGGGGGGATCGCCCTCTCCTGTAATACATTGTCAACCTTGCCCGGCATGAGCCGAGTTGCTGAAGAAGAAAATGAAGAATTATACTGTCCACCGCCTGATAAAAAGGCACGCTATTGCACCCCCCCTGTGTGTGAGGACATGGGGGCAAGAATGTGAACCTTTAAGGGATGGGACGCTTTTGGTGACGTTGATAAGACGCCGCTGGGCCCGCCTAAAACCAAGACGGAAGGTAGCACTTCTGGCTCTCCTCAACCTAACCCTGCCATAGTAGTAGAGATGTATCAAAAACTTCAAGAAGTTGAAGTGCTGAGAAGAAAAGTAAGCAAAATGGATTTATACCTAGCTAAACCTGGGTAGGCTGGGTCGTCGTCTGAGGCTTCGCAGTGTGGCATTGGGCCATTCGAAACCTCACCACGGCCGACTATGCCCCGAATGGCATATGATTACACAGGGGGTATCCCCTCTCAGCAGCTACATCACGCGCCTTCCGCGCGCCCCTCAACTTCTCGAGCATGTCAGGGGGCAGCTAACATATCTCGTGCAATACCATTAATATCCCCACTCCTACATCCAGTTGGCCCGCATCAGAGTTCGATAGCTTCGGTCGTGATGGACGAGCCAGGGGTGGAGCAAGCGGCTAAAATAAAGCTAGCTGAGGGAGGAATTACCGAGGCGAAGCTGTATATGACCGAGCATCAGAATAATGAGTCTGCTTTGGATTATATTCAACGGTGGAGGGATCTCAGTGCGAGATGCAGACATTCACCCAACCATAGGGATGCTATCCGTATATGCAAACGCAGTATGAAGACGGACAACCTGCTGGGGGTGATTGGCGTTGAAATCAAATCCTTTAAGCAGCTGAATGATCTTGCGATGGATATTGAAGCCCTCTTGGCGAAGCATTGCCCGGTTGTTGCTACCTCGAGTCAGAAGAATAAACCAGCTGGTGAGCCGCCAGCGCAAGAAGAAATAAACACTGCTGACTTTGAAGCCTTCGAGCAACAACAGAAGAGACTGAAAGAGGCGTCTAGCCCTCTCTCCACCAAGCCCCTCGAGCGGGCATCCTCACTAAGGGGTAAAATGATGAAATCATATTTCTTTCCAAAGGACAAGACTCGGATCCTCTTCGAATGAGCCCACGAATATGGCAAGGTGGTGCTCCTGGAGCCCAAGAGACTAAATGAGGTTGAAAGAAAAGACGATCCCTAGTTTTGCCTTTACCATCGAGGGTTGGGGCATTCTATTGAAGACTGTTGCATATTCAAGGATATCATAGAAAGTCTGATCAATAAAGGTGAATTACAAATGGGCGAATATAAAGTGGATCCGCCGCGCCCTCATCAAATGTCCGTCTTTAAGACAGCGGTGGCAATAAGATGCATTCCTCCAACCAGCATTAAGATTCACACAGAGTCAGTGTGTTGCTATCATCACAGAGTCACTATGTTGCTATCATCAAAATAAAACAGTATATGTTGCTAGCATCAAAAATAAACAACATATAGTATACTTGTGCCCTAGGGGACACAACACTGTTGGCTTGAGGGTGGGCTACCTAGGTGAAGTGGTTGCGAATATTTTGGTCGGCACATCTGTCTCTGAAGTGGTGAGTCAAATTACTGACCATTATCGCTCACAATCACCCAGGGGATACCCAAATGACAAATGATCGACTTCCAAACGAAGCTCCACACGACCGACTCAATATTCCTGGTAGTGGCTTCAGCTTCAATCCACTTGGTGAAGTAGTGTTGACATCTAAAATATGAATGGGTCCACTTGGTAATAATTACATACCCAAAATGGTCAACTAAAAGTCAAGGATGGGTCCACTTGTACCGATGAAGCCCCAGGTCACCTCATAAGGATTACCAGGGCCCCATCTCTCATCATCTCGAGGTAACACACCTTTCGTAGCTCACTAAGGCCGAATAACGGTCAGAGCCAATGAATCTGGCAATGAGATCAATCATGCCGAAACTATCTCCACACCCCACGCAGGTCAGACAAGAATGTACCAAGTGATCATCCGCCTAACAAAGAACCTTTCCCGAGATGAAGAGATGCCCATGGGTCCTCAAAATGGGGAGCCAAACGCCGAATTAGCAGAGAACTGGAAAAGCCAATCAAGGCGCCTAGAACGTCGAAGGGGTCCGTAAAAGATCAAAAAGATGTCCGACACGGGCAAGAAGGCTTCGAGGGGTGGCCCACTCGACGAAGAAGCCCCACATGGCACTAAAATAGGCCTGGCAGTACAAATTGTTATGTCGAAGGCCAAATCAGGGTAAAACCTGGGAAAACTAATACGGGTTCGGCATGTGCCGAAAAACACCAGAAACTCAAAATCTAGGCGTCAAAGTCTATTCTGGAGTCACAGGATCAGCCCTAATGATACTCTGGGTCACGAGCTCACAACAGGTAGATTTTGGGATAAAATGCCAAAATTATGAGAATGCCGCTTGGTGAGTCGGTGGCGCCCTTGCAGATGATTCGGCAGAGCTTCTCGCAGCTGAGTTAGAGATGCGTTGAACCAGTGGTGCGATGATCTAGCGCTACTAGCTGAGGCGGGCCACTGATTCGGCAACATAGGTGCAAGTCGGTGGTGTCACCACTGACTCATCCAACCCCCCGCGCCTATAAAAATTGGGCATTCTCGCCCTAAAAGTCGGGGGGGGGGGGAAACGAAGGAATAAGAACAGAGAGGGAGAAGGCATTCAGACAGTCCTATTGTTGGCCGTGATGGCCGTTGGTCGGTTCTGTGTGTTGGTCAGTCTTAGGCCGTGTCCTAGGGCGGTGTCTGTCTGTTGGTGGTTGTCTGGATCGATCAATTTAGGTGACTGGGTGTGGTCTTTTCCCTGACTACGATGGTACCCTAACGACTCAATCTAGAACTGCCAGTGTCATTATCTCTGGTTACGTAGCGGCTGTGCCTTGACTGTCAGGTTCGCCTAGCAGTTGAGTGATGGTTCACTTTGCTAAGAGTGTTGTCGTTGTCCACTGCTCCGGTTTCTGCTTGTCTTGGCTTAATCTCGTGGTTTGCCTGTGAGCCATGGGTGTCTGTTGACATCCTATGAGGGTAGTGACCATGATGGGACGGCCAGGAGTGCAGTGTGTGTGTCTATATGTGTCGTCACTGTTAGGGTTCCAGTCAACTCGGGGTCACCCAGCAGTTGATAGGTAGCGTTGTTGTGTCTCAACGACTTTGTCCAATTCGAGACTGTGTTTCTGGACGTCTCATGGTATTATTTTACCTCGACTTGCATGTCCAGATGTGCTGAGGGCTCTCGGTGTCCCCTCAGGTCTCCGTATGTCATTTTCTCGGAGCGTCGTTTTCCCTGGCTTAGGATTAGACCGATTGGCGGCTTGTCCTACTATGTGCGACGATCTTGACTCCGAGTCATAGGACTCAGGGACCATTGTAGTTGTAGGTTTAGTTGCTTTGTCTTGAGTCTGTTGGCAATCTCCTGTGCTGCCTTTGGTGCTTCAAAGTACGTATTGCAGGGCACTCTTGCCTCTATGTACTTCGGCTCTTGTATTTTGGTGCGCGGTATTGTGTTATATTACTTTAGTTCACCGATAGATTTACCTCCTCGTCCCTCGTGATGGAGCCACTAGTCGTAGCCCAAGACCTTCAGGGTCTGCCCACCTGGGGAAGGTGGAGGGATTTTTCCCGCTAGACAGTTTTTAAGCTAGTTTTGTGGGCCCCTGACTTTGTACTGCAGTGTCCGTAGGGGGGAATACTAGCTAGAGGCCTGGCTCTAGGCAGGGATCAGTGTGTGCACATGTGGTCAGAGGATTGGACTGACACTGACGAGTGTTACTCTGACTAGTACTTGGTTCGAATCTTTTACGCCTCTCACTTGTTGTGGTTGTCTGACTTGCGAGTTGCTTGAGATGTAGTGTAAGCCCTCAGTGGACGCATCTGGTCTCTCTCTTCTTGTTGGTCTCTTCTTTTTCTTATCTCTGGGGGAAGTTGTGGTTTTTCTTCTATTGGTGGATGTAGTTCGTGCCTGCTTTGTGACTCTCATGTTTCTCGAGTGTCGTGACCTTTTCGGGTTAGCCCTCTCGTGGCTGGGTCACACCTGAAGCAAACCACGGGCGCCGAACACTGCCTGCCTGGATGAGAACCACCGCACCTGGGACAACCGCTCTGAGAACCTGTCACTAAAGCCTGACGCTGAATAGCCACGAGCTGCAGGACGCTGCCCGACGACTCCTGCTGCGGCTGCCCCTTGCGACCCCGACGCTTCCCACCAAAGCCCGCTTCCTTGAACAACTTCTTGAGCTTCGAGCTAAAGGACGACGACTCTGGCACGGGAGCTGCAGACTGCACTGCCACGGAACCACCTGCTGAGGGCTGGACGACAATCTGTTGTTGCACGTCCATCGACTGACTAACACCTGCCTGAACCTGACCTGCACTGCCCTGCCCTCGAACCTTCTACAAATCTCTCTCCAGCGCCGATGCTGCCTTGCACGCCGCATCCAAAGTGGTCAATCCTGACGCAAAAAGATGGTGCCTCAACTCCACCCTCAGACCACCAACAAACTGCTCGATCTTCACCTCCTCATCTGCCATGATGTGAGAAGCATAACGGCCCAACTCAATAAACTTGGAGCGGTACTGCATCATTGACATGTCACCCTGGGTCAGCTTCAGAAACTCACGCAACCTCTGCGACCTGACGAAAGACGGACAGAAGGCACGCTCGAAAGCCGTGACGAACTCCTGCCACGCAATTTGGAGAAGAGGACGAGACTGGAACGCTGCACCCCACTCTGACGTCCACTAAGTCTGGGCCGCTCCCTGAAGTTGATGCGTAGCCAACACCACCTGCTCCTCCTCAGCACACACCATCGCACTGAAGATCCTCTGCAAATCATCCAGCCACTCCCTGGCCACCTTGGGATCTGGCTGCCCGCTAAAAGGAGGTTGTTGAAACTGCAGGAACTCCTTCAGCACGCGGCCACGATCACCTCGAGCCTGGCCCTCGCCAGCATCACCTCCCTACTGCTGGCCTCCCGGCTGCCACTGAAGCACATACTCGAACATGCCTCGAAAGAAATCGTCCATCCCTGGAGCTCACGCATCTCCAGCTACACCCTCAGAAACTGAAGCTCTACTCTGCTCCTCCGGACCATCACTAGACTCTCCCTGTTGGGAACAAGTCCTCCTCCGTGGCACCATAACTCACTTGGCAACAAGGAAAGCAATCACAAATCAATAAAACACACGGGCCCTAAGCCAGTCGCCGATTGTACAGGACATTCATGGACCTTCTGGACCACTGTAATCATTCCATATTCTTATGTACTTCCACAACCTCGCTTTGATACCAGCTGTGATGACCTGGGATCCGAGTACCAGAAAGGAACTGACGCGACTCGAATCTCGACCCGCCTCCCACGAGCCCGAAGATTCAGAAGGCCTCGCGCGTTAGTACGGACTTTTGTAATGTACAATGACTCTCTTGGACGACTTTACCCCTAGACTTAAGAAAGTGTGAAAATCGCACAAAAAATTATCAAAAAATAGAAAGACACTAACTTCGCTTCGAATTCGCCCTTTTTTTTTGAAATTAGAAACTTAGTTCTACATCTTTAAATTACTAGACCCGACTCAAATGAAGATAAAATACTGATGCGGGACAGAATGCGAACTTGGGACTCTAACTGATGACTCAACTAGAAAGACAACTAAGACTAGCAACGACACGGACAGCTGAGCTCCCTCGGCCGGACACCACGAGCTCCTAAAAGTGAAAATACGCTCACAACAGGAATCATAAGCTCGCAATCGTCCCAAGCGTGGGAGGCCCGTGGATCAGCGCGGTTGAGATACTGGTAGAGTCAAGGGTGGTCAACTCACTCTGGTGCTCGGATTGAGTCACGGGACGGTCACGCTCTCAATTGCAGCAGTGAACTATATTGTAACGGGCTAGGGTGAATATGCTATTCATCAACTGTATAAAGGCTGTAGGGGCATTCGTTAGTCCAAAAGGTATAACAACAAATTCGTAGTGCCCATGCCTACTCCTGAATGTGGTCTTATGAATGTCCTCATCTTTGATTCTCAGTTAGTGATATCTTGACCTGAGATCAATTTTCGAGAAATACTTGGATCCAGATATCTGGTCAAATAACTCATCGATCCTCGGCAGTGGATATTTATTTTTGATAGTGAGATGATTCAGCTGCCGATAGTCGATGCATAGCCTCATCGATCCATCCTTCTTCTTTACAAATAGTACGGGCGCTCCCCACGGGGAAGTGCTTGGTCTGATGAATCCCTTCTTTAAAAGCTCCATCAGTTGCTCTTTAAACTCCTTGAGCTCGGCAGGGGACATCCTATAAAGTGCCTTGGAAACTGGACCAGCACTAGGGACCAGGTCGATGGTGAAGGCCACTTCTCTTTGTGGGGGTAGACCAAGCAGATCCTCTGGAAATACATCAGGAAACTCCCGAACGATGTGGATATCTTCAATCTTGGACTCCTTAGTCTCTTTTATGGTGACGAAAGTAAGGAAAGATACACACTCTTTCCTTATTAGCTTACTAGCTCGGAGAGCCGAAATAAGAGGTGACTTGTTCCGACTCTTAGGGCTAGTGTAGACAAGTTCCGAGAATTCCCTAAAAGTTACCTTGCTGTTATGGCAATCAACAGTTGCCTGATATTTGGATAGCCAATCAGCTACTAATATGACGTCGTAGTCTTTCATGTCTAGGCATATTAAGTTGGCAGGTAGATTCTCCCCCTTCACCATAACTTCACAATTCAGATACTTAGCCCTGCAGTTTCACTGCATGAGCTGGCTATAAATTGTGAGGCCGAGTCGATAAAGTAGTCACCACGGTGTAAGAGGCCAGAACTTATCACTCAGATATGTAAAGAAGTAGACAAACTCATTGATGTGGGTTTTGTCTAAGAAAACTAATATACCACGTGGCTGGCTAATATTGTGCCCGTGAAAAAGAAGAATGGACAGATCTAGATATGCGTAGACTTCCGAGATCTGAATAAAGCATGCCCCAAGGATGACTTTCCAGTGCCAATAACGGAAGACATGGTTGATGCCACAATCGGCCACGAAGCTCGATCATTTATGGATAGATCGTCCGGTTATAATCAGATATGGATCGCGGAGCATGACCGGGTCCACACAGCCTTCCGAACCCCCAAAGGCATTTATCACTAAAGGATGCCGTTTGGATTAAAGAATGTCGGCGTAACTTACCAGCGTGCAATGACCAGAATATTTGATGAGTTGCTCTACCACAAGGTCAAGTGCTACATAGATGACCTAGTGGTCAAGACCAAGAAGAGAGAAGACCATCTGCAGGACCTTCGAGTCATATTTCAGAGGCTCGGGCAGTATGAACTAAAGATGAACCCCATGAAGTGTGCATTCGGAGTGTCGAGTGGCAAATTCTTGGGCTTCATTGTCAGATATCGGGAATTGAAATAGACCCCATAAAGATCAAGGTGATTCAGGAGCTGCCTTCACCAAGGAACCTCTCCGAGCTGAGATATCTACAAGGCTGTCTAGCTTATATCTGGCGATTTATATCCAACTTGTCAGGGTGGTGTCACCCCTTTCATAAGTTGATGATGAAGGAAGTGCCCTTTTATTGGGATGAAGAATGCCAGGCAGCGCTTGACAAGCTAAAAGATTATCTGAAAACCCCTCCAGTACTGGGGGCACCGGTGAAAGGACAGCCGCTAATTCTGTATATAGCAGTCACACACTACTCCCTAGGGGCAATGTTGGCCCAGAATAATGAAGAAGGGAAGGACAAGCCCTCTACTACCTCAGTCAAAGACTAGTCAGAACTGAGGAGAAATATACTTTCATTGAGAAGGTCTGCCTGGCGCTAGTCTTCGCAGTCAAGAAACTCCGGCACTATATACTGTCGCATGAAATAAAACTGATATCTAAGGCGGATCCGCTGAAATACATCCTATCACAACCAGCTCTCAAAGGCCGCCTAGGCAAGTGGACAGTGATTCTCATGGAATTTGATATCTCCTATGTGCTACAGAGAGCTGTCAAAGGTCAGGCTATCGCAGACTTCTTTGCTGCGCACCCAGTACCTGAAGACTGTCCACTAGAGACAGAACTCCCTAAAGATGAGACCGACCCTCTGAATGGGCGTCATTTTCAACTCATGAAAGAAGAAAACAGTGTCATTGATCTTGACACTAATTTGAAAACCACGATTTTTGTCTCGACGCCATTTTAATAACAAAAAAAGGAGGCGCCATTCGAAGATGGGTCAGACGTAGCAACATGGCTGTCGTGACTAGCAGCTGGAAGTACGGTGGCCTGACGTGTTTGGTTGGGATGGCTTGAGGCACATATAGAAGGTGTAGAAGACAGTGACTATGTGATGGCCGGAGGTGTGGTTTGCATGGAAACGTGAAGATCGAAGAGTGTTGCAGTGAGAGCCTATAAAAGGCCCACGATGGCCGCACGAGAGAGGGAACTCTCTCTTCTTTCTCCTCATCTTCCCTTCTTCCTCTTCCTTTCTCCTTCCTTCTCCTCCCCTCTTCTCTCTCTTCCTCTCCCTGCGTGTCTTTTCCTACCACTGGCACCCTGTTCTAGTGGGGACCACACCCCTACTTCTCCTCCTCTCCTTCTCTTCTCTCTCTTTCTATTCTCCTCTCCTCTTCTACTTCCTACCACCTGCACCATCGTGCCCGACCTCTTCTCTCTCTCTTCTTCTCTCCTTTCTCCCGTTTTGTACCTTCTTTCTCTCCCTCAGCTGCACATCTCTCCCTCTCTCTGTTTTCTCTTTCCCCTCGCGGCACCTCCCTCTCTCCTTTCTCCTCCATCCGGTGACTTTGTCTTTGGCCTTTTCTCCCCCTGTTTCTTCTCACCGTGACATCTCTCTCTCTCTCTCTTCTCTCTCTTCTCAGTTCTCTCTTCTATCCCCCCTCCTCTGTGCATCAATTCCCTCTCTCCCTTCTCCTCTTCCTCACCCTGTGTTCTCCACCGTCGCACTGCACTCTCTCTTCTCCTTCCTCACCCACTGTCTTTCTTTCTCTTTTTCTCTCCTCTCTCCTCCCTTATGTCTCTCCCATCTCTTCTCTTCTGTCTCTCTTCTGTCTCTTCCCACTGTTTCTCCCTTGTGTCTCTCTCATCTGTGTCTTCTTCCCCCACTACACCTTCTCTCTCTCTCTCATCTTCCTCCATCTATCTTCTCACACACACGCGCACACACACTATCATTTTCTTATTATTCTTTTATTATTATTATTAACTCCCACCGTCACCTCTCTATCTTTCACTTTCTACTCCTCCTCTCTCTATCCTTTCTCTCTCTAAAGGCCTCTCTCACGGCAGTGTCTACACCGAGTTGGGTGACTCTCAAAGGCTCAAGGGTTTGGGCGGCGACGTCTTCACCTTATTCACAACTACTTCCTCTCCCTAGTTCTTTATTTTTAGTTTAGTTAGATTTATTTTGAGTTGTAATTTTTATTTTTCTCAACCCTCACTCTCTCGATTCTCTCTCTCTCTCTCCGTCGCTCTCTCTCTCTCTCGTTTTCTCCTTCTCTCTCCTCCACTCCCATTTCGTTGGTTTGTTGTCCAAACAGACGCCAGTCGACGCGTGGGAGGTACCGACAGAAAGGTCTCGATGCGAGGATCGCGTCGGTACCCTTCTTTCCCCGGATCGTGGAGCGTGGAGACGCATGCGAGTAAAAAGACGGTGTGACCCCCGTTGCCCATTCGGCACCGATGCGCGGTCTTCGCCGCGCAAAAGGTAGGGGATCGGACTCCTCATTTCTCCAGGAATCCATTGACGCCCTCTATGTCGCCATTCATCATCATTTGCCTCATTTTCTATGCATTTCTTCTTTTGGGAGATTTTGAGGTTTTGATCTCGATTTACGTGCCTCTCTCATTTTGTGGTCCAGACGACTGCTGATCAAAGCCAGAGAGGTACTGTTGGAATGGTTGCATCGTGAGGATCGCGCTGACGTCCTCAGTTCCTCGATTTACGCAACGTGGAATCGAGCCGAGTCACGAGGCGTCGTTTCTCCCTCACGCCGGTTCGATGTCAGATCGTTGTATCTGCCGTCACCCAGGTAGGGGGATGGAATCTCTATCGCACTAGGACACCGCCGGTATCACTTGTGCCGTGCCCGATGCCCGCTGCATTGAAATCCGTTCATCTTTCTATTTAATGTATTTTAGTTCATTTATTGTGGAATTTATCATTTAATTATTAAATTAATTCATTTGGGCTTCGTATTCCATTTCTAGTAGCATGCTTAGGCCTGTGTGAATGGTACGGGTCGATTAGTTTATCAGGTTTTGTATTCTGCCGCATTCCCCATTGATTCCTATCGATCGGGCAGGGTTTCCGATTCCGGATCTCGGAGTCACGAAACCCAGGTGATATAACGCGCCTGCCCCGATGCGTTATACTCCTTTAATGCACTCCTAGTGATGCGTTATGTAAATAGTGTCCTGAGTTTCCTGTGAATTTAATCGTTCGGGTGACTTTAACGTGCCTCAGGCGGTGCGTTATAGTCCTTCATTTTGGGTTCAAGGCCCGTTGTGTTTAACGGTCCTACCCCTGTGCGTCGTGGAATGTATGACGCCCCTATATTGGTGCGTTATATGTCGGGTTTCCTATGAGTTTGGACGTTCTGGAAGGTATAACAGCCTCCTAGAGGTGCGTTACGTATAGTATAACGCCCCCTTGATAGTCCGTTATACTCCCTGTGCTTTGCGTTGTGTGTGTGCTGACTTTAACACCTGTGTGCCAATGCATTATAGTCCTATAGCGCCCCTGTTAAGGTGCAATATAGTCTGGGTTTTCTGTGAATTTCCTGTGTTCCGAGCCCTCCGGCTCGTGGGTGGTGGGATAGGATTCGAATTGAATGGGATCGGGTTATTCCCGGTATCTGGATCTTGGGTCGTTACATTTAGTGCTTAGCAACTAACAGTCTCAATTAATGGAGCATGCCGAGTAGGGAGCAGCAACTGGAGGAGTGGGAGGTGCTTCTTCTAGCCCTAGGGACCCTATCGCGGAGATCACTTCTCTGGAGGATTGGTTAGCAGGAGTGGTAGCGTGCGCTGAGGTAGCAAAGCACGACTTGGCCGCACAGGTTAGTTCACCAAGCTAATATTCATGCATGCATATATTTATTTGCAAAATAAATATTTCATTATGCTTATGAGGATGGTGGCTCTTGTAGACTGAGGAGCTGTAGGCGGCACTCACTTGGGCGGCCGTGGCGAGCACCGAGCTTGCGATATGCGATGAACGAGTTGTGGAGTTTGAGTAGGAGAGCAAGCGTCGAGAGGCAGAGGACCTCCCTTGCGACGTCGTGGAGCTGCGGATCCTCCTTGAGGTGGAGAGGGGGGAGCTTGTGATGGAGAGGAGAGAGCGAGCCCGGGAGCTCGAGATGAAGAGGAGGGATAAATTGAGGGAGAGAGAGGAGCGGGTGAGGGAGAGACACGAGCGCGAGCAGGGGGTGCTGGAGCTGAGGACCCGGCTTGGTGCCGTCAAGGAGCACCTGCGGGCTGCAAAGGAGTGCTATCGGAGAGGTCAAGAATGAGCATAGTGTGAGGGGCAGCCCAGTGCCTATTCTAGCACCAGCTACCTAGTTGGCTCCTCCACGCAGCAGAGGAACGAGGTGGATGCGGGAGCACAAGGTGAGCGATCAGCCGCCACTCAGGGGTCGATGAGGCCCCCACGGGTTCCTCCCAAGGATAGAGGCAGGGAGGGAGGTGAGACAGAGAGTAGAAAGAGGAGAGAGGAAGAAAGTGGCGAGAGTTAGAGAGAGATTTTGTGTACACCACTTCCTCGATACTTTTTATACATGCACATGTTTATGATAATGAAATGAAAAGCATTACTTTTATGCTACCTGGTTGCCTTCTGTGCTCTTTTGTATGCTTGTACCTTTCTTATCCCCTGTGTGTCATATCTTCAACAAACAGGTTAGTTACTTTGTTCGACTTGGCCCCTTGCTCAATAAGCAAGGGGGTGTCCCTCTGACCTTTATAGAGGGTCAATGTACCAAGCCTTTAATCAACTAAGGTGAATAAAAGGAATAAAAGAAAGACTTCAAGTAATGCAATCATGCAAGCAAGCAGATGCGAACAGAAATTAAAAAATATGATTCATGCATAATGCGAATAGGCAAATGATGATTTTTTTTGTTGAGTTTTTTTTTATATTTTTCAATTTATAAACATGGTTAGGATAGTCAATGCATTCAAAACCCAAAGGCTGCCTTACAAACACATCCTCTTTTATTTCTCCATTAAAAAAAGTAGATTTTACATCCATCTGCCTCAATGTTATTCCTAATGAGCATGGATAGGCCAAAAGAATTCTGATGGCGTCTAACCGAGCTACAGGGGCATAAGAATCCTCAAAATCAATACCATATTCTTGGTTATAACCCTGAGCTACCAGTCGGGCCTTATTTCTAACCACATTCCCTTGCTCATTTGTTTTATTCCTAAACACTCACTTTGTTCCTATGATAGTGCCATGGTCAGGTGGAGGAACTAGGTCCCATACCTTGTTCCTTTCAAACTAATTCAGCTCCTCGTGCAAGGCATTAATGCAATGCACATCTTTAAGGGCACTATCAATATTTTTGGGTTCTATATGAGAAATTAGTGCAAAAGAGTTTAATTCATTCTGAGCTCTGAAATGAGATCTAGTCCTAGGGGGATCATGCAAGTCACCAATTACAGTGTCTATAGGATGGTCCTTAAGGAACCTGACATTGATAACTTGATTACCTTGATCCTCATCTACCTCCCCCTGAGAATCAGGCTTCTCTGCATCATCATCTTCAAATTGGTCTGCAGGGTTTTCATCCTTCAGAATTTTTCCATTATTTTGTTCCCTGCACAAACCATTTTCAAGTTTAGTCATTGTTTCATCAAAAATCACATGTGGAGATTCTTCAACTGACTTAGAATTTAAATTGTATACCCATGGCATGGGCCGACAAGAAGATGGGTGGCGGCTCGACGCCGGTTTCGAAGGAAATGCTGGCGGCTGCAAAGGCGCAGCAGAAGCTTGTCGATGACGATCCCCTCGCGATCTGGAACATGACGCGCGCTCCCGGGCAGGAAGGCCAGCGCCTTGCGGACATCGATTTCGGCAACCCGGAGAATGTGCAGACCGAGGTAACGAAGCGCATCGCCGGCGCCCGTTTCGTCCGCGAACTGGAAGACAAGCCGGATGTTCCCGTATTTCAGGAGGCCGATGCGCAGGCGTTTGCGTCGGCAGTTGCCAGCGGAGATCCGGCACGCGCCGGGGCGGCACTATCGGCCGTGGCCTCGCTGCCGGAAGATGTCATGATGCCGACGCTGCGGATGCCGACGGTGAAGGCGGCGATCCAGGGCGCGGCGCGTTCCGTCAATCCGGCGGAATACGGCCAGGCCATGACCTATATCGATCAGATGTGGGCGAAGTCGCCGCAGGATGTGAACCATGTGCTTGGCGACGATGCCATCAAGGCGATGCAGGACTGGCAGGCCGTTGCCCGTTATTACGATCAGGAAGAGCTCGCGGAGCTAGCTTCATGTCTATCATTTGTTCCAGCATCAACCGACTGACTACTGCCGGGTCGACCGGGGTTGGATAGAAATGGGCGGGTTGTGCAGCCAGGGTAGTCACCACGGTCGCCTAAGGGGCCACGGGAGCCCCTAGGGAGGTGAGATATGCGACGGGGCCAGTGCGGGGTACTGTGCTTGTTGCAGGGGCATGCCCCTAGGGAAGCTGGGGGCTGATGGGAATGTCGCAACCTACAGAGTCACTTCAGAAGATTGTCCATTGCCCCCTGGCGCATCCAGTAGAACCTTGGTCTGTCTGGATGTCGAGGGTTGGGCATTCCTTTCTTTGAGTTGCTTCTTCAGCAATTCGATCTCCCTCTGGTGCTGTTGTATCATGTATAGCATGGCAGGGTTAGTTGTGGAGGGAGTGGGCATGCCCCCTGTCTCTTCAGCCGGGGAATCCTCAGATGATGTGGAGGGTCCGCCACTTGTGCCCCCGGTGGTGACAACATTGGCTGCCAGGGCCATTGAAGGTTCTTCAGAGGAAGTCACTTCGATGCTCGCCCGCGTCGTTTCACTCGCCGCTCTTCCTCTCCTGGTGAGGGGACCAGGCCTGGAGGCATGCCTGGCCACTTCTACGGGGTCGGTAGGCAAAGCCGCATATCAACTAGGGACTCCTGCCATGTTGCAGGTGAAAATTCTCCAATTCCTATTTCTTTTTTTCGTCCTCCTTGATGGCTTATTTGGGAACACCAGTCTGTCAAAAACTGACCATCGGGGCGGCGCTTCCTCCCACACAGGGGACTGGCATCATTCCTCTGACCGGTTCCTTGATTCTGCACTGGGCACAGGTTAGATTTCTTCTCCTCCTCGAAAGGCGGAGGCCACTGCCCCTAGCAGTCTCTGACGACCTATAGGGGTGCTACCCAGGCCCTAGAGGTAGTTTCTCATGGCTTGCTCGATCCCTTCCCACTCCTGGTCGGGGAGAGCAACCAGTGGTTACGCATCGATGGTGACAACAGGATGAGTGTAAGTTGCGAACGTTGGGCGATCAGCATGGTGGCGACGCCTGCAACGTTGGCAGTGGGCATTTTTGGGCAGCGCTGGTGCAGCGACTACCGGTTGGTGGGTCGTGGCCGTCACCTCGACCCCTTTATCTCTTCGGCCCTTTCTGCGGTGAGTGTAGCTGGGCCCCGCCTGGGCAGATGTAGTGGGCTGGGTTTCCTTGGGAACCCAAATTTGCTTCAGTTTGGCCGGCTTGTAAGCCGACGTGTCCTTTGGTGCCGCGACTGGAATGGCGGGTGCCATCTTTTCCTTCATCTTTTCTAGTCCCTGGAAGGAGTTGCGGACTGGAATAGCTGGCACGATGCGGTCTTCCCTTGCATTGCTCTAATACAGCACCCTCCATTTGCCTTTGCTTTCATCTTAAAACGGCGCCACCCCTGTGCATTACCTTACCCGGCACGCTAATCTTGAAGGACCCGTCATGACATTTTTAAAACCTTTCCTTCAAATGCTAAAATGGCATGGTCACTATTCCACCATGCCATTTTAACCTCATGCCATCCCATCTATGCTCTGACACTCTGTTTCGTGCCAGTCTGAGCACACAGAGAACATTCAATGCCCGTCCCACAATCATTTAAAGACTGCGGAGCTGTGCATGCCCCAACTCGACAGCGCGATGGTTGCAGCGGAGAAGGAAAGCAGAGTAATGGTGACATACATCCTATTGGATGGGTGCCAGCGTACTGTGCAAATCAACGGATAACGAAGTGGTGGGAGTCTTCTTCCATTCAAGAGAGAAAGGGCAACCCCTTCTATATATACTCTGCATGTTCGATAGAGCAAAAAATCCTCTGGCTAGAGCTCCCCGGCTGGCCCGTCTCAGAGAGGGTAGGGAAGGGGGAAGAAAAAATAGGAAAGGGCTCTCGTCTGTGCTCAAGAAGAGAAGAAAGAAGGGAGGGGAGAGAGCTTTTGAGAGGAGATCCCACCCGAAGAAATGTAGCAAGCCACATCCCAGTGCCGTAGAGGTGAGGAGGGGTGAAGAGAGAAGAGGGGAGTGAGAGCGAGAGGTGAGTTGGGGGAGGAGCCTGTGCACCCTCCCCCTCCCCTATTAGTGTATGCTTTCCACTTTGCCATGTATTTTTTTTCCTTAGTCCGGAGATGGATCTCCCCCATGTCAACTCCTTCCCCCGTTTGTGTGGATGAATAAAAAGAAAAAAAATCATTTTTTACAAAACTTAGCATCCTCTGTTTTGATCTACTCTTGCTTCCTCGCTCTCCGATCATCCGGGGGCCTTTGAGGTCTACCACTCCATGGCACGACCCTCAAAGGAACCCATCTTCAGATGAACATTCGTTGCCCTTGTGGCAAACATTTGTCCCGCTTCGAAGGATCATCACCCGTGAGCCGTGGTCGCTCTTGAAGGCTAGCCCTCGAGCGCTCCACACTCACACATGGGTTCGGACCGCCGTGAGGCCACTTCAATTTTTAAGGGTCACCCCGGAGCAATCTGTTTGGTGGCCTTCTGTTATCTCTGGCAAGTCCCAGTCCGGGGGAGGTGCTGCCCCATTTTCGCCAGGGTTAAGAACGCACGACGACAAGTGAACGAATTGAACTGATCAAGAGCAAACCGAGGCCTCTATAGGCAGACTGCTTGAATAAAACACTTGAACGATCATGCTATTCGTCTTAATAAATGATTAAAACTCTTAAAATCTCCCCCACATACTTAAAACATGCATAGACCTATATGCACAGACTTAAAACATGCATCGACCTCATAGAAGACCAATGCAAATATGCATTGACCTTATATATGCATAAGGCAAATGTGCATCGACCTTATATATACATAAGACAAATGTGCTTCGACCTTATAATACGAGATGCAAAATGTGCATCGACCTTAGTATGCGAAATGCAAATGTGCATCGACCTTCTAAATGAATAAGGAAGATGTGCAATGACCTTCTATATGCACAAGGAATATGTGCACCGACCTCTAACAGTAACATAGCTAGACCTTGATATGCACCAGTGAGCATGTGCATCGACCCTTGCTAGCAGTTTGGAAAAGTTACACGGACCTTATATGCTGGAGAGAAAAAGAAGCATCGACCTTACTTTTGTAAAGACTAAGGTAGCATCGACCTTGAACAGTAGCTGCATCAACCTGAATAGTAGTTGCCTTGTCCTTTCTTGCTGGATGGCTAAAGGTGCATAGACTTGTACAGTAACTACATCGACCTTTCTTTGGAAGTAGCTGATGTGCCAAGAGGTGCTCCGACCTTGACAGTAAAGTAGCATCGACCTTGGCTGGTGTTGGCAAGAGGTGCTCTAACCTTAGCTGGTGCTAGCAAAAATGAGCTCTGACCTTGGCTGTGTGCTAGCAAAAGGTGCTCTGACCTTGCTTCTTATCTGAAGGCGATATGCATCGACCTTAGTCTGTGCTATAACGTAAATGTGCACAGACCTTGCTTTGTGCTTAGCAGAAGGTGCATCGACCATACTTCTTCATGAACAGTAACGTGCATCGACCTTCTTCATGTGCAGACTTGTAAACATGCATCGACCTTTGTTCTTGAAGGCATGAATGTGCATCGACCTTAGTCTGTATGCTACAGTATGTGTGCATCGACCTTATTTCTTCAAGGCATGAATGTGCATCGACCTTCATGTGTGAACAGTAGCCACTGCACCGACTTGATCAATCATGAAGCTTTCAGATTGATTTCTGTGCTGCCAACTGCCTTGGTTTCTGTGCTGTCAACTGTATTGATTTCTGTGTTGTAACTACCTTGATTCTTGTGCATCGAGTTGTCTCATTTTCTATGTCATTCTTAGTAATGTCACCTGTATTGATTTTTTTGCAACCTCTTACCTCAATTTATGGGCAGCCAGTGCCTTGATTCTTGTGCATCTAATTGTCTCATTTTTTATGCCTTACTTGATTTCTTTTCTATCTTTGCAGACACATTTTATTGCCAACGCTGGCTTGACCTGAAATGCATGAATGTTGACATTATCAAATGTAGGTCAAACTCATCAATGAGTCATGGTCAGGCATCATCAAAATTCACTTCTGAAATTTCTGAAAGCACCATGATTTCATTTTAAAAACTATGTGGGGTTCAACAACGAAAAAATACAAAGAACGACATAAATGCACAAGTAATAGTGTGATTAATAAGGTGATCGGAATAGGGATGGCTGGGTGGAATGTGGTTGTGCCAGTTGATTTCTCGATGATCACCTATAGAACTAAGTTTTGACAGGAGAAGTGCCACCAGGGCATGGCACGTGGGCACGGGGTATCGGGCAACACGTGGAGAGAAGGAGGTTCTATGGGTATGAGTGCAGACGATTGTGGGGATTCGTATACAGGACGTCTTTCTCCACCAACCGCAAGCCGTCGGTGTTTGTTTTACATCGGACTGAATCCGAACACCTTTGTTCTTTGCTGAAGGAAGACCGGGATGTCTTTAAAGCCATTGGTAGAGGACCGGGTATACACTGCAGCTATAGGGTGACCGTCACACTCAATCGGCAGGGTGGACCCAACTAGGCACTGGAGGACAAGTTGAATATGGACCGAGATCAGGGTCACAAGAGAACACTGGTGCGGATGTACGGGAAAGACTGGATATCTCGTTATTCTTTCCTTATAGATGCCATAAAGGCTTTACAGGTAGGCACTGAAAGCCTGAGTACATCTAGTGCAAGCCACGGGACAATCTCGACATACGTATCGGCCCCCGAGTCATTGTACGATAAAGCGGATGCCCGTGTATTCTTTTACAGAGGGTCCTCGAGGGGAACTACAGGAGTGGCGGAGCTGTCGGGGAGGGGCTGGACTGGATGGCAAGGGTTGACACTGAATGGCGCATGTGGGAGGCCGGACGTGGCTCGAGGTGAGCAGTCGGGTACCGGCCCTGAAGGCCAAGTGTCGACATGCCAGGGAGTTAGATCCGGTCCCGAGAATATTACTTCCGAGCCAAGGTCCGGCTAACTCGGGTCAGCGATCGGGACAGTCGGTGACCAACTCAGGGAGAGCGACGGGCACGTGGTCCCATGGCAGGAGCAAATCCGGCATGATGACGTCCACGTCGTTATCATAACATGCCATATGTGGGCAGACCCGGTGTGCGGGTGTGATCGTCGTTATCATAACGCCCCATACGCGAAGGGATAGGCTTGAGCGAAACGGCTAGACGCTATGTGAACGGTGGGTGTACGTTTGGCATACCCTCGGCGTGTACTAAGCCGAACCACAAGCCAACCAACGCCGCCTTGCTCCTCGTGCTTGCTAGAGTACCAGGAGGCCTTGGATGCTTGAGACTATATGCTGTGTCTATCTCTCCGTCTGTGTGTCCCTTGAGCTTTAAGGGGGAAAATTTATAGGGAATTTGAAGGGTTGAAGGGGTTTACCCCTGCTGTGCGCGCTGGACAACCGCCACCTTCTCCTTCAGTTCCGGAACTGGGAAGACTTCTTGCAGGTGCTCCTGAAGGAATCCATGCTTATCCATGGGAGGCCTTTCCGGTTCCACACTTGGTCCATTGATTTCTCGCCAGACGCGGATTCCCCTATCATACCCGTCTGGCTTGAGCTCCCCGCCCTCCCTGTCAACTTCTACAATGACGCCATGCTCCGCTCCATCGCCGAGAGCCTTGGCCCGGTGCTGCAAGTGGATCGCAACACCACATGACTGCTCCGTGGGCATGCAGCTAGGGTGTGCGTCTTGCTTGATATCTCCAAGCCTCTCCCGCCTCGCGTTTGGGTGGGCATTGGTGGCGGTGGATGGTGGCAGCCCATCGCATACACCGACCCACCTACGTTCTGCAGCCGCTGCTCCCTCCTTGGCCACCTCGCGGAGGGCTGCAAGAAGAAGCTCCCACCGTCTCAGGCTGGGCCTTGGCTCCTTGGTGCGGGTCGGAGGACCTCGCTCCTCCCCCCCCCTGCTGTGCCCGCCGCGGCCCCTTCTCGTGCCACGGCCTGGCGTCCCGTGGGCGCCTCTGCCAGCCATGCTGCCGCTCCCCTCTCTGCTGTCTCGGATGCAGCTCCTCAGCAGAGCATCGCCGGTTCTCTTTCTGTACTGCCACCCCTCCCGGTGGCCACGCCGCGGGAGGGCGAGCCGGGCGTGGCGGTTACCGTCCCGGTCTCGGTCGTGGCCTGCCCCCATCTCCCAGCAGCTCCCGGGCTTACTGTGGAGCCCTCTGTTGCGTTGCCGGTTGCGGTTCTTCCTCCTCCGTGCGCGGAGCCCCCATGCTTCATCCCCCCGGCTGCTGTTGAGCCCAGTTCCTTAGGCCCACCGTCTGCATCAGCCGCTGCGGCATCCACCCACGTCGACGTTGCGTCACAGGATGCCCTTGGTGGCCATTGCGGTCCCCTCCCAGCCTTGGCTTCGTTCGTGGCGCCCCTTGCATTGTCTCCTATCACCTGTGCTGCCGCGGCAACCGCTCTCGCGTCCCCGGCGGGACCCTGCGCGCATGCCTTCTCTGTGCTGGCCTCGGTCCCCCCCGCGGCCTTGGCGCCCATCCGGGAGGCCCCTGTTTGGCGTCAGGTGGCCGCTCCTGCCAGCACCACCCCCTGTGCTGCAGCTCCGATCCCTGCTGGCCAGGAAGCAGCTCCCCTACCGAGTCTGCCTGCTTCACCTTCTGGTCAGCCTCCTCTCCCGAGTGTTGCCCCGCGGGAAGGGGAGCATGGCGTGGCAGTTACCATCCCGGTCGCTGTCGTGGCCTGCCCCCAGTTCACAGCCGCTGCCAGGTTTCTTGTGGAGCCCTATGGCCTGTTAATGTTAAGGAGAAGCCCAAGATCTGAGATTCTAAAGGCTAGTCTATTATTCTCAAGTTAGGCTATCAACCGGGGAGAGGCCTCGAAGCACAACTCCAAGGACGCACTAAGCCCGTGCCCAAAGGCAAAAAGATGAATAGACGGGGTCTCGACTACCGAGAGTCCTCACTCTCAATGATGGGTGATTCAGGCCCACTCACATGGGATTATCGTCAGCACTTTGTTAGATGCCCTCTCCAGCCAGGCACATTACAGTCACAATCAGATCAGTCAAAAGAGAAAAATATGGCATATGCAGTCACTAGTCCGCCCCAGGTGCTAAAGGGGCCAATTGATGATATGATCAATCTCAGCCAGGCATTTTTCAGATTGTTTAAAGAGCCTGTGGTTTGCCCGAAAAAGAGTCAGGAGGTTTGGCTTGTACAGTGGAGGCCGAAGAAGCCGATTTGCCGTCCTCAGGGACGGGTGAGCTCACTTGATCTTTCTATTCTATCTCCTTCCCGCATAAGAACCCTCCTCCAATAGCTCAGCTTCATTCCCCGATCGCCACCTCTCTTGATTGATCTTTCAGTACTCCGATCTCCCCTTCTCCATAAGTAGCCAATTGAATTTCTGATCATTAACTGCCCGTATAGGCACTGCCCGCTGGTCGATCTCACCTCCAGGTGGTCCCCTGATTCCCCCGCCGATCTTTCTGGTATGTGGTTCCGATCCACTGACCTGTTCTTCAATGCCATCTTCTACTCTCTCTACCCTAAGGCGATTCCTCCTCCTCCTTCCTCTTCTTCGTCTTGTTGTATGATTTTCACCGAGCTCCAAAAAAAATGCTAATTTTAAAATGGAGATCTCTATGGAAGATTACGCAATCTTCGATCCGTCACCTTCTGAGGGGCATGAGACCCCTACTTCTCCCCTCCTGGTAGATTTACTTTATTCTAGGTTAGATGTAGGGTCTGTCGAGTCTAGGGAAGTAGGGTCTAGGTATAGAGAAGTGGGGTCTTGTTCTAGGTTGTCTACTCCATCCAAGCCTGAGCCGCGCCTGCTTGCGCGTCACTCCAGGTCTATCCCTGATAGGTTCTTGCAAGATTTAGCTCAGCGATGCCGTGCTCTTTTGAAGTGTCCGGAGTTCATAGCTATGGTGATCATGATTGAAGATGACGAGGAAGAACAAGACGGAGTGTGGACCGATGACGGACTAGGTGTCTATGAAGTCATGGATGAAAAGGACCCGATCGATTCTGAGGATAGCGATGTAGATGACACTGCCGATTCATATGCCCAAGGCTTGAAGAGATTTGACGAGCCATCTTCAGCCGTGGATGAACCTACAAAAGAAATAAATTTAGGATAAATAAGTGAGCAGAGTTAATCTGTGCGCGGGTGTGAGAGAGAAGGTGAGAGATAGAGATCGTGGGAGGAGAGAGGATGAGAGAGGGTGAGAGAGAGAAAATGAGACACGGAAGGCCATGTGAGAGGTTCGTGGTGTTCATGGGATTGGTTGGCACGTGTGGGAGAGAGAGAAACCTGCAGAGGATGGGGGAGAAAGAGAAGATGGAGAGAGCGTGACGGGCCGGGGCAATGGTTAGCAGGTGAAGGGGGGAAGGTGAACATGGAGTGGGGAACGCGGTGGTGCAGTGTTTGTGGGAGAGAGAAGAAGGTCGCGTCCGGCACAGAGGGAAGCTACGGCGTGTGTGTAGAAGAGAATGGGAGAGGGATGTACTGGCTGGTGGAGGGTGAGGCAGATAGAGAGAAGAGGGAGATGAGCTGGGTGAGAGGGAACTGGAGGGGGAGCAGATGGCGGCATTGATGCCGTGGGGGGGAGTGCAGGGAGAGAGACGGACGCGGTTAACAGGGAGAGAAGGTACGTGAGGGAGAGAAGAGATTGGGGATAGGGAGAGAAAGGGAGAGAAGGGGAGGGAAGGAGGTGTGCGACTGAGAAGGGATGTGCCACGACAGTGCAGGAGTGAGAGGTGGCCCATGCACAGGACGAGCTGCTAGACGAAGGCGGCTTGGCCGCGTTGAGGAGGTTACACGGGGGTCGCGGTGTAAGGGTGGTTAGCAGTGTGGAGGGGTGAGAAACGGGGAGGAGGAGGTTGTCGCGGTGGGAGCAGGGAGATGGAGAGAGGGGGCCTAGGTGCGTGGCGATGCAGGGTGAGGGAGGCGGTGGTGCAGGTGGCAGTTCGAGGAGGTCGCGGGCATGCATGGAGAGAGGGGAGGCGAAGTCGCGATGGGAGGGGAGAGGTGTGTAGGGCCGCAGAGGGTGCTGGACGGAGGGGAGGTGCGATGGCGGACGGCGTCTGTAGGTGAGCAGGGAGAGAGGACGAAGTCGATCGCGGCGGTGAACTGCGAGTCGCTCGTGCCGTTGTCGAACGCCTTGTTGCCGCTCAGGATGGTATCGCCGCGCAGTTCCGGACGGATCATGAAGCCCTTGAACGTGTCCGGCACGTCCGGCTTGATCGTGGCACCGACGGTGATTTCGCCGTAGGTCGCCTTGCCGTAGTTGAACGACGAGTTCGAATAGCCGTACTCGGCATTCACGAAGTCGAGATTGTGCGGGAACGCCGCGACGTAGAACCCGTCCTCGTCGTCATACGCCTCGATACGCGCGTTCAGGGTCAGGTTGTCGTTGACGTACCAGGTGTCCTGCACGAACAGGCCGAGGTTGTTTTCCGGGGCGTTGGCGATCGGATCGGCCACGCCGATGTGCACATAAAGGAGTTCATTTATGAGTCGGCCCAATTTCAATATGACCAACACTTGATGGCCTATCTGTTTGGTCTAACTTTAGAGGGCTCGGCTTGGGATTGATTCTTTACATTGCCGCAAGATCAAGTGGTGAAGTTCCAAGTTATACAAGACAAGTTCATTCGGGAGTATCAAGACCAGGTTGGGCCCAAGTATTCTATGGTTGATCTGGCCCACGAGCAGATGAAGTCCGATGAGGAGTTCTTTACCTTTGCTAACCGATGGCGTCACTTGGCCGTTCAAGTCCCAGGACATATTACAGAGGGAGAGCAAATCAAGATGCTCATTTCCAATGCAACGCCCGAGTATCGGTTCGTTTTAGCCTTGAATGATATCACATCATGGTAACAGCTTTATAGCCGAGCCCGCTTCATCCGTCAACAACTCTAAGGTTCCCTTGACCCCAAGTCTCCTTCACATTCTACACCCACATACGCCTCCTATCCATCATCTCCCATGAGTCAGCCCTCCACGAGTCAGCCCTCTGCTACATATCCTTCCATGAGTCGGCCTTCCACTCCTACATATACATATACCTCTACATATCAACCCTTCATGAGTCAACCTACCACCATCCACAGTCAACCCTCCGCCATTTCATATCCACATGTGTCTCCACCTCCGGCCAAGGGAACATCACACCCCGAGTAGGTAGATGCCATCCACTACATACCTCCTCACCCCGCTCCACATGTGCCTCCTCCTAGTCCCTCCACCAGTTACGATACGCCTTTGCCCATGCAACCTCCGCTCCCGTCCCCACAACCATCTCCATCACATATCCCTCGACATCCACCTTGCCCAAAGTCGGCTCCTCGTTCTCCATTGTCGGAGTCATTTACCCATATTTTCAGGGCTTTGATGGCCACTCACATGTTGCAACTCCCTTCAGTTGCACCTTGTCGACCCGCGGTTAAGAATATGCTTTAGTTTTGTGAATTTCACCATCAGCAAGGGCATTTGGTTGAGGATTGTCCCGAGTTTAGTGAGTACATCAATGGCTTGGAATGTAACAAAAGGATTGATTGGGATGCTACTCGCAAGGTCATTCTACATCTTCACAACCAGCAGCAACAGCAAGCACCACCCAAGCAGCCGTCTCCACTACAATACTAGGGGCACCCCTGTGATTCTTTGATTAGTGTAGCACCCGCTCCATCACCTGTTCTTCATCTCCACCTACCCCATCATCCTCTTCACCTATTCCTATTCCATCTCCAACACCTCCACAGACCCAAGCCTCTACTCAGGCTAGTGCTACTTTACCTGCCTCCATTTCCACCATCGCTTCTACTCCCAATGCCGCTCGATGCATCGTGTCGATACATCGAAGGTGGGCTCCACGACCCCCCACTTTCTCTGCCTCGCCACCACTTTCGCCATCTTCACCTCCACTACCTCCATTGACCACATCACCATCTCCACCATCCTCACCATTGCCTAACCCATCACCACTACCATCACCGCCTCCTCTCCCAAAGACCCCTATTCCATCACTTCCACCATCTCCACCACCGTTGCTATCCCCTTCGCCATCATTGCCCGAGCCTAAGCAGGCTATACCTACACCTCCACCTTCGCCTTTACCCCCACCTATGCCTCCACCTGAGCCTATCATCGCCGCTATCCCTCCGCCGCCCAAGGCCTCTATACCTTCTAAACCTTCACCTACGCCTTCCAAGCCTTCTCCACCCCTTTCTCCACCTACTTTCACCCCATGGAGTGGGTGTGTGCCACCATTGGTGCCCCTTGGGTCTGGTCCCCGAGGTGAAAATGAGCCGAGTCAGGATGGCCCGAGACCGGTTAGGTAATTCAAGATTCAAGATTTCATCTGTCGGATGTCGATTCAAGTTCTGGTCTCTAACAATTTTGGGGATAAGCTTGCATTTCTCATAGCGGTTGCTAAGAAATGCTCCCTCATATTGGTGCCAGTCTCTTCTCAAGCGAGGTCGGTGGCAATCTCCTTGCTCGCCAGGGGTTTCGCAGTTGATGCTATTATTTTCCCTCGCTCCGTTGCCGTTCAGATTACTGGTCGAGAATGGCTCTCTGCCCAGATTGTGCTAATGCATACAGCCGCCAAGAGTTTGATGAATTCCATGTTCAAGGGGCAATTGGCCATATTCTCAGGATTTTTCAAGGACATTTTGCATATTTTTTGAGATCTCCCTCAGTTTATCGGTATGTCGGCCACGTCAACGCCGTGTATTGCTCTCCCTCAGTTTTGTCCATCTCTTCTATCAAGGGGGTTATGCTTCAATCCTGATCACCAGGTGGAGTTGCCAAGTCTCCATGTTTTTATGCCAAGAGACAAGACTCAGTGGTTCTATGATATACAACATTATAAGGAGTCGCCCATCTGAGAATGTCCAACTATTGTTAACACCAGGTGTCTAGGGGCAACCGCCCCCATGAGGCCACATGTTCGTAATCGGGCCAGGCCATCTGCTAGGTGGGCCCGTTATTTGAGAAGATGTTGAAAATCAAGGAGCCTGAAGGTCCGAGTCTGCGCTAGGCAGGCTCGTGTTCAAAAGATTACTACTAAGAAGAGGCGGTGACGTCAGTTTAACGGTCGCATGTTGTGCACTGAAGGGTCCACTTCCTCTTTCTCTCCTTTCTACTCAGCTCCCACCCTTGGGTGGTGTATCTTCCTTCGTCCAATCCCACATCCATGATTTTCTCCTCCCTTTTCGGGACCATAAACCCACATTCTTCTTTCTCCCCTCATCCGGAGCCTCTGAATCCTCCATTTTCTCATGATTCTAGGCCTCGGACTATGTCATCCTTTCATCCTGATCCTAGGGCGTCTTCTGATTCCCCTCCTTGGGTATCCCCGGGTATCCCCGTGCTCTATTTCTATTCCTTCCCTGACCTTGTTGGGTGATTACCCTTTTCTTTCCTCGACCGTATCGGGTGACCAACCTTCTCTTTCCCCGACCCTGTCAGGTGTCTTTTATTTTCTTTCCCTGACCCTATCAGGTGATTCCTATTATTCTTCTCTGACAACGTTGGATGATCATTCCTTTTCTCCCTTATCTTTGCCACAATCTTCTCAAGGTTTGCCTATTCTTTATTCTTCACCCTTTTGGGGTTCTCACCCTTTCTCTTGCTATTTTCGAGACTTTAGCTTGCCTTGATCCCAGTTAATCTATGTTTATTCTGTATTTGGTTCCTTATTATCAAGGTCTTTGTGCCTTAACGAGGGAGTTCTATCCCTCGTCTCTCTTCCTTTTCATCCTTCTTCGTCCAGTTTGGTGTCTGTTACTCCTTCGTGTAGAGGAATCGTCAACTCCTTTGCTATCCTATCCATTTTTGTCCTGTCAAGTGAGGAAAAGAAAGCTCGTGCTGCTCAAAACTCAATAGTCAAGATCGTATCAAGATGCTGTTTCCACGCTATGGATTGTCAAGGTATCTTTATTTTGTGTTTTATTTGACACTAGAGAAACCAAGAATGATTTAAGACTAGGTTATGCTTATAAGATAATTTCGGCAGCATAACGGTATCTTTCTTATTAATGAATTAATTATCTTTGGACAATATGACAAGTCCTATTTTTTTTTTTTAATATGACAAGTCCTAGATCATAAAATCCATCTAGGAATCTTTGGAATATCAACCATTGGGTCAAACGGGGCGTGACACTTGGGGTCTTTACCTCATGTGTGTGTGGTTTTTGCTGCCTTTGAGCAGCTTGTTTTAGTGAATCCTCTCGAGTTGAGAGGGGTGGATGTAGGATCGCACTTGGGTGCATCCGAACCACCTTAAAATCTAGCTCTTGTGGTTTTGGCTGTGGCGTGCTTGTCTGTGTTTGCGCTCTGTCATGTGGGCTCGGTTGAGGCACGTTGGTTATTTATTTTTAGCTTGCATACGAGTGTGTTTATCAATCTCATCCTCGAACGTGTGTGTGGCTATGCTCTACTATGATTGTATAGCTTGACTCTTTGGTAACCAAGCAAGTGTGATTATCTTCTTGAGCTCTGTTAGTTTGATAATTTTTAAGTAGTCGCAATCAATTCACCCCATCTTGCTTGTGATTCCAACGGGCCAACACCACGATTTCGCGAGATTAGTGGTCCTTGTATGTGTGTCATGTGCATCGACAGTAGATAGATTAGCCACCCAGTCAGTTGTTCTCGGCTTTCATGATATCAAGCCTCCTCATGATGGATTAGCTGACTTGGGCACGCGTGTGCTTACCCACTGGGGAGCGGTGGAGGCTAGACCCGAGTAGATAGATTTTAAGCTGGTTACTGTAGGGTCCCTTGTCTTTGCAGCCTAAGTTCAAATGGGGGAAAACTCGGCTAGAGGACCCGACTTAAGAGCAGATAGTCTCTGTGTGGACACTTGGTGGGGGCGTTGGACATGCACTGACGAGTGTGACCCCATCTACTCTTTGTTCTATGGTACTATGTACAATGTCTCAGTTTTCACCTGGGGCGAGTAGGGAGACACCTGAGGCTGTAGACTAAGTTGTCTATGGATGCATCTGGCCTTGCTTCTTGTAAGAAGTGCTCCTGTCACTTGAGAGTAGCGATTCAGGTTTCCTACAGATGAGGTTCAGTGTTTTGGCGGCTCGATGTCTTGGTTACTCCTGATCGAGACGTGATTTCCTTACTGTCCTCGAGAGTCTTATCCTGACAGCGTGGCCTTGTTCCGTCGTTTCCGACTGAGGGTCTACTTGGTAGCTTAGTCCTAGCCCTTATGTACTCTAGGAGAGATATCCCAAGACAGGTTATTATAGTCCAGTTTTCTATAGCCTACGTTATGAGAATTTGGTTCGGCATAGTTTATGTTGAATACTCGAGGAATCCCATCATTGTGCAAGCTTTCAACAGTTAGTGGCTTAGTGTGGTTATTTTACATTTACAGTGTCATTCCCTCTGCCTTACTGTCCTTCATGCTTTATTGTTCTTTATGCCTTATTATTTGTTGCTCTCTTTGTTATGTTTTGTTCTGGTGGAGATCCGCGGGACCCCTACAGAGCCCTTCATTTTCGAAGTGCCCAGCAAGCCGAACACTTAACACGGCGCCGCGAACAAGCCATTCCGTCATAATGTCATCCGCCGCCCGTCCATGCCCTGCAGGTGATGGCGATGATGGCGTGGCGAATGTGGAAGGGCGACAGCAAACTGGTGTAACATGGGCAAGCTCCCGGCGTGCTCACCTTCAACTGGGTGATTGGCCTATATATAGGCCAAGCACTCCAAGGAAATAGAACTCCTGCCCGGTTCGTGGTTCGCGCGCAAGGAGAATAGAGAAGAAGAGAGTGAAGAGAAGAAGAAGAAGAAGAAGAAGGAAAAAGAGAGGGAAGGCTCCATCCACCTACGCCGGTAAGGTGAAGGAAAAGAAAGAAAGGGGGTGTGGGAGAGGGATTGCGAGTCCGGAGGGGGGAGGAGCTTGTGCTCCATCCTCTCTCTCTCCGCCGGTGTATCTTTTTTCCCCCCCCTCTTGAAGTGTATTTCTTCTATCAAGAGATGAATCCCCTCTATTTCAAAATCTTCCCCATTCATGTGGATGAATAAAAGAAACGGCTTTTTGCAAGCTTTACATTCTCTGTTCCAATCCTTGCTTCCTTTCCTCGTTCCCCGATCATCCGAGGGCCTTAGAGGTCCGCCTTTCCATGGCGTGACCCTCAAAGAATGTAAAGCTTCAAACATCTGTCCCGCTTCAATGAATCATCGCCCGTGAGTTGTGGTCGCTCTCGTAGGCTAGCCCTCTAGCGTTCTACCCTCACACTTGGGCTATCGGACCATTGTGAGGCCGCTCCGCATTTTGAAGGGTCACCCAGGAGCAATCTGTGGGGTGCCCTTCGCTTCTCTCTAGCAAGCCCCGATTCGGGGGAGGTGCTGCCGGATTTGCGCCAGGGGAGCGAAGAACACCAAGAACAAATGAACAAAAACACCCTCTAATGAACACACAGTAAACCACTTGAATAAAACACTTAACGATCATGTTCATTGATCTTAATAAACAACTAAAACTCTTAAACCTCCCCATTGCCGACCTAACTTGTTAGCCGAATGAACGCCACGAACAAACACATCATAAAACTTGCCCACGGGTGACAAAAAATAACACACAGGTAAAAGATGACTCTCGGGTGAAGTTGAAATGGCGCGGTTACTGTTCTGTCGCGCCGTTTCAACTCACAAACTCTTCAAATCCTCCGTCCGCGCCAGTCGCCTCCCTTAGCCGGCGCCACCGATTACGGCGCACCCAGGGGCGCATAGATTCAAACCCTTATTCCCCTGGGCGCGCCGTTTCAAACCCTTCCCCCTCCTGGGCATGCCGTTTCAACCCCCCACCTTTGTCCACTTCAAGTCTAGTGCCTCCTTAAGGGGTTGGCGTGGAACCAATGGGTCTTTTTGTTTATTGGTTCGGATAACAACTCCGAGCCAATGGTAAGATGTTTGTTAGTTTAGACCGAAGGTCATGATGTCGAATGACTTGGCTTAGACATAAGGTCGTGAGGCTAATGTAGAATTTTTTTTGGACAGCTTAAGCAAATTGTCATGACGCCGTACAGCTTGGCTTAGGCGGAAGGCCATGACGCCAAGATAAGGTATTTAACAGCTTAGACGTATGGTCATGACGCCGTAGGACTTGGCTTAGGCGGAAGGCCATGATGCCAAGGTAGGATTTTAAACGACTTAGGCGAATTGCCATGACACCGTAGAATGCTTAAACGACCTGGCTTAGGCGGAAGGCCATGACGCCAAGACAATATTTTTAGACGACCTAGGTAAATTGTCATGACGCCGTACAACTTGGTTTAGGCAGAAGGCCATGACGCCAAGGTAAAATTTTTAAACGACTTAGGTAAATTATCATGGCGCCATACAACTTGACTTAGGCGGAAGGCCATGACGCCAAGGCAGAGTTTTTTAAACGGCTTAGAAAAATTACCATGACGCCATACGACTTAGCTTAGGCGGAAGGCCATGACGCCAATGCACAGTTTTTTTTAAACGACTTAGGCAAATTACCATGGCGCCGTACAACTTGATTTAGGCAGAAGGCCATGACCCCAAGATAGAATTTTTTAAACAGCTTAGGCAAATTGTCATGATGCCGTACAATTTAGCTTAGGTGGAAGACCATGATGCCAAGATAGAATTTTTTAAACGGCTTAGGCAAATTGTCATGATGCCGTACAACTTGGCTTAGACGGAAGGTCATGACGCAAAGGTAGAATTTTTAAACGACTTAGGTAAATTACCATGATGCTGTACAACTTGGCTTAGGCGGAAGGCCATGACGCCAAGATAGAGTTTTTAAATGGCTTAGGCAAATTACCATGACGTCGTACAACTTGGCTTAGGCGGAAGGTCATGACGCTAAGGTAAAATTTTTTAAATGGCTTAGGTAAATTGTCATGACGCCATACAACTTGGCTTAGGCGGAAGGTCATGATGCCAAGGCAGGATTTTTAAACGGCTTAGGCAAATTACCATGACGCCGTACAACTTAGCTTAGGTAGAAGGTCATGATGCCAAGGCAGGATTTTTAAACGGCTTAGGCAAATTACCATGACGCCCTATAACTTGACTTAGGCGGAAGGCCATGACGTCAAGACAGGATTTTTAAATGACTTAGGCAAATTACCATGATGCCGTACAACTTGGCTTAGGCGGAAGGTCATGATGCCAAGGCAGGATTTTTAAACGGCTTAGGCAAATTACCATGACGCCGAGTCGGTGTTTATTTTACATAGGGCAGAGTCTGAACACCTTTGTTTCTACTGCCGAAGAAAGAGTCAGGAACCCTGGGAGCCGCGACGTCGATAGGGCTTCATCCGTGCAACAGCGACAAGGCAACAACAATATAACAGGGGTAACTGGGGGCGAAGAGACTGATTCTGACGAGGAGGGAGATCCACTCCCCGACTGGATTACATGACTTATATGCCATGAAAGACATTTATGTGGGGGCATGAGAGCCCGATTACAAGCGATTGCAAGCCGCGGGACAATTCCGTTATTTATGACGGCCCCTGGGTCATTGCATTATTGTGTGGGTAGTTCTGTATCCGTATATAGTGCCCGTCAGAGGACCTATGACTTAGCAGGGTGCCGCCCGATGGGCGTCACAATGTCTTTCTGTCATAAGACAGTGTCGAGGTCGGGGCAGTAGGGGCGCCGTAGGGGCCATTGTGCTGGAGCAGTTGGGGATCACCAAGGCCTGACGTAGGCATCACTTGTCACTGGAGTGGCCGGGCGCTGTTGAGACTGGAGTGGTTGGACGGAGTTAGCATCGCCATGGCCGGAGCGACCAAAAGTCGTTGAGCTCAGGATTGCCGGGTGCCGTGGGTCCCGGCGGGACTGGAGTTTTTAAGTGATCGAGCATCGCGGATCCTAATGTGATTGGAGTAGCTGGAAGTCAGGCGTGGGGGTGCCGCTGTGACTGAGGTAATTGAGTAGTCGGGCACAACGGGCCCCGATGTGGCTGGCAGTCGGTGCTGGAGGCACCATTGTGACTGAGGTTGTTGAGTGGTCGGGCGCCGCGGACACCGTTGTAACTGAAGTGGCTGGCAGTCGGGTGCTGGGGGCACCGTTGTGACTGGCAGTTGGGTGCCAGGGGCACCGTTGTGGCTGGAGTGGTTGACAGTCGGGTGCCGGAGGCACCGTTGTGGCTGAAGTGGTTGGCAGTCGGGTGCCGGGGGCACCGTTGTGACTGAGTTGTTGAGCGATCGGATACCAAGGGCCCCGATGTGATTGGAGGAGATGGCAGTCGGGTGCCGGAGGCACCGTTGTGACTGAGGTAGATAGACGCCACTGGACCTCGATGGTCGTGCTCGGGACCTGTTGATAGAGGCAGGGGACTGGCGCTTCATCTTGCGTTGGGACTTGTAAAGTATGCCCATCATCCAGGTCACAGCACTGAGGGCACACTTATCGAGGTGACACCAAAGTGGCACACGGTCATCGAGGCGGGGAACCAGGCTGGGTGCCTCAATTGAGCCGTGTCTGATGGTGCGCGACCATTGAAACAAAGACTAGACAGGGTGCTCCTATCAAGTAATGTCTGTGTCGTGCACGAACATTGAGTCCAATTTATAATAAACTTATATTTAAAATAAAATTTTTATTTTATATGTGTCAAATTATATTCTGCTCTGATCGACTCGACTGTTTAACTATCACATTCTGAGCAAACGAACACGTTCCATTGCTATCAGTTCAGGGCATGACAGAAGGTGATATCAGAGCCTAGGCTTTCTAAATTCCTAGGTCATCTAGGCCAAGTTATAAATCGAGTTATCCTTGTCAGTTATCCTATAGGAACCCAGTGAGATTTGGGTAGAGCTATGGGCTAATCAATAAAATATGTCCATCTACGCTAGATTAATGTTAAGAAATGGGTAATTACTAATTTAAAAACTTATTTTGTAGGCTAGAATGGCCGCCGAGAGATCTCAATGGAGAGAAATGCAACGCACTGTCCAAGGCTTAACACAATCTTTACAACAAGTTGCCCAAAGAGGAGCGCAACATGGAGCTGTGGATTTGCATCGAAAGTTCCAAAAGATGAATCCTCTAAAGTTTAGTGGGTCTACTGACCCGGATGAGGCTAAGAATTGGGTGCAAGAAATAGAGAGAACCTTTAAGGTGATGCAATGCACTGATGAAGAGAAGGTATTACTAGGAACCTACCAACTAGAGAAGGATGCTCGAGCTTGGTGGGGATCTGTGAAGGCAATCTTGCCCAACGAACAAGTATCATGTGTTGAATTCTTAGAACACTTTAATGAAAAGTATTTCTCGAAAAGAATCCGTGAGAAGAAGGCTATGAAATTTACAGCATTAAAATAACGTAGTCTATCCGTAGCAGAGTACGAGACAAAGTTTTCTACATTAGCTCGATACGCACCACACCTAGTTTGTACGGAGAAAATGAGGGCAAGATGATTCATGAATGGTTTGAAGGTGGAGCTCATTCCTCAATTGGCTCCGCTGGAGATTCAAACCTATACGGAGATGGTTAGGAAAGCTCAACTATTAGAAGACGCCATGGATATGATGGAACGAATTAAAGGGAAAGCCGCCAAGAAGGAGTTAGCAAATGGATCCAAGAACAAGGAGCCCATGGATGGCAAAAAGAGGCCCATTGAAGGTAATGGTTTCCGCAAGCACAAGAAACTCCAGAATGATGATCAACCAATTGTTCTGGCCAAGGAAAAATGCAAGCATTGCAAGAAAGGAAGGCACAACCCGGATGAGTGTTGGTATAAACTCGGGAAGTACATCCGTTGTGAAAGTAAAGATCATAAAATCGCCCATTGTCCACTCTTAAAAGATGAAACACTGCAGACGACAGAAGGTAACGGAGGAGGAATAGAAGGAGGCGGATGTCGGACCACCCGAGTAGGAGGAGTGTGAATAGGGGGAGACGGGTAATGGAATATGCCCAAAATAATTATATAAATACTTTAACAAGTTCAATTAAATGTCTAAAAATACCTAAAAATTCTTAAAAATAGCCAAAATTCACCGGACGAAACCTAGATCTGCACCATTAAGGATCCGCTAAACTACGGGTGTTACAGTCCCTCCCCCCTAAAAGAAATTTTATCCTCGAAATTAGACAAAAGGATAAGGAGGCAACTGACACACGACACACCCTACTGACAGAAAAAGGACAACCGAATGGAACAAAAACTGATACCTTGAAAGTAGAAGGCTGACTTTCCGCGTGGCATGAAGTAGACTCGCTTGAGATGATAGTCGACCATGGCACCATAAAGTTTCAGCAAATCCATGCCAAGAATCGCGTCATAGTCGGCTAACTGTAATGCATAAAGCCTCGCTGGCAATTTCTAACCACTGACCATAACTAGAGAATTTTCCAAGCACAGAGGAGTAGACATATAATCGCCAGATGGCAACTCCACAAGTATTTCACAGGAAACTTCATTCACCGACTTCTCGATACGAGTAATAAAATCTTCAAAAATAAACGAATGTGTTGCACCTAAATCAAAAAGAACATGCGTTGTGCGATCATAAATCAAAATCATACCTTCAATCAAATTAGACGCCAACGCTTCCGCATGAGTGATGTGAGTGACTCTAGCTCTCGGCGGATGAGTAGCAGCAGACGATTGTTGAGAAGGTGCAGGAACAGGTGGTTGAAACGGTTAAGATTGAGGCGGTGGAGGAAGATGGAACTGCAGCTGCTGCGACTGCGAAGTCTGCAAGAACTGCGCCAGCTACTACCTCAACGGATAGTTATGGGAGACGTGCCCTGACTGATCACAACGGTAACACACAACCGGCAAATAGCATGGCACACTCGGATGACTGTCACCACACCTGGAACATAACCTCGACTGAAAAGTAATGAAATATGGACGTGGCCGAACAAAAGAACCAGACTGCTAACTCGGATTAGAAAACGACGGCTGATCGAACCTTTTCCTCTTTTTCTTATGATGGAAACCTCTACCCTGAGATTGCTAGAAAGAAGCACTATTGGCAAGAGAGAAGGCGGGAGAAACTCCTGAAGCAGATGACTGGTGGGGTGGCTGATGCTGCACAGCCGACGGAACCATCCTAGTCTGAGCAAAACCTCGAGTCCTCGTCAACTCTAACTCTAGCGCGACAGCGGCTTGATATGCAGAATCCAACTCAGTCACACGTGTAGCGAACAGTGGCAGGCTCAATTCTGCTCTCAGTCTGCGCAAAAACTGCTGAGTCCTCACAGTCTCATCGGTAAAGATATGAGGTGCATACCGGCCCAACTCAATGAATTTATATAAATCCACAGTCAATCAGGACGATAATGCACCAGGGCAGGCACGCTATAGGACTATAATGCACGGGAGCAGGGGCGTTAAAGTCAACATGCACACAACACAATAGACAAGGGCTATAACGCACCAAGGGCGGGGCGTTATATTAACATAATGCGCCTCTCATGGCCCGTTATGCCCACCAGAATGATTCGAATCAACAATTAAACAGAGGATATAATGCACCTAACTAGGGGCGTTATATGGATGTAACGCATAGGGAAGGGGGCGTCAAAGGCAACAGACCTTCAACACGACAAACAGGGACTATAACGCACCAGACCAGGGGCGTTAAAGTCACTTGAACTCGAAAATCCACAGAAAACTCACAAGATCATGCATGGTATAACGCACCCATGTCGGGGCGTTAAACAACCATAATGGACCTTGAGGAGTCTGTCACGATGGGATATAACGCACCCCTACAGGAGTGCCAAAGGACTATAATGCACCGGTGCAGGTGCGTTATGTCACCTGGGTTTCGAGACTCCGGAGTTCAGAACCGAAACTCCCTCCCGATTGATCGAAATCGACGGGGGACGTGGGGAAACATGATTCTAAACTACCCTACCATGCCATACCAACATTCTAAACCTACGCATGCCACTAGAAATAAAAGACGATGCCCATGGAGACAATCTCAAGCATTAAAGGCTAAAAATGAACTAAACGGGAACATGCACGAAAAATGAGGCAAAGGGCGTCAGACCACGGCACATGTGGTACCATCGGTGTCCTAACGAGGCAAGGAATGCATCCCCCTACCTGGAGTACGACGAAACCGATGATTCGATGTCGATCTGGTGAGAGGGCGATGCAACACCTCCCGGCCTGACTCGGCTCCACACTCCGCTGATCAAGGGAAGATGGGCGTCAACGCGATCCTCGCGATGCGACCAATCCAATGGTACCTCCCTCGCTTCGATCAGCGACCGTCTGGATCAGAAATTGAGAGAGGAACGTAAATTGAGAAATTAGTCAAAAATCACCCAAAATGAGATTTGCATGAAAAATGAGAAAGATGGCGATGCATGAGGCGTCAACGGGTTCCTAGCGAGACAAGGAGTCTATTCCCCTACCCCTTGCGCGGTGAAGACCGTGAATCGGTGCAGATCGGGCGACGGGGGCCACGCTGTCCTTCTACTCGCACGCGTCTCCATGCTCCATGATCTGAGGGATGAAGGGTACCGATGCGATCCCCGCGTCGAGTCCGTCCTGTTGGTACTTTCCACACGTCGATCGGGGTCCATTTGGACCGCGAACCGAGTGAAAGGGGGAGAGAGGAGAGAGAACGTGTGAGGGAGAGAGAGATTCGAGAGTGATCCTACCACGTGGAAAGTAAAAGCGTTGTGATTATGACACGTGGAAAGAAGAGGATCAGATCTGCATGAAGGGTTGGGCAGGAAATGTGGTTTCCACGCGCCCATCACCTGTGGCATATAAAAGGAGGCAAATCACCCAAGATTAAAAGAGGGATAGATAGGAGCATCATTCACGTAAGATGAAGTGAGACAGATAGAGAGAAGAACTCTAAGAAGCAGATAAAAGAAGAGAGAGGCGAGAGATAGAGAAAAGGAGAGCTAAGCGAAAAGATCTGAGAATTTAAAGTATTAGTAAGAGGGAATTTGAAGAGTGATCTGAAGAGAGAAAGCAGAGTATCGTGAGCTAGGAGCAAAGAAGAAGGAAGAATAGAGAGATTGCAGCTATTCGTTAAGCAAAGGAAGAAGAAGAAAAGAAATTTCTATCAGGATTCCTTACAGCTTGTTCGTGGTGCTGGATCAGATCTAACCCACGTTGCTCCTTGAGAGCTACATTAAATTACGCTTTCATTTTCTAGATTTCAGTTGCTAGTTCGTCTGAGTTTCTTTTGTTTTCTTGAATCCCTGTAAGAAGTTGTAAATCAGCGTGGCTAAGCTGTAAGGCCCAGCAAAGGTATGTATCAGCGGATGGCAAGCTGTTTTGCCCAGTGGATGGCAAGCTGTGTCGCCCAGCGGATGGCAAGCTATGATGCCCAGCTGATGTAGGCAAGCTGTGATGCCTAGCTGTTCAAGCTGTGAGTCAGTAGAAGCCACACTCAGGTTGAGTGTGGAGTGGACGTAGATCTTGGGTCTGAGATCGAACCACCTAAAAATCTTATATGTTTTGTGGTTTGATTATCTGTTTGACTCCACTAGATGGAGATAAGAATGAGCGAGTACAAATTAACAAGAATGAACAAGAATGTAATATGGCCTTTCATGAACAAGAATGTATCGAGAATGTACTAGCAAGCTACGTAATCATCACACAAATCTCTTTTGCTTAAGAGTAAGTATTTGGTGAATTTCTGTGGAATATCATGTAACAAGCAAGAAAGTCATGTACATGTATATGTCGTGCCATAGATTTTCACCTATTTATAGAGAAAGTACTCCCAGCGTAATACGATGCCAGTAGCATCATACCCCATGGTTTACAGTATGTTTCCGACAATCAGCCGAGGGGACTAGCATAAAGTCCTTGAACACAATCAGTGCTCGATCACATCTTCAATTATAAATCAAGCTACTTCCACATTTCAAGCAATAAAATATGGCCAATAATGTAACAAGTTCAATAAGTTCATGATAATAATAATCAATGGATGAATGCTTCAATGAGAAATCAAGAATGTCCTTAGAATAATGTTATGTTTAGGGGGAGATAATATCAAGTGTTCAAGCATGTAATATCAAGTTCATGTCACTAGAATTGGCTATTTCAATCAAGCAAGTACTCGCCCGTTCCGGGCCACGCAAGTCATGTCACGTCAAGTCAAGTCAAGTACTAGTTCAAGAGAGAGTGGAATGTCATCGATGAATCAAGCTAGTCATGCACTTCGGTGCAATGCCACATAGTGGTCAATCAACTCTCATGGGCACAAGTACTTTCGAATGCTCCTCCCAGGACTAGACCGGGCCCCATTAACGCCAGGTATTGAGTCATGTAAAGTATCTTAGACATCCACGGTAGTTATAGCCAATAGAATTCCAAGGAATAAGCTAATGTAGGATGATAAGGTAGATTCACAAAATTTGAGGAGTTCAAGGACAGAATGTTACGAAGAGATGGACTATGATGAAAGCCACGCAAAATACATGACAAGTCGGAAAACTGGGTGGAATTGGCGCCCTTCCAGGTCACCACGAATTAGAGATTTGGCGCCTTAGCAGGAAGTCACCAATTTCTACGAACAGAACAGGGGCAGATGAATTGGCGCTGACTGTCAAGGGTGCCCATTCAATTCATGACTTTTGGGATGGTTTCCCATTCCATAAGCACAGGAAGAGTTTCTCACAGAGGCTGGGATAGCATCATGTAAGAGGCCAGATCGACACATTTCTCTAGAGTGATGTGACATTTAATGGTTCTAGACTTTTTAAGGTACAACCTGTTCGACTGCCTTGAGGGAATCCAAGACTTAGCAGAGTCTTACGGAGTTCCCAATGATGAAATCGCCAGTCCGAAGGAAGGAATATCCCACGGAGATCTCAAACATCATCGAGAGTTGTGGGGTATACGAGAATCACCGTGAAACGTGAGGCTGCATCTACAGACTGAGACACAGTGCCAAATAGACCCGCAGTGTGGGCCGAGAAACACGTGAGAAAAGTCGAGAGGACAGAGAATTGGCACCCTACTCAGTGGTCACCAATTCCTAATTGGCACCCAAACAGAGGGCTGCCCATTCAAGAGAGGCGCCCACTCTTTCATGTTTTCTTTTCCTATTACAAATGTTTCTGCAGAACAAACGTCACAGTATAGGGTCATTTATTCATAATAAATGATTGCCTGGACAGTCGCCATTCAGGTTTTAATCACAGAAACTTAGGTTTCGGGCATAAATAATACAGTACAAGTTTCATGAATCTGGCATGAGCCAAACAATAAAGATTTCTGACATGGAATATACATGAAAGATTGCATCATGTGGAGAGGATTACATAGGGTCCATGAACATGCTTATAGATTAATGTCAGAGTCAAGTTACAGGCTTTTAATCATGGGGGAGTTGGGATCATCGAGAGGACCAATGATGTTGAATGCCCACATGGAGAAAGGCCATGGGGAGGATATTGGATGAAGAGAGGAAGAGGGTGAGTGAATTTTATCGACATGAAGTTGGCACTTGACACACCTACGGACATGAACAACACAGTCTTCCTCCATGGTGGGCCAGTAAAAGCCTTACCGAATGATCTTCTTAGCAAGCGTTTGGCTATTTACATGGCCACCGCACACACCTGAGTGTGCCTCCTCAACGCACTTCCATACCTCATCATCATCAAGACATCTGAGAAGAACTCCAGCAAGGCTTCTCTTATATAGAACCCCTCCAACTAGTGTGTATTTCTGGGTGACTCTCCTTATGGCTTTCTTATCTTCTGTTGTGGCCTCTTCAGGGTAAGACTGATCTTTGTAGTATTTGGCAATTTCATAAAACCATGGCTTCTCCTCATCAACCAATCCTTCTTCTGATTCAACCGACAAGATTTCCCTCTTTTCCATGATTTCTCACTCACGGACCTTCCTTAATACTTCTCCTTTAACTCTAAGGAGGGAAACGTCTTAGATAGCAGGACTGAGACACTTATAGATGGTGAGATGCTTGGACCACCTTCCTAGAGAGAACCTTATAGATGATGCCAAGGAGGCAAGGGCATCGGCCAAAATGTTCTGGTCGCGAGGGACATGGACAAAGATCAGCTTTGTGAACAACTTGGCAAAAGCAGAAACTAGCTCTTGATATGGCAAGCAGAAACTAGCTCTTGATATGGCTTGAGCTTAGGATCAAGTGTGCGATATTGGTAAGCACCTGGTGGAGAACAAGTTGACTATTATCTACAATTCACAGCTCGGTGATACGAAAAGAATGGGTAAGTTTCAGACCTGCTAGAAGAGCCTCATATTCAGCTATATTGTTGGTGACTGGGAATGCGAGCTGATATGCCTCTGGGATGGTGACGTCTTCGGGTGTTAGAAGGGCAATGCCAATACCTCTTCCCGGAGAATTCAAAGCTCCATCAAAATATAATGTCCACATATGATCATCCGAGTCATGGATGGATATCAGTTCCTCATCTGAAAACTCTGATTGTACAGGATCGAATTTAGGGAGAGGATGATGGGCGAGATGCTCGGCTATGGCATAGCCTTTAACCACCTTCTGCTGGATGTAGGTGATGTCGAACTGGGATAGGAAACTTTGCCAGCGTGCTAGCCTATCAGTGAGGATAGATTTCTCCAAAAGAAACTTGATAGGGTTCATTTGGACAATCAGATGAACCTCGTGAGCGAGAAAGTAATGTTTCAATTTCTGTACCACCCAGACAAGGGCGACACAGGTTTTCTCCATGGTCAGATGATATTATCCTCTTTTTCTCGGAAGGTGAGGAGTAGTTATTTACTGCTAGATTTTTACTCGAATTGTTGGAGGAGGTTACTGGTTTAAAGATCAAATTTTCCAAGAGCCAACTTTTAGGGATTCACATGGAGGACCATTCCTTAGAGAGGGCTGCCCTCAATGGTTACATGAAGTTAACCTTGGAATTCTTGGTAGAATTAAATGAATGTCTAGATATTACTTGAGATCTTTGATCCGCCACTCAATGCCAACGCATCATAAAGGGGATCTGGTCCTGGGATGAGCGCCCGAAAGTACTTGTGTCCATGGGAGTTTGTAATAACAAGGTGTGTCATTGCAACGAGTACTTGCTAGCGTATTGTCTACGACATTCATTCCTACATGAATTTGCAACTTTACATGACTTTATATACTTACATGCTTGTACGGCCAATTCATGGAATGTTATTATACATTGTCCTATCATTTGTCATTCCCTGTTTTCATATTCTTTCCTATGAGGCTATGGTTAACTGTCTCCAGCATTATTTATTTTGTTCGATGTTCTTTGGAATGACATTATTAATTGGTTAATCACTTATACTATGCTTGTTGTAGAACCTACTGAGCATTCGCTCACCCAATTTTTTCTCCCCTTTCAGGTAGTTCTGATGAGGACGAGCAAACTGATGGGGATTTGCGTGAGTGAAAGCATGGAGCGAGCCTACTTAGGGATCTTGTCATGTCTCTATCATAGTATAAATATGTCATTTCTGTAGTTGGGTCAAATATGAAAGTTGTGGTTCTACTTAGTTTAATTTAATTGGGTCATTTTGTATGAGGTTGGTTTAACTTGGAGGGAATTGTATTTTGATGATTATTAAAGTTGGCAGTTTAATTGATATAACTATTCCTCGTCTCTTGTTTTTATTTATTTTTATTATTGCTCTGATTGTCATGAATGATTATAACTATTGCATTCTAATTTTTTGAATAGGGGCATGATAATGTGCCAAGGTGGCTTTCCACCATGTGCGAGAGTCCTTATTGAGTTGGAACGTAGCCAACATGACCTTCTCTTGGTCCGTACATTGCATGACATTAAAGATCTTGTTCGTTTCATCGATCCAATTTTTCACTTCATCCAGATTTGATGAACCCGAAAACTGTGGAGGGTTCATGTGACGACCCAACATCCGGGCTCGGGTAAACCCGAAACCACTGGGATCCTAAGAGGTCTCCCAAGAGCTGTAAGGCTCCAAAGAGATAAAAGGAGTGTGCGAAGGTGTATAAGAGTACATTGAACTTCCAGATAAGGCAGTAAATAATTACTATATTTGATCAGGATTGCTAAAATAGTAGAAATAAAATGATTAAGGCCTTTTTGCATCATGTTCACATGCTCACATGGTTAAGTTTCCAAAATGTATAAAATGAGCCAAATGAACTCCAAATGGATGTCAAAGTTGTTCAAATACAAGGCCTTCTTATCCGGACATGTTCTCTTGGGCTAACAAGCTTGTTTTCCTGGTTTTACTAGTTTCAGTCGAACAATGGGTTTGGATTGGTCAGCCAAACCTCCCAGAATTCAGAACTCTGTAGTGTTACAAAGTTCGGTCAACCTATGACTCCAGTTCGGTCGACCTACTTTCCCAGCACTGAAAAATCTCAGAAGTTATAGATATCGGTCAACCGACTGATAGATTTTGGTCGACCAATCCCTTCGAAGCCCCTTTTGTTGACATTTGATTTCATCAACGTGGGAAGCCCTTTCTTTTGGACTTTTGAGTCCCAAAGCCTCCACATGTGGCAGGAAACATGGGATGCTATTTTTGACCATCCTTTGCCCAACCCAAGTGATATGAAAACACATCTTTGGGCCAAGAAACCCTAATAATCTAAGGAGATCAAAGGAAGGCTATCAAGGTAGAAAGAAGGCTACCACAAGCACTGCGTGAATAGTACTCTGTCCAGCAATCCTTCATCAAAGATCAAGAATTTCAAGATCATTTTGAAGCCAATCAATTGGAAATCAAGTGGAGAAGCAAAGCTTAGTCCAAGATCTGCATCATCTACTTAAGGGGAACCTAGATCTGAACTTTTCATTTCATCTCTTCATCAAATCTGTTTTGAGCTTCAAGTGTGTATTTCTTTCCAAATCTGTGAACATCAAGTGTTTGGGGAACTCTTCAGATCTGTGTGTGTGCATTGATCTCTTCAGATCTACATGTGTGTGAGGATCTATCTAGATTCGTGTGTCTGTGTCTGGGGATCTTTTCAGATCCACAGTTTGTGCATGTGAGCTGCTGGATTTCAGATCCACAGCGTGTGTGTGTTGTTGATCTGGTCATCAGATCATGTTGGAGACTCTGTCTCCGTGTGTGTATGTTGGGGTGTGTCCCCGTGTGTGTGCAGGCATCGTCCTGCGTGTGTGTTGGGGCTTGGCTCCGTGTTGGGGATTTATCCCCGTGCTGATTTTCCAGCAGTGAAGTCTCACCGGGTTTTGGTGAGGGGTGGACGTAGGGAGCCCGTCGTGGTCCTGAACCATCTTAAAAATCACCATCCCTTGTGGTTTGGATTGTTTGATTTGGTCCATTTCTTCTATCCTCATTCTATGTAATTGTGCGTGCATACGTGTTTAGTCATTTGGATCTAGCATAATCGATTATCATGTGTGATAGATTTTGATAGATCTAATCTGTAACATAACAGATCTGAGTTTCTATTGTTCCACCATAAGAGGTGGAATAAAATTAACCCTTCTTTTAATCTATTATCTATCAAAATAAATGAGATTAAAATATAAGACAAATTAATCTGAGAGAGATAACTCTCATTTTGCCTATCCCTCTATCAAATAGGGACTTATAATTCTTCACTCTCATTCGCATGCATCAAAACAGATCACACTCTCGTAACAATTTTTATGTGAGTCTACGTAAAAGGAACCGATGATCTTGTTCTTCATTAATTTGTATGACTGTCCAGGCCGTGAGTGAAATGTATAATTAAGTATTAAAGAGTGACTAAGGATCTAATTCTGTATTATCTAAAAGATGATTTGAAACTTGTGTACACGGGCAATTACATCAAGTAAAATTCATGATATGTATTTACCCTAAATGATAATGCAGTGAGTTAAGACTTCTAAGCATGAAATCATTGCCAATGTGACCACAAAGATAGAGTGCATCACGTCCGTAGAAGTGACAAAGGAGGTCATTCTAGATATTAAAATTCACCCTCCAAATCTTAGCATGATAATAATCACGGGTTAGAATGACTCAAGAAAGAAGAAATAGATGAACGAGTTACTCTAAACCCCTCTTTGATAGAGGGTTAGATAAATGGAGAGATATTCTTTTTTAATTAATATGTCCATCCACTTACTCTCATTTACTTTGATAAGAAAGGTGGATTAAACTGTTCTACCTATTTAAGTGGGTCACACTATGTAGATTAGATGGGAGTTATCCTTCAATCTAATCTGAATATTTATATCCCTCTATCAAATCAAAAAAGGAATAAAATGAGAGTTATCCTCCGGACAAATGGAAGATAACTCTCTATCAAAGCGGACCTAAAAGTTGAGAGAAAATGGATCACTTATCTAAAAAGATGAAGTGGGAGAGTGTGGATTCTTATCTCCTCTTATTCCAACCGACTAGAGGAAGATGATCTCGTCTTAGCTTTCCTTCCATAGCTCCTGTGAAACATTCAGAGGAGTGTAGAATCTATTTTGAAATGCAATGAGAGTAGAGCATGGTGGAAAACACCCCGGGTGATGGTTGAAGCTCTTGTTTATTAAGAAAATTGGGTGTGACAAAGAGTGCAAACTAAATTGAAATCCATGCATAATGCAAGTGTGAGAACACATGATGGTATGACCTATCTAGTAGTATATGAAATAAAGAGAGAGAGAGAGCAATGACGTCTGGTTACCCTTGGGAATCGTAAGGGAGCGAGAGAAGGCACTCTTTTATGGTACAAGGTGAGATCACCACGACACTCCGAATAATGTCTGACATGGTAAAAGGGCTTCTTCTTAGTTATCTCAATCACTAGGGTCTTATTTATAGGCATGAATGCAGTAAAACAAGCTAAAGAGCAGCAAAATGGAGAATAAGGAAGAAAGACAGGGTTTTCCCGTCGACAAATAGGAGGGCGGCTAACTATGTGGCCATCAAAGATGATGGGCAGCCATGTCAATGGCCGCCCTCAACGTGGATGAAGCCCTCTCTCGGCGGAGCTCCTTAACTTCAGAAGTAGTTCTCGGGGAAGGTCGGGAAGAGTAACTCTGGTGCTCATAGCCTTCTCTCCTTCGATTTAGTAGCCTCTCCTCCTCCAAATGTCCCACCACCTCCCCCCCCGGTGAGATGGTTCCGGAATGGGTTTTGTCTAGGGGGGGGTTTCCCTCCATGAAAAATCATTCGAAAATAGATTACGTGTGAGGCGAACCCCCCCGAGTGGGAGTAGTTTCGAAGGACGTGCCTGGAGTGGACGGATCGTGAGGTTGACGGGCGATTGACAGGAGGCGGCCAAGTTTTTGGTTGTCCAAAAGAGCTGGATGGCCAGGTCGATGACCTTCTTGAGGGCCTGGGCGGCCAGCCTAGTGGCCTTCTAGGTGGGTGAGGGCGGCCAGCTGTTTGGCCTTCTAGGGACCTGGGCGGCCAGGTTAGTAGCCTTCCAGGGAGAGATGGGTGGCCATCGGGTTGGCCTTCTTGAGGACTGGGCGGCCAACTGTGTGGCCACCTTAGGATGTGGGCGGCCAGCTCTCTGGCCACCTTGGGAAGGCTGGGCGGCCAGCTTTAGGGCCGCCCAGGGGTATGGGTGGCCAAGACTATGGCCTTCCATGGATCATTGGAAAATGTAGAGAATCATATATAGCACCTCAAATAAGGATAATGCCCCACACTTCCAACCAACCAAGGGAAAGCGTGTCACTTCTATGATGGCTAGACAAGGTCCGCGGGATGTCAGAAATCAGGCGTCTACAACTGGGTCACCAGAAATCCTAGGAACTTTCCAAACTTGACCCCAAAGTCGCATTTGGCCGAATTGAGTTTCATGTTGCACCTCTAGAGGGTGTTGAAGGTCTCGGCTAGTTCAACGAAATGGTCCTCGGCCTTGGGTGTCTTGACGAGCATGTCATCAATGTAAGCCTCGACATTTCGCCCCATCTGGCCTTCAAAGATCTGGTTGACCAGCCTCTGATAAGTTGCTACGGTGTTCTTTAGCCTGAAGGGCATACAGGTGTAGCAGTATACGCCAAAGTTTGTGATAAAGGCGATCTTCTCAGTATCTTCAGGGTTCATCCAGATCTGATGGTATGCGGAATAGGCATCCAGGAAACTGAGGAGTTCATTACCCGAGGTTGAATCGACCAATTGGTCGATGCTCGGTAATGGGTAGTAGTCCTTTGGAGTGACTTTGGTATAAAGCAAATTTCTTCATCTTCTTCATCAGCAGTTTGAGTCACGTTAGACGAGACTGACAGCATATTGCAGGAGAGAGCAACATATTTTATTTTTGCCCTCGTATTCTTCTTTTCCTTCCCCCTTATGGCTGGCATCTGCCCCCACTGTGGGTTACTCAGTGCATTGAACATCCTCGTCTTTCCTTTAGTTCTTTTTTTTAGCCGGTGGGACTCATTGCGTCTCTGAGTGGCATGCTTCTTGAGCTACATAGGCTGGCTCTTGAGCTACTCATGTTCGTCTAGCCTGTCGATAATGGCTTGTAGTCGTCCCATGACTGAGCTGATTTCTTCATGCACCCGTATCGAGGCTTGTTTCTTTTTGTTGTCTGCTAGCCTTCTGATAGTCACTGGAGGGGCTATTTGATGCCAGATAGGAACTATAGGGGGTAGACTGGGCCGGGCCATGGCTCCATGAGTCTGGGTCTCCAGGGTTGAGTGAGGTGTCGGCCTTGTTCTTTTTCTTGTTGGCGATGTTTGCCAATTTCCTTATTTTTCTTCAGGCGATGGGACATAGTCTTCATTGGAGTGCTGGTTGCAAGCTTCTGGCACTTCTTTGGGCAGCTGTTGATATATAGATATCATATCGATTGATGCCTCTAGATTGGATATTTTATGAGGGTGCAAAGGATCAAGCCTGTACTCCCCTATTTGCAGCTCCCCTCTTTTGATTAGGCCCTGGATGATGTCCTTGAATATTTGGCAGTCCTCGATAGGATGTACAAGGACTTGATGATAAGGGCAAAAGTAAGGATCCTCTCTTCTCCTAACGTCAGTAGGCCTCTTTGACTTTGGAAGAATGATCTTATCATACTTGACAGCCCACTCAAATAATGCTCGATTTTTGTCCCTGGGGAAGGCATAGAGCTTCTTTGTTTTATTATATAGAGGACGACTCTTTCGACATTCAACAGGTTCATTGGAAGGAGGATTGTCCACTCATTTGTGCCTTTTCGCCCCGAGGCTGATAGCATGGACCGCTTTCAGCATCAGCCATTTATTAACCTGCCTGGCTTGATGACTGGAGTCGGCAGGAACAGACGGATATCTAGTGAAGAAGCCTTCAACCTCCGTGAAAACGTCAATTAATCAGTCAAAAGACTGGATCTCTACCTCAATCATCTTTTCTAGAGTTTCCTTATTCAAATTTTACTTACATATCTATATTGCATCTTCTGAATGCAGAGGATGCCGACACCTCATGTCGAGACCCCTCCATCTATTAATATATTCTGCAACTGGCTCATCATCTTTTTGTTTGACTACAACTAGCTTAGCCACAATCACCTCCGCCTTAACGGCGTGAAATCTTTCAAAATCTATAATTCAAATTAAACGTCGAAACAATAAAAGATTTGATATTAAGAATTATTAAGAATTATTTTATTATAAATTATATACGTCATCAAGAGTGTACGCTAACTGAATATCGTCTCTTAATACTGACGCAATTTACCGTAGTATTCATAGAAAATCTTGTCTCCTCGTCTCCTAAATCGTATCAAACTACTACATTTCATGAAGCCACCACTGTGGCGCACCTAAAAAAAAAGAGCATACTTTACCTGCAATCTATGGGAATATGATTTAGCATTCTAACGAGTGTTTGGTTCGTGCAGGTAGAGATAGTGAGAAACGCTAAAAAAAACTTATCTATAGTAACCTAATGAGCTATAAAGAGAACCAAAATAAATTAATTATGACAAAAGTATGTAAATGAAGGACGTGCTGGCCATGATATTAGACATGGATGTTTTAAACATGGGTGTTTATCTTACAAGGGACATATCTATGAAGGCCAGGTGTGGTGCTCTGTTTCATGGCAAATGTTTCTCTCTTGCTTATCTGAAGTGTGTAATTTCAGAGCAGGCTTGCACTGCTCTCTCACAGAGAACTTAATTTCTCAGCCTGTCCTAAGCGTGATGAGTAGCACAGTCTTCACGTCTTTGGATTCCGATTCCAGGTCAAGGAAAAAAATTGTCAGGTGGTTCGTCGGCTTCATCCGATGGTGGGCCTTTCTCTGAATGCTGATGGCGCGTCAAAGGGCAACCCCTCCGGTGGTGGTGGGATTTTCCAGAATACCAGAGGCGAGGTGTGGCCCTGGCTTGATCTTACTTCTGTGGCGTGGGGACTAATGTTGTTGCTGAAGCTAGGGCCCTCCTAGATGGTATGCACATTGCTGAACAGACCGCGATGCATATCTCTGTTGTTTACTCTGATTCCCAAGTGCTGGTCAACTTTGTTCTCAGCAAAGCCTCTTCCCCTTGGTCCATTGATCGTCGATGGTGGGATGAGATCCTCTCTCTTCCAGCTGGAGACTAAATAGAAGTTGGAGCATACTTTCAGAGAAAGTAATGGCGCCGTCGATGCTCTTTAGTTTCCCACGCGTGCACGACATAACCCGGAGTTCACGTCTAGAGCGCTCCTGCTGCAGAAGGCTCGTGGTTGTTGTGCTGTGTTCGATGCGATGGGTTTTCCCTGCTGTCGGTGTTAGATGGTTGGCTCCTTTTTTGTTCAGTTTGTATTTCTAGGGTATGCCCCGGTGACCATGTTATTCTTCTGATTCATTCTGAATTAATAAAATCAGGCCTAGTGTAATTTTGGTGGAGCGAGAACATATCGCCTCTAGGAGATTGGTGTGCGATCTCCTAGGATCGTGTTTGGATCTAGAGAACTCATAAATCTCTACCAGATCCAACAGAGATCTGACCCCGAATGGGAGAACGCCCGTTTCCAACAAAACCCACAACAAAATGCACAAGCAGACGAAGAAAACACCATCAAATTAGACGTCCTTCGACCGCCAATCCACAATTCACGAACACGAGATCTGAAAACAGTAGATTTCAGGACCCCGAAGAAGCTGCGAAGCGTACCTCAATTGGGCGCCAGGCAAGAGGCAATCGCCGAGCTGCCCACACACCTAAAGCCCCCCTCGCCTGGAAGCACGAAATCACGAGGCTCCCTGTGCCATCTCACCAACCATCATGCCGTACTGAGCTCAGCAAGCGATTAGATTAATACCCTGGGTCGCGCCGGAGGTTGCAGAGAACTGGAAGAAGTGGAGAAGACGAGGGAGGTGGGAAGGTGAAGACGACCAAGAAGGCGACCTCTCCCCAACCGCTGCTCTCTCTTCCAACCTTCATCGTATTTTATTTTGGTATCTACCCTCCCAGCGGAAACGTCAGAACGACGGAGGAACTACTCCTTGACGTTTCTTGGAAGAACCGGCATCCAAACAACCCGATCCGCCCACCCTTTGGAAATGGGCCCGAAACTGAAGCCCGTGGAGATGGCCCATTAACAGGGGCCCAAAAATGAGATGGCAACCTTAGAACCTGTGAAGCAAATGATCTGTGGTTTTAGGGGTAGATAAACTTTGTTCAAGCATACATTGGATGCTGTGTTTCATCTCTAAATGGGAGGGCGACCCTCTCAGTTGGGGTCCCCCTCTCTCCCCCACCCCCGCAGCCTATTCCTTTCTAATTAGCAATAGGGATGGCATGATCAGTAAGGGTAAGGGGGTGTTTGTTAACCGAGTAGGGTTAGCGCATGCGACCCGGGGGGGTCGAGTGCGCTAACTGACCCCGATTAGCAAGATTGTGTGTGAGGAAGAGGCAGGACCCACCGTTACCCACCGCTCTCTCTCTCATCAACTATCCTATCTTAACCGCGCGTTAAAGGGGCCCTAAAAGTCTCCACGAGAGGGAGGGTGGAGGAAGAGGCGTCTGTGAGGGGGGGGAGGGGTGCAGTGTACTAGCGGATGTGTGCGTGGTTGACTTGGCACTTTCTTGTGCTTGATTTTTTTTATATGTATTTTTTTAACATGAGAAGAGAATTTAGAATTGAACCCGAAATCTCCCCAAAGAGAGAAGTGACGAGACCACCACGGTAGGGCGTGGACTCCACTCTTGTGCTAGTTACACTCACATAATCTAATATTCTCTAAATAAAAATACCGATTAAACTTGTTATATCAAAAATAGTCAAGACAATCTGTACCCTGGGATGCACTATCATTTCACACACCTAAATTACCCTTCCGAGCCTTCCGGCACGTAGGTGACGGGCCCGGATTTGAATGGTATCAGGTAATTCCTGGTATCCGAATCTTGGGTCGTTACAGATGATATCAGAGCGGGGTTGTGGACATACATGAGAATTTAAGATAAATACAGTGTTCTAAAGTCCATAAGGTCCAGTACAGCCGACAGTTGGCATAGTAATTTTGTGTTTGTTTACTGCGTTGTTCTCGTGTGGGAGTTAGAGTGCACGGTGTTGGCGCTGTGAAGGTGGATTTGGTTATTATCGATGTGCCAGAAGGGGGCCTGAGGAGTAAGATAGGGAGTTACCTTTCCCCAGTGGTGGTGGCCCCGGTTGTGCTGAGTTGGGCAGAGTTCTTGCCAATAGGTATGAGCTTGGATGCAGCATCAGAGATAACGATGATAAGGCCGATGGCTGGCCAAGATAGTTCGTGGCTTGGTGGCCATGAGTGTGCACCAAAGGTTTTAATGTCATTTTGGCCACCCTAGCCTGAGGTTTAGCCAGGCTTGATGTGTCAAAGTCATGATTGAGGAAATGGAAATGGTTGTCTTGATCGTGAAGGTGCTCAGACAAGTGGAGAATCTTCCTGGTGAGTTGTTGATTGTCGAGTTCGACATTTCCATCATGCTCTATAGTGTCAGAGATGACATTCCTGTCTCGATAATTTTTACAAATTTTGAGGCAAGACTAGGTAGAGATGCCCAAGCGAATTCTAAGTCTTGTGCATCTACATATGAATGGGCTGTGTTAGCTCTAGATCGGTTTGGGATAATATGGCAGTGGCTTAATTCTGGGCCCAAATTATGGAATTGAGGCCACTATGCACCGCTCTAAGATTCATCGAGCGAGGTGGCAGAAAAGTATGGAGATTTAATGACAGATTTGGGGCTTGAGGATAAGTCTAGGCAGGTGGCGATCATGGTTCGTGTTGTGATTTTTGGCATGGTCATCCGCGTGATAGTAGCCTAGGAGGTGGATATTTAGAGGACCCAGGAATTAAGACGCAAGGACAAATTCAATGAAATAATGTCCAATGGTTAGAGGTGTAGCAGCCTTCATGCCTGGTATCTTTAGTGATTTCCTCACTCCCCGTATGTTTTTTGACAGGTTAGTGATTTTGGGATCAGAGACAGGAAGAGGAAGGGAGTGTATGGTAGCGGCTAGCTCAACCAGTGTGGTAGAGTGTGGCTGGCAATCAGTAGAGTCAATGCTCGAGGCATGGTGTATTGCAGTTCGGTGAACTGGAAGATGCTACTAGTGTGGTCTGATGAAACACTTGGCGAGTGTTGTCGGAGGAGCTGACTTGATAGTAGCGATGGTTTCCTGGTGCCAGAAGGTGAGGTTCCTAGCATGCATGAGATCCAAGGCCAGGTCAAGCGTGGAGACCTCTCACTTCATAGGAGGTATGTTGGTGTCTCCTTGGTTGGAGAGAATTTTCTTTTAGTTGGATCCTGTCATTCTTAGACACAGGTTTGGTTTGGTTGGCCGCCCCGAGTATGCCAAGGAGTCTGTGTGAGTAGTATTCTTTGTTTTGACAGTGTGGTTGCCTATGAGAAGTTATGCCCTCCCCTTGATGCCACGAGGCCCAAGTTTCCTGGCCGACCGGGAGGTGTGGAGATTAAAGTTTCCCACTTTTCTCTGCAGCAAACACATAACGGATCAGTCAAGGCACGTTAAGGTCGTTTAACGCATCATCACCAGTCCGTTAAGTGTTCCTGAGTTACAGATTTCAAACTCTAGTTTTCTCTCTCCTATGGGCGGGTGCATCATCCTCCTATTCTAAGGTATTCCCCAAGTCTTTGGCTTGTTGTTTTACCTTAGTGGCGATCACGTTTCCTCACTTGGGTAATAGCTCTCTCTCTCCATTACTTTTCTTTTACTTGTTCCACCCTAGCGGTGTGTCTACTTCCTTTTGCTCCACGCTCTGGTGTGTGTTTTTACTTTCCTCTTTAGCTTAGTTCTTGATTGAGAGAGTTTGCCCATGCCTGGAATCATGATGATTGCATAGGTAGATGTTGTGCTTGTTTAGTGGTAGATTGATCACTTGGTTTATTTCTGCACACTATTCATCATCATCTTGCAAGTAAGGAATTTCTCATCATTCATCACACATAAATAAATAAAAATCAACACACGGCTCGCAACTGCTCCCCCAAGGCCTTCTGCAAGGCCTCGGCCCTACCCTCCACCTCGCCTAGACGCATGGCGCGGTCTCGGGAAAATGACACGACTGCATCAGCGTGTCCCCTGTGCTCGGTCGCGGTTGACGTAAGCTGGGCCAGTTGCTCCTGTGCCTCTCGGATGGCCGCTACCCACCAGACCCTCTGCTCCTGAGCCTCCACGAGTCGCAAGTATTCTGCCCAGATGCCGGCCAAACCGGACATCCAGAGCTCCCGCGGAAAGCCAAGGCTGTGGTAGCCCTAGGTGCAGTCCCTCAACCACTGCCTAAGCTCCTCGGGAGAAGGCAGGGGGTCACCTCTTAGGTAGCCTCGGGCCCACTGGAGCAAGGTAGCGCCAATGCTCGCATCCAGTAGTGGCTCTGGAGGACAAGGGCACATAGGCCAATCAACCCCTAGGTCCAGGGAGGAGTGGCCCATCTCAGCCAGCACACCAGCAAGGCCTGCACAATCCCACCAAGCATAAGAGGGAAATAAACAACATCCAAAGTTTCCTTTGGAAAGACAAGGTGGAAAACCTGATAAAAGTCTCAGCCCTTACCCGGTGCAGCTCCCGCCACGCCTGTAGTCTCCTCGACAGGGGTCGGTGAGGGCAACCTCTCCTCCACATCGGCGACCTTGCCCACTGGGGTCGGAGAGGGCAAAGGCTCCTCCACAATCCGGTCATGCTCAATGGCCATCGGTGAGGTAGAAGGCTCCTCCCGGCTGCTCTCGATAGAATTTGGCATGCGCTCCCCTTCAAACTCTAGCCCTGGTTACAACACCATGACATCAATACCCGGTCGTAAAGTTGCAACCAAAGCTAGTGGGGAGGAGGGAAGGAACCCTATATACCTTCCAAAGCCGCCTCCATTTCGGCATCCCCGACAGAAGAGGCCTCAAAAGAGGAAGAGCCTGAGCCCGAGCTCTCATCCATCTCCATTGCCATGCTGCCACTACCGAAGAGCCAGACAAAGTCTCCGACAAGCTTCCAGACGCAAGCGAGTCTAGGGCACCTGTAGATCAATACTGGGTCGCTAGATAGTTCGATCCCATATGAAGGCAACTTTCCGTGAAGGAGTTTCAAACAAGGGACTCACCAATGGGGGTACCCCCTTCGGAAACCCTCTCAATGTCGATGATTTCCTCATTGCCCCCAGCCAAAGCCTTAGCAGCAGACTCACCAGCTGCTACCTCGGTCATGTCACGGGGAAGCTCACCCTCTTCCAGAGGGGAAGAAGTACCTGCAATCGACACCAATGAAAGCTCAGCATCAACGGGTAAATCAAAGATCCCTACCATAAAATGACTAAGCACTCAGTCGCATACCAGAGAGTCCCACACTAGAGGACTCCGCCAGCCCCACAGTGCAAGCTGACACAACGATCGCCAAAGGCGGGAGAGGTAGACTCGCCAGCAGCTGTGGTAGTCCGCCCAGCATGTCCCCAACAACGGGAGGGGGCACGGGGATCACCTATCTAGACTCACTCTCGAAGGACGGGAGAGCCACTGACGGACCGACGCTAACCAACTCCTGGATCATTTCCAAGGTGGGAGTCACGTCCTCACCTGCCAAACAAACAACACGAGCCTAGTCAGTGACTCCAGCTTGCCAAAAGTGCAACAATGACGGGATGATCCTCTCTACAGTAATTTGACACTGACCCGGGCAATTGCGAGCCACTGCGGGTGCTGGCTTTCCCGCTTGTCCGGACGCTCCACCCGGTGCCTCGAGAGGGGCCTTGGCCCCTGACGCCTCGGTCACCTCTGCACAGTACAGATAGTTATGTTAATAACCAGAGTCAAACAAAGCCGCAGCATACACTTAGTGTTAGAAGCCCTCACCTGTACGGGCTCTCCCTGTAGCTTTCCACGACTTGAAGTCGGGGAATTCCTCCATGTTGAGGGGAATCTCGCTCATCACGCGAATGAACCCCTCCATATCTATCTCACATTCGACCCCGTCATCGAGTAAGGGGCCGACCTCCTGAGGGGGCGAGAAAGCTACCTCCACGCCAGTCTCCAGCGGAGCTATAAAAGATAAATCCAGCGAAACAAGATTAGCCAACCACCATGGCTAAACCAAGTAGGAGCAAAAAGGTCGAAACGACACTTACTTAAGACCGTCTCTGCCTCCGCGTGCTCGCCAACCTCGAGTCCTCCAGAGGACCCGCCATCCTCAGCTGCTGCAGTCTCCACATGAGGGCATTTTCGCCTAGCCTGCGAGCCTCCGTCCCCACTCCCTGAGGATGCCTCCGTGGAGGGGTGATCCCCCTCTGTCGTAGGACCTATCAACAAACACAGGAACACACAATGCCTCAGTAACATGTCCCAGAAAGCAACCAAACTAAGGCAGTATGCTAAAGAAAGAACCTTACCTGAGGCCCCGAAGGGGGTCAACGGCAGGGGCACTAGTTGCTCCGGCCTCAGTGCCAGTGTCTGGACCACCTTTATAACAGCCTCCCAAATGTCCCTAAAAGTGTGGGCACACTCAATCTGGGACACAAATTCCATAGGTCCGACTGACCCGATCGCGTGGCCGATGTGCCACCTCCAGTCATCGGCAGCTGTATTAACAGAGCTCCCTTTGGGGAGCACCCGATCCAGCAAACCCCTACTCCTGAAGGTGCAATTCGCCAGGAACTGGGCCCACTAGGTCCTCGGCACACTCGGTCGAGGCACCTTCACCCCAGTCATCACCGCTGTTGTCGGTACCTACCTTAGGGGCATCAGCGCCTCGCCATGCCTTGCCTCCCAGATGACGAGCCCCGGCTGCCCCGGGGCCACTGCTCCACCAGTCACTCAACCTCCTGGCGGACCCGAGCGACGCGGGTCCTCAGGTACCCGTCGTCCAATGGAATGGGAGGCAAATCCTCCCTTAGCAAACGACTCTCCTCCACCTTCCTGATCACGGAAGCCTTCTGTCAGTACAAGTGGCTATGCTCGAACCACCACTTGGTGTAATGGACGTCGAACCATCCTCGATGTCCCTGTCTAACATTGGAACCCACTTTGGCTCCTAGCGGTAGTAGAAGTCCCACCACACTACTGCCAGTAAGTGGGTGTCCTTCCCTCTGTACTGCTGGCCTGTCAAAGGGAACTCCCGATTTGGCAGGATGCCCTGGTCGTAGCTAAAGTGCCGGGCGAACCTGTACGGGTAGTATGGCTCCAGGGAATTGGTCGCAGACCAGTGTAGTGCAAACACCACTGGTCGGGTACTCATCACCCACTCTGTCCGCAGTCCAGCTTTCGGCTCCCTCTGATGTGGGTGGGCGTGGGCCGCCCCTCCACTCAACACCCCCAAAAATAGGCTGGAGTCCCTCGTGGCGCTGTCGAACGGCAACCCCTCCTCGCCCCGACCGGGCAGGTAACAAAGGGCTCTCCTAGCCCCCTCCAGCTGTGCCTCGACATCTCCATCAGGCCGCCCAGTGAAGCTAAATAGTAAGGGTGCCACTGGATTCGCTACAGTCCCCCGAGTCACCAGCCCTGAAAATAGAAGTCTGGCCCACGCACTCAGGTAGTGGGTTGGCAAAAGCAGGCTCCTCTCTCGAGGCATCAGGTGCGCCACCAGGACTCCCAGCCCCTGATAAACACTAGCCAATGTAGTAGGAGCCAAGGCCAACTGTTGCCCCTCTGCCAGCAAGCACGCTGGCCACAGCAACTCGGCCCTTAGCAGGCCGTCCTCCCCATGCGGGACCACAAACGTCGCAAGCCATTATGCCAAGTAAGCGGCCAGGTGTGTCACGCTCGGCAAACCATGGGGATTCCACCCCTCCTGTGGTGCGTAGATATATCGGGAGTACATCCGGAACCGTAGCTCCACCTCAGTGTATTCCTCTCATGGAGTCTGATCCCTGGCAAACTCCTAATAAAAGCAAAAGGGGCCGTTGTAGAAGTGGTAGATCCATACATTCAGCAGCACCCTGGGAGTCTGTGCAGCTTTGTCTCTCCCAGCAAGGGCCAGGTCCCTCCAGGTCTTCAGAAGATACCAGTAACTATAAGGAACCCGGTATCACCCCTGACCATCGGTGTGACTGCGGTGAAGATCATCCAGTACCACCTCCTCACACCCCTCGCCGCTGATCGACAACCCAGAGATCTGAAATAGAGACCACAAGTTGAGTGAGGTCTCTCCCTCAGCAGTCGCTACCATGTTCCAGTGGCGGTTGAAGTGCTCCAACAGCCCCGTGTAGCAGGGGTACCCATACAACTCATCAATGGCAGCATACCTAATCCCGACTCTGTCCACCAGCACCCGGTAATGGTGCACGATCCCTATCAACCACTCGGTGGCCCCCTGACGGTATCAGTATGATGGGATCACTGCCCAGCAACCGTACCAGCTGATGACGGTCTATCGCATAACTCCATCCAGAATGTTGTGGTCATCGTAGCCTTCTCCAGCGTACTGTAGGCCGGCGAGCTCCAGCACCAGTCCGCATGTTCCCTCTATCTCGGTCCGATGATGCCCATGCAGGTCCCAAGAAGCGGGGCCTATCGGCCCAACCCTAACTCCAAACTGCTCGGCCCTGTTGAAGAACCTTAGGCACTCAGCACTAGGAAACTGACATTGTCTCCAATAGTCCCTAGAAAAGCTTGGATAGATGTAAAACGTAACTCCGTGCAGGCTATCCCTACCTATCAAAATCGCCCGCTCAAGCCGACAACAGGCTCCGGTGACTTGCGAGTCATCCTCCTCCATGCCAGGAGGGACATAGCTCCTGATGAACTCAAACAGGTGGCAATCCAGGGGAAACTCCATAGGGTAGCCTCCGCTCCAGTCATAACTATATAGGCCACCTACCTCTAGGATCCGAGTTGCCTCTACGACTCCAACTCCGACTACCCTTTCACCAACTGGGCCCTCAGCCACTATTGTACGACCCAAATCCAGATGCTCTGCACTAGCCACGGTGATCACTGGTGGACCCGGAGGAGGCATAGGTCACTCAGTCTGCCACACCCAGTGGTCCTCGTCTCGGGCCACACGCCTCGGGACCCACTCATCTCTACCAAATCATGCCATGGCTACAAGACAGGGCACACAAAAAATGGTCAACACACTAGAAAGTCAACATATGCAACATAACAAAGCAAAGGCACATGAAGTGTCAAAATACAACTATAATGACTCAGACCAAGGGACTCACGGGCCGCACGCCCTCCTCTCTGCCTCCGACACGCATCCAGTGGGGGGCATTTGTTGTACCTGGATAATTTTCTGATAAAACGTCAAAAAATAAGGGTTCAGGAATATTCCCCAACACCTTTAAGGCATGGGCCTTCTATAGCTCCACGGACCCCACCAGGGGCCCTAACCAGTTTGCCGTGACATGCGTCTACACCAGCTACTAACCGGGACCATTCCCGACCCCTCAACTACGGGCTTTGCCCACACTCTACATGACCACCCGAGTCAACCCGGGGGCACTCCGACTCTAAGCCACGCTACTTGGCACCCAGTGAAAAGGTCAGGAGCCTACCCCGAGATGCCTTCTTCCAATCCCTTGAAGGGAGACCTAATCGAGTCAACCACAGGCTTTGGAGGCCTGCAGCGCACATATACGGCTCTCACACGCGGGTGGTATTTTCCCAAACACCTTGTGGGTGCATATATTTCAGCCTTCCTACATCAAACCACAGGCCAACCCGTGGTTCCAGCATACTAGTTGGGTTCTACAATGACCCTTCAACCAGCCGGGGCCGCCGCCGACCCTCAGACACGTGGCCACGAGCCACTTATATTAAGCTCCCGGGCCAACCCGAGGCTACCTTGCCAACCCACCGTGTGATGTAGCATGCAGCACGAGGTAGGGCCCACATGCCCCAAAGTGTTTCCCCTTTGCTCCCACGAGCTCATATCCCCAGCCCAAGGGCCATCTCGAGGCCCCTCAGCCAGTTAGCCAATCAGTTCAGCAACCCGGGGTGTGTCGGGCATTTGCCCGAACACCTTGGGAGTGGCAACTATGACTCGAAGAACAACGACCCCCATGGGCCACATATGTCCGATGATTCCCATGTTCTAGAGGATGCCGTTTGGCGTTGAATCAAAAGAAGAAAACTAGAAAATAGAAACTCATATTGAAAAACTTCGATCGAAATGAAGTAGAGAGAAATGTTACTTTAATTTGAAGCATATTCTCAAAAAAAATAGGCCACTGGACGAGATTTCTCTCCTTCTCTTTGTGAAATTCTCTTCTTTCTTTTCTCTCAGAAGGGACTCTCGAATATGGTATTCTTTATGCAATTTTCCAGCCCCTTCTTTAGAATGATGGTGCTAGAACTCATAGGACAAAGTATCGTCCTTCTCTCCACGATCCCGATCTGCAACCAAAAGTTGTTTCGTCCACGTGGATAAAGAATATTCTGATAGCAATCAAAATTTCTAAAGGATAGCTACGTGTGCTTAAGATTTTTGCGCCAAGTCGCTCCTGGTATGTTCATCACGTGTTCCTTCATCAAGTGACCATGTGCCTGAGGTAGATTCTTCTTTACGTTTCAGACTTTCCTTAATTACCCCTCACTGATGCACCATATATTACACTTAACCCTTGAGTGGTCGAATGAGTCTTTACTCAGTCTGAAATTGTCAGAAAACAATCCTTCCATATGATGTGGAACAAAGCATGTAATTGATAGGTCAAGGCATGGAGTACAGACATTTTGTGTTGATGGATGATATGCTGGAGCAGTGGACCTTGGCTTTGATCTTAAACAAGGCTTGTGTCTTGATGCGTCAGTGCATGATCATGATGCATTGACATTGTTTCTTCTTAGAGTCTGAGCCTTGACTGTTGCTTCGGTGCATCACCCTAATGCGTTGATGTGGTTGGCTTTGAAGGTTCACACCTTGTCTTGACACGTCATTGCATCATCTTGATGTGTAGGCTTCATATGTAATTTGGCAGTTGATCTTCTTAGCGTGTCGAGAAATTTCTTGATTTCAGTAGTGCAGCTCTACAAACTTTCTATTGAAGTTGTGACTACATCGAGACATCTACTGGATGCTTCGATGCATCACTCCAAATTTGCTAGAAGGTTTATGGCTGCATCGAGGTATCTGCTAGATGTATCGATGCATCTATTTGACCTCACCTCATCATATCAACTAATCCATACTCTTTGAGATTCTTTCCTTGGATTATTCTGACTTAGATTTTCTACAGGGATGAAGTTAGTGTTAGTACCAAGAATCATATTATGTTGACATCATCAAAACTTAGAATTCAACCAAAGCAACGCAAAAGCAGAATGGAATGGAGATAGAGTGAAAGTGACAGCGACATGAAAAGGAGATGAGCCGAAGATGAAGCAGAGATAACTTAAAAGTTGACATCAAGATAAAAAACACCCGACACAACCAACAAGCGAAAAGAATTCTCCCTAAAACGGTGACCATACTGTCTGAATAATCCCACAGTTAAGGAATAGATGTCCACATTTTCCTTGTAGTAGGCACAGAAGATACATTTACCTTTGGTCTGAAACTTCAGAGATATCAATCTGTCAGTGGTGGGAAGTCTTCTCCAGGCTATTTTCTATGAGAAGATTCTGATCTTACTTGGCAACTTCTTGTTCCACATATCCGTCCATCACCTCACTTTTCCCTCTCCTTGTAAGAGCATCCTTGTCACAGACATGATAGAGAAGAAACGGCCAGCCCCCCACCTCCATTTCATCATCCTGTTTTCCCTTGTCTTCCTTAGAGTGGCATACAGGACTTATAATGGTTTCAATGACAACTAGACCCTCAAACAAAAATGAAGGCATTAGTCCATGAAATTCATTTAATTACAATATAATCCCTTATTTAATTACAACGTAATCCCTTATTCTCATAAATGAGTCCTTAAGATTTATGTTGAACATGTCTTTCACAGAATCAGTTGAAGTATGAGGAATGCTAAACATTTTTACATTTTGTGCGCACAGGTTTATGATGAATTTTGCCCTATTTTGCTAAATCAATTTCAATCAAGGGAATTTGTGAAGTTTGAGACATTTGATGCTGCTATGGATGAGTTCTATAGTAAAATTGAAAGCCAAAGGTCAGAACAACAACAAAAGGCAAAAGAGGAAGCAGCATTGCAAAAGCTAAGCAAGATACGCCTGGATCAGGTTTTTATATATATATATTTGCAACTGAAACTATCCTAGCCACATCTGGCAGGCTCTAGGAAAAGATATTTCATTTGCAACTGCATCCATCCTACTTTGTGCATGTTTTCTTCTTCATGTTACATGTCTGCAAGAGTGGAGTCAAGTTTCATACTGTTGTAACAAGTTTGTCATTCATTAGTGTTACAATTGTCTATCATTATCCTTTTGATGTTGGCTTACTATGATGCCTGTTTGTGAATTGCTGAAGCATCATGGTCAATCACTTTCTGCGGTTCGAATATTATCCACCAGTCCAGTAAAATACCAAACAATAAATCTTATGTTTTTGCCCCATTTTATTTTCTCTTCTCAATGTGTATTTATGATTATCTTCTAAAAACTATGATAAAAAATTTAACCATTTCTCTTCTTTCTTGGAGACATCTGCTGTCATACAGCTTAAAATTTTTAGTAATTGGCTTATATCTTGTTTAAAACATGTGTGCTTTCATGATTTGGCTACCTCTGAATCATTTTTCTCTATCAATTTCCCAAGAAACTCTTGGTTTCCTTTCCTTTTCTATGGCTGTACAAACCCCCACAGCAAGCCATTCTCTGAACACCTGGGTAAGAGTGAAACCGAGTGCCTTCTCCTCTCTCCCTCTCTTCTCTGGTGACCGAAGGAGGCAGACAGGGGCGAGGCGGTGAGGAGTGTGGGGCGTGGAGCGGCAAGGATGGAGCGAGGATCGCAATGGTGGAGGCAGTTCGTGGGATCGCGAGCCGGCGAGGGTTTAATGGCGTTTTCTTCGTAGATCGGCATCCACGGTGCGTAAAATCTTTGGTAGAGGTAGGGGGATGGATCTTTGACTCTTGTACTTCCTTTTTCGCGATTTTGGCAGGCCGTGGTGAGCCGAGCGGGCTTATTTGAGCGATTTGGGAAAAATCATGATTTTGAGGAGTGAGCTGGATCTAGCGTTTTAACGTGTGATTTCGTGGTTTGTCGGCATCAAACGATGCTCTGGGGTCTGGGGATGAGTTTCCCCTTTGTTTCCCCATCACCTGGGGGTGAACGGGAAGTGGAATGGTATTTTTGGAGCTATTCCCGCCGTTCTCACTTTTTCAGAATGAAAACGGTCCTAACAGGAGCCATTTTTAGGTTGGCGGCCAAGCGATAGACCGCTACCTTCGTGAAGCGGTCTGAGCCAGACCGTTCTAGGTGGCTGGGCGACCATAGGCAGACCACCTAGGGTTTGAACGGCCATCTGGAGACCGCCGTTTTGGTCACTGTATTGTCGGCAGGTTTAGCAGTCTATCGCTTGACCATTTCACCCTTGGGCGGCCCATAGGCCGACCGTTTACCCTGTGGGGCCAGCGTGACTCTCGAGGTGTTTGTGACCATTGGGTTTTGACCGTCGCACAGTGTTGGGGCTACACGGTCAGGGTATGACCATTTAGTTCCTTTGAACGGTCCCAAGCTGGACCGTTTGAGTTGTCAATGGTCCCAAGAGGACCGTTTAGATTTTGTGCCGTTGGGTGACTGGACAGCCCCAATGGGGACCGTTCAAATCCTCAAATGGCATGTCGTCAGACCATTTATGTTCTAAAAGGTCTGAGGATGACCTTGTGATTTCTCGCTCAGTCCAGAAGTTGGACGGTCTGTGGGAGGCCGTTCACTGTTTGAGCGATCCTAAGAGGAATCGTGTACGTTGTCCACGGTCCACGGCTGACCGTGTAGGTCTGTGGTGGAACGGCTTGTTGGTGACCGTTCCATATCTTAGGACGGTTTAGGGTGGACCATTTCATTCCTTGAAGCGGCCTATCAACCATCCGTTTACCCAGAAATGGCCCATGATGGACCATTTACTGTGTGTGATTTACCGGAGGTTCTTTCCTTGTCGATTTGAGTTCTGGGCGAGTGGACCTCGATCCGCATGTTGACCCATGGCTTGACTGATGTCGGGCCTCGTGTGGGGCCCAGGTGTAGGGTGCCGTGGGGTCTCGGGAAAAATTTTCGTTCTAATACACGACACGTAAGAGACAAATATCCTTGGTTTTGTTATCATCAAAATCACTCGGATATACTCAACATGATCTTGGTAGAACAATATCGATGGTGTTTATTCGTCGACATGGGGCAAACGTCGAAGCAAAATAATTAGCTTTGGTATCAAGTGGGGCAAAGCCTGTGCTAGAAGATTTAAGCATTAATCTTTAACAAGAATGCCAAACAATCAATGGTAGTTTATTCATCGACATCGGATAGATGCCGAAACAAAGGGAGGTTATCTTTAGCAGTGTAAGTGTAAGGCCTACATCGACGGGTTTTAGTATCGATCCTGATGATGATGTCAAGGGACCGATGGTAGTTTATTTATTGGCATGGGGTAAATGTCGAAGGAAGGCAAGTTAATTTCAGCAGTATAGGCGCAAGGCCTATACCAGAGTTTTTTAGCATCGATCCCGATGATGATGTCAAGGAACCGATGGTAGTTTATTCATCGGCATGGGATAAATGCTGAATCAAGGAAGGCTAATTTCAGTAGCATAGGCATAAGGCCTATACCGGAGAGTTTTAGCATCGATCTCGTCGATGATGTCGAGGAATCAACGGTAGTTTATTCATCGCTATGGGGTAAATGCCGAAGCAAGGAAGGTTAATTTCAGCAGTATAGATGTAAGGCCTATACCGGAGGGTTTTAGCATCGATCCCAATGATGATGTCGAGGAATCGATGATATTTTGTTCATCGACGTGGGGTAAATGCCGAAGCAAGGAAGGTTAATTTCAGCAGTTTAGACGTAAGGCCTATACCAGAGGGTTTTAGCATCGATCCTGATGATGATGTCGAGGAATTGACTGTAGTTTGTTCATCGGTATGGGGTAAATGTCGAAGCAAGGAAGGTTAATTTCAGCAGTATAAATGTAAGGCCTATGCCGAAGGGTTTTAGCATCGGTCCCAACGATGATGTCGAGGAATCGACAGTAGTTTGTTCATCGGCATGGGGTAAATGCCGAAGCAAGAAAGATTAATTTTAGCAGTATAGACATAAGGCCTATACCAGAGGGTTTTAGCATCGATCCTGATGATGATGTCGAGAAATTGACAGCAGTTTGTTCATCGGCATGGGGTAAATGCTGAAGTAAGGAAGGTTAATTTCAGCAATATAGATGTAAGGCCTATACCAGAGGGTTTTAGCATCGATCCTGACAATGATGTTGAGGAATCAATGGCAGTTTATTCATCGGCATGGAATAAATGCCAAAGCAGGGAAGGTTAATTTCAGTAGTATAGATGTAAGGCCTATATCGAAGGGTTTTAACGTCGATTCTAATAGTGATATTAGAAATTAACGATGGAGTCACTATGCTCTCTCAAGACCTTGATCAACTCCTCTTCAACTTGAGGAGGGAGATTAGCTGAAATAATGATTGGCCTGGGATCCTCTTTGGTCCCTAAGTTGATTTCCTTAGTAGGTTCATCCACTGATGATGATGGTTCATCAAATCTCTTCAATCCTTGTGCATATTGATCAGCAATGTCATCCATGTCACTTTCCTCATCATCGGCTAGGTCCTTCTCATCCACAATTTCGTAAACTCCCAAATCGTCATTGCTCCACACCCCATTTTCTAATTCCTCATCGTCCTCTATGACGATGGCGGTGGCTACAAATTCAGGACACTTAAGGAGGGCATGACATCTACTGGCTAGATCCTGAAGGAACCTATCTGGAATAGATTTTGAATGACGCATCACCGGGAGCATCGCAGAGGTGGAAGGACTATTGACACTAGAACAAACTTTTACCCTGACTAACTCAACTAACCTAGGAGGTTTTGCAGGATGTACATCTAGCTTAGGGGATAGAAAGTCTATTGGGAAGGAAGTAGGGGTCTTGTGCCTCTGGCAAGGAGACGGACAGAAAGTAGCATAATCTTCCACCGAGATGAGCATTTCAAATTTGGCATTTTTTTTGGTCAAACTCAGTGGCCAACATGCAACAAGTAGAGGAATCTGTAGGAGGGGGAGGAAGAGCCCGAGGGCACAGAGTAGGAAAGATTACATCAATGAATGGGTCTGAGGGTCGAAACCACATGCCCAATAAAGCTGTAGGTCTGTCGGGTGACCATCTAGATACCAAATCAATCGGCGGGCACTTCCCGCAAGGATAGTCAACAATTAAATACTCGATCGGCCTCTCAGACTGAAAAGGAGACCGAAACATGGATGGATCGAAAAGAAGAAGGGGAGGATGGGGAATAAAAGTCAGCCTTTGGAGAATGGACATGAGGTAGGAAAGGTACCAAGTGGCAGTTGAGCTCCCCATTCTCGATGGAGGTAGGGCTGGCTTCTCAAAAACTTTCTTTACAACCCACAGCTCGGGTTTCTTCAAGCTCTCTTCTTGAGCAAATATCTTGGCAAAAATTGTGGAGAAATCATCAAAATCATCAACAAGTCCTTTCGGCAATAAGGGCGGTGCAGGACAAGCAATATCTTCCTTCTGAGGGTGACAAGGTGGTGGTGCCTTCAAAGTGCTGGGCAGTAGAGGCCCCCTGACAAAATACTAACGATAATTCCACATCAGCGGCCTAGAGTCTCCTAATAATGACACTGATGACTCGCGGTAGCCGAGACCTCTTTGACTTATCTTTTTGCCCTTAGGGACGGGCTTAGTTCGTCCCTGCAACTGCGCGCCGAGACCTAGGCTCGCATATAATTCGGCCACGGTCACTTCCCTTTCGGTGACGTGGAACTGCTCCCAGAATTACCATTACATATTAGGCCAGTCTTTAATAACCCCAACTGGTAGATTTGAGTACCATTCAAAGGCAAGTCCTGTGAGGGAGGACCCAAAGAATTTTAGCAGATAGGACTCGTCAATTGCCAAATCACCCATTACGTTGATGTAGTAGGATATATGTTCCTTTGGTGAACCTTGTCTGTTAAACTTATCAAACTTTGGTGGCTTCAACCACTATGCTGTGTATCTGACGTATTGGATTTGTTCCTTCGCTCTCCCGCAAGGTGACGAGAGCATAATTAGAGCCGAGGCAATCTGTCCTGCTTGTTTAATGGCATGGGGCATGAAGCTCTCACTTTGCCCGGTTGTCCTCTGCTTAATATATAAGATGCTGGGAGACCTCCATCGATCACATCTTCCCAGAAATTTACAGATGATTGGCCCACTCCATTTCTTCAATGCCTGGGTATGTACACTGCTCCCAGAAGCTACTCCTCGGGTGCTCCAGTCACCACTATTGGTTCCGAGGATGATAGAATTTGCGGGTGCTGAGTCAACTTAGATGTCAGATCAACTATTCACTATTCGAAAGAAGCTGACTAAGATCCCGATGGATTCTCCTAGCATCCTGCATTTCTGGAGTTTGGCCACCCACTCAAGCTCATTGGTGAACAAGATGTGGGAATGCCAACTTCAAGAGACGGAGGAGTATATTCATTCCATTTCAAGCGCTACATGCACACAACCAATTCTAGAGCCAGAGCTAATTGATTGGGCATTGTCGATAAGACCAAGCATCTTGGCTTTTCACAAGGGCGTGACCTTATGGTTAGAGCCCTACTATCCATTCCGATTTAGTTAGAATTTTGGTTATGATCAGCGCATTCCCCCTTCCTCAACATAGTTTGCACTGCGAAACAGAGTTTGGGCTGGCCCGGCGGCAACAGATGAAGCCCGCATTTGGTGGGATTACTTTCATCACTGAGAGGTGACTTCATTCAGAGTCTCAGCTCCTACACATTTTCCCCGTGTGACCCCGGAGTACATCAAGTGGTGGAATGCCTGAACAGGCTTTTATAGGAATTCTAGGAGAGAATGCTGGGCTGTTGCTGAACGTAGGTTCTTGGACTGCCAGTCAGTGCTAGTTCTGGACGTCGACCCAGCTTATCTAAAGAAGCTGAAATTTTAGACGAATGCTGAAGTGATAGATTATCTAGAGGCTCGGAAGGCTGCCAAGCACCGCTCACCCAAGATCGAGCCAACACTGCTGGAAATTAGACACATTTCTAAAGGTGCTCCAGGGATTGTGTCGTGTTAGCGGCGGTCTTCCCACGTGTGACAGGGTGGCACCTTTCCTTCTGCACATTTTCACTTTATGTTTTTTGTGCGGGGATGCGGAGGAAGATATGGACCATTTGTTTGCAGGCTGTCCCTTTGCGAAGGGCATTTGGGCAAGGATCGGCTAGAGATTCAATCAGCCTCTTGGTCACTTTGAGGGGGTGCATCAGCTCTTCCTCAAGTGGCACAAGAGGTGGATCCTCAAGGGCGACAATGTTGTGTGGCGGCTCATTCTTCATGCCACACTTTGGGCCCTCTGGAGCAAAAGGAACAAGAGAATATTCAAAAGGGAAGCGAGACTGGAGAATAGCTTATTCTCTTTTATTTGTGAGAGAGTGGCTTTCTGGGCAAAACACTTTTGTAATGTGTAGGCACATCACTTCTCACTTTTCTTGCTTTTGGGGAGTTAATGGGGTTCAACCGCTGGGTGTGTTGGTTCTTGTATTGGGGTTTTTTGAGAGCTAAAAGATTGTACCTGTACATCCTTTTCTTCCTCTAATATATTTGTGGAACCATCCACTTTTCAAAAAAATATTTGTGGAACCATCCACTTTTCAAAAAAAAAAAAGAAGATAGAATGAACAAGGGGGAAACTACCCCTGCTGGAGCCAGAGATACAGCAGAGGAAGGGGCGTCCAGACTGGGCACCCGACAGGGGTGTTTGTGATTGGAAGAGGGAGACAGACTGAAGGTAGAAACTGTAAGTGGATCTTGGACCCACTAGGAAGAGGAACCACCCAGAAGGATATGACCGGCCTTGAGCTCCAACGCTACAGATGGCTGCTGGTTGTGGATGCGTCTTGAACTCTAGGGGGCTTGACTGAGCCCTTCAAGAGATCCTAGCACAGGGCAGAATGGCAAAGTCCACTGGACACCTGCTAGAAGACATGCTGCCGCATGGGGGGCCTCCAACAGGGATACAGTGAAGAAGTTCATGGTCACATGGTGAAGAAGAGGAAGAAAGGAGGAGAGGAAGCACATAGAATAGGGAGTGTGGCTGCAGTCAACCAGTTGCACCCGTCAATAACACTTAGTAATTACCCTAATACAGAGTTTATGATGGAAACACCCCTGTTAATTTAACAAACTGACTAGGGGTATTTCTGCACACATTTGGCAATTCTTGAGCTAACTGGATCCTGCTTAATGGGTCAGGTAGTGAACCAGTGGGCCTGAACAGGGTGCACACACACACCCCTAGGTGCATTTCTCTACATTTTTGATATTTCTTGAACCTTTCCAGTAGCAGACCAGAACAGAAGACGAGTCCCAGCTGTGCCTCCTCAACAAGTAATTTGTTCCTGATGTGTTGAGAAGGAACAGTGAAGTTAGCATGAAGGTGAGCTCCAGTGGCCGACTCCACAGCTTCGTCTTCTCCAGTGGCCGACTCCACAACTCGTGCCGGTGGCCGACCCTGTAGCTATTCTCCATCCCCATCTGCTGCCCATGTCCTTCCCACATTCGCCCTTCACCCTTCGCCCTTTCTGTGGACGGAACCGTCACTCGCTGGCCCGCAGCTCATGCCAGTGAACTCTGGTGGCCGACTCCACAGCTTCGTCTTCTCTACTGGCCTCCCTCCATAACTTGTGCCGGTGGCCGACCCCGCAGCTCTTCTCTGGTGGCTGACCCCGTTGGCTGCAATACCGTCACTTTTCTCCTGTGAGCTCTTCATCTTCTCCGTCTGGGTCACCCTATTGCAGCCGACAATCTCAAGTTTTCTCCATCCGTGGAGCCCCTTTTCTTGCCTCACCGATCACGCCGCTTCTCACGACAATGTCGGGCTGGCATCTTCGTCTTCTCCTCCAGTGAGCATCTTCCATGTGGGCTGGTGAGTAGGCTAACACCCTCTCTCCCACCACCCGTGTATGGTCCCGTCATCCCTTGCTCAGCTCTCTCTACCCACGAGGGAACCTTACTGAGCCTCTTGCATATCTGATTATCGACTGTTTGATGGTTGGTTTTCAATGCATAGGGCCTTGCCCGCTCCTTCCCCATTTTGATGTTTCAACTGATCCCTCCCCATTTTATTGTTTTGACTGCTCCTTCCCCATTGTGATGAATCGATTGCGCCTTCCCCTTTTTTTGTGTGGTTTGCTCTTTGTGCCCCATTTCAACCCTATTTTTAGTTGCAGGTGATGTCGTTGATTGCTCTGTAAGTTTTTTCTCCTTATGAATTATGGCGATTGTTTATATTATGTCATAGGCTATCCACTGCTCCTTCCCTTTTGCTGTCGATTGCTCCTTCTCATTTGCTGTGCAGACTGCTCCTTACCCCATTGGCTTGTACACTACTCCTTTCCTTTCAGGTAATTCAAACCCTATGATTAATTGCAGGTGATGAATGCCCTATTTTAATGTTATTTTTATTGTCTTTATCAAATGTGACGATTATTATATTTTGTCATATAATATCGACTGCTCCTTCCCCTTTGTTGTAGACTGCTCCTTCCCATTTTTCGTGTGTGGATTTCTCCTTACCCTTCAGCTAACCTGTAGGCTTCATATATGCTCTGATTTTGGATGTCAGCTCCAAATGTTTCTGATTGATATTATGTATTTTATGATGGATGCTTATGATATCATTCTTTATGTAATATGTGTTGGTTGTGTTTGTTATATTTTATAATCAATATTATGTCTATGATATATATAACATGCTTTATGTCTAACTAATGTTTAGACAATGATACGTCATCAGGAAATGGTGTTTGACAGTGCAAGCGTAAAATTCTAAATGGGTGCCTCTTCACAAAGGCGTAGAATCCAACGAACAGTAAATAGCTGATATAAGCAATTGTGCCCACCTGAGTAGACGTAGATTCCACAGACAAGCAAAAACAATCCAAACACTCCGCAAACAGAGATAAAAGGGACTTTTCTTCCGTTAAAGTCCTATGGGGTAGTCCAAAAAATTGGCAATCAAGTGGAAGAGGTGTATGTGGGGCACAAGTGAATAAAAAGGAGAGAATGTGCTATGTGGAGCACCAAGGAAAGGGCACACGTAGGTGTCGAAGGGAGGGGCACACGCAGGTGCCAAAGGAGGGGTAATCAAAATAAAAACAGTAGTAGTCCCACCGTGATCGTTAATTTGTGAACGTGTCACGTAGACATTTAAAAGAAAGAAAAGAAGAAGAATCTTTAAATGATGCAGGGTGTTTAATATCAAATATTATATTAAAAGGTGGGGGAAGGGAGCATGTGATGCTACTATGAAGTGTGATTGCTAGAGAGGTTACCTCGAAAGAAGAAAGTGATCGTAAATACCTTGTGAAGTGGGAATGATGTGAGTTGCACTTCGGCCTTCACGCGACTGGCCGATGAAGGGGGTTCTTACTTTGATTACCCATAAAACACAAGACAAAGACAAGTAAAACAAGTGGATTAGAAACCAAGAGTGTAGTATCAATCCTCAAATAATAATGAAATAGTGCAAATAGACATGAACACACCTTATGTTGGTGTTTTTAAACCCCTTTAGAGTAAAGGGTGGATGGATGTGTGATGATGCAATATGCAACAAAATAGAGAATCTAGCATAGGGATGCTAGATGGACGAACATGAGTGAAAGGTGCAGTGCGTATGATTGCATGCAACAACAATATGAACTAAGAAAAAGAATAGCAGAGAAATAGAGAGGAGAAGAAGAAACAAAGGTTGGTCCACCACCGCAGCTGCAACATAACGGAACAGCGAGCAAGCCTCCCTTCCATGTAGAGAGTAAGAAGAAGGGGTAGTGAAGCACAGTATTAATTCTCCAGAACAACCAAAACCAACTGGCCTGCAACTCTCGCAGCTTCCTTTGTTCTCCGGAGCAGAAGAAGGAAATCACCAAAGACTAAAATTTTATCCCCTGACTCAGGGCGTAGGGGCCACAAGGAGATCCATTTATTGGGCTCAAATCCGAGTTCTGATGGGATTAAACACAAGGAAAGCCTACTGCAACCTTGATCTTCCTTCCTAAAGTGGATGAGAACACAAACCTCGCAAGAGATAGCCATGGAAAGAGTTCTGTGCGAAATGGAGATGAAAGGAAATGGATGTCTGGTATTGGCGTCGCCAATTGTATGGGCGTCCAAATGAACAAAATATGGAAATGAAAACTTTCCATAAATCAAAATAAGAATTGGCATTCAGATGAATAGGCGTCCATTTACTGAGACGCTTATTCCTTCAGATAGAGTTCGAGTAGAACTGTAGATAAGATCAAGAGTTGGAGTCCATGTAAGAAGTTGCTAGATCCATAGAGTCGACAGAACAAGGCCTGAGTCGACTTGTAGCCCAAAGAATTGACATCACTCCATTCATTCGCCCATTCAAGAATTGACATCCAAGTTATCAGACACACATTTCCAAAAATGCCAGAAAAAAATAGAAAAATCTTCCTATTAAGCCCATAATGAGGACCATTTTGGGGTATGATGTTGCAACATGAGATTTACTAATCTTAGCATCAAATTTAGCGTGTCTACACTAGCTGGAGACAATGCCGACAAGAAGCCCAGGGTTCCTCACACCCAAAGCTACAGAAGCCTACTAACATGCCAGACTCAATTGACAAGCTGCATAGTGCACCACGTGGCTCGGGGCATTGGCCCGTCTACACCACAACAAGCCTAGGAGCTGCTGCCAAGGAAGTTTCTGAAGGAAAACTACTACCCCTCTCACCAGGCGGCTTTCGGTGTTTGGAAAGTCTATTCTTATTGGTGGCGTCTGTGTCTTCCTAGATGGGCACGATGCTGAGGTGATTTCAGACTTCGTGGTCCCTACCGTACCAACCCGTAATTCCTTCTAGGCCTTGTACGGGAGGAGAGCTGAGAAAGAAGAAGCTGGCCGCCAAAGCCGAAGAGAGTTGGTCCCAAGGTTGAAGCAGTTCAAGCAGGTGTGGGTCCCTAAAAAGATCCAGCATGTCCACCAAAGTGCACATGTTCGCCACTACCCCGATCCCGTGGAGGACGGGAGGGGGGATGAGAGGGGCTTGGCCCCAAGGAGAGATGAGACGACTGTGGATCCTCCACGTCGTGCTGCCTATAAGGCCTGCGCCCGACAAGCCAATGTCCCGAAGTAGGGAGAAGATTTGACCAACCTGCTAGGATAGCCAGGCTGGCATATATCCCTCCAGTGTGAGGTCGATGACTATCACCCATCCTCCACCGGGGATGTGATCAAGAAGAGATGATCAACATGGTTAGAAGCTATTTCAGGGGTTTGAGAAACCACTCGTTAGGCCATCAGTGACGGCTCTGAGCGGCTGTGACTGAAGAAGAAGATTGTTTATCGATGGCAACTGGAGAGGAAAGGGAAAGGGAAATGTCATCATCTATGGATGATAATGGGTATTAGGATGGCTCGGATAGCAAGGATGATGAAGCCCCTCCAAAGCTAGAGGAGAGAAGAAGAATATCAGTGTTCGAGAGATTGACCTTCCCTGGTCGAACCAAGAGGAAGGTCTGTAGATAAAGGAAAGGGATGTAGGTTCTTGATTGCAACATGGCCGCAGTGGCCGGCAAATATGGGAGTCTTCCCGAAGTGCCCCAAGGACTGGCCCGATTAGCTAAAAGGCCGGGGCCAAATACTAGAAGAAGTGACGCCGTGGAAGAAATGTTGAAAGCGGCGGAAGGGAAACAAGTGGTTTTCAAAGGGGTCACTACGCTGACTGCCAATGTAGTAACAACTGAAGAAGATTAGGTTCTACTAACCACCTCGCCTAAAGGTGCTTCGGGAGAAATAGTTCAAGGCATTCCTAGCACGGCAACCATGGATGCATCGGTGTTGATACTACTACAGAAATATCAACAGGAGATAGAGCTCCTGAAGAAACAATTGCACGAGAAGGCAAAACAGGCATCAACATCCAAGCAGCTAGAGATGCAAGTTGAATAGTCACGAGAGGCAGCCAACTCGAGTGATTTTCCACCACTCTACACTCTACCCCAGCCAACAGAGCACAGTCAGGCCGCTACCCACCAGCGTGCACCTCAGTTGTTGCGGCTGCCAGTGCTACCTTAATTGCATCACACACCATTGCTGCATCCTTTGTCGCAAGCGACCACTCTGGTCACCCCATACCTACAACCAACACATTTCTACCTCAAGCCGGTTGACCCAACCACTATAAACAAGCAGATGGTGAAAAGGGTGATCAAATTGAAGCTTGCCGAGCGGGATGAAGGTGACTATGTCACATTTGATGCTTATTGGGTGCCATACCCACCACATCATGCAGCCAAGCGACTTCCTCCTATAATCAGTAAGCTACTGAAATTTGACAAGTTCAACGAGCATGGGTCCCCAAAAGAACACATTACATACTACATGACAATCATGGGAGACTTAGCCATAGATGAGTCATATTTGCTCAAATTTTGCAAGTTCTATTTCTGAACATCTATCATCCATCTCATACCATGTGGAAATCTGATTTCTCAACAATTTTGCCCTTGATTTCTACCAGTGCTGGGTCATTGTCTTGAAGTCCTTATATTTCAGAGAGTAGATCTGGCTGTATGCTCATATGGGATAGTGTAACATATCTACTCTCCTTATTCATACTTATATCTAGCCTAGCAAGTTGTTCTAGCAACTTCCACTCTTAAATCACAATTTGCCAATATCACTCTTGGCTTCCGACTGAGGGCATCAGCTACTGAATTACCCCGTCCAGGATGCTATTGTATAGTGAAGTCGAAGTCCTTGAGATATTCTAGCCAACGTCTTTGTCTCATATTCAATTCCTTCTGAGAAAAGAGATACTTGAGGCTCTTGCGATCGGTGTATACAATAAACTACACTCTGTATAAATAATGTCTCCATGTCTTTAATGCAAATACTACCTAGCCAATTCTAAGTCATGGGCTGGGTAGTTCTCCTCATGTTTCTTCAATTGTCGTGAAGAGTAAGCTATAACTCTTCCTTGCTGCATTAAGATACATCCGAGGCCAATGCCAGATGCATCGGTATATACCTCAAATTTTTCTCCTTCGATCGGCAGGGCTAAAATCGGGGAGCTCAGTAAATGTGACTTCTGGCTAGAAGAAGTGTCTTTCTTGGGTCATGTAATTTTAAAGGATGGATTATCTGTTGATCCATCAAAAGTTGAAGGCATAAGGAATTGGGAAAGACCAGCTAATGCTAGTGAGATCCAAAGTTTCTTTGGTCTTGCCGATTATTACAGGCGATTCATCAAGGATTTCCCTAAGATCAACGTACCCCTCACTAGGTTAACTCGCAAGGAGATCCATTATGAATGGAGTGAGGAATGTGAATGAAGCTTCCAAGCTCTCAACGATCACTTGACAACTTCCTTGGTTTTAGCCTTGCCGATCGAAGGAGAAAAATTTGAGGTATATACTGATGCATCTGGCATTGGCTTCGGATGTGTCTTAATGCAACAAGGAAGAGTAATAACTTACTATTCACGACAATTGAAGAAACATGAGGAGAACTACCTAGTCCATAACTTAGAATTGGCTGCGGTAGTATTTGCATTAAAGATATGGAGACATTATTTATACGGAGTGCAGTTTATTGTATACTCCGATCACAAGAGCCTCAAGTATCTCTTCTCGTAGAAGGAATTGAATATGAGACAAAGACGTTGGCTAGAATATCTCATCCTAGAAAGGGTAATTCAGTAGCTGATGCCCTCAATCGGAAGCCAAGAGTGATATTAGCTAATTATATGATTCAGGAGTGGAAGTTGCTAGAATAGTTTGCTAGGCCAAGCATGAAACCTAGGGTCATTAAGGATTCCCTTGATTGTCATCATCAAAACCAGAGGGACATGGGACAACACCTTGGTTGGACCCGGTGTGGTGTAGAAGGGGCTATATAAATAACGCCTTAAAGGTGTTCCAGGAAATTCCTGAGCCCTTATTTCCTATTATTTTTCCTGGGAAAATGTCTAGGTACAACAAATGCCCCCCACGGGTCATGGGTCAGAGGCAAAGACAAGGGCAGACGGCCCGTGAGCTCCCTATTTTGCTCCGTTATAGTCATATTCAAAGCTTTATGTTCACTTTGTGTTCATGTATTTTCTTCATGTGCCAGCTTTTTATATATTGCCAACACTATGTATTCATCCCTCTTTTTCGTGCTTTGTTATGCAGCTATGGCGTGGTTGGGGAGAGATGGTCAGGCTCAAAGGCGTGCGACCCATGAGGAGGATCATTGGGTTTGGAGGACTGGGCGGCCCTTACCTCCTTTGGGTCCTCCTGTCATCACCCTAGCCAATGTTGGCCAGGTTGACCTGGGCATTCACTGGTGGCTGAGGTCCCCGTTGGAGAGGGGGCGAGTAGAGCTGGGGCCATGGAGTTGGCGAGGGTCTCTGAGACCGGCAACATCTACATGTATAATCACTCAGGAGACTATCCAAGGGAGTTTCCTTTGGACTGACATTTGTTTGAGTTTATGAGGGGCTTTGTCCCTACTGGTATGGAAGATGGAGATCCTTCTATCGCTGGAGAGTGTCGCTGACTGGAGCAGGTCATTTTGCTGGGCAAGGATAGCTTGCATGGGGTCGCCTTCTATAATTTCCCAAGCTTCTCTGCAGACTTTTGGAGACAACGACAGTTTCCTAGTGTAGAGTGCCTGGGTTTCTTTAGCAGGGCTGACCAGTTCGGGGTCCATGTTGGAGCACTGGGTCAAGCTTCTTGGGACTTGCACGGCCATCATCGGGTAGAGACTGATGGGGTGATGGGGCTGGTGTTAGAGCCATCAAGGTTACAGTTCACCAGCGAGGGGAACCTCAGATCTCTATCTGAAATAATAGAATTTGGAATACCATGCAGCCTTACAACCTCCTTGATATATAGGGCAACTAGAGCATCCACGGTTCATTTGCTTTTGATGGAAAAGAAGTGAGCGGACTTAGTTAGTCGGTCCACAATCACCCATATAGCATCAAATCCACTTCGGGTCTTCGGCAATCCAACAATGAAGTCCATGCTGATACTATCCCAGCCAGTTTGAGATGTTTAGCTTTAACTTGTTTGCAAACTAAACATCGGCTCATGAACTTGGCTACCTCTCTTTTTATGTTCTTTTGAGATTTTGGTACATTTTTGTAGCAACATGCTGATGGACAAAAGCAGAAGCATCCAGGTGTAAGCGGCCCGTTTCGACACGGAAATAAACTTCACCTGAAAGATGCTTTCGACAGAAGAATATCACCTACAGGTTGGCTCGGCTCGACTTGACCAGGCTCCAATTCCTCGAAAGATGGAATAGGAGGTGGCAAGGGAACGATTTTGGTAGCCTTGGCGGCCTCCGTCTTCTGGCATTTAGCCGCCCACCGCACTGCAGCCTTCGCCTCGTCTGGAGATTTCTTCATGGGCGATTTTGCCCGGGGCCACTTTACAGGTGGAGGCAGAGGAGTTGTAGTCAGTGCTGGTGGCGTCATTTCAAAATGCGCCAGCTTCTCTGCCTGCCGGAGGAGGTTGCGATAAGTTGCCATCTGTGTGCTATCCGGGTGATCTGTGAAGAGGAAGGACAAGCAAAGTGAAGAATTGATTAACATCCAGCACCCGAAAAAAGGGCAACCAAGAATGCAAAAGGAAGAGATATGTCAAAAATCGTGTGGGCTGGTATAGAGCCGCAGCGATATTGGCCAATAACTGAGGGATGGCTCTTTGTCGCGGCGGGCAGCCTCTCGGACCAGCCAACACACGTCCCCGATTGTCTGGCAGCGGTCAGCAAGGATGGCCAAGTCTGCATGTCTCTTGGCAGATAGATGGCAATACAGGTTGAAATGATCCATCCCCCACCCTTCGGCATAATGATAGGCCACGTGCAGACGCTATCCTAGGATGGCCGCCGGTCGAGCTTTGATTGTTAGTCCATGCACCCACAGGAGGACGTAGAACCAGGTAGTGTCTGCATAGTTATGCGGCTTCCACTCGTCCCTCTGCACGAATGTGTGGTAGGGGCAAATCAAGTCCTTCTCGGCCCGCCAGCTGGTTGCGGGGGTGCCTTCCTCTTCTACCGACAGCAGATAATTGATCAGCTTTAGGCGGTCTGATCCGATGAGGCAGAGGTCCCACAGGGTCTTCTTGAAATCATCCTTCGCCATCGAAGGCAGCTTGGCCTGTGGCCCCGGTTTACCCTCTCGGGCCACCTTACGAGTGATCATGTAGTCGGCCACATCCTTGCTCTTGCTACGCCACAGGCATAGGAGGTGCTCTGGGTTGATGTCAAGGATGGGCACAGGCTGTCGGCTCAAGAATCTTCTCTCCGCCCCGTCCCAACAGTCGGTCTTGTGAGATCGATAAAAGGCCGTGCAGGCATTCCACCACTTCACGTATTCAGGTGTCACCCGAGGGACGTGGTCGGGAGCTGGTACTCTGAAGATAGCGGCGTCTGCCCGATGGAAGAAGTCCCACTAGTCTCTGGCGTTCTCTGCAACCTAGCTTCCCCAAAGAGCCCACGTCGCGTGACTGTCACACCCACGCACTTAATAAACCAATAAATAAACCAAATCATGATCTAAAAAAAAGTGTGTCCACAAGTCTGGCACGTCCGGTGGGACAAAAATCACCCTTCATCTCCTCGCCAAGACTAAGGGCCCTGTGACCCCTTCCTAAATTACTAATTGTTTGACCTGCATTCGCAAGGGGCTAATTTTGGCAATTACAATGGCCGTATCGTTTGGACCGCTTGTTGTTGCTAGCCATGTTGCCCATGTCTATTTGGCGGTGCCGACCCAATTCGGGAGCTTCCCACCCATCGTCGGCTTCCATAACTTTTTGGGGGTCACATTCGTGGAGCTCCAGAACATCCGGAAGGTGGAACTGACCGTCATTGCAGAGGCGGCCCTGACTGAAGCTAATGCGGTGGGCTGTTACGCTCACCATATTCACTCCTGCACACCCGTCAACTGAAAGCGTAACCCAGTTGCCAAGAGGGCGACCAAGAAGAACGCTGGCACATTACGAAGTCGGCTCTCCACCTCGGGAAAATCCATACTCATCAGAGGCATTCGTATTTTTCTGAATGGCCGACAGGCCATAGTCACGCTCGATAGGGCAATCCCAACTGTGCTAATACACAACTCCTTCCATGTGCTGGCCCGATGGAAGCTAGACCATTGTAGGTCCAAACCGAAGGGAGGATTGGCCCCTCACCTAATCACACTTAAGCAAATCTAGGTGCCCAAGCAGCCGCAGGCCCCGACTCTAGGAAGAGAAAAAGAAATAGAAGAGAAGACCATTGTTCTGACCCAAGCTTCTCGAAGGCCAGCTCCCCGGGCCTGCATTTGTCAGGCCGAGACTTGCCCATATGACGAAGAACAAGGTGTGACGACCAGGCAAGGCCACTTTGCCCACAAATTTTTGGCACCAGTCAGCATGCCACGAGCTCTCATCTGCCCCACTAAAGGGTGAAATTGTATTATTCGGATTGTCCGGGGGCACTCCCATAGCCTCAACAATATCACTCCGGGGAGGCAGTAACCCCTAGAAGTTGCGAATGCTACGAGTAAGAGCCGGGTGCGACGAGCCACGATACTCACCTGCAATATGGCTGGGGTGACCGGCTACAGTGGGTCTCCTCCTCCAAATCATGATGAGGCGGCACAAGTCCACAGTGAAGGAATAGATGCAGGCCTAGTCACGGCTGCTATAAATGTGATAACGACTGAAGGTGACGGTGAGAGAGCATCCACGTCACCCGAAGAAGTTCCTGTTGAAGAAAGAGGTGTCGTCCTTGTTGATTTATATTGGTTCCCTTTGCAAATGAATGTGATTAACAACAATGAAAATATGAACAATAATGCAATCAATCAACCTATCATAAGATTGTTTCAATTCCAAACAGTTTTCACAAGAGGAGTTTAAACTGCTCTGATCTATTTTCTTTTTTAACTTTTTATTTTTAATTTTTATTTTCTTATATCTATCAGAAAGCTCTTCATACATGCTTACCAATTCATCAAACGAGAGTTCTTCTGATCTAGAGCTTACTTGAGATGATGTCTCATTGCTGTGATGACTTCAGTTGGCCATCAGACATATTCCTTCTTACTTCCCAAGAATATCAGCCACTTTGTCCATGATTTCCTTTACAGAAGCTCATCTGATAACAAAAGGAAACAATTCAATGTTAACTGCAGCCATTAAGATATTAAGTACCATAGCATTTTCACGATCCTTCAATCTGTCCTCATTAGACCACTCGGTCTGATCACGAGACAGTTCATGTGGGCCATTTGATACAAGACTCCATAGATTAGAATTAATGGAGTTCATGTAGACACATAGGCCGCCTAGCCAACTGCTAAACTTAGAGCCATCAAAAACCAAGGGAGTAGCCATTGAAGACAATTATCAATCAAATTCACAGCAATAAGCTAAGAGCAATAATGCACCAAAACAGATAGCGGGATCCTCTGCAGATCGTTGGATCAGAGCAATTAGAGACCCGCTCTGATACCACTTGTTGGAATGTATGGGTGGTGCACACAGATATTCAGAGGGGGGGGTGAATGAATCCCCTTTTAAAAATTTACTTCGATTAAAGCAATCTCTGAAAGAAACACGCTGGAGTAAGGTCCGATGACTCAATCCAAATGGATGTTCTATTGAAGCTCAACCTCGAGCACTATGCAAACACCAATAGTATGCAAAAAGTAAGTGCACCAGAAGACTAGTACCAATATTTACTATAGTGAAACTCACTGCCACTATCTTAAGTACTCAATTTAGAAACGACTTGGCAGAAGGAGCAGTGTGAACAAGAATGCAACGAGCTAGACACCAAAACCAATTGTCTTGTGAAGGAGGTAGAAAATAAGGAACAAATGCACAAGGCAAACCACGACACACGAGATTTTTAGGTGGTTCAGCTAGACACTAGTCTACCTACATCCACCCCTCACTCCAAATCAGAGTGAGGCTTCCCTTGCCAAAGCAAGACACAGACTCAGTCTACAAACAATGGCTACCTAACAGCTTGCCTTGAGGGAGAAAAATCCCTCGACACCGATCCTACAACCCACAAGATCTGAAACCTGACCTTGCTACCCGCAAGATCAGAACCAGAGGACCAATCCTCCCTTCCTCCAAACCGGAGGGGAAACCACGAGTGACACACCACCACTCACGACTGGAGGCAGTCTCCCTTCCTCTGACACCCAGAGGGAAACTCTAGGGTGACCCAGATCCTTCTTAAGTCTGACTGCTGGTCTCCCTTGTCCTTGTTCCCCCGACAGGACTTGGGAGCTTAAGTGCCAAATCGGTGCTGGTACTTTTGGGCCGTTGCCGAAGCGTCTGCCCACTTAAGTTTTGCCTTGTCTTCCCACGTTCGACATAGGAGGCTAAAGTGGTTGGTGATGGGGACTGTAGGGACGATCCATTCTGAAGTAATAATGGGTTCGCCCCCATCTAGGCGAATTCGTAAGTCTCTGACAAGAATGGTCTTGCCGGAGTTGCTGGTGGTAGCAATGGGTCGCTTGCCTTCACGGCTACGACAGTGCTTCTTCTGGGGAGTGGAAGACGACTCCGTCCCAAGGTGGTAGGCTAAGAAAACCCAGCGTGCAGGTGCTGGTGGCACAGGGCCATTCATCAGGAATACTGGGGTCGGCCCCCGAGACGCGAAGCCTGTACTGATGGCCGGTGGCTGGGTGGCTCAAGTGTAGGCTTTCGCCCGAGCCGACAGTAGTGTTGCAGACACTCGCCACGACGTGTCTGTGCCCGAAGTTGTCACTGCAGGGGGTACCGAGATGCCGGTGACCCGAGGCCTTGAGCTTGAATTGGGAGCTGGTAGGACCGGAAGGTGCGACAGAGGGCACTCAGTCTATATCGAGGTCACCGCGTCCAACAAAGGCAGACCCGTGCTGGGGATCGGTGTTGTCGGATTGTGGGAGGAATGCCCCCACGGTAGAGCCGAGAGATCCGAGGCCTGATGCGGACCACTCATAACAGACATCTTTCACGGGAAAACCCAGAGTTGTACGTCTGGTCTGGATGCTAGGATGCCTCGTGCCAGGGGTTGGGGACCCGGGCGAGACGGTCGCGCTTCTACGGTTCGGGTCGGGAGGCCCGAACGAGGTGCTGGGGAGCCTTGCCCCCGGGCTAGGAGGCCCATGTGGGGAGCTGGCTCAGTGGGAGCTCGAGATTGATGGCCCGAGCAGAGTGCTAGGGAGCCAAACACCGCAGGGTGGAGATCCACACGGGAAGTCGGCTTGGCTGGGGCTCAGGGCTGGAGGCCTGAGCGAACTACAGGACTGGAGACCGAGACCTGGGACGCAAGGCTTACGTCGGAAGCCGGTCGAGACTGGGCCCGGGGGCTAATACTTGCCCCGGATGGGACTAGTCCGGGACCCCTACGGGCACCGGTGGTGGGAGAGCCAAGCCCAACGCTCGGCCTAGTTGTCAGGACTGGTAGCTGGCGTGGCGCCCTGGTGGCACCAGAGGAAACAGGAGCCGGAGGTGGCAGTGGAGCCGCCACGGGGACCACACCCAGGAAGTAGGGTGATCCGACGACTGGGGCGAAGCTGCAAATAGAACTTATGTGAAAAGGAGTCGACACCAAGTGTCGACTCCCTTTCTGGGCATTCCGAAAATGGGGTTTCGAACCCCATTCGTATCCTATGAAACCTAAACCTTTTGGATCCCATTTTGACCCCTTTGCCCCTAGGTCTTTCATACATAGTTATGAGGGGTTTTGTGAAGGTTTTGCATGGGCTTTATAATCCTTTTGTCATCTCTTTATGCTGATACATATATGTTGCGATTTCAGATCTGCAAGAGAGAAGAAGAGAGGGTTTGGCCACAGGGTTGAGTGGGAGAGCATTTTTTAAGAGCTTCACTCACGTCTTCATCTTGCAGGGACATTCTCGATCAAAGGAACTCAAATATTCATTCGCTCCATCAAGCCTTCATGTGGCAGAGAAGCTAAACCTGTAGCTACGAGTTCGTGGGGCTTCATACTACTGGAGTTTGACCTTCCCTCACCTTGGAAGCTTCAAAGAGGATCATCTTTAGGCTGTTCACATATCAAGGATACATTCCTTCACCCCACTTTAGTTTGTCTTGATGATTCTTCCTCAGTTTAAATATGACTGTGGGCATGTCTTGAATATTTTTCTTATTTTTTGAACTTTGAATATTCTTGTGGTGAACCATCTATGAACGGTTGTGTGTGTGGAGTGTGATGCACTTGTAGCAGTGTGTGGGTGTGTGTAGATCCATTGTCAGATCATGTTGGAGACGCCGTCTCCGTGTGTTTGGACTGTAAGCTCTGTGCACTTCATTTGAAGCAAGTGGATCCTCACCGATTCGGTGAGGGGTGGATGTAGGGAGCCTGTCGTGGTCCCAAACCACCTAAAAAATCTATCTCACATCTTATGTGATTGTGTTTTGTTTGTTTATCTTATTCATATAAATCGTGTGAGTGCGGTGAGGCTGAGAGAATTGTTTTGCTTTAGGTTAACTTCATTCCATATTACTCAAATCTGTTCGTTGTTCTATTTTGGTGCAATAGCTTTAAATTTTTCCACTGCGTTTAAAGGGGACAATTCAACCCCCCTTTCTTGTCCGTGCACTTATCTAGGCCAACAATTGGTATCAGAGTTATGGCTCTATTTTTCTTGAGGTCTAACGACCTATAGAGAGATCCCTGTCGGCGAGCATCATAAGCATCATGTCTGATAGTTGTGTATTCTCTCTCCCACCTCGATTTGAGGGTTTAAATTTTGATGAATGGCTTGGGCGCATAAATCATTGTATTAATACTCTTGATCCCAAACTCTGGGACTCAGTTATGTACGGTTCATGTGAGTTGCCTAAAGATATGTCAGAATGGTCTGATGAGCACAAAAGAGACATAATGATAATTCTTTGCTTTTAAATCTTCCATTTCAAGGATTATATCTATGATATGAATGACCAAGGTGGGATTGACTGGGATGAAATGAGGCGATACATCGCCACCCTAAAGGTCAGGAGACTTCCTCCTAGACCACAGTTCCAACAACAATAGCCTCAACAACAACAACCACCACAGCAACAACAACAGCCTCAGCAGGCCCTACAATAGCCACCAAACATGGGCATTATTCAGAACCCACTTTCGAAGCACCAATAACCCAACCATCAGGTCAACCCCATCTCTTCCTTCTCGAAAGTTGGAAGAGGGTAGGGCTGGCATACGAGCCGCCAACCACATTCCTAGCCAACCTCCATGCCTTATCCAGCCAACACCTCTCTCTCCCCGACCCGCATCACAACCTATAACAAGGTCTCCCTCATTCCCATAGCTATCACGTCGTCTCATCCACACTCCGACCACTAACTCCACGCTAATCCACTAGCAAACACCCTTCACCAGGTCCCCTTTACCCTCAAAGCCTTTCATCCTCTCTCATCCCTCTACTTTACCATCTACCTCCACTTTACCTCCACCCTCACCCTCAAAACCTCTCATTATCTACCGTCCACCTGAGGCCCCGTCTAGCACCGCCATGCCTCCGCCCTCACCCTCAAAACCTCTTATTATCCACTGTCCATCTGAGGGACCGTCTACCTCCTCTATGCCTCCACCTAACAAGCCCCTCATCCAGGTTCACCAACCCATCGTTACCCCTGCTCCACTAACTATCCCTCCACCACCACCATTTGAACCCCTTCTTAAACCCATAATCAACCCCATAGAGATGCAAAAGCCACAGGCTATGGTGCTCCGGAGTGGAAGGATCTTCCACCAGGTTTGCCCCCATAACAGTCTTAATAGGAAAGAGGAACTGAAGAGCAATTAGAGGAATCCACCCCAGGGACACAGTATGACCTGTTGAAACATTTGGATAAGACACCGACTATTACGCCCCGAGCGTAAAAGATTACCCGGGGGTGTCGTGACTAGTCTATATCAATCATGTCAATCAGAGCGTAGTGCATTCATCACAAAGACAGAGCGTGCAAGATAGCAATAACCCAATCCTTTATTTAGACATAATCACATTTCTTCCAAATAATATGATGACTAAATAAGAAGAAAATTACAACGTTTGACTCAAGAAACAAAAGAGTAGACAAGACTATGGAACGCTAGACATGTGGCTAGCTCTAAGACTTCACTCTTGCTCATCCGCATCCGTGTTAGGTTTTATTACCGGACTTACTTGAAAAAAGAGGAGAAAAACTATATGAGTGAAAACTCAGTAGGTGCTAATTCTCAAATACTAGCATTGCTTTAAGTAAATTATAATTTGAGGCTGTTACGAAAATAGCCCAAAAATCTTCTGTAAAAACTCAGAGGTAGAAAAATTTATGTTCTCTTTTTCTTTCTCCATTTCTCCCGGAACACAAAGGGTTTGGGATGGTTAGGAAAGTCACGAAGTCTGTACTATTGCCATCGGAAATCAAAGAAAATTGGAGAGTGTAGATAGAGAAATAGGGAAATTTTCCTCTCGAAAAGATTAACAATGATCGAGATTGTCGGGAGTAGAAGAAGATGAAGTAATACGAAGAATTACTCTAAAATCATGAACTCCTTCCCCTCCAACCGGCTAGAGAGCAAGTGCTTATCCTGGTTCACATCCTTTTAATCCCTTCGAAACAACACGAGAAGACGCAATTAGAACAACTAATAGTGCAGTATATGTCCTAGTGAAAGAAACTAAACATGCAAGTGAACAACGAACCTGGGGATGAACCCCTTGGCAAAGGATAAAACTAAGTACGCTAGTATTGTAATTGAGGAGGGTAAAATTAGTCCGGTCCATGTAAGGCACATTTCCGTTAGGTCTGATTTGACCCAAAGTCTACAACGCATCTAATAGGCCCCGATAGCCGCAATCCGTAGCGGACAACTCGAGACGGATAGTCCTCGGATTCGTCAGTGCACGAAGGGCATCAACCCAGGCGTAACAGTAGCCGAATGACCCTTGGACGACCGAACGTTATCTCCCACGATGTCGACCTCAACCCTACCAAGGGTAAGCACGCCCCACGTGTTGGCACGATGTAGTGGTGCAAACCAAGATTCAAAGGGAGGGGTGAATGAATTTCCCTCTTAAAACTTGATCAACTTAAGTCTTAGCCTAGAGACTTTAGACTAATGTGGAATTAAAAGCACTCAGGAACGTAGGTAGAAACGTGCCGAACATACATCTAACGGTTGACACATTGGAAAGCAAATCATAGTACATAAGAACCTTTTAAGTGGTTCGGTCCTCCAGACCTACATCCACCCCACACTCAATCCAGAGTGTAGATTACTGCTGACTCACGGCTTGAAACTACTGGGACTCACAGTTTGCCTACAAACCGCTGCGCATCACAGCTTGCGTCAGCTGGGCCTCACAGCTTGCCAACCACTGGGCTTTACAGCTTTGCCGACTGCTGAGCATTACAGCTTAACTATCCAGAGGAATCCACCTCTGCTACTGGGCCTAACAGCTTATGCCACCGCTGATACACAGCTTAGAAGAAATATAAAAAATGGAAAAATAAGAATGATAGAAATCAACAATAGAAAGCTGAAATTAAAGTTCAGAAAATGTAGCTCGCTATGGAGCAATGTAGCTTGGATCTGATCCAGAAGCTACAGGTCCTCTTTCTATGGAAGGACATAAATAAAAATAAAAGTACATAAAGGCAAAAATAAAATGGGGATGCCTGGACTCGATTCCCATCACTGTCTGCCACCAGCGACTTGTTGGGGACAGAGCTCCTGGCTGGAATGTCCGCTGGGGATGGGACTAGAGGCGTTGGAAAGCCTGACGTTTTATCTTGCTCCTGGAAGAAACGCCGTCTCATTCTGATCTCAGATGCACCGATTACGATAGATTCGATAGAACTGCGCCGAGCGTCTCTACTGCAGGCCAGAGAGTGATTGGACGAGGCTGTACTCCCAGCTGGAGTATCAGATCGAGGCGGGACTAGGGCCGATTGAAATAGGACTAAGCCTAGTGTGCTTACACCAAAATTCTCTGCCAGAATCACCCAATCACGCCAGTAGTGGCTTCTGGATGTTGACTGGGTCGATCTAGTTGCAGGGACAGAATTCTAGACTGGATCCTCCAGTGATGTAGCTGTCCGATCCGAGGCCAGAACATGGCGGGGCTAGAGTCGTCATGAAGAGGGCTGTCACAGGGATCTTTCAGAGCTATAATGGCCCCATTCTGAGGTGGGAGACACCAGTACTGATGATTCTTGTGAAGTCATGCTTCCCAGGATGCCAGCCGGACAGGGAAGACTTGTTGGGGGTGTAACTCCCAGTGGAAAAATCAGAATGAGGCAAGACCAAGCTTGACTGAAAGCTGACTGGCTTCTGATGAATTGCTGTAGAGGGCTCGGGCAGAAGATGACAGCAGAGACTGTGGTGCTTCCTGTGGTGGACTGCTTGTTTTGGCCACCAATAATTTAGACTACAAGACTGGTTCAACTTGCCATCGTCGGTGCTCTTGAACGGGAACTCCAAATGGGTCGGGGCCAGCTTTGGCTGAAAGCTGGGTGACCCTAGTGGGGAACCTCCAAGGGTCTTGATCAGAAGGTGGGGGATGGGGCCAGAGTAGCTTCTGGAAGTCAAATAGGTCACTGTCTAGACCTGACTTGCGCAGTCGAGGGAGAATGGCTCTACTGGCAACCCAGATGTCGGATGGATGCGAGACCACCTCGCCTGCGAAGCTACTTTGAAGAACTTTCCTACAATATAAGATTTGCCACTGGATTCTTCAAGGAGACAACGGGACAGCCATTGCAACTAGCAGCTTCTCTGCTACCTGTGAACTGGAATGAAAGGGTGGACATAGGTGATGGAGGAATGCGGTAGATGGGAAGAGAAATGAGGTGGATGTGTGTACGGGCAACCCCTGGCTGTGAGGGGGTCTAGGAGGGGGTGTTCCAAGGTGTGGGAGGGATAGAATGGGGGTTGGAAGGGGGTCTAGCAGGTGGAGGGAGGGGGAGCTGCGATAATCAATTCCAGCATAGAAATTTTAGCGGGCACCATATCCAAATGGTGTAGCAAATCATACTATGTACCCGATAGCAGATCTGCCTCTTCCTGATCGGCAGCTTGTTGTGAGGATTAGGGATTGGGTGTAGATGCACCAGTAGTTGGATATCTTTGATGAAATAAATGCCTGCTCCGTAGGGCAAGGGTCTGAGCCAGCATGGCATCGGATGGGCTCATGACAAGCTGCTTAATGGGCCCGATGGGGTGGATAAATGGCATGACAGAGGTGGTAGGAGTAGTGGCGGAGATAATAGGCCGTGGAGGGAGGATAACTGGCGAAGAATTAGATGGAGGGGTAGTGATGATGGGTGCGGGCATAGTGGTGGAGATGACAGGCCATGGAGGGAGGGTAACTGGCGAAGGGTTAGATGGAGGGGTAGTGATGATGGGTGCAGGTGCTGGCGGTAGGGTGGAGATGGGGGAAGCAGATGGCAGGATAAGGGGTTTAGTGGATGCAGGGGATGGAGGGGTTTGATAGTTAAGCGGGAGGATGATAGGGGTAGGAGGCGAAGCGGGGTTACGGTAGGAGTGGTGGAGGGCCATGAGCCGCTGTGTTGAAGCCTCGTCGTCATAAGACCACCCGACGTCAGGGGCCGGGGGTTGAACAAGATTAACCTGAGCCGGTGCCGGCGGCTGAGGTTGCGGAGCGGACGGATGGTTTGGCATGGGGTTTTGGTGGATCCCCAAATCCTGAACGGTCTGCTGCTACTGTGGTTGTGGCTACTGCTACGGCTGCGGTGCTTATTGCTGCACTTGCTGTATCGGTGCTTGCCTTCTCTTTTCTTTAATTTCCATAATGGCCTTACGCATCTCGGCCCAGTCAATGCGCTGCCCTTCATGCAGATCATACACCAAATCTCTGAACTGAAAACATCCTTCAATAGTGTGCCTAGGTTGCCTATGGAACATGCAATATTTGGATTGGTCAACAGCCGGGTTCCAGTTAGGCCATTCTGGAGGGAGCTGGATTGCACTCACAGACATGAGAACAGAGAAAATGTCCGTGAAGGACTCGGGCAAAGGAGGATATTGCGCTCTTTTTGGAGCCAGACGTTTATTGGTATAGCCATTGGGTGGAGGGATGTTGTGGTATTGCGGGGGTTGTTGTGGCTCTTGTGGAGCAGGAAAAGCATTTTGTGGAGCAGAAAAGACAGGCTGGGTGCTCTGTGGAGCAGGGAAAATGGGTTGGGAATTTTAAGGAGTGGAGATTTGGGGATTGCGTGGAGTCTGAGGAAAGCGAAGTGGAGCGGACTGGTTGGGTAAGGGGAAGGCAACAGCTTGTACCTGCTCATTGGTCTGGACTCCTTCAGTCTTGCACTGATGGATATCCAAGTCTACTCGGAAATAGTTTGGCGTACGCAGTTGCTCGAGGACGCCACCGAATTATCGAAGAGGATCTGAGGAAATTTCAAGGCAACACTTAACAAGAAGGAACCTGCCACAAGCCCGGGAAAATTCAAAGCAACATTCAACAAGAAGCGGTCTTCCACTGGAGGGGAGTCCTCCAAAGGGAAGAAATTTCAGAAGAATGACAGGCCTTTTACCGCCCCCGCACCTACAAAGAAAATTTGTAGATATTGTGATAAATCTGGCCATAAGACCGAGGAATGCTGGAGGAAACTAGGAGCCTGCCTCCGATGTGAGAACTGAGAACATCGGATCCCTAACTGTCCGCTGATGAACGAACAAGCCATTAAAGAGGAGAAGTTCCCGGCTAAGAAGCAAGGCCATCTGCAAGCTCTCCAAGAGACGGAACCAACAAAAGGAGGAATCGTGGAAGGTACACTAACTATTTACTCTAAGAATGCTAAGGTTTTATTTGATACTGGAGCAACACATTCCTTTATTTCCAAGAAATTTGCTGCTATATTCCCTATGGAACCCGAATGGTTAGACATAGTCATATCTACACCTATCAGGAAAAAGGCCGACCTTACACATCACTACCCAAACTATGAGATTATGGTTAAAGGAAACAATTTACCTGCCGACCTAATTTGCCTAGATATGGAGGTGTATGATGTCATACTAGGTGCAGATTGGTTATCCACACACCAAGTAACTGTTGATTGCCGGAATGGTAAGGTAACTTTTGTGGATTATCCGGAATTGGTATACATGAGCCCTCGGACTAGATCAGCCCTCCGAGCTAGTAAACTTATAAGCAAGGGATGTATGGCTTTTATCACCCTTGTAACTGCCACAGACGTCTAGGAGCCTAAGCTCGAGGACATCCGCGTAGTTCGGGATTTTTCTGACATCTTTCCAAAAGAATTGCCCAGCTTACCCCCGGAGCGGGAGGTGTCATTCACCATTGACCTGGTCCCTGGTGCTGGACCTGTTTCCAAGCACATTATCGAATGTCCCCTGCTGAGCTGAAGGAGCTAAAGGAACAACTGATGGAGCTATTGAACAAGGGTTTCATTCGGCTGAGTACTTCCCCATGGGGAGCACCTGTGCTATTCGTCAAGAAGAAGGACGGATCGATGAGACTCTGCATCAACTATCGACAGTTAAATCACCTTACACTCAAGAACAAGTACTCACTGCCGAGAATTGATGAACTGTTCGATCAAATATCTAGAGCTAAATATTTCTCCAAGATCGATCTTCGTTCGAGTTATCACCAACTGAAGATCAAAGAAGAAGATATTCATAAAACTGCGTATCATGGACTCTCAGTTCATAGTGGTGGTAATTCGATACTTAGTAACGAATTATTGGCATTATGGACTCTGGGACATTACACGCAGACCACCATCATGCATAGCAAAAGCTTCCAGTCGGGCGTGACACGACCTTCCATCAGTGCCATTTGATATACCGAAGGCTCGACTAGGCAAGCACGCATTAATGTGGCAGATATGAACATATACCTATGCACGATGCATGTATTGACAAAAGTATGATAAAGATAGTTTAAACATAGACAGTTTCTTCTTCTTTTTTTATTTGACTTATGGTTGGTTATGTTCATTAGCCCTTGTCATAGAAGGCGAGGGTTAACCCGAGGATGTGTGAGGGGTTTAAACGGTGCCAAGAGGGTAATTTATTCAAATCCGGCACGGTTGGGCGTAGGTGAAGCCTAATATGGCGCGGGGGCAGTGTAGGTGATGCCTAATATGGCGCGGGGGCAGGGTAGGTAAGATGATATCTCGGCGTGGGGTGGATAGATGGGGTTACACGGCGTGGTCAACCCGGTGCGTGCCGAATTAGGCCGCGTCGGGTGGGAGAACTTGGGAAATCGGTGGGTTTGGGTGTGAAGTTAAAGCGACGCGGTGGGGTACCGCGCTGGATTAGGGCGCGCCACATTAAGGCCGCACCGAATTAGGCCATTTTCAATCTATTTTAGCTATAGAGTTGTTTATTGGCATTTTGATGTTAATTGAGTTAAATTAATGAGTGAATTCAAGTCCTGAATGCCCTGGAAACGGAGTCAAAGCTCGTGCGAGGTTCATACTCGAGCATGAAAACTTGTTGCTGTGAGAGCAGATCTCATTAAGCCTGAATTGTGAAAGCAATCAGTTAATTTGGTCTGGTGAAATTTGGGCAGCATCTCCCCATACCCAGAGGGTCACGGGGGAGAAGCGGAGGCATACCCACAGAATTAGGGTAAGCTCCTTAATACCGGGTGGCACGACGGTGGTCGGTAGACCCAAATGGATGGAAAACCCTGAGGGTTAGCCTATGAGGGGCACCAGTATTCCATGGGCCAAAACATGATTGGAAGAGACGACCATTAAGGGAGGAAACCCCGAGGGCTAGCCTACGAGGGGCACACAACCCATGGTCGCCACCAGTCCCCTTAAGGGCAGTGGATTTAATGTTGGGCCATAAGCCCTATTGTTATTCACCCCCTGGTGGCCCATAAAGGTGCATGCCATCGAAGGACATGACCTTATGATCCGGTGGTGACTCGGAGGAATGTTCCCCCCTCCCTCGATCGTAGGACTATTGTCTTCAAGACAACAAAACATGATAATGCAACCCGTATACAGGATAGAAGAGATATGAAAATCGCTATCCCTTGATCAATTTCAACCGGCACTCCAACCTCCCGGGTGAAGGAGTTGTTCCCTAATGAATGAAGGGCATTTTTCACTGCTTCGACATCCATCAACATCTTCACCTCAGGAAGATGCTTGGACAGTGGAGATGTGCTAACAGAGGATGTGCCATGAGTAAAAATTCCTTTGTCCTTGATGGTTACTTTTGTGCAGCTTTTATCCTTTCACTTTGTGAAGTCCTGTGCTCAGGTTGCCTAGTTCATATAGAACAAAACCATTGCGAACTCAAAAATCATGAAGATTTTGGTCTCTCATGTATCTAAAAACTTAGTATACTTTTCCTTTTCCCTTTATCTTCCCTTTGGTGACTGTACTCATTGCCAGCCAGCCCATAAGCTCTATGTTCAAATGGTGAAAAATGGGTATTAAGTTAGGGACAATGTGCACTGAGGAGAAACTGGAACTTTGGCAGTAATACGAAAGCAAACTCCTCTTTGTGGAGAGTCATATTAATGCTTCAACTTGATGGGTTTGAAACTATTACCCATCAGATAGTATAACTGCATATGCTATCTGTCTTCTCTTAGACTTCACATTTCAAACATTGCCATGTTATTCGTTAGGCATGGGTTTGATTGCAAACTTATTATCTGTCATTTATCCCCAGAAGTTATTGCTTTAGATTGCCCAAAGTTTAATTACACGTTTTGCAGCTCTTGTATCCTCAAAAATTCCATATATGCTCCCTGCATGTGATTATTCCAGGAATTTATCCTTCGCTAGTCATATTTACATATTGTTTAGGTTTTTTGAGTATGAACTCTGCTTTTCTCTTGTAATAGGTGGGTGACATTGGATTATGCATTATATTGAGAATCCTCCACGTGTGAAAATACTGCAAGAAATCTTTTGCTGGTTTTTATAGTGGCTAGACTATGTTGTTTTAGTAGATATTGGTGGTTTGCTTAAACCTTGTCTTTACTGATTAGAATTCTATAATGGACAACTTTTCTATGAGTCATTCACATCCGGAATGAGGACAGGTTCTCCAACCTCATGATGATCTGTACATTGACATAAGTGTGTCATGACACTAGCTAGCATGGTATCAACAATTCAGATGCTATCCTTACACTGATCTAATCTGGAGGGATGACATGATGATGATGATGAATCAGCTGAAACAATCCATTCTACCATGGTAAATCCTGCAAAGGGGTGATCTTTTATTAGAGAAAGTTATGGTCTTACAGTCCCTCTCAAACGGTGATTTTGAGCAAAGTACGATCTTTAGAGTTTTCTTTCAACATCCTCTAACCTTCATATCAACATTCTGTTCTGAAATGGAGCAAAGTATGATCTTTCGATAAGCACGGATATTTTGGGGTCCAAGTTGAGTAATAAAAATAGCCCTTAAGCCATCCATAAATTAGTTAGCCTTTAATAGATTAGTGCTAACCAGGTGAGGAGCATATGGTGCCAGCCAAGAGAATTGAAGTTCGTACTCCACCACAGACATCATTCCTTGCCCTAAGGAGGTAAATTTCACAGCCCTTCTCTCCTTGACATGTTCAGAGAAGTACTTTGCTTGGAAGAGTGTAAGAAACCCATCCCATGTAAGTTGAGCATGTGGGGGTTGTGCCGTGGTGGCCTTCCACCAAGTATGCGCATTGATGCGAGATGGGATGCGACTCGAGACCAATTTGGAAGTGAACCTTAGAATCTAGGCAAGCTCGCGACTTGTCCCTAGCAAGAGAAGCATGTGGATCTGCACGGTTGAGAAACCGGTAATGAGTCAGGGTGGTCAACACTCCTTCGTGCCCGGATCGGGTCACGGGATGGGTCACGCTCTCACTCTCATAGTGATGATAAAAATTTATCAAGCTAGACATCCTATCACTCACTAGCAGTGGCAAATAAACACATACGAAGTAAGTAAATGCCGAGGGAAATAGAGGCGATACCTCCACGCTCCGGGCGTGGGGAAGACGATCCCGGCCAAGACCCGTACTCCCAGTATAGTAAATAAGTAATAAGTACAATAATGAATTTTACTGCCCACTCTACGTAGGGAGGTAAAAGGCTACACATGGGACCTGGAAGTATCGAGCTCGGGTTGACGAGTAGCGTTCTGGGTATCTTCGTCGGTGCTAACACGTCGCTACTCGGTGCTGGCCAGATGGCGCGTGCTGACAATCATGGGAATCACGCTCCGGTCGGGAGGCTGATCAGGTTGGAAGTGGTCTCATTACGAAGAGGACTCTTGGAGGAATGATCCCTGTGAGGCGATCGTACAGGATCACCTTGTGAAAGGCGAGGCGGCCTGATTTGTGAGGTGTTGCTAAGTGTTGTCCCGAACTTGTTCTGCAGTTTCAGAACTATGTGACCCTATGAGAATAAATGTTGCGATCAGATCCGATGTCGAATCGACGTAAAACTGGCTCCATTGCATAGCTCCTTCAAAGATCTATGAATACCTTATGTTACAAGAATTTTCCTATTGTTGTATTCTCCATGGTTGAATTTAGAATAGGTAGACTCACTGACTTAGAACAGATTAGGCAGGTTGGGATCTACCTGATAATGAGGTTTGACTGAAGCACAAACAGTGGATCTGTGACTTTGGAATTTTATGGGTGATAGAGGGGAAAGTGAGGATCATGAACAAATATTTTCGTAATTTTTGGAAGTGGTTTGAAGGGTGGAAATGAATTTATGATACGCCCTTAAAGGCAGGGTTGAAGAACTGGAGGGCCACCTTACTGCCGCTAGATCCACGCTGGCCGAAGCCATGTCAGACTAGGGGATCATGTTTCAAGACCTCCGTAAGTCTCCATGAGTCTGGGATTTCCACTAAGACACCGAGCTGGTTGTACCCTCAAAGCTCATTTGTCTAGAAAGTACTCACTTGACCGACGTTTTTCTATGCTCTGGATAGATAGCGGCCATCAGGAGATCGTCACTGTCAAGTAGCGACCTTCCCGCGACCACGTTCTACCAGATTTCACTATTGCATCGACTCTTTCTTTCTCTAGCGTCGACTCTACTTGATTGCAGCCATCTCAGGACCGCCACCCTCGGGTTGCGGCGAGGCTGTGAATGCTATTTCAAGAAATGGCCCTGGCACGACTGTTTTATGCTCTAAAGTGTTTAAACCCGAGGTTTGACCAATAGGTTGATTTTTCTATGTTGCTAGATGGTCTATTGATTTTCTAGAATCTAACATCTTGTTTAATAAGTTATTAATGAAATATGGAAGTTAATGAATATACTGTTATGCTGCCCGATTCCTCCCGTGGCATGACCTTGTCCTTAATTCGTTCTTTGAACTCTCATGATCATATTTGGTATGGATTCCTCCCGTGGCATGACCTTGTCCTTAATTCGTTCTTTGAACTCTCGTGATCATATTTGGTACATTCTTACCTTAATTTTCTCATCATGAGCTTATTGTTTGACTTGTTAATTGTTGGCCATACTTTGTTGATACATTTCGTGAAAGTAGCTTGATTCATAACTTGAAGATGCAAGATCAGACACAGAGAGTGTCCAAAGGCTCAATGAAAGCCCCCTCGGTAGAGAGCCGGTAACATACTATTAACCATAGGGTATGATGAACACTGGCATCACATTGCGTCAGGAGTACTTTTTTTTATAAACGGGTGAAATCCACGAATCTCATGATTAAATTTACATGATTACTAGTTACATGACTTTCTCGTGCGTAACCTACATGGTTATGAAAAGTACATTCTCGTTACATGCTAGTACATTCTCGTTCATGAAAGGCCAAACTATAATCATGCTTGATCAATCTTGTTCACATAATCTTGAACTATCTTATTCCTGTTACTAGTCGTTAGGTTGGTGTTATACACATGATTATTCACATTTTTATTATCTTACTTTCTAGAGCAAAAATGTAATTACTTAAATATTACCTTCATGTTGATACGAAGATACCTATTGGGTAAATGCGCTCATTTCTGTTGCGTCCCCAGGTTTTGATGATGACACACCATGAATCATTATTGGTGGTCTAAGTTTAACTCCTAGCTATCTGTCTATTTGAATTGCAGAAGTGTTCTTAAGACAGGTCGACGGTGGATTTACATAAGTGTCGACACTACAGTTGAAGGCAGACAGAACTAGAAATGGTTTGTTCAGAGTGTCGACCTCACCAGTTTATGGTGTCGACACTATAGAACAATCATGAAAGTATCTTGGTTCTATCTAGGTTCTAGTATGCTCAGAGTGTCGACACCACCAGTTAACAGTGTCAACACTACAGTTCAATTGTGACATAAGTTCGGTTCTATTTGGGGATCATGCCTCGACACCAAGAGGGCCAAGTGTTGACACTGCAGATCAAAAGGCTTGCATCTATCCATGACGGTGATACAAGTGTCGACCTATAGGGACAAGAGTGTAGACACCATAGTGAAGCACTTAACCGCTCCTCCAGGATTTCAGCGAGAAGTGTCGACACTTCACTTGAAGCGTGTCGACACCATATAGTTCGTGCGGTTTGGATCTATTTTTGATAATTACCTATTTCAAGGATCCGCAAGCAATCATTGGGATCCTGTTCGTACGAGGAAGGTGCTTCTGGAAGGTTACTTTTTAGAAGGAATCATTTGCTGGCACTGGCATCATCTAGAAGTGGTCCCCATAGTAGATTTGATTCTCTTTTGCTCACGCACATGGTGTGCACGAGAGAAGAAGACAAGAGAGAAGCAGAACGCAAGATATAGAGAACAAGGAGAGAGACGCCCACGGGGGATAGCTTGAGGAAGTAGTTTTCGAAGCCTCATTTTCTCTAGAGGGTGAAGAATAGGTTGCAGAAGATAGAAAAGAGTAGGAGATCCTCAACTAAGAATCTCGTCATCCTATTTTCCAAGTAAGATAGCACTATGGTGGACTCCTCATCAGTTCCTGTAGTCCAGCCAACAGAGGAGGTCCAATCTCAAGACTTCTGCGCCGCTGTTTGAAGATTCATGGTGCAACCCTTCGAGCTCTTGGTGAAGAGACCACAAATCTAGAAGCCGCCCAGAGCATCATCCAGTCTACAGATAGGACCTTTCTTATCCACTCTCATTGATACACTTTGTCTGTTCTGTCAAGTCTTTTCTTTTAGTTCCTTTGTTCTCTTTTAGATTCAGACATTCTGTATTGTTCCCTACCTTGTGAGTAGGAAGATAGACTGAGTGCAGTCTCAGATCTGTGGGTTTGGGCCTTGTGTGCCCGCAGGCTATTTGTCAGCGGTTTGGAGAGATTTCTCTCTGTTTGAAGCTGTGAATCAGGTGTTTGGTGCTTGTGCACTAGTGAAGCCTCACTCAGTTGAGTGAGGGGTGGACGTAGGTATCTATATAGAGATCGAACCACCTTAAAAACTATGTCTCTTTGGCTTATGTGTGAGATTGTTATTCGCTAGATGCTTGACTAGGGTCGTTCTTCAATCTTTCTATTTGCATCTTGTGAAATAGGAGCATTCAATCTTCCTTCTTTGCTGTAGTAGTTTTTATCTTTAGCGTTTAGCAAAAAGAAAGGGGCTAATCTATTCACCCCTCCCCTCTAGATCCACCAATCCCATCTATCACGTGGTATCAGAGCCAATCTCTCAAGATGTGGTCCAACAACCTTGAGAGAAATGGTGGAATGGCATTTAAGGGTCTCATGCCCAAAGGGCATACTATTAATAGACCACCCTTCTTTACTGGGTCTAACTATCCATACTGAAAAATCATATGCAGGTGTTTATCTGCACCTAGGATCATGAAATCTGGTGAGTTGTAAGCAGGGGTCCCTATGAGCTGCCCGAAGATGAGGACACTTGGACCTGTGAGCAAATCAGGAGATCAACACTAAACTGGGGTGCCAAGCACATAATGTAGTGCTCTCTCCACCCTGTGGAGTTTTCAAGGGTATCAACATGTGCCACAATCAAGGAAATGTGGGATCGTTTAGAGGTAATTTATGAAGGCACATCCCAAGTATGTGAAACCAAGGTAAATATGTTGATTTCAGAGTACGAAAAATTTAGAATGAGGCCAGATGAATCAATATCCGATATGTATGCTCACTTGACTCTACTTACTAACAGTTTGACTAAATTAGGAAAGAGTTACCCAGAGTAGGAAATAGTAAGGAAGATTCTCAGGTCATTAACCTCGGCCCGGCATACGAAAGCTACAGTGGTTGAAGAATCCAAAGACCTGGCAACCACTAAGGTGGAAGAACTCATAGGGTCTCTAATGGCCTATGAGATGAATCTCAAGAACAAGTAATGGAGGTGAGCAAGAAAAAGCCCTTAGAGGTGACGTCGTCCCACGTCAATCATCATCTCCGAGTGCCTGTGTGTTTCTGGTGTCGGCACCGTTGCAGGGAGATGACACATAGTAGCGGTGTCAGAATCTTCTGACTCGAAGGCGGACTCCATGGATGTGGAGCGGCTGATTCTTTCTGATAGAGGGCAATTTTCATTCGAATGCGGCCAAGGCTACAGAAGAGACTTCCCAAAGGAAAAGCACCTAATGACTTTTCTTGATCGCTTCAATCTTATGGGGAAGCGAGACATTCTTACTATTCAGATTGCTAAGCACAATATACTCTTCGGCCGAGATAGCATTATCAACTCGGTAGTGAGGAGCGAGCCGATTTATTTCCTGGGAGAAGCCCACGAGTGGGGAGCCGTCGCCGGTGTGCTAGAACTAACTCCTAATCAAGGGTTGCTAACTCGAGCCCCAAAATTTACCCCCATCAAGTGGGATTTATTAGCAGGGAATCTCCACAAAGAGAGGAATATATTTGGCCTTTTCCTCGCCCCATTGAAGTGGGGGTTCAGAGAAGAATCGTTCCTTTTGGATTGTTTAGCGACCAGGTTCAAACATTAGATCATTGTTGGCTAGTTCGCGGATTGTAAAGCCACTGATGCCCACGCCTTTCGAAACGGAGCCGTTGAATTTACGAAATACGTGCTTCAGCATTATTGTCCCATTTTGGTGAGAGCCGGAGTATATCAAAGCGTTTATGCTTCTCGCTTCTGGTACCCGATTTCGAAGGGTTTGTGCTGCAACATGATAGAGGTGTTTTGCCCTGAGTACAACACATTTTAGACAGTAAAAGGGGAGACTTCTTTGGACTTGTGAAGCTTGCTTTAGCTATCTGGTCTCCCTATCGATAGTGAACCGTACGAAGAAGTATGCTGGCCAGACTGGCTTAAAGATCGCACTGACGGTGAAGGCCGATATTACAGTGGGTATGCATATCGATACCACATGAAAGTTTATCGGACCCTGTGGCTGTCTATTCAGGAAGTCCCAAAAACTTCTTCTTCCTGCATCCGTTCGCGCAAGGAAAGGAAGTGGGTGCAGGTGGGGCTGTGGCTAGAATATTTCTTTGGAGGTGAGGAGTGGTACAAAGACTTTCCTTCTGTCGGTGCAGCTCCCAGTAAGCTAAAGAAGCGGGCCCGCTGAAAGACCCATCTGTCTCCTTCTCTCCTCAAGGGGCAGCTAAGCGGCCCTAACCCGACGGGAGTAGACCCTATCACGCACTGTGCAGCCTATCTAACATATTGGCTATGTGCATTTGCTCTCCCATAGGGGGGTGAGATAGTGATTCGCACTGAGGCTATATACCCAGTGTGCTTAATGGCATGGGGCGTGAAGCTGTCACTCTACTCGACCGCTTTATGCTTGATTTACAAGATGTTGGGAGATCTTCATCATACACGTCTCCCCAGGAATCTCAGGAAATAAAAGGGTTGTGTTCAGTTAGAATACCTCGTACGTCCTTTGCCAATGGTGATCGATGGTCTTGATCAGCATGCCACTGGAAAATCTAGGAGTTGTGACGCATGTACGACACGTATCTATGGATTTTCCTCGCTGACATCCGGGTGAGGTGAGTTGTGCCACGTGTAGGGGTTAGGGGGTTGTTTTCTTTGATAATCCATGTTATGACCTCAGTAATGGATGGGGTCTATTGGCTGCTTAGACACCGTCATTGCATTTTTCTCCTCATGACCGTGAGGCGATGGTGGGTGAAGCTAGGGAGATGTTGGTCCGTGTCGTTGGGAGGTAACACTACTCATGTTATGTATAAATATGGCGTCTACTATGAAGGTGTGGATCTCATCATATAACGCACCTCTTTTGCCGCAGTATGCTATGCGAAGGGTCATAGACGATTCTTGCGGGGGTATAGTTTTTGGCTAAGTTGATTGGTCAGGATTTACCGGTCTGAGCTTAAACTTTTTAACAGAGATATGTTCGTAGAGGCTGGGCTAGCATTAGGGTGTCCCGAGATTGGGCTAAAGCCTTCCTTTGTCCTAGGATCGAGTTGACGTCTTGTTTCTTGCTCGGGACTTGAGGCCGAGTCAATACTATAGGCTTCCCATGATGGCCCAAGGGTTGTGGGTTAAGTTAGTGTTTGAGCTCTCTCTAGTATCCAAAGATCGAGCTAACACTGCTCAGGACTCGAGGCTGAATTAATACTCTAGGTCTCCAATGGTGGCCCGAGAGCCGTGAGTCGAGTTACTTCTCTAGCTCTCTCTGATGCCCCAGGATTGAGCTAATGTTGGATTCTTGCTCGAGACTCGAGAATGAGTTAGTGCTCTAGGTCTCCGATGGTGGCCCAAGGGCCATGGGTCGAGTTAATACTCAAGCTCTCTCTGGAGCCCAGGGATTGAGCTAACGCTAGATTCTCACTCGTGACTCGAGTCCAAGGTCATGCCCCCAGGTCTTTGATGGTGGCCCGAGGGCCGAGGTGGTTTGATGGAGCTTCCCTCTCGATTAAACACTTAGCAGAGGGGCCTGCCTACTTCGTAGGGTGTGTTGGGCTTGACAGCATCAACTGGGCCCTTGGGTGCTCTAAGTGTGCTAGGTGGCCTTAGTGGTCATTTTAATTATGGCAGCCTTGATGGGCCAATGTTTGGGATTATAGACTAGGCCGCACTACTGGGCTCAATTGGGAGGAGAAAACCCCCCCTCCACACTTGCGCCCCCTCACTCCCAAGTTAGAATTTTTCTTGAGAGTAGATTGCATGGTGTCATCATTGGCTAGAATGGCTCTGTAACCCACTCAAGGGGGCCATAATCGCCAGGGCGAGTTCTACCCGTGCAAGCCCGACATCTTCGCCGCCACGTACGACGAGGTGTCGGCATGAGCGGCGACCGCCCACACTTACCTTCTTCGGTGTAGGCTCTATGAATCCTCCCGGCATTGGCCGGCGGGGAGGAGGAGGGGGTGCACCGTCACCATCGTCGCCACCATCGCCACTGTCGCGGCCCCCTTCACCGCGAGCGCCTTCTCCATCACCACTGCCTTCTTCGTTCCTTTCTTCCTCTCCTCTTTCTTCTTCTCCTCTTTCTTCTTCTCCTCCTTCATCTCCTTCTTCCATGTCACCGGTGCGCTCCGTTGCCAGAGCTTCATCTGCAGCCAGGGCTTCGTCCGCCACAAGAGGAACAGCCTCCCCAGCGTGGTCTTCGTCATCAAGATGGACGACGGCAGGTGCCATCACCCATCGTCTATTGCTGGAACCTGAACCGTCGACATACTCCATAGTTTGCTAGGAGGATGAGAGGGTCACCGTCGGTGAGGTTGTAGAGCGGGGGGAGAGATTGAGAAGCAGAGAGTGGAAATGGAGGGAGGCGAAAGGGCAGAGGCTTAACAGGAAGTTATGGTGTTCGCGGTTTCAAAAGAAATAGCGACTTGAGGAAGGACGTTCTTCATATATTAAATGACCAGGCTCAGAGACGTTATATCAAGGAAATTCTTTTTTTTAGGAAATTGTGACAAATAGCGACTAGTCTAGAGGCGCTATATCATGATGACGCGGTTGTGCAAACAGGCACTGTATCTTTGCGTGTGTTGGGGAAATCAAGGTTGTCAGGTAATTATGTAGCTATCATTCATGACAGGCGACCATGTGAAGGGCGTTATTTATAGATGAACGACATCTTACAGAGGCGTTATTGGAATTTTGAATCTTAAAATAATAAAAAAGGTGCTAAAAGGTAGGAGAGAGAAGAGAATTAATGATAGGCGACTGTTTGAGGGGCGCTGTTTCTAGTGGCTCTGCGTGGAGGCGCTATCTCTAGCCATTTGGGTTCTATTTTATTTAATGGGATTAAAGCGCTGAAGCTAAAAGAATTAGCACCCATGAGAGGGGTGCGGCTCAGGGAATTCCCACACCCTGTAGCAGTCGCTATTTTTTCTAGAGCCTATGGTTTTTGAACAGAATCAAAGAATTTTTGACTATTTGATCAGTGGTTAAACATTTTTATCAATTCCGTTAAGGAAAAACACTTCTGTTGGCTCAATTGAGGAATCAAGCTTTTATTCATTCAAGAAATATTCTTTACATGTCTAATGAGCCACTTTAGGCCTCAAATTGCTAAGAGCTATTACATATGATTTCCATTGCTCTTTGCCTTCTTTCACTCGTTCCATGGTCGGTGCATGTTTCATACATAGTCTGTGCACATTTGCTCACACGCACTTGTCAGGTCTGAGCATGCTAGTACAAGGTTCGTGCTAGTTTGCATCTTGCACAGCTAAAGTCAGTGCTAGTTTACATCTTGCATAGCCAAGGTCTGTGCATACTTGCCATATATTATTATAGAGTCTGACCATGTTTTGACAATTAACTCTATAAGGTCTAAGCATGCTTTTCACTCTAACAATTATTTCTTTTTGATTGGCATATGATTGAGCGTCTGCAAGGCACGTGGCCTACTGTCTCCTTCCTCACGTGATCTTTAAGTCACGCCTGAAGTATGAGCTTGTGGGGGATAACAGAGTCAATGATTGGCATGTGATCCAAATGGAGAATATCTCTGACATTCTGCCACGTGGATCAACGCCCTAATCTATTCTTGACACGTGGCTTCTCTGGAAAAGGCTGGGACGTGCCCTACACACACCGGGCACGTGAGCTCATGGGAACCCTGTCTACAGCCCCATAAGAAGGCCACTCCTATGATCAAATGCGGTGACCCTAGTGTAGATGAAGGGTAAGAGAAGCTCGAGAGAAGAAAAGCAGAGAAGAGTCCAGAAGGAGAAGAGAAGAGAGAGTAAGAGAGAGAGTGCCACTTTCTGAAAGTAAATAGAGTATCGTAAGAGAGAGAGTGAGAAGGAGAAGAAGTGTGAGCAGTTGTCTCTTCCTGACCTCTAAATCAAATCCAGGGTCAGTTTGCTCTATTTGATGAACTACATTCTCTATCTTTCATCTGTGTGTTCTTTCATTTCTTTAGTTTTCTTTTCAAATCTATTGTAAACTGTGAATTAGCAGAGCTAAGCTGTATTGCTCAGCAGGCGAGGTTGTTCCTCGAATAGTAAGCTGTGAGGCTCAGCGGTTGTAGGGATTTCTATCCCCAAAGCTATAGATCAGCGGCATTCAAGCTGTGTGGTAGTAAGAAGCCTTACTCAGTTGGGTAAGGGGTGCACGTAGATCTCTGGATAGAGATCGAACCACCTTAAAAATATTTATCTCCTGTGTGATTGCTTGTGTGTCTTCTCTTTGGTAAATGAATGCTTAGGCTCGCCTAAATGGTTTAGCATGATTTGATTAGCTAATCATTCATCTGCTATTATGTTCCGATTGGTTTCATCTTGCGTCCTTAATCTAGTCACTACTGCTGGTCGGTTTAACGTGCTCTTGGATCATCTTTCTTCTGAATCAGTGTGCAAGTTCATAGCAGTTCTTTCTATTTCCGCACTAGTTATTTTAAACTACTTTGTTGAGTCCCGGAATGTGGCAATCAAGAGGGGAGGGGTGAATTGATGGCCAATTAAAAATCTAGCTATAACAAAAGCCTAGAGATAATAAGCTAGAACTGATAGGAGGTTATAATGGATCCTAGGTGCATAGAGCACATTATATAGAATCAGCGTACATCCATTCGAAAAATAGAGTTGGTATGAACCGACTCCGAGGACTTTTTCACTGGTGCCATTACCCATAAAAACTTTGTGCCTGCCTACAAGGATCCTATAGTATTCCACGAAGCCAGCTCAATCCATAGTTATATGTTTGGTCGCTCTTGAATCCACAATCTACACAATATTAGGATGAGCAGTTAAAACATGTGAACAAACATAAATATATGGAGAGCTAAGTACGTTAATTACCTTCTTCGGCTCATGACACTCATGAGCAAAGTGACCTCTCTTACTGCAGTTGAAGCATCTTACACGACTTTTATCTTTCTTTTTCTTCCCGCCACATCTTCCACGGCGGTGCTTAAAGGACTAGTTTCCTTTAGGGCTTGGTGTTCCTTGTAATTTTCTCTGTGGTCCTTTCCTGCCAAATCTGCGGCTGCTCTAACTGACATTGGCAGTGGCGCGATGTAAAATCTCGCGCTCAGCTTCTAGCTCCATATGACGAGAAATATCTGAAAAGTCCTTGATATTCTTGTTATGTGTTAGAATTTGTTTCATTTGGAACTACGAGTCAGAGAGAGATCTGATCACGGCCTGCACCTGTTGCTCGTCCGTGTCATGACCCGCCGCCTGAAAATCACGAATCATATGAGCCATAACACTCAGGTGCTCAGTCATCGTATGGCGCGTGTCTTTCCTGTAGGTCTCAAATTTTAAAACAAGAGCCCTCAATCGGGTCATAGATGTCCCCCCAAAGGTAAATCTCTACTGGTTCCACATTTTCTTGGTAGTACTAAAACCCTCAAACTCGTCAATGAGATCGTCCTCCATCGTGCTAAGTATAGTGAAGCGTGCACTACGATCTCTCTTATGCCAAGTCTTTTAGGTTTCTTGGTCTTGGCGATGTTGGGCATTGTTGCCCTCTTCGGGCGGTAACATGGTAATAGTAAGATGGTCGAGCAACTCTTGCTCATCTAGCAGGTATTGGATCTTACGGTGCCACATATCGTAGTTTGTGTCGTTTACTTTTTCACCCTTAGTGAGATCCGCAATAACATGTTTGGTGGCCATAACTATCAACCACTGTTCAAATAGAGAAAGTAAGCGACATCAATTCACACATCGTCTCAATTTGTTAACTGAAGTCAAACTAATTATATTAAACTTTCTTATACGGTGAAATCGAAAGTAGAGTCAGATAACTACAATTATCTTCCACTCACATAAGATCATTTAATAACCTTAGAATGACTTCGAGTAAATTCATAATTAATATCAGATAATCCGGTGTTAGAGCATTTCTTATTATTTTGTGATAATAAATGGCCCCTAAATTCTCTTTGTAGGATAAAATATTATTTTATTTAATAACAACCCAAATCCTGATTCAAAGTATACATCTATAGTCACACAATAAATTAGTTTATAGTCACAAAAGAAATAGGTTCCAATGCATTACATAAAAAGTAAGCATTACACATTCACATTTATACCACATTGAACTATATTTATATAAAAATATGCTCAAACATTTCCAGCCCCTTTTACAAACCGTTTAACTAAGGAACTCCATTGGACACAAAAATGCCAATCTGAATGTGGGGCAGCATACATACACTTGTTTAAATGTTTATACAAACCATAAGGATGTTAAAAAAAAATGTACCATTACAACTTGTTCACTAACATTGCAAGCTTTATTTTTGGCATAAAATACTATAGCGTATATGCTGGTTACAAATCATCATTGGATGCGAGTACCCACTTGACTTTTTCAACAAATATTTGAAGTCTATTTTGCAGCTTCCTAAAATATGGTTTATTTGCAAAAGGGACAACAAAAGAGGATGGCAAGGGGGAAGCTGCTCACCTCATAAACAACATTGGGCATTGGTGGCAACCTTTGCCATTCTCTTGACAGAGGGTCCAGAGCATGCCACAGGAGTTCATCTTCTTCAATTTTGTTAGAATGTCCAACCATTCCTCTATGAAATTTAGTTCTTTTCTCTAATTGGAAAACTTCACTACTTGTGATAGCAGCTTTCCGGCAATGGGTAACTAGTTTCAGATTCAAGTAGCAGATCGTAAGGACTCTTTCATGAATTTGAAACGAGATCTCATCAGAGAGGCTGGAAATGAGTCTTGAATTCACATCACTATACCTGGATGACATCCTTAGCCTCTTGCAGCCTTCATTTTGAGGAAGATCACACTGATCTCCCATGCTGGTCTTAGAACCTGTAAAGCTCGAGTGATCCCATGTGAATCCTTGTAGCTGCTCTATTTCAGAGGTACAACATACATGAATCTATAACAATCTCTTTGTCTTCAAAGAGGAACCAGGGCTCCAACCATTTCCTATTTCAGCATTACCTAATAAGGATATGAGAGGAAACAACACCAGAAACAACATATATGCCCGCACCAATACAAAGGAAGCTAAAAGATTAGATGATGGTCATATAGGACGTGTATAGGAAATGTATGACGACTTGTAAGTAGTTAAATCCCTGCACCATTTGGTTGGGATATTAGTTTGCAAAGAGCCATTAATATTGTAATTTGGTACATGAGGATCAGGGAAGGTGGTAACTGTAGGGACAAGAGAGAGTTAGTGATGCGGAAGAGAGTAAATGCGATGGAGTGATCGGAATGCGGGATGGAGCGGCGGTTTGAGCGTGGCATGGCGTGATCCCTCGGTGGATTCCGAAAGGCGTCGTTCATGTTCTGGGTGATTTTCGGCATGATTTAGTCAGTTCGACGTGTGAGATCTTTGGTGGAGGTAGGGGGACGGTTCCCCAACGTGCGTACTTTATTTTCTCATAGTTTTATGTTTTATGGTGCAAGAACGAGTGAGTTCTGACCCGTTGTAATTTTTCGAGGTTCGTAGGCTTCGACGAAAAATGACGACAATTTTGTGATCGGTTAGTGTCAATGGACTCCCTGGAACGTCAGCGTTCCATTGTCACTAATTTCATCTTGATTGGCGGTCCCGTTTGACTGTTAGGAGTCTGGGAAGTTCGGATGCTCCATTTGGGTCGATTTGGTAAATCGCCTGTTTCTCACCGTTTCTTAGCCTATCTGGCTCCAGATCGAGTCTATGGATTTCCCTGTGTGATTGTGGTTGTATCCCTTACGTTTCGTCATGAATGGGGCATGGAAAGTCCACGATCGGGCCAACCCCACGGGTTGCTCGCCGTGACGATTGAGCGGTCACACCAGAGATTGCCCAAGGTATGGGCGGCTAACTCTGGGCCGTTTATCCTCGTGGAGTCTAGGGGCTTGTGCGGCCACACGATAGACCGCACATGGTATGGGCGGCCAGGTGTGGACCATCTATTCCCCCCTTGGACGACCATCCCATAGCCGCCTGTCTTTCTGTTGGGTTGAGCAGCTTGCATCTGACCGCCCATCCCAGTTGACCCCTGGTCAACACTCGAGTGTCGATCGCGTTAGGCGGTCCGGTCAAGACCATTTTGATTGGCACTGAAGTAAGTCGGTTCCTTTAGGCGGTCCGATGAAGACCATTTTGACGAGGAACTAGACTAGGTCGTGGGCTTGAGCGGCCAAGACTTGATCGCTCATCCCCTTGGGTGGTCCTGCCCTGACCGTCCATCCTCTTTAGCTTTTAGGGGTCTGTCCGTTGTACGGTTGGTCACCAATCGTTCATCCCCTTGAGTGGCCACATTGTGACCGCCCATCCCTTTAGGTGTCTGACCCTTGAGCAGCCCTCTCTAGACCATTCATCCCTTGGGTGGCCCCCTTGTGATCACCCATCCCCTTGATGTTGTCTGTTGGCCGTAATGGCTTGTCTCGTGTTCATCTGTCTTAGGTTTGTGTTCTAGAGCGGTGTCTGTGTGTCAGTGATTTCTGGATAGGTTGGTTCAGGTAACTGGGTACGGTCTCTTCCCTGACTGTGACAGTTCCCTAATGACTCAATCTAGAACTGCTAGCATCCTTATCTCAGGTCACGTAGTGACTGTTCCTGGATTACCGAGAGGACTGATGATGTCAAAAGCCCACATGGAGAAAGGTCATGGGGAGGATACTGGATGAAGAGAGAAAGTACATGAATGGATTTTATCGGTGTGAAGTTGACACTTGACACACCTACAGACATAAACAATGCAATCTTCCTCCATGGTGGGCTAGTAAAAGCCCTGTCGAAGGATCTTCTTAGCAAGCATTTGGCTATTCACGGGGCCACTGCACACACCCAAGTGTGCTTCCTCAACATATTTCCAGAGCTCATTGTCATCAAGACATCTTAAAAGAACACCAGTAGGGCTTCTCTTATATAGCACTCCTCCAACCAGTGTGTACTTTTGGGCCTCTCTCCTTATGGCTTTCTTGTCTTCGACTGTGGCTTCTTCGGGGTAGGATTGATCTTTGCAGTATTTGGCAATTTCATAGAACCATGGTTTTTCCTCATCGGCCAGTTCTTCTTCCAATTCTGTCAACATGATTTCTCTCTTCTCAATGATTTCTCCCTCTTGGACCTTTCTTGATAATTTTTCCTTAATGCTTAGGAGGGAAGCATTTGGGACAGTAGGGGTGAGATGCTTGTAGATGGTAATAAACTGAAACCATCTACCTAGAGGGAACTTTAAAGAAGATACCAATGAGGCAAGGGCATCGACCAGAATTTTCTGGTCATGAGGGACATGGACAAAGATCAACTTGGTGAACAGCTTGGAATAAGCTGAAGTGAGCTCCTGATAAGGCTTGAGCTTGGGATCAAGGGTGCGGTATTTGGTAAGCACCTGGCGGAGAATAAGTTGACTATCACCTACAATTCGCAGCTCGGTGACACCAAGAGAATGGGAGGCTTCGAGGCCAGCTAGAAGGGCCTCATATTTTGCTACATTGTTAGTGACTGGGAATACGAGCTGATATGCCTATGGGATGGTGACACCTTCAGGAGACAGGAGGGCAATGCCGACACCTCTTCCTTAGGAATTCAAAGCTCCATCAATATATTGTGTCCATATGCGATCAGTCGATTAGTTGATGGACATTAGATCCTCATCTGGAAACTCTGATTGGACAAGATCAAATTTGGGGGCAGGATGGTAAGTGAGATGCTCAGCTATGGCATAGCCCTTAATCGCCTTTTACTGAATATAGGTGATGTCAAATTGGGAGAGGAAGCTTTGCCAGCGTGCTAGCCTATCAGCAAGAACGTATTTCTCCAGAAGGAACTTGATAGGATTCACTTGAGCGATCAGATGGACTTCATGAGACAAAAATTAGTGTTTTAATTTATGTACCACCCAGACAAGGGCGGCACAGGTTTTCTCCATAGCCGTGTATTTATGCTCACAAGGATTTAGAAGTCTGGTGTCTAGTCTTTTTTGTTTTTATATAGAGTTCTCCGGTGTTTTTTATGTGAGATTTTGTTTTGATGGCTCTCTCTCTCTCTCTCTCTCTCTCTCTCTCTCTCTCTCTCTCTCTCTCTCTCTCTCTCTCTTCTTTGTTCTCTATTGTGTTTGCCATGTATGAGCAATCCGGCTAGTAAGGAGTACGAGAAGTATTGTATTTGTCGCATATGAGCGATCCGGCCAGTAAGGAGTACGAGAGTGATCAAGAACAACAAATTGGTATCAAAGCTCGGTTCTCGTAAGCATCATTGCTTCTAGTCACCATCGAATAGTTGGATTTGTTTCCGGTCACAATCGGACTATTTTTTGAAAGTGAGTAGTACCATTAATATATGAAATGAAAAGAGAATGTATAAGTATAAGTAAAGGCTGTGAAAAACCCCCCAAAAAAGCCAACCCCAAAAACCTATACAACAAAAGGCCACACCTAGAAAGTGTGGAACACCCTAATCCCTCAAGCAATCAAAGAGAGAGGATGTAAGGGAATTCATATTACATAGAATAGCAGCTGATTCCCTAACGCGGTTACAAACAAAAGAAGCCACTGAGTCCTCGGCCAAAGACTCTCATAAAGATTTGATTGTTCCCCTTCCCCCACAACATTCAAAGAGTGGTATGAAGAATAAGCCACCACACAGTCCTGTCGCTCTTGAAGGGCCAAGGCCTATCCCAATGCTCAAGCAAGTGGTGAACATCATAGTGCTAGACAAAGCTACAGTCGATCCTCATGACAAGCTCTCTTTACACTCCCTATGAGTAGGAGCAACCGGTCCTCCTCACAATCGGACTGTTGGATTTGTATTTGGTCTCGATCGGACTGTTGAATTTGAGATATGGCCAAGACTGACCATCAGATCACCAATATGATCACGATCGGGCCATCGGATCGATGTATAGCCATGATCGGCCGTCGGATCGCTATATGATCACGATCAGATCGTTGGATTGGCAATGATCATAATAGACCATTGGATCTGAATACGATCATGACGGGCCATTGGATCGGCATATGATCACGATCAAGTCGTTGAATCAACATATGATCATGATCGAGCCGTTGGATCGGCGTATGATCACGATCAGGCCTTTGGATCGGCAAATGATCACAATCGAGCCGTTGGATTGGGGTATGATCACAATCGGGCCATTGGATCAACATTGATCTATTAGATCAACATATGATCACGATCGAGCCGTTACATAAACCAATTAGGTGTACAATGGACCAATTGGGCATAACGCCTCAGGATCATTTTTTATGTTAAAGTTTGACTGAAACATTATTTTATTATATCTATATCACTTTTTTAATTACACCACCGTTAAGAATGTCCCGGCAAATTACTTTGGAAACCTAGGACACCGAGACAAACAGGTAGTATATATAATATTTAAATTATGCACATGTATTCATATATTCAAATATGGACACTTTGGCCAATATGGAAGTGGTATAATTCTACGCATTGAAAACTGTGCAGATTTATTTATTAACATACAGATGATTGATACTTAGTGGCACTTGCACTTTATCATTTACGTGTCCACTACTGCATCGCACCACATGGTTTAATGGAAGGCCAGCCTGTAGTATGATTAAGATTTACTGCACATTAAGGCGTGCAGTATGTATTACTCATGAGATGGACAGTCCCAAGAACGTCAGCTTTAATTAACGCAATCTGATATATGGCAGGATATCCTGGCCCTGTTAGCGCGAGGATGTGCCTTATGGGCTACTGAGCCAATCAAATCCCTCCGTAATCCATTTTGTGAATGACCATTGGCGTCGTTTCGATCTTACATTGTCTCACTCCGAGATATGCAGTAAAATTAAATCGAGAACGTAAACAGTGAATAAATAAAATCTCAAACAAGCGAGATGATTAGAGCGTAACATTCACGCGTAAAAGAGTAAACACAATACTATATACTCTAAAATTTAATTTCTATTGAATAATAATCAAAAGTTACAAATGACATTTTGACTCTATTGACCTAACTAGACTCAAGTAAACAAAAGATGATATTGTATGATCGACTTCACTGCCTATTATAGTGAAGGAACTTAAATTACAATAAAACTCAAGACATTCTAACATTCTAGGGTTTCTGTTGTACATCATTCGCTCTCGGATCCACCACTTGAAAAGTCTGATTCCGACTCGCTAGAATTTCTTGAAAAAGATTAGAGAAGTAAGGAATGAGCGTACTCACCCAGTAGGTATCTTCGTATCAACATGATGACAATGTTAAAATAATTACATTTTAGCTCCATAAAAAGAGACAATAATGTTAGTGCGATAAAACATGCGAAATAAAATCAAAGAAACAACAAGTAGCAAGATATGAACAAGATAAGAGATATGGGAACATGATCAAGAAAGATTATAGTATAGCCTTTCAATAACGAGAATGTATTATCATGTAACGAGACTGTACTTTTCATAACCATGATAAGACTATGTACTAGAAAGTCATGTAACAAGCAAGCATGTCTAATTTTATAAGATTGGCTCATAGATTTTACCTGTTTATAAAAAAAAAGTACTCCAAGCGTAATGCGACGTCAGTAATTATCTTACCCCATGGTTAATAGCATGTTTCTAGTCATCGGCAGAGGGGGCTAGACTAGAGCCCTTAGACACCGTCTATACCTGCCCTTACATCTTCAAATTATAAATCAAGCTATTTCCACGAGAAATAATAAGTAGGTAAATAATATCAAGTCAAATAATAGTTTCATAGCAACAAAAACCAAGGAAAGAGCGTACCAAAATGAAATTGTGAGATCAATGATGAATGAATTGGACATTACGTTATGGAGGAATTCCGAAAGCATAATGATACATTTTCATAGTGTCATAGTTCATTAATGACTTAATGAATAAGGTGTTGGGTTCCAGATAATCAAAATATCACCTGAGAATAGAGCAAGTTCAACCCTTGGGTCAAACCTTGGGTTCGGCGACAAATTGACAAACTGCGGTCCAATGAGGATCGCTATATTGAGGTAGCAGTCAGGTCAAGGCCTCTATCAGGAGTGGAGTCGATGCAAGAGAAAGAACAGGTCGACTCAACTAGAAATTTACGGACTGAAACACGGTAGCGGTCACGGGCCGACCACTATCTTCAAGTAGCGATCGCCTCCTGGCTGCTATCAAACCAATTCATAGAAAATGCAGAAAACACAAAGTGCTCTCTAGGCTTTTGAGTTTTTAGGATACAACCAGCTCGACATCCAAGTGGGAATTCCAGACTCACAGAGTCTTACGGAGGCCTTGAAATAAGATCACCTAGTCTGACAGAAGGAATATCCGATGGAGAAGCTCTCAAGTCCAAGAGGTGTTCCTATCAAGTGCAAGTGATCTAATAGCAACTGTACCGGAGTACGGGCTATATGTGAAGTAATAAAATAGAAATAAGGTGAGAAGGGAACGCGCCAAAGCATAAATCAAAGTGTAGGAACTAGCATCAAAAACCCTTAAATACAAAACTATATGGTTTGGGCATAAAAATAACATACATGAAAATACACTTTTAAACCATACAACATTAACATGAAGTTATGCCATGATCAAGAATCATAATTAAATGAAATCAAGCTCAACTACTACCATATATAACAGGTATTTAATGGGCTGGATCTGGTTACAGAAACCAGAACGTGGTTGGTCGAAGATCGCTACTTGAAGGTAGCGGTCTCTACAAGACCACTATCTATCTGCATCAGACAGAAGCTAAAATCTAGTGTGCAGAGCCTATTCTAGGGCAATTAATGGATAAAAACTATTTAAAACAGAAAGATAAGATAGGATAGCATGCTTAGCTTGAGGTTAATGCATGGAAAACATGAATTTGATCACAAGTTCCTATCCTTTTATTAGTGCTGCAGGGATAGGATGCCATGGAAAATCTAACTGCGCAGTCATGAAAAAACATAAAATTCTCCATGGATAATGCATGAAATCGAGCAAGGCTAGAGGACTTTTATTCCTAACATGTTGTTTAAGCCAATTATAGATAACCTACCTCTAGTATGGTCCCTAAACTTCAAATTTCTCACCGGAAGAGGGTGTTGGTTCCTGTGCATCCTGCGTAGAAACTACTAATTCTGAGCACTCTAGCTCCTTAACCTCTTGATCTCCTAACACGAAAGTTTGCATAGGGTTAGAAGACACTAAAGGGAGTTATTAACTCTAAAGGAAGAACTTAAAATAACGATACTATACCTTCGAACCACGCGATCTAAAATTAGGGTTGGTGTAGGATGAATCTGGACTTTATTTATAGGGAAAGGCCTAGGGCTGAGGGATTAGATCAAAATAGAGTCCTTATTGGAGGTAAAATCGATCTCTAAGAGTCCTAGATAGGTTTTCCCCTTGAGATAACATCGATCTATGGTGATTGGGTTGCTAAAAATCCAATCTTTCTATGGTTTCCTCCGTCCCACTTACGAAACTTGAATGCACTCTTCCCTAGACTGCGACCACACTGAACGCTATCGCACGACTGACCACGACCTAGTATGGCCGTTGAAATTTTAATTTTAGTCAAATTCCTCTCTTAATTATCTTCTACATATCTAATTCAAATAGGAAAATTGTCATGCCCCGAGCGCGGAAGATTACCCGAGAGTGACGTGATGAGTCTATATCACTCATGTCAATCAGAGCGTAGTGCATTCGACACAAAGACAGAGCGCGCAATATAACAATAAACTCAATCCTTTATTTATTCATAATCATCCTCAATTTACACTTCTCTAAATAGTTTGACTCAAAGAAGAAGAAAATTACAAGATTGACTCAAGAACTATAAAGATAGACAAAACTATGAAACTCTAGACACTTGGATGGCTCTATAACTTCACTCTTGCTCATCCCCATCTGTGTTTGTTTCTTCATCGGACTTACCTGAAAAAGAGGGGAAAAACTATATGAGCGAGAGCTCAGTAGGTGCTAATTCTCAAATACTAGCATTGCTTAAGATCTCCTCACGCAAGAGGTGGCATTCCAGATAGGCTTAACCTATCTTTCCAGCCACGCCTTTCTATATACTCTATGGTTGATGACTCAAGCACACGCAATAAATGAATATATCATAAACATCGATATTTGCAATGAATGTTCCTAAGCATTCATCTAGTCACAAGAATGAATAGTAGAGCAATCACACACAAGCCAAAGCAATTTTAAGCTTGAGATCTACATCCATCCCTTACTCAAATGAGTAAGGCTTCCACTGACAAATAGCTTGCAACTCCGCTGATCCATAGCTTCGGGGATGAGATCCCTACAGACCATTGAGCTTCACAGCTTGCTGACCGAGGATCACACCTCGCCACTGCCTCACAACTTGGTCTGCTGATACACAACTTACAAACAATTTCAGGAATGAATTGAAAGAAAACAACAGAATGACAATAACAAAAAGAAAAATGTAGCTCTTTCTAGAGCAATTTGACTCTGGATCTGATCCAGAATTAAAGAACAACTTTGCTTCTCCTCGATCTCACTCCTCTATCAGATTTCCTCTTCGTCTTTTGAAAATGTTTTTTCTTATGATCTCTCTCTTTCTGCTACAAGCTCTCTTTCACTCGAATTTTTCTCAATCTAGGGGATCTCACTCTCAAGCTTCAACTGTTGCTCTTTATTCTCCTCTGGCTACTTTACTTCAATTCAATTCACCTTATTCTTCTACCGCCACTCAAGTTCTGGGCTCTATTTATCCTTGCGAATGAAAGTCCCATGGCCCCCACTTGATTCCATCTGGGCACGTGGAAGAAATGCTCCCGCCCAAAGTTTTGAGAGTGTGCTTAGCCACGTGTCAGGTGAGAGAGGTGAGGATTCTTTAAGAAGCAACCACATGGAAAGTTGTTTCGAACGGAATCTGCAAGGATCTATGTCAGCATTGGTATTGCCACAAAGAATAGGAATGCATCCAAGATTTTTGTGATAGTCAATAAGCTGGTGTTTGATCTAGAGTTCCTGGGCCGCACAATTTCGTGCTGCAATATACTCTACTTCAGTAGTGGAAAGAACAACAATGTGTTACTTCTTAGATACCCAAGACACTAGACAACCACCTAAGTATTGACAATACCTACTAGTGCTCTTTCTATCTATCCTACACAGTGCATAGTCTACATCAATGTAAGTAACCAGCTCGAACTCACACTTAGGAAGATATGATAGACCTAAGTGAAGGGTGCCAGATAGATATCTAAATATTCTTTTTACTACACTCATGTGAGACTCCTTAGGATTAGCTTAAAATCTAGCACATAAAAACATAGAAAACTGAATATTTAGACGAGATGCAGTAAGATACAGCAAGGCGGTCTCTTTGGAGACTGCATTCTCAATGAATAATATTTTTTTATTTTTTATTTATATATATATATAATGGCTAGGTGGCGGTCTTGGGAAGACTGTTACCTTTTGGTACCAGTCCCCCCAAAGATTGTGTTCTTAGAAATTATTCTGGAAGCTTCCTGGGCCCATCCGCTCGGCCCCCTGACCCTTTTTATGATCCTACCAAGTAGCGGTCATCACATGACCGCCTTTTGAAGGTTGTGGTCATGCAATTGATCACTTTTTGGTTGCAGAATCCAAATGATTCTGGGCTTCGATTTCTTTGCCCGAGCACTTTGGACTCCTTGTTTGATCCATTTTTGATGAAGATAGAGTGCCACGTTGATTTCTATCCATCCTAGGGGATTATTCCCACTATTAACATGAGATTTATCAAGCTAAATCCCTATTTTCTAGTGCTTATCCTCTAAAATCGAGCCTAGGGTTTCTGGGTTCTATAAATAGTGGCCCTGCCATGCATGTGCGGAAGGGGGCACTTTTAAGACTTGGGGCGAATCCATGCCGCATCGCCGACCTACATCTTTGACCCCAATCCATCCAGGGGAGTATTAAGTTTATTTTTTATCACTCAAGGGATCTTTTCTCTCATTCTTTCTCATATTGCTCTGCTCCAACTTTCACTACTTCCACACAATTTTTGCATGTTCTGCACTATTCTACACGCATCGCACTTTTGCATCTTGTTTCTCTGCAGCATTGCCACATGTTGATTTAATCTTTACATCTCCATGCATACACAATACACACACCTACTTGTTTGTCCCTTCTACAGGAGTTAAAAACCCTCCCCGATGCGTTCTTCCCTCAATTTTTCATGCCTATTTTATACATACGGGACTGATATTGCACTTCATGTTCTAATGGGTTTTGGCCTTTGTCTTGACTTTGTTTCGCATGAAGGCACAAGTATAACGTGAGGCCATCACTCTCTGGCTGGCTGGAAGGCGAGGATGTGTGATCCACATCGTTTCCCGCACCCGTTTCATTATGCACAATCACGTGCAGCGGTCTTCCTCGGTCGCGTTCTTTCTCCTCATCTTTCCAAAGTACGCAACGTCGTTTCATCCTTTTTCTTATACCTTTTGGCATTGTCAACCCTTGGTGACGATCACAGTACACATCTTTTTTCTTATCGCCCCTTTTCCTTCATCTTATTTCATGCTTATATGCATATGTTCATTGTTCGGGGTGGGTAGGTAATTTATCTACACCGTGCAGGTCAGCTGATCTGTAGCTCAGGCCATAATGTTAAGATAAAAACAAACTCAAAATAAAATAAGAAAAAGGATGAAACGGCGTTGTGTAGGGCAAGAGTGTTTGCACTTGTTATGCAATCTCCTTCGGTTTATTGGTAAGTCGGCCACAATAACACTGCACATTACTCTCCCTCAGTTTCATCCTGCTCTTCTGGTAAGAGAGTTATGCTTTAGGCCTGACTACTGAGTGGAGTTGCCAAACCTTAGGGTCTTTGTGCCGAGTGACACGACTCCGTGATTTTCTAATATTCATCATTCTAAAGAGTTACTTGTTCAAGAATGTCTGCCTATGGTTAGCACTGGGTGTCTAGGGGCAACCGTCCCGACAAAGTTGCATATTCATAATCGAGCTAGGCCATCTGTCAGATGGGCCCGTTATTTGAGAAGATGTTGCAAGATAAGGAGGTCAAAGGTCCGAGCTCGAGCCAGACAGGTCCGTGTTCAAGAGATTTCAGTCAAAAAGAGGCGGCAGCACAAGTTTAAGAGCCATCAGTTGTGCACTCGAGGGTCCACTTCTCCTTCTTCTTCTTCATTCCATTCATCATCTTTTCTCCTGCTCAGTTTCCACCCTTGGGTGGTGTATCTCCCCTCTTCTAATCATATTTTTGTGATTCTCTCCTCCCCTCTCGAGTCCGCGAACCCCCATTCTTCCTTTTCTCATCCCGGGACTCCGGGTTTTCCACATTTTCGTTATTCTAGGTCTTAGCCTATGCCCCCTCATCATCCCAATCCTGGGACACCCTCCGATTCTTCTTCCCCTATGGTATCTCCAAGTTCTACTTCTGATTCTCTTCTCCCGACCCTGTCGGGTGATTCTCGTTCTCCTTCCCCAACCCTGTCTGGTGATTATCATTCCTTTGGTGATTATCATTCCTCTTCCCCGACTGCGTTAGATGATTCTTCTTCTCCTCTCTCTATTCACTCTATCTTGCCCTTTCGGGGTCATTACCTTTTTTCATGCTATTTTCGAGACTTTAGTCCGCCTTGATCCCAGCTGATCCTTATTTCTTCTGTATTTGGTTCCTTGTTATCAGGAGCTTTACATCCTAACGAGGGAGTTCTAGCCCTCATCTCTCTTCCTTTTTATCCTTCTTCGTTCAGTTCGGTGTCTGCCACTCCTCTATGTAAAGGAATCTCGATCCTTGTTATCCTTTCCTTTTCCTGTCAAGCAAGGCATGCAAAAGCTCGTGCTACGCGAAGCTCGCTGATAAAGATTGCTTCAGGATGTTACTTTCACGTTATGAATTTGTAAAGTATCTTTATTTTGTGCAAGAAACATGCTTTCATTTCCATTATTTCTATTATTTTTGCGCATGGTTATAATGTTAATTTCTTAACATGGTTGAGTGGCTTTAGGAGTCTTTCTCTAGATAGGGTTGATCAATTGAAAGAGTTTGCTTCTGCAGCATCTCAGGACGCCATAGCCTTTATGGTATGGTGAACTTCTGGTCCCGACATGAATCTCACTCTCACCAGACTCGGGTTAGATTGGGCGCATAATAAACTTGTCACTCAGTGACTGGCATGTCTGCGTAAATAAATGAATAATAAATAAATAAAATCGTTCCACCAAATTGGCACGCCTGGTGGGACTCAAGCCTCCTTTCATCTCTTTACCGAGATGTATGGGCCCCGAGGCCCTCCTAAAGACTACTGATCGTTTGCTTGTTCTGTGACTGCAGGAAGTAACGATGGTTGCTGGATTTACTGCACTGACCTTTGGCCGCGAGATCGTGGCCAGCCATGCTACTACTGGGTACCTGGTGGTGCCGACAGTTTTTGGTTCCTTTCCATCGGTGGTTGGCTTCCCGAACTTCTTGGGGGTAGCCTTCGCTGACATATTAAAGGTCAAGCTCCGGAAGCCGATCGAGCAAGGCGCTGCCATGAAGACAAGGGCCCACAATGCCCGAAGCTGTAGGCGTCTGACAATAGGTTAGCCCCAACTGGTTAGCTGCATGGTACACCATGTGGCTCAGGGGGCTCACCTCGCCTATCGTAACAAGCCCAGGAATCCACGCTAGAGGAATTCCTACAGAAGAGCTACTGTCCCTACGACTGGACGAATGTCAGCGTCTGGGAAATCTGTTCTGATTGGGGAGGTCTGGATATTCCTAGACGGACGTAAGGCCCAAGCAATTCCAGACCAGGTGGTCGCTGCTGTGCCAACCCACAACTCTTTCCAGGCCCTATCGAGAAGAAGGGACGAAAAGGAAGAAGCCGGTTGCCATGACCAGAAGAAGCTGGCCCCAAGGCCAAAAATATTCGAATAGGTGTGGGTCCCAAAAAGGATCCAACCTGCTCGCCGCAAGGCGCAAGTCTGTTACAACTCCAAGCCTTCTAAGGTGAAGGAGGAGAATGAGAGGGGCCCGACCGCAAAAAAAGAGGAAGTTGTCGTGGATCCTCCATGCCGTGCAAGTTTTAAGGCCTGTACCCGACAAGCTGATGTCCCCGCATTGGGGAGAAGATTTGAGGAACCCGTCGGAAGAGCCCGACTGGCCTACATCCCTTCGATGGGAGGTCGACAATTATCCCTGGCCCTACATCGAGGGGGGGGGCAGGAAGAGATGACCAGCATGGTCAGGAATTACTTTAGGGGTTTGGGCAACCCCTTAGTAGGCCAATAATAGCTGTTGCAGGCAGCCATGACAAAAGAAGAAGATTGCCCACTGATGACAGTTGAAGAAAAAGAAGAAAGAATGTTGGGTATGTGTTCTCACGTTATTTTTAACCCCGATTTTGATGATAACAAATATTGTGAGTTTGTGGGAGCAGATAAAATCAGCTGGCATATTCAACCCATTAACTGAAATCTTACTAGAAGGATAATAGTACTTAATTGCTGAACCCGAATCAATAGGGGTTGATATTTCCAGTTGAAAGTTCATCAATACAGGTTTCACAGATAAAGACTTAGCAAAGCTTTGAGAAATAAAAGATTGCGTTCCTCCTATATCAAAGAGAACAAATGCCGACCTATCAAAAACAACAAGTGTACCTTCAACGAATCCACCCTCCTCGGTGGCTTCTGTCTCGATCTCTTGAAGGGCTTGGAGCTTGCCCTACTGCCTTTGGCTTCCTTGTGACTTATACGATCTAGCTTGGTCTGACAAAAGAGGACACTTAGGGATGTGATGGTCCCTACTCCCACAATGTAGACAGACGCCTAGCCTGCACCAGCACTCCTCCATCTTGTGACCCGAACGATCATAATACTTGCAAAGAGCTTTGGATGATGCAGCCGAACTTGCCTTCTTGTCATCACTTCTTGGCTTCTTGTCCTTTCACGAACTAGACCCGCTTATGGGCCTCTTCTTGCCATTGTTGGGTTTGAAATTCCCGGAACTAGTGGTCTGCTCCTTCATGGTGTTCCTTCCTCAGATTCACTCTGTCATCTCCATGGTATCTTCGAGAACTTTTACTTTCCTCACGATCTTGGCATAATTGTTTATCTCCATTGGTGCCAACTGGTTGATATGCTAGAGATTCAATCCATTCAGAAACCTTTTGGCCTTCATCTTCTCTATAGATATCAAATGTGGTGCATAACGAGAGAGCCGGGAGAATTGCGCCTCGCATTCAGTAATTAACAGACTCCTCTGCTTTAAAGCAGTGAACTCCACCGCCTTCTTCTCTTGTACTCTATCTAAGAAGTATTTACTATTGAAATGCTCTTTGAACTCGTTCCACAACACTTGTCCATCACCTAACGTGGCTTTCACTGCTTCCCACCACGCACGAGCATCACATTCCAATCGAAAAGTCGCCAAGAGGACTCGCTCCTGGTCACTACACTGCATAGCCTGGAAAATCTGATCCATCTCCTTTAGCCAGTGCTTGTCCTCATCGGGATCCACCGAACCAGCAAATCGTGGGGGATTCAATCCTCAGAAGTTCCAGTGGAGATCACCGGCTCCGTGGTGCTTTGCTCCTTGGGCCACCTACTGCAGGGCCCGAGTCAAACCTTGCACTATACGCTGCATGTCCCTCCACTGCGCACACTCCGCTGCCATCGGAACAGACTCCTATATGTAAGAAAATTTAATTAGATCGACCAATCGAAATTTCTTTTAAAAAATTTATTAATTAACTTTACCCGAGTCCCTACCCTATCTCACCGGGTTGGTATATTGAGCTCTTATGTCATCAAGTAACCTATCAGCTCATCAAGAGTCAAAGTGCTTAAATATTTTGAGTCCTCGATGATCGTGGCCTTGGTGTGCCACTGTGGTGCAAGAGACCTTAACACTTTTCTTACGAGCTTCTGATTTGAGTATTCTTTGCCTAGAGCTTTCAAGTCGTTGGTAATCTTCATAAATCGGGCAAACATCTCTGATATGGTTTCATCTTGCTTCATAATGAATAGCTCGTAGTCACGGACCAATAAGTTGGCCTTGGTTTCCTTGACTTCTGAAGTTCCTTCATAAATGAAGTAGAGTTTGTTCCACATCTCCTGTGTAGAGCCACACATGAAAATACGTAAGTATTCATTATGGTGTATAGTGCACTGTATAATATTCATAGCTTTGAAGTTAGCAGCATATTTCTTTATGTCATCCTCATTCCAAACATCATCATCTAACGATAACTCATAGGGACCTTTATCGATAACCTACCATACATCGAATTCCTGGGCCCTTAGAAAGACATACATTCTATTTTTCCAATATGGGTAATTTGACCCATCAAAGAACAGTGGTAGAATTGAGTGCCCTTCGGGCAACATTCCCTTGTTCGCCATTTACTTAGATCCTTCTTTGAGACCATGAGGTCTGTAGGCTATAGAGATCGGGCTCTGATACCAATTGTTGTTCCCAGTAGATGGCAATTAATAGGCGAGGGGTGAATTGATTGCATTTAAAATTTTTCACCCCTAAAAAATTTACTAACTAGAGCAATTGTAGTAGATAAACTTGGACACTATCTCACCCACTGATGATCACACCCGTAACAATAGGGTGAAGAAAAGTAAAGTTATTGTATGAAGGTTTGGTTCACTCCACTTGGCAGAGAGTCCACACGAGATAATCACTGCAAAAACAAACCACAGAGAACACGGTGATTTGGGTTCACCAATGTGCCCCCTACGTCCACCCCTCACAGAGTGAGGCATCCCTTCACAATTGAGTGAAAAATCACACACACACACGTGTTGACACCCGTTTTTTACCTATGAGTTGGGTCATTCTTCTTACCATTATTTCTGATGCCTCGAGTTGTCTATTACTCATTGGGCCATTTTCAGGCATGTCTTTGGGCTGATTTCATGGGTATTTTCTCCTTGGCTGGACTTGCTCTCGAGATTTCCCTGGATTTGGGCTTAATGGGCCTTGATTTCACTTGGTCTTTAGGGTAAATGGGCTTATTTATCCCATTTTATTAATTACCACCGCCCAGCCTAACCGCGGTCTAGCGATAGGCCGTTTAGTATGTTGGGCAGTCATTTTGGAGACTGTTTGATTCGCTCAGAGTCCTATACCTGTCCCTTTCTTTTCTTTCTTTCTTTTTTTTCTTTCCCTTTTTTTCTTCTACTTTTTTTTGTTTTCTTTTCCTCCTTTTTCTTCTCTTTTTTTCCTCTTTTTTTTGCGTGTACATATGTATATGTAGAGTTGTTGGCTCGAACACCGATAAGGAACAAGCTGTTGGAAAAGCTGTCGGCTCAGACACCAATGGTTGTAAAGTTGTTGGCTCGAATGCCAATTGCTGGAAAGCTATAGGCTGGGACGCCAATGATAGCTAAGCTATTGGCCCAGATGTCAATGATAGGAAAGTTGTCGGCTCAGACGTTAATGATAGGTAAGCCATCGGCTCAGATGCCAATGGTTGGAAAGCTGTTGGCTCGAACGCCAATGATAGGTGAGCTATTGGCTCAGATGCCAGTGACTGGAAAACTATTGGCTCAAACGCTAATGATTGAAAAGCCGTCGGCTCGAATGCCAATGATAGGTAAGCTGTTGGCTCGGATGCCAATGATTGGAAAGCTGTCAGCTCGAACACCAATGATAGGTAAGCTATTGGCTCAAATGCCAATGATTGTGAATCTATTGGCTTGAATGCCAATGATAAGAAAGCTAGCGGCTCAGATGTCGAAGATGGGAAAGTTGTTGGCTTGAATGCCAGTGACGGGAAAGCTATCAGAGAGACCGATGTGAGAAAAGCTATCAGTTTAGACATCGATGACAGGAAAGCTACTGACTCAAATGCCAGTGATAGAAAGATTGTTGGCTCAGACACCAACGATAGGTAAGCTGTTGGCTAGAATGCCAATGATGTAGAGCTGTTGGCTCAGATGCCAATGGTGGGAAAGCTATCGGCTTAGATACCGATGATGTAAAAGCCATCGGAAAGGCCGATAGGAAAGCTGTTGGCTAGAGTGCCAATGATTGGAAAGCTGTTAGCTCGAATGCCAATGATAGAAAAGTTGTTGGCTCGAATGCCAATGATTGAAAAGTTGTTGGCTTGGATGCCAATGGTGAGAAAGTTGTCGACTTTATAGGCCAATGATTAGAAAGCTGTTGGCTCAGATGCCAATGGTGGGAAAACTATAGGTTTGAATGCCGATGATTGGAAAGCTCTCGACTTGAATATCGATGATAGAATATGTAGATGTCGACTTGAGAACATACTGAAGTCAACAACTCTGTCAATGGAAGAATATGGGATATAAATGTCGATTCAACGTCATGTCGAAGTCAACGGACCTTGCTCAGATGAAAAGTCTGAAACAAGGGCAGGTCATGGAATATAGATGTCGACCCGGCCAAGCACCTCCACCAGGAAATCCAATCCATAGCCTTTGAGGGTGAGTCTTCGTTACATCCAACTCCACACATACACCCAAGACTCAACGCCAGTTTCTCAACCGTGCAGATCGACTCGTTTCCCTCGCCGGGGACGACCGTGAGCGAGTGTTTCTTGTTTCGGGACATCTTTGTCCCTTCGACAACCACGTTAGGTGATGACTTGGTCATGTAGTTACTGGTCTCGTCGATCCTCTAGTCGGGTCGTCTAGTAGAAGTCCAAGGTACGCGCCCACACCCCGAGTCTCATTGTCGTCCCGCATCATTGGGCTCTCGCCTTAGAGGGCTTGGGCTGATGGTGTTCTTATGAGGTCACTTTAACCTAATCACCTCTCTTGGAAAGTGGCATTGATTGCGTGCTCCATTATTTCTGGCAGCAATTCTTGATATTCAACCATAAAAAGGCTAGAGTTGGGGAGCACCTATGTTGTCCCAATTTTACCCTCAATTTCTTGTTGATTTTGTGTAGAGTTTGGTCCAAGGACTTGCTTATCGCACTTCCTCTTCTTGGTTTGGCCTTTCTGGCTCTACCCGAAATTGTGTTTGGCATTTTCTTCTCGGGTCTCACCTTTTGAGCTTTGTCTGGGATTTTGCTCAAGATTGCTCTCCTTGGCTTGGTCCCTCTGCATTTGTCCTAAATTGTACTTGAAGTTCTGGACTGGAGCCTCGCCTTTCTGGCTTAACCAGGAGGTTTCTCCTCTAAGGTCAACCCTCAAGGTTGACTTATCACATCCCTCCTCGACTTTACTAGGCCTAAAGCTTTGTTTGAAAAGTGACCCATTGCCCCTTTTTGGGAAGGCTATGGGGTTAAACATCTTGTTGAGTTGCTGGACTCACCATAATAATCAAGTGAGTTCGTTGGGCATCCTTGATATCGATTTTCTGGCAAGGAAACTTGACTAAGCAATCCTTCAATAAGTTTTGTAAGTTCGCTTGTCGACGAATTAATTTTTCCTTGCCGAAGAAGATCTTCCATCCCTTTTTCAGACCTCATGTTCCTCCTTGATTGCATTTGAGACAAGCGTGCAATGGCCCAAGTGCCCGAAGCTTGCCTTGAAATGACTTCTTGGAGGGTCAAACACCAAATCTTCATTCCCACCCAGAAGAAGGTTGAGTAGCCTCCGGGTGTCTTCTTTTAGGAAGGGCAAAGACTCTTAATCCTGCCACGATCACTAGTTAGGGTACCATGATGTCGGCTGGTCTTGACTAAGGCTGGCCTCCTCTACCTCTGGCTCAGCAAGGATGGCAGTACCGATTATGATATCAGTTTCAGCCAGGACCGAAATCGAAACGTACCAGTTTCGGTTTCAATTTCAATTTTGGCCGAAACCAGTTCAAAACATTAAAAAAGTCAAGAAAATATATAGTGAACCTGTCCGGTTTCGACCGTCTAAAATATCTTTTTACCAAAAAGGAGTTAAACATAGACAAAGAAGATGGCAGGAGTATCTTAAGGACTTCGACTTATCTATTCAGTTTCATCCAGGCAAAGTAAATGTTGTAGCAGATGCTCTTAGCAGAAGACCAATAGCAACTCTAGCAAGTCTCAGGAAATTTATGACTTATCTCATAGAGGATTTTACTCATTTGAATCTACATGTGGATGCAGAAGAAGAAAAGAGTATTATTGTAAATATCAGGTCACAACCTACACTGATTGAAGATCTAGCCAAATTACAAGAAAATGACCCCACGTTAATGAAGATCAAGACTAATATTGATCAATGGCCAAAATTTTCTATCTCAACCGATAGGAGGTTATTATTCAAGGATCAAATCTGTGTACCAGATCATGCCGACACTAAGAAACTGGCCATAGAGGAAGCTCATAAGGAAAAATATGCTATTAACCCTGGTGCTACCAAGATGTATCAAGATTTAAAGAGAAATTTTTGGTGGCCCAATATGAAGAGATACATAGCGGACTTTGTATCTCACTGTCTCACTTGCCAACGAGTTAAGGCAAAACTTCAAAAGCCCGCTGGTAAGGTACATCCTTTAGAAATTCCTGAGTGGAAATGGGAAAACATAGGGATGGATTTCATCATGGGTTTACCTAAAACAAGAGGTGGACATGACGTTATATGGGTGATCATAGACCGATTGACTAAATATGCACACTTTCTACCAATAAAAAGTCGATGGTCTGTCGATATTTAGCAGCCTTATACATGAAGGAGATTGTCAAGTTACACGGTGTCCTTGTGACCATTATCTCCGATCAAGACCCTCGATTCACATCTCAATTCTAGAAGGGTCTACAACATTCACTGGGGACCCGACACAACTTCAGCACTACATTCCACCCACAAATTGATGGTCAAACTGAAAGGACAAATCAGGTAGTGGAAGATATGCTCAGGGCACCCAAAGTTATGGCCAAATCGGAAGGGGTAATACGGTTCCAGCAGTAGGGTCTCCCCCTTTCGGAATGCCAGCATGCTCGGGCGAATAGACAAAGCCCAGTCTCTGAGTTCGGGCTCCAGCAGCAGATGGGTGACGTTTGCCTGGCTGATGGGGTGCACATATTTTTCAACCTGGTCATCCTTGCAGTCCCGTTTATTATTTACCAGCGGACTTGAATGTGCTACCAGGTTCCAGAAATAAATCATCCCGACAGCCTCTTGCGGGACTATGTCAACCGGCCTCGAAGGTCATAAAGCTACTTCGAGGTGACACCCGCCTCTGCGCTGGCAAACTCCAGCATCCTCGGCGTCAGGCCCCAGTCTTGGATAGCCCGAGATTATCCTTCATATTATCTTGAGATTTGTCAAGCTAAATCCGTATTTTTGGGTCTTTATCTCCTAAATCCGTGAGAGAACTTTCTGGGTTTCCTGCACTTCTATAAATATCTGTCCAGTTCGCCTGCGCGACGAGGGGGCTCTTTCTCGGTTCGGGGCGAAGCCATGCCGCATCTCCGACTCATCTCTTCGACCCCGTCCTAAAGAGAGAAGTATTAGCTTTGATTTTCACACTCAAGGGCTCTTTTTCATTCATATACTCTTAGTTATTCGTCCTCTAATTCTCAAAATTATCATAGTTTACATAGTTTTCTACTACACCTGCACTTTTCTCCATTTTACATGCACGAGTCCCGCAGTTATAGTGCATGTTTTTTCTCCATATTTGTTCTATTCTCATCACAACACACACACCTATTATTTGCTCCCTTTCACAGGGGTTAAAAATCTCCCCCTAGTACATTCTCCCTCAATATTTGCACCTACTTTATGCATCCAGGATTTGATATTACACGCTTGTTTCTAATGGGTTCCCCTTGTTGCTTGGCTTTATTTTGCAGGAGAGCATGACCATGACGTGAGACCCTCTTCTTCTAGCCAGCTGGAAGGCGAGGAGGTCTGATCCCACAGTGTTCCCCGCACTCGTTTGTCAAGCGTGATCAAGGCTTAGCAGTGTTCTTCAACCACATTCTTCTCCCTCTTTTCCTAGGTACGTAGTAGGTATTTTAATCTCTATAGCACATTTTTCCTACTGTAAATCCTTGGTGGCGATCACGGCACGCCTTCCTATCTATTATATTCATTGCCCCTTTCCTTTGTTCATACTTCATGAATATATGTTTGCTAGTTTGGGGGCGGGGTAGATAAATAATCTACACTTGTATGCTTTAGCAGCTGTGTCAAGGGTGGCCTTGGACTACGAATCTAGCCCCATTCATGATTCCTTTTCATGAATATTGACTTCCAAGTCATATTCCTATGACTTATCCAAATTTTATTTGGAATTACACTTGGTCTTAGAGATAAGTTACATGAACTTAACCTTGAAATTCTTGGCCGATTCCAATGAATGTCTAGATTTTTACTTGGTATCTTGGATCCGCCAATCAATGCCAATGCATCATGAAGGGCCCGGTCTGGTCCTAGGAGGAGAGCCTAAAAGTACTTGTATCCCGGGGAGTTTGTAATGACAAGATGTGGCATTACACCGAGTACTTGCTAGCGTGTTGTCTATGACATTCATTTCCACATGAATCTTGTAATTCTACATGACTTGCTATACTTGAGTGTGAAAGACCTAGTGGTATGCTAAGACACCACAAACGGAAGGCTAGATGGACACTAAGATCTAGAGGAATCGTCTCTCAAAACTGTTGATAATCCCCCATGGTTTTAGATGAATATTTGAATTGGATTACATGATTGCATTTAATCTGAGGCTTTGGTATATCAAATAGTGACGTGTAAAATGACAGATTATGTCTGTCCAAAGCTCTAACTATGTGTGAGTTGGGTCTTTAGATCAATATCTTTGTCCTGTACTAGAAATTAGGCATTTCAGATGCTTAAGCCATGAAGAACTTGTTATGCTAATGGAATTGGTATGCTAGTGAGTTGCTGCTAATGACTGGCAAGTTTGTAGTTTAGCAGTCATATGACCCTCATGTTTGTCACTGCTAACCATTATTTTTGATGATGTCTATCATCCCTGCATTCAACCCAACTCATCATTCATATAACCTGTTGTTGATTGTCTTAATTTCCATAAGCATTGGACTAAGGGGGAGTCTCAGTGCTTGTTCTTTCATTTAGAATCCACTGTGTTTGCACGTGCTATGAGTAATGGTTGGCATTCTATGCGTTTACACAGTTTCTTTAATGTCATGCACAAGTTGAGGGGAAGTCAGCATAGAAGTTCAGTCTCCATATCTTCTTAATACCTTAATTTGAACTCTTTAGGATCATCATGCAAATTATCGCATCTGAATTGATTTCATGCTCTCAGGGGGAGTTTTATCCACTTTGATAGGGCTGTTCATTGTAGAAACTACATGCCTCCTGTGCATCCTTCATGAATTGACCCACCCTTATAATAATCCCTTCATTTGCAGTATGCTTACTGAACAGGCCGACTCCCTCACCATCATGCGACGACCTTCTTTTATAAAGAGTCACCTCAACTTAAATTCTGTCCACTGGAAAGGTTGACCCAATGCACACTCAGGTCGACCAATCATCTGAAGGATTGCCTCTTTTGGAGTTTTACTACCAAAATTCTATGTACAATTAGCCTTTGTGTGCTTACACATCGTCTCCCAGTCTCTTGAATTCACTTATTGAAAAATTCAGATTTCAAGGGGGAGCATTCCTGTTCAAGGATGACTGAGCCCATACACTTAGGGTGAGTTTACACTAAATATTCTCCACTTAGATCGCACTGCTTATAGTTCAAACCAATCCCAAATAAATTGATGGTTTAAAGTCTATAAACTCTAAATCTGGGTTTAAGGGTCTTGAAAATGAACATCTCAGTGTATGGAATAGAATTAAAACAAATTCACATGAATTGTGACCTTACGTCTTCTTGAAATCTGAACATTGAAAGTATTGAGGCCACCATGGTCAAAGAATTCTAAACTGCACATTATTTTTAAACATTTAGGTGGTCTGATGAACCTTAAGGGTAAAGGCCTAGAACGAATGGAAATGGCATGCTAGCAGGGTTGGGGAAGCTTCCCCCTCATTTTCCCCATCATCGGGGGATGATCAGGGCGCGGAACGGGATTTTTGGGAATCTTCCTGCCGGACCGTTCTCAAGTGAGAGTGGCGGTCCTTCCAGTGACCGCCACACTCACTAGCGGCCAAAGGTAGGCATGCCGGATGCCCTGGGGGCCTATGGTTGGTGCGCCACTTGTTACTATTTTATCGGCAGGGGTTTACGTCTGCTGGCGGCCGCACAATAAATCCTCAATTGGGGTGGCGACTAAAGCTTCGACCGCTACCGTCATTTTCTATCGTTGTGCCTCGGAGTGCGTATTTCTGACCATTGGGGTCACGTGCCTCTAGCAGCCGTAGATATGGATGCCAAAGGGATTCTAGCGCGCCTAGGTTTGGCCGCTCAAGTGCTGTGGCGGCCTGAGGTGGGATCGCTAGAGCCAGTGTGACTTCTTTTTTAGCCCGCCTAGGTTGGGCTGCTAGAGTCCCTGTCGCGGGCCAGAGTTTGGCCGCTAGAGCCTGTGGTGGCCCAATGGTGGACTGTCAGGCTCTGGGCTGCACCGGGTGGGTTGCAGTCCCGTTTCTCTTCGATTGTGGTTTCCGTGAGTCAGTGGTTACCTCCAGTGACATGTCCACTAGTCGTAGCCTTCTTATGGCACGCGTGTGCTGACCCACCCAGGAGTGGTGGAGCGGCTGACCCGAGAGAGATGGTGAGTAGGTAGGTTGCCTTAGGGCCCCCACATATAGTCGAGTCCGGGCATAGGGGGAATTACCAGCTAGAGGATAGGCCTAGGGTGTATGGTCTGAGTATGCACACGTGGCTGAGGGCTTCCGACCAGCACAGACGAGCGCGACCTCAGCTAGTCCTTATTTTGTGATACTTCTAGTTACTGAGTGTGTCTGAGTCTTGTGCCCAGGATGTTGTAGCTAGACACTTGTGATGCGGTGTAGGACCTCAGGGGATGCATCCGATCATTCTTCTAGTGGGTGGTGCTCCTGTCTACTTGCAGGTATGAACTCGAGATTTGTCAGACCGAGGTTCTATAGTACGATACTGTCAGAGTAGACAGATTTCCTGTTTATTTATTACAGCTTGTTGGTTCTATCGTACTCCTGCTAGGTAGTGTACCTTCCTACTTTCTTACTTTCCTGTCTTGTTTTTGTGCGAGGTGGGGGTCGGTGGGATCCCTACTGAGCAAATGAAATGAGGCTCACTCTTGCTTTTCAGGTGAGGCAGGGTCATCGCGGGACGCGGCGGGTTTTCAGCGTGGTTCTAGTAGCTGAGGTTAGTCACCAGTTGCCAGGGCCGGGGTATGCCTCATGTACTTGTACTTTCTTTTCGTACTTGCGGACTTAATGCAGGAGGCTCACAGATCAAAGTTCTCCATCCATCCCGGAAGCACTAAGATGTTTCAAGATATGAAGCGGATGTATTGGTGGCAAAGAATGAAGAGGGACATAGCGGAGTTCGTGTCCAAATGTCTCACTTGTCAGGAGGTGAAGATTGAGCATTAAAGACCTGGCGTCCCTCTACAGACTATTGAGATGGCACAATGGAAATGGGAACAAGTCACAATAGAATTCGTGACTGGTCTACCCATGATCTGAAGGAAACATGATACCATCTGGGTATTTGTGGACAGATTCACAAAGGCTACACATTTTTTACCCATCAACAAGTAGACTCCAATCGAATCCTTAGTGAAACTATTCATCGCTGAGATCATTCGGTTGCATGGCACACCTTTATATATCATATTTGACTGAGACCCTCGATTCACAGCAAGGTTCTGGAAGAGTTTACATTAGGCTATGGGGACAGAGTGGCGGTTCAGCTCGACATTCCATCCTCAGACTGATGGGCAATCTAAGTGCCCTATCTAGACTTTAGAAGATATGCCGAGAGAATGCAGCATTGAATGGAGGGGGAATTGGGACGATCATTTACCCCTCATAGAATTTATATACAACAATAGTTACCATTCCGCCATTGGAATGGCACCTTATAAAGCACTCTATGGGCGGCCATGTAGATCACCAGTGTGTTGGTATGATATCTATGATCAGGCAGTGACTCCTCACAGCCCAGAGCCGTCGGAAAAGTTATGCAGACCAGCGGCGGAGAGAGTTAGCATTTGAAGAGGGAGACCATGTGTTCCTAAAGGTGTCCCCCACCAAGGGAGTCATGCGATTCGGGATGAAAGGCAAGCTCAATCCCAGATATATCAGACCTTTCAAGATTTTATAAAGGGTCGACAAGGTTGCTTATCGACTTGCACTTCCATCTGCGTTGTCGCATGTACATCCGGTCTTTCATGTCTCTATGCTCAGAAAGTATATCCCGAATACCTCACATGTTATAGAGTACGAGCTCCTAGAGGTTCGGGCAGATTTATCATATATGGAACAGCCCAGTGAGATCATAGACTAAAAGGAATAGGTATTGAGGAATAAAACCATCTGGCTGGTGAAGATGTTATGGAAGAATTGTCATTCCGAGGAAGCAACATAGGAACCGGAGGATAAGATGCGCTAGGAACACCCTCAACTATTCAATGAGTAATCTTAAAAGAAAATTTCTCAAGTTAATTTTGAGGATGAAATTATTTTTAAGTGGGGGAGGATGTTAAGACCACTAATTGGGCACTGGCTCAATTGGGTACAATTCGGGCCTATATATATACATTGAACTAGAAATCTAGATGGAATTGGACAGACCAGTGAGGGGCCATAATATGATCATTAAACTTGATATGGCCAAGGCATATGATCGTATTGAGTGGGACTTTATCTTTCAGACTCTGAAGAGCTTTGGATTTTCTAACAGGTTCATTTCATTAATAGCTCAAATGCTTGTCAATTGTTGGTTTTCAGTCTCTCTGAATGGGCAATCACAAGGATACTTTAAATCATCAAGAGGAGTACGACAAGGTGACCCTTTAGCTCCTGCACTTTTTATCCTGGCTGAAGAAGTATTGAGCAGGGGATTGTCCAGATTATTTTCTACTGGGAAATGTAAGCCGTATCATCTGCCCCGACATTCTCCTCTTATGTCACACTTACTTTATGCAGATGACTCTCTACTTTTCATAAATGGGGGGATCAACTCTATCAAACACTTGCTCACTTTTCTGGAGAAATATGAGCTGGCATCAGGTCAGAGAATCAATCCACAGAAAAGTTGCTTTTTAGTAGCTAAACAGATGCCCAGATCCTCGATTGACAGGATTAGGACACTCACTGGTTATGCACACAGAACAGGAAGCATTACATACCTGGGTATTCCTCTCTTTAAGGGAAGGAAAAAAATACCTCACTTCAAATATCTATTGGATAAGATAAATGCTAAACTTGTTGGATGGCAAAGCAAGCTTCTTTCCCAGGTTGGCAGAGTGGTGCTCATCAGGTCTGTTCTTTCATCTTTATCCATGTATACTGCCAGTGCATCTTCAATCCCATATACTATACAAAAGCACATCAGCAGGATCTGTGCAAATTTTTTCTGGCAAGGCCTTGAGTCTTCTCATAGAAGACATTGGATTTCTTGGGAAAAAATCTGTAACCCCATAGCTAATGGAGGACTGGCTGTCCGCAGCTTGAAGGACATGCAACTATGCAGCTTTGTCAAGCTCTTATGGCTTTCTAATAGTAGTAGCTCACCTTGGGCTAATTATGTAAGAGGTAAATACTATAGAAATCTTCATATATCAGACTGTACAACTCCTTTCCCTGTTGGAATTAGAGCAGGGGACTTTGAGAAAGCCAGAACAATCCTCTTAGCAGGATCCCGCAAAATTATTAAAGATGGCAAAGAAACCAATTTTTTGAAGGATACATGGTTCAAAGACAGTGCACTTATGAACCTCCTATCTATACAAAGGGCTCCGGGACTTGCAGATTGTTCTGTCAAAGATGCATTGGCCAATCTGCAGCATCCAATTTGGAGGGTGATTAGTAGTCAACCACTGCAGGCTGAGCTTCAGTCATTTGAAGCCCAGAGTGGAACAGACATATCAGTATGGTCTTTCTCAAACTCTGGGAAGTTTACAATCAAATCTACATACAGATATATCAAGGGGCAGCATATGGTTCTTAATAATTCAGTTTTCAAAAAACTGTGGAATACTAAATTTCCGCCGAGGGCTGCTATGTTCTGCTGGAAAATCCTCCAAAAAGCTGTCCCTGTTGACAGCAGAGTTCAACAAACCGGTATTGTAATGGTATCTAAATGTGTTTGCTGCCATCATTCTTATGCAATAGAAGATGAAGTTCATCTGTTTGTCAATAGCGAACCAGCAAAATATCTGTGGAGCAGATTTGCTCCTCTTCTTATTGACCCATGTGTGATGACAAATGACTGCTCAATCTGGCTGCATTCCTATTTGGCTGAGCTCAACATTCTCACTCCTAAGGGCTTCACCTCTATGTTGCTTTCTCTTCTAATTATCTGGGAACTGTGGAAACTAAGATGTTCAGCAAAATTCGAAGGGATCTCAGTTAACTATCACCATATTGTGCACAGAATTATTGCGGAGACCAATCTCATACTGAGGCAAGTAACCTTCACACAAGGTCTATGTCAGAATTTTTACAAAACTGCTCAGACTTTTGGCATAGACATCATATATAGTCGTCCTTCTTTCATACCTGTGTGCTGGATAGCTCCGCCTACAAAATATGCTCTAAATGTGGATGGAGCTAGTAAAGGAAATCCCGGGGCAGCAGGAGGCGGAGGATGCTTTAGAGACTCTAATGGGATTCTATTGCTTGGTTTTTCGTATTTCTATGACCAAGGTTCTAACATGGTTGCTGAAGGGAGAGCACTCCTAGATGGCCTCCGACTAGCCAAGTTTCATGATATTCCTCTCTCTATTATATATACAGATTCAAAGGTGCTAGTTGATCTTCTTAATAATAAGAGAAAGCCCCCATGGTCTCTTTTACCTTGGTGGGAATCCCTTCATCAAGCCTTTACGTCTTTTGGCTGTCCTATCACTCACTCGTACAGGGAAGCTAATCAGTTGGCGGATGCCCTTGCCAACCATGCGGTTTTGATTCGAGAAAATGTGGAATTTTTTTCATACAAGGAGCTTCCTCAACTTGCTAAAGGCTATGCTAAAGCCGATGCTTGTAGTTTTCCAAATTTTCGTAGGAGATTTGTATAGGATCTTTCAATTCATTCATTCATTGTAAAAAGTGGTCATATGCGGTCTTGGTAGACCTTGTACATTTCAGTATATGGAAATAAAAAATCTTCCTCTTTTAGTTTGTTGGTGGAGTGAGAACATTCCCCTCCTTTGGAGTGGGGGTGCACTCTCCTTACAAACTACTAGAAGGCTTTTTGCATTAAAAAAAAAAAAGATGAAATGAATCACGTGGATGAAATGTCGTAGACATCACGCTAGTCATGTACTTGGTGCAATACCTCACCATGTCATTACACTCTCCGGGGCACTAGTACTTTTCGGGTGCTCCTCCCAGGACCAGACCAAGCCCTTATGATGCGTTGGCATTGATTTGGTGGATCCAAGATCCCAAGTTATGTCTAGACATTTACTAGACTCGGCCAGGAAAGGAATTGAAACATCAAGCTATCCTAGAACAAACGAGAATAATCCATGGTTTTAATAGCACAAGCCGCCTATGACCCGGCTACCAAGGCGCACAAGAAAAGCACAAAATCAATCTCTGGAAGTTACACGGTCGCACTAGGGCCGCTTAAGATATAAATGGTCTGATAATGGACCGCGGAAGATGAACTGGGCCAAGGGAGAACCTAGCTCGGGGCCAAGGATAAACGGTCCTTTATGGGCTGTGTGACGGTTAGAACGGTCTTAGATGGGCCGCTAGGCAGCTCCAGATGGTCCATATTTAGTCGTTCAGGACAAAAAAAATTGAAGCCCATGACGAGCGGTACACAGTCTTGACTGGGCCGTCCCAACACCAAACGGTCCATTGATAGTCCGTTCAGTGGGTGAAACGGTCCACAGATAACCGCATACCAAACAGGCCAAGCTAGGCTAGAGCAATTAACCTAATTTGGCTCCCAGGCCGCCTGAGGCATGGTGGAACCGAACCAAAGTTCAACCCACAACTCTCAGGTTAGTCTAGAGGCTTTAGGTTGACTTAAACATGGCTAGGTCGAAGAAAAATCAAGGAGAATTGACCAACTAGACCTGGCACTTAGCCAGTCATACACAGTCTTCATCGAGCCGCTCAAGGGACCAAACGGTCAGATTCATGCCGTGTAGAGACTCAGATGGTCCCATGTGGGCTGCGACTCTGGACAGAGGCAAACAAGCGATCCGTTCAAGTTAACAGGTGTAGGATTTGAGGTACAACCTGCCCCCAAGCTGTGATGCACACCACTCGGCTTCCTTCTGCCGATTCACAGCTTGAAAACTCCGTTGACTCATAGCTTGAAAACTCCACTAACTCACAGCCTGAACAATGTTAGATCCGAGCACCGTAGCTCGATCTGACCACTCGGCTGATTCCACAGCTTAACCCTAGATCAGAGCTCCTCAGCTCGATCTGATAACTCCGCTGACGAACAACTTGATTAACAGAACAAAAATTAGAAAGATTGAATGAAAGTAGAAACACAGATTGAGTGTAGAATTCTCCTGATGGCCGGATGACTCGATCTGTAGATGGAGTTTGCCTGGCTTCTAGAGAACTCCTCCAGATCATGATCTGCAGCTCCCACGATCTGGATCTCTCTCAGGTCTTCTTCCTAGAGAGCAGCTTCACCTCGATTTGGTGAAGTATCTTTAACTACTTCTTCTCTGATTCTAGACCTCAGTCGATTTGCTACTACCGGTGCTTCACCTGTTGCTGCTCTTTTGATGCTGCTACTCTTCTACTATTGCTGCTCTTCCATTTGCAGAAGTTGTGCTGCAACTCTGGATCTCCTGGCACTGCTCTCATTTTCTTCCTCTCCTTCTTCTCCTTGATTTGGATCGCACAGGCCCTACTCTCTTGTCCTTACCACGAGTTGCAGAGCATTCTTTTCTAGCAACCACACCTTTTTTTTCTTTTCTTCACTTATCAACCCCCTCTTGCGCTTGAGGCCTTAATCACCCATCTTCTTTTCAGGATTCCCGCCATAAATTTTCAATTTTTGAAGTGCATCCTGAATATCTGCTAATTTAGTTAGAGCGACTGCTAGGAAAGCTCCTATTTTTCTGCGAAGAGATTGAAGACCAGGTCTTCTTCATTTGATGCAACAGAATCTGTTGAAAATCTATGTTCTTTGGCATAACTAGACCCTCTATGTGTGTACCATAATGGATCCACAACTTGGGTATCAGATCTTGTGACAACCGGGGTCATTTTAGGGTTCACATAATCCGTTCTCCGTAAAAGTTGACTTTTGGAAGCATCCAAGTTGACTTTTGAACGAACCCCAGAATGCTCGATTCTGTCAGCCAGACGGAAGTCAACTTCTATGCCTATCCAGAACCAGGTGGTTCTAGCCTGTGTGCAGAAGTCGACTTCCAGTGACTCAGAAGTCGACTTTTGTACCATAGGTGCAGAAAATCTTATTCTTTTCTGACTTTGGACTGCTTCCTTCCCTTTCTTGAATTGCTTTGACCTTTACACCTGCATTTCACATTTATACAATGCATGAGAGTTGAATTCAATGAGTTATTGGACTCAATGGGTTATAATTTGTCATCATCAAAATAAGAGGTGTATAACAATCTTCCACTTTTTGATGATGGACAGTAGTAGCTCGGAGGATCCTCAAGGATGCTTCTTGGAAGGACCTAAAGGGATTTCTTTTAAGAGTTCCCAAGGGATTTTTTTCTCAATGCTTCCAAGGGGCCTTCAAGCTTCATCGAGGCGGCCTTTTATAGGGGATTAAAGCCCCTGTTTTGGCGGGAAGCCCCCACAATTATCTCCTTCTTTTTTTCTCTCTCTTTTTTTCAGTTTCTTATTTTCTGCTATTGCGGCCGCTTCCATCCCTGCTGCTGCTGCGCTGTCAATCACATGGTATTGCTGCTGATGTTACTGTTTCACAAGAGGTGCGGTGGAGGAGGGGAGCTCCTCTCCCTGTGCGTGATGGGCCGGCCACTCCGGCACCATGCTCGTAGGCTCGTTGTCGCATGGAGGACACCGTTGACCGCCAGCACGTGCGTGAGGGATTAATAGAGCATTCAATGCTCGCGTGAAAGAGAGAGGGAGATGAATAGTAAAAAAAATAGGGGGAGAGAAATAGACACGCGTGAACAGTGTCTGCGAATTTCCTCCTATTTCCTTTTTTAAAAAAATCATCTCTTTTTTCATTTTTACCCTCTCCTTTCTTCATTTGCGTAAATGTCACCCTACGCCTTTCTCCTTTTGCATTGGGCTTGGCCCAATCGAGATTGGCCCATTTCATTAGGCTCTTTTCACATCTTCTTCTTTCTTCCCTTTCATTACGGCCCATTTATATTGGCCCATTTGTATCTTTTTTTTCTTTTCCTCCCCTTTTTAACACCCTCGGCTAGGGTACGTCAATGTAGAACCTCACTACGTCGACGCATCCTTCATCAATGACAATTTTTTTCTCTATTTCTTTAAAATGCCAACAAATGCCCCCCACCTGCGGGTGCCACGACCGAGCGACGAGGGAGCGGGGCCTGTGGGTGCAAGCTTCTTGCCCTACAAAAATCTTCAGCTTCGCACGAACATTCTCAGTCGCAAACTATATTGATTGGTCCTGATAAAGAACCAGGTTCCAATCAAGATGATATCATCGATATCGGATCTATACCAACACTAGGATATCTATTTTATCTGGTCTTGGATAGAAGGTCCAAGCCAGAGGGTTGTATTGATCATCGAGGTTGGATGGATGGGTTGGTCCTGCCTGGGAGACCAGTGCCAACCCAAGTGATATAGCCAATATTAGGTTTATACTGATGTGAGGAATTAGGCTCAACTGGATTAGATGAAAGGTCTAGGCCAGGATCCTCGGCGAAGATCTTGAGAGGCCATAGACACCGAGTTAAGTGGTTTGTCGATGCCGGGATTGTACCGACACAAGGAATTCAGGTTTCACTGACTTAGATGGAAGGTCCAGGTCGTACCCCTTTGCCGAACCTAAAGGTGTAACTATAGATAAATTCGAAGGTAACAGAATAGGTGTAACTGGCAAGGTCTTAGCAAAAGCGCTAGAAATAAAGGAATGAGAACCACCTCTATCAAATAACATGAATGCAAGATGCGAGTAGATTTGAATGACAAAATTTAGTAGCTCCTTCATCTAGGATAAAATTTAGAGGAGCTTGCCGCTTCCGTCCACCGTTGTTCTTGGAGGGTTGATCTTTCATCAAGGGACAGTCGGGCATGCGATGCTCCTGACTTCCACATCTTAAACAAGTGCTGTGACACTTCTAGTATTCTTCAGCCGAATGGTCAAATTTCTCACAGAAGGTTCAAGCACTTGTAATAGCTTTATCTTCCTTCTTGATCTTCTTTCCTTTGCCATTGCCACTCTTATTGCCATTACGAGATCTCTTCTTGTTGTCCCAGGACTTGTAGGGTTCTGTGATGCTAAATCAGTCTCTTTTCCTTCCACGCCAATCGGACTTTCGACTAGACTCCTCTTCCTTGCCCTTGAATTTTTTGACATATTCCAAGGTCATTTCACATAAATGTGCCCGTTGGACCATCTACGCATAGGTTGAAATATTTTGGGGTCCAAGTTGAGTAATAAAAATGGGCCTTAAGCCATCCATAAATCGGTTAGCCTTTAATAGATCAGTATTACCAAATGAGTAGCATATGGTGCCAGTCGAGAAAATTGAAGCTCATACTCTACTACGGACATCATTCCTTGTCTTAGGGAGGAAAATTCCATAGCCTTTTGCTCCTTCACATGTTTCGAGAAATATTTTACCTAGAAGAGTGTGATTAGTCCATCCCATGTGGGTTGTGCAATTTGAAGTTGTGCCAAGTTGGCCTTCAACCAAGTACGTGCATCCTTGTTCAGCTGGAATGTGGTGAGACGGACCTTCTCTTGGTTGGTGCATTGCATGACCTCAATTATACGGTTCATCTCATCGATCTAATTTTCTACTTCATGGGGTTGGCAGTTCTAGAGAATTGTGGAGGATTTAAATTCTGAAAATTCACATGCAAATTTTTCATGCCAGCCCTGGCGCCAGCTTTAGCCACCATGTGACGGGCCTGGGTAAGACCCGCAACAGTTTGTTACATATCATCCCAGTTTACACGATGAGCCATGGTACCTGAGAGAAGGAATGATTCGTTATTCCTTATGGAATCAAGGGAAGCTTACCTAGAAATAATTTCTAAATAACTATCACATCTCGGATCAACTCAATCTCACTTGGGTTTGGAAATTTTTTCTTGGTTCATAGGTATGGGTCCTACTCCTCAGACTTAGCCTCTGATAGGGCTTCTTCCTAGGAATAAGTAAGTCCTCTCTCTCTCTTTGAGTAAGCATATTTTAAGTATTTCACTACACCTAACGACAGTACATGACATATTCCATGCGGAATATTCGCCTCCCATCGACGGCAATAAATCGCAGGGGTATAACCACAGTCATTAAAGATAAATAGAGGATATTTTTGATAATATGCTCAAGTGAGGAGTATATTTGACATAATCGATATTTACAAAGATATTTACGTAAAAAATCATATCTTTTTGAACAGGGTGATAACCGATGAGATAGTGAGAAAGCGTGAACAGGATCTTGAAATTTTAGGGTGGTGTGGATGAAAAGGTAAACTCTGTACGAAGATTGTGTGTCCGCAGTAAATTCAGTTTCTTGTGCACACTGGCTTTGCAATGGAAAAAAGACATCCAGCTTACGGCACAAGTCAATGTTTTTTTCAGTCTGGAAATTATAGCAGGTCTGTTTGATTGATTTATGTCCTCTCATGTCTGAACTTTTGGTTGATTGCGTTGCCACATGAACTTCTGCTAATTCGCTGATCTCCTACAATTGAGAAGGTAACACTCGTAGTCTCTTTGCTTCTCAATGGATCAAACCTTCTACTCTAAGTTTCTTCAGTAGGGTTTTGAAAGTGTTGCATGACACTAGAGAATTTGCAGAAGAGAGTCCGAGTAAGAGAGTGTGGACGGTAGTGAACCGAACGCAAAGTGGAGCGTCGGGCGCAGTTGCATCGTCTGGTGTCAAGAAGGTGCATCCTTGAAGAGAGAAGGATGCACGGGTCAAGCGCCGAAGCCGATGATGATCCCCCTGTAAAACTACTCAACATAGGATGAGATTTCCCGTGAGAACACGTCAGTACTTGAGTCATCAGTTGATGGACGTGAAAACAGGATAATGGGTTGAAGTAGAAGACGGTGGGTACGTGATGGAAGTTGGCATTTTGTCTCTTTTAGAGACCTGGACGTCAAGAGACGTGGACTGTTTAAGGGTGTGGCTCTAGTCATGATTGAGGGTGGAACGAGAGGCATTTGCTAATTGGACTCAGACTATATATATATATATAGATATGTATATGAGAATTCAGAGAGTCCGCAACAGTTAGGTGAGTGGAATCTGGAGTGAGATCCAAACTGGGAATGGATAGAAGGCTGCGTCGAATTGGATCATGCAAGGATTATGCACCTATTATCGATTGGAAGTCAGACTTAATAAGAAAAGAGTAATACTTAGTGCACCCCATGTGCTAATTACATTCACCAATATAATTAATGTAATATTTAATTTTAAAAAAAAAATTGAGTAATCCTCACGTCTTATTAGGTTGGTGTGTCGTTCACGTCACCGAATGACGTGACGTGAAGACTAATTAAACAAAGACTACCCTAGACTCACCCCGCTCTGATACCAATTTGATGCAGGACGATAATGAGACTCGACTCGAACCTGGGACTCTAGGTGATGGCCCGACCCAAAGATGATGCGACTAGTGATGACACTAGTGGCTCGGCACCTAACGCGGTTCTTGAAGAGGCAAGCGTGCCCCAAACAAGAAGTACTCGCTCACGATCGTCCCCAGCAAGGGAAACACGCCGATCTGCACGGTTGAGAATCCGGCATTGAGTCTCGGGTGGTCAGCTCACTCTCGTGCTCGGAATGAGTCACGGGATGGGTCTCACACTCACAACTCACAGCGGTGATTAAATTTAACTAGCTAGGAATTAAACAACTCGCATGCAGCAACATCTAGAACTTATACTATCTAAGCAAATAAGACAAAGTAGAGAGGTGAGTGTACCTCTACACTTAGGGCGTGGGGAAGACGTCTCGGCCAAGTTTCGTAACTCCCAATACAATAGTAAAGTTAATTTACAGCAAAGATTTTACTGCCCACTCCACACAGGGAGGTAAAGGGCTACACAGTGGCGCCGGGAGCACAGAACTTGGGTTGGCGGGCAGAAAGGTGGCGGGTGCCAGGTGTTGGCGGCAACGGCTCCAGTTCTGCGATTGTTGGCCGGTAGGGCAGCGAACAAGGGCCTCCAAAGGGATGATTACCTCTGTTAAGCTTCTGATTGCGGCAGTTCACTGAGACGAAGGCAGGGGGTCCCTGGTCGACCCCTAGGAGTGGCCATCACTGAATCTTCTCCGATGTATTTTCCGATGAATTTCTACGGTCACCCCTTCTTGCTGGTTTGGTTCTGGGCAGAACTGCACGCCCCAACGAAAATGGCCACCACGATCTAGACTGATGTCGGAACAAAGTGGAACTGGCGCTGTTGCGAAGATCTCTTAGATATCTATGAACCCAAGCTGAGATAGGAATTTTCCTATCATTGTAATTTCATTGGGGTATTTTTGAATAGGCTGGTTTCCCATACCCAGAACCTGCTGGGCAGACTGGGATCTGCCTGGTTACCAGAAGAGAAGATAGATTTGGGAGGGGAGGGCTTCACACCCTGGATCAAGAAGGAAGAAGGAAGAACAATAGAGGGAGAGAGGGGACGGCGCCCAAGGCACTATGCAATTTTCATCAAAAATTCTTCATTAATTTTCCAAAATTATTACAAGAGACATTATATACTCAAATCCTAGACCTAGCCAAATGACTCTAGATACCCTGGGTCAACGGTAGATGGAGGGTCATATTAGGGAAGGGAGACATGGGATTAAATTAATCCCACAAGGGGACAAGAGAGGGGGCACCTCTCTCTCCAAGTCAACAAAGAAGGATAGGACCTCCGGAGAGTTCGTGACAGTGATTTTCTCAAGCCCCTGTGGTTCTGAGAACTGTGCACCCAGTCTCCGACTGTAGACTAGAGCCTGAGTGTAGGAGTCCCCACACCCAGTCACCAGTGATTCCTACCGTGGAGTTTGGGTAAGACCTTCTCCTCCAAGTCCTCTGCCAGCTCCAAGAAGAAGGGCACCGTTTGGACCATGGAGCACAGAGTTCCTAATTTTCTCCCCAGAGTGCACAGGTCAGTCCCTCCTGAGATAGATCCGACCCCCTCCCACCATTCTGGTTCTTGACCCCTGCTGCGGCCTCCTCAGGTGACCTCGTTGGTCTATGATCGAAGAAGGCTCGTCCACAAACCCAACGACTCTGGTTCTGCCCTCATCGGACCCCGGGAGTGCTCGTGACATCCAGTTCTTCCAGCAGTAGTGGTTCTGGGACAGCCAGAACCAGATCTGATTGACCCTGGTCCCGACCCCGCCTCGGTCACAGCCGGCCTCGGAATGAGCTCCAAATTTTTGGGCACATTCCTGGGCCAACCCAGGACGTTTTGGCATTGGTCCCACCATTACCAGCAGTCAGAGGAGTCTGTGGCAGCATCAACATGACCTCTTGTCTGGCTGTTCCAGAGCGGACAGACCCAGTGCAATTTGGCAATTTAGTTTTTAGTTTAGTTTCCCCACCCCACCTGGCCGGCTTAAAGCCCCTCTCTGCGGGAGATAGTGTTTGCATGTAATAATATAATTTTCCCCACCTTAGTCCAGCCCCTCTACGAGGGCGTAGTGATTATACTACCAGGTCGCCATCTGAAGCTACATCGGCGCGGCGTGCGGATGCATACCCATGCCTCCCAGCTCGCCATCGTCTCCAGCTGGGATCAACATCTTCACGCTGATCAGGTGAGCTTCTGGCCCCCTCTCATTGCTGGTTTACTTTGCTTGATTAGTATTATTTTCAGCTCCATCGGCGGTGAGTGAGTGTCCGGTCCCAAATTGCCATCACGCGAGTGCCTACCATGGGCGAGTTATGAGAGAGATCATCATACCCACGCCCTCGGCGTGCTAGCCGCCCGTGAAATTGGGCATCCCTGGCCCTTAGGTCCTCTCCAAGCTAGCCAAACCCCGGAACAGCAAGGTCTCATCCCAGACCTTCTCCACCCTCACCGAGTTGCCTATGAGCACTAGTGTACGCTTCGCTGGTGAGTTGGCTCGAGTGAAGTCGCATGTCCGTTGCATTGCTTGCGGGTCTAGGTCCGAGGCCCCTATAGTAAACCCCCCATAGAGTGAGTCATCGACAACAAAGAGGTATATCAAAAGATGTCATGGGAAGGTCCGGTTAGGCCGGTCCGAAACAGCCAAGGGCGCCCTCTCTCCCTCTCCCTCTCTCTTCTTGTTCTTCCTCCTTGCTGCATCAGATCTGGAGCCAAAACCCTAATATTTTGAAGTGATCTTCCTCTCCTTCTCTTCCTATGGTTACTACCATCGATCACCGCCGCCGTTGCTGCCGTCATGCCACCACAACCCGAGTTCCTCCCTACTGTCCAGAATTTTAAGATTCCTGGACAGAAGCTCAAAGAAAAGACTGTATCTCCAGATCCAGTCATCTGATCGAGCTGAGATTTTGAGGGTCAGTTTCCCATGTTTCCCCCTTCTTCCAGATAAATTTTTATGTTGATCAAACATTGTTTGCCCTCTTCCCAGTTAATTCTTTCCACCCCTTACAATCTGCCTTTCTGCAGATTTGTGAGACAATAGTCTGTAGATCTATTTTTCTCACCCCCCAAACCACATTATAAAATTACAAAATTATTTTTGCATGATCCTCACTTCCCTCCTCTCACCCATAAAATTCCCAAGGTCTAGATTTACCATTTCCCCTTCAGTCAAAATTCATTCTTCGAAAGAACCCGTTCTATCCTGCTTGATATGTATTCGGGTATAGAAACAACTATGGTGTTGTAGAGGTTTTCACTTCAAATCTGACCATTGGATGGATTTAAAATTCACCTATGTTTTAGCTCTTTGAGTCTACTTTGCAACAGCATTGGTTTCATCCCCATCTGACACCAGATTTAGGTGTGGTGGCCATTTTTGTGGACGCGCGCAGATCTATCCTGAGACACTACTGTTTGATAGTGTTGGGAGTTAATTCCCAATAAAATACCCTAGCTCAGATTCAACAACCACCGCTTCTGGGAGTCGACCAAGGACCCACCAACAACGTCCCGGTGAACCGTCGCCTTTAGAAGATCCCTAGAGGTTGATGTCCCTTTGAAAGCCTTTGTTCGCTATCCTGCCAGCCAGTAGATTTGAAATCTGGAGTCGCAACCCACAACCGCCCCAGATCCCACCGTCTTGCTGCCCATCAACCCAGGATCGGTGCTACCGGCGTCGTTGTGTAGCCTGTTACCTCCCTGCGTGGTAGATTATCTCCTTTAACCATAACCTCACAGTTTGGGTAGTGATATGTGAGGTCAGCCTTGTTCTCGAGATGTGTAGATATGGCTAAGTCTAACCATTCGGGCTCCTTAGAGAACATACCAGTAAATTTCTTGGAAATAAATGAATGTGTTGCCTCAGTATCAAATAAAACTTTAACAGTCTTACAGCAAATGATTAGTGTACCTTCCACGATTCCACCTTCTGTTGTTTCTATCACTTGGAGAGCTTGCAAACTGCCTTGCTTCTTTGCCGAGAACTTCTCTTCGGGAGTGATCTCCCTGCATTCAGCCCGCCCCGACTGACAATAGGACCATTGAGTGTGCCCAGCTTCCTTACAGTGGAGGGGGGGATCACTTCAAACCTTGCCGAGCCGGCCTTGGAGGTCTCAGGGGTTGGTGAGTTGGGACTCGTGCCATTTGAGGTGAGGTTTCCTTCTTGTGCATAAATTTCTTCACATCTGCCACCATTTGTAGCAGGAGCTCTAACGCGTTTTCATTTCCACCTCCTTTGTGCTTGATCTTTTTGTAGGGGCCCATGGTCTCAGCGGGGCTGACCCTACCGGTGGTGGACACCATGGCTGCTTTCTTTCCCTTTCAAGCAAGGGCCACAGCTTTCACCCCTGTTATGTGTACGGCTCCCGTGCTGAGGTCGATTGCCCTAAAATTCCCGGGTGGGTCTATTCCAATGCCGGGCTTCGGTCAACCCTCCGTGGGGCAACTTCAGCTTCAACCTGTGGTAGTCGGGTCAAAATTTATGGAGGCTACTCCTACTGGGGCGTTGATAGGTGTGGAGCTCAAGGAGGGGGCTGACGATACTTCTATCTTGGCAATCGAGGTCGGTACCATATCGGAACAGGTAGCCCAGCTCGGACACCATGATGAAATCACCTCGGAGGGTGGAGACTTTGGGGAAGAGATAGCTGGTGACACAACTGCTCTGATGCTCACAGCTGGTATCGAGTTGGAGAAGGTGACACAACCGAAGCAACATGTAGAATTCACCTCTATGGGTGTGGGCCTTGACGTTCAAGACTTCGTTTCTTCAACGAAGGTCGAGGCTGAAGTCCCTACCCCAACTGGTACTGAGTCTATCGAGCAACTTGAGAAAGAATTAGCAGAACCATCTTCCTTATTACCTTCATCTTCTTCACAGCCTGCTAATGATGTCTGGGCTGAGGTTGATAGTCGAGTGGAGTTTCATCTCCCTGACACACCATCACTTGGCTTGCAATCATCTGCTGAATTGGTGTGGCCGAATTTGGAGATGTTGAAGTAGGTTGTGCTAGCCCGTCGAGACTTATACTAGGCACAGCTGAGGGAGCTGGTAGAGCCCATGTAGCGCACCCTCATGGCTTTCGACTGTCCTATGCAACATTGGACACCTCAGGTGATCTTGCTACTCCGGTATGTGAACCGATGAGAATTTATTGATCACGGCTTGAGGGATCAACTGACTGCCCTGAAGCTTCAAAGGAAGGAGGGCCTTATTGTGCTACAAGCCTCCACAGAAACTGCCGGTCAATAGAGGTTCATTGTTGAGGGAGCCACCGATCGGATTTCACTATTAAAGAAGTGAACTTTTGATCTTCGTGCTGAATTGGCCCAGGATGAAGAGGATTTTCCTCGAAGATTCACTATCCGCTTCAGTGTTCAGGCTGTCATTCTGACATGCTTGTCTTTTACAGACTCTGTCTCAGCTTGCTGTGGACAGGTCTCGTATACACCCTCCATATGTTCGGGAACTGGGGGAGATGCTGCCGAAATTTCTACAGAAACTCTGTGTTTTGTTCCCTATCGATTGCCCCATCTGTACACGGAGATTTTCCATTTACTATGGTGTGATCTCAGATGACCTCACTATGGGAATAGCGAATAAACCGCCTTAATGGTGAATAGTGCCCCATCATTTCTCGATCCCTCGATCCATAGGCTGCCATTCCGACATGCCTATCTTGTACGGTGTTCATCTCAGCTTATTGTGGATGGATTTCCTATACATCCCCCTAATACATTCTGGGGCAGGGGGAGATGCCGCTAAGTTTTCCATAGAACTTCATACCTTGTTTTCTACTCTGCACCGTGTTTCTCGGGTTTGCACTAGGCTTCCACCCCTTATGGGGGTAATGGCCTTACGACTAGCCAGAACAAACTATGGGGACCGAGCACCCAATAAAAGAGAATAATTTAATAATAAAGTGCCACTCTGGCATACATTCTCCCGGTAATATACAAGTCCACCCGAACGTGGTCATGCTGGGTCTACACTCATGGACCCATATACATGCACCACTATGCTACACATGGTCTCAAAATAAAAAGGCAACCACTGATCGGCAACCCTACGAGTGACCAGGACTACATAGAGGGCTGACCCTCAGGCTCCCCACTAATTATAGGGTATGAGATTGCCGTTTAGGCATGACCGTCATTCAAGAGATTGTACTGACACTTCGTGGATGATTCTCTTATACTCTCCCCGATATTCTTTGGGACTGGGGGAGGTGCTACCAAAATCTTCTCTGAATTTACAAATAGATGACTAAATAAAATGACAACAAGTCATTTTCAATAAATAATAATAAATTTGCATGTGATTTACTAATAAACAAATAAACTCATTTATGTATGTTTGCTATTATTCATCATATAAATACACATGCATGGATGCTTGCATTTTCATGATTCTCTGGTATATCAAATGGTGATTAGCGTAAAGTTGGGTTATGCCCGGCCGGAAGCTATCACTAAGCGTGAGGTGATCTTCGGATATGAGTTCTCCGCCTCGTATCAGGAGTCAGTCCACTTAAACAAACCCCATCACTTGCTTGATTGGATGTTGTATTCTATTTTAATAAATGTATTTCAATTCATCACTCTCCCTTAAATTGTTCTGGCCCATGGCCCCTCTATTTTTGGTGATAAATCAATAGTTGTCCTTTTTTCATAAGGATGTAATTAATGTCGTAGCATTTACCTTCTTGCTTGGGCGGACTCCATCAAAGGGGGCCTTTCTTTCTCTCTTGTGCTTTCATTCTACAGCACCCTCCATTTAATCTCCTAGCTGTGTGATTATCAAGGGAAAAATCTTGTCTATCATTTTTCCAGTTGTCTTGGAGCTTAGATTTCTTATTCTCAGACTGGGCTTTGTAATTTCCATCTTTATTTTCATCTTAGACGATTTCGGAGCTTGCTCCGAGTGTGTATGGGGTTTCTCATCGTCGAGCAAGAACCCACGTGTGTGGGCCGTCGAGCCCGTGTGTGGTGGTTGCCGTCATCGTGCAGTGTGCTTTAGTGAAATCCTCTCGAGGTGAGAGGGGTGGACGTCGGATGGCATTTGGTGCGTCCGAACCACCTAAAAATCACTACGCCGTGGTTTGCTTATTGTATGGTTTTTGATATTTCTTATCCATTCATCTAACGAGTGTGAGTCGGTGAGACAAGAAATTCAATATCTGTCTGCTTATTCTTTGTTATCTGAGTGATCATTATCAAACGTTAAGAGTTGTAAGTGCTTGCTTGCTAAGCACTCACTCATTTTAATCAAGTTTGATCTGGGGTTTATTTACCATCTCTGTGGTTTATTTTAATTAAGTTTAAATTGTCCAAAAAGGGTGGGCAAACAATTCACCCCCCTCTCGATTGCCTCCTAACTGGGCCAACAAATATCACATAACTATTTTGGGCAAACACTCACCTGGTAAGGCGAAAACTCGTCCAAGGCTGTCCGAAGGTCAAAAATCCTAGTGGCTAGCAGGCGGCGATCCCGAATCATCTCCCATCTCGCCATGAGCGTGGCCACTTGCATTAGGGCCCGCGGGACCATGCCGTGACCAAGTGGGAATCAGGTGTACCCCCAAATCTGAAGACACAAAGAACAATAGTCAATCAATCAAATCAAGAATCAATAAGTAAAAATGGTAGACTCGTACCTGTAGGAAGGGTGTGAAGCCACCCAGGTTCCTCGAACCTGGGCGAATAGGATCCATGTGGGCAAAGAGGTGCGCCAGCATCGCTCTCCCCCAAGCAAGTTGGGGTCTCCGCTCGAGAGCCCGTATCAGTAGCTGGTACTTCCAGTTCACCTTGTTCGAGGCAGTGGCAAACAGTAGCCTCCCGAAGAAGTAAAGAAGGAAAAGTGCAACTCCTGCTGGTTACTCCTCCCTTGAGCTTAAAGCTTCTGAGTTACCCGCCCCAGATACGCATCCAGATCCTCTAGTGGTCCTTGAACCACTCTGGCTAACCCCATCACGGCACTGATCTTCCCAAGGGGGAGGGTGGTCACTGGCTGCTTGGACCGGACCAGCTGCGGCCCGAGTAAATTCTCAACCTGCGAAGCATTCGTTAGACAGGTCAATGCATATTACATCTACACATGCATCAGGTCAATGCAGTAGCAGAAATTGTCGGTCTTCAGTGAAGAATTAGCTTACACATACATGTATACTCGAATTAGTCAGCTGAAGCTAAATACTTTCATATAAGGTGGATTAGCAATGATCAGTGATCCATTCCCAGATGAGCTCAAATTCAAAGAAGAAAAGGAACTGTTTGATGAATTGCCTCAGTGAGAAGAATCTGAATGAATTAAATCTCAATGTCAATGAGGCTATTACCAAGAACAACTTAAGAGATTAAGGCTAGCAAATCAGTAAACACAGGGTACACAGTAATAACACTCAGATGATAGCAGTGACAGGTAATCACATGAGGTCAATTTAAATCACAGACACATGATCCCAAAGAGCACATGATGGGCACGTGATTTGAGGTAAATAGTTTAGCAGAAAGGATCTGCCATGTGGAAAGCTTCTCACCTCTACTTGACACGTGGACACTCGGATCAAAGCACATTCCAGAATTTTGTTGACGAGAGCATTCCCACCACATGCTCTCGATAGAATCTTATGGGGACCACAAGAATCACGCCAATGGAAAGAGGATAGAATCAACTTATCCAAAGCATCTCCGTCGCCCCTGTTCATCTATATAAGAGAATTTTTTTCCTTCGAGAACAAGAAGACTGAGCTGTAGTAGTAAGATAAACAGTAGTAGTGAAAGCGCGAGCTCCAGATGAAAAAGAAAGAGAGAGTGTATAGAGAAAAAGAATGGAGAAAAAGAGAGAGGAGCTAAGAAAGAAGAATGAGAGGAAAGAAAGGAGAAGAGAGAGAACAAGTTCAAGCAGCCGGTCTCACTGAAGATCTATATGTCCATCAGTTCTTGGATCAGATCCAGAACTATTTGCTTCTGCGTGAGCTATATATTTTTCCGTCTCTATCTTTGAGTTTTGTTATTTTTCTTTGTGTTTCAGCAAGCTGTGTTGTAGAACGTTACAGATGGTTGTTTCCTCTAGACAGCAAGCTGTGTTGCTCAGCGGTGAGGTTTCGGTCCTCAATTAGCAAGCTATGAGGCTCAGCAGATAGCAAGCTGTGTTGCTCAGCGGTGTAAGCATGCTATGATGCTCAGCAGTTCAAGCTGTGAGTCAGCGGAAGCCTTACTTGGGTTTGAGTGGGGGATGGACGTTGGTCTATGGGTAGCAGACCGAACCATCTAAAAATTCCAGTGCACCGTGGTTTGTCTTGTGTATATTTTCATATCCTCTATCCCCCTTTGAAGGTAGCTTGTGTGGTTTATAATCGAAGTTCATCTATGTGTGATCTGTCCTTAATCATTTGCTTCATCACGTTATGATTGTAAAAGTGCATGAGTGCTATTTCCCGGTGAATTTTCTCATTCTGGATAGGCCTCGTCCCAAGATCTAAAGCACACATCAATCATTTTGGGACGTCTATTTTTAGCTACGGCAAAGGCCAACATAAACTATGCCACGGGAATGATGAATATCTCGTTTGGAGGTAAAAAAGTTTCTTTTAATGTATTTAAGTTATCCCAGTACCCAGACCATGAAGAAGAATGCAATGTCATTGATATATTTGAAGAATTGACTGATGAAAGTCTGGATGTTAGTAAAGATCTGCTAGAAGAGGGTAGCATGCTTCAAGATTCCCCTCTTTCTTATGCGGCTTACTCTCGGATAGAGCCACTCCCTCCATTGCAAGCTGAACCTGTTCTTCTATCTCTGGATCATTCGCCTACTCTTGAATTGAAACCTCTATCGGATTCTCTTAAGTACGCTTATCTGGGTTCTAACCATACTCTGCCCATGATTATTGCTTCTAACCTCACTCCTGCTTAGGAATCTCAACTTCTAGAAGTCCTTAAGGAGCATAGAGAAGCGATAGGTTGGTTAGTGGCAGATTTAAAAGGTATTAGTCTGGATATTTGCATGCATTATATCTATTTAGAGGACAATGCCAAGCCAAGTAGAGAGATGTAGCGCCGGCTGAATCCCAACATGAAAGAAGTAGTCAAGAAGGAAGTGATGAAATGGTTGGATGTCGGGATTATATATCCCATTTCAGATAGTAAGTGGGTCAACCCGACGCAAGTTGTGCCGAAGAAATCAGGGCTGACCATTGTGACAAATGAAAAAGGAAAAGAAGTGCCCATGCGATTACAGATAGGGTGGAGAGTTTGCATAGATTACAGAAAATTGAATTCAGCAACAAAGAAAGATCATTTTCCACTCCCGTTTGTAGATCAGAGTTTGGAGAAACTAGCTGGGCAAAAGTATTTTACTTTTTGGATGGCTACTCCGGGTATAATCAGGTTACAATTTACTCCGAAGATTAGGAAAAGACTGCGTTCACGTGCCCCTATGGCACGCTTACTTTTAGACGAATGCCGTTTGGACTGTGTAATGCCCCAACCACCTTTCAGCAGTGCATGATGTCTATCTTTTCTGAAATGGTGGGTGAATTTTTAGAAGTCTTTATAGATGATTTCTCAGTGTTTGGTACTTCTTTTGAAAGTTGCTTGGAAAATCTAACTCAAGTGCTGAGGAGGTGCATTGCATCGAACCTTGTGTTAAGTTGGGAGGAGAGCCATTTCATGGTAAGAGAAGAGATAGTGCTAGGCCATGTTGTATCAGAAAGGGGAATAGAGGTCGACAAAGCTAAGGTCGATTTGATTTCTAATCTTCAGGAAAAATATCTAAAAACTCCCTAACTATGGGGATCTCGTTTATCTGGATTTTCTTAGACTCGGTGACTACTACGGAGGCAAGGAAAGCTTCACACCCTTGCGAAATGATTTTGCAAGCATGAAATGATGAGATAATGACAAGATGCTTCCGATATTTAATACGAAGAAAGGAAAATTATGGAAGGCCTGGTTTCCAGAAAGAAATTATCCTACTGCGATAATTTATGTAGGCGTCATGGTCTATAAGCCAATCAACTCCTAATATGACATCGTAGCCTCCCATATCAAGGCATACGAGATCCACAGGAAGATTATGACCTTCTACATTGACTTCACTATTGGGGCAATAGGTTTTCAATTCTGTTCCCGACCCTAAAGGAGCAACTATGGTTAAATCCAATGGTAAGGGAACAGATGAAGTAGGTAATATTTTTGCAAAGGAAGTAGCAATAACGAAATGAGTAACACCTGTATCAAATAACCCAAAAGCAGGATGGGAATGAAAATGAATTGTACCTACAATGAGCTCCCCATCTTTTGTTTGTTCATCTTCTAATACGGCATTCAATCTAGCCTATCGCTTCTGCCCCCCATTGTTCCTCGTGGATGGTTGCTCCTTCATCAGAGGACAGTTAGGCATGCGATGATCCTGACTTCCACACCGTAGGCACGCGCCCAAATGCTTCCAACATTCTTCGGCCGTATGACCGAATTTATCACAAAACGAGCAAGCTGTGATGACTTGCTTATCTTCATCTTCTTTAACCTTTTTATTCTGACGATTATCCTTGCCATTTCCACTCCAGGATCTCTTCTTGTTATCCCGAGAGTTGTAGGTAATGCTGAATTTTTCCTATTTCTTACCTCGCCAATCGGACTTTCGGCTCGGCTCCTCCACTTTGCCTTTTAATTTATCGACCTTCGCCAAGGTCCGTTCACATAAGTGTGCTCGTTGGACCATCTCTGCATAGGTCTGAATATTCTATGGGCCAAGTTGCTGGATGAAGATAGGCTGCAACCCATCCATAAAGTGATTTACTTTTAAAAGATCAGTGCTTACTAAGTGCTGAGCATAAGGTGCTAGACGAGAGAATTGTAATTCATGTTCCATCACCATCATCATGCCTTGACAAAGTGACGCAAATTTTGTCGGTTTCCTCTCCTTGACATGCTTGGAGAAATACTTGACTCGAAAGATATCAAGAAACCCATCCCAGGTATGTGGTGCATCTGTAGGCAGTGTAGGAATAGGCTTCCACAAAGTGCGGGTGTCTTTTCTTAGCTGGAACGTGACGAGATGAACCTGTTGGTCAGTACACTACATGACCTTGAATATACAGTTCATTTTGTCTGAATTCTGGCTGTAGGAGGTGCACTTTCTTGGGCATGTAATATCAGGTGATGGTGTTTCCGTTGATCCAGCTAATGTGGAAGCAGTGGTGCAGTGGCCGAGACCGAGGTCAGTGTTAGAGATTAGAAGCTTTCTAGGCTTGGTAGGTTATTGGAGGTGGATGAGGTCAGTGTTATAGGAGGTTTGTTCAAAATTTTGCCCAAATTGCTGCCCCAATGACTGAATTGACCCAAAAAGATGTGCCTTTTATCTTGACCGATGAATGTGAGCGAAGTTTCATGGAATTGAAGAGACTACTCACCACTGCCCCAGTTCTTGTCTTGCCTTCTAGATCTAGTGGTTATGTGGGATGTATTAATGCTTCCGTAGTAGGTTTGTGTGCGGTATTATTGCAGAACGACAGAGTTGTGGCTTATGCATCTCGTCAATTGAAGCTCCATGAAGAGAATTACCCCACTCACGGCCTTGAACTTGTAGTAGTGCTTTTTGCATTGAAAATATGGAGATACTATTTGTATCGAAAGAAGTTTGAAATCTTCACTGACCACCAGAGTCTGAAGTATATATTCACGCAGAAGGATCTCAACCTCAGGTAGAGGAGGTGGATGAAGTATATGAAGGATTATGATTTTACCTTGTCCTATCAGCTAGGTAAAATGAATGTGGTGGCAGATACTTTAAGTAGGAAATTGGGAACTTGTCATTTGATGTCAAGAGAGTGGAAGTTGTGGCAGCAGGTGCCAACTGAGACTTTTAGAATCAAGATCCCAAGAGATCGCAGGTCAGCTGTTCTTGCCACCTTGACTGTCACGCCTGCAATTCAGTGCCAAGTGATAGAAGCTCAACATGTGGACCCCGATTTACCTCATGTTTTATCGATAGCTGAGGTAGAGTTCAGTGATGATGAGGTTGTTAGATTTTTACGAAGGCTATATGTCCTAGCCGAAGAGCAAATAAGGAAAGCCATTTTGTAGGAAGCTCATGGTTCTCACTATGTTGTACATCCCAGAGTGACCAAGATGTATCATAACTTGAAAAGGCAGTTCTGGTGGCCAGGTTTGAAGAAGGATGTTGTGGAATTTGTGGTCAGGTGCTTGATATGTCAGTAGGTGAAAGCAGAGCATCAGAGATCAGGTGGCACTTTGCAACCTCTAGCAATTCCTATGTGGAAATGGGATCATGTGACTACTGATTTCATGGTTGGTCTGTCGAGGACCCAGAGCGATCATGATGGTATATGGCTGATAGTAGATAGATTGACAAAGACTGCCAAATTCTTGCCGATCAAGATGACTTGGGGAGTGCAGAAATTGGCCAGATTATATGTGGAACGGATTGTTCCTTTGCATGGTGTCCACTAAAAAAAAAATTCATCCTCGAAATTAACTTGAAAACTTTAAGATTATTTACTAATTAGTTGAGGGGCAAGGACATCAGTTTAAAGTATGCAAATGGGTATCATTGCCTAAAATCCATGGCATCAACATAATGAGATATCTTAATAGGCATTAAATATGTCAGAGATAGGAAGAGTATGACCCTAGATATCAATTTCTTGAAGTTTAGGGCTGACAAATATCTTAACCAGACCTTGATGGTATCTTGGATAGCTCTCTTTGTTGCAACTATGTCAGGTAGGATTATCCATTTTTCCTTTTTTTTGGTTTAAGCTTGCTTGTCTTACTTCCTAATTCAGACAATAATGATCAGTTGACCCTTTTCTGTTCTAGAAATGAAGCTTACACGTGTAATGCACAAGCTTTGTTTCAAAGGCTCATTGAATATCGTCTCACTAAAAAAAATTGTAACCTACAACATATGCCACACAGTGTATGCCTTTAGGGTTTTTATCAATTCAATCCTAAGATTCAACTTGTTATGAGACTTGCAAACTAAAATGGGCCATCGCTCTGCATTTGACGTAATTAGTTATTTCAATTCTTTGCTCTGTACCCTAGGAAAAGGGGGGTGTACTTAATAGTGGATGGAATGAAGGATTGTCTATCCTTTATCAATTCAGAAGGCCTAACAGACTGGTAGTTGGGATAACCATGAGTAAAGGAAAACCTCTTCCATTTACACGTAAGAATCTATGATGCTGAAAATAACATCCGATATTTCTAATTTCCATCAGATTTCCCCTGCGATGGTACTGACTTTTACTGAGCCTTCTCAGGGCAGTCCCTCGCAAAATGTCTGATCTCACAGCATTCATAGCATTTGCCCTCTGTCCTCCGACACTCCTACCCTGGATGGACGTGCCTGCAATGGACACAAACTGGAACCCCCGACATGTTCCTTGGTATCGGCTCCTGACGTGCCATCTTTTCCTTGCCCTACCTTCCTTCTGCCCGCCTAGGCCTTTTGCCCATCGTCTTCTACTCCTTCGTAAACCTATACATAGGGATTCATTAAATCCTAACTTAATATGAACCTTAAATCCTTATGGTTTCAATTGTTACCTATGAGGGTTTATTTAAAATGGGTTCTAACTATACTCTACCCTTTGTCACTCTAGTCTATCTCTTCTTCTTCTACTTGGATATTTAGAATGATTGTAACCATGATTTGTCTCTCGTGCTCTGATACCACTCTCTAACGCCCCAGGATCCGATTCCCAATTTATGGGCATTTTTTTCATCGGACCCTTGAGCATTACTTCGTACGTACCGCGGAAGCACAAATTTTGGGACATGCATACATTCGCATCTTCTGATGGACGTACCTCGTGTCATTTTTCAGAAACTTTCCTCGAGTAGTTTTCTGAAGAACGTACCTCGTGTCATTTTTCAGAAACTTTCCTCGAGCAATTTTCTGAAGAACGTACCTCGTGTCATTTTTCAGAAGCTTTCCTCGAGTAGTTCTCTGAAGAACGTACCTCGTGTCATTTTTCAGAAGCATACCTCGAGCTGTTCTCTGAAGAACGTATCTCGTGTCATTTTTCAGAAACACACCTTGAGCTGCTCTCTGAAGATCATATCTCGTGTCATTTTCAGGAACTTACCTCGAGCAGGTTTGCTATCGAAAAAATGTACTTCGTGTAGTTTTTTCGCAAAGCATACCTCGAGTAGGTTTTCCTTTCGAAAAATATACTTCGTGCAGTTTTTTTGAAAAGCATACCTCGAGCAGATTTTGCTATCAAAAAAATGTACTTCGTGTAGTTTTTCGAAAAGCATACCTCGAGCAAGTTTTACTTTCGAAAAACGTACTTCGTGCAGTTTTTTCAAAAAGCATATCTCGAGCAGGTTTTCCCATCGAAAAAAACATACTTCGTGCAGTTCTTCGAAAAGCATACCTCGAGCAGGTTTTACTATCGAAAAACGTACTTTGTGTCATTTTCAAAAAGCATACCTCGTGCATTCGTTTCAAAATACATACCTCGTGCACTATTTTCAAAATGCATACCTCATGCACTATTTTCAAAATGCATACCTCGTGCATTCTTTTTCAAAGTGCATACCTCGTGCATTCTCTTCCAAACTTGTACCTCGTGCAGTTATTGAAATGATATCTCATGCATATTTCTTCCTGAAATATTGTCTGCACAGGCTTAGCCTATAGGACCCATACTTCGTGCTGAAACTTGTACATGCATGTCTTTCTCTTATAAGAACAACCTCGTGCATGTTTTTGTGCATTCGATGAAATGGTTTCGTGCAGGTGTTCGTCTTGCTCTATTGGTGTATTACATTCAAGCAGATACTTCTTGACCCGTTGGAAGAAATATCCACCAATGATGAGGACACGTGATCCGAGGATTCAGCCCTCTGACACGTGTGTCAGACTTACAAGTGTTCTGGAAGACTCTAAAGGGATAGAGTGTGTCTCCCACACTCTCGATGACCTACGGAGGGTCATATAAAAAGTGCTGGTGCTCAAGGAAGGAAAGAGTGACGATTGCAGAAGAGAAGAGAGCTATTACAGAAGAAGAAGAAGAAGAGAGAGATCAAGAAGACTTTGAAGAGTCGTATTCTCTGGACTGAGGGTCAAACCCCGTCCAGATTTGCTCCTGTGTGAGCCATATTGTGTGCCTTTGAGATTAGCTTCCTGTCATAGTGTTTTTCCATTTTCTTGATTTTCCTTATTCACCTTGTTTGTGTTTAGCTTCCGATCATCTGGTTGAGATTGGGGTTCCTCCTGAGCTGCAGGAGAAGAGAGACTGCGTGTCTCTGGGTTGCAAGTGATCGTGTGTCACTTGTGGGTTCCCTCCTGGATTGGAGGAAGAGAGACTTTGTCTCTGATTTCTAGTGACTGGAAGTCACTAGGTTTGCCCTCCGGGTTGGAGGAAGAGGGGAGCCTGTTCCCCTGGTGAAGCTGTGAATCAGCATCTGTTGCAGACTGAGTCTGCGGTGCTAGCTTGTGCTAGTGGAAGCCTCACTCCGGTTTGGAGTGAGGGGTGGATGTAGGCAGACTAGAGGTCTGACCGAACCACCTAAAAATATCTTGTGCATTGTGGTTGCTTGCCTCCTTGAGATCGGTAGATGAATGCTTAAGCACGATTGATTGTTGATCGAGTAGTAATTTTTTAAATTCGGGTGAAATTTTTCGAAGGGGATTCATTCACCCCCCTCTGAATCCATTGCTTCGCACCTATCAGCCATGACTGTGAATGTGGTCACTGCCAAAGATGATGGCGAAACCTTTCTCTAGATGTTCCGCTGGAAGGGGGAAGCCAGAGTCCAACCCCCTCCACCCATGATCCAGCTATGATGCTGCTGCTTTGGCAATACCAACAAGAGGTCGAAATGCTGAAAAGGCAACTGAGAAACCTAAGCATGCTTTAGCCTCGGAGCAGGTTGAAGTCCCTCCTAAAATGTTACGGTGAGGCATCGATGAGCTTGAGGATTCACCTTAGATAACAGCCTCTCAACCGGTACCTAATTACACTGGGGGCATGGCCCTGATACTACATCCGGATCCTCAACACCAGGGGATTGCCACTATACCTCAAGCAATGGCGTTAACGATGTCGCAGATGCAGCAAGCCCACTGCTACCCTGATCCGGTGGATCTGGTGGTGGTGAGTAAATTGATGATAGAATAAATGATCAAAATGAAGCTGGTTGACAGAGGTGGTGATGATTATGCCTCTTTTGATATGTACATGGTACCCTATTCTATCCATCATGCTGCTAAGAGATTGCCTCCTGGCATCAATACACCACCCAAGTTTGATAAATTCAACGGGCATGGTTCGCCAAAAGAACATGTAGCCTACTACATCAATGTGATGGGTGATCTGACAACCGATTAGTCTTACCTATTAAAGTTCTTCAGGTCCTCACTTACAGGGCTCACTTTTGAATGGTACTCTAACTTCCCAGTTGGATCTATCAGCGATTGGCCAGATATGCACCGCAAGTTCAGAGAAAGGTTCTACGTCGCTGAGAGAGAAGTGACTGTGTCTAAACTCTATGCATCCAGGCAGAGAAATAATGAAATAACCCTGGAGTATATTAAAAGATGGTGGAACGTCAATATGAAATGCGGGCCCCTACCTCATCAAGAAGATGTCGTGCAGATCTGCAAGCAAAATGTAAAGAGGGATATCATGAAAAAGATGATTGGAACTGAAATTAGGTCTTTTGACCGACTAAATAATGTAGTGGCAGAAATTGAGGCCTTCCTCTCCAGTTACTCCTCTACCCCTACTATCTTAGGCCAAAAGACTAGGCCAAATGATAAGTAGCCCGCGCCCAAAGAGGTTCATATGGTTAACTTCAAGGCATTCGAGCAGGAGAAGGATAAAGATAAAGGAGTCGCTAACCCTCCTCCTGCCAAGCCGGATGAATGATAGGAGGGATCCTCCTTACGAGCCAGGATGACGAAGCATTATTCCTTTCATAAGGATAAGACCCAGGCCCTGTTTGAATGTGCCACCATATATAATAAGGTCACCCTTCCGGAGTCGAAGAGACCGAGCGACGCCAAGAGGAAAGATGATACTCACTTCTGCCCATACCACTAAATGCTTGGGCACCCCATCAAAGACTGTTATATGTTCAAAGATATCATCGACAGTCTGATCAAAAAGGGGGAATTGCAAATGGGCGAATGTAAGGTTGATCCTCCACAGCCCCATGAATTGCCCACTCTAGAGGGAGCAGCCAACATGGTATCTCTATACTAGCAATTGCCTGAAAAAGTTCCAGTTGACTCGTTGCGGGGGAAGACATTGGCCATGAAGAGGAAGAAAAAAAAGAAGTCAAAGAATAAAAGGAGGGGCATCGCTCTCTCTTGCAATACACTGTCAGCCTTTCCCAGCACGATCCAAGCTTCCGAGGAAGAAGATGAATAAATATGCTTTGTGACAAAAAGTCGGATTCAGCACCATAAAAGTCATAAAATGAAGTGATTGGAGGTTTGCTTTGCTATGCATGGTATATTTATTCATATTTAAAGCCCATAAAAAGTGTGTATATCATAAATTAATATGTAAAAATATGCACTCTTCAACAAACCTACGTCGATTGTCATCATCATCGGCGAAATCGATAAACAAACCATCGACCTAGACCTTCCGTTCCCGTCGATAAACAAACTTCTTGCTTCGGCATTTAACCCATGCCGATGAACAAACCTACCATCGATTGTTGTCATCATCGGCGAAATTGATGAATAAACCATCGACCCGGACCTTCCGTCCCCGTCGATAAACAAAGTTCTTGCTTCGACATTTAACCCATGCCGATGAATAAACCTACCGTCGATTGTCGTCATCATCGGCGAAATCGATAAACAAAATCATCGATCCAGACCTTTCGTCCCCGTCGATAAACAAACTTCTTGCTTTGACATTTAATCCATGTTGATGAACAAACCTACCGTCAATTGTCAGCATGATCGGCGAAATCGATAAACAAACCATCGACCCAGACCTTCCATCCCCGTCGATAAATAAGCTTCTTGCTTTAACATTAAACCCATGCCGATGAACAAACCTATCGTCGCTTGTCGTCATCATCGATGAAATCGATAAACAAACCGTCGACCTAGACCTTTCATCCCCGTCAATAAACAAACTTCTTGCTTCGACATTTAACCCATGTCGATGAACAAACCTACCATTGATTGTCGTCATCATTGGCGAAATCGATAAACAAACTGTCGACCCGGACCTTCCATCCCTGTCGATAAACAAACTTCTTACTTCGGCATTTAACCCATGCCGATGAACAAACCTACCGTCGATTGTCGTCATCATTGGCATAATCAATAAATAATCTGTCGACTGGGACCTTTCGTCCGTGTCGATAAACAAACTACTTGCTTCGGCATTTAAGCCATGTTGATGAACAAACCTACCGTCGATTTTCGTCATCGTCGGCAAAATCAATGAGCAAACCGTCGACCCGAACCTCCCATCCCTGGCAATAAATAAACTTCTTTGCTTCGACATTTAACCAATGTCGATGAACAAGCCTACCCTCTACTTTCACTATCATTCACCAAGCCAATAAATTGGCTCTTGACTCGGACCCTCCGTCCCCATCAAGAAATAAACTTACTCCTTATCTTTGGCACTTAAACCCATCGACAAGTATGGCATTTCCGAACCTCGTCACCATCGACGAGGCCTATAAACAAACTATGGGCTCCACCCTCTGGCCCTATCGACCAGAATACCCCTTTTATCCCTCGATGTTCAACCTATGTTTGTAACGACCCAAGATCCGAATACCGGGAATGACCCGATACCGTTCGGACCCTGGCCCATCGCCCACGAGCCAGAGAATTTGGATTCGAGATTGTGTGGCAGTGGCTTGGTTCGTGGCCTAGATTGTGAAATTTAAGGCCATTATGCATTGCCTTGGATGCTCCATGTGATACAGCAGATGAGATGTTAAGGTTCTATGGTAGATTCAAGATCTGAGGATGAGCATTGACAAGTACCGATCATGGTTCGTGTCATGGCTCTCGGTGTGATGGTCTGCGCAGCAGCAATTCAGGAGATGAATATTTGGAGGACCTGAGAATCGAGAATGGATTGGTGTCAGCAAAGATAGATTTGAGGGAATGATGTTCAGTGGCTAGAGGTGTAGCAGCCTTCAAGCCAAGTGTCTTTTGTGGTTTCTTCACTCCTCGAGAAGTGTTTTGGCATGCTAATGATTCCAAGATTAAAGGAAAGCATAGGTATGGAGCTTGTGGTAGCAGTAGCTCAATCGTTGTGGCAGAGTATGTGGCTGGAGATCAATAGAGTCAGTGCTCGAGGCCTGGTAAGTTGTAGTTCAGGGAATCGCATTGATGGTGCGTCTGGAGATGTTGCGAGTGTGGTCTGACAGGCACTTGGCGAGTGTTGTCAGAGGGGCTGACTTGAAGGTGGTAATGGTTTTCTGTTGCTGGAAGGTGTGGTTCCCAGCATGCGCGAGGTTCAAGGTCAGGTCAAGCGTGGAGATCTCCAAATTTGTAGGAGGTACGTTGTTTTCTCCTTGGTCAGAGAGAATTGCGTCTTGCTAAGTTCTGTCATCTTGCATCATGTGTTCAGAGTGGTTGGCCTCCTTTTGTGTGCCATGAAGTCCGTGCGAGATGTGTTCTGTGTTTTGGCAGTATGGCTGCCTATGAGAAGTGATGCCCATTCCCTTGATGCATAAGGGTGTGCTGGCGTTATTCTGGAAGGATGAGTGCCAGTTGGGATATGTTTGTGAGGATTCGTGACTACTGTTGTGATTCCCGATGCATTGTGAGTCGGAGCCTACAGAAGTGTAGAGGATTGCCAGAATAAGAGAGAGAATCTATGCTTTGGGTTTGAGGTAATTGAGCTTTTCTCACCCTATTTTTTGGAGTTAGCCAGCAAAGTTAAGATTGTTGGGATGGAGGATCCCAAGTCATCTATGATGATTGTATGCATTGTGTAGAGTACGCAGTGAAAGCCTGGTGGGCCCATAACCCACAGGTCCAGGATCATGGTAATGGTTACTACGGGCAGATTTCAGAGGATTAGTAGAGCATCGGAGGATTGGTTCCTTGGTGTGAGATTATCTCTGGCTGTGTGAGCCATGTCGATTGCCATGCCATTTTTTGAGGCATTATGGTTTATGGCACTAGCAGGATGGAGAGTTGAGGAAATATGAAGGCAGTGTGCCACATGAACTCTAAATGTTGGTGCACCATCGGGACATAAATGAACTACTTCTTGAGCAAGAAATTCAGACAATCTCACTAATCATCTCTGGTCTTCAGATGAAGCGTAAAACATTTCACTTGATTCTCTAGACCAAAGATTTCCTGTTGGCACCTGCTTATTTTCTCGAATTAATCAAGGATTAATCGTAGAAAAGTACTCCCTAAATAAAGCAAAATGGCACAATACCAAAGGGGCTCTACTAGTAGAGTTGAGCTCAAAAATTGAGACATTTCACCGGGTCAAATGGCACACCATAACAAGCGGGGATTGTCCCCAAGCAAAGGGCACTATACTAGCCAGTTTCCCCGACAATCGAGCCGGATCCAGGATTCAGGACAACCAGCCATACCAATGGCACTCTGTAAAGATTCGAGGATCACCCCAGAATACCATGCATACGGTATCATCATGCCAACACCCCAGTTGTCGGGCCAACCTGGGACTCTCAGCAACCCATTACGTCATGTGGTGCATGGCGGCAAGACATGAACATGCATGGAGCTCATCCCCAGGACAACAAACAGTGCGTGAAGGACTTGGTTAGCAGGTTTTGTGTTTGCTAGGCTCACGTTGAGGGCATGTCACATGATTGTCCTGCATACGACGTTTTAGCCAAAACACAAATCTCCTCAACGGTGGCCCCTGATTTGATGAATCGCATGCGTTTTAGCCAAAACCCCGTCAGGACATCATTTGACAATCGCATGCTGCCCGGATGCTGTTTGATGAAAGTACCCTGCCCAGGTCTTGTCCCGATGTTTGTGCACGACCCCAGATGTTACTTTTATGAAAGCACTCTACTTGAGCCCTACCTCAATAATCGTACACATCCCTGATGTTGCTTGATGAAGGCACCCGACCTGGGCCCTATCTCGATGTTCATGCATAGCCCCGATGCTACTTTTATGGAAGCACACTGTCAGATTTCTATCTCGATAATCGTGCACAAACTGAATGTTGCTTTATGAAAGTAGCTTGGTCGATTCCTGTCTCAATGATCGTGCACCACCTTGGCGTCACCTCGATAAGTGCACCCTCAATGTGGTTATCCGAATAGTGGGCATACTTTACGAGTCTCGACACAAGAGGAAGTGTCGAGTGTTAATGGCCCAGTCAGGATCTAGAAGGGGAGATGAATATATCCTTGAAAACTTTTCACTCAAAGAACAATTTACACCCAATTCAAAGTACGACAGAGGCTAATGCAACAGAATAACACAGTGGATTCAACTAGCTACTCACAGCAGACTCAACTAGCTACTCACTAATCAAGCAACAACCAGCTACTAGGATAGCAGTATGCTGTCGATTCAGACAAAAGTTTCCAACCCTTAACCATGGGTTCTTAGTACTCCTATCTCACATCCGTAGATGGAGTCCCAATTTGATTTATTTCGTTTACCCTCAACTCTCCGTGATGATTTAACCCTCCGCGGGACGTTTCGTTCCTTCGGACTGGTGATTTCATCATAGAGACCTCCGTAAGTCTATGCTAGCCTTGAATTCCCTCAAGATAACCGAGTAGGTTGTACCTTAAAAATCTCTTTACACCAATCTACTGTCATGTCCCTCTGAAGAAACATGATGATCTTGCCCTCAAAGAGTGTTGTTTCTGCCATTTTTGAGAAAATAGTCACTTCTTGGAATTTGCGTCTAGTGAAGTAGACACCATTTATGAATTGCACCCGTGGTGGCAGATGCCAATTCTTCGTGCCTATATACCTTACTTCCAGAATAAGCGCCCATTGATATGGACGTGAATTCTGAATTGCGGCGACCATAGTGGACACCATTTACCCAGTTTACTGTACTCCATGATTTGATTTTTTTATTAATTTCCTTTGAACATGGCCGCTAAATAACACCTAGTAAATATTGAGCCTTCGGCCACATGAATGTTATTGACTAGTAGGATGGAAGTCCTAAACTAATGATAAACTCATTAGGAAGACCACTGACTCATGAGGAAAAATGAACTAATAAATAAACCCATGAGGATGACCACTGGCTCATGCGACACACTGAATAAATAATAAATAAACCCATGAGGAAGACCACGGGCTCATGTGGCATACTGAATAAATAATAAATAAACCCATGAGGAAGACCACTGGCTCATGAGGTTAAAGGTATCATGGCAACCTATGAGTAAAGACTACTGGCTCGTTAGGTAGTTCTAGACTGACTTGAGTGCTTGAAAATCATGAACCTCTACCCAAGAAAGGGTATTTACTTGATAATCAATTGTCAAATATCTCGTGATATGATATGGAAAGTTCTTGCTCGATATATCTTGCAGCTTAGTTCAACTTTTCATGCTAGATATTTCATGACTATCTTATTGCTATATTCTATACATTTTCTCGCATTCACCCATGCATGATCATAGTACATTGTATAAGATGTTAAATTACTTTAAGCAAGTCTGGATCATAGAGATGTAATTCCTACTGAACCTTCGCTCATCTAGTGTTTCTCAATATTTTTCAGGTAATAAAGATGAAGATAACCATTCAGATAGGGAAGGACGAGAGTGATGAGTGCTCTGGAGAATCAAGTCAGTGTCTTTTATTTTCTTGAGTCTTGTCCTGTCTTTGAGTCTTTCTCTTTTTGTTAAGTGTAATATTGAGTCTTTTTCTTTTACTTTTCTAAGTTGAGTCGAGACATGTAATCACTCTAGCCCATTCTCGTCATCTTCAGAATTTTCTGAAAATTATCAACAATACACAAGGTGAGCTAAAAAACTCAATAGGACTTATATCTCTTTACTAGGTCACTTTAAGTGATTAACATATTAGATCATCTAAATTCTCACAAAAAATAGGTAATTTAACATGTGACAAGTGTAATCAAGATCAAGAAGTCAAGAATTTGAATAGATATCATAGAACTCAAGTGTAAGTATGAAGATCAATAACATGTAAAAATTTATAAATTTGGCCATATAACAAGAATGTTAACACATTTGGTCAAAATGTCATGTATAAGAAGTCAAGCATGTAACAAGTGAATGGTTTAGTTTGCGCAATGTCACACCTGATCATTCAATGCCCTCAAACACAAGTACTTTCAAGTTTTCCTTGTCTAGGATCAAATCAGGGCCCCAAAATTGCCAGGCATGGAGTGTTCAGGTGGACCCAAAGTCCCATGTAAATTCTCAAACAATTCATTTATGAATGGCTAAGTGAGTTTTTAAGAAAAGCTCGTGAAGCGTAGTATAACACATAACTAGATATTTAGTTATGGAGGACTCTAGATGTGGTCCCTACAAGCTCAAGAGGTGACTCTCATTATGTAGCATTTGCATCATTTCGGCCTCAAGAGGTGGATCCCATAACATAGCACTTTCTCCCGCATGGCACTTAGCTCCTACAATACTTCCAAATAGTAGTTTATGCATAAAGTACAGATCTAGTAAAATTGAAGTACAAGTGAAGTTTACAAAATAAGTTCAAGGATGAATTAAAGCATTATGTTCAACGACATTAAGACAATAAGGAGAATGAATTGGTAGTCAAAGTACGATCAGCTCTCACGGAAAATCTTGTAAAATAGATTTAGATTAAATTTTTCACAGTCAGGTGCTCAGTAGAAAATTAAAGAGGTCACAACTAGGTAAGCAGTGAGATAGTGGGAGATTCTCCTAGCATTCACAAGATCCTAATTAACTAACCACTTATTAACTTAAGATGTTTTCCTATAGACCTCTAGCTTTAGACATTGGTGTTTTTTGGTAAACTTGTTAGATACAAGGTCTGTCAAAAACACGTAATCATGTAAATCAAACAGAAACCATTCTTGTATATTGAAACATGTTCATGTGTGAAAGAATTCAATGAAGAAAATACATTGAAATAAGATGTCACGCTTTTATATAGAGTTTAGATCAAGTAGGTAGAGCTAATCACGAATATGCATTTATGAAAAATTAAACCATAGTCATTTGATCAATTAAGGATGGCTTTACAAGTTCATTTGTCTAGTCTTTTCTTTCTTGATGTAAGGCAAGAACATGATTTTAAAATCTTTAGAATCTTACCGAGGTGTAAGGTAGAGTGTCCAGGTCGTCCTGGATCCCTCGGACCTGTCTCCGAAGGGCTCCAATCTCTCACGGGGCTATCCACCGTCTGGCAATCGGTAGCAGCTTGGGGTGGGTCTCCTCGCCTCTCCCTAGCCCACGCAGTCACATGTAGGCCCACACCTGCATCGAATTTTACCAAACATCAGCATATAACAACATATAGGAAGCATAAAGGAAATTGCATAACTAGTTTAAGGGTAGAGTCATACCTGGAGTAGAGGTGAGAAGCCACAAAGCATCGTGCGCTGGCTAGTGGAGCTAAGGGTGCCAAAAAGGAAGGCGAGAACCGCCACTCCCCACACGTAGTCGCCTACGTGGTCCACGTCCTCAAGCAGTAGCAGGAAGTGGTAGCTGATCATGTCCGCTCTCATTGTGAACAAGAGTCATCCGAAGAGCAGCATCAGGAACCTCCGCAAAACTCGGTCTACCTCTGGTCCCAGCTCTATCGCTACCCTTGGTTGGGCCCAGTCTATGAGCCTCTGAAGATGCTACTCGGGCAGCTCACCGGTCGCTATCCCAGCTCCCCTCAGCCCCAGGTTATCCTGAAGTGTCGCCCACGTCAACGTTGTGGACTGGCGCTCTGGGTGCAGCAGCTCCTAGGCCATCTCTCTGTAGTTGGGGTACGTCCTCCTGCTGACCGGGGACCCATGAATGTGTAAACCCATGATGCGCATTACGTCCTCAAGTGTGGGGACCATGTGGCCCCACAGGAAGAGGAACGTACGGCTCACTGGGTCCCAATGGTCGTGCAGAGCATAGAGTAGCGGCGTGTCAAGCTGACTGACCTCAATGCTTAGGAACTCCGCAAAGCCCATGGCCGCTAACCTCTCCCGCTGAAAGTCGGGCAGTGCAAAGTACACTGCCCGGACCTATAGCCAGGAGATCCGAGTCCTGCACTTTCCCTACATACATTTTAGGTTAATTACATTGGTTATTCACTTTTCATGCATTTCGTTAATTGAATAATTCAATAAGCTAAACGGTCATGGGCCGTTTGTAGCCTTCAATGGTTGCCCTCCAACCGTTTTCCTATAACTCCTCTCAGAAGACCACGGCCATCCAGGGACTGCTCTGCAGGATGGACGACTCACTGAGGACCGTCCTACTTTCTTATGTCCACCCTATTAACGGATGGTTCATGGCCATTCAATGAGTCCACGGTCACTACCTGACCGTGTTACTCCCCTCTCAAGCTCCTGATCATTCGAGGTTGCACGGTCTTTTCTTCAACCATGTAGGTGCCCACGGTCTCATGGAGACCGTTCTCTTCTTGACGCTTCATCCTCTGAACGGACCGATAGATGATTACCGTTCTTCTTCTCCGACCACGTCGGATGATCTCTCCTTTTCTTCCTCATCTTCGCAACAATCTCCTAATTATCTCTCTATTCATTCTATCTCACCCTTTCGGGATTTTTACCCTTTTTCATGCTATTTTTGAGACTTTAGTCTGCCATGATCTTAGTTAACCTTTATCTATTCTGTATTCAGCTCCTTGTTATTAGGGCCTCTATGCCTTAGCGAGGAAGTTCTAGCCCTCGTCTCTCTTCCTTTTTATCATTCTTCGTCTAGTTTGGTGCCTGCCACTCCTTTGTATCAAAGAATCCAATCCTTTGCTATCCTCTCCCTTTTGTCCTGTGAAGAAAGGAATACAAATCTACTCGCGCTCCTCAAAGCTCGACGATCAAGCTCTCGCTTCAGGATGCCGATCTCCATGCTATGGATTTGCAAGGTATCTCTATTTTGTGCAAGAACATGCGATCATTTCTATAATTTATGTTTACTTCTACACATGATCATAATGTTGGTTCCTCAACACGTTTGAGTGGTTTAGTTAGGAGTTTTTGTTTGTTTAATCGAAATGAGTTTGCTTCTGCAGCATCTCAGGCTGGTGATAGCTCTGCACTGGGAGTCTAATTTCTTTCCCCGATCGTTGAGGGTGACCTCTTGAGTATGGATTTTTTACACACTTTATGGCGAGTCATAGTCGATTTTTCTCTAGAGCAACATCTTTACTGTTTTGGCCATATCTAGGTATTTACAAAAGTCTTTTCTCTTCTTTGCTCGGTCGAGTGCAGGGGCAAGAGATTGACGGATAAGATGACCAACCTAGGCACTCCCCAATACGGGAGTTGTCTCAAATAGGGGCAGTCTTGACCCTGAAAAGTGAGCTTTCATGCTAAATCTAGCCAGTAAGGGCTCTAATGAGAATCATTATGCAAATCAAAAGAAAAATTATGAAAAATAAAGGCATGGCAAGAGAGGCAAAGCCCTGTGGGAGGTCATAAGCCCAATCGTATGTGTGCCTAAAGGTCCAAAAATTAAAGACACAAAGTCACGGCACAACAGACAATGTCTTTGAGGGGTAGTGCCCTAGAAGGAATTCAAACCTTGATATCTCTCATCTTGCATGAAGCTTATCCCCAATTTTCTTCTGTTTCTCCCTCTTAGGTTGGGTTGTATCCCAGGTATGACCTTAGTAAGGGCACCATTCTTTAGAGGTGATTGGTTGTGACAAGCAACCCTCAAACGTACGCCCTGCTCAAGAGAAGTGTTTAATGAGAGTGGCGGAATGACGACCCCTAACTAGTAGCTTGAGCCCGTCTTTGGATGCTGCAGATAGTAAATTTGTCAAAATCAAAAAAAATTAAATCCTGCAAACACCAGAAGCCAAAGATGCGCCAGAAGAAGTCCTGGACGTTACCCCAGGGGACAACTCTCCGATATTTAAGTCAACAACGGCTCAAGGAGAACAAAGAAGAGTGAAAGAGAGGGAGAACAGAGAAGAGTGAAAGAGAGAGAGAGATGGAGGTCGCCCTAATAGATCTGAGAGACGTGTAGGTCCTCTAGACGAGTGTTCGCCGCCCCCAGCGGACACTCAGCGAGTGCTCGCTGGGTGGTAAGATCGTGCAAGAGAAAATTTCTCTCTCATGGAATGTTGACGCGTGGGACCTCTCTGTTGCTGTAACAGGGTAAGTAGCTCTATTCTCTGTGTAGGGTTCTTGGGAGAAGTTCCACCGCATCTGCCCTTCTCTATCGATATCCCTTTTATAGGGAGTTCTCTTGGGGGTGAAGACATATCCATTTATAGGGAAGGTCGTGGATAATAGAGCAACGCCTCCTGCGATTAAGGGGAGAGTTTCCCGTTGGGGGGCGAGTCCCTCGGCGTCGGCCGTTTCCTGGATGAGTCTTACCGCGCTCATGAGGCGTGCTTACCTCTTATGGGTTAAGAGCCGATGTCGTGGGAGGGTAACGGTCGATCGTCGGAGAGCTCTCAGATGATCATCGCGCCTAGACTGCCGCCTTCTTGTAACTATTGAATCCGATGTTGAGTCGTATTGGGCCAAACTACCTGAGTTATAACTGTCTCGAGCTTTTACGCGCATTAACAAGACCTGGGCCTCCGTGGACTTACGGTAGACGGGCCCGTTATGGGTCAAGCCAGATTTACCCTCTTCATATACCAAAGACATATGAAAATAAGAATGTAGATAAATTAACTTAAAATAACTTACGCCTATTCTCATCATAATTTATCTCGATACCAAATATAACCAACGACTCGTAAGTCGTAACCCCCACAATTTCATCTCAGGGTTGGAAGCTAGATTCTCCTTATTTCCGCTCATCCAGGGAAACATAAGATAACCGAGCTGCTAAGATTTTAGTACACGTCCAGTGTGACGGACTCCGGAGTGGCTGTGAGCCCCGGTCAAATGCCGGGTTCACATCGCTGCCGAGATATCCGCAGGCTTTTATTACCTGGCGGAGAAGTATGCTGCGCTATCAATGATGAGTGATATGCAAAGTTTAAACGCATGTCCCCCGGTGATCCCGAATGCCCATTCGACTCTTTGCTGACTACAAACATAGCCCCCACAGCGACTATAAAAGCACGAGTGACCTTCAAGAAAATTAGATAGCCGTGGGGTTCCTCTCTCTCTCTCTCTCTCTCTCTCTCTCTCTCTCTCTCTCTCTCTCTCTCTCTCTCTCTCTCTCTCTCTCTCCGACATCTCGCTAGAAGCCGGCCACGACATCCGCCGCCCCCTCACCTTCGACGCCGACGCCTGTATCCACCTCGCCGGCATCCTCGGTACCCACGAACTGTTCGACGCCGTCCACGAAGCGATCGACATCAACGTGCACGGCACCGTCAACGTCCTGGACGCCTGCCTCGAAACGGGCGCCAGCTACGTCGGGATCACGATGCCGCAGGTGTTCCCCAGCGTGTACACGGCGACGAAGGTCGCAGCGACCCGCCTGGCGGCGCCACCGGATCGACGGTGATCTGGGCCGAGGCCGCATAGCTCGCCACCGGCTGCAGGATCAGCGCCTCGACCATCGCGAGGATGACGGCGTGCTTGAAAAATCCGGCGAGGGTCATGACCTGGGCTCTCTCCTCGGCACCTAAAGCACGAGGCTCACTTGGAAATTCACCAGCAGCCCCTCATGCGGCAGGGGGCCGTAGGCGATGGCATGGGCGATCGAGACATCGGTGCGGATACGGCCGCCGGTATTGCGCAGGCCGAGGACCGCGCCGGCGATGGTGCCGCTATAGGAGGAAGGACTGACGGCCGGGCGCACCCAGCCGGCATCGAGCCCGAGATAGAGCGCGGCGCCGGGCAGCAGCCGGCCCGCGGTGCCGGTGATCCCGGTCGGCAACGGCAGGGCCAGATCGTTGCGCCAATAGCCGCCCGCCTCGCCGATGAGGCTCTGGTCGCGAAAGCCGCGGACCGAATACGGTCCGCCGACATTGAGCTGTTCCGAACCGAACAGGGTGCGGCCGCTGTCCTCCAGATGCAGGGTCGGGTCCCATTCCATCGCGAGCGGGCCGAGATGCACCGGCTGATAGCCGTTGAGGTCGATGCTCGGCTTCACGTAGACCGCGTGAGGCCCCGACGGCCCGACCGCGCCGATGCCCGAGACGTCGGTGCCGAGCCCGCCCATGCCGCGCTTCACGCCGAGCGTCGCGTACCAGGCGCCGCCCCAGAGCGTCCTGGTGTAGCTGAGGCGCAGATCGACGGCCGCCAGATCCTGGCTCTGGGTCGCGATCTCGACATCCTCCAGATAGGCCGTCTCGTGCTTCAACTCGTACCCGAGTTCCAGCGTCGTCTTGCTCGATTGCGAGCGGGCCAGCACGCGCGTGAGGCTGGCCGAATAGCGCGCCGTGGCCCCGCTCAGCGCGAAGCTCTCGGTCAGCCCGTGCACGATGTAGTGATAGTCGGAATAATCGTAGCCGGCGCTCAGCGTCCAATAGCCGTAAGGCAGCGAGGCATGGAGCGACGCCACGTCGGCGAAGCGCGGCGGGCCGGGCATGGCGAGATTGCGCTGATGGACGATCAGTTCGGCGGTCGCGCGCGGTTATATGAAAGAAAAAAGGAAGTATAAGTCAGGGGGCAGGATTAGTTAATGCACATCTCATCACCTATACAGTAACATTTGCTTTTCTCCAAATAGAGTCAAATGGTCGAGATATTTTCTGGAACATATTTCTGGTACAGTTATTTATATGGCTTTAATTTTGAGATTTATAGATATCACCTCAACATGCGAAATTTAGAGACCTCCAATCCTAAGTTTTATTTATAACCCTTCACAATCTCTCGTTATGGGTTAAACCCCCTAAAGGAATTACGAACAGACTCAATCATTTGGAAAAGTGTCATAAGAAAACAGGTTTATCAGATAAACATAGAATGTGAGATTCAAATATATATTGGGTATCAAGGACTGAGGAAGAGGAAGAGGTAAGACAAGGGTAAAAATTACTTGGGGAAGATTTATATCTATTATAGGGAGAGCTGCCAAGGACAATCTAGTGGAGCAGCTCCAAGCCTTTGATGTATTGGAGGAGGCCAACCTGCTAGATGAGCAAGACAGAACCACAAGAGGGACGACTTGCTTCCCAAGGAAGAGATTATTCGAAACAAAGATCCAGAGAGAGGTGGTTGAAAGAGGGAGACAGGAGCATTGCACATTTTCACAAAATTGCTTCGGAAAGATGGAGAATGAATTCCATCAAAAGTCTGAGGCATGGGGACAGAAGTCTCTCCAGCTTGGTGGAGATTAGGCGGCATGTGTTAGACTTCTACTCTTCACTCTTATCCAAGGAAAACTATTGGTGTTCATATTTTGTGGACCACCAATGGCCAGCCATTTCGAAGGAGAACAGGAATATGCTCTCTTCGTCCTCCTCTGCTAAAGAAATCAAAGCGGCAATTTTCTCTTTGGTGAGGGACAAAGCCTCAGGACCAGATGGCTTTCTCATGTTCTTCTTTTAGAAATGCTGGGATATCAAGAGGACCAGATGGCTTTCTGATGTAGTGGAAGCAGTGCTGGAATTCCAAGAGGGCAAAGCTAAGCTCAGCGGCATCAATAAGACCTCTATTATCCTTATCCCAAGGAAGGATGGGGTTAACTCCCTCAAGGACTACAGACCCATAAGTTTGCTTAACATCTACAAGATTATATCTAAATTGCTAGCTTCCAAGCTGGCAAGGGTGGTGGACAAACTGGTCAGCGGCAATCAGAGTGCCTTTATTAAAACGAAACAGATCCAAGAATTTTTTTTTGCTAGCCCAGGAAGTCGTCCACTCCTTCAAGATACTTAACAAAGAAAGGTCTGGTTTGAAATTGGATTTTGAGAAGGGTTACAACAAGCTTAACTGGCAGCGTCTTTTTGATGTGCTTTATGATATGGGTTTCGGTGAAAAGTCATTTGATTTTCTTCTCATCATTTTCACTTTATCATTTATTCACTTAAGCATGCAAGCATTCATGACAGCAGGTATAAAATATAAAATGTCTCCCCTCTATCAGGAATAAGATAAGGGCTACGCTTGTAATTCATAGACATGGTAGCCCCACGAAGCACAACTAAAGGTGGTGCGCATGTGTGTAGAGATTACCGCATAGCCTACGTGCATAGTTTAATTCACAATTTATATCCGAGACAATTTCTCTGTAGTGTGAAAGTGTTGGTATGCGAGTGATGAACCTCAAACATAGGGTATACAGACGTTCTAAGTGACACTAGAGGATCACTTTATCGCCTACACGTGCATATCAGGTTATCAACTTTCGATAGCTTCACATAGCCCCCTTGTTTTATTTTGAGCTATGAACTTCATCGTTTGGCATGAGTGTTCTCATTTGTTTTAGTGGGGATTCCCGACCACTAGGATTCATTCTTATTATAATTTTATTGTGAAATTTACTTCACCATTTCACACGAGTCTCCTCATTTATTTCAATAGGGATTCCCGGCTACTAGGACTCGCATTCCGCGCATTCATCTATTTTTTTTGTGCCAAGAGGGTAGGCAACTATTTCCTCATGATTTTCTTCCATGTGAGTGTGGGATTTCAGGCATCCACAAAGTGCTAAGAAGAAAAGCTACGATCCTTATGGTTGGAGGCCATTGATCACATCGTGCAAAGTGTGGGAGTCTTGTCTCAGATATGTTTCGTAAGTTGCACTAGCAACGTAGCTATGACTCTTTCCCCCTGATGCATGCACTCGTGACAACGGACTTTCCTTCCTTAGTATTTGCCGTGCTGCACACATATCTAGGATTGGGGCAACATTATTTATTCAAGGATATGCGGTCCTAGGAGATTCAAAAGAGGTGTAAGTAACATACCTTACAGGCAAGCATGCAAGTAGGATGAGCACACATTCAAAATCAAACTCATGCAAGTTTTTTTTGTCGCTTCTTTTTATCGTGTTTTGTTCTATTTCATTTTTTTTGTTTGTTTTTATTCGTTTGTTTTTTTTGTCTTTGCTACTTTCTCCTTTTTCTTCTTCTCCTTTTTTCCTTCACTTTCTTTCTTTTTTTTGGGTCATTTGATTTTTGCTTTGTGATATTTTTTATGTTGTTGTGTTTCTTTTTGTTCTCTTCTGGCCATTTTGTTTGTTTTACTTTGTTCTATTTTTGTTGCTATTGTTGTTGTCCTTTTTTTAACACCTTTAAGTATTTGTGAATATGTGTCGCACTACAAGGAAAGGCGCGAATAGCGACCGACCTATCGGTCGCTGTTCGGTCTATGATCGGTCGCAAAACACATTAGCTTGAAGAAGAATTGAATGACAAACTGAACTCCATGCCCATTGTTTTAAAATATGTTGAGGAAGTTGAAAATTGGAAAGAACAAAATGAGGTGCTATGTGAGAAGCTGGTTGCCTTTGAAAAAGGCAAGGAAGTTGCTAATGATGGTCCCAATAAGATGTACGCCTTTGAACAAGAAATAGAAAATCTTAAAACTGTGAATGCCATGCTCAATGAGCAATTGGCTACATGTGAGGAGGACTTGGCTACTTCTGAACTGCACATCTCCTCATTAGAACATGATGTCAAAGACTTAAATGACTCCTTGTCAAAGTTTGTGTAGGGTAAAGAAAATTTGGACAAGATTCTTGGGACCAAGGTCAATTTTCAAAGAGAGGGTTTAGACTATAAACCTGTAAACAAAAAATCCTTCGGGAGCAAGGTGTACACCTCTTTCGTCACTAGCTCAAAGGAAGCCAGCACCTCTTGCGGTCCCCCAAAACTGCATGCTACTTAAAAAAATCAAAAACCGATTGGTAAATAGAAAAGGAAGGCTCCCAAGCACAGACAGAAAAATGAATTTGCTAGTTCTGACATGCATGTTAGGAAAGGCCATATTGAACACCATGCTTTTCATAAAATGAATGTTCATTGCTTCTATTGTAGAAAACATGGTCATATTATGCATGATTACTCTATTTTGAGAAATGACGAATTAAAAGTAGGCAAAAGCAAGGGCAAGGGATAGGTTGATGTTGGGAGAAAGCATGCTCTACATGCTCATGCTCAGAAGCCCAGATATGACCCTATGCGTCGAAGCACCCATTAGGATAGGTCGACGCACTCAAAGGCTGTTAGAAGAAAACCTCCTCCTTGTTGTTTCCACTGTGAAAAAGTTGGCCACACAGTCAAAGACTATTGGCATCTGAAAGGTAGGAGTCACTCTCATAATGACAATGGTGGGATCCGTAATCATCCATAAAGATTCAATGCACAAGCATAGAGAAGGAATGTTAAATCAAGTGTGTGCTACTTTTATTATGGTAAATATGGACATATGTGGGATAATTGTCACTAGAGGAAAAGTGATGGTACACATGCAGCAAAGAAAAGAAATTCATTTGCTAGAAGTGTGGTTAACAAACAAGGACCCAAGCAGGCTTGGGTACCTAAAGTTTCCAAATGAGAATTTTAGGTGTAGGGTGTCGTGGAGCTGAACCAAAGATGATCAGGTAAATAAAAGCTCAAGGAATAAGTTTGTGAATAAAATTTCCAACTTATGTTATTTTGCATGTTAGGCTTGCTTTGTAGTTATTGCATTATAGGTCTGTATTATTGTCAATGAATCCTATAAGCCGAAATTGTCTCCCTGAACTGAGTCCCTCATGTGGACCCCTCTCATGGGATATCCGGCAAGGCCCCAACGATTTTATCTACAGGGGCATTCCCCATTTAACAGGGAGGCCTGCGCGCCTGCCTTTTTCGGTAGGGGGCCTTATCTGTTCAAACGACAAGGGTCCCCCAGCACCACTCACCGGCGGCATCCTAGAGGCGTCGTCCCATGTGCAGGGAGCTGTAGACGCACTCGACATTTTTTATTATTTTATTTTTATTTTGAAATATCAGGATATCATTCATCGATTTATCAGTTTATCAAGTACGAGGGCATGCTAGTCACCTTGGGGACAATGTAAACAGGCTTCGAGACTGGAGTGGTCCGAAGACCGGGGTGTGCTCCGTCTGACTAACCTGACGATTATGGGTATCACGTCGAGACTGAGACCCGTCGTGCCATAAAGGTCAGGGCGTTAATTACATCCCCTCGAAGAGGGAAAAATCTCTGATTAATCACTGTGATATGGGGCCTCGTGGCCTAAACATCAATTTCTATGAAAGGAATAAATAGCATATTGAAAGCATTAAAATCCCCCATAATGGGGTGTGGAAAGATATTTGAAGCCATTTCAGTCATAAATTGACCATTTGATGTTCGGACAAATGTTCGGATCAAAAACATCACAGTCGTAGCGGTAAGACCGGAGCATATGTATGTCGTGGCATGGCAAGTTTGTTGTTTCAAGAAATGGAGATATTCGGTTAAATCGCGATCGAGGCGGTTCGAAGTTAGCAGAATTATTGGCCCGAGTGCAAGGCGGGACTACGACCGGAATGGGGTGATCCCCAGGGGCCAAGCGTGCCTTGCAAAGGCACATTCATTGATCCACCCCCATACGGGGTTCAAGGGGAGGTAAGCCGGATAAATACCACTAGGGCCTTTTGTTTATGTTTCACTTGTATATTTACCCCCTTTTTTTGAAGTGAATGATCTTATTCAAATGAATTTGGGTTCGTGGACCCGAGCAGGGGCATCCCGGAGAGTACGATGACCCCTTTATGGTGATGATCTCATCTTGCTTGTTTTATTTCTTATGGACCCATCATAGCAGATCTCAAAAGATCCTAGAGTTTGTTTCATATTTATGCCATTCGAATCTTGCTCATGTAGCATGCAAAGATTTAATCACATGTTCCCATATATACATTTTTTAAACTTGTTCATGTCCATGAGCTTCTGGCTCCATTCATGCAGCGAACTCTCCGGATTGCTAGAGTGAGAGAGCTCCTTGTAATCATTCCGGAGATGAGCTCTCTGGATTTATTTGTGAAGGTAGGAATTAGGTTTAATTTGCTCATGTAATGCATGCAAGTGGTTTTAATTTGCTCAGGGTTGACGGAGAGGGCTTTCTTTTGGTTACCCTTGCAAGAATAAACAAATATCAAATGGATTAGAGCAAAAACAGTGTAGTATCAATCCCTTGTGACGAAAGTGATGAAACCATGAATAGACACACACTTGGTTGGTGTTGTTTTAAACTCCTTTTCGATGCAAAGGGTGGGGAATGCTATGATGAATGAGATAACGTGAATGATTGCACAAACGAAGAGCTCTTTTAAGAAGAGAGACGCGACAACGCAAGATCATGCACGTGACTAATGAAAGCAAAACGAAAAAGGAATAAAGGGGAGGGAAAGCTTATTGGCGGCATTGATGGCGGGTTTCGGGAGGAGCTTCGGTAGCGTGAGAATGACGTGGAAGCGTGGTGAATGAAACGGCCTTCCTTTTCAATGGCGTGGGCACTCGAAAATCTGACAGAATCTCCCCTTAAACACTCACAAGCTCGGAAGCTAATTTGACAGCGTTTCCCCTCTTCTATGAAGATTCGAAAGTCCATCTGATTTCGAGGGAGGGGGTCCTCTATTAATAGGAGAATTTGGATAGAACGCGTCCATGGTACGAGACGCGTTCATGAGAATGCATCCACTGACCAGACGCGTTCTCATTTTTAAAAATGAGTTTATTTCAAAGGCCGTGTCCATGACCTTGGACGCATTATTTGAATGCGTCCAGGGTCCTGGACATGTCCTTCCCCTTCCACAAAAAGGGCATCGAAAGGCACCAAAAGCGTCGAAAGCGAGTGGTTTCAACGCCTAACCTTGACTTTTAAGGCCATGTCTGGTCAGCAAGACGTCTTCTTATTTTAGATTTATCTAAAACGTCAAACCGAACGGCGGGGTTGGTGCCGAACATGTGTTGCACGTGGGCTCAAGAACGCATCTTAGGTGGCTGACACCTTTAAAGAAGGCGTTAGTCTCGATCGCCACGTTTAAGATTTTTTTTTGAAAAATTTCTAAAAATATCAAAAAATAAGAAATAACTCCAATAACTCAAATGTGAGAGCCACTTTGGGACATCATGGTATAATATATGATTTACTCAATGTAATGTCAAAAATGGCATGTCTACAGCTGCCCTGCCTTGGCATCTGCTTTGCAGAGCAATGACGTGAAGTGGAATGGAATGAAAGTGTAATGGAATGAAGTGAGAATGGACTGAAAAGTGGATGCTAAGGTGCGATGAGACACACTCTCATCATTACACAGTTGGAATCTTTCCAGAGTTTCAACGAAGCAACCTTGAAGAAAGTTTTATGAAATCAATGATTGTTTAGATGGGAAACAAATAAAGGGAGCAGATAATGTGCGCTCAGGCATGACTAGGAAGAGAGACCAACTTCTATATGTGAATAAAAAAAGGAATAAATAGCCAATAAAAAATATAGAAAAGTCCAAAGTAAAAAAAATAAATAAAAAGGGTCAATGTTAATAAAAAAAATATAAAAGAAACTCTATCACCCATGCTTTAATTAAAATTTTGTTCCAGGGGCGCTGCCCCCTTGACCGCGCAGGTCGATCTGCGTGCGAGGGCGCACGATGGCGAGTTTGGACTCCACACTAAGCAATTCACTCCCTCGGACTGTACGTGAAGAGAAAAGCAACGATGCCCTATGGTATCGGATGTGAGCCGTGGAATTCCCAACATGGCCATAGTCCGAAATCGCCTCGGGCCAACAATATATCAATTTGACCCGCTTCTATCGGGATCCAATCCCGCAACCCACATCAAACTTGCCGTATGTACGGCAGACATTTGTACAGTTTGCATTGTTGTCTTCGATGCTATTAATGCAAACTTCTGTTCGAACAATAAATGGTCTGTGAGTGACCAACATATGCATACTTGTGAACGTTTACGCCCTAATGCGGGGTTTATTTAAACGCAATTTGAGATTCTACTTTCACTTTCAATATTATGAATCTCAAGCCATCAGGCCCCGTTTCCTAGCAATCAATCAAGGGCTTTTCCCTCTCCGAAGGGATGTAATTAACGTCGTAACCTTTACGGTATGGTGGGTTCTCAGTCCTGACACGATACACACAATCATCTAATCAGTCTGAATGAGTGCACCATGGGCTTCTTTAGGCCCAAATAAATCGTCACCTCAGTCACTGGCACGCCCTCGCACTAACAAATGAGTAAATGAATGAAAAATCAAATAAACAAATGAAATATAGAAGAGTCCTGAAAGTGCGTCCACAGCGCCCTGAGCGAGGCCGCCTCACGCTGAAGGTCTTCAAGGTCGCGGGGCAGGCGCTCAATCTTCTGGTCGGATGCACCACGCGCTCAGGCCAGGGACTCCCTCTCCGAGTTGACCCGAGCAAGCAGATCAGTCATCTCGGCCCCCAGCTGGGCCACTATCAAGCCACATTTCATTACTCATTCAAGAAGCACAGAAGGGGAGCTACAACCGAGACCTCCCTGAATTGCCCCTGAGGTCACAGAGCGGCACCTGTGGTACAAGGAGGCTCGGATGGCAAAGGTACCTACCGCAAGAAGAAAGGTCCCCTTTGGAATCGTCAGGATTGGGACATTCCCCCTGAGTACTCCCACTCTTGGGGTCCCACTAGCTGGCTCAGGTCGGACCGTCTCCTCCTGCGCCTCCACAGCCTCGGTCGGCTGGGTTTGGGTCGCCTCACCTCGTGACCCCTCGGCCTCGACTGGCTCCAATTGGGACCCACCACCATGCACCCCGTCAGCCTCAATGGGTCCGCCAGCGTCAGCCACCACCACCTGGGGCGCATCCGCCTCAGCTACGGCCCCTCCGACGATGATGGCGGCCCCTTCTGATTCGACGGTCGGAAGAGCTAACTGAGCGTCTCCTTCGACCGAGCGAGCAGCCTCCACCCTTCTCGCCCATTTTTTCTCGACAGTCATGGCCTTCATCGAGGTCCACAACACTTTTTTCATGGGATCCTTGTGCTTGGCCCCACGACGCTTGGAAGAACCATCCCGAGCAGGTTGCTTGCCCTTGTCTCGGGCACGGGAAGAACTCCTGGATGCTTGAGGTCCACCGGGAGCAGGTGCCTCCTCCTCGTCAATGATCACCACCTCAGCCGACGGTGCCTTTGCATCGCCCACTCTCCTTAAATCTAGGCCAAGAGAAGTGGACAGTTAGAAAAAAGCTTGTTGAGGTGACCCAACATCAGCACAAGGCTCTGAAGCCTTTACCTAGAGGCACCACCATCTGAGAAGGATACTCCTCGATGTTGGCCTCAGTCAACAACTCGGCGGTGGATCGAGGATTCTCCTGAAGGAGGGCAGCCTTCTTCTCCACCTCCGAGGAAATCACAACTGGCTTTGGAGGGATGTTAGGGTGAAAATTGGGATCAACAGGAAGTTCCAAGCCCCGCTGCACAAGGCTGCACCCACCTAGAAATACTGGGTCTTCCAGCCCTTGTAGGAAGAATCTCTAGGAGAGAGGGTCACGCAGCTCCATCCCCTCTTTGCCTGGAGAAAGAAGAAGCCCTTACCTACGTGGGCATGCTCCATCAACTTAAAAAATGCATGGAATAGATCCAGTGAAGACTCGATCCCACACGAATGGCAAAAGAAGATGAAGGAGAACACAAAATTATAAGAATTGGAGACCAACTGGACTGGGGCCAGTCGGTAGAACCGAAGTAGTTTGGCAACGAAATGATGGAGAGGAAGGTGGAACCCACACTTCCAGGCCAAAAGAAATGAATAGAAGAGGCCGGAGTGAGTATCCTGACTGGACTCATGAGGCTCTGCGGGATAGAACTGATACTTCTATGGCAGCCCATATTAGCCCTCCAGCCGCTTCACCTCCTCCTCAGTCAGCTCGCTGCGTAGAGGTTCTGCCAGCGCCATAAAAGCCTGAGAAGTCCACTCAACCTCTTGCACTATAGTCTCGGGATGTTGGTCTGTCATGGAGCAATCAGGAGAGCTGGAAGAGGAAGAATAGGATACTATGCTGGAAGACTCAAGGGGAGGTGGAAGTTGGCAAATCGTCGCCACCATAACCTCTACAAGCTCCGCGAATGTCGCCGCCACTCTTTGCCCTTTTGGGGTAACTTCGCGGCGCATGAGCCTCTCGTAGACACAAAGATGGTGGAAAAAGCCCTAAACGACAGAGGTAAGGAATGACGGCACGCGTTATGCTTATAAACCCCCCGGGGAAGCAGCGCGACATTCTAATCTTCAAAAAGAGGGCTCCACACATTAATTCGTATGAATTATCATCATTATGGGCGCATCCCCAGGATAGTTGCCGCGAGTGGCCCCTGTCAGAGAAAGTCTCCACTCAGCTCGAACCACGTACACATGCCCCAAATGCTACTCGATAGAGCCTATTCTTGGCTTGGGAGTAAGAGGGGGACAAGTGGAGAGGGGGATTTCTGCTGCCCAAATAGAGCGGCCAAATGAGGTCCCAACGGACCAAATGAGCCCCAGCTCCCACAAGTGGCAGCCCTCCGAGGGCCCACTAAGCCCAAACTCACTTGGATTAAGCGCTTCCTAGGTGACCTTCGGGTTCGAAAGTCCAAGCGTCAGGTCGATCGGGAGGTCTCTACGAGGGCCTATGCATCTCGCCCGAGCCTTGCGCTTATCGCTCGGGGAAATCCCGAGAGGCTAGCGCCACATGCTCGGACCGACTGACGGAAGCTTATCCATGTGACCGTTGTGTGCCCCTTAAGAGCTGGGAGATCGTGGGGATAATGGTGATTATGAGCCCTCACACCTTAACGAGCCCACGAAGGAGACATAATCTCCCCTGAAACTCCTCGCCTTGTAGGGCTCCTACATTCTCCTACATTCCTAAGTCGCTAATAAACCTGGGAAACCCTATTGCCAAAGGTAAGCACTATTAAGCGATATCAACCCTAACCTAGAGCCACCTCACCACTTGGTGGAGAGGAATCTCGCGCCCCCATCTCCTTCCCTTTCTCCCTTGCACTAGAGCTCTACTACAGTCGCTGACTTAAGCATCGGAGGGTTTTCCCTGGGGATTCATCTCTGGACACCTCTGATCCATTTCCCCTTCTTGCAGTTCTAGCATCTGTGGATACCATCTTTAGCTCAGGCACCACGCGAGATAACCCCTCTTCAACCACCAGCTAGATGGGAATGATACCGAGTGAAAAGTGCTAGAATGCCAATCATCTACTATTAGCTAGCCGCATGTGCGATTATCTAGAGTCCTTTACCTTTGTATTTCCAGCTATGTTAGTTATGTCAGTCTAGTTGATTGAAACTTACTAAGGCTTGTAGCCTAGTAGTTGGATTTGAATAATGTATGTCATGGACTAGAATTATCGTCAATTGGTTAATTGAAAAATTGTCATCTTGGACTATTGATATTATTTTGGGAAATTTAGATCTTAGTTATTATTAGCCTTTTACGCACTCTGTCCTTTGTCAAAAAAAATCTTACTACTCTGATTGATTAGTTCTACATAAACTGTCACACTACCGGATATCTTCTGCGCCTGGGGCGTGACAAGCCGCCTCCTCATCTGGCAAACAAACAACACAGACCTTGTCAACAATTCCAACCCATCAAAAACACAATGAAGGCAGGGCAATTCCCTTTACAATAATTTGATGCTTACCTGAGCTATCTTAGGCTACTATCGGTGTCGACTCTCCCACCTGCGCGGGTGCCCCGCCCTATGCCTCAGGAGGAGCCGCGACCCCCGACACCTCTGCTACCCCTACATAGTACAAATGGCTATGTCAGTAGCCAGGATCAGGCAAAGTCACAGCCAGTATATGTCTAGTGTCAGAAGCCCTCATCGGAATGGGCCCCTTCTGAAGCCTTCCATGACTCAAAGTCGGGGAATGTCTCGATGTTGGGGGCAACCTCGTACATCACGCGGGGGAACCCCTCCACGTCTATCTTGTACTCGACCCCGTCATCAGGTAGAGGGTCGATCTCCTAGGGGGCGAGAAGGTTGCCTCTACGCCAGTCTCCAGTGGGGCTACAAGAAACAAATCCTGCAAGATAGGGTTAGTAAGTCATCAAGGCTAAACCCTCAAAAAGTAAAGAGGAGAATGTGATGCTTACTTAAAGCCAGCTCTGCCTCAACCTGCTATCCTGCCTCGAGTCCCCTAGGGGACTCGCTGACTCCAACTACCTCAGCATCCACTCGGGGGCGCTTCAGCCTAGGCTGTAGACTCCCATCTCCGCTCCTAGAGGATGTCTCCATGGAGGGGTGATCGCCCTCTACTGCGGAGTCTGTTAACAAGCACAGCAATATACCCCACCTCAGTCACGTACCCCAGAAAATAATGAAGCTAAGACAACACACTAAGCAAAGAATCATACCCAAGACCCTGAAAGGGGTCAACGGTAGAGGAACCAGCTACTCCGGCTTCAGGCCCAACACCCAAGCAGCCTTCGCGACTGCCTCTCGAACGTCCCTCAGAGTGTGGGCACACTCGATATGGGACACAAACTCTACGGGCCCGACTAACCCGATCACGTGGCTGATGTGTCACCTCCAATCATCGGTCGCTGTATCAACAAAGCTCCCTACAAGGAGCACCCGGTCTAGCCAACCCTTCTTCTCGATGCTACAATTGGCTAGGACTTGGGCCTGCCAAGTCTTCGGTGCCCTCGGTCAAGACTCCCCAGCTCCAGTGCCTACATTCACTGCCTGCGCCTACCTCAAGGGCCTCAATGCCCCATTGCCGCCTCGACCCACAGATAATGAAGCCCGGCCGCTCCTGGGCCACTACTGGGCTATCCGCTCCACTTCCCAGTAGATCTGGGGCAACACGAGTCCTCAAGTATCCATCTTCTAGTGGGATGGGAGGCAAATCCTCCCTCAGAAGATGACTTTCCTCAGCTCTCCTGATCGCTGAGGCCTTCTACCGGTACAGGTGGTTGTGCTCGAACCACCACCTGGCGTAGTGGACGTTGAACCATCCTTGGCACCCCAGCCCCGACGTCGATAGTCACTCTTGCTCCCGACGACTATAGAAATCCCACCACGCTGCAGCCAGCAAGTGGGAGTCCCAGCCTTTATACTATCGACTCATCAAAGGGAACTCCCGATTCGATGGTATTCCTTGGTCGTAGCTGAAGTTTCTCGTGAACCTGTGTGGGTAGTAAGGCTCCAAGGAACTCGTCGCGGACCGGTGCAGCACCAACACCTCCAGTCGGGTGCTCATCACCCACTCTGTATATAGTGACACGTCCGGCTCCCTCTGGTAAGGGAGGGGACTAGTTGCCCCTCCACTCGACGGCACTAGAACTATGCAGGAATCCCTCATGGCCCAGTCAAAAGGCAGCCCTTCCTCGCCCCTCCAGGTCAGGTAGCATAGGGCTCTCCTAGCCCCCTCCAGCTATGCCTTAGCATCCCCGTCTAGCTGGCCAGTGAAGCTGAATAGCAATGGTGCCACTGGGTTTGCCACAGTTCCCCAAGTCACCAGCCCTGTGTTGGATTTCCTCTAGTTTGTTTAGCAGTATGTAGACTGCTGTGAGCTGAAGGTGTTTTGAATGTGTGTTTTGAATGATTAGCAACAGTGGAGTTGACCAGGTTGACTAAGAATGTTGACTTGGGCAACATTATATTGACCATGGTTATCTTGTGTATTTTGATGGTTTTTTATTTGTCAGATTTTCGCATACAGTAGTATTTGCCTCATAAGGTCCGTGCATATGTTCGTTCAGCATATTATGAGTCTATGCATATATTATCCTTTGTTGATACCAAGGTCTGTGCAAGTTCCCGTGGAACTATACATTTGGTCAGTTCATATCATGTTCACTCAGACTATAAGGTCCGTGCATATAGGCCATCCAACATATAAAAGGTCAGTGCATTGCTTTCCTTGTGCATTTTATCTTGGTGCAAGTTTAGTCAAGGTTCGTGCACATTTTACTCAATCGCATATAAGTCCATGCATATGCTCACAATGTCTGTGCATTATTGGTTCATGCATAACCATGTCTGTGCACATTTATGCAAGGTGCATATGAAAGTCTGTGCAAATTTCTGTCTCGCACACTTAAGGTTTGTGCACTTTTTACCTTGTGCCAAAACACAGTCAGTGCATATCCTTTGTAAAGCAAAACAAGGTTTGTGCATTGTTAGCTCTTGCATTCTCAAGTCAGTGCATTCAAAGTTGGTGCACACTTTCACTTGTCCATATAAACTCGGTGCAATCCTTTGCATTGTGCATTCAAGTCTGTGCAAGTTTTGCCTTGTGTAAAATATGGTCGGTGTACGTTCTACCTCATACATAAGGTTTATGCATGAATGCTCCACAAGGTCTGTGCATGTTTACATGCCAGCTGTTGTAAGGTCCGTGCACATCTCCTTTGAGTACACCAAAGGTCCGTGCAAATCCTACTGAATGCATTACAGGGTCTGTGGACATTTCCTCATGCATTCTTAGGTTTGAGCATGGTCTGTCTTATGCATGGCCAAGTCTGTGCAATTCATGGTAGCACAGCAATGTAAGTCAGTGCACGTTTTATTCCTGCACATGCAAGGTCCGTGCAAGCTAGATTTATGGCATATAGGGTCTGTGCATCTTTTGCATCATGCACACACGAAGTCCGTGCATCTTTCAACCCTATAGCCATATTAAGTTTGTGCATGGTTTCACGTCTAAGCATACCTATCATACAACACAGTAAAGTCTGACCAAGCTTGCCTTGTGGATAGTTTAAGTCTGTGCACATTTGTTATAAGGCTCTGTTAAGTCTATGCAATTATCATATCTATCTGACTGTCTTATGTCGTCTAAGTGTTCGATGTTTTGACAGGGACTTTAATTGAAAGGCTCTAGAGAACCAGGAGATTTGTTCATGAACTCTGAGGAGGGCATGTGATCCGAGGCATAAAGTAAGTCGATGTTTGTGACACGTGGAAAGCCATTAAGCTTAGAAGCCACCACGTGCCTAGTGGAGATCAGATCTGGACGAAAGCTTGGGCAGGAAACGTGGTTTCCACATGCTCCTCATTTGCTGCCCATAAATATACAAGGACTTGCAGAGAGTGAGGGTGATTGAAGATCAAGAAAAATACTGAGAGCAAAAATAACTTCCAGCCAGAGAGCAAGTTTGATCTAGCAGAGCTAGCATCAGAAAGATTAAGAGAGCAGATCAGAGAGAGCTATGAGAGAAGAAGTGTCAGTGATTGTTGTCTCGGCCTCTTGGTTCAGAACCATAGCTGATCCACTCTTTGTTAAGAGCTACATTCTCATTGTGAGATTTGATTTTATGTTTTTCCTTCGTTCTGTTTTAGAAACCTCGTTACTGAAGCTGTGTGTCAGCGACAGAGGAGGATTCCTCTGGTAGCATAAGCTGTAAAGCTCAACAAACTGGGGTTGTGTTCCCCAAAGTTGTGGATCAGCGGTTATAGGGAAGTCTTTCCCCGAAGCTGTGGATCAGTGGTCGTGAAGCTGTGTAATCAGCAGTGAAGCCACACTAGATTTTATTGTGGGGTGGATGTAGATCTCTGGATAGAGGTCGAACCACCTAAAAACCCTGTGTCTCTCGTGTGATTGTGTTGTGATTCGTGTCCATCTCAATTTTTCACTTCACCACTCGTTAGATGGATGTTTAGGATCGATTGAGTGCCGATCTACTCAACAGCAAGGGCACGACAGCCGACAGGAGACAAGCCTCAGAGGTAACTGAGGTACTCTTTAAGCTTGATCTTGCAATGCTCGATTTGACATTGGGACCTTCTACGACGGCGAGGGGCGGGCGTGAAGGGAGGGTCCAACAGCTCCAACCCCATATCATCAAACGAATGGGCAAGAGAGCCGGTCTCAGAAGGTGGGAGGTCGTCGAGGAGATCATCCTCAGCAAGGGCGGACTGAGGACCAGACGGGTCAGGAGGTGCAGAGGATGCAGTAGCAGAGGGAGACCAAGCAGTAGCAGAGGCGTTGAGAGCAGAACGGACGTGGGTTGACGAAGTTGGCAAGGCATCGGGGGCTGGCAAGCCCAGAACAACAGGACCAGCAGGCCGTGACCGGCATGGCTGGCCGCCCACCACAGCAGCACCAGCGGCAAGGGTAAAGGGGGAGGCCTACACTGAGGCACCCAACGCCGGGACAGCAGAAGGCGAAAGCACCGAGGAGGCAGCCAACGGGCAGGGCAGGCGAGCAGGACTTGGGGGCCCACTAGTAGGGAGAACGGAGGCAGAGGCCTCCGGGGAGCAGCTGGCCCGATCGGAGGAGGACGAAGCTCATTGCCATCACACGCAGGGGCAGCCCCAGAAAGGCAGGAGGAGGGGTGCCAGCCGAGGCGCTGGATGTAACACCAGGCTCCGGCGATAGGGCAGCGGCACCTCCAACAAGGCCGCCGGCAGAGGGGGGCACGCAGGCGACAGGAGGTGCCAGGACCACCCCCACAACCGGCAAGCAGGTAGCGCCAATGGAAACAGGGAGGGGGGTGACCCTCCATGAGGCGGAAAGGGGTAAGGGGCACCTGCCCTCCACCGCGACAACAACTGGGAGGGGGAGACCACAGGACGCAGACCCCATCGGCGAGGCTCTAGCAAGAGGAGGGGCAGGAGGCCTACAAGCGACAACCGTAGAAGCACATGAGGCAGCAAGGAGAGCCTTCGAGGTCACCGTGCCAGCCGGGTGGGAAGTGGCTGGTGGCGTTGGGGGATAGGAGGGGGAAGTGGGCTGCAGCAGACCGATCGGCTCCTGGCCAGAGAGCGAAGGCCCCACAGGCGAAAGCGCAACGTCGGAAGCGTCGGGCCCAGGAACCACCACAACAAGAACGGTGGAGGGGCTAGCAGCAGCAGAGTCACCAACGCGGCAGGGGGGAGCAGATGACTAGGGAGCAGGCTTGGCAGGAGCAGCAGAGCCGCCCGGGCTGCCAGATGACTTGCGGCAGGCAGGGGCCAGGTGACCCATGTGCTTGCAGGACGAGCAGAACAGGGGGGGCGAGGGGAAGCATAGTCCTTGCCAAAACCCACCAGCACCCATGCCAACCCAGACATGCTGGGGGAGTGGCTTGGGGGCGTCCAGGAGGACACAAACTCTGGCGACGTGAGCACGAGAGAGGCAGAGAGTGTTCTGGGAGACCTGTAGAATAGGACCAAGGCTGCCAGCAATGGAGGACACCATGGGCTCGAGAAAAAAGTTTGGGGGAAGACCAGGCATCTCCACCAGACCGGCACGCAGGGGTTGTCCGCAAAGGAGTGGAAGCCCACTTCCCATTTGGAGAAGGAGAAGAGACGACCCTGGATGGCAATGGAGCCCTTGAGCAGCACATGAGGGAAGTCGCCTTTGTTCTAGAACCGAAGACTGAGGTGGCGGCCGTCCAAAGCGCAGAGTAAGAACTCACCCTTGAAACTGAACCGCTGAGAGAGGGTCGAGTGGATGGTAGGGAATGGTGGCCATCCGTAGGGCATCCTGGCGACAAGGGCGAACTCCAGATGTTTGCACGAGGCTAGGGTCTCATCTTGGGAGAAGTAAGCAGTGGGTTCGCCGTCACCTGTGCAGGCAGGATCGTGGGTGAAGAGATGGCATGGAGGGGTGAAGGGGTGCAGGACAGCGTGAGCGAAGGAGGGCAAGGCTACAGCAGCGAGAGGTGAAGAGGAGGCTGGGTTCAAAACAGGGGCACCCGAAGGGAGGGTCTCTGCTGCAGGGATATGGCACGACCAAGCGGCGGCGGCCAGGGCCGCACCGGCCGGGGAAGAGGGCAGCAGGTGGCGACTGGGGTGTCGACTGGGATAGCAGAAGATAGAGGGGAGTCGGGCGCAGCGGTGGGGGCCGGCGGCAGGCGACTGGAGCCTACAAGGGCATCGACAGGAACGACAGAGGGCGGAGGGCGTAGGGAGGTGCTCGTTCAAGGACAGAGCATCGTTTCTCGACGGTGTCCCATCCAGGGCGAGGGACGTGGAGGGCGAGGGAACACCAAAGGAGGATGTGGCCACCGTACGGGTCAATGAAGAAGATCGGTCAGCGCTGAGAGTGGCTGAGTCTGGGACTCCCACCGCCGATTGCGTGCTCAAAGGAGCAAAGACGTGTCGAAGGTGGGTTGGCTTCGCAGGGAGGAGCGCAGCGTCACCGACGAGAGATGGGGAAGAAGCAAAGACGTCACCGAGGGGGGGCATGACGCCATCGGTGAGCCCGATAGTGGACGACGGGGGATGGGGGACAGCTCCAAGAAGTCTGGCGCCTACAACAGGGCCAATCGAATGAGGACGGCTCAGGTGATTCCCACTAGAAGCCCGTGAGCCTGGAATTCCCACTAGGACGCCAGACAAGTTGTACCTCAAATCCTGCACCTGTTAACTTGACCGGATAGCTTGTTTGCCTCTGTCCAGAGTCGCGACCCACATGGGACCGTCTGAGTCTCTACACGTCCTGAATCTGACTGTTTGGTCCCTTGAGCGGCTCGATGAAGACCGTGTATGACTGGCTAAGTGCCAAGTCTAGCTGGTCCATTCTCCTTGATTTTTCTTCGACCTTGTCATGTTAAGTCAACCTAAAGCCTCTAGACTGACCTGAGAGCTGTGGGCTGAACTCTAGTTCGGTTCCCCGGGCGGGCTGGGAGCCCAATTAGGTTGTTTGCTCTAGCCTATCTTGGCCCATTTGGTACGCGATTATTTGTGGATCGTTTCACCCACTGAACGGACTATCGATGGACCGTTTCGTGTTGGGGCGGCCCAGTCCAGATCGTGTACCGCTCATTGTGGGTTTCAATTCTTTTTGTCCTGAACGGCTAAATATGGACCGTCTGGAGCTGCCTAGTGGTCCATCTAAGACCGTTCTAACCATTACACGGCCCATAAAGGACGTACCATTTATCCTTGGCCCTAAGCTGGGTTCTCCCTTGGCCTAGTTCATCTTCCGCGGTCCATTATAAGACCGTGTATATCTTAAGCAGCCCTAGTGCAACCGCGTAACTTCTAGAGATTGATTTTCATCCTTTTCCTTATGTGCCTCGATAGCCGAGCCTTAGGCGGCTTGTGCTATTAAAATCCTGGATTATTCTCGTTTGTTCCAGGATAGCTTGATGTTTCCATTCCTTTCCTGACCGAGTCCAATAAATGTCTAGACATAACTTGGGATCTTGGATCCACCCAAATCAATGCCAACGCATCATAAGGGCTAGATCTGGTCTTGAGAGGAGCGCCCGAAAAGTACTAGTGTCTCGAGGAGTTGTAATGACATGGTGAGGCATTGCACCGAGTGCATGACTAGCGTGATGTCTACAACATTTCATCCACATGATTCATTTCATTCTTCTTCTCTATGTTACAAGTTATTGAATTCCTACATGGAATTATCTACCACTCATTCCGCTCGTCGAGTAGCGCCGCGCAGCGACGCGTATCGAGACGCCCACGAGCACCTCGCAGCGCGAAGTCAGTGCCCCACGACCGCCGGATCCACTGTCTGCGCCACTAGGAAGTGGTTGTCCAATCTAAAATATTTCAAAAAGGGGCTACTCTTAATGTTAGCAATGAACTTTAGTCACACTGAGTAACTAGGGATATTGGCGTCTGATAAACCTATATCCTTATGTAAAAAGGTGTGTACTGAGTTCAGTGCTAAGGCAGAGCAATGACAATAGATTCGCTAAGAAATCGAGTCCCTACATCAATGAAGTGGAGTGCACAACGTCATGAAGTGCCTTGCTACCTCTGTTCTAATTGAAGCAGAATGGTGAGCTACACTAAGTAACTGGGGAGGCTAGCATCTGATCAACGTGCATCCTCATGTCAAAAAGTGCATGCCACACCTGAATGCTCTTGCAAAATGAAAAGTAATAACAGTTTGTATCAAGCAATGTTCTTAAAAGTAATATCTGAAATTGGTTGCATCCCATGGTTAAAATTAGAAACGTTTTAACCTCAATACTTATTGTAGTTTCCTTCAAGGGGCTTTTGGAATTGAATGAGTAGGATAAAGGGAGGTTGACTTGGTCTTTATATGGAATATTGATTCATTTCTATTAATTTTGAATGTAGTAATTTTTAAATGCTCATATTTGAGAAATCAGAATTCATCAGATTTAAACCAATCTGAAGATAAGGGCTTCATCATTGAAATTCTATAACTGAAGATTCTGTAAAATCTATAGCTCTACATTTATGAACTTGGCTTTAGGTTGTCTTACTCTCATCCTAAGAATTCTTGGATATGGTCCTTCCTCAATGCCAAGGGTCGACCTATTGTGTCCAGACCTCTGTCTGGCTGTCTTGGCATGTGTCCTTAAGACAATTTGGCTTCTTGATGATATATACTCTCCTGGTTACTATGAAAGCATCTCCACTCTTAACATTAGGTATTAATCTATTAGCCTCTCCATTGCAGGCTCTGCTCTTAAACTTTGCTAGTGACATCAGTCTCCCTGTTTGCTTTTGAAAATTACAATTTATAGGGATTGACATCATCTTTTGGCTGTTTAAATTTGCTAAACTTGCATTTGCATCTGTCTTGATAATTGACATGTTGCTTCTCATGTTATTTGTCCATATTGCTTGCTGAGTGGTTATCAATTTGAATCTTTAGATCTCATGCTATCCCATGTGATCTTCTTCTGACTTTGATTTTGGCTTTAATGTAAGCCCTCTGTGCTGATGGCAAAGAGGGAGAAGTTTTGATGAGTCATTGCCTATTTCGTGACTATTTTTCTTTAAGAGAAACAACCACAACACGCGTTTTAGTGTTCAACAGGCTGAGAGCACCAACCAACCTGACGGCCCAACTAACAAGAAAGAAAAGGGTGGTCCAAATGTCTGGAGCTAGGGATAGCATGAAGATTTAAACCTGCTATGTCTTCAGCCTGCCGATGGAGGTTGTTGGCATCCCAGCCAACCCCAATGAACCGACTAAAAATCTCGCCTTGGATGCGGTAAACCTTAACATCCGAAACGCCGCCAGAAGAAGCCTACAAGTCCAATTTAGTGGCCAGACAGCGACCTCCAGTTAGGGTCAACATCAGGGTCAAGTCCAGGAGCAAGTGCTGAACCAAGGTGAGAATATGCCCTAAGAAGAAAATGATCCTGACAAAGTTATAAGCATCTACAAAGAAGGGGGAGTTCAACCCATGGGTGGATATGTTAATCCGGTGATTGAACAGCCTACAAGGGCCGCAATCCAAGCAATGTCCAACGATGCCAAGTTCGAGACCATGCAACGTTGGCACACAGAGATGACAAATCTCATGCTTAAGATGAAGCGACAAATGAATGTGAATGTCCAAATCCTTCAACACCGGTCTACAATCAGAATCTCCGGCGAGACCAATGGTTGGGTAATCCCATCGTTGCCAACCGACAAACAGCAGCGCCCTATAATGTAGTCGTTGAAGCAGGGACTGAGCCGTTTCGTCCTCTGCTCAATGTCTAGTCTTTCCAGACACCAACAACTAAAGATGTCATCGCCCAACGGCGCATGATAGAGAAAATAGTCGAAGATAAGTTCGCCCAGCACGGCCAGGGTATTGCCTTTGTGGATCTATACAGCGTGCTATACCTACTCCACCACCAATATAAGAAGTTTCTGCTAGACTGCCCAAAGGCCCCGAAACTACAGAAGTTCAACAAGCGAGGGGTCCCCACATGAACATTTGGCCTATTATATAACGGCCATGGATGATCTGGCACTTGAATAGTCATATCTCCTTCGCTATTTTGCGACCTCTCTCATCGGCAGTGCCTTCTAATGGTACTCGAGGCTGAAGCCCAACTCTATAGTCGAGTGGGGTGATTTGCAGAAAAAGTTTATTGATTGATTCCAAGTCGCCGAGAGGAAAGTCTCCCTTACAAACCTTTGCTCGCTCAAGCAAAAAAGGGGAGAGACTGTGCTAGACTTCATCAAGCGCTGGAGGGACTTCAACATGAGATGCAACAATCCTCTTTTACAAGAAAATGCAATAACAATATGCTGAAGGGGCTTGTCGACAGAGGTCAGTGAAAAGCTCCTGGGGGCAAATATCAAAGGTTTCGACCAACTAAATTCGGCCGTCGAGGAGATAGAAATGTTCTTCACAGAATCCGCCGCTTGGTATCCTGCAACCGCTCGGCGATTCGCCGACGAAGCCCGATGACCGGGATCTCGTCGAAATCGGGATCGCCTGGCTCGGCGGCGGGCGCATCGTCCCTCAAGGTCCGTGCGGGTACCCGCCTGCCGTCGAGGTAGGCGTCGAGGTCGGCTTGCCGGACGCGTCCCTTGGGCCCCGATGGCCGGACGAGCGACAGATCCACCCCGAGCTCCTTCGCGCGGCGCCGAACCGCGGGCGTTGTGAGGACGCGGTCGTGCCGGCCGCCGTCGGCAGCGCGTTCGGCGGCGGCGGCGGCAGGCTCGACCGTCTTCGCCGAGAGCGTATCGGTGATGCCGAAGAGGTAGGTCTTGTCGGTATCGCCGACGGTGTAATTGGTGGCGAACAATTCGACCTGGCCGTTGACGACTTTGCCGGTCAGGCTCAAGAGGCCCGTGGTACCGGAGGCGGAGGAGTTGGACACCAGGTTCAATCCGGTCGAGATGGTGTAAGCCAGCGTCCAGGTACCCGAACCGTCGGCCTTGCTGTTGACCCATTTCTGCAAACCGCCGTCGCCCAGTGCCGTGCTGGCCGAGTTGTTCTTCGGCGAGCCGCTGTCGGCTACGTAGAGCGTGCTGGCGTTGGCGAAGAAAAACGCTTCCGGGCTCAGGTTGACGGTTTGTCCGGCCTGATTGATGCCGTTGGTGTTGGCGGCGCTGATGACTTCCTTGCCGGTGCCGCCGGTGTTGCCGAAGCCGGTCAGCATGATCGGCCCGTTGCCGCCGTTGGCCAGTGAGGTGGGCGGGCTGCCGGCTGTACCGAGGGTGCCGACATAGCTGCGCGCATTGCCGCTGCCGCCCTTGGAATCGACCGAGACGTAGAGCTGGCCGTTGACGATTGTGACGAAGCGCGTGTCTTGCGATGCGGTGTTGCTGCTCGTGTCGAGTCCGGTAATGGCAGTGGCTGAATTGCTGCCGGCTGTGGCATAGAACACGCCGCTGGTATTGTCGCCGCTGCTGCCCTGGCCGGAGATGTAGAAGCTGCCGCCGGTGGCGCTGTAGATGCTGCGTGGATTGTTGCCGTTGAAGACGTTATAAAGCGCCGTGCTCGAATTGACGGCGCTCGGTCAGCGGCAGGCGACGCTGCTCAGCCGTTCCCCCGGGGAAGAGTGGCACCGCGAGGTGGTGGACCTCGATCCGGATGGACGGGCGACGGTCACCACCCCTCCCCTCACGGGCGATCTGGTCGCGCGGCTCGAATCGGCGGGACGCCGATCGGCCGACCTGACCGTGACCGTGCGACTGCCCGCGGTTCTGGGAACGCTGGTGCTACGGGCCGGGTATCCCGCTTATCTGGGCCTGGCCGACGTTCAAAATCCATTCCACTTTTACTCATGAAGTACAAACAGATAATTAACTCATCTTCAATCAGGAGCCAAGTACTCAGCCTTTATAACACCGATATTGCTTTGTATCTCATAAAACAGTAATACTTGAGCTGGGCTGCTTTTTACTGCAGGTGATGCATAAACAAAAGTATTAACTTATATTCATGTTGCAGATTTCCCTTGGGGCTTACGCAGATACAGATGGGAAATAAATCATATGAATGATGACTGATTGAGACTTCTAAATGAAAAAGAAGTTTCTTACATCCTATAACAAGCACCATAAATCTTAATGAAGCTGAAAACTAATCATCAACTTCTTACCAAATGCTCTCACTCCATCTGGGCTCCTTTTTCTGCTACACTCAAAACTGATGCAGAAAGGAAATATACTAAAGCACAGTAATGCAACAAAAGATGATGCAAGCATACCTCATGATGATATCTTTGGACACCTGAACTTATTCTTTTGAGCAGTTTGAAGGCATGGGATGAATAAGAATTCAAGATAGAGTCTTTCTTGAAGAAAAATGACCTCAGATGACAAATTGCTTCTGGCAGATGATGTTGGTGGAAGTCATGGATGAACTGAAAGGCCAAAATCAAAATTTTGACTTTAAGTTAGACATCGCAAGAAGAAAATGGTCATCAGATGCAGTTGCTTCTGAAGAGTGAAAATCCTTGATGAACTGAAGAACTTCTTGTGCACAGTAAACCATTCTTTAGAAATACTACTGTAATTACTACTTCCAGGGATTAATACCATTACATAGGTGCATCTAAAAATGTTTTCTATATTCACTAGCTCAATTTTGTACTTATTAATTCAAGGTAATAGTTACTGTTATTAACTGGCTCAGTTAACATCCCAGATCTTCTTGTGAAATGTGATACTTCAACCATGGGCTCTATATATTCAACAATCTCTTTAGTACTGTTTTCACTTTAATTAGTGAAAGGAGAACTGGCTATCCTATATGTCAGCCACCTGGAACACCTGCGAAGCCGAGTTTCGCTTTCATCCAAAAAAAGGAAGAACATGCAATGCAAAATGCTGAATATTTTGCATTGGATGTTTATGGACATGCAATATATCCTGCAGTTAACACATCAACAACCCAACATTCAGGCTCCTTATCAGGGGACATACGAGAAGGCCCCTTCACAGGATTGGGTGGGTTGTGACTGGGGGCTTTATATATCACGGTGCCCCTCCCCATATTGCAACCAGTGATCTGGGACAATATGGGGGAAGGAATCAGCGTCCATAAAGGGGCTGGACCCCTTATATGCACTGGATCCCATCATCCAACACTTAGGATTGGACCATCAAATGATAAAATCCATCGACAAAGCCATCCTCTGTGCTAGACATGACTTGATATCAGGAAAAGTCAGCCTACCGTAAGAGCATTTCGCGATGATTGCAAAGTTCAGGCACTTCATGGAAGCTTGGATATCTGCCTTGGAGAAGAAAACTGCTAGTTCCCCTTGGTCTGTGAAGCGTGGTTCCTTCAATGGAATCACTGGCTTGGCAATATTCTGAGACGAGATCAACATTTGTGCAAACGTCCTACGTGGACCCAAAGACTCCAATGAGGCAATAGCACCATCAGGGATCCGACCAGAGCAAAGAGCTGGAGCTGCCCCGGGGGAAGAAACTGGGGCCGTAGGTGGCAGGGGTTCCCCCACCGCCACCTTCATTTTTGACGAGAAAGCACTCTCCAAATGCTAGGTGCCTCTCTCTCTCTCTCTCTCTCTCTCTCTCTCTCGTCAGGATCGATATATCTTGGTGTAAGCTTGCGCTTAACACCAAACCTTCTAATGCCTCATCCAGGGAAAACCTTAAGAAAGACGTGATCTCTAATTTGGAATTTGAGATCTCTCCTTCTTATATCGACATAAGTCTTTTGTCTAGACTGAGCTGTTTACTTTCTTTCTTTAATTAGCTGAATCTTCTCGATAGTATCCCTTACCATGTCTGGGCATAGTAGTTATTTTTCACCAACTTCGTCCCAGCATAAGGGTGACCGACAACTCCTTCCGTATAATGCTTCGAAAGGTGCCATCTGAATACTTGCCTGATAACTATTGTTGTAGGCAAACTCGACCAGGGGCAAGTGATCATGCCAGCTTTCACCAAAATCAATGATACAAGCTCTGAGCATATCTTCTACCACTTGATTTGTTCTTTCGATCTGACCATCCGTTTGAGGATGAAATGTTGTACTAAAGTTGAGTCTCATCCCCAACGAATATTGTAGACCCTTCTAGAAGTGTGAAGTGAAGTGCGGGTCTTAGTCAGACACGATTGAAATAGGAACTCCATGCAGTCAAACTATTTCTTTGATGTATAAGGCAGCAAGAACGTCAACAGACCATAGGCTCTTGATTGACAAGAAATGTGTCGATTTAGTCAATTGGCCTATGATGACCCATATTCCATCATGTCCTCCTTTAGATTTTGACGGACCCATTACAATGTCCATACTGATATCCTCCCACTTTCACTTGGGAAAGTCTAGAGGATGTAGCTTACTAGCAGATTTTTAGTGTTCTGCCTTAACTTGTTGGCAGGTAAGACAACATGATACAAAATCTACTACCTCTCCTTTCATGTTGGGCCACCAAAAGGTCCATTTCAAGTCTTGGTACATCTTGGTAGATCCTGGATGAATTATGTACCTTAAGGAGAAGAAAAATAATAAAAAACTCTCACATGAACTTGATCTTGAATGCTTGCTCATCCTGCATGCACATATGATTATAATATAGTTTAATACACTTCCTTTGAATCTTCTAGGACCAAGCTTCCTTGCTAAATAGCGATGCCCCGATTCAAGATATGTGTGCTCCATGGCATACACTAAGAGATGGAAAACCAATTTTTGGCAAGTGCATGCGTTAAGGAGAAAAGTCATAGCCACGTTGTTAGCACAACTCATGAAATACGCCCAAGACAAAACTCCCACACTCTGCACACAATGTGAGCAATGGTCCTTAGTCATAGGGATGTCATAAATTCTTCCTAACACTTCATGGATGCTCAAATCTCTACACTCGCACGAAGAGTGATCGTGAGGAAAAAACTGCCTACCCCCCTTGTTCAAAAAAAATGAGTGAAATACTGATGATAATTGGAATGCGGATCCAAGAAGCTCGAATATCCACTAAAATAAATGAGGAGACTCATGAGAAATGGTGAAGTAAACTCCAAAATAAAATCACAATAAGGGAATGTGGATCCGAGAGGTCAGGAATCCCTACTGAAATAAATGAGAAAACTCACGCGAAATAATGAAGCAAACTCTACCATAAAATTACAATAAGGGATGAATCTTAGTAGTCAGAAATCCCCAGTGAGACATATGAGGAGAATTACATAGAATAGTGAAATCCAAATTTAAGAATAAACAAGGGTCTGTGTGAAGCTACCAAAAGTTAAAAACCTCAAATGTATGTCTAGGCACTAGAGTAATCGTCTAGTGTTACTTAGAACATCTACATATCCCTATGTTTAGGGTTCGCTGCTCACATACTTGCACTATCACACTACGGAGGAATAATCTTGGGTGTAGATTGAGATTTATATTGTGTACATATTCTATGCGATATCTTCTTTACAAATGCACATCTCCATTAGTTTTGCTTCATGGGTTGCACTCTGTCTGTGAAGCAGGGGTGTTGTTCTTACCCTATCCTCGATAGAGGGGAACTATACTACATGTCTACTCTATGCCTGCTCATAACTATTGTGTCACTGTAGTTTTGATGATAGCAAATACTATGAATCATCATGTGTTTGCATGATAAATTGAATAATGATACAATATGCACTTGGTGAGGAAACAAAGACAGTTAATGAGAAATATGAAGCTGTGAAAAGTGTGAATGAAGAATTGAAGAAAACTGTAAATAGTCTGAACTTGGAAATAAATGATAAACAAAAATCGCTTGAGGCTATGACACAAGGCATTGAGAATCTGAATGCTATTCTTCGAACAACAGTAAATTTCAGGAAAGAAGGATTAGGATTTAATCCGCTTGGGTTATTTCTATATTGCGCGCTCTGTCTGTATGTGTTGAATGCACTACGCTCTGATTGACATGATCGTTATACAAGATCGTCACGCCATCTCCGAGTTATCTTCCGCGCTCGGGGCGTGACACTAGCCATCTGGGCTTTGATCTAACGCGTGTAGCACCCCAAAGCAGGGGCTTCTCTATTGGCCGCTGGGTCAATCCCCACTCCACCAGCCACCAGGTTAGTCCCCTACTCCACTATCCGTCGAGTCAATCCCCTCTCCACCAGCTGCCGGGTCCCTTAGCGATATCCCCCCTTTTGCGTGTCGGATTGACGGGGCATCACCCAGCCACCACTTCATGGCCCATCAGTTGGCCCCCCTAGCCACCGTATAGTTTCGGCGCACCGCATCACCCTCTGGCCGCCATGTGGCCCTAGTCACCCGTTAGCCCCTTTGCCCAGTTATCATTTCACCCTTGGACCCCCATGCCTTCTGGTCGCGGCTTAGGCTAGTATACCTTGTTGATTGGCTACCACACCACTTCTTCCACTGTCCCTATGACTGCTAGGGGCCAAGTTCAATTCTGAAACATCTGCAAGAGCTACATTGACGTGGTTTTTACCCCCACACTACCTTATACCTTTCGAGTTTCCTGACTACCCCACCGAGTCATGGGGATTCACTGCTAACTAAAGCATGATCTCTGATGACCTCATTAGGAGAATATCGAAGGAATTGCCTTATGGTGAATAGTACCTCATCGTTTCTTAGCCCTTTTGGCTCTCGAGCTTCGATATGCCCATCTATTATGGACCCCATCTTGGCTTACCATTGATGGGTCTCCTATATATATCCTTCAGTAGATTCCGTGGCAAGGGGAGATGCAGTCAGAATTATCCTTGGAAACTATTTTTTGATATCACATTGTGCACTCCCGGGCATTTTCGATCATCCCATCGGTTCACAGGGCATCATTTTATGTTACAACGTGAACTCCGGTGACCTCGCCAGGGAAATATGTACATAGACCACCTTAAAGGTGAACTGTGCCCTTATCCTTTTTAGGCCCCTCGATCCATGGCTATATTGGCACTCCTTGAGCCTTTGTGCATGTGAAATGGCATTGAAGTGGGTTAACACAGTTGGCAGCATATGACTTATAACCCTTTGGTGACACATGATATATAGAGGGTGATGTGACATGACCTAAGGGTGTGACAGTGGCTGACCCGACACACCTAGGACTTACGGCAACAAGCACACTAATCCAAACACGCAATCGAAATTGGCGAACAGATTCATACGATGCAGCCCAACTCGGGTGACTTGGTGATATTGATTTGAGTTTGTGGGAAAGGTCCCTTGCTGGTAGAGGGCCAGCAAGGCTTAGGTCACCCTCCCTTAGGTACAATTTCTTGATTCAATGGGGTAGACCTCGCGTCGAGAGGGCACGAGTTTCAATTCAACTCTCTTACCACGGTGGTCGCTCAACGAGGGTGGAACCTCGGGATCGGGCACTCTCTCCCTCACTGATGGAGCAACAAGAAAATAATAGAAGAACAGAAATTAGGATCTAGCGATGAGCGCTTACCTGGTTGGTTTGAAGAAATCGACCTCGACCGGAGATGGGGGCAAGCAAGGAAGCGTGGGAATGCACCCGCATGCTGTGTCGGAGAGGCTTGACCTATGATAAGCTATTACGACACTACACCTCACGTAAGAGGGTTGGATCAAGGGTGGGGGAGAAGATCTACAACCAAAATGTACCTCCACACAGGGCGAGGCGATCAGCCAACCAGGCATGGGGAGGGAAGGAAAGGAAAGGATGCTAACTAGCTCACTGTCAATGCTTGCAGTTAAATTGCTGGGGCAGACGTGCTGTCACTCGAGCACCAAGGTGGGTACGCGCTATTCTCAGAGTCTTCAAGGACAATGCTTCAAGGTTCTGGGTGATATCCAAGGTGAGCCGGAGGTAGCAAAACACCGTTCCTAGATGGAATTGGCCGATCTTCTCCGTTCAGCCTGCACTCAGCCCAGTGGGACAGAGGATCACTTCCGGAGCTACTGTCAGTAGCTTAGACCTCCGTTTAGGGCAAGACTGGTGCTGGATCATCTGGGAGTAAGTCGATCACATCTAGTAGGAAGTCCAAGCTTATCTGAGGCCACTGTGGTGGACTTCAGGTCACTTGAACAGACCCCTGTGCTATCTATCCCGACTCAGACTGGCTGGACAAAGGAGTAGTGAGGGGACCACCGTCACCTACCCCCATTATTTTCGAAGGTGATATCAGTGCCAAATTGACCCAGACATGTCCTAGAACACCCAGTAAGAAGACTGGACCCAGACAAAATCGATTAGACTTGGTACTTGGAGTGAACTGAAAGGTGAGCAGGTTCTGTCCTGACAGGGGCAACAGAACAAGAGCGCGGTGTAGAGGTCGTTGTCGTCACCACTGGTGTCAGATGTTGATGGGACCAGAACCACCGTGATCATGAGAATTCAGGAACCTCTAGTAAAATCTTCAGGTCAATCCAGGGTTGTTCTAGATAGCTCTCAATCTAATGATGGTGGTTCTGTCCTGGGTCTATAGAAGCGAGAGAGATGACGTACAATTGGCCGCAGATCGAGGAAGAGGGACTCGGGAAGCTCTGTTGATCTTTGACCATAGCCGGGATGTTCTAAGGTTGCCAAAGGAAGACTCCCAAGCTCACAGGTTGCAGCTGAGGTCGCAGGAGGTCGATGGTGCCTGTTGTACCTGAATAATTTCCCAGTAAGATGTCGAGAAATAAGGGTTCTGGAATTTCCCCGAACACCTTTAAGGCATGGGCTACCTAGCCCTTTCTACAACTCGGTGGGTCCCCCTAAGGTCCCTAATCAACTTGCCGTAACATACCATTACATAAGCAACTAACTGCGACCAATCCGAGCTACCCAGCTATGGGCTTTGCCCGCACTTCGCATGGCCGCCCGGGCCAACCCGGGGGCACCCCGATGCTAAGCCACGTCACGTGGAACACTGTGAAAAGGCAGGGAGTCAGTGGCGAGATGTCTTCTTTCAACCCTTCATGGTCAAAGGGAGATCTAATCACATCAACCATAGGCTTTGGAGGCCTATAGTAGGCGTGTACGGCCCACACACACCTATTCGGCATTATTCCGAACACCTTGTAGGCACACATATGCCAGCCCTCCGACGTCAAACCACGGGCCAACCTGTGATTCCAGCATGCTAATTGGGTCCTACAACAACCCCCAGCGAGTCGGGTCAACCCCCGACCCTCAGACACGTGGTGATGAGCCACCCACCTTTAGCTCTCAGGCCAACCCGAGGCTTCCTTGCCAACCCGTCGCGCAACATGGCACGTAGCTCGAGGCACAGCCCGTGTGCCAAAACGGCATCTCCTTAGCTCCCACGAGCTCCCATCCTCAGCCCAAGGCCCACTTTGGGGCCCCTCGGCCAGCTACCGAAGCCGTTCGACAACCCGAGGCATGTCAGGTATTTACCCGAACACCTTGCGAGTGGCTACTACGACTCGAAGAACAACGGCCCCCACGGGCCCGTCCCAGTCCCCCGGAGCCTAGCGTCCCTCAAAGGACACTCCCATAAGATGAAACGAACTCCGGGGGCCATCCCTATGGGTTACAATCGGCCCTGGGGCCAGTTCACCCCGGGGCGTGGCCGCGCGCATTCCTACTAGGAATAAGAAAAATAAATAATGCCCCTTGTCAAGGCGCCAATTATTAAACTGAAGACTCTCCACGAAGGCGCCAATTCACTAACTGACGCCCCATAACAAGTCGCCAATTAAACAGCACCACCAGACAAGGCACTATTTCACCAGGAACCGTAAAACGGAAACCTGTTGCCATGTCTCGTTCGAACCAGGAACTGAGATAAGATACGGAACTAATATGGGTAAGGATTAAATTAGGAAAGGATTAAGATGGGGAAATTGAGGTTCTAATGGGATTCTTTTTCCAAGGTAACCCAACCCCAATTGAATTACAACCGCCTGTAGGTTCCTTAGCCTATAAATACCTCTGCCCTCAACCCATGAACTCCTGTTCGTCAACCTTTGCCAGAGCTACGGTAAGGAAGAATTAAATTGATCTTCTTTACTGTTATTTTTCTTTCTTCTTACTTTATGTATTGGGGTCATACAGGAACAATAGTGGAAGGAAGAAGCTGAACCACTATCGTCTTCTTCCTGCTTTCTTCTTCCTGTTGCGAGCTGCCACAGCAAGGAGAGTCGTTCTCTTGGTGTGGTCTTCTTCCTGCTGCCTTCTACTGCGTACTGCCCTCGCTGAGAAGGAACGCCCAGAAGCCTTCCTTAGTTGCTGCTACTCTGTTTATAACAGAGTATCGTGTCTTCTTCTCCCAAAGTAACCAGTCCAACACCCAGTTACCATTACAAAAACTAGGTTCTGAATCTCAAATTCTGGATCAAACTATAGATAACAAAGCATGCATAACATATAGCTATAGACCCTCTGGATTCCACAGTGTTTTATGTTTTTCTATTTTCCAAAGAAATAGCAACCGGACCCCAGGCGTTATTTATATTGTACAGGCCTACTTTCAAGGCGTCAATTAATAGACGACGCCATTCAAGTCGTTATATACATCCGTACTTAATAAATCAACGCATGATTAAAATTTAATAACTTGAATCCCTGATAGTTTAATTCCTGCCTTAATATAGGCCTGAGTTCCTATGATTATTCTCTACCTGATCATGTTACTGGATCCCTGATTTTCTCCTGATAAATTATCATTTACTGTTCCATGAACAAACTTCTATGTTAACTGAAATGACGCCCGGATACAAGGCGTTATATTTAAATTGGACGCCCGTTCACAAAGGCGTCATATCTGTAAATCACGCCCTGCATGAAGTCGTTATTCTAAATTTATAGTATCTTGATTCCTGTAAAATTTCCTGGAAATTATTTAAATACAATAATCTGAAAAATATGTTAAGGCAATGACTGTTTGTGCAGTCGTCAAACTTTTAAATAGCGACCCATACCAGGGCGCTGTGGCTTGCTGTAGGTATGGTTGTAGGACCCCACCTCCATCTGGAACGAGCACACGCGCTCGAGGATGGTTGAGGCCAGCCGCGCCGCCGGATCGCGGTCCATGAACCGGCGCTCCACGATGGGCTTTGGCATCTTGCCGTAGACGGCCGGCATGAGCGTCTGCACGTTCGACCACAGGATATTCATCTTGCGGCGAAGTTGTTCGGCCTCGTTTCGCTCGTCGCGGTAGCGCTTGACGATCTTCTCCGAGCGCGTCAGCCACTCGACGTACTTCGGATCCTTCTGAGCGAAATCCAGTTCGGCGCGCCACCTCGCGAACGTCTCGCGATCACGGGCTTCCTTGTCGGTGAGGTTCTCAGCCAACTTTGCGTTTCCCGTGGTTCGGGTGGAAGCCATGCTCTCGCTCCGCCCTTGCTCGTGCCTGCTCGGCTGCGACAACCGACCGGAACCGACCGAGCGTCTTTGACCGCCCCGCCACCCTGATTGTCGCGATCCAAACCGAGCGAGAGCGGTCCCAGCTCACACCGATCACACCCGACTTGTTGTGCGCGCTACGAGCCATATTCTTGCGGTTCTCAGCGCTAGATACGTCCCGTAAGTTGGCGAGGCGATTATTCGTACGCTGACCGTCCTGATGATCGATCTCGCCAGTTGGCCAAGTACCGTGCTGGAGGAACCAGCACACGCGATGAGCTAGCCGCTTGCGACCATCGAGCGTCAGGTAGCGATAACCCGTGCCGCCATCTACAAACCCCGCTTCACGACCTGCATTGCGTGCGTCCCACGCGGCGTCTCCGCGTGGCAGCCACGTGAGCAAGCCGGTAGTCGGATCGTAGGAAAGCAGAGCCTTCCACCGGGCAAAGACCTCTCGTTCCCGCGCTTGCGGGTCTGGCAGTGCTGCTGCGGTGGACATCAAGTACCAGCGATCTCTTCAGCAATGCCCTGGGCACGGGCGTTATCGGCTCGCAAGATTGCGATTTCTCGCTCCAGCTCGGTCACGCGCGCAAGAGCGGCCGCCGCTACACTTCCGATGAGGTCGGAGACATCAAGCCCCGCCAGATCGAGCGGCTGTGCCGCCTGAGGCTCATCCTTCAGGCGCTCGCCGTCGAGGATGACGATGCGTCGATACTGGACCTGAGCGCCCTTGGGGATGCCTTCCTCATCGAACCGGATGAGGATTTCGTAGGGGACAGTGTTGTCGATAAGGCTCATCTGGTCCTCACGAGACGATTGCGCCATCAGGCCAACGCCAGTTAGCGCCGTCGCTGACCGCGAGGCGCTTGTTGCTGGTGCCATCCGAGACGTAGATCAGGCGCGCTGCCGTGGCGGCTGAAGGCAGCGTAGCGACCGTGTAACCCAAAGTAATTATATAAATACTTTAACAATTTCAATTAAATGCCTAAAAATATCCTAAAAATTCTTAAAAATAGCCAAAATTCATCGGACGGAACCTAGATCCGCACCACTAAGGATCCGCTAAACTACGGGCATTACACACAATGCCACTAGGCTCTAGGCATTCTACTAGACCGATTAAATCCAACGGCCCTTGAGTCACAAGACTCAGGGTCAGGGCCATTACACAGGACAGCTGCATGCCGTCAATCTGGACTATCCCTAGGTCAAAAGCACGGTGACATAATAATTAGGGTGGGTCATGACTACCAACCCTAATCCCTTTATAAAAGGGAGGCTAAGAAACCCTCCAGTCCTAGGCTAGGTGACTGAACTCATAATCCATAGGCCAAACGCATGGCCCACATGGAAATCACTTTCCAGGAAAGCTATCGGCGTGCGAGAATGGCCCTCCGCACTCAGACTGATGCACGAGGACTCGATTTAAGCGTAACCTAAAAGCTTGGAACACAAGAGGGTCACCCGGATCGCTAAAATCGATAGGCACATTAATTGAGGTAAAATGGTATCTCCAGATACCCAAAAACACGATCACGGTCCCCACGGGGTGTCCGGTAGACCAATGGGTCACAATTGGGTTGACCGGGGGCCAAAATCTGCCAAGGCAAGGCAGATTGGTCGACCAATCCCCTGGGGTCGGTCGACCAACAGGGGTCGATCGACCAGCCCCAAATGGGTGGTCGACTGCCCACTGCCTGAAAGGGGCCTACCTAGATCAATCGACTGAACTAAGTAGTTCGGTCGACCGAACTAGCCTGTTTGTCAGCCCGCAGCGAACGCTATTCAGTTGATCGGATCCAACTGGTCGGTCGACCGAAAATGGCAGAGACACCGTCGTACCCGACCTGGGGGTTCAATTCCATGCCCTAATCACCCTCGAGTGATGGGGAAAATAATGGGGAACCATTCCCCGGCCTCTAGGCCACCTAGAGGACCCATTTAAACCCTAAAAACTCGATCGAATCGAAGGATCTATCGCTCACCCCTAAAACATGATTTTTAACCCCCAGTGTGAAATAACCCACACTCGACTCACCCTAGCCTACAAAAAAAGGGAGATTTGAAGTAAACGGATTAGGGAACCATCCCCTTACCTCCATCAAAGTTTACGCATGCCGTGGACGCCGTTCCATTATAAAAACGTCCTTCGAAACCTCGTCGGCGCCCCGAACTCATGATCGTCACATGCCACACCTCCACACCTTGATCCTCGACCCATCCTTCCGCTCCTCGCCCTTACGAGCCTCGCTGCCTCACCCCCACCTTCCTCTGTTGGCCGCCAGAGAAGAGAGGATTTTGTTGTTCATCGCTTTTTTTGTTGCATTTATTGCATTTGTTTCTCCTACATATCAATAGGATCCCGAGTAATAGGGTCTTTTGCTGTCTCAAGGAGAATTGGCGAGATTCCTTTGTCAACCGACCCCTTGGAGTGAATATCACTGATTAAGCAAGCCACCACCCAAAAGACATTTGGAATGTCAGGAAGAAGGTAGCCAAGACCATAGGCATTAAGCCTGAGCCTTTGGTTCTTCAACTTGTTGTTTCCTTCGCTTCTAATGGTATGTTTTTTACTTTTCTATATTCGCTACATTTATTACATCCTTGTTTTAATTTTTTCTTCCTTCTCTTTTTGCAGCGGGTACTACCACTGTTAACCCTACTCCAAGTGTCCCGAAGGGGAAGGCATCATCACTTTCACATGGAGATTTCATGTGCATTGGTGATTGGTTTGACTGGAAAGCTCAGTCTCATTGCACGCATTTTTTGTATCTCTTAGCATGAGATTATGACCTTTTTGATCATGTCCATAGGAAATATTAAGTTTGTGAGAGTGAGAACGCCCTCCTTCAGGCGATGGGTTAGGGCATGTCAGATAACCCACATGTTGCTTTTACGTTGGAGGACTCGCTAGGTAAGCTGCGTAAGCATTTATTGCTGCTTTGCTTTCTCCTTATTGTGTGTTGAACATGTTCATCCTTCTTCGTCATAGTTTTTGATAGGCTCCACTAGTGTGAGCTCAGCCGACTCTCTGAAGGAGTTGTGCAACCTGTTGAATTCTACACCGGATGAAGATCTCTTAGAGTATGAGGCTACTTCAAGAATTAGGCTTCCAATCCATTTGTTCCTAATGACTTGTCCTTTGTCACTTGAGTTGGCGATGGACACAGGTATCACCTTTATGTCGGGGGCTGTTGCCCTTCCTCTAGCATCTTGGTCGTGCCTGAGACTTCTCATATTGTTCATATATTGCACATTTTAACTTGCATCCTCTTTTTATTTTTTTATTTTTTGCTTTTCCATATTTGTTTTATTTTTATTTTTTTGATTTTCTATATTTGCTGCATTTATTGCATTGTCTTCTTTCTTCCCCTTTGTTTTTTTAATAGTGGTAGAGCTTTCTAGGCAGAGTATGGTGAGGACACCTGAGCGTGTACCTGGTTCGATCCGACCCGCATTTACTGTCGTCAGAGGCTTCCAACAGCGGCACTGACATCTCTTTGGCTTGATGATAGTCCATTAGTTGATTGGTGTGATTTTTTAATTGATTGTGAGGCCCATTAGTGCTCTTTTTTATTTTTATGTATTTTTGGATGTGATTTTTGCACTATTTTTTAGGTCCTAAGGATAATTTGGTCATAGAGTTTGAGTTTCTCAGTCTTGTGGGCTGAGGGGCTGCCTAGGATGATCTGATCTGAGCGTGTTTGGGCTTCGAGATAAGTGGTCCCGTTCGTGGGGCTGTCACTTGGGGAGCTTGGCCTGGTTGGGTCGAATTGGGCCTGGTTGGGCCAGTCTGGACCTGGTTTGATTGTCCCGATCCACGTGTATATCTGTGCTGCGGATTTAGCCCTATCCACGGTTGAACTAGTTTAAGAGGCATTAGGTGATGTCTTCAAAAGAGGTTTTTAGTGATAAAATCAAGAAAAGGATAACTCAGGGACTTTTAAGATATTAAAATTAATATCCATTTTTTGGAGACTTGTTTGGAACCTTTGTAAATTTAATGGTTCAAGGTTTATAAGCCTCAGTCTATATGAGCATTTAATAGAGCTAAAACATCCTTCAAAAACACATGTCCAGCCCACATCTTTTAATCCTTCTTATCAGTTTCAAAGGTCAACTCAAAAAAAACTTTAACTAGTATTGAAATTAAGCACATAGAGGGGTTCCGAATTCAATTAGCAGTTTTGCCATTTTTGAAGTAGATTTTTCTTTTTCAGTTTTTCAGTTTTTCTTTTTTTGAACATCCAGGTTATACCAACACCTGTTGACATGAGAACACACACTTTTTACATGCCAAAGTCCCTAGTTACTCATTATGGTAACCATCTTGTCTCCTTTCGAGCAGAGATAGCTGGCCATATTATGATACTATCCTCTCCACTTCTTGGTGGAGGGACATGATCTCTCAATGAGCACCGGTGATTGTTCTGCCAATCTTATATGCATTTTCATTTTGTACATGCTTTTCTTCGTGAGGATACACGTTTACTAGATTCAAGTATCCCCTGTTACTCAGTGGTACTCAATTAGATGCCCTTAACAATTCAGCTCTTGTGAACATGGCTTGTACCCTTTCATTCATCAAGCTACTTAGAATGATTAACGACAATACTAAGTGTTATGTTTTTAGCCCAAGTGGCCCTTTTACTTTTAATGTTCAAATTATTTGATGTGGAATAGACACAGTTATTTTAGAGTGTTTAACGCTATTCCATGAGCATGTTGGGCATTTTCAAGATATCTAAACACAGATTGACAGATTATAAACAATGAGCCACAATATTATTGAGGGTCAATCTTGAAAGACTAAAGGTCTCTTAAAAAGAAAATGTAGATTCTAACTCCCCCCGAGTCAAGGATTTACTGACTTTAAGCACTTAAAACGATTCCTTCAACCCAAGAATTTTAAAGGAAAGAACATGCAATTTATTCAAAGTTTGAAGATCTGGATGATATGATTAATAAGAGCAAGTTGAAGTGGAAGCATGATGAAAATTGGAGGGGATCAGAAAGAAGAGATCTCGGTGAAATCTTGGAAGAACAGGACAATGCAGAAATAGTTGCACATGTGTGTATGATGAGAATTGAGGAATGTTGTATCGGATCAAGACATTTTCTTGGAAGGCTGAAGAGAAGAGATCTCATAGAGATGAGGAATGGTGGCCAAAAATCATAATGATTTTATACTTCTTAGAAAATGCCATCTAACCATTCAATATGATTAAATTAACACAACATTAAATAACACAAAAACATATTTACACAAACAAGAATTGCCTTTTTGGATCTCAATGCCATCTCAACATGTTAGAGAGCTCCTCCTCTATCATGTTCATATCTTCATCATCATCATCTTCTTTCTCATCCTTTTTTCCCTCCTCTTCCTCCTTTATCCTTTCCCCCTCCTCCTCATCCTCCTCTATCTCCCTCTTGTTCTTGATCTTGGTAGAAATTCTTCTCAAAACCCTCGAAGAGATAGAGATCTCGGAGAGATCTTAGACAGCTCATAAGAGATAGCAGACCTTGCCTACAAGAGGGTATAAAATTGTACTCCCTTCCTTCACAAAGCTTTAGCAGCCTTACACTCTATCATAAATAGACCATCACCATTGTGGCATCTAGTGGTACCATTGTAGGATACCTATTATCTCCATCTCTCCAAACTAACGACAACATGGCATGGAAAGTCAACCATCACAACCTCTTACCTCTTCTTGTTGGCCACATCCTATTCTTATCCCCAAAGAGTAACAACAACCTATATGATGTCCTGTAGCTAATCTAGTCATTCTGGAGAATATTCCTCTTGAGTTTGACTCGGTCAACCTGAGAGAGCCCCGAGAGAGAGAGAGAAAGATGGTCACGACGGGACTCTTCTCCTGTTCCTCTAGTGTGCGTGGAGTTTTAGGAAACTACCCCCACACAACCTCCATCCTCTCGGGCATACGTTAGTGCGGTACCTAGAAAATTGACCTTTTCTCTTCCTCTTTCTCTCTCGTTCTGTGAGAATTTTCCAGAATTTTTTTTTTGGTGTACGACGTTTTGGGTCGAGAGCTTCTCCTCCAATTTTGTACTCTAATTCTCGTTTGCATGGTGAAATTCGTTTGTCTCCTACCATGGAAGCAAGGGGTTCGCCTCCGAACCACATAAATTTGGTGTGCTCTTTCTCCTTCCTCTATTTCTTCTCGATTATTTTTTCTTTGTGGATTATTTGTGTCAATTTTCGCTGCAACGCCAGTGTCCAACAATGATTACTCCCAAGAAACTGGTATTAGAGCCAGGTTGTTTGTATTCAAACACTGGTGTTTTGTGAAGCACACAAGATGTTTACAAATTTCGATATCGAGAAGTTTAGAGGAGAAACAAGGATAGAGCAATTACTTGCTTTTATTGTGGACAGTTGGGACATGACATGTATGATTGCAGAGTTCTAAAATTTGATGATGAAAATTTTGCTAGAATCAGAAATAGAATATACATGCATCATGTTTCAAACCATCGTGGACCGAAGCATGCTTGGGTACCAAAATCCACATAAGTATCTTTGTTGTGTTTTACAGGTCTGCTTGAGAGCTCAAAGAAATAGATGGTACTTGGACAGCGGATGCTCTCAGCACATGACAGGAAACAAGGATTTGTTTGCGGATCTGCATGAAAAGGATGGTAGGATAGTAGCATTTGGTGGTAAGGACAAAGGTAAAATTGTCAGAGAAGGTAAGATAGGTAAGAATCAAAATCATGCCATTGAGAATGTCTTGCTAGTGGAAAGGTTGCATCACAATCTTCTAAGTATAAGTCAATTGTGTGACAAAGGATGTAACGTGATTTTTGACTCTAAACACTACACTGTTGTAAATAAAAACACTCATGAGATAAAGTTCATTGATTTTAGGCATAACAATGTATATATGATAGATTTGGATGATGCCTCTCATGAAAATTTGTGTTTGGTTGCAAGGAATAATGATGATGCTTGGCTTTGGCATCGCCGACTTGGGCATGCTAGCCTTAATGTTTTACAAAATTATCTAGGAATGACTTAGTGGTTGGTTTGCCTAAGTTGAAGGTAGTTGATAAAGGAGTATGCGGCACGTACAGTAGGGGCAAACAAATAAGGACATCATTCAAGAGCAAAAATGATGTGACCACATCGAGGCCCCTTGAGTTAATCCACATTGACCTCTTTGGACCAAGCAAAACACATAACTTGGGTGGTAAGTTGGTGGTTCAAAATGAAAAGGGATGTTGCATCAAAGCCGTGCAAAGCGATCACGGTAAGGAATTTGATAACCATGAGTTCAGCAACTTTTACAGGGCTCAAGGCTATACGCATGACTTCTCCACACCAAGAACCCCCGAACAGAATGGTGTTGTTGAAAGGAAGATCAGAATGCTGATTGAGATGGTGAGAATCATGCTAAATGAGAATAATCTACCAAGGTACTTTTGGGCTGAAGCGGTGAACACTGCCTGCTACATAGTCAACCGTGCCATGTTAAGATCATTGTTGAAGAAAATCCCCTATGAGCTATACCGAGGTAAGAAGCCAAACATTTCTTATTTCAGACCCTTTGGCTTCATATGCTACATTCATAACAATGGTAAGGTGGACCTAGCAAAATTTGACCCCGAAAGTGACAAAGGTATATTTCTTGGGTACTCTCTTAGCTCAAGAGCCTATCGAGTGTATAACTTGAGAACTCTTGTACTTCATGTATTTTTCCTTTCCTGTTATCTCATTAGCTTTATTTTTTGTCTGTTTTCACATTTGTATGGCTGTGCCAAGCTTTAATCCATAACAATATACATCATACCTTCTGCATGCAAGCAATGCGTTCAATTAGTTCATGCAATTTTTCTACTTCATTGCTATCAATGTCAAAGTATTTCTACTAGCAGGCTCTAGGAAGGCCTCCAGATTTCTCTATGAACCAGAAAAAGCCTGCACATCCCCGTTATAATTCTGCATGGAAGAAGGACAAGAAGATCAGGAAGTTCATGAAATCTGCGTACTGCAAAGTTTGTAAGGTTGATTGCAACAGCCAAGAAGTCCTCATCAGTCACAGGCAGGGAAAGAAACACAAGAAGAACCTGGAGAAACTGCAGGAATCTATTGTGCTGAAGCCTGCTGAGGCTCCAGCGACGACAGCTGAGAAGGATAAAACCGCAAGTGAGCAAACTGAGAAAAAGGCAGTTCAGGCAACAACAGCTGAGAACAAAGTAACTCCACAAACCGAAAAGGATAAGACTGCAAGTGGGCAAAATAAGAAAAAGTCAGCTCCAGCTACTGAAGTGGATTTGCAGACAAAGAAGAGGCGGCTTTTGGAAGAGGGGGCTGCAGAAGATGCAATGAGAGTGTGCACCATCTGTAACATAGTCTGCAACAGCGAGGTGGTGTTCAATTACCACATAGCAGGACAGAAGCATGCCGCCATGGTGAAGAAGCAAGCAGCATCTGCCAATTGAAAAATGTTCAGATGCCAGTTACCCCTTTCTGATGTCTCCAGATCTAGATGTCTTTGAATAGCATTCTCATTTTGTAATTTTAATCTTTTACATGCTCATGATTTCAGTTTTCCATGAGAGGATCAGTTGTATTTTCATGGATGCATATGCACAGCGGCTGGTCTAGAGAGTGTGATAGCCATAGAGTATGCATGTTTGCCCCAAAGCAATCACAAGCCAGCACTCAGTTCCTCGAGTGCTCTGGGAGGGAGGATCCTTCTTGAGTCACACTCTCGCTTGCTATACTCTTAGGCCCACTTTGATAATAGGTTAGGATAACTCACCCGGGATCGGTTAGGATGAGTTATTCTTAGACTTTTTACTTTTTCAGTTTGATAATTTGTTCTAACCCCAAGAATAACTCATCATTCCTAAGAAATGATAGAATGAGTTGTTCTTAGAATAAGACTTTTTATCCTAACTGATCCTTGATAATTTGTTCTTGTTATCAAACTCGAACAAAGATAAAATGTCGGAATAACTCATCCTATCCGAGTTTATTCTGTTATCAAAGCGGCCCTTAATGTGGTGGCATGCCTCTCGGTTAAGTTCCGCATCTCTGGACTTAGTAATTTAATGATTTTCTTTCTATATAATGGAGGTAGTATTCAAAAATGTGATTGACTGTACGTTACCACCTTTGACTGAGTAGGATTTTACCGTATCCATAGTTGCCAGAGAGTTGGCGATCTCGTGTGATTCATAGCTGGAAAATTAGGCTTGCGTGTCGATCGAGAGCGGAGCTGGCGTCTTTTCATCCTTCTACGTTTTAAATGACTTGTTGCTTTCACGTATTCCTATGGGGGTTCGTGGAGGAGGTAGCGTAACTACTTCTGGGGAAGTACGTCTGCCTCTTGCATCTTTTCGAGGGGAGACTCAATTAAGATAAAAGTCTCCCCCTCCGGCCTATAAAAGGTCCCGAAGGGCGTCTCTCCCTCTTCACGCCGTTTAAGGCTTCCCCTGTAATCTTGTGGCTTCCTCCTTGTGTTCCTGCGAAGCGGCCGTCTTCTCCTTCTTTGATCGTCCTTAGGCGAAGCATGGAAGACGAATCTGAAGATGAAGACTTTGGTGGCAGTTGGGGCGTTCATGCTACTTCGGCGTAGAAGAATGATCGACGTGGGGTGGTTGATGTGTAGGGAGGGAGGGCACGTGGCGACTGGCTCCCTCCTGTCTCCTGGACCGTCGTCGTGCTCGGAGGATGGCTAGCTGCTGCCGCACGGAGACACGGTGTGGAAGGTACTATTCGACGAAATCCAAACCCATCGGTTCGGATGGCGTTGAGCACTGGGAAGTCGTCAGCAGCGTTTCGTTCTCTCCCGAGCATCTCCCCACTACCATCCTCAGGGGAGTGTTTTCTTTCTTTCTCTCTCTCCTTTTACCATCATCTTTCTCTCTCTTTTCTGTTTCTTCACCCTTCTCGACCTTGCTCGCATCACTTAGAGGGTGCTTACTTTCTGTTCGAACTTCTCGAGCATGCGAAGTCAGCTGTCCCATTATCCGAGCCAGTTTCCACATGGAGTAGAGTCAGTGGCTCAGCTTGGGGGTTATCGACCTTATCTGCGTCGAGTGATTAGTTCGTTATGTATTAATTTTTCACTTTCTTGCATATTGTACTGGCTCTGGCATATTTGATGTACAAAAATGTTTAATACAATAAAAGGAGAGATGTTATCGCAATTTGTTTCTTACATGTTATGGAAGAAGCTCAAAAATAAAATTTTCACAGTGTCGTCGTGTTCCAGCTCTGAGGAATAGGCGTCCCTTCCATGGTAGAGAATCGGTACGCTCTTTTTCCGAGCGTCTCGACCACTCGGTAGGGGCCAGCTTCCCCATCACATCTAGTGGTTGAGAGGCTTCGGCCTTTCTCAGAACGAAATCTCCCGGTTGAAATTGTCTGCCTCAGATTTTGGCGTTGTAATAGCGAGTCATGCGCCGCTGGTACTCCGTGGCTCAGATCCTCGCAACCTCGCATACTTCGTCTGGTAGGTCCAAGTTCTCTGACAACTTCTGCTCGTTCAGCTCAGGTGAGAAGCTAATAGCTCGGAGGGAAGGGTTGCCGATCTCTAGTGGAATTACGGCTTCCGTGCCATACACGAGTTGGAAAGGGCTTTTGCCGGTAGCAGCTCTGGGAGTAGTTCGGTACGACCACAGTACGCTAGGCAGTTCCTCGAGCCAGTTACCCTTGTCCTTCCTGAGTCTGGTCTTAATGCCTCTGAGGGTGATTTTGTTGGCATTTTTAACTAACCCATTGGCCTGGGGGTGGGCTACCGAAGTGAAGTGGTTGTGAATATGTAGGTCGAAGCACTTATTCTTAAAATAAGTGGAATCGAATTACCGACCGTTATCGCTCACAATAACTCGGGGGATGCCAAAACGACAGATGATCGACCTCCAAACAAAACTCTAAACTACTATCTCGGTAATTCTAGCGGTGGCCTCAGCCTCGATCCACTTGGAGAAATAGTCGATGGCGATGATGACGAACTTCTTCTGAGTCTGCGCCACAGGAAAGTGGTCCAAGATGTCGATGCCCCACCGAGCTAAGGGATAGGGCTCGGTTAGGGTCATGAGTTCCGAGGCTGGCTGGTGGACTAGATGGTCGAACCGCCGGCATCGATCACATTTTAGCGCGTAAGCCGAGCAGTCGCATTAGAGAGTAGGCCACCAGTAACCTCGCCTTAACAGGATTCTCGCAATGGGTCTCCCTTCTTGGTGCGCGTCACATATGCCCTCGTGGACGTCTTCAATCGCTTGGTTGGCTTCTGGAGCGTCAATGCACTTGAGGAGGGGACTGGAGAAAGATCTTCGGTATAGGGTTTCGTCGAGAAGGATGAAACATCGAGCTTGATACTTCAGTCTCTGAGTTTCCCGAGGTTCATGGGGCTATTGGGAGTCTCAGAGCCAGGATACGTATGGGGCTCCAGTCGCTCGGAGTCATGCGTACAACGGCCACGAGCTCGGTTTCCACGCTTGGTCGTTCTAGTTCCTCGAGGAGGACCGACCGGGTTCCCTCTGGGCTAATGGAGGAGGCCAAGCGAGAGAGGGCATCCGCTCGGGAATTTTCTTCCTGAGCTATCTAGATTACATGTAAACTCTCAAGCAGTCGGGCTATTTCCTTCACCAGCTGGAGGTATTTGATCATTTGCGTTTCTCGAGCTTTGTAGTCTCCGTTGACTTAACTGGCAACCAGTTGGGTGTCGGTATAAATTCTGACTCGTTTGGCTCCCGGGCGTCCCGCCATCCTAGCTCCAGAGATGAGAGCCTCATACTCGGAGACGTTGTTGGATGCCGAGAAACTGAATTTCAGGGTGTACTGTAGCTCTGCTCCTTTGAGAGATCGGGGGAAAATGCCAGCTCCGCAACTGGCCGAGTTGGAGGATCCATCGACGTAGAGGTCCTAGGTGGGACCCGTCATAGACAGGGATACTTCTTCGGTCGGGGTAGTGCTTTCCGCGATGAAGTCCGCAAGGGCCTATCCTTTGATGGTCGTGCGGGGTCGGTAAGAGATGTCATAAGCCCTGAGGAGTATGGCCCATTTGACGAGGTGACCGGAAGCTTCAGGATGGGCCAAAATCTTCTTCAGGATCTCACCGGTCAGTACCACGATGGAGTGTCCTTGGAAGTAGGGTCGGAGGTGCTTGGCGGAGGTTACCAACGCTAGCACAAGTTTCTCGATTGTGAGGTACCTTCTTTCAGCCTCGAGGAGCACTTTGCTGACGTAGTACATTGGCCTTTGAACACCTCTGTCATCTCGGACCAAGACCGAACTTACTGTGGAGGGAGTCGATGAAAGGTACAGGTATAGCGGCTCCCCAGGAACTGGTATCGACAGCACTAGAGGTGATACCAGGAACTCTTTCAGCTCGTTGAATGCCTTTTGGCACTCGCTATCCCAAGTGAAGGTGGCAGATGCTAGCATAGGCCCCCTTAGCAGTTTAAAGAAGGGCAGGCACCATTCTATCGCCTGGGACAGAAAGCTGTTAAGGGTAGTAATTCTCCCAGTCAGGCACTAAACGTCCTTGATGTAGGTAGGTGGCTGCATATCCTAGATGGCCTGGACCTTGTCGGGGTTGGCTTTGATCCCTCGCTGAGTTACTAGGAATCCCAAGAACTTCCTGGACCTGACTTTGAAGGCACACTTAGCGGGTTTAAGCTTCATGTTGTACCTCTGGAGGGTGTTGAAGGTCTCGGCCAGGTTGGCGAAATGATCTTCGGCCTTAGGTGTCTTAAGCGAAACGCATGAAAACCACGATGACCCCGGGTGAAGGCCTCGGCCGCCAGATTGACGTTGTTGTACCGGCCAAGGTCGTTTCGGAACGCATCAGCCAGCGGCTGGAAGCCCTTTCCCACACCGTGAAGCTGGACGGCTTCCGCGCCGGGAAGGTTCCCCTCAACGTGGTGAAGCAGCGCCTGGGCGACCAGGTGGGCGAAGAAGTGGCGGGCGCCCTCATTGACGAATTCATGGGCAAAGCCCTGGCCGAACACAAGATCGAGATCGCCGGGCAGCCCCACGTGCACGCCGGCCACGGCCATGACGGCCATGCGGCGGGTGCCAAAGAGGGGGAGGATTTCCACTTCCATGCCCACGTCGAAGTCATGCCCGAGTTTGAGCCCAAGGGTTTCGACAAGCTGAAAATCAACAAGCCGGTGGCCGAAGTGACCGACGCCATGGTGGACGAAGCCCTTTCCCGCCTGGAAGGCCAGATGCGCACCTACGAGCCCAAGAAGGGTGCCGCTGCCAATGGCGACCGCCTGACCCTGACCGGCCAGGGTTACACCAAGGGCAAAAAAGGTGAAGAGGACAAGGCCTTTGACGGCGGCAACCTGAAGGACTTCAAGGTGGTGCTGGGCAGCGGCAGCCTCATCCCCGGGTTTGAAGAAGGCCTTATCGGCGCCAAGCAAGGCGACCAGGTGGACCTGGAAGTGACCTTCCCGAAGGAATACCATGCCAAGGAACTGGCGGGGGCCCCGGCGGTGTTCAAGCTGACGGTGGATGCCGTGGAAGCGCCGAAGGACGAAAAGATGACCGACGACGGTGCCAAGATGTTCGGGTTTGAGAACCTGGCTGGTTTGAAGGATGTGCTGCGCAAGGGGGCCGCCCGCGACCTGGCCCAGGCCACCGACCAGCGCGTGAAGCGCCAGTTGCTGGACGCTTTGGACAAGGCCAACACCTTTGAACTGCCCCAAGGCATGGTGGCCGCCGAGCACCAGGCCCTGTGGCGCGCCCAGTTGCAGGAACTGCAACAGCGCGGCATGCCCATCGAAGCGCTGGGCAAGGACATCGAAGCCGTCCAGGATGAGCTGAAAGTGCTGGCCGAGCGCCGCGTGAAGCTGGGCCTGGTATTGGCCGCCATCGCCAAGAAGGAAGGCCTGAAGGTTGACGCCAAGGACCTGGAAGCCGCCGTGCAGGCGCAGATCGCCGCTGCCGGCCCGCAAGCCGAGCAGGCCAAGCAATACTTTGCCAATCCGCGCAACCGCCAGCAGCTGGCCGGGCCCATTCTGGAAGACAAGGTGACCAGCTGGCTGCTTAGCAAGGCTGATATTAAGGAAGAAAAGCTGGAAGCGAAGGATTTGCTTTCTGAGAAGGTAGTTAGATCTTTGCACAAGGGTTATAGTACATTCTTAGCTTTTGTAGTGGCCTCAGCTGAAGCCAACCAAGCGCCATCAATTGAGAAGATTGAAGTGGTTTGAGACTTCTCCGATGTTTTTTTGGAGGATTTATCGGGGTTGCCGCCAGTCCGAGAGATCGAATTCTCTATTGATCTTTTACCCAATACGACACCGATATCTAAAGCACCTTATCGGATGGCACCAGCAGAGATGGCAGAGTTGAAGAAGCAATTGCAAGAATTTTTCGACAAGGGTTTCATTCAACCAAGTGTTTCACCATGGGGAGCCCCAGTCCTATTTGTGAAAAAGAAGGATGGGTCATGATGAGGGCGATAGCGTGGAAACGATCATCGACACTCCAACAGCATGAGCAGGATGGTGGATATCACGGGAAGAGGATAGGTACTACCTCGCGCAGCTTGGCCTCTCGCCAGACTATCTCTCACCGAGCAATCACTCTAATCTCTCAGGGAGCTTGGAGAGAAAGGAAATAATGGGAGGAAAGCTATCATACGTAATGGTTTTCTTCATTCATTCATTGAACAAAACAATACAACTAGCCTCTTGTATATAAGGATGGCCAAATTACATTCAGACACAAATACCCCTAGATAATTCATCAAATCACCTTCATATCCTTTGACTATTGGCCTAGCAAAATAAAAACCCACTAAAAGGACTAATGAACTAATGGGCCTAAAAGACAAAAGGCCTAATACAACCATAATGGGCTTAAAGACACTAAATCACACATGTAGCCCAATACACACAATACAATCAAATTGGCTGAAACAAAATACATAGAAAAAAATGGTAATAGGCCTCAGGACGTCGAATCTCCTAGCCACAAGCTCGGTGGTGTCGAGGCGGTACGGCGTCAACTCCATGTGACTGGTTCGGTGTCCCCACCAGGTCACTTCGACTCTATATTGACTATCGGAAGCTCAATTAGGTTACTATGAAGAACCGCTATCCTTTGCCACGCATAGATGATCTCTTCGATCAATTACAAGGTGCTACTGTGTTCTTGAAGATTGATTTGCGTTCAGGATATCATCAGTTGTGGATCAAAGTGGAGGATACTCTGAAGACCGCTAAGCCCGATGGCGGTCCATCGTGAGACCACAACCCACAACTGACTTAGGGCGGCACCTAGCGGTCTCCTGAAGACCGCTTCGCACCGTAGCGGTTCCTGGAAGGACTGCTACCCCATTCCAAGCGTGAAAATGATGAACCACGTAGAAAACCCCATTCCATGCCCCATTCACACCCATGTGAAGGGAAAAATAAGGGGAAACTAGTCCCCTACCTCTCTAGCACCGAGAGGGATTGGAAGCCCTAATCGAGGTATTTAGGAGTTCATCCTTTAGAATAATTTGTTAACCTTTATATCTCATACCTACCCTCCAAATTTCATAGATTTAGGTCAAGTGGTTAAGTAGCACAAAGGATAGGAAATTGTTGTTTTAGCACAGGACGTGCAGAAACTAGGGCGTCCTTCCAGTCCAAAATCCAAAGACTAGAACCTATTACGGAGGTAGGTTATGTCATGAAAAGGAAAAATTAACATGTTAGGAGTAAAAGCCCCCTAATTCCTACTAACTTCACTGATTGTACATGTAGTATTTTACGTTTTTCTATCACTACGCAACTAGGGATTCATAGCATGCATGTTTTCATACCTTAAAGGAAAAAATGCTAATTTTTGCCTAATACATGCTACCCATGCATCACCATGATTTTATTATGTTCTATCATGTCATGTTTACGTATTTAGCATGATTTTCATAAGGTTATTTACCTTAAAAATGGCCTCACGTAGTCTTATATACCTTCTGCCCGTAGCAGGTAGAGGCGGTCTTCCCTAGACCGCTAAACTTATGATAGCGGTCCCAGAAGAACCGCTAAAACTAGAAACGGTCCTCCCGAGACCGCCATTGTATTTCTGTGTTCTGCATTTTTGTTAACCCGAAACAGATTGCGGAATAGCCCTGCTAATCACATGACAAACCTAGATAATTAAGTTTTATTCCTATTTATGATATTGTATTCATATATTTGGTTATGTTAACTATCCATCTTAACAAATTTCATGTTCTTTACGCACTCTAAACTTATTTTAGCTTATGCTAATTTCATGCCAAAACATATACTTTTGTATTAATCATCACATTTTCACGTGCTTCATGTACTTATTTAATGATGATTGATCGCTGTTGTACCACGATCTCTTCTCATCTACAATCTTTTCTTAAGTACATGGCACGTATTCCAGTACGATGTCATTAGTTACACTTTGCACATGATAGGACACCTATTGGACTTGTGAACCTCCCCACCGGATATTCCTTCTATCAGACGAGGGGATCATGTTTCAAGACCTCTGTAAGTCTCCGCGAGTCAGGGATTCTCACTTAGATGCCGAGCTGATTGTACCCTCAAATCCCATTTATCTAGAAAGTACTTTACTGATAATTTTTTGTGTCCTGGATAGTCGCGGCCATCAAGCGACCGCCATTGTAAAGTAGCGGTCATCCCGTGACCCCATTATTCCAGTTTATTCTACTGCATCGACTCTTTCTCAGTTTGGTGTCGACTCTATCAAGAAACAGTCTAGATTAGACCGCCTCTTTTTAATAGTGGTCCTATCTTGACCACATTTGTCTAGAAACGATCCAAGCAGATCTCATCCACGTCGTGACGGCCGACCTTCTCGCCCCACTCGTCAGCCGTCATGTCCGATCGTCGGTGCACCACATGGCGCACGGGGCGGGCGGCAACTCTGGCGACGACGATGTGCTCGACCTCGTCATTCCAGGTGTCCTCCAGGTAGGACTCGATGTAGGCGGTCGCCTGGGCCAACGCTTCTTCCTCCGTGTCGAACATCTCGACGCCGTCGTAGGGGTCGTAGACCATCCACTGCTCGGTGCTCATGTCAGGTGCCCTCCTTGGGCTCGGGGGTGGCGTAGATCCAGGCCGCCCCGCTTCACGTGCATGAACATCTCCGCCCCTTGCCGCTTCGCCCGTCGCAGGGACGGACGGAACCACTCCCACTCGATCCGATCGTCAGCGATCACCTGCATCCCCGCCGGGAAGCCGGCTGACACAGCTCGCCCTCGGCAGCCTTCCGTGGACCGGCACACCAGGAACATGGGGGTCACCCCCTCGTCCACACAGCGGGCGATCATCGATCGTCCGCAGGACTCGCAGGTCCAGGCGTTCACGCTTCCGGCCGGGGTCATGGCTCCTCCAGGTGTGCAGGGACGGGGGCGGCGGCGGTGTGCCCCAACAGCTGCCGGCCGATCCACTCCGTGTACGCAGGCGGGATCGCCTCGTTCAGCCCGTGGTTGCTCGCCCACGGCATCCCCATGGCCGATCGCTTGTTGGCGATCCGGGCGTTCCCGCCGCCGGTCACCTGCACGAACGACGTGTCCTGATCGAGCCGGCCGTAGTGGGCCTTGCGCTTGTCGTAGGTGAAGACCAGCGGATGCGGACCATGAGCTGGCGCTGTCAACGGCACGTTGCTCTCGAACATGCGGTGCCGGATCACCCGCAACCCGGGGAACATGGTCCCGCAGAGCATCACCGGATCACGCAGGGGCGCACCCTCCACGTTCTCGATCACGTACGGCCGGCCGGCCGCCTCCAGCAGGGGGCGGATGACCGGGATCAAGTCCGGCCAGTCGGAGGCGTTGCCGTTCCGGTGGGCCAGATCGCTGTAGCGCTGACAGGGCGGAGATGCGTGGATGACAGCGAACCGAGATAGGTCCCACGTGGCGAGGACTTTGAGGGCGTCGGCCTGGTGGAAGTCGAACGGGTAGCGGGGCTGCGGCTCGATATCCACCCCCACGACCTCGAACCCGGCACGGTGATAGCCGACCGCTGCCCCTCCCTCGCAGCAGAACAGGTCCAGCAGGCGGGGCCTCACCCCTCGTACTCCACTGCTGGTCCGGCAGTAGCCGGAGTGACGGTCACAACCGTCGTGGACGGGACGGAGGTGGGCGGCTCAGCGATGTGCGTGATGGCCGCCACGGTACACTAATGTGTTTAGATGTATTGTTTTTTTTGATTGTGGGTTTGGTGTGTGAAAGGTGTTTGGATATACCGCAAGAGCAGAGACGCGCCATAACATTGCCTGCAGATCCTGTTCCGATTTCAATGCCTCGTGTCGAGTTTTTCGAGTCTATCGAAAACGACTGGCGCGCCTTAGTCCCTTCTCAGACTGATCCTGTCACCGGCATCGGCCTGCAGAACAACGAATTCCGTGTCACTGAGGACTGCCAGAACCGCGTAACTGAGGAGCGTGGCGCGCCGCTTGGAACGCCGCAGGCTGCGGTGATGCCGTACAACGGCGCAGTTCAGAAAGCCTATGGCGTGCCGCTGAGTCTGATTTCTATCACAGGTAATGGGACAGCGACTGTTCAGGTTACTTGTGGCGCGCCACATAATTTAGCAACCGGGAATCAGGTGCAGGTTTCCGGCGTTGCAGTTCCTGACGCTGCTGGCCTGTTCACGGTCAATGTGCTTACGGTCATGGCATTTACCTATGCGACGGTCAAGAACATCAATAATGGAAGTCTATTGACGCCGACTACACGAATTGTGACCGCATTGGTAGGATTGCCGTATGGTGAGAATGTGGTGACCTAATGGGTACTTCGACAATTCTGCAACTTCCCCAGGCGGTAGGGCTGACCGGTACTGAGCAGCTTGAGGCGGTTCAATACGGCCGTTCGGTCAGGATATTGACGTCTCAGCTGGCGGCTATTGCCCCTGGCGCTGCAACCGGAGTTGTTACGGCTACGGGATTAACCGGAACCATCAACAACTATCAGATTACGACTGCAGTAGGGATGCTTTATCTGACTGCAACTGGAGGTGCCAATATCACAGGTATGACTCCAGGGTCAGATTTTCAAATTGTCACCATTATCAATGGAAGTGGACCCACCATAACGCTAAATGCCGTCAATGGCGGATCAAGTGTAGGCAATCAATTTCTGATGCCGGCAGATGTTGGTTTGTCTCAGAACCAGACTAAGACATTCCGTTACAGCCAGGTATTGCAGTATTGGGTGGCGATGTGAAAACAAATTCAAAGGAATTGAAATTTTACGTCTATGAGCATTGGCGTACAGATACCAATGAGTGCTTTTATGTGGGGAAGGGACATGGAGGCCGATCATACGATATGGTCAATGGCCGAAGTAAATCTCACAAGCAAATACAAGATACCATTACTCAAAAGGGGCTAAAAGTTGGAATTGTAGTGATTGGAGAGCGTTTATGTGAAAGTGATTCTTTTCTTTTGGAAAAAGAAAGAATATCTTTTTGGAAAAGACATGGAATGCCTCTTACCAATAAGAGCATTGGAGGCGAAGGATGCAGCTCTCTCTCTCTCTCTCTCTCTCTCTCTCTCTCGGCTAATTTATTAGGCTCTGATACCACGTAAAAACTCACAGAGTCATAATTTCGAGATATATAGGTTTAGACGGCGTTTGATAACGCTCGGCCTCTTCCACTTTTTGTTAGAATTTATTTACCGTACGAAATACACAGAAGAGAAGAGGGTGATTCTTAATCATTCTAAAATCTTCGAAATCCAAGTGGAGGTTGCTTTCAGAGTTTTTGAGAACTCGGGCACTTTTGTGCCCTGTTCTCTTTTCACTTTAAAATCTTTTGGACATTAAAATCGAGAATTGTTACGCTCATTTGACGGAGATTAAAAGTTGTCGGACGTTTTCATCCAAAAAGCGGCGCCCAACTGGGGTTCCAAACGCAGCATAAGGGTCGTAAGCTCGTTAATGGCAATTTGGTGTATTGAGACCTAAGGTCTCAGGATTAGACGTAGGAGGATTAGTCATAAGCTCAGTAATGGCAATTTGGTATCCTGCCTAACACTGGTCCCATGCATGCATGTATGTTGAGTATCCAAGATATATAAGAAAGTGACTTCAATTCAGGGAGCTTCGGTCCTAGCTAGCTAGTAGTGTTAACATAAACATAGTTTGTCGACTCGGTTTGACTCGGGTGGATTCGGACGTGTCGTATCGTATCTAAAAAAATCTTATACGTTGCGGATCACCCTCAGGATCGGTCGAGTCGAGTCAAGTCACAGTGAGAGAGAGAAAGAGAGAGAGAGAATAAAGAGATGATACACAACGAACCGGGCCGAGTTAAGATTATATATATATATATATATATACACACATTCCCTATATATATAGGTACATATTCCCTTTTAAGACCTAGACTTCACGACAACTATGTATGTGAAGAAGAAACCATCGAACTTGGCGGATCTGCATACAGAAAGTACCTGCAGTGTTCTTATCTGCAAGGTTTGGGTCGGCATCCCCTTAAAACTGTTGAAGCGTTTCGGGTTCGGCCCTCCATCCCAAAGAAGCTCGGAGATCCGGCGCTTATCCCCAGTACATCCACCCGGATGCCTGCTACCCGAGTGTTCCCACGCCTCTGCCGACTGATCGTGCTGTTCGGCAATCTTGTGCCCCTCAAGCGGTTTCCCCTCATCTCTCAAAAGAGGGCCTACATGGTTCATCAATATTTCAGGAGCGCTATTTTCGATTTCTACATTTTCTGTTGTTCCTTTTACTGCGTTGGGTTGGCCGACAGTAAAGGTTCGGATATGGTTGCCTTGTATGGGCTGCTTTCAAAGTCCTTTATGTACTTTGATTACTGTATGCAATGAAATGACTCATCTATTTCTCAAAAAAAAAGCAAAATTCCTTCTCAATTCATTTGCTGACCTGTCATGAACAAACCATCACGTATGTCAGTCATATGAGAGTGGAAAACAACGATGACTTATAGTGTTAGCTATTATCAAAATCATGAGATACAAATGACCAATAACCACAGGGGCACAACAATATGCATGGACTTAGTTGGAAATGCAAAATGTGCACGGGGTTTGACGTGCTCGGACTTGGTGTGAACAAAGTAAACCTACACGGACTTGATAAAATGTGCATGGACTTTGACGTGCTCGGACTTGGTGTGAACAAAGTAAACCTGCACGGACTTGATAAAATGTGCACGGACTTTGACGTGCTCGGACTTGGTGTGAACAAAATAAACCTGCACGGACTTGATAAAATGTGCACGGACTTTGACGTACTTGGACTTGGTGTGAACAAAGAAAACCTGCACAAACTTGATAAAATGTGCACGGACATGCACAGACTTCACATAAATGTGCACGAACTTTACAAAGCTAAACCTGCACGGACTTAGTAAAATGTGCACAGGCATGCACGGACTTCACATAAACGTACATGGACTTTGCAAAGCTAAACCTGCGTGGACTTAATAAAATGTGCACGGACATGCACAGACTTCACATGAACATGCACGAACTTTGCAAAGCTAAACATGCACAGACTTAATATGCGCACGAACATGCTCGGACTTCACATAAACATGCACGGACTTTGCAAAGCTAAACCTGCACGGACTTTGCAAAGCTAAACCTGCACGAACTTATGTTCAGACCAAAGACATATATGCACGGACTTAACGTAAGATGTGCAACATTTGCACGGACTCAATGTAAGGCATGCAACATTTGCACGGACTATGTACAGACTTGGAAAGTAAGACGTGCGATGTTTGCAAGGACTATGCATGGACTCAATGATGGACTTAGCAAATAAACATGTATGGACTTGAACAGTGCGTGCTCGGACCTTAAATGTCATACTAAGGATGTGCTCCGAGTTTGAAACATTGTGTGCTCGGACTTGATTTGGCACGGATCTTTTATATGCACTGACTTTGCACAAAACTGATAAAAACATGCTCAACTAACACTGCATTGAGTTTTAATGCGTGGATGGCTCAGAAGATAAACACAACAGTTAAAAGAAGATTAGAAATAGATCAACCAAGATAGGGATAAATAGTGTATGACATCATCAAAATAGTAGGAATGCAACACCTCATATAGATATGATAGGACAGCCTGGGTGATGGATAGACCCCGCCATAGCCCACTAATGATGCTAAGGTTTGGTATATCTAAGAGGTGGTCGGTGGTCGGTGGTCGAGAAGAGTATGGCTCCACATAGGCATATAGAAATGGCTTTTACTATGGCTTCATGCCACCTGCACTTGTTTTTGCAATGAGCTGTGATCCATTGGCATAAGGGAATCAAATGGATATGCTATAGGCTGATCATGGTGAGGATGTCTTTGGCATTAGGAAGGAACTACCCTAGAATGAGAGTAGGATCTATAGGAGCCACCGTGTGGCACACTAAGTCTTCTTCACCCACCTTGGTCTTAGGGAGGGCTAGGTACGTCCCTACCTCCTCTAGAAGAATTGTGGCCTCAAAAGATGGGAAGATGAAAGTATGAGTTTGGGGGTGCCATAATTCCACCAAGGTTGTGATATTGTGCCAATCAAGTGAGATCTTCAGGTAAGCTTTGGCTAGAACCAACAAGGGGCGAAGGTGCCAAGTGTTCAAGATAGACACAACTTCAATGGGCAGCCCTTGCACCATGGGGGCCATCCACTTGAAGGTCGAGTAACGTCATGAGCCGGGTAGAATCTGAAAAGAGAAAAGGAAGAATGAGATGAGAAGAGAGTGGAACCATGATGGTTGAATTGAATATGTGAATTCCTTGCTTACCACTCTAGCGGGGTTGGTGCTCAAGTGTTGAGTGATGGTGGCCATCCTCTTCAGCTCCCCATGATGCCTTCTAGCGGGCTTTGGCCCATTATAGCCTCCCTCTACTCTCATACCCTCTCCATTAGACCGCTTCATGTTGGAAGGAGGGCCTTTCCTAAGGTATGAACGGCTTAATAGATAGGTTGGCTGTGACCCACGAGTTTGGGCTGGTTCCCTACTTATATAGCTTGGATTAGCACCCTTTCCCATTAGGATTAGATCAAGGGGGTCAGATTTGGGGTTAGGATAAGTCTTGGGGCATCTTGGATTGCTTCTCCCATGGATTAGGACTCTGAGGAAGAGTCCCATTTGGGTTTGGGAGGTTCCCTGAGAAGGCGGTCTATCGGTCGACCTCCACTCTTGTTAGCGATCTCTGTTGGACCGTTTTATTGTTTCTACACACCACCTCAAGAGACAGTCTCCATGGTGACAACCCTTCCACATTAACGGTCTTTTGCACGACCATTTCTTCCTTCTCATATGCTCATGCCACCCTTCATGGTGGCGGTCTATCACCAGGCTGCCTCTTTGGGTAGCGGCCTAGTCTGGGACCGCCTCTGTTCGCCTGTCCCGCATTTGTCTCCTTTTCATCTCTCATCTTGCCCTATTTTAGCCTTTCTCTCTAACTCGAGTTTTCCTATCTCTCTCCTCTATCTTCGTTTGTAGGTTAGTTGCGCACGAGTCAATCCATTGGTGTCAAGTCATCGCATTCAATAGGTCAAAGTCTAATTCTATTTTCATTTAAGGTAACATCATGTACCTGTGTGTTTCAAATTGAATAATAAAGAAAGGGGAACATAAACATGCCAACACATGTCAGGTCGGTCCCTCTCCAGGGCCCCCACTGTCGCCTGTACCCTCGTGTCTCTTCCCTAGCGGGCTCATCACTGTGCTCCTCTCCTTGCAGTGGCATCGTCGTCTCTCCTCCTCCTCATTCCTCCGGCGACCAGAGGAGCCAGTCAAATACTCTCGGTATGCGTTACTCGATGCCCCACTCGCAGTCTGGCTTCACTCTGATCTCCTACTCATTGCCTGGAGAGACTGTTGAAATGCTCCCACTGTGCCCTTCAGCTCTGCAACCTAGAGTCATGACTGCTCCAACTCACCTCTCAGCTCTATAGCCTGCCACTGGGACGGCTCTGCCTCCTAGTGTAAGCACTCTGCCTCAGCTCAAAAGTGCTCTATCTCTGCTAACTCCGCACGAAAGTGCTCTGCCTCCTCTGCCTCAGTGCACAATCGCTCTAGCTCCTCGTGAAGGTGTGCCACCTCTGCTGCCTTGGACCTCGCCCCGGCCTACTCTACCTGTAGCCGAGTGACCTCCCCTAGGGCCACCTGTAGCTTTCTCGCTTGAATTTTTGCATTTTGTCAGTTGATGGTCGCATTTAGAAGAAGTCAAATCAGGGAAGTTAGAATTGCTTACCCTCTTCGCGAGCGAAGCCTCGGCCTCCTAGGCCCGAGCAACCACTCGAACAAAATCTGTGTCCCGCTCAGCCCGATCCATTGGTGGCTGAGAGGAAGAAGATGGAGCATCTTGTCCCCGACGCTGCGCTCCCTCGGCCCGCTGCATATAGAAGTAGGTTCGTCAGTCTCATAAGCATAGCATTTGCATTTAAGTCTAGGGTTGAGTAGGACTCACCAGAAGGTCTAGCGAGCATTGGAGATTGTCCCGCTATTGGTTGGTGGAGTGGAGGAGCACCTGTAGCTCCGGAATGGGTGTAACACCGTTCCATAGGTCTGAATTTCATGCATTTACAAAAGTGCACATACTGCCAAGCTAGGTAGAAAAATATCAACTGTCAAACATCTGTGGGTGTGCCAAGGGAATCAAATTAGAATTACAGCCCATGATTATAGAGGCACCCGTGTAGCAGGATCCTCTCTACAGATAGTTAAATCTGATCTATTAGAGACTAGCTCTGATACCAATTGTTGGGTCCTTGGGGTGCAACTAGATCTAGAAGGGGGGTTGAATAGATCCGACAAAAATTTCGACCTAATTAAAAACTTACCTACATAAAAGAGAACCCACTGCTATAATACAAATAGAACACTTGGAACAATGGACAGCGAAACTGATAGCAATGGTTTAAAATAGACCGACAGAAGACGGTTCACAAACTACTGAGGTCGCCACTCCCAAGTGGAGAGGTCGACACTCTTTCAAAGCAACTTCAAAACTCAGGGAGATCTTGTTGCACTAGACTGCAGGGGTATCACCAAACACTAGCCGGATGAATGAACTGGCTGGTTGTATGAGTCATGACGATGCTAGAGTGAGCATTGGAAAAACAACTACAAATGCATAAGTCAGTGCGGAGAAATCAGTCCAAGGGCAAAACCTTTATGTTGGTCATCCTGTGAATGGGGGAAAGAAGAAATGGGTCAATCACATAAAGCACAGCCAATTGCACAAGAAATTTTTAAGGTGGTGCGGTTGCAAACCCGCAACCTACCTCCACCCCTCACCAAATCCAGTGAGACTTTCTCCACACGAGGATGAAGTCCTCAACCCACACATGAGGTTGAAATCTGCCACACACACACACACACACACACACACACGGGATGATATCCACCACACACACGCACACACACACACGGGGACGAGCCCCACAACACACACATACACACGGGGATGAGATCCACAACAGACACGCACACACAAAACAAAACAACAAGCTGCAAGTGCAGCAATCACACTTTCGTTCTCTCACAAGAGCACTGGACACCCGCGGTTCAAAGATTATAAATACAGAAGTAAAAATAGAAAGGACAATATGGGGGAAAGGCAACGGCGGCTTCAGATCGAAGTCTTGAATACTCACACCGGCTGAAGGAGGGGCTGCACTCCTTTCAGCTTCTTCTTCCCTTCTCACCACTGGTTTGAATCCAACCAGGACTAGGCTGCTCTCTAGACTCCTTTCTTTTCTTTCTCACAGGTTTCTATTGAAGGCTCAAGGAGGACGTGGGCTTTTTCTTTTCAAGGCAGCAGCTTCAGCAGCCGCAGCTTCTTCAGAAGAAGCTTCATACTTATAGAGAACTGGTGGAGGATTTTCCCTCTAAGAAGTCTTGTTCTAAAAAGGGGGCTAATCCATGATGATCATCATGGAGTCAAATCACTGCATCCATCTTTCATGCTAAGATAGGGCCCATTAAGATTTGGTAAGTCTCGAGTGTTGGTCTGCCAGAACCTTGGAGACCCCTGTTCGGCCATGTCGGCTATGCCCACTAAAAGGATGGCAACATGCTCATACATACGTGTTTTATTCAAAAAAATTGGTAACATCATCTTTAGTGAGGCCTCACCCCGAAGGTCTCTAGGAAAGTTGTAATCTTTATCCTCTGCTTCTTCGACCCAATGAGACAATCAGTGCCCTTAAAATGCTGAGCATAAGGGAGCCGATGTACAACACCCTAAAGATGAGAGTAGGATCCACCTCCTCGGGCCTGAGTCAGAGCACGAGAAGAGGATAGTGTCCCCGCAGACATGCAAGAGGGATTCCAAAATATCATATGATTATATCTCCCTCAGAAAACAAAAAAATGAAAATATGGAAAAGAAATGACAAATCAAAGTCAGATAAAAGTCTAGTCATGGCCGTGCCTGATTTCAACAAACCAAACCCCTCAAAACAAAAGCCAAATTCCACAAAAGGGGCAATGAAATGCAAACACTAGAGGCTTGGCCCGAAGTTGCCTGAAAGGGGATAGTTGAGTAGGCCCCCGTTGGCTCACCGGGTTAACAGTTTTATGGATCCTCTATGAAGGTTTGCCCCCCACACTCTTCCTTCTCTCCTGAAGATGAAGACTCGATGGAGGTCCCGAAGGGTGAAACCCGCTAAGGCCTGCAACCCCGTTTTAGTAAAAACACACCTTTGGTCGTCTACTTTGAAAAGTAAAAGCCTTCACCGAGAAGGAGTCTTAATGTTTCTGGTCGGGCAAGACCTCTACCTACCATCTTAATACCTTCTTATTCTAACCTCGGGCTTAGGCCAATGCAAGCATGTCACCTATGGGTGCGACGATGTCTAATTCCAGGTCAGCACCACACGGTTGGCCGTTAGGGTTCCAGGGTGTTCCATTATATACCATCTAGAGTTGTGAGAAAATAGACCCAGGTCGGGCAAATCATTTACCTCGAACACTTTTTGGGTATGTCCCTGTGGTTGGAAGCAACAGGGAGCCTAAGCGTGGCACGATGGTATTGTCGTCAGGATAAGTCTTAACCGGCGGGATCGTCACTCGAGGAGTCTAGGGGCCCAAATCAACCTAGATGAGCACTCAAGATATCTGGGAGGTTAGTAAGAAACATTTGTTCTCATGTAAGTCAAGTGCCATATGGGTGGTCACCAGACGTTAGTAACCAAAAAAATATATCAAGTCCAAAAGAAAAAAAAGAGAAGAAAAAGAAGAAGAAAAATCAAGATAAAAAGTCTGGCGTCTATTTCGCTTTTTGCCTGGTGGTATCGCCAGGTGCTTTACTCTGAGAATGGAATGATGTAATGAACGACGACAATCTCGAATCTGAATACATTGGTAGCGGAGGTAATGTTTTGGCAGAATGGCCGGACCCTAAACCTCCTACGCAGTTGGATCGTATCGAGGCAATGCTTTCCGAATTGATCGACGGTAAGCGAGCGCTAGAGGCTATGGCTGCGGAATTGCAGGGCAAAGGCCCGCTTGCCATGCTCTCTATGTTCAAGTAGGAATCATGGCTACTGATCAAAGGCTAAGCGCCAATACGATCAGGCAGTTGGCAGCACAGTATCCAGATTGGGACCCTGAATCGGTAGTGCGAATTGCTTGGAGAGAATCCAACTTTGTCCCAACCGTCATTGCTGATGACTCTGACGACCTGTCATATGGTTTGATGCAATTGAACATGAAGGAAGGTACCGCTAATATTCCCCAGTTGCGACAAATGTATGGCATCACTCGTAACGAGGAATTGTTAAACCCTGTCGTCAACATTCGGGCAGCGCACGCTCTTTGGCTTGCTAGTGGCAAGTCGTTCATTCCTGGTTGGAAGTATGTCCCGCCGGTAGCTCAGTATCCGACTACCGGCGGGTCTACGACTGTTCCCAACACTGACGATCAGGGGAATCCCAATCCTCCCAATGTTGACGTCAATGGTGATGGTACGCCAGACGTTTATATCAAGGATTGGACATCAGAGGATGCTACCAACTGGGCAACTTTGATGCCCATGTTTCCTGGCATCACTCCGCCTACTGCTACCGCTCAGGGACAAGTTCCTCAGTCAATGCTGAATGCAATGAACTTTGGGACACTTCCCAACAACGAGCGAGCAACGTCATCTCAGAAATCTACGATTCGTAAGGTATTCAATGCGACCACCACAACGTTGGGTTTATGGGATTCCGTGACAGAAGTAGGCAGCGCTGGAGTCGATCAATTTACCGATTGGGCGCAAGGATTAGCGAAACTATTGTCAGTGCTTACTTCGCTTTCATTCTGGAAGAAGGTTGGCGTCGGTGCTCTGGCACTATTGCTCATTCTGGGAGGAATGGCAATGTTCAATAAGGAAAAGATCATGCCTGTAATCACTAAAGGAACCGTGAAGTAATGGCCGATGAAGATGTTGTAAACAATGCAATGCATGCGGAAACCGATGATCAAACAGAATTGGATTCTGAGCATGTAGATATGTACGATGGCGAATCCATGCTGTCGTACCCTGATGCGACCAATTCTGTTGTCACAATGCAGCGTGCGCAACAGATGGTTGAAGATGCCGTTAACGATGAGCGTAGACGATATGCCGTGGGAGGAGTGCCCGAAAGTACTTGTGCCCATGGGAGTTTGTAATGACAAGGTGTGACATAGCACCGAGTTCTTGTTAGCGTGTTGTCTATGACATTCATTCCCACATAAAATTTTGACTCTACATGACTTGCTATACTTGCTTGCTTGCTTCGGCCAATTCATGAAATATTGTGATACACTATTCTATCTCCTAGTCCTTGCATTTGTATCCTTTCTTTGTGGCTATAGTTAACTACTATTAGCATTTATTTTATTATTTACTTGCTATTTTCATAGCTTAACATTTTTTTAAAACAAAGGGGAAAAGAAACAAAAATGGATAGTACAGAGACTGAAGGAGAAACCAAGCAACACATGTAACTATACAAAATAGCTTCCCTTAACATCATAAGACACCACCACCACCACCACCCCAAGCTTTCCATTATACAGCCAGCCTTCAGGTTCATGATTAATATCAGATATACATCACGAAAGACAGGGTAAAAGCCAAAACAAACTGTCCATTTGACCCCCGAAATACGCCCCGCAGCTGCTCCAAGAACCAGTTGAGATCTGAACGATTACCGCCTCCACTCCACGTGAATCGGCTTATCTGAACGAAAAGAACAGATCCGTCAGGACCCGTACAACAAGGTTGTACTTCGATTACTAAATTAAGAAATAATCACATGATCTGTGTTCTTCGCTCCGTTAAAAATGTTAGGAACATATGAAAAACGGAAACTGAACACATTCCGATAAACACATCTGCGCTTTGAGAACTAAATGAAACATTCAGATCGTCTGTGTTGATAAGATAAATATGAGAATCAACAACTGAACACTAACAAAACGATATACTCATTTTCTTAAACAGATTATTAATCAGAAGACAAGCTAGACAAATTATTCATTCTTTTCGACAAACAGAAATAATTAAAATTAGCTTGAGCTGATTAAGAGAAAAATTATTCGTAACAAAACCACTTTAGTAATATGCAATATGAATAAACCTAAAACCAGTTCATCATGCTGCCCAGAACATTATAGTGCCTTTTCCCAGGACGAGTATACAGCAGAGAAAATCAAAATGCCATCCTAATGTTCTTCGAGCAAACATGTAGGAAGTTAATTATTAGCAATTAATACATTTCCAGAAACAGTTCTCAGGAGGAAACTTAAATCAAGAAACACATAATCAATCCATTCTTCTGGTTCCATGATTAATAAACGTCTCGACAATTTTCATTATACAATTGTCCTTTACCACCAGCACCACTTTGTACTTGTGCATACTTACCTACATAGGAAGTAGGTGGAGTCATTTCAGGAAAAGCATCTGATGGTGAATCAGTTGACTCTACATATTCCTACTGGGCGTCTAGCGTAGATAAGAAAGCTAGTGCTTTATCAAGATACAACTAACTAATGATTTTCTCTCTTAAGCAGATTAGAAACTTGTAACTAGGGCAGTCCATTCTTTTGTATACCTTTTCCAAAGAAATTGCTGAGAGATCATAGTTTTATGTTAATCAATAGTCTCCCCTGTACCATGTTACCATTCTGTTCTTGCAGTCATTTTAGTGTTCCTAGATAGTATTCGTGTCTGTAATGATTTCACATCACTTTGTCTTCAGTTTTTTGTCTTATACTGTATATTCCTTCAGTTATCAAAGAATTTTGCTCGAAATTGCTCTAAGATATTGGCTCAATGTGTCCAGTCAGCTTCTAAATTTTGATGGCTTTACTTCTCTTTTTTTTCACCCTTGTACATGATACCAAGGAGGTATCATTCCACAGTCAAAGGCAAATCTTTTACGAGCTCAAATAAATTCTTCTTCCTTTCTAATTGTACATCTCCAAGAATACGTAAGCATGAAGCTGGCTTTTTTTTGTGGGGTCTTAGAGATAAAATTAGTATGAAGAAGTTTACAGGCAAAGTGCCTTGTGGTCACTCCCCTACTACTGGTTTGAAATGCTGAGCAGCGATATAGGGACATGATCTTGAGCAGTGGTTAAACCCTTCACTGAGAAATCTGTCTACAATGACATCTCATGCTGAAGACATGTTTAAATTTTCCCACAAAAATGACAATGCAACTTTGAATTAGCAGGTGTTTTATAAGCTTTATTTTATTTTTCCTTTCCCCCCTTCAAAGTTCAATGCATTCATTGACGTGGCCAAAAGGCACTTAAACAAGAACGGAATGTTACAAAAAGGTCATTGTTGGTTTTGGAGCAACTTTCAGGATGGGCTATGTGGTTTTGGAAGCTGACGCTTCTTGAGGGGTTTCTACAGCAGGCTTCGTATTTGGGACTTATCTTGAATTTGGAGATTCTATGAAATGACGGGATGGAAGGATTTTTCTCAAAAGAGGTTTTTATTGTTATAATGAAGTATCCAAGGAGGAGATTATCCAAAAGATCTCATCTGATGTGCGGCATCATTCTTTATTGTGTAAGTAAAAAATGTTGGTACTGATTTTCTTTATGCTGTCTTTCTTGTTGTAACTTTAGGTAGTAATTTAGAAATTATTGTTTCTGATGCATGGGCATCTCCGACTTTTAGAACTGTATGTTTGAAATGGAACAGCAGTTCTGATATGAGAAAAGTAAGGAGTCACCAAATCACTTGTTTATTTTACTCATCTTATAGGAATTGAATGGAATGTATATGATCACTTGTGTGTTTGTTTTTTCCTTTTTCCCCCCCCCCCCCCCCCCAGTCGCTGGTGGCGCAGCTTTGGGCAGCTCAAAAGCTCAGTTGGCTCGCTCGGCATGATGCTTTCTTCCTCGACTGCTATCTCTGCTTGAGGCTGATCCGCCAGAGATGACATTGATGTGGATTCCTCGGGGGTGATTGTCAATTTCCTCAGGGAGAACTCCATGGTCCTCCTTTTGCTTGGCCACATATTGGGAGAGGTGGCCCTGGCGGATGAGGTTTTCGATCTCATCCTTGAGTTGGTGGCAATCCTCCGTATGGTGGCCGTGACCGTCATGGAATTGATAGTGCTTCCAATGACTTCAAAACTTTGGGTCAGTCTTCATCGGCTCGGGACGGTAGAGTAGTCCCAAGTCCTTTATTTCTCGATAAATTTGATAGACAGGGGCGGACAGAGGAGTATAGCACTCGAACTTGTGCGGGGGTTCCTTTCGATCGCCCTCTCGATTCCTCCTCTTCCCCTACCCGGAAGATTGGTCGGATAACATTTTTCTTTCCCCCTCTCACTCCGAGGTCGTGGGATCTCGGCAGGTGATGAGGATCTCCTCACACTCTGCATGATGCAGAGACAAGGTCACCAGGTCAGCGAGGAAGGAAGGTGGGTGAAGCAATCTCGCTATTGACCACAGTTTATCCCCTTGTGCCTGCTTGAGGGCCAGCAATCCCTCTATTAACCCTGGGGAGCCACTGCCGGTGAAACTCTCCTTGAATAGTCACCTGAATTGCTGGAAGCTAGTGATGCTCCCGGGGGCGAGCGCTCGGAACCACGCTTGTGCGCCTTGGACCAGTGTAGTCACGAACACTCGACATTTGATCGCATCAGACTCTCCGTGAAAAGTCATCAGGGCGTCGAAACTGTCGTAGTGGTCGGCTGGGTCACCCTGGCCGTCGTAAGACTTAAAGGTCGACAGAGAGATTCTGGGCGAAATCTCTGCCTCTAATATCTAATCGATTCTAAAGCATAGACCAACATGGCCGGACAGGGATCTCCACGGCTCTGGCAGACCAAGACCTAATACTTACTGGTGTTTACGGTCCCTATCTAGCATGAAAGGCTGATGCAAATGAGTTTGGACTACATGGTGATCATCAGGCGTTGATTTTTGTTTGCTTTAAGGAAACTAAAGAGAGAAAGACACTTTTGTTTGTTTTGAATTTTTTGAATTTTGTTTGTTTGTTTTTGGAATAACTATGTACAGGGTCTCATGAATAGATTTTCTTGAGATACATCCCATTCCATGGATGGGCGAGCTCCTCTCCTTGGGAGTCCACTAACTTGTAAGCATTCCCTGAATAGACCTCTTTAACGACGAACGGGCCTTCCCAGTTCTCTTGGAGTTTTGCCTTAAGACCAGTGACCATTTCTTTCGGCGTGCAGAACGGCGCAGCAGCAGCGAAAACCATGTCTTTGGATTACATCCTGGTCGCTAAGGAGCGCTAATCATGCGGAACCTAGTTGCTACGCAGGGAGAGGCGGGAACGTCCCGAATCCTCCGTGTGAACGGCCAGCAACCCAATTTCAAATTGGGACTGTTCACCGAGATTTCGGATGGGGCCAGCTTGACCTATTCGGTCGAGTACACCTATGACCAGCCGGAAGACCCGTATCCCACTAGCTATGCCGTCGATGCTGATTGGCGCCCTGTCGATGAAATGGCCGGTCTAACGGCAAATGGGACTGGTAACGTCTTCTACCCAATTAACGCTGTGCGCTTGAACGTCACTGCTTATACCAGTGGCGATGTGCGCTTAGTTGTGACCCAAGCAATGTGAGGTGAGCCATGAGCCGCGTTAGAGAAACCCAGCAGCAACAGAATGGTAGCCAGCTCCCGAAGGACTGGAAGCCGACTAGCAAGGGCAACAGCCAAAAAGGTCAGAAAAAAGGTAAATAGCCGTGGGCATTATCCGGAGGGACTATTACAAGCGTGGCGCCTGGAACGCTATAAGTGACCAAGATGGTCAGAAGCGAAAATCCACTGATATGCGCTTGCAGTGGGATGGCTTGTGGGTCGGAGCTGATGAATTCGACCCCAAACACCCGCAACTTGAGCTTCGCCCGCGCCCGGACAATCCCGCTCGCCATCCTGTACGCAATGCTGAGCCGAAGACTGTAAATCTGCCTGATCTGGCTTTGACGGCAGAAGTCTACGATGCACAACTGAATCCCTACCTAGTCACTAATATTGTGCTTGGCCTGGACGGGTTGGCTTATGTGGTCGGCCCATTGGTGCTCGATGCCGATGGTATACCCTACGAAGTGTTCACTGCCGGCAACTGGTGGGAAGACTTGCCTTCGCCTCCGAATACCCTATTTATTCCGCCGCCCCTACAGCCGGTACAAATGCTATGACGGTTAGCCGTGTTTACAGCCAAACGGCTGGGCAGATCATTGAAGACGCTTTGCGCGATGCCAAGATCATTCCGGCAGAGCAGCCTGTCAGTGACTTTGACTATCAGACTGGTCTGAATTCTCTCAATAAGGTATCTAAGCGCCTCCAAACCAAAGGCTTGCATCAATGGCTCATGGAGCGTGCTGTTCTCCCAATCATCCCAGGCCAGCAAGTCTATACGCTTGGCCCCAATGGTGATCCTTGCGGCTATGCTTCCAGCTTCGTCAGTACTTACCTGACTTCTCCTGGGGTCTTGGGTAGTGAAGTATTGGCGCTCGCATCTGCTTTCGGCATTGAAGGCGCCCCAGATCGCGAGCAGCGACGAACCCGTCGTAGTTGGCGGTGTCGACCAGGGTCTGGCGCTGGTCGATGTTGATCTTCAGGGCGGCGGGATCCATCGTCTTGAGGCGGTGGGCGTGCAGATCGCCAAGGATCTGGCGAACGGATTCCTGGGGTATGGCGCTCATGGTTTGGCGTCCTCCTTGGCTCGGTCTGTGTCTCGGACAAGCGGTGAGGCGCGGCCTGCGTTCAAACGAATTGTCTTGATATGTCCGATCAGTGCCGCTCATCGCGACGTTGGCGCACGCGCGCCTATGAGCGCGCTTAAAGGACGGGTTCAGCATAAGTCCATTGATGCAAGAGGCCTTCGCGCCTCTGCTGTCCATCGTCCCGCTATGGCGTCACGGCGGGAGTTCACAGGCATGAGGTTGAGCGATGAACGACATGTCGGCGACGTTCCGGCCAAGGCCGTCGGCTGGGCCCGCCAAGCGGGCCACGGCTCAGGACTTCAAGGACGCCATGTCCAGGCTCGCGGTCGGCGTCGGCATTGCCGCCGGGTGGGGCGACGACGGCGCGCCGGTCGGCCTGTTGGTCAGCTCCATCGCCGCCGTGTCGGCCGAGCCGCCGCGCATCCTGTTCTGCGTTCAGAAGGCGGTTCGCTCATACGGCGCCCTGTTCCGGGCCCAGCGGCTGAGCCTGAATATCCTGGCCGAGAGCGACCGCACCGAGGCCGAACGGTTCTCCAGCGCCGAGCGCGCCATCGAGCGGTTCGACCCCGCCATCTGGACCCTGGACCCTGTCGCCCCACCGCGCCACCGGGCGGCTCTGGTCGGCTTGAGCGGCGCCATCGGCCATCGTCTGGACGCCGGCACGCATACGGTCTTCATCCTCAACGTCGATGAGGTCAGCATCCAGCCCGCCGGCCCGCTGGTCTATTTCGACCGGCGCTACGCCAGCCTGCGGCCGCTGGCCGACGCCTAGAGGTCGAGCACCGCCGCGCTGATCAGGTCGGCGAGCCGGGTGATCGTGCGATGCGGACCCGTACGCGTATGGCGCACATAGGCGACATCCGGCAGCGTGGGCAGGGTCTCGTTCTCGATGAACTTGCCCGAGAAAACCTCCGTGCGGCAGCTGATCGCCAGGCCGGAGTCGATGGCCGCGCGCAGCACCGACAGGCTGGGCGTCTCCAGCACCACCCGGTAGTCGCGGCCAGCGATCTCCAGCGCCTTCAGCGCCGCGTCGCGGAAGCGGCAGGGCTCCTCGAGGATCGCCAGCGGCAGCACCGCCCGGTCGGCCAGGGCCGCCTCGCCCAGCCAGCGCATCGGCGCGGTGCGGATCGCCGAGGGATCGTCGGCGGGGCCCATGCCCAGCACGATGTCGAGCCGGTCCGACGACGAGAACAGTACTTAAAGAAGAATAAAGTCTAATTAGCTAGGCTTATCATATAAATCATAAGGCATTCTGCATTATGTTTTAGGTTAACATGAATACAAAAACTTAGAAAATATAGTGGTCCTTTGGAGACCATTTATGAGGCATTGCGGTCTACCGCACAGTCGCTAAAGAACCTTAGCGGTCTTAAATAGATCATTTTTACTTTGCAATAGGCAGTAGTAAAGTACGACATGTAAGGCCTATTCTAAGAAATTCTAATGCATGAAAACATGCTAAAATAGGTCACTATCAAGAATAAGGTCAGGGAGATGCATGCGTTTCGTGAATTAAACAAAATTATCATGTTTGTTATCAAGGTTGGGAATTATGCTGGCAAATATGGTCTAGATGTTTAGTGATAGTAAAATGTAAAATTCTCCTGTACAGTGCATGAAATTACTAAAAATTAGAGTGCTTTTACTCCTGACATAATAATTTAACCTTTTCACGAGATAACCTATCTCTGTAATAGACTGTAGACTTTAAAATTTGGATAGGAAAGATGGCCTAGTTTCTGCTTGTTTGTGTAAAACCAGTAACTTTTCGTCTGTCGTTCTCCTTACCCTCTTGACCTAAAGGCACGAAATTTGGAGGGAAGGTAGAAGATACAAGGATGAACAAATTGTTCTAAAGGATGAACTCTTAAATACCTCGATTTGGGGTTCCAATCTCTAGTTCTTCCTTGGACCGGCACACAGGTTCCTGGGCGTACTGCGTCAGAACATCTACTTTAGAAGCTTCTAACTCTAGATGCTTGACCTCCTAGCATGAAATTTTGAGGGGAGTTAGAAAAAATTAAGGTAATCAAAAAATTCTACTGAACCAACCTAGTATATCAACTCCTTACCATTGAACAACGTGAGCCAAAACACTAGTTCGCGCAGGTCAAGATTAGGGTCCTTTTATAAGGTATGGAGTTAGGACTGAGGATTTGATCGAATCGAGAGTCCTAATTTGATGTAGGATCGATCCCCAAGAGTCCTAAACATACTTACAGGTCTACATAATTCGATCCACAAGGATTTGGATGCCAAAGATCCAAGCTTTCCACGTTTCTTCAACTCACAGAACTAGAGTTGCTTAGCGGTCATAGGCGGGCCGCAAGGCTAAGTTTGACGGTCAAGAGAGGACCGTTTGCAGGAGCTTAGCGGTCTCACGATAGACCGCACGGCTATGGTAAATCTAAAAATTTAGGATTTTCTTCCTTATCCGCCATTATCCCCTAAATAATATATTTATCCTTATTTATAATTTAATAAATTACCAAATTTATGTTTTTAATAATAATCTTGGGTCTAAAGGCCTTAGAAATTGGGTTTTTACATGGGATATTAAGTCTTTTTTGCTAACTTTGGGTTGGCTACATAAGGGCTATGAATTCTATCGGAGGAAGATGTCCTAGTGCTAACATTCCCTATTTCCTTGCAGGACGGAAGAGGAGGGTGCCGCCCCACCTGGAGGAGGAAGAAGAAGAGAAGGAGGACGCCAAGAATCAAGCCTAATCTGTCGATCTGATCTACTTTGACCACTGCTATTGAAGATACCTCACCGTGAGCGTCTCCGGCGACCGTATCAAGCTTCCACTCTGCGGACGGAACGTTCGGCGCTTCCCATCACTTCTTTGGACATGATTTCACTAAAGATTTGAGGGGAATTCTTCTTCTCTCATCTCTACTTTCTTATTTAAGTAATAGATCAACATTTGGGCATTTATTGTATATCCTTGTTTGTTAAATCTGAAGGATACTTGTGTGTGGGTGGAGTTGTATCTCGGCGTGTGTGGACATATTGTGGGGAAAGGCTCCCCGTGTTTAGTTATGTGTGGACGGAGCTTCGACTCTGTATGGTTGTCGTGTTCGGGGAACGTACCCTGATTGTGTGTGTGTGTGTGTGCTGCTGTGGCAGCGTGTTGGGGCGAGTCCCTGTGTGGTTATTGCTGCGGAAGTAGCGTATGTGTGGTTGGGGATCATCCCCGTGTTGCTACGAAAGTAGTGTGTAGTGAAGCCTCACCTGGTTGGATGAGGGGTGGACGTAGGGAACCCGTCATGGTCCCGAACCACCTTAAAATCTTGTGTCATGTGTGGTTACCTGTGTGATTGACCATATCTTCTATCTCCCTTCACAGGTCTAATTAAAAAGTTTTTTAGTTCACTGTACAACATACATCGCTTCATCCGCTATTCGTGTGAGAGTTAGTTTAGTTGTTTAATGCATTGATTGTTCGAGTGAGAATGGAAAAGTTGAGAGAATATCTTTTATTTCTCACGTTTATCTTAATCACACTTGAGCTTGACCGAATCAATGTTTTTTATTTTAATTCCATTGTGTTAAGCTAAGAAAGTTTTTTAAAATCCGCCATCTGGGCAAGGGGACAATTCAACCCCCCTTCTCGTCCGCCATCTATCTGGGCCAACAGCATATAGTGCCCGATCTGGTCCTGGGAGGAACATCTGAAAGTACTTGTGCCAATGTGAGTTATTATTGATCTCGGTGTGGCATTGCACCGAAGTACTTGTCATTCTAGATAAATGGTATTACACTCACTCTCTCTCTCTCATGACATTACTTGATATTACTTGCATGCGTGACTCGTCGTGGTACTTGCTAGAACTCTAAGTAGCCAATATCTCGTGACATTATTCGGTAAACACATGCTTGGCATCTTCCTTGACACTTTGCTTATTCCGTCTTGATAGGAATTCTATATCTTGAATTAATTGATATATCTTCACTTGGTTTTACGATCATTCATGTAAAATAGTCTTGCATTTATGTAACATGTAATTACTTAAAGTAACCTAGTACTTGAGATATAATTCCTATTGAGCGTTCGCTCATCTAGTTTATTCCAATATTTTTCAGGTAACCAGGTGGCTAGCGAGACCGAGACTCACACGGGAGGGGCAAGTGTGCAAGCGAGCTCTGAAAATTAGTGAACCCGAGTCTTTTATTTTTCTTGAGTCTAGTATAGTGTCTCTTATTTAGTTATCTTGTCTAAGTCCGTTCGTGCGTCGTCTCCTTTTCTTTCATAGTGATGTAGTTAAGTCTTCATGTTTTGGAATTTAAAATTTTAAGAGACTTATATTTGAAATAAAATTTTATTATTACTCTAAATTATTTGGTCTTATGCAACTGCTCTTGATTATTCACGATTGTTTAACTGCCACGTTCTGAGCAAACGACATGTTCTGCTGCTATCGGTTCGGGGCGTGACAATGTAGGTCTCAAGGTTGAGACTGAACCACCTAAAACCCCTTTTCTCTTATGTGATTGTATGTCTGCATTTTACTTTGATAGATGCATGGTTAGGAATGTTGTCCTTTAGTATTCAATTCTGAATGCAATTACAGTCTAATGATCTGAGTGCCTCATCAACCAATAAGTATATCAAAAGGCGTGACAGGAAGGGTAGGTCAGGCCTATCTGGAATGCCACCTCTTGCGTGAGGAGATCTTAGATCAAACCTCCGTCAGGTACTTTAATTGGTTGCTTGAGCACTTATTTCATCAGACTGATATTTGCTGGTTTTCTCTATAACTAGAACACTGATATTTGCTTTAGGTTAGGAAGAGTAAGTTTTACTTTTAATTTCATAAAAATTCCTCACTGGGATCCATTCACCCCCCTCTGGATCTCAGCCATGCATATTCCAATCCCTTAACCTGTAATCAGATAGGATCACCGATCACCCCATCACATGGTCCCGAAGCCCCTCGAACCGCAATCGAACGAGAGCCCATCGTCACCTCTTCCAGGTAAGTATGATAGGGCCCTCTTGGACTTCTCCAGCTGATCTACGATGTCTCCATCCAGATGTTTTGTAAAAAAGTAAAGGAGGTACCAGGTTTGCCACCTCTGACCATGTGAAAAACCCTAGAAAAAGTTGGTCGGCCCACACACTCAGGTAATGGGTTGGCAGAACGAGGCTCCCCTCTCTAGGCACAATGTGTACTAACAAGGTCCCCAGTCCATGGTAAATGTTGGCCAAAGCTACAGGGGTCAACGCCAACCTCCGTCCCTCTACTAGAAGACATGCAGGCCACAGTAGCTCTGCTCACAGAAGACTATCCTCACCATGAGGAACTACAAAAGTCACTAGCCAGTATGCAATATACGTGAAGTATGTGACATCCGGAAGCTCGTAGAGGTTTCACCAATCCCTCGGTGAATATATGTAAGGGGAGTATGTCTGAAATCTCATATTAATCACTGAATACTCCCCCCACAGAGTCTGATCCCACACAAACTTGTTATAAAAGTTGATGGGCTCATTGTATAAATGGTGGACCCATGCCTTCAATGTCACCCTAGGAGTTTGTGCTAGCTTCTCCCTGCCCGTCAGGGCCAAATCTCTCCAAGTCTTCAGCAGATATCGATAGCTGTGTGCCACCCAATATCATCCCTACTCGTTTATGTGGCTGCGGTGAAGGTCATCTAGCACCACCTTGTCATATCCCTTGCTATTGATCGGCAGACCAGAAATCCTGAATATTGACCACAAGTCTAACGAGGTCTCTCCCTCTATCATGGCCACAGTATTCCATCGATAGTTGAAGTGCTCCACTAATGCTTGAATAAGTCTAGTGTAACACAGATACCCATACAAGGCCACTGTCACTGCATACCAGATTCCTGCTTAGTCTAGAAGTACTCGATAATGATGGATGACGCCCATCAGCCACTCTATCGCACCCTAGTGGTACTGATGAGAAGATATCATTGCTCATCGGCCATAGCAGCTGATCACTGCTGATGCAATATCCCATGTACAAGGTTGTGGAGATCGTACCCTTCGCCAGTAAATTGCAACCCATATGGCTTCAATGTCAAACTAGTCGCACCTTAGTCGCAACCTTGTGGTGGCCATGCAAGTCCCGGGAAGTAGGACTCAAAACTTGAACTTGGACCCCGAACTGGTCAGGTCTGTTGAAAAATCCCAAGCAGTCCAGATTGGGAAACTGTAATACCTCGATTTATGTATTGAGTCTCGCGCCGCCCACGGTCGAGATCAGCGTCATGGCCACCGTCTTGAGCACGGCGCTGATGTCCTGCTCCGCCACGGACGGGAGCTTCGCCAGCACCGCCTGGAAGCCGCGGTTCATGTTCTCGCCGTGGTCTCCGTCGCCGATGGCGAGGTCGCCGCCAAGGCGATCTGCGAAGGATTGGGGCGGAAAGACTGCGATTGAGGCGTAAAGGCCGCAATTGCGGCGCAAATACCTTGAAGGCTGCGCAAATAAAACATCAGCGGCTTCTAAATCTATTCCTGTCGACGGGATGATCCCGCGACGGAAGAGAAATGGAGCACCACCATGCTGAAGACCGTGTATTCCGCCCTGGCCGTTACCGCCCTTCTGGCGGGCACCGCGAGCTTCGCCGCCGACCAGACCACCGCTCCCGCCGCGACCACCGCGCCGGTTGCCGCCGCTGCCACCACCGCTCCGGCGCCGGCTGCCACTCCCGCCAAGCAGGCGGTGAAGACCAGCCATCATGGGGCCAAGGCGGCCAAGAAGGGTACCGCGTCCTCCACCGAGACCAGCGCGAAGAAGTAACATCTGAACCGGTCCGGCCTTCCCTGTCCCACCCGGGAAGGCCGGATCAGGTAGGATCAGTCGGCCGTCTTAAGCACCCGCCACCATTGGCCCTTATCCCAGCGCAGGCGCATATCCTGGCGCTGCCACACGCCATTCTCGTCCTGCTGATAGCCTTCCTTGACCAGAAGATCGGGCAGGACATGGTCCGGCGCCTTCAGGACATCGATTTCGCCGCCGCAGAACTCGCCCAATCTGTCGCGGGTGCGGGCCGGGGTGACCGTGCTTAACACGACGAAGCGATATTGGCCGCAGGGCTCGTGCACCGGGCGGCGCACGATCAGCATCCGATCGCCATCGGCGGTCGGGGCGTAAAGCGCGGCAGGGTCGATCCAGTCGGGCCAGAAGTCGGGATTGTCGCCGAACTCGTCATAGAGCGTCTGTTCGGCATAGGCGCGGTCACCGGGACCGAGGGTGTTCAGGGTCTGCCAGTAAAGATCTCGGGCATGAGCGGCTCCGGCGGCCGCCAACAACGCAACACACAAGAATTTCTTCACCGGAACCGTTCCTTAGAACCTGACGCACCGGCAAGAAGTGAGCTTGCCGGTGCCAATGTCAAGGGTCCGCTTTGTTACTTTGCCGCCAGCGCGGCCTGAGCGGCGGCCAGACGGGCGATCGGCACGCGATAGGGCGAGCAGGAGACATAGTTCAGCCCGACCTTCTGGCAGAAGCCGATCGAGGCCGGATCGCCGCCATGTTCGCCGCAGATGCCGAGCTTGATGTCGGGACGGGTCTTTCTGCCGCGTTCGACGTTCCCGCCTCTCAATGGTAAACACATGAAGCTATACTATGTACCAGAGCATGAGTTTGCGCACCATCTAGACTAAGGTCGCGTACTAATGAGCGCTGCCATCTCAGTCTTGGAGGACAGGGACGACCAGGCGCAAAAATGAGAAGTCGAAACTCTGGATTAACCCACCTCGATGAGTCGTGGGGTGAGTTGTCTCAAATCCTACTTTGAGAGAGATGTGAGACGTCTCAAATGAATCCCAATCCTCTGGGGGGATGAGTTGTCTCAAATACTACGTTCTTTCTTTCAGATGAATTCGTAACGGTGGGGTGGTGGGTTAACGTGAGATGTCTCGAATCCTAATCCTTTCACATGACTTGTCTCCGATCGTAGCTACTTCTTCCAGATAATTAAGTTCATAATTGTGCCCGGTGGGTCAACGTTGGCGCGTGATGGAAGTACCAGAACAATTGGGAATGATCTGGTCGTTCTCCTTTTCCCTTGCCAAGGTTTCATCTGGTGGGGGGAATCGGAGAGGCGGCCGGGCACTTGAACGTGAAAGAGATAAGCAGCCCCCGCGCCCCGCCCAATCAGGTTCCAAGGACCCAGCTCTCTCTGGGTGTCAGGTTATGGGAATTGGGAAGACGTACGCCCCCCCCCTGGGGACGCGGTGCATCTGTCTCCACATTCCCCGGCACCCCCTTTTGTAATGAATGGGCGCCTTCGGCAGAATCGTCTACCCTAAAAATTCTGCCAAGCGTGGTTTCTTGGGACGGCGCCGCGCTGTATTAGCAGCAGCCCCGGCCCCAGCCCCAGCCCCAGCCCCGGCCCCAGCCCCAGCCCCAGCAGCAGCAGCAGCAGCCGCATTTGTCTTGGCATACCACTCGACGACTGTTATCCATGGAATATGGAGCGTACAGTTGTGACTAATTAATTTAAGAGTGGGAATTCATGAAACGGACAAAGGTAGATTAATTGGACATATGTAGTGAGAAGAGGTCATTTTCAAAGGCCCCATAACCCATTTCTCTCTTCATATACATAGATATATGCATATCTACCGATCGAGATGCATGCGTCTGTCGACACCAATTAAATTAGATTCATGTGGACGGGAGTGGGTCTACATGAGTCAGCACCACGCCCCCCTGCCCACCCTCCTCTCTCCTGCTACCATCATCTTCTGCATATTTTAAAAGCCGCATCTTGGAGCTTCTCGAGCCAAAATATCAGGCAACAATTGTCTTCGGGAATCCGATTACTGTATCCAGGTGCGTCTTAAAAGTTGTCGCCTCACCCCACGGGCCCCCCCCCCCCCCCCCCCCCCCCCCACCCGTAGTGTTAAAAAACGGGGGGGGGGGGTGGGGGGGGGTGTTGATGTCTTGTGATTTGGCAGTGGAGTTGCCGACTGGTGATTTCATGATCACTCCTTAATGCGTAGAGATGGTGCCAGTGTGGATCGAGGTGCAGAATATGCCAGTCAGACTTTATACCTTGAAGTTGAGAGATTATGATGTGATTTTAAGTATGGATTGGCTGGAAGCCTATGGTGCAATTATGGATGGCGGCTCGAGAGGATTTATTTTCAGCATCCTCGGAGGCGCTCGTTCTATTTCCAAGGTATTTGGTATTCTTCATCCTGCTTCCTCATTTCAGCTATTAAAGCCCGCAAAATGCTTGACACTGGATCTCAGGGATTTTTTGCTTTAGTAGTGTTAGTTGATCAAGAACGGCAAGGGGTAGAGGATATTCCAATTGTAAGTGAGTTTCCAGATGTTTTCCCTGATGAGTTACCAGGATTGCCTCCGCAAAGGGAGATTGACTTCACTATTGAGATTGTGTCAGACGCGATGTCTTTGTCCAAGGCGCCTTATCGCATGGTACCAGCAGAACAAAGGGAGTTCAGAGCTCAGTTGAATGAGTTGCTCAATAAGGGCTATATTCGCCCTCGCTTTTGTATTGTTTGCAAAGAAGAATGATGGCAACTTAAGGTTGTGCATTGATTATAGACAGCTGAACCAGGTGACCATTAAGAATAAGAATTTGTTGCCTCGCATTGATGATTTGTTCGACCAACTTCAGTCGGCCCGGGTATTCTCGAGAATTGATTTGCAGTCTAGGTATTATCGACTGCGGATTACAGAGTCAGATGTAGAGAAGACTGCTTTGACACCAGATATGGGCATTAGAAGTTTTTGGTGATGCCACTTGGGCTAACCAACGTCCCAGCGGCTTTCATGGGCTTGATGCACAGGGTATTCCAACCCTACCTAGACCAGTTTGTGGTGGTATTTGTAAATGATATTCTTGTCTGTTCTCAGTCAGAGGAGGAGCATGTGCACCACTCAAGGATTGTGTCGCAGATATTGCAGGAACACCAACTGTATGTCAAGTTCAGCAAACGTGAGTTTTAGCTACAGGAGGTACATTTTCTGAGACGTGATCTCTAGTGATGGTATTTCTGTTGATCCAGCTAAGGTCGTAACAATGATTCAATGGCCGAGACCGAGGACGATGCCAGAGATTATAAGCTTTTTGGGCCTGGCAGGCCACACTATAGGAGGTTTATCTAGGACTTCGCTCGAATTGCAGCACCGATGACCAAGTTGACTTGGAAGGACGTGCCCTTCATCTGGACCGATGAGTGTGAGCAGAGCCTTATGGAGCTGAAGTGATTGCTTACTGCTGCTCCAGTTCTTATATTGCCTTCTGGCTCAAGTGGTTTTGTGGCATATCATCCTACATTTGACTCACGATGAAGGTTGACCATAATCTCAGTGTGAATCTAGTCACTTCATTCAGATTGGGATGACCAAGTTGGAGCAAAGCAAATGAAATCACGTAGGACACCAAAATTTTAGACTGGATCAGACACTCTTCTTGGTGATCTATATCTAGTACCTAGACCTCTTGTCTAAGCTTTCACTACTTTTTGCATGAAGAACGTCGGCTGAGTTTTGATCAGGTATTTTACTCATTGCTCCACTGATTTTTACTCAAATATTCGGCACACCACGCGAGCTAAGTTTTAATCAAGTGTTCAGCTCACCACTCCACTGGTTTTTGCTCAGTTACCCGATACACCACACTATTCGAGTTTTGATCAGGTGTTTAGTTTACCACCAATTGAGTTTTGATTAGGCACCAACCTCTAATTTTTGATCAGTTTGTTGATACATTAAGTTTGTTGCGAGAGTTGATTAGTTATGTCAACGCACTAACCCTTAATACTCAATAGTTTCCCTCCACTCAGACTATGCCTCTATCACTAGATGTGAAGACATTGAAGCTCAAAGAAACAAAAGGATTTAAGACAATGAGGTAAAACAAAAGCATCATGGAAAGAAACTCACCGACGCTTTAAGCTCGTAGTAGCAATGACTCTAGATCTCGCAATGACTTGCACGGGCAACTCCAATTGAACTCTTTCTAAAGAGTACCGGTATGATTTGGACTAGGTAGGCACTAGCACTAGGATTCACTAAGTGATATGATCATTTTGCAACTTGAGATGTTCAGGACGCTCCATGGATTAGATCTGCCAAACTTTCCTTTGTGATCAACTCTGGTATTTATAGTCGTCTTTACAAGCTTTCCGTTGGAAACAATATTCCCTTCAAGTTCAAAGGGCGAGATAGGCGTTATGTCCCTTTAGATCTTCCTCGTCTAACTAATGTCTTGCCACTTGATCTTGTGGGCTTGCTCTTCTTTGACACATGGCTCCCCTTCATGGATGAAGAGTGCCAGCATTAAAATAATATGTTTGGGAAGAAGCTACCCTGTCTATGGCCCTTTTTCCATGGTGAATGCGCGACCAAGACGTTTTCCACTTTTGCTAGGAGATTGTATGCAGAAATATCATGCTATCCGTAATCTTTATGGGCCGGTTTGTTAACGGGATTGTCGGGAGGCTGTCGCATCCGATGAAAGAGAAACTGTCGAGGGGCCCATGCTCTCCCTCACACAATCTCTCTTACCCGAGCCCAGGCGGCGTGTTTGACCTCCTGGGATCAAACACGGCGTCCGCGCTCGATTAACAAACCGGCCCTACATGATTTCTGGAGAGGACATATGTGTATCATAGTAAAGAACTTAGGTTTAGGGGTCCCAAATATAAAATATCAGCCTGATTGACGTGATGATTATTTTAACACGACTTAGGTGGTGAGAATGACTTGGGAGAGCTGACATAATCTAAATCGAACACTTGAATTGGGCTCGACACTCAAATTACCCTTCTCGATCGTTGCAGCCAGCCTCCCAAATCGCCGTTGAGGTAGGTGGTTGGCCTGTCCTTCTTGAGAAAAAGAAGAGAATCCTAAACAAAAAAAAAGTACTCATGAATCTCTCTTGGCAGGGGAAATAGATGCAGTAGCATCATCAACAGAGCCAACGCAGTGACACACCGGGTGATGATGGGGGGAGAGAGAGAGAGAGTCCATGGTCACCATAGGTATTTGGTCATTTCTCGTACACTTGATAGAATATTCTATGAAATATTCTTTCTTTTAGACGACAACATACTACAAGAATTTATTTGAACAACGAAAAAAAATATAAGGAGTTTTAGGATAATAGTCAGATTTGAGAGACTAATCTACAATTCGATAAATTTGTAAAAATTAATACGTAAAAATCTCATAAATAGAATGATAAAGTTATAATCTTGTACAAGGAACACGTAAAGCAGTGATATATTCTGATGCCTCGAACATTCTGAACTGTGGGGACTTGTACATGTACAACATCATGCATGTTTTACACGTACAAATGTAATAGAAATCACTTGACGAAATATATAATATGATTTAATCTTATACTGTTTATCTTGGCAAACCTTGCCAATCTTCGACAAATCAATTTTCATAATAATTAAGTTGCTCTTATGTTTAGTTGTATAAACATGTTACATGTACGTACTTTTCACATGTACATGCAGAGAAGGTGGTGCATGTAGCCCGCTGGCTGGCCCCGCACACGCGAGCCCCATAAATTGCGACTGTAGCAACTTCGGTCCTCTGTGTCTGATAAATTTTTATCTACTCTTAGTTTTCTATCCTGTGATTAACATCTACCTTGTGATCATACGAGGGAGGGGTTCACGTTCCACAGAGGGAGACGTCGTCTCCATGACCGCGCGGATTGGAGTTAATCCATCATCCTTCAAGGAGATCTAAAACTACACACCTGCACTGTACGTACGGTACGTACTTCGGGTTTACCCATGTCATCTCATCTCGAGTAACGCCGTGTGCACCGCATCCTGTGCGCAAAGTCATCTCATTATGTAGTCAGTTATTTTGTTAGTCTTAAAAAAAATAAAAAGACTTTTTTTACATAGAAAAGGACACTCGCGTCAAGTCCATATGATGTATATTTTTGAATATTAAATACGTAACGCGTTCATCAAAAAAATATAGGAATAAAATATTTTATATTGTCTGAACGGGAAGACTAGTGTCCCTTCCCTGGACACATGGCGAAGAATTTCTCAGTGTCCGGTGAAAACTTCGGCCCCCGCCGATGCAGCCGGCGAGCAGGACGAGTGGCTCTGATACCACTGTGGGAAAACAAGGTGAGAGAAGTGATTTGAGACTCCGGCGATGAGGGTTTCTTAGTTGTGTCATTCCGATGAAATGCACCCATCTATTTATAGGGCTTTCCCTCTCTTTCCCTCCGTCCCAAATCTATAACTATCCCGAGATTTCTTCCTCTTAATGGAGAGATTTTCTCCTCTTTATTCTACCGATTTGTTGGCCATTATTTCGTAACGTTCATAACGTCCGAATGTTACAACATCTCCCACTTGGCCAACAAATCATTATACTCCCACTATCCTTGTGAAGTATAAATATTTATTCTAATACTCCCACTATTTTGTGAGATATATCATTATTTTCATTATCTATGATAATATTCTTTTATGCTCATATATTCATGATCCCCGTTAAGACAACATGTTTAATGAAATTTTTCACCGGAATACCTTTTGTTAAAGGATCGACAATCATGTCGATCACTGGTAGAGACATAAGTTATCTTCACTTCCCTTTTTTGCACAATATCCCAAATACAGTGATATTATATTTCTATATGTTTTCCACGATGGCTATTTGCTTCGCTATTAATCAAGCTAATTGTCACCTGATTATCACAATATATCTCAATTGGTCCATTTACCAAATTGAGATCCATATCTTTAAGAAATCATCTTATCCATACTGCATGAATAGTAGCCATGCTGCAAGCAATATACTTAACTTCTTGTGCATATCTTGCAACACACCCATATTTCTTGCTACCCCAAGGAACAACTGCATCATCAAAGATAAACAAGTGTCCCAACGTGGACTTTTCGTCATTTTTGTCTCCTCCAAAGTTTACATCTGAATAACCAAATACATCAAGCGTATCAGCTTGATAAACTAATTTATGGTGCAAATTAAGCTCCTTTTAGATATTTCATAATCCTTTTAACAGCTTCCCAATGTGCTGGACCAAGACTAGCTTGATATCAACTTACCAAGCTCACTGGATATGCTAAGTCTGGCCTAGTACTCATCATTGCATACTTTAAGCTTCCAACTGCTTCATCATATGGCACCTTGAGAGGACTTTGTCCCTCTCGAGGACATTGCTCTTTTCTCAACCATTTTCTATAAACCAACGGTGTGGATGCCGGATTGCAGTTATGCATTCCAAATCTCTTGAGTACAGACCTCAAATATTTCTCTTGATTTATACTCAACATTCTAGACTTTCTATCCCTCAGGATTTGTACACTAAGAACATCGAGGTCCTCTTGGTAGTCATCGTAGATAGCTTCTACGAGAGCCAAAGTGATTGTTTGCCATGCTTGGGACTGCTCTGCCGCCGATGGCCCAGGTCGCTCATTCTCATCTACATCTTCAGGGGTCTGGTGCTGAACTGATATTGCATAGACTCCCCTTTTGGGGCTGCCCGTCACATGGGGACGTGGTGGGGCCACCGCATAGTCTCCCATTCAGAGCTCATCCCTATCAATCAGGTCTTGGGCAATATCTTTGAAGACTTAATAGTCTTCGATGGGGGTGACCCAGTATTTGGTGATAGGGGCAGAACAAGGGGTTACTGCTCCTTCGGGCATCTTGCGGCCTCTTGGACTTCGGGAGGGAGACCTTGTCGTAGTGGCAGGCCCAGTCCAAGATCCCTCGAGTCTTACCCCTTGGGAAAGAGTAGGGCTTCTGCAGCTTCTCCTGTAGTGTAGGGCTTCATTCAGTCGGCTGTCTGGCTGAAGAGCCGGCTACGTTCCTTGCCTCCTTCTTCAAGTGCATGAGGGTGTCAGACCTTGTGTTCAAGGACTGGAACATGTCTTCACCTCGCGGGCGGGAAGCGCCCTTGATCAAATCAGACACGAGCACGGTTATCTCAGCCAGCCACACCTTTAGCATTTCGATCTCTCATTGTTGCCGATGATATAGAGCAAACAGGACGGGGTCGTGCCCCGGGGGCCTTGGAGCGCGACTTATATCAGCATTCTTCGCTTCATTGGCAGGCGGGGGCGAGAGCACCCCGATATTGTGACCATTTGGGGTCGACCCCTCAGAGGAGGGTGAGATCTTCCCCACGCCCTTGCGGTGAGGAGGGTTCCAGAGGAACACTTCCTCATCTTGCACTTCTTCAGTCGGAGGCACATGACGCTTGCTGTGGCAGACTTCCTGCGGATATGTGCCTTTTACAGGGTCATCGTCGGTCGGAGCCGAAATTGATATCATGTCGGCTTCATAAGGGTCTTCTATCGAGAAGCCCAAACCCAGGTGCTTGGTGATTTGCAGCAGTCTCCGATCTAGGTTCGGCAGGTTCCACATTCTTTTGAACATTTCTCTCCGGCTGGAGGGTTGATAGAAGGAAATCCCTTGTTTCCTGGCCAATCCGACTGCACGGCCAGTTATATCAGGAAGTCCCATGATCGGGACGTGTGGATCATGCAGCTCGTCGGGGAGTCGGCAATCATCATCTCCTCTAACTGGCTTTTCTTCGGCTACGTAGAAGATAGTAGGTGGCCCTTCAGAGCTAGGCACCTCGAAAATCCTCAGTGACTCGGCTACTTGGCAGTCAGCTTCTGCTACAGGCATGATGATCCCAAGCGGGACTCTGACATCCTCCAGTAGGTCTTCAAGGTACGGCGTCCCCGGTGTAGGATAGATGGTAAGGGGAGCGGCCTTAAATACTCCTCCTTCTTCTGAGATGAATGAAACATGTGGGGGAGCCACATAGCCTGGGGGTGGCGTAGGAAACCAGCCATCCAACTCCATCTTCTTCCCTTTGTCTTGGACGGCTTGGGGAGTTTATCTCAACTTTTTCAGGTACAGAGTGGCATCTGATAAATGACACTCGAACACCTCAAAAGGGTGGAGGTCGGCGAAGATTCTGGCTTCTTTCCCATCACAGGGGTACTTGATGCATTGATGCAGGGTGCATGGCACCACCCTATTATGGTGCAGTCAAGGCCGGCCGAGTAACGCCTTGTAGGAGGTGTTGAAGTTGATCACATGGAATTGAACCTTGGTCGTGAAGTTGCCGAGGGACAGGTTGAACTCTGCGACCCCCATGGGCACCTCGCACTTCTGGTTGAAGCCAGCGATCTTGACATTCCTGACCTCGACCAGGTGCACATCAAAGTAATGTTTCTGGTACACCCGGTAGGGGAGTATGTTTACTGATGCCCCTGGGTCGATCAGGACTCTGTTGATAGGCTGCCCATTTAGCTGCCCCTTCATGTAGAGTGGCCTATTGTGACTGCATGTAGGCAGGAGCATGTCTTCATCCGTGAAGGCCACGGCTACCTCAGGTGACATCTCTGTGAGGCAGGCCTCGAGGTATGCTAGCGTCTGGAGTGCGGCAATGATGGCTTGCCTTGTTTCTTCATCTAAAGATAAAATCTTCTAGACGGTGAACCGGGCCGGGATCTTCTTCAGGTGCCTGACTATTCGGTCGGCGGCCTGAACCTTGAGCAGCTTCATCTCTTCAACTTTGCCACGTCTGCCCCCACCTTGGACCTGGGGAGCCGGATCAGAGGGCGCCTCCTCCACTGGATCTAGTACGGCTGCTTGAGCTTGCGGGGCCTGCTAGGTCACCCCTCTTTCTTGTATAAATTCGACAAGGTTTGGAATGTTATCAAACTCTTCTCTCGACCGAGGAGGGGTTGCTGCTGGCGGAGCCGAAGGGCTGCCTGCTTCTTTGGTCAGCTGGGACCCTTGGGGACATGATTGTCTTTCTCTCTGGGCCGACAGAAACTCGGTGAATGAAGGGGCGCTCCGGCCACTTGGTTCTTCAAGGTAAACACCTGATGGAGGGGGAACCTCCATGCCTTGAACCTCAGGCTCGGGGACATGGTACGGTTGCTCTCCCCTGAGCAGGATATTGTGGTCGGCATGAGGAGGGCGCCCCCACTTCCTTCCCGACCTGGTAGCATGTTGGGAAGTAGATGCTTCAGCTTGATTCACATCTGCTGGTTCGAGAGATAGACCTTCCTCTTCCTCTTCCAGGGAGTGGGTAGTGTCAAACAATGTCGAGAGGGTGTTACATGCAATGACGACCTCCTTGTTCTTCTTGCTTCTGGGCTTTCTCTTCTTCTTCTTCTTTTCCCTGGCGGCCGGTGGTTGTTCCTGGGGAAGCTCACCCCACAAAAGAGGCATTCCTTCCGCCTCGGCTTCTGCTTCTGGAGCCAGTCCGAGGGACTCGAACTCCTCCCAGGGGACATAGTCCTTCAGCTTGACGGGCTGGATCTTGGGCTATTCATAATCTTCGAGCCCGTCAATGATGGCCTGGAGTCTTTCAATAGCAGGCGAACTGCCTTATGCACCCGCATCGGGATATGCTCCTTCTTATTAAAAGTGGGTCACCTCATGACTAGCCGGGGGGCTGTGTCGTGCCAAATAGGCATTACCAGTGGTGGTGCTAGCCGAGGTGTAACGCCCCTTATGTGAACCCCCGAGGTGGGCCGGGGAGCTTGTCTCCTTCTTCTGTTCTTCTTCGACGCAGCCTACCAGCCTTCTTGGTCATGGGCTTGCACCATGATGAAAGCTTCATAGGTGGCGCGGGTACTACTTTCGATCATTCTTTAGGTAGCTGCTGGTACAATGACACCATGTTGACAATGGCGGCCAAATTAGGCATCTCATGTGACTGCGGAGGATCCACTTTGTGTTCCCCCATGTCCAACTCCCCTTTCTTGATCAATGGCTCGATAATGTCCTTGGACTCTTCAATGGTGTGCCCAAGCATCTGATAGTACAGGCAAAAGTGAGGGTCATCCTTCTTCTTCAGGTCATCGGACCTCTTCGGTTCTGGCAAAGTGATCTTATTGTACTTGGTTGCCCATTCGAACAGGACCCAATACTTTTCTCGGGGAAAGGAATACAACTTGTTCCTCATTTTCTCCCTCAATGAGGGACCTTCCAGCCGTTCAGTAGATCTGGGTGTTGTCATCAAACACAAGGTCACGGTTTCGCACATCCACGCCACCGCCTCACCCTGCGCGTTCTGCGCGAGGGCGGCTCGCCATGCTGACTCGCATGCATTATCGCGGCTGGCATCGACATGCTGACCACGGAACTGGCGGTTGTACCAATTCGCATAGCCAATGGGCAGACCACCTTCGTCCTCATCCACCCTCCCGCCTTGCTCGGCAGGTGCCCTCTGTGAGATGAATCGTTTCAACTCGGCGTGGATGGCTCCGTCCTCGCTGATCGACCCGGAACTCACAATCCTAGACAACACCTGTTCCGCGAGGCTGTCTTCATCCGCCATGGCGTCAAACTTCCCCTGTTCGTAACCAGTCCGGTACGAGACAAGATGGTCAGACGACCGCGCGGCTTGCTGGCGGGGGGTGGCGGCGTAGGCGTCGAAGTTCTCGCGTATGTAATCCTCGACCATCTTTACCGCGTGGTTGATCGCTTCGCCCTTGTCCCAGCCGGCGTAGCAGTTGTCGTGATTGACCACGTTCATCCACTGCGTGTCCCACAGCCTGCGGCAATGAGATTCCAACTCATCGGCGGTGTAGTTGCGCGCAGCCTCCTGCTCCGCCGTCCACGCCCTTTCCCGCATCTCCGTCTCCGGCTGCGGGCATCCTTCGATTGGCTTGCTCATGGCGTGGCCCCGGCATCCGACAGGTTGAACGCGATGCCCCGGCAGTAGGTATCGCCATCCTCGACAATCTCAAACGTTGCGTGCGGGATCGTCGTTTCGTACTGCCACGAATAGCCGTCAACGTCCCACTTGGCTTCGATGGTTCGCGCCGTCGATTTCAGGCGCTCGAAGTGAGGGCATTCGTCGTCATCGCAGTCGTTTTCGAGCAGTCCCGCCGCCGTGAGATATGCCGTAGTGCCGTCGTATGCGCCAACCTCGTCATGGATCGCGCCGCGAAACTCCATCAGGTCATCACTGGCGCCGAACACGATCACGACGCCGGCGGCCTTGGCCTCGGCTTCGATTTCCCGGCTCACTTCGCTGCCGTATTCATTGCCGTCGATCTTCGCGGCAATCGCATCACGTACATTTTCGTTCATCCGAACAATCTCCCTTGCTTGATTTCGGTCATCGCAGCGGCGGCTTTGCGGCAGCTCTGCGCGTAGGCGAACTGGTGCCAGTAGAAGTCGCGCGATGCTGGCCAGTGGCGTCGCGTCCGGCAGTCGGATAGCAGGACGCGGGCCATGTGAATTTGGAACTGGCGGTCGGTCATTGGCGGTTCTGTCATGTCGGTTACACAGAGCGGGCCGGCACCGCAGCTTCATCACGGTTTCGGTGTCCGGACGGAACAGTCCCTTTACTGCCCAGATGGCCCCGGCGACCCGACGCCAGGCGGCGATCGGTGGCCATGAGCAGGGAACGCTGCTCGGCCTGAAACTTCTCGAATTCTGGAGTTAAGCCGGTTCGAGGCCGACCAGGCGTTCGCGCCCGCCGGTTCCGGGGTAGCAGGTCTGCAGTACAACGGTCGCGTCCATTCCGGCGAGCGCTGTCGCAGCGTCGTCACCCGAGTGGGCGTTGCGGCTGTCGGTTACGACGTAGCGACCGGTGAGACCCTGCCCAGTGAGATCGACGAACTGACCGGCAGAAAGGGTCAGCACAACCGCCCCGCCGCACTGGGTGTGCGCACCAACGATCGGTGCTTCGGCGCCGAGATCCATGCGAACCCACTGGCACTCGTCGAGCTCGTGCTGGTAGCCGGTGGCCGTGATGTTGATGCTTACGTCGCGCACTGCTCCGGGGATTACAGCCGGACGCGGCGTCGACGCCTTTGTGGATGACGGATGTGGCGTGGGCCGTGGGGTGGGACGAACGGTCGCAACGGGCGCTGCATCCGTGGGTGCCATTGAGGCAATCTTCGTCGGCGGCGCCGGCGCGGTTGGTTGCGCAGCGGCGGTCCCCGAGGGAAGCGTCGCCAGCCAAACACCAGCGAGAACGACAACCGCGGTGGTCGTCAGCCCAAGTGCAACCCGAACCGTCGTCGCGCGCCGTCGGCCCCGGTGATAGTCCGCGAACGGATCCTCGTGCGCAGCGCCCGAAGAATCCATGACGACTATTCGACTACGAGCGGGGTCGTCCTGTCTCGCGGTTCAAAGTGAACATTTGGTGTCAGGCGACAGAGTAGGCAGGTGAAATCGACTCTGTCGTTGGACGGCGGCACACTATTTGAATGTCCTTCAAGTCGCCGCACTTACACAATGACTTTCGGGTAACTGCCGAGAAAGTCGATGAGTTTGCTAGCGCAAGTCGTGCTGAACAGATAATCGTGCTCGCCGAACTCCGCAAACGCGCCGTCGACGATGCAAACGATGTTCAAACCACGATCATGGTCGCGGTCGTCGGAGTGCTGGCGACCGCGGTCGTTGCACCACGAGCCGCCGGCGGGCTGGCCAGTAACGCAACAAATCCCTGGGTTCAAGGCGTCGTCGTTGGGATCGCTGGCGGCATCATTGTCGGCGCTGCAATTCTCCCAATCGTCATTTCGGCGTTCACTCGTGGAGTCCGCCGCGAACGAGCAAGCGTGTGGCTTAGGGCCTACGAAGACGAATTGACGAGGTGCTGGCAGCGGCGCGGACGTCAAGCGCGTCGCTGGCAGCGCAACCACTGATGTCTGAGATGACCACATTGCTCGACGACCGTCGGTTCCTGTCCGCTTCAGTGGTCGGCGCTCGGCGGCCTACGCGCGCTCTTATGATCTGCGGACGGCTGAAAGCGAGGACTATCCTCGCACCAGCGGCCTCGCCAGCAGTTCGCCCAGCAGCACCGGAGGTACGCCGTGAGCGCTTTCGACAAACCGCGGGTGCAGTTCACCGGCCTGCAACGCACCCTGCACTGGCTGATGTCAGCGGCTATTTTCACCATGCTGTTCATCGGCATCGGCATGGTGTCGACGGTCACGCGCCTGCACTGGACACTGCTGTCAATCCACGTGCCGCTGGGACTTACGATTCTGGCGCTCGCGTTGCTGCGGCTGATCGTGCGCCTGGTGCAGGGTGCACCACCGCTGCCCAAGAACCTTCCCGGTCCCATGCGCCTTGCGGCCCATGCCTCGCACTGGGTGCTGTATGCATTGATGTTTGCCATGCCCCTTATCGGCTGGGGCATGCAATCAGCCGCCGGCAATCCGGTGGTGTTTGCCGGACTGTATCTGCCGGCGCTGCTGCCGGTGGACCCGGAGCTGCACGCCATCTTGCGTCAGGCCCATACCTGGCTGGGTCTGGCATTCTTTGCGCTGATCCTGCTGCATCTGGCGGCCGGTTTGTTCCATGCGCTGGTGCGGCGTGATGGCGTGTTCGAGTCCATGGCCGGCGGACAGCGCTAACTCTCAAGTTTCGAGGGCGTCCCGGCGCCGTCGGACGTTGCGCCGCTACACGATAGCCCCTTGGCTATGGCAGGCGCGTCTCAAGGACGACTTCGGAGTAATGACAAGCCACCGGACAGGACTATAAGCTTCCCCCATAGCGGTTGCGATACATGGGTGTATCGGGGGGCAACACTTTCATGAATCAGGACGATTCTACGGGCGCAGGTGCCGGCTCGTGGCGGGTGGGCTGAGCGACCACCACGAGCCGGCCGCTGGATCGCTCAGCCGCCGAGCTTGCTGGCGGCGATCCCCCAGGTCTTCGCGTAGCCGTCGATGGACGCATTGCCGAAGCCCACTCCGGACTGGGCGGGCACGCCCGCCTGGGCGACGTTGTCCTTGTCGAAGCCCGGCTCGTCGCCGCCGATCTTCTCCAGCGAAAGCGCGTACTGGTAGATCGCGCGGTTCCCGCCGAGCCCGGCGTTCACGGCGCGGCCGTAGGCGTCCGCGGCCTCGCCGAACTTCCCGAGCTTCGTCGCGAGCTCGCCCTCGGCCAGGATCCACGCTTCCTTCGGCGCGATCGGCTTCAGGCCGATCCCCTCGGCTTTCGCGTGCGCGCCGGGGGCCGGGTTCGCGAGCTGGAGCTTCCGGTAGGCCTCGATCGCCGAGCGCGAGTTCCCGCCTTCGGCCTGAAGCTCGGCGATCCACTGATCGAGCGATATCCCTGGAAGCTGCGCGGGCAGTAACGCGGTCGATGCCGTTCAAGTACCGCTTCGATGATCGGGCGGCGCGTTGCTTCCAGGGCAACTAAGCGGTGCCTACAACGTAGAATGTTGTGTTAAGATCTAGACTCGTATAATCATGCCACAAACGAAGAGGGCGCCCGCCGCCAAGCACGACGCCCTCCCGTTAGCAACGGACCTTAGGTCCTAGGCCAACGACGAACATGAGCGCAAACGTGCTCATGCCGCCCGAGTCGAAAACGCCAGTATTCCCTGACGTGTACGACGAAGGTCATCCCGCCCCACCTCCTTTCTCAATGGCGGGTTGAGCCGCTGCTCCCGGCGCCCATTGCGCCGCCCATTTCAGCGCAATTGCAGGCCCGGGAGAGTTTGCGGAGTGCTGTGGCGGATGACCACAGATTCGCGTCTACTCGATTCCTCAGCATGCTGTCCAGAGACATCGCCTAACCGCCTGATATACCCGGCATGAACTACCGGGTGTAACTCGGCAGTTGCGCGCTGTCTCTGTTCCCTCCCCCTGCAGACGACAGCCAAGCAACACACCCCCGAAGCTCAACTCGGGTCGCCCCTTGGCGGCCCATTTCTCCCGGCACACGTAAGCAATCCTTACGCATGGACGACGACCACGCCATCTATCAGGCTGCAGTCATTGCCGCCGATGCAGAGCGTGTGAGCCAGGCCTATTGGCTCGCCTACTGCGAGCTGGGCATAGAGCCGCCGGTCGAGTGCTGGGACGATCACGTTGAATACAGCCTGGCGCTCTCTGATCTCGCCGCTGAGATCATGAGCAGGCTGAATTGAATACCGCCCACGCCTCCATCAATGCCGCTACAACGCTAACAGCACATAGAGCGGGTCACGGTGAACGGCAAAGGCGGTACTTATAGGTTCCAATTACCAACGTGATGGTAGGTGCAGAACCCACCGCGCCGAAAGATGTCCACGGCGCATCCTGTGCGCGCGTAAGACCTATGGGGTCCCTCACTATGGACATCGCCCCCGCAGCTCACCTTGTCGGCCTCACCGTCAGCATCGTCATTCTGCCCTTGATGCTTCGACGCCTGAGACCCCCGATACGGTGATTCAAAGGTCTTCTCTCTCCACCGCGCCAAGCCGGGCGGGCTCTCACAAGGGCTCGCCCGGTTCTATTCAGGTCAAGACCGATATGGCCGACACGCTCGCCAGTCTCCTTCAACGCAACAGATTGGCTGGCCCGGCACCCAACGAGCTGTTGGACCAATTGCCAGTTGCTCCCCAAAACCGTCAGGCCGAGCCGAACTATCTCGCGTCCTACCTGCAGGGCGATCCGCAGAAGTTCGCTGCGGCGGCCAACCGCCGCGCCGATGTCCAGCCAATAGTCGCGCCAGTCGCCGGACGAGCCAACGATCGCGTTATAGAGCAGCGGCCCAGCTACGCCGCCCAGGCCGCCAATGGTGAAGAACAGGCCGATGGCGAAGGATGGCCGCACGAAAAGCCGCGACAGAAGATAGGTGCCCGGAACCGAATCCAGCAGGGTGAAACCAAGCCCCGCCAGCGACGCGCCCAGGAAATAAAGCGGCAGGCCATGGGAGCGTGCCAGGCACAGAAAGGCGGCCGCCATCACCAGCGCGCCGGCGATCAGGCAGGCGCGCACACCAAAGCGGCGCACCAGCGCGGCCGGTACGCCACTGGTGATGCCGCAGAGAAAGCCCAGCAAGGTGAAACCGAAGCCCGCGCCGGTCCAGCTCCAGCCCATCTCGGCAACCATCGCCGGCAGTGCCAGGCCCAGCGAACCGAAAGTGGCCGCGGTGATGATGAAGTAGAGGGCGCTCATCAGGCCCAAGGTTGCCCAGGCACGCCCGCCACGCTCGATCATCGCCGTTACCGGCTTTCCAGCGTGCGTTTCACTTCGGCGGGAAAATCGCCCAGCACCTTGAGCATCTCGGCGCGGGCGCGTTCGACGCTGCGGCTGGCGATGGCGTCAGCCAGGCTGCGATGCTCATTCAACGCCTTCATGCCGTCATCATCGTCGGACGGCCCGCGCATGGCATAAAGCCAGTAGCGCGCGGTCTGGTGATGCAGGGTGACCACCATCTTGGCCAATGCCCGGTTGTGACTGGCGGCCGCGACCGAGACGTGGAAAGCCTCATCCATCGCCGCCAGCGCCGCCTGATCGTTGGCGCGTATCGCCTCCTCGCCATTGTCGAGGGTGGCGCGAATGCCGGCGATCTCTTCATCGGTGGCGTTCTGGGCGGCCAGACCGGCGCAATGCACCTCGATCAGGCAGCGCGCCTCGAAAGCCTCGCGCGCGCCCACCAGATCCAGCGGCGCCACCGAGGTGCCGACGCGGGCGCGGCGCACCACCAGTCCTTCCAGCGCCAGGCGGGTCAAGGCTTCGCGGATGCCGGCCAGGCCGCCGCCATAGCGCTTGGCCAGACCGTTTTCGTCCAGCTGCTCATTGGGTGCCAGCGCCCCGATGATGATGTCCACCAGGATGCGGCTGTACAGGCGCGACTTCAGAAGCCGCGGCGACCATTCGTCCAGCCGTGCGCCGAGATCTTTCTCGTGGGGCGTTGCCATTGTCCTACCCTTCGGCAGGGACAATGGGTATGCGAACCCCGATTGGCAAGCCCGCCCTAGACGAAATTGATCTCGAAAACGTAACCGGCGCTGGGGCTTCCGGTGCCTTCAAAGCCCGGCGGACCGCATCTGGCCTTCCGCCTTCCCGACCAATGCTGAAAAGCTGACGCCGGATGGAACCGCCATCGACCTCACGTCCTGTGGCTTCCATTGGGTCATCGGCATCAACGCCACGACTGGCGCCGCCGACTTGACCAACACGCTGGCGATCACTGACACGAACTCGTGATCGTCGATGCGGTGCCTGTCGGTTGGTAGCCCGCACAGGTCGCAGAACGAGGCGGGGTCGAACGGTTCCCGTCGTTGCGCGTGCCCGTCGACTGCTGCGGCTTTCCACCAGGGGCCAGCCTCGAGGACTCTGTATGGGCTGCTGGTGTTGGATTCGCAGGCGACCCATGCGAGGGCTACGCACACATCTCGGCGCGGTCGGTCGGTCATGCTGGGGTCGCTGAGGAGTGTCCGTAGTTGTTTCTTGGGCCAGTCGGGTCGGAGCTGGTTGAGGGCCGCTGCGATGCGGTCGATTTCGTGTTCGTTCATGGTCAATCTCCGAATCCGATGCCGGGTAGGTCACCGTTACTTCGGATTCGGTCGTAACCACAGACGCCACAAACAACCGTTAGAAGAGTCTGGTTCTGGTTCTGGTTCTGGACGGTTGTACGTCGGGTCGACGCAACGGTGTGTGTAACGGCGTTACGAACGGCGTTCATCATGCGTTGTCTCCGTCGTTCGTTCGGCCGTTCTTGGCGCGCCAGTCAGCGAGCCGCTTGGCGTCGGTGGCGCGCTTTGCTTCCCACCACGCCTTGCTCTTGTTCCACTCGAGGTAGTCGTGGACGACGTACTCGCCGCGTTCTCCGGTGGGGCAGTGTTCGGTTCCGCACCCTTCGCCGCCCTTGTGCCAGAGGCCGCCGCGTACAAGCTCCTCTAGGTGGCTCCGCTTGTAGTTGGGGGTGAATCGGGAGACGCGTCGGTTGGGCACGATGCCGTCGGTGAGGTTCTTGGCGCAGAAGTGCATCCCGGAGACGTGGAGGCGGAATGCGCCGTCGGTGAGGGCGTCGACTTTCTCGTGCTCTGGGAATCCGTCGTCGGTGTTGAGGTACGGCATCAGGCGGCACCCCGGAGCTTCTTTAGCGCGGCTTCTGTGAGCGCGCGGGCTCGGGCGATGCGTCTGCGCTGGTGTCGTTCGTAGCACCAGAGCGCGAGGTGTCCGACCTCGAGAAGCGCCCAGAGTCCGCCGAAGATGACGGCGGCGAGTAGGTACCACTCGGTGTTCATGCGGCACCCCCAAAGAGGGTGTCGGGGGCCTTGGAGAGTCGGGTGGCGGCGACCTCTGCGCGGGCCTCGTTCTCTTCGATCAGGACGCTTTTGCGGCCGAGGTACCTAGCGGCGATCGCGGTCGTCCCGGACCCGCAGAATGGGTCGTTTGTACCGCGCTGCGGAGCTTTGCCGCGACCCTTGCGCTTCATGTCCTGCATATTGTCCGTCACTGTACCCAAGAACAGGTGATCCGGATTTACGCATGATGGATTGTCGCAATGATGCAAAACTTGTTTGTCGTTCGGTATTTCATGCCTATGGACGCGAAATGATTCTCGGTGAGACAGTTGCGTAGTCCCATCTCGGCCTCTCATGCGCCCGTAGCCATCTTCGTTCGCGTAGCCAGTCCATATCCAGCAGCCAGAATTTGGCTCAGGAATGGAGTGACGCTCAATGCGTATATGTGAGGGTGCGGTCATGGGTTTCCGGGGCCAGGCCAGTAGCCATCGACGATGTTCTGTGTGCCGATCAAGAAAGGGCCGGTCCTTCTATTTAAGAAGAGGTCGGGGTTTCCACCATCTCTGCTGATGAGCATATTAACATAATCGCAGTATTCCTGCTGCATCGCGCCGTAGGAAAAGCCCTTGATTTGCCACATGCGCCACTTCGCGCCGAGGATGACCATTTGCGGATCGAGCAAAGGGACATCATCGTCCGCCGTCATCTTGTTGGCGAAGGTGCCGTCAGCCTTCTGCACCCAGTTGGTCGAGACGTATTCCCAAACGAGCGCGTCCGGCGTCGTCTGGCTCGTGGGAGGCGGCCAGATACGCCAAGCAGCGGGTTTACGTCCCACCTGACGCCAGCGAACGCGCGGGCCGGTGGCGAAGATACCGGAGCGCAAATACTGGTCCATTTGCGGGCTGTCGGGACCGATCAGCCGCCAATGGTTCGTCCGGTCCCACCACGTCTGTCCGATGTAGCGGTCAAAGTCTTCCGGCAGGTCGTAAGTGTCCTTGGCGAACGATAGAGCCGTACCGGCTTCCGTCGCCGTGGACGCTGACGAGATCGTAGTGCCTCACGGTGGGGTCGAAGGTCCAGGACAGCCGCAACGCGGCCGATTGCCGGTCGCCGGACAGCATGGACGCTTCGATGGCGAAGGCTTGCGGCCGGGCCGGTGTTGTAGCGTGGCCGGCGCCCAGCCAGAGCTTGCCGACACGGACGTCGGGCGCGCCTGCGAAGCCGAGGGAGAGGACGGCCAGCCTGCGGCCGGCAAAGGCGGCCAGGGCTTGCGTCCAGCGGCGCCACTCGCCGGTCGAGGCGGACGTGACCGGCAGCCACTCGGTTGTGTCGGGCGCGTCGGCGAAGGTCAGTCCGATGCGCATCCGGCCGGTCGGCGGACCGGAGAACACCAGGCCGATTTCGGTATCGGCCTCGATGGCGAGATCGGTCTTGTACAGCCGGACCTCGGTTCCGGATTTTGCGGCCTGTCCGGAAATCTTCAGCGAGGTGCCGCCGTCGAACCCGACCGGCGCGGTCTATACCGCGGCCGAGGTGCGGGCGCTGTCAGAGTGGTGCCGGACGCACGGCATCTGGCTCATCAGCGACGAGATCTACCGGCGCATCCACTACGGGGCGGGACCGGCTCCCTCGGTGTTCGATCTCGACGACGACGCGCTGGAGCAGAGCGTCGTGATCTACGGGGCGTCGAAGGCCTACGCCATGACCGGCTGGCGGATCGGTGCGGCCTACGCGCCGTCGGCGCTGCACCGGGCCATGGCGGCGTTGCAGAGCCACACCACCACTGGTGCCAACCACCCGGCGATGCACGCCGCAGTGACCGCCTTCAGCGACCCGGCCGTCGACCGTGAGGTCGATCGTATGGTCGCCGCCTTCCGTCGTCGGCGGGATTACCTGGTGGCGCGGTTCACCGACCAGAGGCCGGGGATCGAGTACATCGAGCCGCACGGCGCGTTCTACCTCTTCTTCCGGGTCGAGGGCGTGCTGGCCAATCGCGCCGAGGGCGGGATGGCGTTCTGTGAACGGATCATGCGCGAAGAGGGGCTGGCACTGGTCCCCGGGGGAGCGTTCGGCGACGACAGCCAGCGGGTCGGCCAGAGCGGCGAGTATCCCGATCCTGTTGATTTTGCTTATGGCTTGGCGGCTTACCCCGGTTATCCCGGCCAAGGACAAGCTGCCTAACGCCAACGCCAATGGGAGCACACGCCTCCATCTCACGCCGCGCTTGGTCGATGTCTGTGAAGGCGGGGAGGGCATCTCGGCGATTCAAATAGATGTGATCAAGCAGACTCTGACCAATTTGCCGAAAGTAATCAATGTCTTCGTGCGTGGCGGGACGGGGGCTTGTTCTCCCAAACGCGTGCCGTTTTGCAGGCAAGCGATCTGTCAGATGATCCATTCCGCCTTGATCTGTGGCGATATTTCCAAGCGGTACGGGCAATTCAAGGGCATACGGAGAGCTAGGCAAATGGATGGTCGCTGCAGGCGCCCGAATTGTAGCCACTATGCTTTCCGCAATATCGGGAACCGGCTGCATGCGGCATCCACAGGTTTTGCAAAATAACGCGAATTATGCTGCACCGCAGCAATTGCACTCAATCACTGGTCCAACCAAGCGGTGAAAATGCTCTGGCCCATTGCGAGGACCGATTTGGTGAGTTGTCCCCGCGCGTGAGTTGCCTCTACTGTTTCAACACGTAAGCAGTTCCCTTTCGATGGGTGCACCCGCGGTTTGTGCTCTTGCGGTTTTGAAGGTTCTAGATCAGCAAGCCATGTGAAGCGGCCCAGAACGTTTCTGACGCAACATCGGCAACAGCGCTCGGGGGCGTACTGTTGCAGTACGTAGTCCATGAATAGGCCAACGTCGAGCAGGTGGCGCGCGAAATGGCGGGCAGCATCGGCCGCAGCGCGCTGTGGGCGGTGTTCACCGGCCGCGCCGACCGCCTGGAGGAACGCTCCGACCAGGTCGACCGCGAGGTCGACGCGCTGGTCGAGTCGCGCACCGCCGCGCTCGAGACGCAGGCGCGGGCGCTGTGCGTGCAGGTCGACGCGCTGCGCGCGCAGCAGGACGCGCTCGAGTACCGCTACCACGGCGCGCCGCTGGTGATGCTGGAACCCGACGACCACGACAAGGGCGACGGCGCGCGGGCATCCGGCGACGGCATCGCGGTGTCGGTCGCGCCCGACCGCACGGCGACGCTCGTGGCGGTCGAGGTCCTCCGCACCTCGCCCGATGAGTCCCTCGAACGCCGGCTGCTCGCCGTGTTGGAGCGCATGGGCTCCGACATGCGCGGCATGGAGGAACGCCTCGTCTCCAAGACCGAGCTGCACACCATGCTGCAAGCCATGGAGGAGCGCCTCGTCTCCAAGACCGAGCTCCAGGCCGCGCTGCGTGCCATGGAAGACCGCCTCGCCTCCAAGGCCGAGCTGCACGCTTGCAAGACCGAGCTGCACGCCCTGCTGGACGCCATGGAGGGCAGGCTCATGACGGAGCTCGGGCGTCACACGACCGCGAGCGCGTAAGATCTCTCGAGGAGCGTCACCGCGGTCGACGAGCAGTACGCCGATCTTCCGCGGCGCGTCGCGCGGCTCGAGGAGACGGTGTTCGCGCCCGCACCAAAGCGACGCGCGGCGCGCAAGAGCCGCTGAACGCGTCAGCGCCAGAACCGGGCGATCGCGAAGTCGCTGTTCGTCGTGCTGCCGAAGCCCGCGGCGATGATCCGCGTCGTCGGGACGCGGTCGTCGACCTGGAAGCCGACGGCGCGCGCCTCGTCGGGCTTGGTCCCGGTCGCCACCGGGGTCACGACGATGCCCGTCCCGCCGAACGCCGGATCGAGCGTGCCGTCGGGCAGGTAGCGCAGCACCGCGAAGTTCCCCGACGAGCTGACGCCCTCGTACACCCACCCCGCCACCACGATCTTGCCGTTCGACTCGGTCGTGACCGCCTGCGCCGCGTCCCAGTTGGTCGCGCTGACCGGCGTGATCACCTTGCCGTCGGTGCCGAACTCCGGATCGAAGTAGCCCGAAGCGTCGAGCTGGACGAGCGCGACGTCGTTCTGCACGTGCCCCGCGACGACGATCGAGCCCGACGGCGTCAGCGTGATCGCGCGCGCCGCGCCGATCGTCGAGCCGAACACGTTGGCCACGTAGCCGATGTCGAAGTTGAACGTGTTGTCGAAGAACCCGTCCGCGGTGTAGCGCACGACCGTTTAGAATTTTTGCATTCAATTAAGAAAAATTCAAAAAGAGTTAATCATGGCATCTAGACAGGGGGAGTGTGACTAATTTGATGCTGAATTTTCATCTCTGTTGATATTGTTGAATTTGTCACATGCTGCACTTAAATCCCCTATGTCTAGTCATTTTTCAACTGCTTGCATGAATGATGCGTCAACGCAGCCTGTACGGTGCGTTAACGCAGCAATGAACATTTTCTGTCTGCTAGTGAATAATTTGTTAGAAATGGTTGTCAGCGTCGATGCTGAATAGGGTGTGCGTAGACGTAGTGTATCTAAATTTCATCACTTTTGTCATCTGCATCCACGGTAACAAGGTGAATGACATTCTTCTCGATCTATATGCAGTATTTGAGATTCAAGATGGTTGGGTTGTCTTTGTCACAAGATATCCCCGATACTACCCCAACCTAGTTCAGCAATTTTATGGCAATCTCTTTGGACTTATTTGAATGAGCCCTAGGAGTTTCAGCTAGGAGTGCAGATATGACTTTTGGTCATGGTCTCGTTGCAGACACCTTTCTTGCTATGACAGGCTATGAATATGTGCATGGTGTCAATAATTTGATTACATTAAATGCCAATTATTTTCCTCGATTACAGTGAGTCCTGCACCACATGTTCACTACACTCATCAATCCTAAGAGTGGAAGCCAAAATGAAGTGACAAAAGTTCATAAATTCCTATTTTACTATGTTATGAATGGGATGTTAGTCAACATGGGTCAGCTTATGACAGATTTGATTGGGACATGTCGTACCCAACTGAGGAGATCCTTTTTGTATGCTTCACAATTGACAGGAGCGTTCATTTATGTCGAGATTAATCTGGCCGAGGAACTGTTTATTTGAGTACGATAGGATGATGTGTATAATGAACACAAGATCTTCACAAAATTTGGATACTATTGGGGTCCAGATGGTGAGTTACGCCGTAATGTGTCGGTCTATGGGGAAGAATCTGAAAGTGAGGAGGAGCGTGAAGAGCAGCAGCAGTAGGGTGAAGGGAAAGCACCACCTCTAGTTCCGGCGGAGGACCAGCCTCCTCCACGTTCCCCTCCACATGTTGATCCAGAGATGTCTCCTCCACCTCAGTTGTTTCACAGGGAGTCCTCTACTCAGGGAGCCAGACAGCCTTCTTGGGTAGATTCTGAGACTTTTGATAGACGTCTTACTGGGCTGGAAACTCACGTGGATACTTTTGGGGGGCAACTCTCTACCTTTGGGGATAACATAGACACCATGGGCGATATGCTTGACACTATGTCTGATCGCATAGATTCCTTCTCCACTGTCCTGGATACCTTGTCCACTCAAATGACCACCCGACCCAATGGGTCGACCCATGCTAGAATGAGTTATAAAAACTTGTTAAATCACCAAAAATACATGGAAAAATAAATGTTTAGATGTTACCAAAGTCCCATGATGATCAACCATGATTTCTTAACCTGAAACACATAATGAAACAAGCGGTTAGATCATAATCAACATATGAGCATCAAATTTGACATTTTGAGCTTGATCATTCAAATGTACTACAATGAACCCACTTTAATCAAGAATTTGACTTTCATTCTCAACCAAAAAAATATATTTGACAAATACAAAGTCATGGAAGCTTTAATTATGTAAATAGCATTCTTGAATCTCCCATATGCTCAATAATAAGAAACCTCAAGTGAGGGATATTTATTTACACATGAATGAGCATTTTCATTGAACGATAGATGTCATTCCAAAAACATGGAAAATATGGTTGTTCCATTAAAACCCATACACTCGCACAATCAAATAGGAAACATTATTCCATCATAATGCAACCAAATGTCATTACAAAGCACATGCTCTTCCAAACACAAAATGTTTTGAATTCATTAAATCACACACAATATTTTGCTCCTACAAACTCACAATATTTGTTATCATCAAAACCGGGGTCAAAAATAATGCGTGAACACATACCCAACAATCTCCCCTTTTTTGTTGATGACAAAATATTATGGTGACAATCTTAACATCTTTCTCCCCCTTTGGCATAATAAAAAATGGGGAACATAAAAATTGGAGTATTTTGCACAAAGACTTCTAAACTTCCAAACTCATGCAAGTAAGCAGGCTAGCATGAAAGACAAGCAGGCATGTACATATATATATCTCCCCCTCAATGGGATAGAAGGATAGCAAAGGAGCATTTAGTTTGAATCAGAATGTGAGACATGAACCATAATCAAAGGAGGTAGTACATATATGTTAGAAGCACTGCATAAACCATGATAAAAGTAAATTCAAGCTATACAAACATCACAATAATACCCGAGTGAAATATGTGAAAATGAGCAATGAACTTCAAATAGATATGGATATTGACAGAATTTCTAGAAAACACTAAAAGGTTATTTTCTTTCTACACTTCCATTTAGATCTTCGACTTTTGGTAGCTTCGCACAACCCCCTTATTTTAATTAGATTTCACCGTTCGACGCGAGTCACCTCATGTGTCTCAATGGGGTTTCCCGGCTACTAGGATTCATCACAATTGTTATTCTTGTGGATTTTAGCTTCACTTTTCGGCGCGAGTCACCTCATTTATTTCAGTGGGGATTCCCGGCTACTCAGTTCCACATTCCACTTATTGATTGGGGTTGGCAGCTTTTTCCTCACGATTACTCTTCATTTAGAAGACTCCCTTGGATATCCAATATGGGGCTAAACCACAACACTTCCCCCTTCACCCTCGCCAAATCAACCGATTTGGGGTGCATCATGGGTAGGGTCAAGTGTCCACATATGGATCCAATGAGTAAACTTGGCTCTGAAACTCTGTGTGGTTTAGTCCCATATCCGATATTCATAGAAATCTTACCTCTATATATGTTGAGGATTCCCTTGACTCAAAATCTAGGTTTTGGTTTGGGCCTCCGACACCTACATGGGTAGATTTTGAGCATGGACCCTTCTCCTTTCTTGGAGGAAGTCTACTTCGAAGTCCTAAATGAGGAAGGGCAACCAAAGGCAATGACCGGCAATACTGGTGCTCCTACTATTGGCAGTGTAGGGGTGTTCTCTGCTCTATTTGGTGCTGGACAGAAAGCTGGTTGAGGAGGTTCGGCTCAAAATTTAGATAAGAACAAATCCGAGAAGTCTTGAAGCCATTGCAAGTGTCCCAGTCATGATGTTGACACTTGTTGGGACCTTTATCATGAGAAAAAGCTTAGAAATTCCCCACTGGGAAGAAAAGATAGTAGCCAGGGGGCAATGTGCCCGCCTCACATTCTGTGGAAGACCCACTCTCTTCTTCTGCAATGGGAGGCTTCCTTAGCTCTTCAGGTTTTACTCTTCTGGGAATGTCCTCTCAGGACATTGCACAACTTCAACAGTTCCTCTCATAGCTTCACACCGGTACTCCTAATACCTCCTCATCCTCTACTCAACAAGGAATTGCCCATGTTGCCCTAAGTGCTTCTCTTTGTCACAGCACTCTTCATTGGGTCATTGATTCTAGTGCCATGGATCATATGATCGGTACCTCTACTCTTTTTGTCCTATGCTCTTGGTTCAAGTCAAGACAAAGTGGCTATTGCAGATGGTCCTCATGCCACTGTTGATGGTTGTGGCAATATTAAACTGAATAGTCACCTACTTTTGACTTCTGCTCTTCATGTTCCCTCCTTGTCTATGAATCTTCTTTCTGATAGTAGTATCACTCTCACATTGTTTTGTGACCTTTTTTTCCCTAACTATTGTGTTTTCGAGGACCTGAAGACAAGATGTTTGATTGGGACTAGGTGTGAAGTGGCCTGTAGAGAGGCGCGATTTACCTGTGTTCCTAATTTTTCATCTTTTTCCAGTAACCTGTTAATCACTATAGGTGATGTGGGTTATACACCGTTGGCACTATATTCCATTCCGTGAGTATAGTCCCACTTTTCTCAGAGTTTTCATCGATTATACACTCAACTCTCCGTGACTTATGAGCTCTCCATTGGACATTCCGTTCCTTTGGACTAGCGAGTTTGTCATAGGGACCTCGGAAGAGAATTCAAGAAAGAGCAAGTCACTGGGTCTGGCAGTTTCAAACCTTCCTTCGGGAAGAAAAGGCCTAATGATGGACGTAATTTCAAAGGAGGTCGTACATTTCAAGGGGATAAGAAGCCAAAGACTTTTGATAAACAAATCGTTCCTTTCTCTATGCCATCAAAGGAATTATGCAAATATTGCGAGAAGCCAGGACATAAAGCTGAGGAATGTTGGAGAAAGCTCGGTGCATGTCTTCGATGTGGGAGTCAGGAGCATAGGATCCCGAATTGCCCTCTTCTTAATGAGCAAGCTCCACCATCGGCAAAACTTCCTATTATGCCCAAAAAGTAAGGAAGACTTCAAGCCCTTATGGATACGGGACCTACCGAGGAAGGAGGCGTCGTGGAAGGTACCCTTTTCATATCCGTTCTTCACACTGAACAACTCGTGCAGCAGGTCTTCAAATGCGGCTAAGCCGCAGGCTTCTCACGAGAGATCCTTCATGCAGATGCAAGCCACATTCTTCATGCAGTAGGGCCTTCACACGGCCAAGCCCTGGTGGCTTCAACGCAGACAGCTTCACCAACCCTTCACAAGAGCACCCCATGCAGCCATTGTCAACATGAGCATTTCTTCAACGTGGGCAGCCAAAGCCCCAATGCATGCATGCAAGTGCCATGTAAAGGCCAGCATCGGCCTTCTTCATGTGGGTGCGAGCCCCCTTTGCAGGTCTTCACGCCAGCTGCATCCTTCCTTCGCACGACCCTTGGTGGCTTCACACAGGCGCGAGCACCCCACCATGCACTGTGTCTCACGCGGGTCATCACGCGGCCGGCTTCTTCATGCGGCCAAGCTCCCACACAAGCACGGGCCCCCTTCAAACAAGCCTTTGCCCCCATGCATGCACAACATCCTCAACGCGGCCAAGCCGCCTCCTCACGCGCCTATCTTCAAGCGGTCGGCAACCTTCGCACGCCCCCTCGCATGGCCAACCCGATTTCTTCACGCCCATGCTGAGCTCCCCAACGCCTTCTCACATGGCCTTGGCATGAAGGCCCCTCAATGCCACCCACGACGTCTGTAACATAGCGGCCACCCCATGCACTTGGCAGGCCTCCTCACGCCAACGGTTTCCACACGGCGGCCCCATCCATACAAACAAAGGAGAGAAAAAAGAGAAGAGAAGAGAGAGAAAGAGGATGGTAGGATTGGAGTGTTCACATGGAGTAATAGGGATAGCTTGGGACTATAAAAGGAGGGCATGAGATGGAAAGGGGCTCTCTCCAATAGATAGCTAGGAAGCACGTATACATTCTCCCTCCACCCTTCACTTCTATTTTCTTAGTGTTAGTAGTAGGCTTTCTCGGGTAGAGACTTGGGTTGAGTTAATAATACAATTACAAGATTATCCATTTTAAATGAACTTAAAATGATCTATTCCACGTGTAGGCTTTTGCAATGGCAGCAGAACGCGCGGAATGGAGAAACTTGCAGCGTACGGTTCAAGGTCTTACTCAGGCCTTACAACAAGTGGCCCAAGGAGGAGCTGCAAACCATGGCACTGGTGACTTATATCGGAACTTCCGGGGGATGAATCCACCGAGGTTTGGTGGCTCGACTGACCCTGATGAAGCCGAGCATTGGCTGGAAGAAATGGGGAGGATATTTGAAGTAATGCAATGCAGCAACCAAGAACGTGTCCTCCTGTCAACCTTTCAACTGGAACGTGACGCTAGGACATGGTGGGACTCGGTAAAGGCAACTCTTGGTGATCAGCAAGTCACATGGGAGGAGTTCGAGGAATTCTTTAATGGCAAATATTTTTCTGATAGAGTGCAACAGAAGAAGGCAGCGGAGTTCGCAGCTTTAAAACAGCGGAGTTCGCAGCTTTAAAACAGTGAAATCTATCCGTGACAAAGTATGAAGCTCAGTTTTCTCGACTGTCTCGCTATGCTACTCACATGATATCTACTGAGAAGATGAAGGCTAAGTGCTTTCTTAATGGGCTGATGCTACAATATATCAACCAATTGGCACTGATGGAAATTTAAACTTATTCTGAGATGGTGAGAAAAGCTCAAGTTCTAGAAGATACTCTAGAAATGACGGAGAGAATCCATGGAAAAAATGCAAGGAAGGAACAACCTATGGGTCCCGGGAGCATCAAACCCGGTATTGGCAAGAAGAGGCCCATTAGTGGGTCTAGTTCGTGTAGTGGGTCCGGATCGTGGAAAGGTAAGATGTCGAAGAATGAAGATAAGAAGCCTTACCATATTGTTCCATTCAAGGGCGTATGCAAGTACTGTGATCATCTTGGTCACAAGATGGAGGAGTGCCGGCGTAAGCTAGGCGCCTGTTTACGATGTGGAAGTAGGGACCACCGTATCCCTGACTGCCCTATTTTATCCGAGCAGTAAGTTATTTCAGCTAAACCACAAGGCATCAAGAAGCAACAAGACAAGCTCCAAGCTTTACAAGAAGGTGAGGTGGGAAACACTAAGGATGGTGGACTTGTCAAAGGTACTCTTATTATAGTCGACAAGCCAACATTTGTTCTTTTTGATACTGGTGCCACTCATTCATTTATTTCTCAGAGATTTACTAAGTCTTTAGCTGTGAAGCCTGTTTTGATGAATTCTCTGTTAGAAATCTCAACCCCTATTGGCTCTAGATCAGCAATTCAGTATTTCTATCCTTCTAGTAAGGTCATGATCAATGAGATCCCAACTGCGTATTGAATTATCCTGTTACCATCAAGAGCAAAAATGTTATAAATAAATTACTGAAAAATTTTAGTGCAACATTAGATCAACACTAACACATCCAAGAAGCAACATTTTTTTGAAGTAATGTTAACCATGATCAATGGTCTTGACCAATAACACAAGCCCACCAGACAATGTTCACAACATTGTGTGTGTGTGTGTGCGTGAGTGCGCGCGCCTGTGAGGGAGAGCTATGAGTATGTGCATGTGTGTGTGTGTGTGTGAGAGAGAGAGAGAGAGAGAGAGTGAGAGAGAGAGAGAGAGAGAGAGAGAGAGAGAGAGAGAGAGAGAGAGAGACTGTTCTATGCTCAATGGCCTTGGGGGGGATTCATCGTGCTGCTTCGTACATGCTGTTGGGGCCATCATGCTACTGTTACATATCACCACCCTTCTATGTTCTGCATGCAGACCTTTGGCAAGCTCTGAGAACTAGCATATGGGAAACCATGGTGCTTGCAGGCCACTATCCTGTCATCCATCAGAACAATTCAGAGTCACACTAACCAGAGCGTGTGATGTGTCCTCATCAGAAATCCTCCGCCCGCATGCTCAGTTCCTGCATGGGAGCGCCTGCTCGGGGCACTTGAAGGGGCGCTTAATTGATTAAGGAGGCTTCTAGTTCGAGCTCCTGTGCGGATCTCTAAAGCTTTCATCTGAACACAAGGGTCAGGGTCTCCCCCACGGGGATCGGCTCGAAAGGAGACTGCCAGTGGCTGCCAATCGGGAACCCGCAACCATAGTTACAAATATTAGCGACGATTTTTAAGTATTCGCGACGGATTTTACCCGTCGTCATTACTCTGCTTCGTTGTAGTGATTAGCACGTACCTCTGTTTTCCTTCCCCACTCCCATCCGACGCTTGTCTCCCACATGACCCAGAGCTCCACGGAGCAGAGTTGTTCCCTGTGGAACGTAACATTCCTGATTCGTGCGAGCTCTGCGTCTTTGGGCAGGTTTGCTCGACGGCGTTTTGCAAAGGCTGTGATAGGAATCGGGGTCTTGAATGCTACAGAATGCCGAAGAACTGCGAAATGGCGAAAGGAGACGGCAGAGTGTGGTAGACATGGCAACCTGAAACCTGTGAAGGTGTCAGTTGAGTTGGTTTACCTGCAGAGAAATCCTGAAGGCTTTGTCCGCCCCATTCAAGCGTTCCTTCGACATTGTGACAAAAACCTACATGGGTGTGGCAGGGCATTGCGAGCCAAAAAAACAACACCGCGGTGACCGTCTATGCAGGAGCGACAAAGAGCTTTCGGGTGATATCTTCCCTTTCTGTTCTCTCTTCTTTGTCAATACTGCACACCGCTCGTCGCGTAGATCGCGAGGATACCCTTCTTCCTGCGGTTCGTGGAGCGTGGAGACGTGTGCGAGCAAGAAGACGTCGTGGCCCCCGTCGCCCATTCGGCACCGATTCGCGGTCTTCGCCATGCAAAAGGTAGGGGATCGGACTCCTCATCTCGCCAGGAATCCATTGACGCCCTCTGTGTCGCCATACGTCACCATTTGTCTCATCTTCTGTGCAATTCTTCGTTTGGGAGATTTTGGGGTTTATTCTCAGTTTACGTGCCTCTCTCGTTTCTTGGCTCAGACGGCTGCTGAATGAAGCTGGAGAGGTACCGTTGGATTGGTCACGTCGTGGGGATCACGCTGACGTCTCCCATTCCTCGATTCGCATAATGTGGATTCGAGCCGGGTCGTGAGGCGCCGTTTCCCCCTCACGCCGGTTCGCGGTCGATTCGTCGCTTTCGCCATCGTCCAGGTAGGGGGATGGAATCCTTATCACGCTAGGACACCACCGGTACCACTTGCGCCGTGGTCCGACTCCCGTTGCCTCGAGTTTGGTGCATGTTTCTATTTAATTAAATTTTAATTTTTTTAGGCATTAATGTAGCGTTTAATTGTTTAAATCAATTCCATGGGCATTGTATTTCATTTCTAGTGACATGCTTAGGCTTATATGGTCGGTATGGGTTGGTAGGATTATCAGGTTTTGTAATCTATCGCATCCCCCATCGATTTCAATCGACTGGGTGAGGTTTTTGATTCTGGCTCCCGGAGTCATGAAACCCAGGTGATATAACGCGCCTGTCCCGGTGTGTTATAACCCTTTAACACATCCCTTTCAATGCGTTATGTGAATAGTGTCTGAGTTTTCCTGTGAATTTTAGTGTTCAGGTGACTTGAACACACCTCTGGTAGTGCGTTATGGTCCTTTGTATTGAGTTAAAGGTTCGTTGCCTTTAACACCCCTATCCCCGTATATTGTGTATTGTATGATGCGCTTGCAGCGGTGCGTTATATCTCGTGGTTTCCTATGAAGTTAGTCATTCTGGGAGGCATAACGGCTCACGAGAGGCACGTTATGTCCATTATAACGCCCCACTCCTGGCCCGTTATACTCCTTGTGCCATGTGTTGCATGCGTGTTGACTTTAACGCCCTTGTGCCAGCACGTTATAGTCCTATAGCGCCCCTATTGTGGTGCGTTATAGTCTAGGTTATCTGTGGATTTTCTGTGTTCTGTGAAGCATAGCGGTCCTTCTCCGGTCCGTTATGAAATGTAACGGGACAGTGTCAGTCCATTATATACCTGGAGATTTCAAAAGCTTGCATGTGTAATTTCTATGCAACTCATGTTTAATGTACGCCATGTTGAAATGGGAGGCCGGGGGAGACGAGGGGGAGGAGGGTGAGGGCGTCCCAGTTGGCGAGGCGGAAGCAGCCGTGGGATTCGGTGCGGCCGACGTTCTCGGGGGCGGGCGTGCCGTGGATGCCGTAGCCGGTGCGGTCGAGGCCGATCCAGGCGAGGCCGACGGGATTGCGGGGGCCGGGCGGGAGGATGAGTTTTTGTTTGAGGGTGCGGGCTTCGGGCGACTCAGGGAAGAGCGCGGGGTCGAAGGTGTAGTCGGGGTTGGCGATGACGACGGTGACGTGGAGTTCGCCGACGGGGCGTTTCTCGACGAGGCGGGCGATGCTCACGGGGAAATGCGCGACGAGGGCGCCGGCGGCGTCGCGGGCTTCGAGGGTGTGCGCAGAGAGGGAGATGTGGATGACGGCGGCCTTGGGGAGCGGGGCGTCGGGCGCGACGTCGGGGACGGTGACGGGTGTGTCGGGGCGGATCGCGGACCAGTCGAGCGAGGCATTGAGTTTGCGGATGAACGCGGTGGCGGCGTGGGCGCGCTCGGCGACGAGTTGGAGGGCGTCGGGGTAGTCGAGGGCGGTTTGCTGCGATTTGCCGAGCCAAGTGGGGCTGAGGGGCTGGACTTCGGCGAGGTCGTCGGCGGTGAGGACGATCTGGCGGAGGGCGGGGGTGTTTAAGGTCAATGCCTCGCGGGTGGCGGCGTCGAGTTGTCCGGTGACGGGGAGTTTCTGGCTTTGCTGGAAGGCGGCGAGGGCGGCGGCGGTTTGCTGGCCGGCGACGCCGTCGATGGGGCCGCAGGAGATGGCGCGGCGAGCGAGGGCGATCTGCGCCTCGAGAATGGTCGCGACGGGACGGGCGGAGGGGTTGGCGATGTCCGCGGGGAACGTGACGCGGGGCGCGGCGGCGGCGGACAGCGCGACCGCGCAGGCGAGTGCGAGCAGGCGAGGCGGGAGCGGTGGGCGGCGCGGGAACACGGTGGCGTCGCGGGCGGAGGCGCGGGCGACGGTCGGAGTGAAACAGGCGGGCGTGGGACGGGGCAAACTTGCTTTGCGACGGCGGGGCGGGGTAGAGAGGGCGCGATCCGGACGACCCCACTGCTTGAGACGTGCCGGCAACCCATCGCAAGGCATCGAGTTTATGACCCCCATGAAAAACCTGTTCCTTCTTCTGCTTGGACTTTGCCTGTCTCTCGGCTTGGCCGCCGCGTCCCAGCCTGACGCCGTCGTCGCGGCGGACGGCTCCGGCCAATACCGCTCGGTGCAGGCGGCCATCGACGCCGCGCCGATGCGCGCGGGCGACCGGCGCTGGGTGATTCTCGTCAAGCCGGGGACTTATCGGGAGCGCATCTATGTCCAGCGCGAGCGAGGCAACAGTCTCCCACCTAAGATAATCATTAGAATGTGACCCGTCAAAGGTAACACCCTCATCTCGAATGATGTCCAAAAGTAGTGGGTCAATCGGATTCTTGTGTAGGGCCGAGTGGGATGGGTATGACCAAAGAGAGGTAGCCATGTTGATGTCCAGAATGACTCTAAATGCTTGATGCGCCCTAGGACAAGACTTAGTAGAGACAAGTCTAGAACTTGCTCTGATACCAATTGATGTGACACCACTAGGGAGAAATGCAGCACTAGACAAGGGTCCTCAGACCTATCACGCAAACACGTTCAACCAAAGCGCGAGGTCCTCAAAAGTGGCTGAACCACCGTTGCTCACACACGAACCCGGGTGACTCGGTGATGCCGAGTGGAGGTAGTGGATCAAGTCCCTAGCTGGTAAAGTGCCAGTAGGGCAAAGGTGGCCCTCCCAAGGGTACGAAGCCCACACTTCAAGGGCTAGCCGGGTGCCAATTGGGGCACTAGGTCCCTCTCTCTCACAACCCACAGTGACTGCTCAGAAGTGGAACACTCCGGGGTCGGGCGCTCTCTCTCTCGCTCAACGGAGCAATTCTGCGGATATTAGATTAACAAATACTAGTGAATGAGCAAGGTTTAGAGCATACCCAGTTGGTTGGAAGAAACCAACCCCATTCGGAGACGAGGGCGAGTAGGGGAGTGTGGATTCCCCACACACTACGTCAGTGTAGCTTCCCCTGTTCAAATAATGCATGCACTACTCCTCATGCAGGAGGGGGTTCTTGGGGTGGGGGTTAAGGGGTTACAGCCAAACTACCTCCAGGCAGGGAGGGGCCTTCAGCCGGCCAAGCGAGGGGAGGGGAAAAGACTAAATGGAGACTAAACGAACGGACGGCGTCAGTTCTGCCTGCTTCTGGAACCACTAGACCGTTGGATGAAGAGGGCACTACCACAGACACTCCAGAGCTCCAAATGACCTGAGACTAGTGCCAAAACTCTCCCACTTGACCCAGGAAGACGCCTAAATTTTCTTGATTCACTCGAAGAAGGTCTCTGGCTGGTGCTAGATTTGGAACAGAGCCGGACAGTTTGGGTTCTAGCTGCTCACAAGGTGGTGTTGCTGGAAGAAGAAGTCGGCACGGACTGTCACAAACTCGGTTGGAGGCGGGACTGGTATCGATACGACTGCGGATGAGCTTTCTTTCATACGAGACTGACGGAAACTTTCACTGATGTCAGGGATGATTGAACTGGCAAGAATGGTGGGAGTGGTACAGTTCAGGAACTGGGGAACCAACTTGGCGCACTTCAAGGAGAAAATTCAGAACTCTTGATGCCGAGATCCAAACTTCACTCTGCTTCTTGGGGAGCTCCGTTCGCGCTTGCAATTGTAGGTCCAAGGGTCATTGGTCTTGTGGCTACCACCCCCATAGTGGTGTCACATCACCAGCCATGCCGCCGCCACCGCCATCGAGCTGCCATCGCACCACCACTGCTTCACAGTCTCTGATCTGTCCACTATTAGATAGCAACCTGGAGCCCGATTTATCCCGCCCAATCTGCCCACCTAATTGACACCAAATTTTGAGGGTGAGTTCCCCACGTTGTTCCCTCTCCAGAAAAATTCCCACAGCCCTGATCACCCTTTTGTAACCCCGTCCAGTGTTGTTTCCCCGATCTACACAACTCTATCTCTGTGCAGATTGGCAAACTAGCAACCCACCACTTCACGTTTTTCACCCCCTCCCCTTTTCAGAAGGAGCTGAAATTTGGACTGGAATTTCTTTCCATCTAACCGCATCTTCACAAATTTTTCCATGATTTTTAGAGCATGTTTACCCCCTGTAAAATTCATTGATCAGACCAAATCCGGTTCTATCTCTACAGTCTAGATCCGACCCTCTCCTACCATAAAATCAACTTCACCCCTAAAATCACCTCTGATTGGCCTATAAATTTGTGGGCTTGATCAATACTTACTCCACCATCTTCCATAGCCACCCTGCCTTCCAGATCTACGTTTTCCCCTATTCCACCATCATCTTTCGACGACTCAGGTTCTATCCAGTCTGTTCTGGGATAGGGAACTAGCCTATTCAATATTCCACTACGGACAATCCATCACCAATAAAAATTCTTGTAACACCATGGGTTCATAGATCGTCAAAAGATTTCGCAATGGCGCTGGTATCACCTCGATCTGACATCAGATCTGGTCACAGCAAATATTTTCGTAGGGTCGCACAGTTTTGAATCTGCAGAACTGGTTCGGGTCAGCAAACAACAACGGCCACAAGTAGGACTGCCCCGCCTTCCACAAGGCGATCCAACACGTTCCCTTCCAAGGGGTCATTCCTCTAGGAGTCCTCTTTACAACGAGACCATTCCCAGCCAGATCGGCCTTCCGACCAAAGAGTGATCTTCCAGATCGTCTACACGGGCAATCCTGCCAGCACCGACTAGCAATGTGTCAGCACCCACGGAGCTACCCAAAACGCTGCCCGTCAACCCGATCTCGATATTCCCAGGTCCCACGTGTTACATGTTACCTCCCTACATGGAGTGGGTATAATATTTGTATTTATTGATAATTATTTGTACCGGGAGACGGGTCTTGGCCGGGGTTGTCTTCCCCATGCCTGGAGTGTGGAGGTACGTTCTCACTCCTCTCTTTGTCATGATGCTCATTTTGTATATGTTTGAATACTGCTACTAGTGTGTGATAGGACAATCTAGCTCAATCAAATAACATCACCGCTGTAAGAGAGAGAGTGTGATCCGTCCCGTGACTCGACCCGAGCACGTGAGAAGAGCCGACCACCTTTGACTCACTACCAATTTCTCAACCATGCAGATCCACGCGTTTCCCTCGCTTAGGGACGTCCGCGAGCTCGTGTCCCTTGTCGAGGACATATCCTCCCATTTCGGAACTCTGTTGGTGTAGAGTTGGTCGCATCATTATTGGTCGCATTATCAAAATTGGTCGCGTCGTCACCTAGAGTCCCAGGTTCACATCCAATCGGTATCGAGTCGCATCTCGTCCCACATCAAATTGGTATTAGAGGAAGGTTGAGTCTAGGGTAATCATCATAGCACGATCAAAGTGGAGGAAAGTCTTGTCCAAGGTGTTGTACCTCAATCCTTTAGCTGGTATATGAAAAGGCACTGTCGGAATGATAAGTTACGCCTATTTAGAAGGTAGCCTCCTTGCGTGAGTTGGGTCTTTGGATCAGTATCTCCGCCAGATACTGGATACTGGTTTGAGTCTAGGTTCTCCACTTCACATTGGTTAGTACATTCTCGCCTTGTGTCATTGCATGCCCACTCGTAGAGCTACTCAATACTCACCACCACCACCACCTATGGCTGATCCTCAAGTCCATAGTCCCAATGAGCCATCGGTGGTCGACATGTTTCAAACTCTTATGGAAAAAATTGATGGGCTGAGTATGCGAGTGGATAAGTTGGATGGGTTGAGAACACGTGTGGATGGCCTAGGCACACGCTCGGAAGAGAGAATGAAGGCCTTAGAGGATCGGGCCGAAGAGTCAGACTAGTCTTTTTAGGGTTTGGTAGGGAGAGTCGATGTCCTAGAGAGAGCCCCAGTTGGAGCACACCCCGCACTGATGATTGGTCAATGGGAGCCAGTTCAGCAACCTGCTGCAAGGGCTCAAGGGGTAGATGATAGGAGGCGTCGAATCTCCAAGGTGAATGACTATGAGTTCGATAATGAGAATGGGAGTTATAGTCGTGACCGTCGTGTTCAATGGTGGAATCGTGATTATGATGAGGACGAACGGATCCTTAGGACCGTTCACGCGGACCCTCCCAGTTTTGACGGGTCTTTGGACCCGAAGGTCTATCTAGATTGGGAGGTCGGGATGGATCGGTACTTCGAGTGGTTCGATATGACAAACCACCGAAGAGTCTGATTCGCGACCATGAAGCTAATAGGATAGGCGCAGACTTATTGGAAGAGGGTAGAGAGCCTGTTGTTTCAGTGTTTAGAGCCCCAGGTTGATACATGGGGTGAGATAAAGGCCAAACTCTGGCAAAAGTACCTTCCTGCCACATACCGTCAGTGACTCATCGATTGGTGGCAGAGTCTCAGCCAGGGAGATCGGTCCGTCTCTGAGTACATTGATGAATTTGATGAGTATTTTCTGCGATGTGGCGTCTCGAAGGAGAGCTCTATGCCCGTTTCCCGCTTCCGACATGATTTGTGGCCACACCTTCAGTATGAGCTTTTCCGCCACAATGTGACCATGCTGGAAGCCGCATATCAGGTTGCTCTCGAGTTAGAGTAGTTTGAGATAGAGTTTGAGCCTACCCAACGATTGGGACCCTTTCCTCATCGTGGGGTTGAGCCTCATAGCTCGTCGGGCCAATATCAGAGGGCTCCCATGGCTCGACCTCCGGAGTCCGCCCGTCAGGAGCCACCTACCCCTAGGCCTTGCCCTACCCTACCGAGGGATATTCCACCTCAACCCCAACCATCTGCACCCATTGCCCGACCCCCGACACCCGCACCTTCTACTCGTCCCCTATTGCCTACACCCCCAGCACCCACACCCTCTGATCGTCCACTGTTGCTAGCACCCCCTATCCGTCGGGAGGATAAGGGCAAGGGGCCACTTATTGGGGAGACTAGTGGGTCACGATAGTAGTGTTATCGCTGCCATGGATTTGGCCACTTTGCAGGTCAATGCCCCACCCGTACTTCACTAGTCATGGGTGACACGCGAGTCGGAGAAGCCTTAGGGCTTGTGTCTGTCAGCGATGAGGCAGAGCAGGAATTAGCTGATGGGTTCTTTCGTGAGGAGGAAGATGTCCAGGGAGATCCTCCAGACATCCAGGATGCTCAGTAGCCAGATGATGCCCAGTTTGGGGTGATGAGGGAGGTGACTCTACTCTCTGAGTCATCTCAAGTCCCTCAAATCCCATAGGGAGCTAATGCATGATAGATACCTATAGGATGTTGGATTGTGTCGTGTGTAGGCTAGTTCTACATATGGGTGTCATGGACCACCATTGCATTCACTGTAGCGTAGCCTGGTAGCGCGCTTGCATGGGGTGCAAGAGGTCGTGAGTTCGAATCTCACCAGCCCGACCATTTTCCCCGTTTAGATGTGAGAGGTGAATGGGGTGGGATTAGCCGAGTGTTAACCGCCTTTCTGAAAGAATGAAGCGAGTTTCCGAGAGGCGTTTTTAACGTTTCCTGTGCCCTGCGTGTTGGCAGTCGGGACGAAATGGTTTTTCGACGAAGCCTTTTGTGGCATGTGAGGCGGCGAAATCTCGCGGTGTGCGCGGTGCGGATTCACGTCACGATGAGGCCGGCCGGTGCGCTCGCGCACGGAAGGCGCGGCTTTTTTGTCCGGAGTGAGTGGGATTCGTGTGCCTGCTGGCGGCATGTTTGCGCCGCGAGGAAGCTTTGGGGGATGACAAAGCAAAGTCGATGCCTCGGGGCCCCACGACCAGCAGCAGCGACGCGCACAGGTAAATGGGCGAATTGAGAGAAATGAAGTTTCTCGATGCGCCGCTCGGAAGGACGGAGGGTGTGTATGAAAAAGGCCGTAGGTCGATGCCGGGCCTCCATGGTAGGTCATCACCGGCTAGTCCATTATCAGGGGGTTCCGGCTGATGGAGGCAAAGCGGGGAAGGAATTTCCTAGGGGGCAGGGTGGTAGCAGCAGGGTGGTGACGCAGGGCGGGGCGCGGCAGAGGGATGTGGCAGGGGGAGGAGGTGGTTCGGTGGAAATAATAGGAAGCAGGGGTGAAGGCGCTGACTTGAACGGCGATAGTTGCGCGATCCCGCCACAGGATTTTCGACGAAGTCTGAGCGGGTGGACGGATTGCGCCACCGTGCGAGTGGTGGATCAGGGCAGAGGGATGGAGGCCGGGAGTGGTGCAGGCGTATGGCGGAAAGGATGTCTTTTCTCCGCAGGCAGCGGAGGAGGGAGGCGGGGGTTCGAGTAGGATCTGTTCGATAGGGGAAGGCAGCATGCGGCCGATGGCGTGGTTGGGCGATTTTGGCGGCTAGAAAATCAGGCTGCGAAAGCAGAGGTGGTTTTCCCTGTCGCTCCCGCTCGTGAAAATGGATAAGTATTCAAATTTCGGATACGATATCGGACGGCCAAAAACGAATCGGAGTGGCGGCGGATTTTGAGAAACTTTTGATTTAATCCTCAAAAAACTAAAATCGTATCTCATTCATTTTTAATTGGATAAATTATTGCCGGAAGTTTTTTTTAAAAAACGCTTGAACAGGGGGACGCAATTTCCATTGTCCGCACTCCCTTCGATGCACGGCGCCTTCGGGTGACGAACAGAGAAGGGGGTTCTTTGAGGTTTTTTCGACGATTCGGTTGAAAAGTTTTTCAAAAGTTTTTTGAAATGACAAGTTGCCATGCAGGATGAGATGGATTCCATGATGCAGAATGTAGCAACCCTGGTAAATTGAAGGAATAGAAATCCTAAATAAATTAAAACAAATAAATTAACCAGAGCTCGGACCACATACATAACACTACCTACTAAAATGAGCCTTGCACTTAACAAGAACCCAAACCAAATGGGCCAATATAGCTGGATTGTCCAGTAGGAAGGGAAAGGGCACCCCTTATAAAGATGCCATTTCAGAAAAATGCCCTAATGCAAGGCCGCTATTTCCTTGGGTGGTAAACACTTTTCCGTGAAATAGGGTAAAGGTAAAGGGCGCCCCTTTTTTTTTTTTTTTTTGTAAATTTATAGTCATCAGGTGGCCAAGGGAGAGTGCACTCCCAATCCATAAGATGGGAATGTTCCCACTCCACCTAGGACCAACAAGATGCTATTTTATATTTGATAAAGTTGGAACTGTACAAACAGGAGGGGCTGAGCAGGCCCATGTACAAGTACTAAATCAGAAATAGACCCCCCCATCTAAAAAGAAAGATGAAAGAACCCCCAGGAGGACCTAACAGCCCGGCCTCAAAGGCATAAAGCAAGAAATCTATACAAAGCTTGTCCGAATATTAGGAATAGCTAAAGCATCCGCAAGCAAATAAGCTTTGGCCCTGGCTGGCAGCTCAATAGCAGAGTGATAAACCATATTTCCCTTCAGATCAATAGCTTGTTTAGCAAGGGAATCAGCAACTTGATTGGCTTCACGAAATGTGTGAGAGAGAGGACAGCCGCAATCCTTCACAGTCCGCACTATATCCGGCCACCACGGTAGCAAATACCAAGGGGGGTCTTTCATCTTGGAAACCATCTCCACCAGTGATAAGGAATCAGAAAATATGGCTGTGATAGATAAGGAATGAGCATGGACAAGTCTTAGGGCATCTAGGAGAGCCCGACCTTCAGCCTGCATGTTAGTGCCATCTCCATAAAAAAAGGAGAAGCCTAAAATAAATCTACCACTAGAGTCCCGCAGACAACCACCTCCTCCAGCCAAACCCGGATTTCCCCTGCAAGCTCCGTCCACATTTAATACAAGACCCATGAGAGGAGGTGTCCAAGTGACAGAATGCAAAACCAATTTTTTAGATGAGATAATGATGCCAAAGGGTCGACAGATATCATGGAAGCTTGTAGAGCATTGTTCTTTAAAAATCACTGACTTCATTGTGTGCTGAATATCAAAGGAAATCCCATCTGCTGTTCTAGACAAATTAGGAACATTACAATCAAACCTGGCTGAACATCTCATTTTCCATATAGCCCATGTGATATGAATCACCACTAGAAAAGCAATGAAATCTTTGACTTTCCTTTCAGTTGTGGGACTTGTACTCTTGTTAATTCTGGACTATTGTATATATTGTTATCACGCTATTAGTTTATTTCGCTTCTGCACTTAATTATTAATTACTGTTTAAATTAACTTACGCATTGTAATCCCAATTCGTTATACCACTCCTCGACAAACTCACTAACCCTTCAGGGGCCTCATCTGCCTCTTGGGTGGCGTCCCCAGTTCTTAGTGGCAGTAATTTGATATTATCAGGTTATCGGTACCCTGAACTCTGGGATGTTATAGTTGGTATCAGAGCAGCATTGAGGACGCGTATAAGGAATTAAAATTGCATAGCGTTAGTCCAGAGCAAGTCCACTTGAGTCGTCTACTACTAGTTTAGGGTATTTTCCATAATTATTGATGTGATTTTCATCAGAATATGCTTCTTAGGTTCTGATGGCGCGTCACCGGAAGGCCCGGATTTCTAGGGAGGGAAATGATGCTCCTCCTCCGGTGGTCGTTGTGATGGTTTATGCGCCTGAGCCGAGTCAAGGTTCAGCAGTTCTCGCCCCAGCTGTGGAAGGCTTACCGGATGTTCAGCATGGAACACAGAGTGAAGCTGTGCTGCCTCGTCTGCCGTCTGGAGTAGGGCAGGTGATTTCTCAAGTGCGTGCCCAGGTTGAGTCCACTCAGCCAGGTGTGCAGCATCACCTTACCCCTCAACCGATTGGGCAGTTGTAGCAGGTTTATCTGCCGAGTGTCCCTGGAGTTCCTTCTGTTGTTCCCACTGCCGATGGTGCTTCTTCTTCCAAGCCCAAAGGCAAGAGGTTCCGGAGATACAAGAAATAAGAAGCGTAAGAAGCGGCAAGGCAGACAGCCGTATGCAATTAGCACCTCCTCTCTTGCTCCAGTTGATCGTGGTACACCTCTTTCCATGAACACTAGGAGCAAGTCAAAGGAACGTAAGGAACGGCATGCTCAACAGCCTTCTACCAGTGCTGTCCCATCGTCAATCCCATCTTCTCAGCAGCGTCAGGGATCTGCTATCCGTCAGTCGGGATCGTGTGCGAGGTGCGGTGGTAGCCACCCTGGCAGACCATGTTCTTTGTCGGTGATTTATTTCCGCTGTGATCAGCCAGGCCATGTAGTTCGAGACTGTCCGTTCAGGACAAGACCGGCGCAGTTCTTTTCATCGGCCCAGCCACAGTAGCCTCAGTTTCAACCTGTGCCGCCGCAACCTCAGCAGGACTCACCAGCGCCTCAGCTTCCTCTTGCTGAGCAGTGACGTCCTATCTCTCGTAAGATGTGTTTTCTGTCTTTCGATTAGTTAATTTGTGCCTTAATTATTCTTGTTGCCTACGTTTTATGTGATTTAGTTATGTCCCTTCCCTTTATGTTTCTCTTTTATGCATTTAATTCATGCTCATGTTCATGCATCATGCTTCTTCCTCTTTCTCTTATCTTTTTATCTCGACATTGAGATCTACCACTTGTGCACTCTAGCACACCTCCAATTGTGCAACACTTGCACCCTCCCTATTTACATATCATCACATCATATTTTTCCTACCCTTTTGCATAGGAGTTTAAAACCAAGACCAACAAGATGTGTTCATGACCATGCTTTTCATGTTTACATTTATTAAGGATTTGATGCTACACACTTGATCTCTAATTCTATATCTTTTGTTGGTTGTTTTGTTTATTTCTTAAGGGTAATCAATAAATAAAAAATTTTCTTTATCGGCCAGCTGATTGGAAGAGAATGTGGCATTCACAATCTCCCTACTATCAAAAGGAATTTTTTGTGATCCCTCCTTCCTTTTTATTATTGTTATCCTTTGAGGCCCGTATGTCTCTAGCGATCACATTCCCCGTAGCATCCACGCATGCTCCCCATTCCCTCCTTATTTCCCATTCTTTTTCTTTATTAATTAATCTTTTTTCTTTGTGGATTTTCAATAATCTACAGTTGAGACGGTCAGTGGCCGGCTTGGTGAGAGCGATAGGCACGTGGTCCCATGGTAGGAGCAAGTTCGGAATGATGGCATCCACACCATTATCATAACGCACCATACGTGGGTGAACCCGCAGTGCGGGTGTTGTTGCCATTATCATAACGTCCCATACGTGAAGAGATAGGCTTGAGTGAAACAACTAGATGCCATGTGAGGGTAGTACGTTGGACATACCCTTGGCCTGTGCTAAGCCAAACAACAGGCCAACTTACGTGCCTTGCTCCTCGTGCTTGCTAGAGTGCTGGAGACCTCGAATGCTTGAGCCCGTTGTCTATCGTGTATGCATGCATGCCCCTTGAGCTTCTAAGGGGGGATTTTATAGAGAATTTGAAGGGTTGAGGGGGGTTTGCCTGGATTGGAATGGAGGGGGCACCTTAGTCCGAGTAAACCCCTTTCAATCAATAAAAAAATATTTTTTTGTTTATAAGAGGGGGCGCTAGTCTAGTCTGTGTAAACCTCTCGAAAACCCCTTTCAATTGATAGAAAAATATTTTCTTTTTGTTTGTGAGAGGGGGAGGGTGGTTAACACGGACCAGACTGGGGGGTCCAATCTAGTATGTGCAAACCCCTCTAGCCCATAAGGGGAGGTCTTGGCTTTCTACCCGATATAATAAGCTCCAAAGTGAGGAGAAGGTCGAGCTCATCGGGTGTGGGGAGGAATAATAGGAGGTCGCTAGTGTAGCAACCAATGGTGCAAACCGAGGTGATAGACCCGATAAAAATAAGAAAATACATCACATGACTCAAAGTAGATAACTAGACCGTGCTAGATGCGTCCGAGGTGAGGAGACGTGCCATGAGTGTGGCCAAGGGAGGCGATGTCCCCATCACGATGGCTCCCTGCTCCTCCCCCACTCCGCACTACATCTCTCTCTCTCTCTCTTGCTTTCTCTTACTCTCACTTTCTTGGTGGTCGTTCAGGGGAAGGGGCTTCACGACGGCGCTCCCTCCTTCTTCTTCTTCTCTTCTTCTTTTTCTTCTCTTGTGGAGCACAGCTTTCTCTTCTCGGTGCGTCTCTCTTCTCTGTCTGCCCTTCTCTCTTTGTTCGTTCGTCGGAGGAGATGGCCCTTTATACTCCCGGTGGCAGGAGCCTTCGAATGTGAATGGCGGACACGGGAGCACGAAGGCATTAACGGGGATTTGACTTTGGCATCCTTGGTGGCAAGAGGTAGGCAACATGCCTTCATCCCCAGTCGACACCTTAGCTAACCTGTTGCACGCCAAGAATCCGTAGGGGGTGGGTACGAGATCTTGTCTACCGGACGTGCCGGATGGCATGGTCCAGGGCGTGCCATCGAAGGCCATTTGCAGGCGTGCCCCTGGAGCGATTACAAGCATGCTGTTGAAGACGCTCATGGTACGCGTGCCAGGGAGGGCCACCAGTGGTGCACCGAGGAAGGGCAACGAGGCCGTGCCGGGGAAGGGCCACTCCAAGGCGTGCCGCTGAAGGCGCCTAGGGGTGTACCGCTGAAGGCCTGGAGGGGCGTGCCGCTGAAGGCCTTAGGGCGTTCCACTGAAGGCACTCAGAGGGCATGCCAGTGAACAGCCCTAGGAGCATGCCGCTGAAGCGAGGTGTGCCGCTGAGGGCTTGGCCTAGGCATGCCATTGAAGGAGCTTTAGTGTGTGCTGTTGAGGGCGGCAAGAGTGTGCCGTTGAGGTAGACTTGGGCCCGTTTCGAGCCCAATCAACGGTCCACTTAGTTTTCTTCTGGGTCCACAAGTTGCGGGCTTCCTGGGGGTTGGTTTCTCTTCGCTGACGTGACTCCGGGGGCGGCTTCATGACAGTGTATTGTTTGTTCGGAGAGTGCGGATGGCCCGCTCTTTCCGCGATTTCTTCGGTTGAAGTTGTTTGTCGATGCTGGACTGGTTGGGACACGCGGACGTGCAATTTTACACGTCCACATCTCCTAATCCCATTAAGATTACCTCCTAATCCTATCCAGAGTCCCAACCAAACTCAACCCAAAGTCCTAGATAGACTCTTCCAGTTCTAGAGCCAACTCTAACTCTGATTACATGCGGATCAAGACACCCTAACAAATCTCCACCTTGACTTGAATCCACAAGCCATACTCAAAATAGATAAAGGGACCCATGAAGCTCGAGCTCAATCCAATCTCGGGTGTGTGGACGACCCGAGCCAAAGAGAGGTAGTGGTGATGCCTCCATCACATGCCCTTGGGATAATAAAAATGTACAAGCTGGATAACAAAAGGGGGGGGAAGTGATACAATCACAGCCTAGCCTCGCTCCCCTCCAGCTCCGCCAAGCGGGACTCTGTAGCAGCCCGCTCCGCCTTCAAGGTCGACGCAAGCTGCATTCTCACCTCGGCCCCCATCTCGGTAGTCCGCCATTCGACCCTAGCAAGCTCCGCCTCTCGTCGCTGCTCCTCTAGGGCCTCGACTCTACTCTCTGCCTCCCTCAGCCGTGTGGCGCAATCCCGAGCAAGCAGCACGGCCGTGTCAGCACACCTCTCCTGCTCGATAGCCGCCAATGCAAGCCGAGCCCGCTGCTCCTCCTGCTCTCGGATAGCCGCTAGCCGCCGAGCCCTCCTCTCCTGTGCCTCTAGAAGCCGCAGGTACTCCGCCCAGATGCCAGCCAGGCCAGACATCCACAGCTTGCACAGGAACCTGAGGCCATGATAGCCATGGGTACACTCCCTCAACCGCTGATGGAGCTCCCCCAGGGAAGGCAGGGGATCACGTCTTACGTAGCCTCGGGCTCACTGGAGCAAGGCCGCACCCACGCTGGCGAAACAGATGTAGGCCACTCGATCCCCAGCTCCAGGGAGGAATGGCCCACCTCCGCCAGCACGACGGAAGGACCTGTGCAACCCCACCAAATACAAAGAGGGTCAGCAACACTTAGGACTTCCCTATGACAAGACTAGGTGAAAAATCTGAGAAATGTCCTGGCTCTCACCTACTATGGCCCCCGCCGTGCCTGTAACACCCCCGCTCGGGGTCGGTGAGGGTAGTCTCTCCTCCACCTCAGTAGCATCTCCTGTTGGAGTCAGAGAGGGCAGAGGCTCCTCTGACAACCGGGTGTCCCCAGTAATCATCGGAGAGGTAGAAGGCTCTCCTAGATCCACCTTGATGGGAGTCGATGCGTGCTTGTGGACGCACTGATGGGGACTCTTCGTTCTTTTCGTTTGTTTATTCATCTTTTCATTCATTTATTCATTTTATTGATGCGAGGGCGTGCCAGTCACCTAGGTGATGATTTATGCAGGCTTAAAGAAGCCCGTGGTGCACTCGTTCTGACTAATCAGACGATTGTGTGTATCGTGTCGGGACTGAGAACCCGTCGTACCATAAAGGCTACGACGTTAATTACATCCCCTCAGAGAGGGGAAAACCCTTGATTGATTGCCAGGAAAAGGGGCCCAATGGCCTGAAATTCATATTAATGAAAATGAGAGTCTGGAAGAGGCGAAGCAGGCTCCGCAGGTCACCCGCGACAAAGGGAAGAAGAAGATGAAATCGGAGCGCTGGTTTCCTCCGCCACCCCCAGGCTATGTGGCTCCCCTACACGTGCCATTCGTCGCAGAGGAAGGAATGCTTAAGGCACTCCCCCTCGCTATCTGCCCTACATTGGGGGCACCCCACCTCGAAGATTTGCTAGAAGATGTCAAAGTACCGTCGGGAATTACTAAACTGATAGCGGAGCTTGATTGCCAAGTGGCCGAACAGTTAAGAACCTTTGAAGTTCCAAACACCGAAGGGCCACCTACTATTTTCTATGTGGCTGATGAACAGCCTGTCAGAGGAGACGATGATTGCCAATTCCCTGACGACCTTCATGACCCGCACGTCCCGATCTCGGGACTCCCTTATATGGCTGGGCGTGTGGCCGAAGTGGTTAGAAAGTAGAGGATCCCCCTCTACCAGCCCTCCAGTCAGAAAGAAATGTTCGAACAGATATGGAACCCGTTGAACCTGGACCAGAGGCTCCTGCAAATCACTGGGCACCCGGGTTTGGGTTTCTCATTAGAAGATTACTACGAGGTCGACACAATATCAGTCTCGACTCTACTCGACAGGGACTCTGCTGTGGCCGCCGCCTTACAGGAAGACCGCCGCAAGAAGCAACCCGTACTGTCACCTAAGGAAGCGCAAAATGAAGAAATCTTCCTCTGGGACCCCCTTTGCTGAGGACGTGCAAGAAGGACCTCCCCCTCCTCCGAAGGATCGGCTTCGAGGGGTCATGTCACTAGGGCCCCCTCACCTCCGCCCGTCGGCCAGGCAAGAAGCAGCGGCGCAGGCCAGATTCCAGGCTCGCCCCGATATGATCCCATTTTGTCCACCTTATATCATCGGTAGCAACGGGAGATCGAGATGCTGAAGTTACAACTGGTCGAACTAGCTGCACTGGTGGCAGACTTGACCCAGGGTTTCCTCTACCCATGGGGTGAAGACGCGGCTTGGTCCCGAACCACCAGTCCCGATACCTCCGTCCAGTCAGCAAGAAGGGCAAGGAATAGGGCAAGCCCTACAGTCAGACGGCCAGCTGGACAAGGTCTTACACTACAAGAAAAGCTACGGAAGCCCTACTCCTTCCCAAAAGAGAACACCCGAGGCATCTTTGATTGGGCCTGTCACTACGGAAAGGTTTCTCTCCTGAAGTCCAAGAGGCCTCAAGATGTTCAGAGAAGCAGTGACCCGCTGTTCTGTCCTTATCACCGGATATTCGGTCATCCTATTGAAGATTGTTACGTCTTCAAAGACATAGCTCAAGACCTGATTGACAGGGATGAACTAAGGATGGGAGATTACACAATAATGAATGCCCAATCTTCTTTGTATGCACTGATGTTTAAACAAGATGCATTGATCTTAGAGTGAATGCTATAGTAGCTGCACAGACTTGACTTCAGGCAACTATAAAAGGTGCACCAACCTGATAGTCCAAGTCTTATACTCATGCACTGACCTTCTAGACTAGAGTGGAGATGTGCATAGACTTGTCAGATCTAGAATGAAGACATGCACCAACCTCAGACTAGAATGTGAATGTGCACCGACCTGATAGTGCTATGTGCAAATGTGCACAGACCTTATGCCTACCGCTAACACATGTGCACTGTCCTTACATGCTATCGCTAACACATGTGCACCGACTTGACCTTGCTAAATGCAAATGTGCACAGACCTTATACCTATCGCTAACACATGTGTATCGACCTTACATGCTATCGCTAACACATGTGCATCGACCAAACCTTGCTAAATGCAAATGTGCATAGGCCTTATGCCTATTGCTAACACATGTGTATCGACCTTACATGCTATCGCTAACACATGTGCATCGACCTGACCTTGCTAAATGCAAATGTGCACAGACCTTAAGCATGCATAGACCTGTATGTGCGTAGACTTCTATGCATACGTAGACCTTGATTTCCAAATATGCACAGACCTGAATGTGTGCACAGACCTGGATGCTGCATGTGCATGAACCTTAGATATGCACAAACTGATATGTGCGTAGACCTTCGAAGGCATGAAGAGAAATGTACATTGACCTAACAGTGCACACGGTAGAAGGTGCATCGACCTTACTTTAGACAAATGCAAAATATGCATCGACCTATCTTTAGGCAAGTGAACGATGTGCACCAACCTTGAATACATAGTGGGTGAATATGCACTGACCTTCATATGCGACATGTATTAACATGCATCGACCTTCATATGCAACATGTATGAACATGCACCAACCTTCATATGCAACATGTATGAACATGCAGAAGAGCATATGGACACGAAGGAGAGCATATGGACACACAGGAGAGCATATTGACATGCAGGAGAGCATATGGACTCACAGGAGATCATATGGGAATGCATCGACCTACATATGCAACATGCATCGACTTTCTAGCTTCAAACTGAAAGGTGCATCTACCTTACTTAATAAGGAAAGGCATATGCACTGACATGTATGCTTCAGACTGAGATGTGCATTGACTTTACCTGGTAAGGAGAAGGAATATGCACTGACCTTGTAATGACCCAGAGCTCCGGGTACCGATAACCCGATATAACATCGGATTACCACTACCAGGAACTGGGGAAGTCACCCAAGAGGCTGATGAGGCCCCTGAAGGGTTGGAGGAGTTTGTCGAGTCCCCATGGAGAAGTACTTGGTCTGATAAAACCTTTCTTCAATAACTCCATTAGCTGCTCCTTCAATTCCTTCAGTTTTGCGGGGGACATTCTGTAGGGTGCTTTGGAGATAGGTCCAGCACCAGGAACAAGGTCTATAGTAAATGAGACCTCTCTCTCCGGTGGTAAACCGAGTAAATCTTCTGAAAAAACATCGAAAAATTCCCGAGCTACTTGGATGTCTTCTAATCTGGCCACCTTAGCTTCCGTGGCAGTCACAAATGCTAGGAATGCCATGCATCCTTTATTGATAAGTTTACTGGCTCGGAGAGCCGAGATAACTGGTGATCTCTTCCGAGGACTAATGTAAGTCAGCTCTGGGTAGTCTACAAATGTTATTTTACCATTCCGGCAGTCTACAGTTGCTCGATGGGTGGACAGCCAATCGGCACCTAAAATGACATCGTATTCCTTCATATCTAGGCATACCAGGTTGGCAGGTAGATTGTGGCCTTTAACCATGACCTTACAATTTGGGTAATGGTGTGTGATATCGGGCTCATTTCCTAAAGGAGTAGAAATTACTAAGTCCATCCATTTAGGTTCCATAGAGAATGAAGCAGCAAATTTCTTTGAAATAAAAGAATGGGTTGCGCCAGTATCAAATAGAACTTGAGAAGACTTGGAACAGATAGTTAGAATACCTTCTACCAGTCCGCCTTCAATTGGTTTTGTCTCCTGCAGAGCTTGGAGATGTCCTTGCTTCTTAGCTAGGCACTTTTCTTTTTTAGTTGTCGGCTTAGTCTGCTCATTCAGCAGAGGGCAATCAAGAATTCTATGTTCCCGACTCCCGCATCGGAGGCACGCTCCCAGCTTCCTCCAGCATTCATTGGCCTTATGTCCAGGCTTGTCACAATGTTTGCAATTCTCCTTGGGTGGTGCAGTGATGGAGAAGGGCTTGTTATTTTGCTTGGGTTTCTTCTCCTTGGAGGACTCTCCTCTATTATGGGGTCACTTCTTGTTAAAAGAAGGCTTGAAGTTGTTGGAGCTTGTGATGGTCTCCTTCTTATCCTTCCCATGGATTTTGTCTGACAATTCCGTGGCATCTTCTAGTAGTTGAGCACGACGAACTATCTCCAGATATACTTGGATATCCATTGGTGCTAGCTGGGTGATGTACTGGGGCTAAAGCCCATTCAAGAAATGCCTTGCTTTCATCTTCTCCGTACACACCAGGTGAGGTCCGTACCTTGACAGCCTTGAAAATTAGGCCTCATAATCTGCCACAGTTAAAGTCCTCTGCTTCAGGGCAGCAAACTCCGCTACCTTCTTCTCTTGGACGCAGTCAAAAAAATATTTATTATTGAAATGATCGAGGCGGCTTTGGTCCAAATAAAGGTTCCTTTCTTGAGACAATCAGTTATTGGGCCGGTGATAGTGCTAAACCCCCGCCTTCCGGAGTCGCAGACCTGATTGCCCTGAAATGTAGGCTGCGACCCCCACTTGCTGCTCTGTCCACGCCCAAAACTGCCACTGCACACCCCCTGCCGTCACAGCCGCCTCTTAGCCCTACCAGTCAGCAACCCACCAGAGAAAACCCCGCCCCATTTGCTGTCCGGAGGATCACGTACCGGCCCCATTACTGCTCCCCTGTCACAGCAAACAGCAAGTAGGCAGCGCACCTAGTCGAGCTTCACTAAAGGTACGGTAGTGGCTCGCGACGACGGCTTAGACTCTGCTTCCTGGAGCATCGTTCGGGCTACGTGGGCCATCCTCACCATCACACTTCAGGGGCATTGGACGCCACGGAGGTCACCTACTAGCGCCACCTTCCCCAACATTGAGTGCAGCCCATCAGCCCGTGCATCGACAGCCCCGTCTCTTGCTTGTAGCCTGTTATCTCCCTGCGAGGAGTGGGCATCTATTTGTGAGTTGTAATGTATTCTTTCATCGTGTATCGGGGTTGTTGGTCTTAGCCGGGGTTTCTTCGCCATGCCTAGGCGTGGAGGTACGTGCGACGCTCCTCTCTTTTGGCATTATGCTTTACTAGTATGCGATTGAGTATGCCGCGTGTGAGTGTTGGATTCTAGCTAGCTTACAAAGCCGTGGATTGTGAGACGAGCATACCCATCCCCTTGGCCCCAGTCAAGCCCCGAGCTCGGACTTGATACCGTAGTCGTCCGGGGGCTCCTTAGCCGCCGTGATCCTCGCGCTTCCCTCCTAGAGACGGCCGTGGACTTGGAGTTCTTGTTTGAGTGACGCCTCCGCTCGGAGGAACGGTACGGAGGTCAGCCGCCCGGCTTGCCTTGTCACGTGCGAGTGCTGGCCGCACTTGGTCGTCATCATAGGTTTAGCTCATTGTCGGTCTTGTCCCACATCAGTTGTGGTGATGTGGCTAGTGGGGATAGGATGAGGTGGAGCTGACGTGGCAAGGGGTAAGAGAGAGCGGGTGGTGCACCCTAGAGAGAGAGAGAGGAGAGAGAGAATGGTGAGGACACCAGGGCTTGAGATCAGCGCGACGCAGCAGAGAGACGATACCAGACGCGCAGCACTACTCGAGGCAGACACGCTTCACTGTGGATTGGAGACGACCTGGAGAGCCGTGATTGAGATTGAGCTGTCGTCCTTCTTGTTCTCTCTTTCATATTACACTTTTGTAGGCCGAGCTATGGCCGAATGGATTGTAATAGGGCTTTAGTTCAGCTTTAGGCTATGTTAGGTCTAGTGGCTCCGATGGAACGTCGAGTCAGCAGCTATTCCACATTCTACCCTTGACTTAGGCCTCACGCCTCTGCCAAATTTTTTGGCTTCGACATAACGTCAAGTCAGAACCTATCCTACACTATACCCTTAGCTTGGGTCTCACACCTTTGCCAAGCTCGTTGGCTTCGACATGATGTCGAGTCAACACTTATCTCATATTCTTCCCTTGGCTCAGGTCTCATGCCTATGTCGAGTTTGTTAATTTTGACATGACGTCGAGTCAACATCTATCCCACATTCTGTCCTTAGCTTGGGCCTTACACCTCTGCCAAGTTTATTGACCTTGACATGATGTCAGGTCAACACATATCCTATATTCTTTTCTTGGCTTAGACCTCATGTCTTTGCCAAGTTCGTTGGCTTCGACATCCTGTCAGGTTAACACATATCCTATATTCTTTCCTTGGCTTAGACCTCATATCTTTGTCAAGTTCGTTGGCTTCGACATCCCGTCAGGTCGACATATATCCTATATTCGTCCCTTGGCTCAGGCCCCACGTCTTAGCCAAGTTGGCTAACTTTAACTCTCTGTCAAGTCAACAACCATATTTCACCCTGGCCCAGACCCTACGTCTCTCCCAGTTCAGTTGGTTTCAGCATTGTGTCGAGACGTCAATGACGTTTATCTCTGCCCTTGTTCTGGACATACCGTCTGAGTAAGGTTTGTTGACTCCGATATCCCGTCGGGTCGACATCAATATTTCACCTCTGGTTCGGACCTCCTGTCTGACCAGTCAATAAAAAGACTCTCTCACCTTTGGCTTTGACCTCTCGTCTGACCAAAGAACAAAAGACCCCTTGACTTTTGGTCTGGACCTTCCGTTCGACCATACAACAAAAAGATCCTTTTACCTCTGGCTCGGACCTTTCGTCCAGCTAGTTAACAAAAAGACCCCTTTTTATCTATGTCTCGAACCTTTTGTCCAGCTAGTTAACAAAAAGACCATTTTCCCTCTGGCTCAGACCTTTCATCTAGCTAGTTAACAAAAAGACCATTTTACCTCTGGCTCAGACCTTTTGTCCAGCTGGTTAACAAAAAGACCCTTTTACCTTTGGTTCGGACCTCCCATCCGGCCAGTCAACCAAAAAAACCCCCTTTTCCTCTGGTTTAGACCTCCCATCCGACCAGTTAACAAAAAGGTCCTTTTTACCTGTGGCTCTACCCTTCCATCTAGATTGGTGAACGAAAAGACTACTTCTATCGCCAGCATCATGACCTTTCGTCTAGGTTGGCACGCAAACAAAATATCATTGTTCGGTGTCATGGCTTCCCATATGAGCTGATAAATATTCTGCCTTGGCATCATGGCCTTCCGTCTAAGCCAAGTTGTACGGCGTCATGACTTCGTGTCTAAGCTGTTAAATATTCTGATCCGGCGTCATGGCTTTCGGCCTAAGCCTGTAAATATTCTACCTTGACGTCATGGCCTTTCGCCTAAGCCAAGTTGTACGGCGTCATGACTTCGTGTCTAAGCTGTTAAATATCCTTGTCCGGCGTCATGACTTCCTGCCTAAGCCGATAAATATTCTACCTTGGTGTCATGACCTTCTGCCTAAGCCAAGTTATATGACGTCATGACTTCATGTCTAAGCCATTAAATATTCTTGTCTGGCGTCATGGCTTCCCACCTAAGCCAGCAAATATTCTGCCTTGGGGTCATGGCCTTCCGCCTAAGCCAAGTTGTATAGCGTCATGACTTCATATCTAAGCCCTTAAATATTCTTATCCGGCGTCATGACTTTTCGCCTAAACTGGTAAATATTCTGCCTTGGCGTCATGGTCTTCTGCCTAAGTCAAGTTGTACTTCGTCATGACTTCGTATCTACGTCGTTAAATATCCTTGTCCGGCGTCATGGCTTCTCTCCTAAGTCGGTAAATATTCTGTCTTGGCATCATGGCCTTCTGCCTAAGCCAAGCTATACGGTATCATGACTTCGTGTCTAAGCCATTAAATATTCTTGTCTGACATCATGACTTTCTGCCAAAGCCAGTAAATATTCTGCCTTGGCGTCATGGCCTTTCGCCTAAGCCAAGTTGTACGGTGTCATAACTTGATGTCTAAGTCGTTAAATATCCTTGTCCGACATCATGGCTTTTCGCCTACGTCAAGTTATACGGTGCCATGACTTTACGTCTAAGATGTTAAATATTTTATCTTGACGTCATGACCTTTCGCCTAAGCCAAGTTGTACTGTGCCATGACTTTATGTCTAAGCTATTAAATACTATTGTCTGGCCTCATGGCCTTCCGCCTAAGCCGGTAAATATTCTGCCTTGACGTCATGACCTTCTGCCTAAGCCAAGTTGTACGGCGTTATGACTTCATGTCTAAGTTGTTAAATACTCTTGTTTGTGTCATGGCTTTCCACCTAAGCTGGTAAATATTCTGTCTTGGCGTCATGACCTTCCGCCTAAGCCAAGTTATGCGACGTCATGACTTCATGTCTAAAGTCATTAGATATTATCCCTTGGCGTCACGACCTTACGTCTAAGCCAAGTCATTCGGCGAGATGACCTTCGGTCTAAGCCAACAAACTTCTCACCATTGGCCCAGGATTGCTACTCGAACCAATGAACGAAAAGCCCCCTTTGATTTCACACCGACCCTTGATCCCTCTAGGGATTAACCATAACATATGACACCTTCTCTCCACCGCCATGGCATCGATCTCCTGACGCTGAAATCACCGACCCGTGGGCATGCCTGTTAAGCCCTAAAAAAAGAAAGAAAAGAAAAGAAAAGAAAAAGAAAGAAAAAAAGAAGGGAAGAGAAGAAGGAAAAAAAGAAAAGAAAGAAAAGAAAGAAAAAGAAAAGAAAAGAATAATAATAATCATGGCGTGATTTATGTGCTTATTTGCCTCACGTGCATGTCTGCATGAAATATAGTATTAATATACTTCCTTCAAATTTCCAAAGCCCTGTACTCCCTTGCTAAATAATGCTGTCCTGATTTAGGATATGTGTGCGTCACGACACACACTAAGGAATGAAGAGTCAATTCTTGGCGACTGCATACGGTTAGAAAAAGAGTCGTAGCCATGATGCTAGCATAATTCACAGGATGCACCCTAGATAAAACTCCCACACTTCGTACATGATATGAGCAATGGTCCTTAGCCATAGGGACGTCATAAATTCTCCTTAACACTTCATGGATGCTTGAATCCCTATACCCACGTAAAGGGTGACCGTGAGGAAAAAGTTTTCTACCCCCTTCATAAAAAAAAGAAAAAAAATGACGATAATGATGAGTGGGATGTGAATCCAAGTAGTCGGGAATCCCCATTGAGACACATGAGGAAACTCAAGCGAAAATAGTGCAACAAACTCCACAATTAAAAATAAGGACGAATCCTAGTAGCCGCGAATCCCCATTGAGACATTTGACGAAACTCGCATCGAACGGTGAAATCCATCATAAAACCCTAATATAGGATGGACCCTAGTAACCAGGAATCCCTATTGAGACATATGAGGAGACTCACGTCAAACGGTGAAATCTATCATAATATCATAATAAAGGATGAATCCTAGCAATCGAGAATCCCCATTGAGACACATGAGAAAACTCGCGTCGAATGGTGAAGTTTGAAATTAAAAATAAAATGGGGTTGTGTGAGGCTACCAAAAGTCAAGGTGAGGAGAGCTCGTTCTAAAATTTCTGAACATTGAGTGTTGACCGTTGCCGTGTGAGAGAGTGTCGTAATACCCGCCCTCGGGCACTGGTTCTTCCTCGGCTGAGTCAGGCAACCTTCAGACCTTAGGTCTGTCCTCCCCTGTATACTCTTAGCGGCTCCAACCGTGTAGGCTGCCCGTGGGTCACCGTCCACCCCTCCTTCGTCAGGTCACCCCCGAATCTGAGTGACGCGCATGGTCAGTCCGCTAGTGCTCGGGTCCGTGGTTCAAGTTGTGCTTGCTGTCACATAGGTCCTAGGGCGTCCCTTAGGTCGTCCCGTGTCAGAGAGTTATGAAGGAGGATCACGCTGGAGCAGCCGGTGCACACCAGGCGGGGTCGAAAATGAAAATTGAAATAAAGAAGCTTGGCTATTATTGGCCGACGATGTTTGACAACTGCTGCAAGTACGCTAAGTCATGTCAGAGGTGCCAGGAGCATGCCACGATACCCAGGAGGTCACTCATGCCGCTGCATCCTACGGTGCCCAGCTGGCCTTTTGCCCAATGGGGGACAGACATCGTGGGCCCATTGCCCGTCTCGTCCACAGGCTGCAAGTACATCTTGGCAGCGACTAATTATTTCTCCCGCTGGGCCGAAGCAATTGCTCTGAGGGAGGTCACCGGGGAGATCGTCACCAGATTTGCCAATCGTAATATTATATTTTGGTTCGGCACCCCCGAACGAATTATCTCAGACAACGGCAGCCACTTCCGCAACCAAAAGGCCTTCCGGCTGGCAGAAAAATACAAGATTGACTGGAGGATGTCAACTCCCTACAATCCACAGGCCAATGGTCTGGCTGAAGCTTTCAACAAAACTCTTTACACTCTCCTGGCTAAAATTGTTAGCTCCAACAAGAAAGACTGGGAAGAGAGGATGTACGAGGCGCTTTGGGCATATCGAACAGTGTATAAGACCCCGACGGACTGTTCACCTTTCTCCCTAGTGTACGGTTCAGAAGCAATAGTCCCCATTGAGCTGGAGATCCCCTCCTTGTGGGTCGCCATCCAGCACGAGCTAGTCCGTGAGGGATAGACAAATGTCGAGCGAAAACTCGAAGAGCTCTCCAGTCTGGAGGGAAAGTGGCTTCAAGCCCAACAAAACATTAAGGTCTATTAGGCCCGAATAGCGCGTGCCTTTGATAAGCTCATCAAGGAATGCGAATTCAAGAAAGGTGACCTCGTTATGGTCAAGAGAAGAGACGTCATGGCTGCCAACCCCAAGGGTAAGCTGAATGAGAATTGGCTTGGACCCTACGTAGTCTAAAAAGTCTACGAGGGCGGAGCCTATGTGATTGTCAACCACCGCGGCTTCCTCTTCTTCTTTGTTCGAGGGGCGACGGAGCCCTAGGCTCCTCTCCCTCTCTCTCTCATTCCCTCTTCCTCTTACTCTTCTTCTCTTCTTCCTTCTCTTCTTCCCTTCCTCCTTCTCCGTCTCCGACACCGTGGGCGGGAGAGCCGTCGCCGGTCGTGTCGGTGAGCGGAGGGGCACTGGTGTGCATGTGAGTGGAGCGTGAGTGTGCCGGCAAAGCCGAGCGTGAGTGTGCCAACGAAGGCGAGCGTGAGTATGCTGGCGAAGCCCCCTTCGTGGTGTGCCGGTGAAGGCGAGCGCGAGTGTGCCGACGAAGGCCCCTTCGGGGTGTGCCGGTGAACGATGATCTAGCGTGCCAGCGAAGGAGTAGAGGGACACTTGGACCGGAGGACTTCTAGTGTTGCCCTACGGGGCCCACCACTACTTTGTTGGGGCCATCACTCCTTGTGGGCGTGCACCTGTGTTTCCCCTTACGCCTCTGGCCTAGGAGAAACTCTGCCAAAATTTCGTCAGAAATTGACGGAGACTTGGTCATTTCAACAGCGGCCCCCTCATGGATTCCACACTTCATTATCTCGTTCACCACCTCCTTTTCACTCTTCATTCATTTGGTTCTTGGGTTTATGGCACTTAGTGGGCCTCTACCAAGGCCATGTAGCTAGGGGCCTTGTAGGCGTGCCGGGGAATGACACTAGGGAGTGTGCCGACGAAGTCCCTTAACAGGTGTGCCGGGGAACGACACTAGGGAGCGTGCCGGTGAAGTCCCTTAACGGGTGTGTCGGGGAACGACTCTGGCGAGTGTGCTGGTGAAGGACTGCTTGGGCTGCATCGGGGAAGACCCCCTTAGGGCGTGCCGGCGAAGGCCCCCTCAAGGCGTGCCGGGGAAGGGCCGCCAGGGCGTGCCGGTGAAGGCCCTTAACAGGTGTGCCGTCGAAGGGGCGCCTGGGGCGTGCCGGCGAAGGGGCGCCTGGGGCTCGATCTATTTCCCCTTTCCCTTTCTTTCCTTTCTTTTCTTCCCTTTACTTATAGTGGGATGTTCCTCTCCCTTTGTAGCTTGCTTTCTCATTGTCTACAGTTTGTTCTAATCTTTTTCTACTGCGCTTTGCAGATAAATGGTTGCTCCGAGTGGTTCCTCTGCTCCCGTTGCTGGTGCTCCCAGCGCCGGAGCTGTGCCCTCAGCGTCGGTACCCGTGGTCACGTGGTACAATGTGGAAGACTTGGACTGAGACCATGCTGAGATAGCAGCGCTGGCCCATTCTTCGGGCTCAGACACCGAAAGTGTAGACACCTCAAGGCTTGCAAAGGCTGCAAAGGGTTTCACATTTGATCGTGTCACCGGTAGCTATAGGGACAAACAAAATAGTGCCTGATAAAAGGAACGTTAATTGATGTTAACGCCTAACATCCTGAATGTTATTTCTATTTACGTTTTGATTAATATATCCATGACCTGGAATTGTTTTCCGTAAACTGTAAATTGAAATTTTAGAATTTGGGAATCAGCGCCTTCCTGGAAGGACGCTTATTACATAAATATGCAATAATATTAATGAATGAGCAGTTGTCCTAACAGAGGCTATTTTATTTAGCGCCTGCCAGGTAGGACGTTGTTCTCTCTGATTGATTATTTACTGGGTTTTTCCCCCTTATCGTGGGGTAGCGCTTGTCACTCTCATCCCATTCTATGGAGGCAGTCCATGTTTTGTATTATTTTATATTGATCACCTTCAACTCTCCAGGATGATTGAGCTCTCTGTTGGACATTCCGTTCCTTTGGACTAGCAACTTCATCTTAGAGACCTCCGTAAGTCTACGCTATTCTTGGATTCCCTCAAGGCAGCCGAGCTAGTTGTACCCTAAAAACCCTATACACCGTTTTACAGTCATGTCCCTCTGAAGAAACATGACTATCTAGTCCTCATAAAATGTTGTTTCTGGCTTTTATGAGAATATAGTCCCTTTCTGGAATTTGTGTCTAGAATAGTGGATGCCAATCATGAATGGCGCCCTGGTTAATGGATGCTATTTCATAATGTCTTTTAATTTATTTCCAGAATAAGCGCCCATTGCTATGGATGTGAACTCTAATCTACGGCTCTTGCAGTGCACGCCAATTTCCCAAGTTTCTCGAATTATCTCGATTTTGTGTGCCATCTATCTCGAAACTCTGTTCAATGAAATCTACCCTATTGTTCGTACATGCTTGATCCTTAGAATTCTTGGCCATTAAAGTGGAGTTAGTCTAGTCAAATGGCAGGGGCTATGGGTCTCAATGAAATGACATTTAAATGCTAGTGTTATGGGGTCCTGATCTGATCCCACGGGCGAGGCAAAGTCCAAACATGGACTGGTATTATGATGATCGGGTGCTGGCATTCACCAACTCGGTCTACGCCATCTAGGAATGATCATAGTGCCGTGAGAACTCCTAAGTGTGTGACCAAAGTCTAGCTAGTGCTAATCGATGAGGGGCAATCATAGCTTCGTGAGTACCCCTTAAATGTAAGTAGTGCTAGTTACATGAAAGCTCTTGTGATAGTGCCGTCACAAAAAGATTATTGTACTAGTGTCATTAACCGCCCTCGTGGCAATGATCGTCATAAAGAAAAGATTGTAATCATTACCTCGTGAATGCTATGTCATGAGTAGTACTTGATATCTCGTCATGAAAGTTCTTGCTATACTCTCTTGTTATCCTTGTCTCTCTAAATTAACTGAGAAGAAAAGGACAGGTGTGCTGGGAGGATACGTGGAAGACTTGTAAGCGTGTTGACTGCTGAGGACCGATCCTGCGTGCTGTTGCATCGTGCTTCCGCGTGTTACTCCCACGAACTGGTACGACACATGAATCGCATCATAGGACCGCGAACTGGACAAATTGGGACTGAGCGGGGCCGTGGGGCCTCCGGGCCGGAGAGAGGGCGTAGCCCCCAGGGAGTTCGCCCTCCCTGGGATGGGCGGCCATGCCCCGGGGCGAACTGGCCTCGGGGCTGGTCGTAACCCCGAGGGATGGCCCCCGAGGTCTCGTTTCATCTTCTAGGGGTGTCCTTTGAGGGACACCAAACTTCGAGGGACTGGGATGGGCGCATGGGGACCGTTGTTCTTCGAGTCATAGTAGCCGCTCGCAAGGTGTTTGGGTAAATGCCTGACACACCCCGGGTTGCCGAACGGCTTGGGTAGCAGGCCGGGGGGGCCCAAAATAGGCCTTGGGCTGAGGATGAGAGCTCGTGGGAGCTAAGGGGAGGCACTTTAGGCACACGGGCCGTGCCTTGAGCTATGCACCGTGTTGCACGGTGGGTTGGCAAGGTAGCCTCGGGTTGGCCCAAGAGCTAAAGATGAGTGGCTCGTCGCCACATGTCTAAGGGTTGGGGGTGGCCCCGTCTTGTGGGGGGTTGTTGTAGGACCCAATTAGCGTGCTGGCACCATGGGTTGGCCTGTGGTTTGACGTAGGAGGGCTGGGAGATATGTGCCCACGAGGTGTTCGGAACAATGCCGAACACGTGTATGTGAGCCGTACACGCGTACTGCGGGCCTCCAAAGCCTATGGTTGACTTGATTAGGTCTCCCTTTGACCTTGAAGGGTTGAAAGAAGGCATCTCGGGGTTGACTCCTTGCCTTTTCGCTAGGTGCCACGTGGTGTGGCTTAGCGTCGGGGTGCCCCCGGGTTGCCCCGGGTGGCCATGTGGGATACGAGGAAAGCCCGTAGGTGAGTAGTCAGGCTTGGTGCCGGATGGTCACTTATGTAACCGTATGTCATGGCAAGCTGATGAGGGCCCTTGAAGGGACCCGCAGGGTCGTAGACAGGGCTAGGTAGCCCATGCCTTAAAGGTGTTCGGGGAAATTCCTGAACCTTTATTTCTTGGTATTTTGCTGAGAAATCATCTAGGTACAACAAATGCCCCCCACGGGGCGTGCGTCGGAGGCGGAGACGAGGGCGTACGACCCGTGAGCCCCCTATTCCAGGCTGTTGTAGTTGTATTTTGACACTTCATGTGCCTTTGTTTTGCTATATTGCATATGTTGATTTTTCAGTGTTCTGACCATTTTTGTGTGCTCTGTCAATCATGTCCAAAAATTCTCAATGGCAATGGTAAGATTGAGCATCTTGAACTTTGGTTGCTGGTGGATTTTTGGTATGCATTGAATGGAAGTCCTGGTTTTATGGTGACTGCATGCTTGGAAATTTGGTTTTCTTATGAATTCATGCATGCTCTATTGACTATCTTAAGGTTGTCCCTTGGTCCTTTAGCTTCCCATATGCATGCCATTCAATGTTTTATTTGTTGTTTGAAAGACCCCTCATGCATCTCATTTCATTGTTTTTGAATGGGGTTGAATGGTGGTTTATGGGTGTTTTATGTTTTTGGGGTTTCAATTGTGTTTTATAAAGTTTTCTGCACTGTTAGTAAAAGTGTCGACTCATAAACCTACAGAAAGAACAACCTGATATAAGTGTTGACTCTAAGAGTCGACACTTTGTCTGGTTCGTCCGAATCGGGTTTGCCGTTTTGATTGTGAACTCCGTGGATTGAGATCCGAATGACTTGATCTTTTACCACAATACCCTTAGGGTTTCTATACATCTATTGGGTGTTGATTTGAAGGGTTTTAGCATGGGCCAAATGGTCTTTTCCTGCTGGTTTCTCTTGGGTATATGTAACTCACTATTTACTCCAACGGGAATTATCCTTGCGCTAATATCGTTCCATCTCTTGCAGGGAGAGGAGCTGAGGGCGTCGCCACCAGCTGGAGGAGGAAGAAAAAGAAGAGGAGACCGCCAACAACAAGCCTCATCTGTCGATCCGATCCAACTTCGAGTACAGCTGCTGAAGATACTTTCACCTTGGGCGTCTCCTGCGATCGTAGCAAGCTTCCACTCCGCGGACAGATCTTCCGACGCACCCCACTACTCCTTTGAGAGGGTTTTACTGCATATTTGAGGGGGATTTCTTCTTCACTCATTTCTATTCTCCTATTTGAGCGTAGATTAAGATTTGGGTGTTTGTTGTATATCCTCTTATTTCATCAAACTTGGAATATAGTAGTGTGTGGGAGGAGCTGCGACTTCGCATGTGTGGTTTTATTGTGGGGAAAGTTTTCCCGTGGTTGGTTGTGTGTGTGTGTGTGTGGTTGTCAAGTCCGGGGCGTGTTCCCTGACGTTGTGTGTGTGTGTGTTGTGGTGGCAACATTTTGGGGCTTGTCCCCATGTGTGGATATTGCTGCGGAAGTAGCGTGTGTATGGTTGGGGTTCGTCCTCGTTCTGCTACGGTTCGTGCGTGTAGTGAAGCCTTACCGGGTTCGGTGAAGGGTGGACGTAGGGAGCCCGTCGTGGTCCTGAACCACCTAAAAATCTTCATGTTCCGTGTGATTGCCTGTGTGATTGATCATTTCTTCTATCTCCCTTCACAGGTAATGGGATAACCTCCACGCAGGGAGGGGGAACTCGGGGATGGGCACACAATACAGCACTACCCTCACGCAGGAGGGGCGAACACGGGGAAGGGGAGATGGGCCTGATGCCCAATATCTGTCTTGCAGGACAGAACTGAAGCAATCTGAGCGGTATGCTGCACTCCAGGGTCTGAAGAGGACGTCGCTTGTGCCCAGACGAAGCTTGAGAAGTGTAGATGCACTCCTGAAAGTCTAGCATCATTCTGAGGTCGCAGGAGGGCGGGGCAGGCCGTGGAAGGTGACCTGTGCGAATCTGTCCTGCAGGATTGATCTGCGCAGTCGACGTGCAGAGGGTGGTGCGATCTCCACCGGACTCCGAACGATGCAAGACCAGTGCGGTAGGAAGGCTGACAGGCAGATATACTTACCCTCAAAAAATGAGCACCAACGGATCACCGATCTGGGCGTGGTCAGCAGAAGTGCCAAGCCTCAGGTTCCTGGGTGAGCAGCCGGACAGGTTGATGATAGCCATGATGGAATTTCCGGTGCTGAAGTCAGAACAGGATGAAACCACCTGGGTTGGCTTCATGTCGTCGAGGGGCACAACTTTGGTGAAGATGCCTTGGGCCGAAAACCAGCATAGGTAGGCATGCCAAGGCTGACGATTCTGCTGCAGGTTCTGGGCGGACTGGGTCAAACCAGTCTGGTGCGGTCGAGGGAGAACTGATGCCACGGGCTGTGCCGACGTCAGAATGAGGCAAGACCACCTCTGGATCGTCGGTGACTCGACGAGGAAGAACTCTTCTGAAAGGAGTTCGGGCTGATTCGCACTCTAGGAGATGGTGTGGCCGCTACCAAATGGCACTCTGGATCAGGTGCGGATCTAGCGCAGTCGCACGGAAACGGGCAACGCGATCGGTGCTGAGGTCGGAATGGTGCGAAACCACCTCTGGTGCGAAGAGGACTCGGAGATGAACGAACTCACAGAAGGGGTCTTGGGCAGGTTCACACTTTAGACATCAGTGTGGACTCTGCAAGATCGGCCCAATTTTCTACTACAGATTTGTGAGCAGCAGGGCAAGGAAAATCTCCAATGTCGACGATAAGGATGATGCCATGGGTTGCCGGGGTCGCTGGGGACGCACTTGGAGGGGGTGGAACGTGGGTTGCAGAGAGGAGGGGTGGCTGGAGGTGGCTGGGGAAGGCGGCTAGGGTTAGGGTTTGGGATGGGGCGCTGGTTTGGGGAAGGAAAGGAGGGCGGGGGCAGCCAATTTTTTTTTGGTGGAGGGACTGTTTTAGATTTTGGTAATTTTCTTTTTGGATGGTGGAGAGATTCTAGGGGAATTTTATCTCTAGGAGGGATATTAGGGAGGAACAAAGGAATGTGTTGCGCCAGTATCAAACAGAACTTGAGCAGACTTGGAGCAAATAGATAAAGTACCTTCCACCAGTCTACCTTCGGTTAGTTCAGTCTCCTGAAGAGCTTGGAGACGTCCCTACTTCTTTGTCGGGCGCTTCTCATCTTTGGTTACTTTAGTCTATTCAGTTAGCAGAGGGCAATCAGGAATCCTATGCTCCCGACTCCCACAACGGAGACATGCTCCCAGGTTTCTCCAGCACTCCTCGGCCTTATGACCATGCTTGTCACAATAATGGCAATTCTCTTTGGCGAGTATAGTGATGGAGAATGGCTTGTTGTTACCCTTGTGCTTCTTGTCTTTGGAGGACTCACCTCCATTAGAGGGTCTCTTCTTGTTGAAGGAGGGCTTGAAGTTGTTAGTGATGGTCTCCTTCTTGTCTTTACCACGGATTTTATCAGACAACTCCATGGCATCTTCAAGCAGTTGGGCACGACGGACTATTTCTTGATACACTTGGATATCCAGTGGGGACAGTTGTGTGATGAATTGGGGCCGGAGTCCAATCAAGAAATGACGTGCTTTCATCTTCTCTGTACACACCAAGTGTGGCGCGTACCTAGATAGCCTGGAGAACTGGGCCTCATACTCGGCCACAGTCAGGATTCTCTATTTCAGAGCTACGAATTCCATGGCCTTCTTCTCTTGGACGCAGTTGAAAAAGTATTTGTTATTGAAATGGCCAATAAAGTTGGCCCAAGTCACATTATCATCCATTAAGGTGGCTTCCACAGACTCCCACCAGCATCTAGCATCTCGTTCCAGTTGAAACGTATCTAATAACACCTTCTCATCATCCGTGCATTGCATGACATGGAATATTCTTTCGATCTCCTTAAGCCAGTTTTCTGTGTCATTGGGGTTGGAAGAACCCGTAAACTTTGGAGGGTTCAGGTTCCTGAAACTCCTGTGGAGATCTCTTGATCCACGGTGTGCTCCGCCCTACGCCATCTGTTGTAGTGCTTGGGTAAAGTTCTGGACGGTTTGTTACATCTCACGCCATTGTGCACGTTCAGCAGCCATAATCCTACAAGGATTTAAATTCTTAATTAGTTTTTTATACGTTCATACTTATAAGGTTGTAAGTCCTATGAATTAATCCAATGGCTCCACCCAATCTCACAGTTTCTAGGAGTTGACCGATCCTTGGACTTGAGGTTTCTCCTAGGAATTTGAAATCCTAGGCTCTGATACTACAAAAACTGTCACGCCCCGAGCGCAGAAGGAACCTGGAGAGCACGATAAGTTTATATCATTCATGTTAATTAGAGCATTAAGAATTTCGACCATGACAAAGTGTGCAATAAATACGCTTAACGGACCCTAGGGGGTGCGTTATGCATTGCACGGCGGACCACTCGAGGACCGCTATGCTACCGGGGTTTCCTGTAGGTCTGTAGGTTGTGGGACATGACAGACTAGTCCCAGTCCGCCATGGCCAGTATGATGCCCCACTCCTGGTGCGGTATACTATGTGGTTAACTGTGGAATTTTTCTAAGTTTTTAACGTTCGGGTGGCTTTAACGGACCACTCCTCGTGCGTTATAGTCTCATGGCGCACTCGTCCTGGTGCGTTATGGTCTGTGTGTTTTTAAAAGATTCTCTGGAGAGTATAACACGTGGCATGAGGCGCGTTGTACATTGCATGACGCCCCGTCAGTGATGCGTCATGGTCTGCATGCCTGAGTTTTAATTAGTGCACGGGTAAGCATAACGGCCCTGGGGAGGCGCGTTATAGTCACATAACACCCCTAACCCAGTCCATTACACTCTACTACTTCGGTAATGTTAGTAATGCATGTTTATTTCCCGTCTAATGCATGTTACGCTACGTCCATATTATATTCGTGCTATTTTGTGATTATTAGCTCGCTCCTAGTATCCTAATGGAGTGCTTGGACTTTCCATGTGATGGAACCACTAGACGTAGCCCTAGACTTCCCCGATTGTCGACCCACCTGGGAGAGGTGGAGGGGTAGACCCATCAAACGGTTTAAGCTAGTACCGTGGGCCCTCGGTCCGACCGTAGTGCTCTACGGGGAGAGAAATCTAGCTGGAGGCCTGGCCCTAGGCACGGGTCAGTGTGTGCACACTTGGTCAGAGGCGAGAGCTGACACTGATGAGTGTTACTCTGACTAGTTCTCGATTGTTACAGTTTGGTTTATCTTCTCGCTGGGCAAGTGCAGACTCGCGAGTTGCTTGAGACGTAGTGTAAGCCATCAGGGGGCGCTTCTGGTCTCTCTCTTCTGGTGGAGTATCCCGTCCTTCTCCTGTCACTGGAATGGATTGAGTTATTTCTATTGGTAGATTTAGTTTTTACTGCTAGTTCTCGTTGCTAGCTATTACTCTGATTATTTTGTCTATTTAGTTGTTTTAATTTGGGTTGGCATCTCGTAGCCGATCTACTTGTTTAGTTAGACTTTTCTGTTCTAGTCTAGAAGCATGTTGAGATAGTGCATCTACTTGTTTAATTATTTAAATGCATGCTCTAATTATATTTTAATTATCTTAGTTGCATTTTAATTGCCTGCTTGCTTGTTTAGTTCATGGTAGGGATCCGCGTGACCCCTACTGAGTCTGGCTATGACTCACCCTTCCTTCTTGCAGGTGAGCCGTCTCAGCCGTCGACCAGTGGTTCTCGAGCTTTTGGAGACCGCCCTTGTCGGTTTAGGTGACTGGCTGTGGTCTTTTCCTAGACTACGACAGTACCCTAACGACTCAATCTAGAAGCTGCCATTATCCGTGTCTCTGGTTACGTAGCGGCTATCTCTTGACTGTTGGGTTTCCCCTAGCAGTTGGCTGATAAGTTGCTCCGCCCAGAGTGTCGTCATCATCCACCGCTCTTGTTCTTGTTGGTTCTGTTTGTTTGTGCTGCCATGGTGGTGGATGTGTTAGTGTGTCGGTGTCGTGTTTGGTTCCGGTCAACCCGGGATTACCTAGTGGTTGACAGGAAGTCTTGTTGTGTCTCGGTGGCCTTCCCCAATTCGAGACATTGGTTCTGGATGCCTCGAGATACCGTTCTACCTCGGTTTACGTATCCAGGTGTGCTGAGGGTTCTCGATGTCCCCTCAGGTCTCCGTGTGTCATTTTCTCTTGGAGCGTCGATTTCTTTGGCTTAGGATTAGATCGATTGGCGGCTTGTTCCGCTATGTGCGACGATCCTGACTCAGAGCCTTAGGACTCAGGGACCGTTGTAGCTGTAGGTCTAGTTGCCTTGTCCTGAGTCTATTGGCAGTCTCCTGTGCTGCCTTTAGTACTTCAAAGTACGTGTTACAGGGCACTCTTGCCTGTATGTACTTTGGCACTTGTGTTTTGGAGTCCGTGTCTTATGAGCCTTCACTAGTCGTAGCGTTACGGCACGCTTCGACGTGACGGCTTTTACAGTGGGGCACTTTCGGTTCATGATTTTTAAGCTAGTCTCCGTCGGCTCCCGTAGTTACCGTTGCGTCCTACGGGGGGAGAAAACTAGCTGGAGGCCTGGTTTAGGTAAAAGCCAGTGTGTGCACACGTGGTCTGGGGCTTTGGACTGATGCCAACGGGCATTCCCCTGTCTAGTCACTCGTGGTTTGGTTACTGTTATGGTTCTGACAGTGTCTTAGTCTCTGCCCGTCTGTGGGCATTGTAGACGAGACGCTAGTAGGCGCAGCATAAGACGTTAGTGGACGCAGCTGGCTGTTCTTCTAGTGTGGGGCACTCCAGTCACGTGACACGTGACTCTTTGCGGTTCTCTTCACATTTCTCGTACGTCATGACCTTCTGGGTTAGCCCTTGTGTGGCTATACTCGGGGTCATGGTCTGTCGCTTGCACGACATTCCAGTTGTGAATGTGGCAGTGTGCACGACGTCCTTGTCGTGTTGTTCGTCGTTTGTGTCGGTCGTCTGTCTAGCCTTTTCCTAAGTTTCTTTTGTCTATTTTATAGGTTCTTTGTGTCGACAGTTTGGCAACTCCTGACTCTGTCAGCTCCGAGTCGCTCTCTTACCCTTGCTTGGAGTAGTTGGGGTACCGAGGTTAGTCAGTCCACCAAAGCATGATGTGCCTCGAGCCAATCCATGCCCAAGATGACATCAAAGTCCTGAAGCGGTAACGCGTAAAGCCTGGCTGACAAGTTTCGCCCTTCCACCCACACGGGCACCTTCTCGAAGCAGTACGGAACGTGCACAAAATTGCCAGTAGGTAACTCCACCGCCCTGTCACAGGACACCTCGGTCATCGAGTCCTCCACGCTCTGAGCAAAATCCTCTGAAATAAACGAATGAGAAGCATCTGAATCGAACAAAATGTGAGCCGCACAACCCAAAATCGAAAGAGTACCTTCCACCAACTACGATGCCTCAACCTCTGCTCTGGTCATGTGGGTCACTCTACCTCGGGATCTCTGCCTCCCTAGAGTAGCTGACCGAGACAACTGAGGAAACTGCTCCTATCGCTGGTACTACTGCGGCTGTGCTAGCACTTGCTGGGGCTAAAACTACTGCTACTGTTGAAACCCAGACGGCTGACTCAGCCTCTGCGGACTGTCACGTGCCACGTGCCCTGGCTGGTCGCACCTGAAGTAAACCACGGGTGCTGAACACGGCTTGCCTGGATGAGAGCCACCGCACCTAGGACACCCATCCCGAGCACCACTCACCGAGCTCCAACGCTGTAAAGCTACCGACTGCTGAACACTGCCAGATGACTCCTGCTGCGTCTGCCCCTTACGGTCCTGACGCCTCCTGCCAAAACCAGCTTCTTGAGCCTTGAGCTAAAAGAAGAAGACTCCGGCACGGGGGCAACCGACTGCGTCGCTACGGAATCGCCTGCTGAAAGCTAGACAGTACTCTGCGACTGAACCACTGCCGACTTACCAAAACCTGCCTGAACCTGACTAGCACTGCCCTGCCCTCGGATCTTCTGCAAATCTCTCTCCAACGTCGACGCTGCCATCCATGCCGCATCCAAAGTAGTCAAACCTGACGCAAGAAGATGCTGCCTCAGCTTGAGCCTCAGACCACTAACAAACTGATCAGTCTTCACTTCCTCATCCACCATGATGTGAGATGCATAACGACCCAACTCAACAAACCTGGCACAGTACTGCATCACTGACATGTCACCCTAGGTCAACTCCATGAACTCACGTAGCCTCTGCGTCCTGATGAAGGACAGATAGAAGGTACGCTCAAACGCCACGATGAACTCCTGCCATGTGATCTGTCGAAGGGGACGAGACTGGAATGCTACTTTCCACTCTGACATCCACCAAGTACGGGTCGCTCCCTGAAGGCGATGCGTGGCCAACACCACCTGCTCCTCCTTGGCGCACTCCATCACACTGAAGACCCTCTACAAATCACCCAGCCACTCTCTGGTCACCTCTGGATCTGCGGCAGTGGACATCAAGTGCATGGCAATACAAAATACACATACCTGCATGGCTTGATTTGCACGTGCATAAGGGCTGTGATTTGAGGTACCGTCTGCTGCATGGCTTCAACATAAGATGCCATCGACGAGATAAGGGAGATGCAGCCGAAGGTAGCGGAGGCAGTTTACTCTGTGCGCGGTGTACGCAGCAACGTGAGTTGTGGGCGGTTCGCTCATGATGGGAGGTTCGCAGCGTGCATACGGGATTTGCGGAGGGCACTCACAGAGCATGGTTGATAGCGGCGAAGGCGGATCTGCAGGTCGCACGCAGCTGCAAATGTGGCAAGGCGTGGCTGAGGAAGAATCCCACATTTGCATGGGATCGTTCACGAGATAGGCGCGTGGACGCGTGGGGCGATTTCGGCTGGCAAAGTGTTCACGCGTGCGGAGGATTCTTCCACGATCGAGTCGGTGGTCTCTTCTCTATAAAGTGACCCACGAAGGCTGCGAAGGGGGGCTGGTCGATTCTTCGTTTTTAGTTGATATTAGGAGTTGGACTCTCTCTTCTTCCCTCTCCCCACTCCCTTCTCTTTCTCTCCTCCGCGGCCCTCTGTTTTCTCCCCCTCTTCATCTTCTTTCTTCCCCTTCCTCCTCCCAGCTGCACTTCTTCTCTGCAGCTCCCTTCACCCACGCACACCACAGCGTTCGCTGCCCTCCTTTTCTTCTTCTCCTTTTTCTTCCCTGCGTTTCTTCTTCTCTTGCACATCACCCGCCTGCTTCCTGCTGCGGCTGCGTTCCTTCTTTCTCTATCACCCATCCCTCCGCCATGGTCCGACTGTTGCTGCTGGGAGTCTCTTCATCGGCGTCCCCCTGCTGCTGCAGTTGCACCGTCTTCGTCCGCGACACTTCTCCCTCTCATTCCTCTCGCGTCTGTTGTTTATTACTATTATTATTGCTATTTAATCATTCAGTGTGATGATACTGAGGAGGAAATCTACACCTTAACCTCCGCTCACCCTCTTCTTCTCCTTAATTCATCTTCATGAGATTTGTCTTTAGGTTAATTTTCATTTAAGAATCATGTTGTAGTCAGTGTTTCCTCTACAAGATCTGATTTTGCACAACAGTTATTTCTCGATGAATGAATGTTTTTCTTTCTCTGCTTAAAGCTTTCTTTTCGTAAACCCTAGATCCCTTCGTACATTTAGATTTCTATTGTGTTAAGTTATTTCCTAGAAGCTTTACTTAGTTTGATAGCATCTTAATGCCATCCATCCTTAGATCATAAAAAAAAAGATTATAGAGTGCATCAAAAGAGTCAAATCATCTCTGTGGATCGAGACTCCCAAGCAATTGTTCATCATTTTTTTCGAAATTGTATCAGGAATTGAAATCCGCATTGGTCCAGAGCAAGTCCCTTTGAGTCGTCTGTTGCTGGCTTAGGGTGTTTTCTTGTGATTGCTAATGTGTTTTTCGCTGTCGTGTTTTCCTAGATTCAAGATGCCGCCTCGAAGGTGTAGAGCCCCAGTTCCTCAGAACGTGGCTAGTGTTTTACGTGCTCCTACTGTACCGATTCCTGCCCAGGCTGCACCTGTTCCTATTCCACCTGTGGAGTTACCCGGGAGTCGTGGACGGGCACTGAAAGAATTCTTGCTATTCCATCCGCCGACTTTCAAGGGTCAATCGGATCCCGAGGCAGCGACGGAGTGTTGGATGCTATCGAGCGTGTCTTTCAATGCATAGAATGTGTCGAGGATGAACGGGTTATGCTGGCTTCTTATCAACTTCGAGGTACTGTACGCACGTGGTGAACTTCAGAATGGGAAGTTACCTTCCGTTCCCATCCGCTTCAACAGATCACATGGGCTGAGTTTGTTGCTACGTTTGAACGTGTCTATACTCCAGCCTGCCTGAAGTTAGCCAAGATGTATCAATTCCCAGAGCTGACACAGAGCGAGATGTCAGTGCTACAATATCGCGATAAATTCATTGAGTTGGGCCAGTATGCACCTCATATCTTTACCGATGAGACTGTGAGGACTCAATAATTTTTGCGCGGACTGAGAGCAGAATTGAGCCTGCCACTGTTTGCTATATGCGTGACTGAGTTGGATTCTGCATATCAAGCCGCTGTCGCGTTGAAGTTGGAGTTGGCGAGGACTCGAGATTTTGCTCAGACTGGGATGGTTCCGTCGGCCGTGTAGCATCAGCCGCCCCACTAGTCATCTGCTTCAGGAGTTTCTCCTGCCTTCTCTCCTGTCGATAGTGCTTCCTTTCAGCAATCTCAGGGCAAAGGTTTCCGTCATAAGAAGAAGAGGAAGTGGTTTGATCAGTCAATGTTTTCTGATCTGAGTCAGTAATCTAGTTCTTTTGTTCGGCCGCGTCTAGATTTCGTTGCTTTTCAGCCGAGGTTATGTTCCAGGTGTGGTGACAGTCATCCAGGTGTGCCGTGCTCTTTGCCGGTTATGTGTTACAGTTGTGATCAGCCAGGGCACATCTCCCGTAACTGTCCATTGAGGCGACAGATGGTGCAGTTCTCGCAGACTTCGCAGTCTCAGCAGCCACAGTTCCATCTTCCGCAGCCACCTTAATCTCAACCGTTTTAACCGCCAGTTCCTGCACCTTCTCAGCAGTCATCTGCCGCTACCCATCCGCCAAGAGCCAGAGTTACACACATCACTCGTGCGGAGGTGTTGGCATCTATTCTGATCGAAGGTATGGTTTTGTTGTGGTTGGCGGGAGGGAAGGTAACGGCTTGAACTTGCTCGTTCGTTTGGACTCCCTCGGTGACAGGCCCTTGAGGTTTCCTATTGTATTTGGGCTTTTGGGCCTCGAATAGCGAGTGGATGGGAGAGTCCTTGAACTGCGTCTGAATGAACAGCGCCCGGCTATATAGTTGGTGCATATTAGATATGTCATTCATGGCCAATATATTGCAGAAGGTTGCGGTAGCATTGGAAATTAACAACTTGACTTTCTCTTCCTCTGAAATATGACCGGGCACCCTGGCGGCCATCTGCCTCCATCTGTCGACATATGTTGCAAACTCCTCATCAGCTTTCATTTTCTCGGTCACTAAATCTGTGAAAGAATATTCTTGGCCGACCCTATCTTGAAACCGCTGAATAAATTTGTCATTGACTATCTTGAAGCTCTCAGCATCTTCCAACGGTAGAGAATAAAACCATTCTAACACAACTCCATATAATGACCTGTGGAACAAATACGCCATGAGGCATTCATCGTACTAGAATTGTGCTGACTCATATAGAAAGTCCCTCACATGAATAAAGGGATTACCATTCCCATCGTACTTCTGGTAATTAGGGAGCTCGGATTGTAGGAGGAAAATGGATATTTTGGAAGCTTGGAACGGGCACATCGGCCAAGGACTGTGGGCCAACCAACTTTTGTAGGAAGTCGAGTTGTTGTTGCATGGTGGCCCATTTATCGAGGAGCTCCTGCTCCCTAGACAGAGCAGGGGTAGTGACAGGAGAAGGTTGGACCTAGGGAGCAGAAGGCAAAGCAGCTGAAGAAAGTGGCCCATAAGATGGTGCCGAAGGATAGGTAGCCTGAGTGGGAGGAAACCCATAAGAGGGATATTAGGCCGAGGGATGACCCAAATTCGGGTGGACCTGGGCTACCCCTTACTGAGGGTGCCAGAAATCCGATGGGTCGACAAGAACTTATGGTACTGATGGGCTGGAGGTATAGTGATCCAACTGAAAAGAGGAAGGGAGAGTGGACTTTCCCTTATCAAAAGATGGTTCGGCCGATGCCGAGGATTGGCCCATTTCGAGGTTGGAGAAGGTAATGGTCCTAGGCTGGACCGAAGTAAGATTGATTGGGGTATGTTGGATGATAGTATTAGACAGGCCTTGCATAATCATGGAAGGTGGGGTATTGGGCCCCTGCATGGCCTGATAGACAGCCTGAAGTTGGGTCGGGTCCAACTGGGCCATCATCTGAAGGATAGAATTGGCAGAAGGAGGGGGGAAGGATGGGTGGACTGGGCGCCCTCCATAGGGATGGAGGACGGAGGAGGAGTAGACCCCTCTCCTGATGGGAAGGAGATGACCAGCCCCTTTGGGAGTCCCCTTGGCCTTGCTGGCCCTCTACCAGCAAGGGACCACCCCCACATCCTCCCCTCGGCATCACCGAGTCACCCACGGATTCAGGTGAGCGCCGTGTGAGTTGGCCACCGACTTCGGCCCATTCGGTTCGCACTTGTGCTTGCTTGTGTAGGTCCGAGGTTCATTTCACATCACAGTCCATAACTCCTTCCAAGGGGTGGAGAAGATGAAAGAGAGGGTGACGCCCTCCATCCCGGTTGAGGCACCAAAGAATGTACCAGCTCATAGGCCGACCGAATTGAAACAAGCCTGGGTTCCCAAGAAGGCCCAGCCCACTGCGCCCATCTAGGCGGGACCCAGCATTTTCTGCCCAAGGAGGGTCCGAAGAAATGAAAGGGTCAAGATGACGACCCCAATTTGCCAGCCAGTAGTCGCGGCACCAGCCCTGCCGAAAGATGCCCGTCGCCAGCACCACAGGTGCTGTCACCAGGCCACCTGCCCGGCGCCCGTGGCCTGCACCCCTACTACCGCCATCGGCGCACGATCACTGGCTGCTCTCCATGATCGAGAGTGGGAAGGGATCGAGCAAGCCGTGAGGAGTTATGTTCGAAGCCCGGGAAGCACTCCTAGGGGTCGTCATAGACTACTGGGGGCGGCGGTCTCCGCCTTTCAAGGAAAAGAAGAGACCCTGCCGATGCCTGGCGCAGGATCGAGGAACTGTTCAAAGGAGTCACGCCAGTCCCTTTTGCCGGAGGAAGCACCACCCCAACGATCAGTTTTCGATAGATTGGTGTTCCCGAACAGGCCATCAAGAAGGATGGCAAAGAGGAACAAGAACTGGAGGGTTTACACCTACAACATAGCGGGAGCCTTTGGTCGACATGGGGCCCTACCCACTGACCCTGAAGAGGTAGCCAGACTCACCGCCAGACCTGGTCCTCTCACTAGAAGAGGGAGAGCAGCAGGCGAGATAGCGCCGGTGGACACCGAAGAGACCCCTCATGAAGAATACTTTGTGGCCCTGGCTACCGATGTTGTCACCACCGGAGGCGCTAGTGGCAAGCCCTCCACATCATCTGAAGGCGCACCAGTCAAACAAGCGGGGGGCATACTTAACCTTCCCACCAATGACCCCACAGTGCTGCACATGATATAGCAATATCAAAAGGAGATCGAGTTGTTGAAGAGACAACTGAACGAGAGGAATTCACAACCCTCAACTTCTGGGCAGATCGAAGTTTTCCTCGAAGTGCTCGGGGGCAGCGGGCAGTCTTCAGAAGCACCTCCGCAAGGAGCAACACTCTCGACGGTCCCCGGCTACACTGCGGGCACGCCCCTGTAGCAAACACAATATACAGCGGAGCTGCTCCGTCGACGCTACGTCTCCCCGTGGAGTAAGGAGCCCTGCTCTGCTGCTCTCTGCTACAAGCCTGCAGCAGAGACTTGGTTGGTAGAGATACTAGCAGCATTCACAGTGGGATTCGGCTCAAGGCATCTTCAGAAGAGTCGTCCACCTTCGAGTCAGCCACGCTCCTGAAGTGCTCCCACCTCCGCTCGTCAACGACATCAACCGCTACAGGCATTTCTGTGCAACTGCGACTGGACTGTATCTGTTCCTGAGCGCCACATGGCAATGCCAACACCGACATCCCCTGTGCGAATCGGCCAGAACTCCCTTCATGAGAGTTCTCCTTCTTCGAAGTGCCGATGAACAAGAGGTGGTCCTGCCTTCTTTTGACAATGCCCCTGCCCGGGGCTTCCATTCTCCCTCAGTCGCGCCAGACCCGGAGCTCACTATTTGCCCAGGACAGACTGCTGTCATGTCGGCCCCAACACTCCCTCCTCCACTCAGTTTCAAGTTGAGCAGTCTTCTGTAGCTTTCAATGATACAAAACCAACGCAAGTGGTTTCGTCTCGTTCTGACATCGGCACAAAAGATTCCACCACAGCCATCGTCGACCTATCCTACTGTCTGCCCTGGAACCTGACGCCAACCATTTCGGCGACCACAACCAGTGAGGTGATCTGACAGCCACCAGCTTTAGAGGGTCCGTAGAGCTCCCTGTCTACTACGTCCACGAGTTGGTCCCGTCGCGTTTGGAGTTTTGCATCGAGCGTACCTACCGATGCACCACAACTGCGCCAACCAGTCCAGCGAGGTAGAACTGTGCAGGTCAACGGCTACGACCCTCCCCACCTTCCAGCGACATCGGCTCGACGTCGAACTTTCAGGCGTCCTTTGGCATCCCCTCAGGCTTCGACTAGGCATTGACAGCACCTCGATTGGACGTCCGAGCTAGGCGTACGGTCGGCAGCTTGGTTTCCCCTCCCCTCGCTCCCCCCCTCCTGCGCGAGGGTAGTGCATGTATTGGTTTTCCCATCCCCGTGATCCCCTCCCCACGTGGAGTGTAGTCATTGTATTAGCAGGGATCATCGCCGAGCTTCCTCGACGCAGCGTGGCCGCCGGGTGCGCACGCTCCACGGCTCACCCTTGTCTCCGACCGGAGCCGGTCCATCGGACCGGCTAGGTACGTGCGGCTGCCACTCCACTTTCCTTGCTTAGTATTAGTTCCAATCACAGAGCCGTGTGAGGAGTGCCCGATCCATATTTCTACTTTTTCGTGAGTTCTTACTGCCGGTGAGTGAGTGCACATTTGAACCGATCCCCTCGGTATCGGTCCGCCCGGTTGAATCCGGTGCCCACGACCTTGTATATCAACCTTTTTTCTTTTTCTTTTTCATTCTTCTTTCTTCTTCCTCCTTCTTCCTCCTCCCGTGACCGTGCCCCTCTCCCCCTCTCTCTCTCGTTCGATCACACGGCGAGCTCCCACAGGCTGCAGATGGCGTGGGGCGACGGCGACGGCGAGGCGGCCGTGGTGACGTAAAGATCGTGAGATTTCATGGAGGAATGAGGGCTTCTAAAAGCGTTCTTCGCGATTTTAGCGTCGATTCGGTGGAGCATTCACTCCATTGAGGTAGGGTGACGTTCCCTAACTCCCCGCGTTCCATTTCTATGGTTTGTAGGCCGAGGCGAGGCCGTGAGATGGGGTTTTCATGTTGGGGAGGATTTTTCATACTTTAGGGAGTGATCGCCCGATTTAGTGATTCATCACATTTTTAGCCGATCCGAGGTCGTAGAATCATGCCTAGGGCTATTGGGGAGCTTCCCCTTTGATTTCTCCCTCTCCTGTGGAGGTATGGGGGCGTGGTTGGTATTTTTGGGTTCTATTCACTATTTTACCGTCGGGACGATATAGCGGTCGTCCCAGAAACCGTCATGAGCATAACGCACCCAGGCAGGTGCGTTATGTTTCGCATGATTTGAGTCTGGTCATCGAGAGTTTAACGGCCCCTCGACTGACCGCCATGTCAGACATAACGCATCGGTGCTGGTGCGTTATGGTTTTCCGATCGTTAGTTTTTGACTGTTAGGGGTCCTGGTCACATAACGCGCCTAGGGAGGCCCGTTATGTACTAAGCGCCCCAGGGAAGGTGCGTTATGCTTAACGCCCTTACCTTCCACTTAACGCGCCAGAGCTGGTCCATTAAGGCCCACAACGCCCCTTGAGGAGTGCATTATGGTCTGTTTTACTCCGTGACATAACGCACCATGTCTGGTCCATTATGTACATAATGCCCCTGGAGGAGTGCGTTATGTTTGCTTTCGTGACTTAAGGCTTAACGCACCTCTGTTGGTCCGTTAAGCACTATAACGCCCCTGGGCAGACGCGTTATAGTCTATTTTTCGTTGGGAGTGACGGATGGCTAGGTGGGACCATCCATTCTCCCCCGCACGTCTGTAAGTGAGTCGTGCATCTGTGAGTGGACAATGATGGACCGTTCATCGTCTGAGGCCTAGTCGGTAGGTTTTCGTGCCGATTCGAATCCCAGATGAGTAGACCTCGATCCACGTGCTGACCTGTGATCTGACTGATACTGGGCATCATGTGGGGACCAGGTATGGGGCACCATGATGGGTCCCGGGACATGACGACTTCGGCTTGTGTCACCGTGAGTCGGTGTTGGTACGAGGGGCGGTCCCCTGTACTCCGTCTGGTTCAGACGTCCATTTATCCCTTCAATGCGTAAGGGACAGGATGTGCCACCCCGGCCACCAAGCAAGTGATTTTCCATTTAGAAGAGGAGAAAGAAAGGAACAAAACATGGGGGGGATACAAGGGACGAGTAAGGTCCGGGGGTGGGGAAACACCCTGTTAAGGATGATAAGAGGGTCGAGAACATCAGTAAGTCCGCTGCCCAAGAAAATCGAAAAGGAGCCCAAGAAGACCAACAGAGCGATACAACCAGCTAGAAATGAGGATACCAGTACTCGCAGTCGCGGTTGGGCTTCCGACGATTCCTACGACTGCTCTGGCTTGCAGGCTGGAAGCCAAGGTCATCGAGCTCCATGTCCGGCTGACCAACTGAACCCTCAAACTCCTTGAGGTCAGGTTGGCTAAGAGCAACAACTGAGGTGGGCTTAGCAGCCTCGGTGGTTGGCATGTCAACCGGGCCTTCAAGGGTAGGCACGAATGATGAGTCAGCATGGAGTGACCGCAAAGGGTCAACAGCAGCAGGTGGAGGAGGGGCCTCTCCACGGGGGTCCGCGGGCAAGGCCAGGATGATGTGGTGGGAGTCTAGCACGTCAGAAGGGGGGGAAGGGATGCTAGCAACACTCGCGGGGCACGCCGTACTGCCTGCCACGCAAGGGGAAGCAGCCACCACACGAGCTACCGGGGTGCCAAAAGTAACCGTTGCAACAAGGGAAGGTGGAGCTAACACCCCTAGCAGGAGCCGCATGGTAGGATGGAGCAGCGCCAGCTTAGGCGAAGGCCTAGCAGTAGCATGATCGACCAAAGGGGGCTTGAGGACAGCAGTAGCTCTGGGCACACCAAAAATCATCAAACAGCTAGGTGGGCAGAGACCCTGAGGGGGGGATGGGCAACCCAGCTCCACTGCCACCGCAGAGCCAACGAAAATAGCAGGGGGGAAGTCACCCCTAATGGGGCCAGGAGGAAAAGTAGACGGAGATGCCACGCAGGGCACCATGGGCAGGACTGGAGAAGGTGGAGTAATAGCTCGACAGAGGCTAGGGGCAATTGGCGGTGGTGCACTGAGCTCCACAGGGGAGAGGCCGACAATTGGAGGGGGGGCTGAATAGTCGGGCTCCACCGCCGCTGTAATGCCACCAGCAGGAGAGCCAGCTCTAGGCCAGGAGGTTGTAGCAGAGGTTGGGGAAGCTATGCCACCAACGTCGACACTAGTAGGCACCTCCAAGGCAGAAACAACAGGACATTAAGCCAAGGAGGCTACGACAACACTGGTAGGACCAGAAGTAGCACTGAAGGAGGGGATGGCAGGAGCACACAAAGTGGCAGTGGTGGCAGAGGGAGCAGCAAGAAGAGGTTGAGAGACGCCACCTGGAGGGGCTACAAGGGTGCTGAGCACCAATGCAGGAGATATAGTAGGCTTGATCGCTGGAGCTGCGGAGGGAGGAAGTGGTGGCGAAGGCCCAACTGAGGTGGGCACACCCTCATGAGGCACAGGAGGAACCTGTTGGCAATCAACTGCGGATACCAAAATGGCAGGCAGACCGGAAGTGTCTATAGGGGACATTCCCTTAGCAGGTAAAAAACCTTGTAGGGATGCCAAGAGAGAGGGAGCTGCATAGCAGTAGGGAGGATCGACACTTGTAGCAGGAGTAGGCTCGGTGAGGCAGGTGACTGCTACCGTCGTGGGTGGAGGCCCAGAGCGTGGCGGCCAGGGAGCTGCACCTTTGTCCTTGTAATCGATGGGCTGCCAGAAGTGGGCATTGCCATGACCAATGAGGACCCAGTGAGGGAGGTCCTTGGAGATGTCCAGTTGCACACAAACGTGTGCGACAAGCGATCTTGTGAGGCAAACGGTATTCCAGTCGACTTGCAAGGGTGGCCCAATGCTCCCGGCAATGGAGAGGATCATGGCTTCATTGTAGAAGTTCACCGGAAGGTTAGGCAACTCCAACCACACAGGAACCAGAGGGGAGTCAACATCTTTAGAGAAGCCCATGGTCCACTTGAAGAAGGTAAAGGGCCTTCCTTTATTGTAGAGGGTGTCCTTCCGGAGCACTTGCAGGAAATCCTCTTTGTTATGGAAGCGGAGCAGCAAGTGGCGAGAATCCAAAGAGCTCATGACAAAATCTTGGCGCAGCTTGAAGCCTTGGGCCAAATGATATCTGATGTCTTCGAAAGGAGGTCGCCCATGGGTGGTCCTGGCGATGATGGTGAATTCCAGCGGCTGACAGGAGATCTGCACCTCCTCCGAAGTGCAGAAGGCCGCAGGCTCCCCTGAGTTGGAGGAAGCAGGGGCGTGGATAGTGAGGGGAAGCTTCAGCGGTGCGATAGAGTGGAGTACCACCTGCGCAAACAAAGGTGCCACCACGACGGAGGGGGAGCTGGTCATGGCCGCACCCGGAGCATGAGCCCAAGGACTCCTAGAAGGAGCACCATGGAGCGGGGGCCTGTTGGCGAGGGGGAAACCCGCTGATGACCCAACGGTAGGCTTGGCGGATGGCCCTATAGCGTCGGAGGTTAGGCCCTTTGCAGAGGAGGGAGGCACGACTGAAGAAGGATGTTGGCCGGCGGAGAGGCCTGCAGCGGGCAAGGAGGGAGTAGGGGGTGGATCACGTGGGGACGACGGCACTGGGAAAGGGCTGAGTAGGTTGGGATCTGGTACATGGCCGCCAATGGCGGCTAAAGTCTGGGGAAAATCTTGGAGACCATGAGGAGAGGTAGCTGCCACTGAAGCTCCGCCAGCAAAAGAGCATAGCACTGGCACAATGTTACCATCGCTGAGGGGGTCCTGGTCAGGAGCAAACCCTGGCACGAACGTCTCATGACCGAGGCCAGAGGGAGCATCGATAGAGGACAGGGTACCTACAGGCGCTGGGGAATGCTAAGGGCCGACGTCCAGGCCACCGGAGAGCGATCTAGGGCAGGAGGGCCCTCCAGCGGAGATGCCTGTGGTGGTGGAAGGGTGAAGCACCGCCAGACTTGGTTCTCCCGACGTCGCAGGACTAGCCGAGGATGAAGGGAGGAGCAACACGCCACCGTCCGTGCAGATGTGGCTGGCAACTGGGACCTCCGTGCAGTCGATGGCGACTGAAGAGGTGGTTGGGACATCGCCAGAAGGAACCTGCAGAGGCGGACGGGAATGGGAAGTAGGACCATGCCAGTGGGGAGGCATCTTGCCTCACCCACCTCCGGCCATGGCCGGAGGCCACAGGCGGGAAACCTCCAAACCAGAATGGGAGAGGGAGGGAAATAAGGTGGAGGAGAGAGAAAAAGATTGATTCGGTCTTTGAGATGAAGAGTTATATACGGCTGTTCAAGGTATTGAGATACATAATACTCCGGACCTTTTTGAACATGCTTTAGGAGTATCAGCTAGGGGTGTAAATATGACTTGTGGTCATGGTCTCATTGAGGACACATTTATTACTATGACGAGCTGTGACAATGTGCGTGGTGTCAGTGATTTGATTCAATTAAATGCCAATTACTTTCCAACCACTGCAGTGAATTCTACACTACATGTTCACTTCACTTATTTATCCAAAAAGTGGGAGTCGAAATGAAGTAACCAAGGTTCACAAATTCTTATTTTACCATGTTATGAATGGGAATTTAGTCAACATGGGTTGGCTCATGATAGATTTGATTGGGACATGTCGAACCCAACTAAGGAGATCTTTGCCTAAATACGCCGATGGATGGGGCCTGGATCATTTGAACTTGGCGTGCCACTTGTCTTCCCGCGGCTATGAGGATCTGGCATCACTAGCCGAGAAGAGCGAGAAGATTGGGGACCTTTGCTGGCTTATCTGGGAGGCGGCCTCCCGAGATAAGGTGCCCCCGCTATTGCATTGGCCGCTTTCTCCCTTGTACACAGGACCGCCAGGTATGCTTGTTCCCCGCCTTAGCATTACGCTACCCTTTTTTTTTGCTTGTCATGTGTCTTTCTTACTCAGACGTCTTTTGCAGCTCACCTTTCTCTGGAGGCAACTCGGTATTATAGGGAGCTGATTTCCAGGGTGCAAAAGCCCTCTTATTTCAAAATCCTAGAGCCACCCCTGACTACGACGCCGCTGCCCCCTGGTGACTCACGGAAGCGGACCCAGTCTTAGGTCAAAGAGGCTATCAGCGAGGTCAAAAAGGCCAAAAGAGCAGAGACCCGGGCCGAGCGGGCCCGTCGGAGGAGGGCTACGAAGGGAGGACCAGATAGTGTGCCTCCTCCGGTTCCTTCCTTCGCTGACTTTGAGGTCGCCTGGACACAAGGGCCCACCGATGAAGGTAACTCCTCTTCTTCCTTCACGGGTTATCCCGCCTGCTTTTGTCATTATACTGATCACCATTTCTGCGGACGCAGGCACTATTTCTGCCATCATCGGACTAGCGGCGATGCTGAGTGACGTAGCCAGAGAGGGGGAGGAGGAAACTCCTTCGGCTCTTGTTGAAGGTGATCTACCTTCATCGACACCTCACCAAGAACCGGGAGGTAACTCAGAGTTCATCCATAGAATTCCATGGCCCATTATGTCTTCAGTCAGGTCTTGACTGTTCATTATTTTTGTTTTCAATTGATATTCAACCCCAAATGCTTCTTGAAGTTGTAGTTGTCGGGGAAGCAGCTGTGGGCGAATTAGCAGTTTCAGGGGGCGAGCCTCAAGCTATTCCCCAGGTTGATGTCCCTGTGATGAAGACTGTTGACGAAGCCCCAACTGAAGGAGTCACCTTTGGTAGCACAGCGCCTGCTCAGATGCTGGAGATCCGGGAGCAAGCCGAGGAATCTTCCTCCTCTGAGCAAGTTGACTATGGGGGTGGCTCTAGCGATGATGAACCCCTTCAGGCTGACACGGAGACTGAAGACGCCAGGGCTTCTTCAGCTTATGAGAGTGACCTTCTAACATTCAGCCCTTCGAGGCTGTCTATAATTCAGCCAGGGCCATCGTACCCCGTAGTAGGAGGAGGATCGGAGCCGGTAGGGGCTCCTCTTGGAGGCTTGAATATAGTGCCGATCGAGGTGGGAAACATTCCTCAGCCCGTTTGTAGATAGGGAGATTCTTTTCCTTTACTAATACTTCACAATCTAGATAATAATGTGAAATAGTTGTTTCCTTGTCGAGAGGTGTTTCAATAACTAAATCTATCCACTCCGGTTCGTTAGGTAGTGGATTGGTAAACTTCTTAGAAATAAGGGAATGTGATGCGCCAGTATCAAATAAGACATATGCAGACTTGGAACAAATGGTGAGTGTACCTTTCACTAGTCTGCCTTCATTGTCTTGTTCTGCCTCCATAACAGCATGGAGACGGGCACTTCTGGTTACTGGACGCTTTCCATCTCCTAGAGATTCTTTCATCATCGGGCAGTCCGGGATTCGGTGATCTCGGCTCCCACAGCGGAGACAGGCTCCCAGTTTCCTCCAACACTCTTCGGCCCTGTGTCCGGCCTTGTCACAGTGTTTACACACCATATTGGATGGGGTGGTGGTGATGGAGAATGGCTTGGACGTCTTCTTTAGCTTCTTGTCCTGTGAAGACTCGCCTCCACTACTGGGTCTCTTCTTTTTATTGAAGCTTGGCTTGTAATTGTTATAACCGACAATGTTCTTTTCCCGCCCACGGATCTTATCAGATAGTTCCGTGGCATCTTCCAATAACTGTGCTCAGCGCACCATCTCCGAATAGACTTGCATGTCCATCGGCGCCAGCTGGGTGATATATTGGGGCCTGAGCCCATTAAGAAACTTTCTTGCTTTCATTTTCTCGGTGCTAACTAAGTGTTTAGCGTATCGAGACAATCTTAAAAATTGTGCCTCGTATTCTGCCATTGAGAGGGATCGTTGTTTGAGTGCGGCAAATTCATAGGCTTTTCTTTCCTGTACCCTATCAAAAAAATACTTATTGTTGAAGTGTTTAACAAATTCTTCCCACGTGACCTGTGCTTGGCCTATGGTAGCTTCTACTGATTCCCACCAGCATCGAGCATCTCTTTCTAGTTGGAAAGTTGCTAGTAAGACCTTCTCTTGATTGGTACACTACATAACTCTAAAAATACGTTCTGTTTCCTTGAGCCATTGTTCGGCATCATCTGGGTCTGTGGATCCCGTGAATTTAGGAGGGTTCATGTTGCGGAAACTTTGATGGAGATTTTCGACTCCACGATGTGCACCTCCTTGTGCAACTTGTTGTAGCGCTTGTGTGAGGCCCTGAACGGTCCTCTGCATGTCACGCCATTGTGCGCGTTCCGCGGCCATTGTCCTACAATAATTAAATAATTATTTGATTGTGATTTATTTTCTAAGGACTTTATTAACTTAGCCCCTGGTTCTACCCACTCTCACAGGGTAAAAGGTTAAACCTATCCTTGGACTTGGGTTTCCTAGGAATTGAATATCCTAGTGGAAGTATATTCACAATATTAGACTGTTAAGGGTTTTTATGAAAGATCGAGAAGTCTATAAATAATTACAATGGGAAAAACCTTGGGCCAAGCATCCAGGGTTTCCTAAGCCTCTTCTTTTCTCTCCTCCTAGGGAGGGGTGCCCCCTCTCTCTCCTCTCTCTTCTTCCTCTCATATCTAGTGTAGAGATCATGGAGATGCCATAGAGGAGATCGTTCATGGGGGCGTTACAACGAGGAGATTCCATTATTCGTGCCCGTGTGGATACCGCTAGAGGCCATTCACTTGCGCGGCTAATTACCACCATGAGGGATCATTTCCACTTCGCTATGATCTGAGCATCACAGAGGTAAAATCAAATCCTGTAGTTGTGGATTATCATCAGGAATCACACAGGAGCGATCAACATGACCAGGTTAAAATTTTAATTTCTAGTTTCCGCTATGTTCTTCTTGATCTCAGCCAAGATCCTTACAGTGGTATCAGAGCCAAGTTGATCGCTCGTGATTCCTTTGTATTTTTGGAAATTTTCTATAATTTTGTAGGTATTTTTTTGAGATTTTTAGTGGTTGAAGAACAAGCCCATGAGATGGGACCGATCTCCTTGGGGATGGAGTTCGGATTGCTGTGGGAGGACTGTGGGGTGATTGTTGGCAGTGTCTAGGGCATCGGCCGCCCCTAGCTAGCCGGAGATGCCGTTCACGCGGTGGCCGAACCACCGTTGAACCCGCTACGCGAACCCCCTTTGGTCGTGATAGTGGATCATTCACAACGTTGAGGCAGGCCGTGGTGACTCAGGGGCGTCGCTTTAGGACCTCCACGACGGTCGTGGGTGGCCTTGATGGTCGGCGGGAACCCGTGCAGGGCGCTGGTGGAAGGCCCTTGACCGGGTTGGTTCTGGGGTTGAGAAACCCCTGCTCGCAGTGGCGCGTGGCAGCGCCCACCTGCGGTGACCCCACCAGTCTGTCGCCGACTGTCCCACTGTGGTGCCGATGCTATCCGGTGGTCAGCCGTGGCCTGGGGGGGCCGCCCCAAGCGGCGGCGGCGGCGACGACGTCTTCGCATGAGGGGGGGGGCATTAGGGTTTCTATGAAACAGAAGAGAGGGCGGGGGGGGATGATGATAGCACAATGCGCCAAGGTCTAGCACGGTTATGAGTGCGCCAGGTGACGGTCCATGCGGTTAAACCGCATGAACCCTGGTGCAATGCGCCGAACGAGCTCCTTTAAGAGATTTAAATGTGATTTAAATCTATTTGCCTCCGTTTTCAGCCCGAGTTGCCTCATTAAGTAGCGAGAAATTAATAAAATTTTCTATTATAATAATTTTTATATTTTCATGTGATGATTAGTCGAACCACCTAAAAATTCTAGTGTCTCCATTGTGGTGTGTTTCACCGCATACTCCACGAGTGGGCTTCACGGACAGCAGACTTATCCTTAGCTTCACTAAGGTTTCCATTCCTTCAACCACATGAATTTACAAGTGAGAACTTGCTCGGTAAGATAGAGTGCTTGTTTGTTTAAGTTTGTGTAGTTAAAGTTTTCAGACAAGCAAAATAATTTGATAATTAATTTTAATTGGCCAATCAATTCACCCCTCCCCTCTTGATTGCCACCCTTCAGGACTCAACAATAGACTTCCGGCCTTGAAGTATCTTGATAAGTGTTTCCCTCAAATCTTTACTCCAAGCTATGGCTTCCCAGATTGTGATGCTGGTAGGGAAATGCTTCATCTGGTGGAGGACCTTTCGGTCAGCTCGAGCATCCTCCAGTGATGGTAGTATGTCAGGCTGGATCTGCTGTGAGCTGCCGCACTGCTCCTCGTCAGGGAGTTGCACCGCCTTAACCTTGTTACTGGGATTAGGCTAACTGTGACCAGCCACAGACTCTTGGAAGAGGGAGGCCAATGACGGCTCTTCCGAAGAAGGCTGAGTGGCTGGTCCATCCTTGCCAGATGGTCCTGCTTGTTCTGCAGGTTAGGCCAGTGCTGGTGCTGGGACTGGAATGCTAGCGATAGTCCCCTCAACGCTAGCTGGGTCAAAGATGCTGGTTGCCCCCAGATCTCCACTGGTGGGATCGGGGCAGGTTGTTCTCCTCAGAGGAGGATAACCCATTCAGGATCGAAGGGAGAGGGGCAAAGAGACAGCTCAGGGACTCTACCACGACCTCTACCACGTCCTTGACCATGACCTTGGCCACGGCCGGTGTACTCTGGAGCTGGTTGTGGTCTGAGTGGAGCCGCAGCCCTTTGTCTAGTTCTGGATGCCACTGGCTCGCCTCGCCCAGAGGCGTAGATGTTGTCTGGAGGTGGGATAGCCACCATGTTGCAGGTGTAGCCACGAAGCATCTGTTCCAGCTGTTCCACGGTGATCTCCTTGTTCTTATAGAAGAAGGTGAGCTCTTCCAGGATGCGGAGAGTTTCACCTTCCTTGACCTTCTGGATCATTTCTTGGACCTAGTCTCGGAGGCGAGCTCATTTCTGTATGTCTTCCCATGGGATGTAGCTATCGAGTGGGATAGGCCCAGTAGGGCAAAGAGGAATGTATTCCTCCAAGTTGTCGATGAGCCACTGTAACCTCTGGAGAGGCGTTAGCTCTGTTGGGGACTGTAAGGCAGCCGCTTGTTTGGCTTGCTTCTTGAGCCACCTTTTGAGATTCTTCCTTCTATTCCTCTCCTGTTTCTTGGCGATGGCCGTCTCCAGGGCATCCTATGAGTTTTCTCAGGCCCGTGAGGACTCCCTTCCTCAGGGATTCTTAGAGGACCCATCTAGGGTCACCCCTATGCAGGGGAGAGAGGAGTCCGCCCCTCCTCTCCCATCCATTGTCATTGAGGGTACCCAACCCTCACCCTCCGATTCTTCCCAAAATTTGGCCAGTCATGTACTTCACATGATGGCCCAGTTCGATCCCTCTCAGCTCAACATCCTTCGCCAAGCTCTGCAGGGGCCGAATGCCCTGTCTTCAGATCCTTCTCATGGCGTGTCTGCTACTGCCACCTCATCGCCAGTCATTGGGTTAGGGGCCACCTCTGTTGCGCCCATCGATCTCACTCTGATCCATCCCTGGATTCGATTTCCCAACATGGAAGTGGGCCAAGCTTCTACTTCGGCCCATCAGATTTCTGATAAGGGGAAGACCCAGATTCCCTTGACTTCTTATACTGATCCTTATACCACCATTTTTCCAGCGCCGCAGGCCCTTGTGGCCCCGACTGATTTTATTCATCTTCAGGCAGGGGCTGCCCAACCAGCTCATGCGAATATGGGCCCTTCCTTGGCCCATTATCCTTCTTAGGGGCTTCCCCCTCCATCAGTCTACCCATCGGCTCCATATACTAGTTCTGTTATTCCTGCTTTGTCTCCTCCTTCCCGGGAACGAGAACTTCTTGAAAAGTGGGCTGCCATGCAACAAAAAAATGACCTTCTTCATAAACAGGTCTGCCCACAATCTCTTGTCGATATTCCCATTCCTAACTTCTAGGATATCCACTTCCCTCCTCAGTCCGAGCTCCCCACGTACTGAAAGTATGACGGAATGGCAACCCATTCATGCACATAAGGGAGCTTCTATATGAATCAGCGTAGTTCCAACATGATGATCGACTCATGGCGTATCTCTTCCGCCAGTCATTGGACGGGGTTGCACTTGAGTGGCTTTACACTTTGCCCTTAGAGGAGGCAGAAAGTTTCAAGGTTGTGAAAGAGAAGTTTATATAGAGATTTCAAGACCAGGTGGGCCCGGAGTATTCCTTCATAGATCTCATTGTAACTAAAATGAAGGCAGATGAGGATTTTGCCACCTATGTAGACCGATGGAGGCAAATGGCCTCGCGTGTGCCCGGGCAGATCCCGAAGGACAAGAAAGTAAAATTGTTGATTTCTAATGCTACCCTGAAATTTCGGAACATTCTGGCTATGAATGACATTTCAAATATGCACTTGTTATACAGTTGAGCCCGGTTCATTCAAACATAGTTCAAAGACTCCCCCATCCACTCCTTGTTTGAGGCCCAAAAGTCAAAATCTGTTAGAAAATCCCAGGGCGTAGTTACCAAGGGCACATTTCTTCTATTCTCTCATCAAGTCAGTGCATGTCTTAAGTTAGAGTGTCAAAGGTCGATGCATGTTTTCATATGGTTTAACACAGGTCGATGCACATTTTCGTATAGTGTAGACTAAGGTCGGTGCATGTTTTGCCTTAGCCATACGAAGGTCGATGCATGTTTTGCCTTGGCTACAGTAAGGTCAGAGCACATTTCTCATCATGCATATAGCAGGTCTGTGCACATTTGCATATAACGTTCTATGGTCGATGCACATCGTGGCCTAGTAATACTATGGTCAATGCATATTCTATCTTAGTTATTCTAAGGTCTATGTACATGCATTATCAAGGTCGGAGCACATTTGCATCCTGCCTCATATAGGTCCGAGCACGTTTAGTCTGTGCACTTGCAAAGTTGGAGCACATATGCTACTATGCAATAAAAGGTCAAAGCACATTCTGCATCATGCATAATGAGGTCGGTGCACATTGTGCCTTGTGCTAAACAAAGTAAGTGCACATTTTGCATCCAACATATAAGGACGGTGCACCTTCTCCTAATCTGCCTATAAGGTCGAGGCACTTGTGTTAGTCATAAGTACAAAGTCTGTGCACATTCATGCACTATATCTATCCAGGTCGATGCACATTATCATTTACACATACTAAGGTTGGTGTACATGTTCATTGCACCATCTAGAGTCTAAGCATATTTGTATCTTTGCACATGCATAGTGTTCAGAGTCAATGCATATTATAGTCTGTGCATGCCTTCAGGTCGAACCATTACACTTCTGGTCTGTGCATCTTCTCTTATACCCTAAGGCATTCTGTAGAACATCTATATGACAGGTTTGAGCATAAGTCGTCATTTCATAATTGCCTATGTATGAATTCTTCATGCCAAGTGTTTGACAAAATGTCTTCCACTTTTAATGACAGGGATTTAAGTTCAAAATGACTTTAAGGCATTCTTTATCCTCTGCTCGTGAAAGCTTAGTAAGGCATGTGATACAAGACTCCAATAATGGGCACGTGATCCCAGGAAGCTCACTATTGGGCATGTGATCCAAGGAAAATCTTAAGTGAAGATTGGCCACGTGGACAATACTCTTCCAGAATACTCTTGGCGGGAACATTCCCTCCACGCGCAGAACAGCTATATGTGAGAGGACCACTGGTATCTCAGATGCCATATAAATAGAAGACCTCTATCATCTAAAAGAGGTGATCACGATTTTGAGCAAGCCTGAGCGAGAGTGTACGGCGTGATCTAGAGAGTAGAGAAAGAGAGCAAGTGTGAAAAGAGAAGAAGAGAGAGTTGCAGAGGGACCTCCAGATAAGAGAAAAACATAGTGCCATATCTAATGATATTAACAAATTGTGATCATACTTGATTGAATGCTCAGAATTGATTGAATGTGTAAAACTTGGTTAGTCAATCCATTGACTTGTTTAATCATACATGACTCATAATGTTGTCATCATCAAAAAGGGGGAGATTGTTGGAACTCTAGTTTTGATAACGACAATCATGAATCATGCTTAGACTGAAATGAGTAAACACCTCAATCAATTCTATTGTATGTCCTTGCATCACAACATAAATTGTTACATAATCCTTCAAGAGCTTTGTTAAGGTCGATGCATAGTTTTGTCTGAATGCAATAAGGCTGATGCATTTTTGTCTTGCACATAAGGTTCATGCATTTCACTGTAGCAGTTGGTGCACACTTTGAGCTTTATGCAAATTAGGTCAGTGCAAGTCTCATTCATAAGTCTATGCATGTTCAGGGTCAGTGCTCACATGTCTTTCAGGTAGGTCCGTGCAACTTTCAAAGTCCGTGCATGTTTGCATAATATCTGGCCAAGTCGGTGCATGCATTATCTCACGCATGACAAGGTCTATACATATTAGGATTATGGCTTATAAGGTCCGTGCATCTTTAGCATCATGCACATTCGAATTCTGTGCATACATTGTAGCATACTCAACTAAGGTCAGTGCACGTTGATGTCTGTTGCATACAATGTCAGTGCATATTTTCGCCTCACGTATTTTCAAGTCCATGCGAATTTGCCTTATGCTAAACAAGGTCTGTGCACATCCCTCGTTAGGCAAGACAAGGTTGTTGCATACACTTTTGTAAGTCTGTGCATATTCTAGTCTATGCATACAACTCAGCGCATATTTGAAGTCCGTGCATATCACTATTCACCTACATATTAGATCGGTTCATATAGGCTCATTCTACATACAACATCAGTGCAAGTTCTTGGTGTGTCTTAATAAGGTCAGTGCAACATTGTTCCGTTGCATGAAGAAAGTCAGCGCATATTTGCCTTGTGCTAAAATAATGTCGGTGCATATCCCTTGTTAGGCCAAGACAAGGTCTGTGCATCTTTTGTTTTACACTACATGGGGTTCGTGCATGTTTCAAATTTGTGTACATAAGTTCGGTGCAGGTTTTGTCTCACGCATATAAGAGTGAGTGCATTTTTTATTTAGGCAAAACAAGGTCTGTGCAATTGATCACTTTGCATAAAGTGAGGTTTGTGCATGTCACACATCTATCTCATAAACGTCTGTGCATGTTTTAGCATATGACATGTGTAGGTCTGTGCGTGTTTCGCATAGAACACACAGAAGTCAGTGCATGCATTGCATATAGTCAATAAAGGTCTGTGCACTTCTTTACCTGATAGAGCTTTAAGTCCTGCATCCCAGCCCTCCCCTTCACCCCTCCATCACCCTAGCAGCCTCCCCTCCACCTCCCACAGCCATTAGTCCTCACCCCTTCACACTCCCATCACCCCTCACTACACTTATTACCCTCCTGCACATGTAGTTCACAGGCACCAGCAGAATCCCAATTTGCAGAGCCTGCCCCGGTGTCAATCTGAGACTTCTGGATGAGTGCCATACATCGACGGAAAGGTCTTCAAGCCATATTCGACGCCGAGGTGATCCCGCATTCATCCGAGTTTGGGGCTGTCCTGGAGTCCATTCTCGTCAGAGCGCGCATCTGGCATCCGGGGGAAGACCAGAGCCTTGCTGCAGAAGCTGCTACGCCCGCACCCCAACACCCCTTGGTGCGCCATTTGGCTGGGGTGTTCCCCTACCAGTCTTCTATCCAACGCCACCGGCGGAGCCTCATTTGGTGTCTGGAGGTGTCCGTTCCGATTTTTCTTCCTTGGGTGCGCAGGTCAGTTTACTCAAAACTAGCACTGGTACCCCGGCACTGTTCACCCTCTACCTCCCCACTCCGAACTCCTCTGGTGCCCTTCCTGGTGGGAGAACGAAGAAGATTCATAAAAGGATGTGCTCGCTTTGTTCCTGCACCATTTTGACGACGGGAGTGATCGTGACGGCGCCGCCTTCCTGAGAGTCATCCTCCACAAATTGTGCAGAACCAGTCCAGCCTGCAACCAGAATCGACTTACAGAAGCTACTACGACCGCAACTCTGCTCCTATTGGTGCGCCACTTGGCCGGGGCATCCTCCTACCAGTCCTCCTTCCAACCCAGCCAACGGAGCTTCATTCGGAGGCCGGAGCTGTTCGATCTGAATTTTCTCTCCTGGGTGCGCAGGTCAGTCCACAGAAAATCAGCACTGATACCCTACTACTGTTCACCCTCTATCTCTCTGCTCTGACCTCTCCTGGAGGCTTTCCTAGACGGGGATTGAAGGAGACTCATAGACGGACGCGGTGGCTTTGGTCCCGCACCATTCTGACCCCGGGAGCATTCGTGACGGCGCCAACTTCCTGCTGCTACATGCTAAGGACAGAACCAGCCAGAGTAGAGCCGCCCTGCTACAGAGTCAGCCACGACCAGCGACGTCTCCGGGCCATTCCCCAAAAATTCTGGAGACTTTCAGAACCAGATAGCGATATATTGGCGCTGGTTTCGGCGTCATCCAAGCTCGTCACAGACCGTGAAGTCGTCAACAGCGACCATTGGTCAGCCCATTCCTGAAGCTGGCAGAATCGGCGGAGTGACTTCTTCGGCAATCTTGCGGTCTTCTTCCCCCACCCCGCCTGGCCGGCTTAACGCCCCTCCCTGCGTGGAGACAAGGAGTTCATGGTTCAGGAATGTCCGCCCAGGGTTAGCGCCGCATGTCTAGGGGCGACCGCCCCGATAAAGCAGCCTATTCATAGTCGGGCCAAGCCATCCGCCAGGTGGGTCCGTTACTTGAGAAGACATGCTAAATCAAGAAGCTTGAAGGCCCAAGTTTGCACCAGGCTGGTTTATTCCAAGAAGATTTCAGCCAAGAAGAAGTGACGATGAAAGTTCAGGGGACGCCAGCTTTGTATTCAGGGGCTCACTCCACCTCCCTCTTCCGTCCGTCCCTCGTTTCTTCTGCTCAGTTTCTATCCTTGGGTGGTATGCTTTCCGCCGCCCAGCCCTGTTTCTATCATCTTGCCTTCCCCTCCTGAGTCCTCCTACCCTTGCTCCATTTCCTCTTACTCAGCAACTCTGGACTTTCCCCGTCCTCGTCCTTCTAGGTCTCGGCCTACGTCACTCTTTCATCCGAATCCCGAGACATCACCTGATTCTTCCTCAGGATGTCCGGGTGTTTCTTCTGATTTCCCCTGGAACTTCCGGGTGCTTCCTCCAATCCTTCCCCGGCCTTGTCAGGGGTTTATGCATCTTCTTTCCCGCCTCTGGCGGGCGATCACCGTCCCTTTTTCCCGACCTTATCAGATGCCTCTCACTCCCCTCTCTTTACTTACTTGTCCTTACCCCTCCCTGATTCTTACCCTTTTTCTTGTTGTTCTCGAGGCTTTAGCCCACCTTGATTAGGGCTGATCTTTGCCCATTTTGTATCTGGCTCCTCATTATTAGGGCCTTGGCATCTTAACGAGGGAGTTCTAGCCCTCGTCTCTCTTCCCTTTTGTCCCTCCTTCATCCAGTGTGGGGTCCGCCATTCCTCCGTGTTAAGGAACTTGATTCTTCACTCTCCAAATCATCAAATAAGAAAGTGAAAGATTTTAGAATGTTAGTTATTTATGCTACATGGAGATGTCTTTATTTTGTGCAAAACTGTGCCATCATTTATCATTCATGCACATCGAACATTCCTTAAAACATGGTTGAATGGCTTAGATAGCCTAGGTTTAGAGGGTTTGCTTCCGCAGCATCCTAGGCTGGCAACCAGCTTCGCATTGGGAATCCCATTTCTTCCCCGAACTTTAAGGGTAACCCTTAGGAATGATTTTTCACACACCTTATGGCAAGCCATAGTCGATCTCCTCTCTGGCAACTTCATTGCTGCTTTGGCCATGCTTGGGTATGCACGAAGGCCTTTCTCTTCTTTGCTCGGCTAAGTGAAGGGGCAAGAGATTGACGGGTGAAGGTGACCAACTAGGGCACTCCCCAATATGGGAGAGATCTCAAATAGGGGCAGTCTTGACCCTTGAAAGTGCATGGCGTTCGTAACGACCCTCCTGGAGAACGCCCGGGCTTGGTTCGAGTCCTTGCCGGCCAGGACTATTTCTTCCTTCCAATAGCTCAAGAAGCTATTCAAGGAGAATTTTATTGGCTACCGGAAGGTGGCCAAGTCTACAGTGACTCTGCTCGCCCTTAAGTAGGGCAAAGAAGATACGCTGTGGGATTTCGTCTCCCACTTTCATGTGGAGATACTACGGATCCCACATCTCGACGTCGGCATCGCCACTACAGCCCTCACCCAGGGGACGAGAGACCACATCCTCCGGCGTGCCCTTGGAGTCGAGGCCCCGGTGACCCTTCCTGACCTCCTCACCCTAGCACAGAAGCACGCATGCTGTGAGGAGAATACAACGGCCCTTGGCCGCCCAGTTGGAGCCGATCGGTCCGACCGCAAGAGATCTGCCAACCCGCCGCGAGAAGGTCAGAGCAAGAGGGAGCGACGCGACGAAGACCGCAGCGACCGCTCTGAGAAGGAAAGGGACAGTTATCGCCACTGCACGTCCATGACGGCTCCGCCCGACCAGATCCTAATGAAGATCCGCGAGGAGCCATTCCTCAAGTGGCCTCCCCGGATGAAGTCAGATCTGAGCATGAGGAGCAAGAAGAAGTATTGTCTTTACCACTGCGACCACGGCCACGACACCGCCAATTACATCAACTTGAGGGACGCCATCGAGGACCTCGTTCGGAGGGGACTCCTCAACAAGTTCCTCGCCAAAGTCGCGGAACAGTGGCAGAAGATGCCCCTGTCGATCGACAACCGGCCTAATGGAAAGGAGATCATGATGATCTATGGGGGGCCAGCCGGGGGGGGGATAGCGTGAGCAGGAGGCGACGGTATGCGAGGGCCGGCCGCACTGGGGACCAAAGCGGCGACACCCAACGTGGAATTTCCACCCTGGGCCGTCTAGGAGATCCCATTGTCTTCTCCGTGGATGACTTAGACGGTGTGACCACACCCCACTCTGATGCTTTGGTGGTCTCTGCCACCATCAACCAATGTACTGTGCATCACATTCTAGTGGATAATGGGAGCAGACCCGACGTTATTGCTTACGACTGCCTTGTACTTATGGGTGTGGATATGTCTCGACTCGCGTCGTTGCACACACCGCTATATGGATTTTCTGACATGACTATCTACCCGGAAGGATGCATCTCACTCCCGATCACGTTCGGGACAGCACCAAAAGAGGTAACCTTTCTCGTCGACTTTATCGTAGTTCGTGCGATGACAGGATATAATGCCATCATCGGTCGAGGGGTCCTCGGCACGCTTCGAGATGTTCCTTCCTCTTATCATCAAAAGCTTAAATTTCCCACCCCTCGGGGGGTAGGGGATATCCGAGGAGACCAAAGGGAGTCCATGAGATGCTACCTCATCTCCACGTGTGATCGACATCCCGATGAAGTACCGCCTGAGAAGAAGGCGAGGACCAAAGATCCGGGCCTAAACACGAGCGCTCTGACGGAAGACTTGTACCTCATCCAGGTGGGAGAAGATCCGGGCAGAACATTAAGGATCGGTGCGAACCTATCCGAGCACGATAAGCAAGCCTACATGAGTTTTCTCACGGCCAACCAAGATGTGTTCGCTTTGTCCGAGGACGAGCGTCCCGGAATCTCACCGGAGGTTATCACACACCAACTAAGATTGGATCCCACTTGCCGCCCGGTCCAGCAGCACCGAAGGCGTTGCAACCCCGAGTGACAGGCTATCATCAGGGAACAAGTGAGTGAAAAGCTACGCTCATGGCTACTCAGGCCTACTCAATATCCGGACTGGGTAGCCAGCGTGATCCTGGACCCCAAATGTAATGAAAAGTGGTGGATGTGCATCGACTACATCGATCTCAACAAAGCTATGCCCAAAGATAGCTTCCCCATGCCACGGATCGACCAACTTGTCGATGCCACATCCGGGCATGAGATGCTGAGTTTTCTGGATGCTTACTCCGAGTACCACCAGATTAGCATGCATGAGGCCGACCAAGACAAGACAACTTTCGTCACTGATCATGGCCTATACTGCTACATGTGCATGCCCTTTGGATTAAAAAACACATGGGCCACGTATCAACACCTGGTCAATCATATGTTTGACGCACAGATTGGTCGCAACTTGGAAGTTTATATTGATGACATGCTCGTCAAAAGCCTCAGAGCCACCGAGCACCTTGAAGAGCTAGCAGAGACGTTTGCAACACTACGAAAATGCAACATGAAGCTCAACCCAAGCAAGTGTGCGTTTGGGGTCAAGTCGGGGAAGTTCCTCATATTCCTTGTGACCCACTGAGGAATTGAGGCGAACCCCGACCAAATCTGAGCAGTGTTGGAGATGAAACGACCGATGCAGGTGAGGGACGTACAATGCCTTACCGGCCGCATCACTGCCCTGACTCGATTCTTGTCCCGAGCAGCGAAAAGATGTCTACCCTTCTTCCGACTCATCAAGCAAGTGAAAAAAGTGCCAGAGAAGAAACATCAGATCGACTGGGACCAAGAATGTGAGCAGGCATTTGAAGAACTTAAACGATACCTGCCATCCCCTCCTATGCTCTCCAAACCATAGAAGGGAGAGTAGTTGCTCCTATATCTGTCGGTGACCCTAAGCGCATTGAGTGTTGTGCTCAAACGAGAGGAGGGCAATGTTATGAAGCCTGTCTACTATGTGAGCCGAGTGTTACAAGGGGCAGAGTTTTGGTATTCGCAGACCGAAAAGTTCGCTCTAGCCCTGATCATGCCTGCACGTAAGTTGCGGCCATATTTCGTGGCACATCCGATCGTTGTCCTCACTGACCAACCCTTGCGTCAAATTCTCCAAAATTCAGGCGCCTTAGGGAGACTGATCAAGTGGGCAATCGAGTGGGGCGAATTTGACATTAGATTCCACCCAACAATCGTGATCAAAGTCGAGGCCCTTGTCGACTTTGTTGCCAAGTGTACACTGCCCGAGGAGGACTCTCCTGAACAATCTTCAGGACCTATATGGGAGATCTACGTTGACGGTTCATCTTGCGCTGCTGGCAGCGGGGCAGGATTAGTTTTGCTGTCACCGAAAGGGATAGAGCTATAGTATACACTCTGCTTCAACTTCTCGACCACTAATAACATGGTCGAGTACAAAGTGTTGCTCTCGGGCTTGCGAATGGCAAAGCACTTAGGAGCGGCCAACTTGCGAGTCTACAGCGACTCCATGCTCGTCGCTAACCAAATCAAGGGGGAATTCGAAGTACCTCGAGAAGGCCAGGACGATGGTTATGGAGTTCGCCCACTTCAAGATGGTGCACATTCCGAGGGAGGAGAATGTCCAAGCAGACGCCCTATTGCGTTTGGCGTCATCGACAACCACATCCAACTCAAGGGCCATCTTGATAGAAGAACTATCAGCGCCAAACATAGAAGAGCTAGCACCCCAGTTGAACGCCATAGACTATGAGCCCTCGTGGATGGATCCATGATGAGTGTCATATCTCATATTATAATTAATTTGCATCATATTTTATCATCTCTAAGTATTTAATGAGCATAGTTATGCATTAATAGGTTCAAACTTCATTCTCACAATTAATTTAAATCTACATGTAATTAACCATCATTTTGAGTCAAAATGGCAATGTGAGACATAGTCAAGCATAAGGATCATGAAGATCCCATTACCCAGAGCCATCCGCAACCCCTCAGTCAAAGCGTGTTCTCAGGCAAGTCCAAGTTCTGCCCAGTCAGATCTGGTTCTGTAAACCAGTGCCTTGTAAAAGTATTCACAGTCAGCACAGAGGTTTCTAAATTCCTTGCCCAGCTTGGGATTGAAGATCTCTGAGAGAGCTTTCCAATGCCGCCGGTCTCGCGTCGATATGACGTCGGGCTAGGTCACAGCGGCCGTTCTCACCGGACTGCATAGACGATTTTAGAACAGAACAGCAAAGAAGAGAGGAATCATTGATTCATTCTCAAATAAGCCAGTGCCAAATCAGCATCTGTCGCTTCCAGAGATCGTCTCAAGACCTGCTGCCATCGTCCCGATGGCCTGCCACCTCCAGAAGCCTTCCGGAGGACATCGCTCCTTTGTACACCTGTGAGTGCTGTCCCGCCGACCAGCATGTAGCCGAGCCAGAACCGCCTCCAATCGTCGCACGGGACCCATCAGAGTGCTGCCCGTCAACCCAAGAACGGTCCTCCTGGGTCCACGTGTAGCCCCTTATCTCCCTGCATGGAGTGGGTAGTAAAGTTCCATTGTAGTAACTATTATGTGATTGTTATTAACCGGGAGTTACCGACTTGACTGGGGCCGTCTTCCCCACGCCCGGAGCGTAGAGGTAAACTCACCACCCTCTCATAGTCGTGTTTTCTTTCTTAGTATATGCTTCTTTGCCGCTGCTAGAGAGCATGTTTTAGGGTCCTAACTTGTAACAAATCAATCACTGCTGCGAGAAATAGAGCGAGACCCATCTTGTGACCCGACCCAAGCACGAGAGTGAGTCTGACAACCCTTGACTCGTTGTCGGTTTCTCAACCGTGTAGGTCCGAACGCTTCCCTCATTAGGGACGATTGCGAGCTTGCTAGAGTCCTATGTGTGCATGTCCAATTGGAGTCGAGTCCTTCACGTCCGTCCCGCATCAAATTGGTATCAGAGCACCAGTTGAGTCTAGGGTTGTCATTGCATGAAAAGGGGATAAAAAAAGTGTCTTAAGTCTAGGTTAGTAGACGAGTCGGCATTCCAACTTGTCTTATCATTTTTGGGTCATGTCTTGTGTCTTGTCATCAAGTGTCGGCATGGCCATCTTATAGCTCCCCGTGTCCCATGGATTACCAAAGGCCCACATCCTATGAAAGGTGGCGATACGCCCAAAGATGGGAAAACCAACCTGACTACCTCCGTAGGCCCGTAGCCCGGGACTTCTATGGCTCCGAAAACCTGAGTGACTACCTAGAGTGGGAAGCCGTTATGGATGACTACTTTGAGGTGTACATTATGTCCGGTCCCATGCAAGTTGAATGCCCATTTATATATATACATAATAAGCCTATGATGATGGGTCTATGTATATGGGATTGTTCCGTTTGCACGCCCTCATGTGCTGACGGGCATCTACATGCGTTTACACAAGAACAGTCCCGAACAACCAGTACACCCACGGGCACCACCCGGCTCATCCTTCGCCTACGTCACTTGTGTGTGGTTGGCATTTGTGGACGTGTAAAATTGCACGCCCATATGTCCCGTCCAGTCCAGCATCGACAACAACCTCAACTAAAGAAATTGCAGAGAAGATGGGCCATCCGGACTCTCTGAATATATACGTGCTACCGTGAAACCGTCTCCGGAGTCACGACATCGAAGAGAAACCAACCCCCGGGAGGCTCACAATGCATGGGCCTCGAAGAAAATCAAATAAACCATGACTCGTGCTCGTGATGGACTCAAACGTGCCCCAACGATGCACTTTCAAGTCCTCAACGGCACGCTCTAGTGCCCCTTTCAACAGCGCACCCACTGGAGAGAGTTCAGCGACACGCCCCTTCCGGGCTCCTCAGCGGTACACCCGCGTTGGCCCTTCTTTGGCACGCCCTTAGCCACGGCTACCCGGCACACCCCCGTGGACCTCCAGTGACACACCAGCAGCGTGCTTCCCCGGCACGCCCCCACTCCCCCATCGGCGGCACACCTGCCCTGACATCCTCAGCGGCATACCCCTCAGCCGCTCAGCAGCACACCCCTGCATGCCTCCCAACAGCACGCCCCGAAGAGTGTCTTCACCAGTACACCCTGCAGAGCCTGTTTGTCGGCACACTCCTGTGCCCCTTCAATGGCACACAACCCGGGCGCTCAAGCGGCACACCTGGCTGCCCCCTTCAGCGGCACACCTGGCTACCCCCTTCAGCGGCACGCCTATCTGGCGCCTCTAGTGGCACACCTGTCCATCCCTTCAGTGGCACGCTCTGGTGGCCTTCCAGCGGCACGCTCCAAGCCCTTCCTTGCCCGGTGCATCCGGCAAGGGAAATGTGATGCCCACGCTCTAAGGACCATGGCGCGCAATGGAATGGCCGACGTGTCGACGGGAGATGGGGGCACGCAGGCTATTCCCCTTGCCACTAAGGACGGGGAAGCCAAATCCCCTTCAATGCCCTCACGTTCCCGCCATCGACGGCCTGCCTTTGGACACTCCCGCTACTGGGGATATAAAACCGCCATCCTCCACGGTGAACAAAGAGAGAGAGGCACAGATAGACACACAGAGAAGAAGAGAAGAAGAAGGGAAGAAGAGAAGAAGAAGAAGAAGGGAAGAAGAGAAGAAGAAGAAGAAGGGAGAGCTCCGCCGTGGGATCCCCCTTCGACAACCACCCAATCCGCTCGCTCCCCTGCAAAGAGGACATTAAGGAGGGGCATCTGTTGACACCCGTTTTATGACCAATTAGTTGGGTCATGTCCTCACTCATCTTAATGATGCTCCGAGTTGTTCACCCTTTGTCGAGTCTTCTTGGGTAAGTTAGAAGTCTCTTTCTTGGGTCATTACCTTCCTTGGTTGAGTCTTATCCTTGTTTGATGCTAGACAAGCACTTCTGGTCCATTTGTTGCATTCTTGTGCATAACGCATCCTCAATGGCACATTATAGGTAACATAACGCACTTACTGAAGTTCGTTATATCCATCGCATTGTCTGTCTCCCCCACCCAGCATCTCACTTAGTGTCTCTATGCTTTAACGGTGCTACACATACCCGTTATACCTAGCATAACGCCCTCCTGATAAGCCGTTATGGTCGTCTTACTCACTGTCTCACCCAGCGTCTCACCCATCATCTCAATTGGCATCTTTGTTATTTAACGACTCTCAGTACCCCCGTCATCCATTTCATAATGCATGTAAATTGGCCCGTTATAGTCCACCTAAGGTCAAGTCTCGCCATCACCACCACAGCCTGCCTTGACGATCAAAGCGCCGCCTGCCTTGTTGTCCGCAGGTCCATGACAGACTTCCTTCATCCCATCATGCTTTCACTATAACGCCCCTGGTCATATCCGTTATTATTGCCAGAGTCCTACGCCCGCACGTCTCGCCTGCTGTTCTTATCACTTTTGGGATAAGGTCACATGGTGGACTGAATGAGGTGCATTGTGTTAACATAGCGGTCTATCGCGGATGTGTTATGCTTCACGAAGGAGTTTTAGAAGAACTCTGTTTCTCTGCAACTCCGTGGATGGATTGTAGAGGTTCTTATCTTGATTTCTCCCCCAAATCTGACCCTTAGGACCTTCTATTGGTTTCTATGGACTCTTGGGAGTATTATCTTCAAGAGTTTATCTTCAATCCTGCCACTTTTTGGCTGTTCTCTCTCCAACTCGCCCCAAGACTTGGAGGGTCTATAAATAGAACCCTTGACCTCTTGGTGAGAGGAGGAGATTTACTGGAGTTCTCACGAAGTGCTGCTGCATCCTGGAGCCTAATTCATCCAAGGAAGGCTGCATCCCACGTCCATTTGCTGCCTAAGTCCAGGGAGTATTAGCTTGAAGGGGCTAATTGCATCAAAGTTCACTCTTTTAGTTATTTTTCCCCGTTCCTAGCATCCATGGCATGTTCTCTCTTCTTTTCCCACATTCTTACACATGCTTCATGCTTCTAAAACCTTCCTATTATTTTAAAACACCCCAGAGGGGTTTAGAAACCCAAACCTCCCCGGTATTCTCCCATCCTTTTCATTGACTCTCCACAGACCAACACCGCACCTCGAGCCAACTCTCACTCAGACACTACATCCGATCTCGAACCTCACACCATCTCTACCCCCTTAGGGGAGTATGGCGAAACCATATAACAGGATCTCTCCTCGGTCCTCACGACACTGGACTCAGACTCACGGGGAGTCCTCCCTTGCTAGCCGTAGACCAAGGATCACCATATCCAACGCCAACGTCTCTTCAGAGACCTCTGCACACAGGCACCGACCTCCGTCCTATCTCATCAAATCCCTCTAAATGGATGCCTGCCAATCCCGGTTTCACTCTCACCACAGATCCACGGGACATACAACCTCTAACAACTCACGGTACACATCTCTAGGGGAGAAAAGTGCCATCCAAACCTACGGCAACCTAGTCGACCACGCCACGACTAATGCACACGAGTCCCCAGGCCACACACACCTTGCCATGGTTGATCACTCGGCCAACCCACTAGCCGCTCACAGCAACTATCCGGGACCCATAATCTCACCAGAGATCACTTCTCAAAAGCTCGATCTCATCCGAGGACACAACTTCCAACACAAGAACAGGGTACTCATGTGGCACGCTTGCCAACATATTTTCTCGACTCTCCATTCAGCTAGTGCCGTAAATTACATTGCCTCAAGCAACGGCATGGTAATAACACGTCTCACGCAACTGAGACACGTTTATAGAGGAACCAATCTTCCAATGCTCTTCTCAATCTCGAAAATCCACCCGTAGCAGCCAACACTACGATCTTGGACCTGTGGGTCAAGGGCCCACCACGCTTCCGCTGCGCACTCTGATCCACGCGCACAACCATCATCATGCGAACTCGGGATCCTCCATCCCGACAATCCTCTGCACTCCGTAGGCTCCGATCCTCGACACATTGGGGATCACAACACCAATTACAAATTTTCACGAACATCACCCAATCGGCACTCATCCTTCCAGAATAGTGCCAACACATCCTTAAACAACAAGGGAATGGGCATAACTTCTCACGGGCAACCACCTTGCAACAACACGGAGCACGTCTAGCACAGACTTCATGGCATACAAAGGCCAGCCAATTCGGACATACAATGCAAGATGATGAACCTTGGCCAAACACAACTCTCTCCAACTAAAGGAGAACCCAACACACCTCCGACCAACGAAAAATCTCCACGCTCAACCTGACCTTAAACCTCGCACATGCTGGAAACAGCATCTTCCAGTACTGAGAAAATCATCACTTCCATCAAGTCAGCGCCCCTGACACACTCAACGAGTGTCATGTCAGACCACAATCACATCATCCCTCGATGCACCAACGCTACAATTCCTCGAACTACAACACAGTTCTTTCTCCTGGTGTGTCTGCTGTCGCCACTTCCACATCTCCGATTATTGGATTAGGGGCCACCTCTGTGGCCCCCATTGACCTCACTCTAGTTCGCCCTCAGATTCTCTGATTCCCCAACATGGAAGCGGGACAGGCTTCTACCTCGGCCCATCAGCCTCTCGATAAGGGGAAGAGCCAAATCCCCTTGTCATCCTATTCTGATCCTTACACCACCATCTCCTCAGTGCCGTAGGCCCTCGTGGCCCCAGTCGATTTTACTCGCCTTCAGTCAGGGGCCGCCCAGCTTGCTCACTCAGATATGGGCCCTTTCGTGGCCCATTATCCCTATTATGGGCTTCCCCAGCCATCGGTCTATCCATCTGCTCCATATACAGGTCATATACAGGTTCTACTCTTCCTGCCTTGTCTCCTCAATCCCGGGAACAAAAAATCCTTGAAAAGTGGGCTGCCATGCAGCAACAAATTGATCTCCTTCATAAAAGGGTTGGCCCATAATCCCTTGCCGATATCCCCGTTCCTAACTTCTGGGATATTCATTTTTCCCCTCAATTAGAGCTCCCTGTATACTAGAAATACGACGGGAATGGCAACCCGTTTATTCACATCCGAGAGTTTTTGTATGAATCGGCACAGTTTCAGCACGACGATTGCCTTATGGCATATCTCTTCTGTCGATCACTGGACCGGGCTGCGCTTGAGTGGTTTTATACCTTGCCTTTGGAGGAGGCAGAGAGTTTTAAGATTGTGAAAGAGAAATTTATTAAGAGATTCCAAGACCGGGTAGGCCCGGAGTATTCATTTACCAACTTGGTAGTAGAAAAGATGAAAGCAGATGAAAACTTTGCTACATATGTAGACCGATGGAGGCAGATGGCCTTACGTGTGCTCGGGCAGATCCCGGAGGAAGAAAAGGTGAAACTATTGATTTCTAATGCCACTCCGATGTTCCAGAACATACTTGCTATGAATGATATTTTGAATATGCACCAGTTGTATAGCCGAGCCTGGTTCATCCAAACACAGTTCAAAGACTCCCCAATTGGTGAGGACACGAGAGCCAGCCGCCGTTATCAGACCCGCAGCACGACTCGAGCGACTCCGGCCTCTCTATGGTTGGGCGACAGCATGGAAGCCCTGCCCGAATATTGAACTATTATGTGTGAGACACTAATATTTTATTTTACTTTTATGTCCTTTATTTTGTATTTATGTCCTTGTGTAATTGGCTATGTAATTATAAGGCTTTGTAAGCCAAGTTGTTACTCTTTAGAAGTCTTTGGACTTTTATGCAAAAGAGCCAGTAGGTCCAGTAGGGGCCCCCACCCTCTTCCCCATTAGTCCACCTATGTCTATCGTGCGATCGCTAAGGACCCGTAAACGGCCCAATATTGGACCGCTTACCAGAGTCCGATTGCAAGTGACTTGATGGTGTGGAAAACTCTACTTTCTCCAAGCCAAATCTCTAGAGATTGATGTAACCTATTAGTTAGAAGACTCTAGAGGATAATAGGATTAAATTGGAGACCTAATAAGGACTCTAGAATTTATCTAATCCACAAAACCCTAGCTAAACCTATAAATAGAACCCAGAGTTAATTTGTGCAACCCTTACTTTTGGCTCGCGTGGAACTGAGGTAAGGAAGCATTATTTCGGGTAGGTTCTTTTGAGATTTTTATTCCCAATACTAAGGTCTAACTCTCCTCTAAATTTCATGCTAGGAGATCAAGCCTACTGGAAGTTAGAGGCACCCAAGGTTGCTGATTTTACGCCAACAACTCAGGAACCTGAGCAACGGGCTAGTGAAGATCGGGAAATTAGGAACCCAAAACAAGATATTTAGAGGTTGCACCTTTAGAACTTTTTGTTCTCCCTTGTATCTTCTATCTACCCTCAAAATTTCATGCTCTTAGGTCAGTAGAATCAGGAGATACAAGGGCAAAAATTTGCTATTTTAGCACAGAACGTGTAGGAATTAGGGCTTGATTCCAGTCAGAAATTAGAAGTCTAGGAGCATTACTAAAGGTAGGTCATCTCATGGAAGGCTCAAATTTAAAGTCAGGAATAAAAGCCCTCTTGTTTCAATCATTTTCATATATTGTACATCGGGAATTTCATGTTTTATCTAAGTCTATACATTTAGTACAATGCTCATGCATAATTCCTAGCCCTAATGGAACTAAAATGAATTCTCTTGTGTTATACATGAACCCATGCATATTGTTGGCCTATTTCTCATACCCATCATGCTATAGTGTTTGTATATGTTGATTTTCAGGCATGATGTGTCTTAGAACCATATTTTTATTATTTTTAATTAGTTTTCAGATTACACAGGAAGAGACGGTCTTCCTGTAGACCACTAGCGAAACCTTAGTGGCCCTACGATAGACCACTAAGACCTCATTAACGATCCTTCCTAGACCATTTCTTTTTTATGATTTTCTGTAAATATGTTAACCCGAAATATATTGTGGATTTACCTTAATTATCATATGATAAGCCTAGCTACTTAGGTTTTTATCCCAATTTAAGTATCAATTTCATAAATTCAGTATTCATCTAGGTTAAGTTCATGTTCTTTATAGACTTAGAAAGTACTTTAAACTTATATTAGTTTCATGCCAAAATTTATACTCTTGTATTTAAATGAAAGTGACTCTATATGGTTTCATTGACTTGACAAGTTTTGATTGCTGTTTATATCGGGCATGTATGTAAATTGAGGTTTTTGGGGTTAAAATGTGAAAAGAGGTTTTTAAACAAAAAATATATATTAAAACTTTTTTTAACCCAAAACCCGCCACCCCTCTTTCTCACTCTCGTCGATCTCTCTCTCTCCCATCTCACTCTCTTTCACACACTCTCTCTCTCGTTGCCACTCTCTCTCTCTCCTTGGGGTTCGGGTGAGACGGCGATAGACGGAGACGAGGAGCGCGCCGTTGGACTCCTTGCGATGAGTGGAGCGCGTTGACTCCCACCTCAAAGCGATTCGTGACTCGTGGAGGCAGGACGGGGCGAGAGGGCGACAGCGGTCTTCTTCCCTTGCATGCGCTCTTTTCGGCCGATTTGGCTCGATCCAGGTAGGGGGATGGAATCCTGAGCTCGCTAGGAGCCTTCCCTGTAGCATGCCCATCATCCATATGTCTTTAAAGCATGCCCATTGTCTATTTATCATTTTTAATGCCATGAACATCATTGCTGAGTTTTATAGTGGTAGGATGTTGTTATGCATGCATGGTTTGGCAAGAAAATAGGTTTCGAGATGATTCCCGTTGATTTCGATCTTCCAGGAGGTGTTTCAATTTTGAACCGAACCCACTCGCAACCCCGACAGTGTGACGGTCCTTCCAGGAGCCATCACAGTGGTAACGCCCCTCATTGGGTGCATTACAATACTATGGCGGACCAATAGAGGTGTGTCACAGGTTCTGTAATGGCCGGGCATTTGACCATTACAGCCCTTTGATCCTGAGTGACATAGATAGGGCAGTTGGCCTGACGGTCAGTCGTGGGACTGTCAGAGCCCTGTAATGCGCCAATAAGGGTGCGTTACATTTTTTGAGAAACAGTGAATTTTTCAAATGTTCGGGTGACCTTAATGGCCATTTGGGGGTGCATCACAGTGTTGTAGCGCACCACCCTTAGACCGTCACACCCTTTGACGCAATAGCGGTAGACCGTTACATTCTTTGGCATTCTACAAGTAGCATGTTCAATTCTTAATGCATTCCATATTGCATATACGCCATGTTTAAGTTATTTTATAATACCATGACTTACTTTTAGATCCCAGTAGAGTGCTTTCTCTTTCCTTGTGATGAAACCACTAGTCATAGCCCAGTGCCCCTAGTGTCAGCCCACCTGGAAGACGTGGAGGGGCATTTCCCATACACAGTTTCTAAGCTAGTTCCGTGGGCCCTCGGCCAATAGTAGCATCCTACTAAGAGGGAAAACTAGCTAGAGAGCTTGGCTCAGGCAGGAGTCAGTGTGTGCACACGTGGTCAGAGGCTTGGACTGGCACCGATGGGTGTTACTCTGACTAGTTACTTGGTGACCACATCTCCAAGGGGTCACGAGGTCGGAGACGCCTCGTGCCATAGGGAATGCCGGGAGATGTCCTCATCATCCTAGGTAGAAACCCGAGTCCAAGGATAAAATTGTCTAAGATAGGATAGATCTTACCTAGTGTGATGGGTAAAGCCATGGGTTAAGTTTAATAATGATAATTGACCCCCCTAACCCTAAAACTCAATATTTATTACACCTTAATTCTTTTGTAGGATTATGGCCGCTGAAAAAGTACAATGGCATGAGATGCAGCGCACTGTGCAGGGACTTACGTAGGCGCTACAGCAAGTGGCGCAAGGCGGTGCTGGCGGTGCTCACTACGGAGCTGGTGAACTTCATCGGGATTTTCACAACATGAACCCACCAAGATTCACGGGATCGGTGGACCTCGATGATGCCGAGAATTGGCTGAAAGAAATTGAGAGGATTTTTCGTGCAATGCAATGCAAGGATGAAGAAAAGGTTTTATTGGCCACATTTCAACTGGAACAGGACGCTCATTGCTAGTGGGAGTCCGTAGAAGCAACACTACTTGAAAATCATGTCACATGGGCGGAGGTTGTCGAGCATTACAACAGCAAGTATTTCTCAGACCGTATGCAAGAAAAGAAGGCCGCAAAATTTACTGCATTGAAGCAATGGACCCTGAAGGTGGTCGAATATGAGGCCCAATTCTCAAGACTTTCCCGTTATGCACTGCACTTGGTGTGTACGGAAAAGATGAAGGCGAGGAGGATCCTCAATGGGCTTCGGCCCCAATATATTACACAGCTTGCGCCGATGGACATCCAAGTCTATTCGAAAATGGTTCGACATGCTCTATTGCTGGAAGATGCCACCGAATTCTCTGAAAGGATTCGAGGTAAGGACAAGAAGGAACATGTCACAAGTTCAGGAAGCTTCAAACCATCATTTGGCAAGAAGTGATTTTTCAACAGAGGAGAATCTTCCAAGGAGAAGAGGTTCCAGAAAAGCAACAAGCCCTTCTCCACTATCAGCAACAAGCCTTTCTCCACTACCGCACCTTCCAAGGATATCTGTAAATATTGTGACAAGGCTGGTCATAAGACCGAGGAATGCTGGAGGAAACTGGGAGTGTGTCTTCGATGCGGGAGTCGAGAGCATCGAATTCCCGACTGTCCTTTAATGAAGGAACTAGCCAATAAAGATGAGAAGCGTCTGGTAAAGAAACAAGGCCATCTACAAGCTCTTCAAGGGACGGAACCCATGGAAGGAGGAATCGTGGAAGGTACATTGACTGTTTGCTCTAAACCTGCTAAAGTTCTATTTGATACTGGGGCAACTCATTCATTTGTTTCCAAGAATTTTGCTGCCTCAATTATCAGGCCCTAAACCCTTCCGTAACAGAAAACACCTTCATAGCCCATTTTCATGCACAGACTGCCTTTGTGCAGGCCTGTGGCGATAGAGCCCATACCCCTCCAAAGAGATGACCCCAAAATCGTCTCTGAATGCTCTGAAATTTTTAGCACTGTCTTATTACCACGTCTAAAACCTTCCTCCAGAATTTTTTTGCACCTTTTAGAGCCCCTTTTCCTTGCTTACCTTGTCCACCATTCAACCCCGCATTTCTGACTGCACTCCCTGACTGTTTCCACCTCCCACGCCCAGAACCTCCACTGCACGTCACCCCGCCACTGCTACCCAATCATCCCATGACCATCACCTATCCATCAAAGAAAACCCCACCCCACTGGCCTCCAGGAAGCCCCAGTTACAGCCTTGTCTTCCACCCCCTGTCCTGCTGCCAGCAGACAGACCAGATCGCGCAGGGTCTGCTACGAAATTCACCACGACTTCCTCGGTGCTCAGTTGCAGCCGCCCCTCCATCGACGTCCCTGGGACATTCCCAACAGCGTCCACACCAAGTTTCGTGACTGGTGAACAAGCAAAAGTTGGCCTACCGGGCTCGTCTTCCTGCTGCTTCTCGGCACCATGCAGATTGGCTAGCAGTCTACCCGCCCGTTCGAGGCCGCGCCGAAGCTTCCCTCCCACGCCGACGGCATCCAGCGTCTTCCCGAGTGGTCTTCATCCCTTGCTACCTGCCTCCAGGGACCGTGTACCCTCCTAGGTGCCCGGGACTCACCTTCCTCGCTGCTGGACTCAGGCTAGTTTGTGGGCACAGCGCAGTCCGCTCCATTCGCAGCCGTACATGGACGACGAGCTTCACCGACCCAGTGCTCGTCACCCCACTTCACACGATCCTTGGATTTCGCTGTGTAGCCTTTTACCTCCCTGCGAGGAGTGTGCATTACCTCGGTTGTATGTACTTAGCTTGTACGGGGGATCGTGTGACTTGGCTGGGATTCTTCCCCATGCCCCGAGCGTGGAGGTATGCGACCACTTTCCTTGCTTGGTTAGCTTGCTCTTTTATTAATTTCTCTTGATGCCACTGCTAGTGAGAGTGTAGGCTCCTAGTTCATTCATTTATTTATATCGCTGCCATGGGGAGAGAGTGAGACCATCCCGTGACACATCTGAGTCGCGAGTGTGGAGTCGACCACCCAAGACCCTGCCAGTTTCTCAACCGTGCAGATCGACACGCTTCCCTCTCTTGGGGACTACTGTGAGCTTGAGTTACTTGTTTAGGCATGATCCCTCTCTTGGGAGTCAAAGGTGTTCGAGTCACGCTACTTTATATATCGTGTCACTGCTGGTTTAGTTGTCCCGATTCTGGCATCTACATAGTGACAGTCTATTAGAAACAGTTTTCATCCATTTAGCGGTCATAGCGTGACCGTCTCATCCTCTTTGACGGTCCCTATAAGGCTGCTTTACTGTCCCAGAATCGTTGCTCATGAACCCGCTGACTCTTCTGGGCACTTACGGTCCTATGGTCTGCCAACGACTATTTATTCATTTGGCAATTTTACTCTGACCATTCTAATTTTTGGCGGTCCCTCGATAGGCTGTCTTTCTACCTGAGAGTCCTTCACTCTGAGCTTCAGACGTCTTCCTATTTTGCGGTCTAACTAAGGCCATTCCACTCAGCTTAGCGGTCAATGTTGGACCATCTTGTTCTTCTAGCGGTCTTTTATTAGGCCGCATCTCCTCCCGAGAACGGCCTCAATCCACACAAATGCACAAAGAAGGAAGGTCAAACTCATGTCTCATCCAATCAAAGCATTTCATTCATTTATTCAAAATCAAGTACATCAAGTGCAATCTATGGATATCTACACATCTTCGCAATATCACTCAATCCTCAATCGGGCAACCCCGCGAGGCCTAATCTCTCGCAACTCCCTCAAGTACGCCTGGTAGCTCCCTCGCTCCTCCGTCACCTTTGCTAGCAGGGTATGCATCCTGCTAACCTCCCACATGATCAAAGCGCTCTTGACAGCCTGCTCGTCCTCCTCCATCCCAAGTCTCCTCGCCTGTAGTGCAGGAAGATGGGGTAGCGCTGGAACCGTGGTGCGAGAAAGTCCAACCTGTAGAAAGCACCTGTGGGGGCTGTACATCGCCAAGGTGGTGTTCCCCACAAGCCTCAAGTCAAAGCCCAAGCCTCCTAGGAAGCCTGAGGGTAGTGCCAACAAGGAAAGGCGGGCGCATCACGAACCGATCCAGTGGTAGAGTATTGATATAGAGGTGCCACTCATCCTTAGTCTTCTTGTCTGCAGTCCTACACTCGACTTGCTGAGGGAACCTGAAGGCGCCGCCAATGAAGAAAAGTGGATGGCTCCCAAAGATGCGGCTGACAGAAGGGATGTCCTCCCTAGGTGTAAACTTTAGCCTAACTCCCATCCAGCACTCCGATAGGATCATGGAGCCAAAGAGTGGACCTCCTAAGGCTGCTGAACTAAGTCCCTCGTACAAATAGGAAAGGATGGCCTGTGAAATGGATAACCCCTGTGATGTGACACAAGAGGGCAGCAATGGACAATGATCTCTTGGACCTAATTCGCAAGCACATCCACAATTTGAAGAGCAACTTGATAGCCGCCATCACACCGAGCGCACCCGTTTCCCGAGGTGACTCGGTGATGCCGAGTCGAGGTAATGGGAAAAGACCCTTGCTGGTTACTATCTCAGAGTCAGAGAACGCAACAGTCGACCTTGCACAGAATTCCGAAGACTCGTCAGGAAAAAATATACGTAAATCACAAAACACTCTTCGGGACCCCCGAAAATGATCCGAAAAATATCTGAAAAAATCAGGGACATTACAATAATCATCTTACACACTTTCCCATTTAGTCGATAGTATGTAGGGAAGATAGTAGTTCGATGTCAGTCATCGATGGCCTGTGGCTGAGTCAAAGTGCACCTGACGATCCCTAGCTGGGCACTCTCCTGGTACTAAGCATCCGTAGAATCACCCTGATCATCCTCAATCTCGCCAAAGAACTCGTCAGCGAGCTCCTGCTCTGCCGCGTAGCTGACATGCACAATCTCAGAAGGCAGGGCCTCGTTAGCCGGCATGTCCCCAATAATTAGAGATGAGCGGGTGGGACACCAACTTGCAAAGTGGCCAAACCCATTGTAGCGAAAGCACTGCTGCTAGGCTCCACTAGACTCCCCGACAAATGGTCCCTTACCTTTGTCCTTCTGATGGGCAGGGGGTGTAGGCAATAGGGGATGAGTAGATGGTGCAGGGGTTGGTGGACGGGTGACAGAAGGGGGTGGATGGGGTCAAGGTGGGAGATCCCTCGGCTGAGGAGGACGAGGCCTCAGGGCAGATGGGTTCTGACGAGTGGGCTCCTAAGGACGAGCCATGGTAGTCCTCTGATATGGGCCAGAAGAACCACGGGGCTTGTGCCATTGGGCAGACTCGAACTCTGACTCAAACTGCTCAAGCTTGAGAGTGACCTGATATGCATTTTCCAAAGTGATCATGTTGCGATGAAACAACTCATATTGGTAAGGCATCCGTAACCCTCTTTAGAAACATGAGACGGTCATAGTGCTCTCCTCTGTAACTCCACATCGCAAATAGTATTTATCAAACTCGACGATGTACTCGGACATGGATCGACTACCCTGGGTGAGGCTCTGCCAACTATCAATGAGATGCGGACGATACATGGCATGAAGATATTTTTCCCTCAACTTGACCTTCATCCCATCCCAGGTCTCAATTGGGGGCTGATGTTGCTGCATCAACAGGCTATCCACATTCATCCAATAGGTCTGTGCCTTCCCTAGCAGCTTCATCTTCACGAAACGGACTCTCCGGTGGTCCGTCATCTCAAACCACTCGAAGTACCCATCCATATCGGCCTCCCAATCTAAGTGATCCTTTGAGTTTAGGGACCCGTTGAAAGTGGGAGGGTCCGCATGCACGTTCCATAGAACGCGATCGTCCTCATCGAGCTCACGATACTGTCATTTGACACGACGGTCACGACCATAACCCCATACTCATTGTCAGACTCATCATCAAAATCTGGGACTCTATGTCTCCTAACATCGACCCCTTGAGCCCAAGGAACCACGGGTTGCTGAACTGCCTCAGGCTGGCCAAATGCTGGCGTAGGCTGTCCCCCTGAGCGGCCTCGCTCTAGGGTGGCCATTCTCCCAATCAGACCTTGAATGGATTGATCTGATGCTTCAGCCATGTCATCTAGAGCCTTCATCCTATTCTCTATACACGTGCCTATACCTTCCATTCGTTCCATGAGGGTCATGACCATCTCAACCACTGAAGGCTCTCCGGGTGCACAGGCCTGAGGGTCCGCCATGGGTGGTGGTGGTGAGTGGTAGTGGGTACCTTGACGGGTAGGCATGCGGGGACTAAATGCAGAAGTTGAATGAGACACCTAAAGCGGGACTACCTTAGACTCTAACCGGGCTCTGATACCAATTTGATACGGGATGGAGTGCGGACCTAGGATTCTAACTGATGATTCAACTAGATTGACACTATGACCAACAATGACTCGAACAACTGAGCTACCTTGGCTCGACACCAAGAACTCCTAAGCGGTGGAATATGCCCACAACAAGAATCACAAGCTCGTAATCATCCAAGCGAAGGGAGGCACGTGGATCAATGCGGTTGAGAAATCGAGGGAGTCAAGGGTGGTCAACTCACTCTCGTGCTCGGATCAAGTCATGGGACGGTCATGCTCTCTCACTCACAGCAGTGAAACATATTGTAATGGGCTAGGGTCCTACTGATCACACATGTAGTGGCATCAAGAACACATATGGGACTAACAAATACGATAGGAGGAGGGGTGGAATGCATACCTCTACGCTCGGGGCGTGGGGAAGACTCCTGGCCAAGACACACGACTCCCAGTACAGCGAAGACTAAATAAATGAGTACAGAACCACAAATCAAATGCCCAGTCCTCTCATGGAGGTAAAAAGCTACAAGATGAATCCAGAAGGGATGTGCTTGGGTTGACAGGCAACAAGTCGATGGCGCGATGGTGGCACGACACATTGCAGGTCGCCACAGGCTGGATGGTGTCTCCTGAACAACATGCAATTAGCAGCATGGAAGGAGCATCATGGGGTGCCAGGACCAAATCAAGGGGTCTCTGATGATGATCGACAGTGCATGACGAATGCCCCACGTGAAGATGGAGACCAGGAGGGTCGGCTAGTCACTCCGACGTCACGACAGTCCGGCAGGCTGAAGCAGGCCGGCCTACACAGGGACATGCGACCAGCAAGATGGGAAGCCTGGAACGGTGGCTTCTGGTCATCCTCTTAGGGTGAAATTCAACGTGGACGTTAGTGCAGATGACTTAAAAGTACTCACCAAAGATGGGGCTCTCGAACGAAATGTTGAAACTGGGGCGGCCTGATAAGTGGGTGACCGTTTGGTCTGGTCTGTTTGCAGGCAGCCAGATAGACAACAACAGATGGGTGTGGGGACGGGGTGTTTGGCCGGAGTCCCGGGTTGGGATTTTGGGGAGAGGTAGTGTGGGGACGTGGGAAGAAGGTGGAGGGTTCTCGGGATCATGCGTAGAAGTGGTTTTGGGCATGGGGTAAGGTAGAAGCTGGGGACGCCCATCTGCAGATCTGTGGAGACAGACTACACGTAGCAGAGGATGGCAAAGGAAGGATTGGTAAACAGGCTCAAAAGGGGGAGGGGAGTCGATGGAAGATAGGTGGGGATGTGGGGAAGGCAGTGGCTAAGTTTCGTTGCGAGTGCTGAAGGATTTGGGGGCGTGGCTTTATGGGGTACCAAACCTTGTCTTTGCAGATCTGCACAGAGACTGACTGCACAAATCGGGAAGGATGGATTGGTAGGGAGGGAAAACGGCGACCTGGTGGTGTGAGGCGGCTATTTGAGAAAGGGACATGTGAGAGGAAAGTGCAGTAGTGAAGTGGGGATGAGCAGGTGATGGGAAGGGATGGTAATGACCTATTCTTCAAGGTTCTATCCTAACAGATAGACAGGGGGGTGACCAGACCAGCTAGGCCCTTAGACGCTTCCCGGTGGCAAACGACTATGGATGAGGGTTCCACAGGCAAGGGCAAGCATCAAGGATGAGAGATCTTTAGTAGCACAATGCAGAAGGAGGGGGAAGAAGCAGACCTAGGCATCGCACCCAGGATAGAGGAAGAGGAGGGCATCGCACCCTCTTGGGGGGGAAGAGAGAGAGGAGGAGGGGGCGCAACCAGTAATAGGGTTCCTCAAAATTTTCTGATGTCTATTATTTTCCACTAGGGTACAAGAGAATATATAAATGGGGGAAGGGAAACCCTAATTCCCTAATAAAAGTCCTAATTACCTGATCACGTGCCCTTCCTTAGCTTTCTCGAGCGTCACTTTTGTTAGACAGGAAGTCCATGTCATTATAACAAAGGAAGAAGACAGCATAAGTAAAGTTGCACGGACTTGTTTATACATGAAGGGAAGTTGACACTATTCATGCACGGACTTGGGTTAAGGGACATGCACGAACTTTGGCGATCAAAACAAAAGAAGTGCTCGGAGTTCATATGAGCAATGTAAAAAATTGCACGGACTTCATAAAACACATGCACGGGCTTGGAGACATAACATCCATGGTCCTTTTTCATATGCACGTACTTCAGTTAGACATAAAGTGCACGAACTTTATGTTACACAAATGTGCACAGACTTTATGATGCACGGAGTTGGTGAAGAAACGTGCATGGACTCGAACATGTAGACGGACTTGGTGAAAAGTGCACGGACTTAAGTGTGCACGGACATGACTTAAACATGCATGGACTTCATTTTGGTCCAAGGAAGAAAAGTGCACGAACTTAACAATGCTCGGACTTGGTATAAACATGTGCATGGACTTTAAGTGTATAGGCGAAACATGTTCGGACATTAATATGCACGGACATGCTCGAACTTAGAACTTGTTCAGACTTTACCTGTTTGGAGAGGAAAAGATGCACTGACTTAGTGAACTGAAATGTGCACAACGTGCATGGACTTAGTTGGAATGTGTGCATAAACGTGCACAAACTTTGAAAGTGTGCACAAATGTGCACAAACTTTATTTACAAAAGCATGCAAGGACTTAAAATGTGCTTGGACTTGAAGCATTGGAGAAACATGCATGGACATTAAAATGTGCTCGGACATGAATTGTAAGCAACGAGCATGGACTTGACTTGGACATCATGCACGGACTTCACTTGGACATCGTGCACAGACTTCATGTTTAACTCAGTAAGTAATGTGCACAGAGTTAGTTGTGTGGAAGCCTAAAATGTGCACAGATGCACAATGTAAATGTGCACGGACATAGAGTTAACAAAAGACAATGATATACACGGACTTCGAAAAGAAGAAACAACGTGCACGGACTCAGTTTTTCTACTAAGTCCAAAACATGCATGGATTGATAAGGATGTGCACGGACTTTCCATAAGCTAAACCTGCACGGAGTTAATAAAGTGTGCACGGACATGCACGGACTTGGAAAGTAAAATGTGCACGATTGCACGGACCATGCACAGACTTGGAGAGTAAGTCGTGCAGCAAATGCATGGACCATGCACGGACTTATCTGTGCATGGACTTACCTATGCAAGGACTTTATGAGAAATGCAAGCAAAGTATGCACCCACTTGACTTGTATAAAATCGTGCTCGGACTTAGTGTACACGGACATTACAGTCCCCCCTCCTTAAAGGAATTTTGTCCTCGAAATTACAAGAAAGAACAAGGAGGAAACTGAAAACGAACTACACCCTACTACAGAAAGCGAGAAAAACAGAGTCAGGTACCTTGAAAATAGAAAGGCGATTTCTCGCGTGGCTAAAAGTAGACTTTCTTGGATCTACAGTCAACCATGGCACGATACTGCTCTAACCAGTCCATGCCTAGAATCACATCGTAATCGGCCAACTGTAGCGCATACAACTTCGCTGGAAACTGCCGGTCACTGACGATAATAGAAGAATCTTCCAGGTAAAATGGAGTGGACATGAAATCTCTGGATGGTAACCCAACGAGCAGTTCACAGGGTGACTTGGTCACTAACTCCTTGAGACGAGCAAGGAAATCCTCGAAAACAAATGAATGAGTGGCACCTGAATCGAATAGAACACGGGCTGAATGACCAAAAATCGAAATCGTACCTTCTACAAGATTAGACGCAATGGCTTCTGCACGAGTGATGTGAGTAATATGGCTCCTCGACTTTCTGCTAAAGGCTACATAAGATTGCTGGGAAGAAGCTGGAACTTGCAAATACGACGGTTGAGTCAGAGGTGGTGCAGGAAGATGAAATTGAGACTGCTGCGGCTGGGTGACCTACGAGAACTATGCCAGAACGGACTTCATCGGGTAATCTCAAACAACGTGACCCGACTGATCACAGTGATAGCAAACCACCGGTAAAGAACATGGTAGACTGGGATGGCTGCCACCACACCTCGGACACGGTCTCAGCTGACTCACAGGAAACTCTCGGCGCTGCTAAAAAGGAGACATAGGCTGCTGGATAGAATCAGAAGATGCCGATTGCTGCTGCGTAAAACCCAAAGATGCTTGACGATTAAATCACTTCTTGGACTTTCTAAACATCCGCCTCGAAGGGCCACAGGAAGTAGGCACATTAGATGGAATTCCAGGCATTGACGGTTGAAAAGACTGTTGAAATGGCACAACTGGCTGAGCAATACTAGACTGAGAAAACCCTACAGACCTCGCCAAATCGAGCTCAACCGCGACTGCTGCCTGATATGCATCGTCCATGACAGTCACATGGGTAGCAAGCAGCGGCACTCTCAATTTGACTCTCAAACCTCGGAGAAATTACTCGATCTTTAAGGCTTCATCAGCAATAATATGCGGCGCATACCGACCCAATGCAATGAACTTGTTCCGGTACTGCAGCACGGTCATTTCACCCTGAACCAAATTTAGGAATTGGTGCATCTTATCCATGCGAAGACAGGCCAAACTATAAGTGCGCTCAAAGGTAGTCACGAACTCTGTCCAGGTGATCTGGCTACGTCACTACTTCTTTTGGGGAGCCGAAGAAGATTCCGCTCCAAGGTGGTAGACCGAGAAAACCCAGTCCATGAATACTGGTGGCACGAGGACACTCACCGGGAATATCGGAATGGACCCCCAAGACGCATAGTCTGTAGCGGAGGCCGGTGGCTGGGTGACTCGAGTGTAGGCCTTCGCCCAAGCAGATAGTAGTGTTGCGGATGCTCGCAATGATGTGCTTGCAGTTGGAGCTGACACTGTAGGGGGTACCGGGGTGCCGGTGACGTGAGGCCTTGAGCCTAGACTAGGGGCTGGCGAGATCGGATGGCGCGATAGGAGGCCCTCGGTCCATGCTAGGGTCGTCGCGTCCCATAGAGGCAGACCAGTGCTGGGAATCGACGTTGTCAGGTTGTGGGAGCAATGCCCCCGAGACAGAGCCGAGAGATCCGGAGCCTAATGCGGATCAGTCGTGCCAGACGTCATCCGTGGGAAACCCCGGGATTGTACGCCTGGTCTGGGGGCTGAGACGCCTCGTACCAGGGGTTGAGAACCTGATTGAGGTGATTGTTCTTCTGAGGTTCAGGTCGAGAGGCCCGAACGGGGTGCTAGGGAGCTGTGGCCCCGGGTCAGGGGACCCGTGTGGGGAGCTGGCTCAGTGGAGGCTCGGGGTTGACGGCCCGAGCAGGGTGTTGAGGAGTCGAAGACCTTGGGGTGGAGACCCGCACCGGATGCTGACTTGGCCAGGGCCCGGGGTTGGAGGCCCGAGCGACTGTAGAAGTGGAGACCAGAACTTGGGACGCGAGGCCTGCGTTGGGAGTTGGTCAAAACTAGGCCCGGGGGCTGGCGCTTGCTTGGGCTGGGGCTGGTCCAGAACCCCTATGGGGACTGGTAACGGGAGACCCGAGCCTGACGCTCGATCTGGCTGTCGAGGCTGGTGACTGGTGTGGTGCGTTGAAGGCGCCAGAAGAGACGGGAGCTGAGGGTGGCGGTGGAACTGCCATGGGGACCACACCCAAGAAGTAGGGCGATCCAACGACTAGAGCCAAGCTACCGAAAGTGATCGGCACCGCCAAGTAGCCCACCCGTGCGTAGGTGGCAACGATGATGGGACCGTAGGTGATGGCCGCCATAGTTGTGGGTGTGCCAGACGAGCAGGGGTGACGGCCACTGACGGTCATCGAATGCGATCCAGCAATTGGACGGTGAACTGGAAGCTGCTGGGAACTGCGCACAGGTGCTCTTCTTCTACCTCTCCTGCAAGGACAGGAAAAGGGCACCAGAGCTTCAGGGCTGGCACAAACTTTCTCTTTAGCAAAAAGAAGGAAGGTAGGAGACGTCCCACCGGGCATGCCATCCATTTTGTTTCGCCACGCCCACATGGAGTGGCAAAACCCGACAAGCGGAGGTGGACGTCCGAAGACGGCAACACCTTTAATAAAACATCAGAAAACCCGAGGAAACCAACGGAGGGAAGGCCTCTCTAAGGTTGGCCAAGGGTGTACCAGCCAAAGACTGTGCCGGTGAAGAGGTGTAGGGGTCAATGCGCCGGCCAGGGAGGCTGTGCCGGGCTAGGAGCATACCGGTCATGGAATGGCTAGTGTGCCGGCGAAGGCATTTGAGGGTGGTTTAAGGCCAGTGAGAGGGAGGAGGCCATGGGGTCTGGGGGCTTGGTTCAACTGGAAAGAGGGGCTTCAGTTGAGGGTAGGGAAGGCTAGGGACTGGGGGTTTGAGGAAATTGGGGAACGAAAACCAATGGTGGCGTTGGGAGGCTTGGGCTCCCAAAGAAGAAGAAGGGACTCCCCCTCATGGCAAGTGGATGAGGGTGACGGCCAGAGGTCCTTTGAAGGAGACCAAATCACTAGAGAGGGGGGAGAGCAGACAAAGGGGGAAATCGCTCCAACGATGCACAACGCAAATGAAGATCGGCAGAAAAGAGACATTTTATTCATGACAAATGGAGACCAAATACATCAAGCATAAGAGGTGAAAAGAAGAAAAGAAAGAAACGGGCACAAGGAGGAACGGGGGGTTGAGCAGGGGTGACTGCTCCCCACTCCCCCAACACCTCCTGCTACATCAAGACCCTCTCCCTCTCTCTCTCTCTCTCTTACACTCATCTCTGGTGATCATTGGAGGGGACCTCACGGCGGTGCTCTCCCCTTCCCCTTCCTCTTCTTCCTCTCCTCTTCTTCCCTTTCGTTCTCGGAGGACGGTGGAGCCCTAGGCCCTGGCCTCGTCCCCCTTTCTTCCTCCCCCTTCTTCCCCTCTTCTTCTTCCTTCTCTCTTCCCTTTCCTTTCCTCTGGCGGTGTGGGAGGCCGTTTGGGCGTTGCCGGTGCTACCGGTGAAGGGGGTTCTGGCGCACCGGTGAAGGTCATCATGGGGGTGTGCCGGGGAAGGTAGCTGTGGATGGGGTGTCAGCAGAGAGTGTAGGGACCGTGCTGGGGAAGGCCACCACAAGGTGTGCCGGGGAAGAGTCATGGATTGTATCGGGGGAGCTGGGGGTAGCGTATCGGCGAAAGGCACCTCGGGTGTACCGGCGAAGAGTGTAGGGACTGTGTCGGGGAAGGCCACCACAAAGGCACCTCGGGTGTACCGGCGAAGAGTGTAGGGACCGTGTCGGGGAAGGCCACCACAGGGTGTGCCGGGGAAGAGTAATAGTGGTTGTGCCAGGGAAGGCTTCCCATAGGGTGTACCGGTGAGAGGGATAGGCATGCATATTTCTTGAGAAAAATGAAGAATCTCTTAAGAACAAGCTAGCTTCTTTGTCTGACGATGATAAGATGTTTGAAAAACTTCTGATAATTTCCATGCTTCTAGAATAAATGTTAGGTTTAATTTTGTTAAATCTAGATCATTTGAAAATAGAAGATGGAATGATTTTAAAAATTCTTTTGATCATGTTAACCAGCACTAGTCCCATCTCCATCAGAGCTCAGATCAACCTATGGCTCCTTCTACATAAGGTGGTTACCTGGTTAGGCTAGACAGAGGTCACACAAGACCAGCGTGATCCCAGAGCTCTAGCGGTCCAACCTGATCACCGGACGGCACCAAATTTCTCCAGCGTGTTCCCTGGCTACCCATGATGCAAGACGGACCACGACTCGACCTAAACTCTAAGCAAGCTCGTGGTCGTCCCTATCGAGGGAACGTACAGACGTGCACAGTTGAGAAACCGGCAGTGAGCTAGGGTGGTCGGCTCTCTCTTGTGCCCAGATCGGGTCACAGGACGGGCATGCTCTCTCGCTCGCAGTAGTGATGATACAACAATATAGCGAGCTAGATATCCCTACACATGCTTTCTAGTAGCGGCATAAACAAGTATATATGAAATAAAGCCAAGTGCCGAGCAAAGGTGAGGGCACGATACCTCCACGCTCTCGGCGTGGGGAAGACGACCCCGGTCGAATCGGTACTCCTGGAACAGTTATTACACAAGTATTACAGCAAATAGATTACTGCCCACTCCACGCAGGGAGATAAAGGGCTACACCAGTGGGCCCGGGAGGACCGATTTCGGGTTGACGGGCGGCTTCAGGCGACGCTTCAGTAGCTCACGTATTGTCGATCGTGGGGCCCACATGCTGTCCGGGGGGGCCGTGTGGGACCGGATGGCACCGCTGTAGTGGGAAATGCCTGAGGAAGCGCTCCCTGGGGTGGCGACACGTTGGAACGTCGATCGAAAACCGGGCGGCTCCGTTCGTCATCGGTCGGAGAAACTGGCCACGGATCTGCACTTACTGTGTTTCAGCGCACGATCTGACGAGATCACTCACTGCAGCCAATCCTGACGTCAGATCGGCGATCAGGAGGTATCGTTGGAAAGCTCTCTCGAAGTGCTTCAAGATAGGACTAGAGAAAGAAGCTGGATCTCTGCGGATCTGGACCTTATTGAATTTTGAAGTTTCTATTGTAAAGTACCCGAACTCTCAGATCTGTAGAGGAGTTGTCTGAGAACTGCCATTGATTGATAGGTAGACCTCTAAATCTGAAGTTGAGTTCTTCATAAAAGTTGTAGAGAATCACGAGAGGAAACCAGGGATATTTTTTTGGAGGGAGTGGTGGAGGCTAAGTAAGTTGGTATCAGAGCTAGAATCTAAGTCTCAGGACTTAGGGAGAAGAATCATGTCATAGGATAAGTCCAAGGTTTTAGGACCCCTACCTATGAACTAAGGAAGATATTTTCCACACCCATGTGAGAATTGGGTAGAGCCCGGGATAGGATAGGTAATTACTTTAAGATTAAAATTTTTTCTAAATTCCATGAGAAATAACAAGTTGTTGGATTTCTCTCAGGTACCTTATTTTATTTCCAATGGCTCATCGCGTAGACTGGGACGGCATGCAGCAGACAGTGGCTGGCCTTACCTAGGCACTACAAACTATGGCTCAGGCAGGCGCAGGAGCCAGAGCTGGCAGTTTACATCAGAATTTTTAGAGTCTCAACCCTCCGTGTTTTTATGGGTCTTCTAATCCAGACGAGGCAGAGAACTGGATTGATGAAATGAACCGAATTTTTGACGTTATACAATGCACCGATCAGGAGAAGGTGCGTTTGGCTACTTTTCAATTGAATAAGGATGCTCGTACATGGTGAAAGTCGGTCCCGGCACCTTCAGTCGATGCACCACACACATGGGAAGGTTTCCTTACAGTGTTCCGTGCCAAGTATTTCTCGGAGCACGTCAAAGAGAGGAAAGCTATGGAGTTCGCGTCCCTTCGTCAAGCGATGATGTCGGTGGCAGAATACGAATTGTAATTTTCCAGGCTAGCACCCTATGCACCACATCTTATTAGTACCGATTTATTAAAAGCAAATCGGTTCATAGACGAGTTACGGCCCGGTTACATTCAACAACTGGGGACCCAGAACATCTGTACGTATGAGGAGATGGTCCAGAGGGCCTATTTGTGTGAAAGGACCTTAGAGAAGGTCGAGAAAATGAAAGGAAAGGGAGAAGAAACTAGCCGACGGGCTGATCGGCGATTCAGGAAGGAGAAGTTTAGTATCACGAAACCTTACAAGAGTCGTGATAACAAGAAACGGTTTAGGAGCGGGAACGGTGGAAGTTCCCAAAAGTACAAGAAAGTTAAAGAAGAGGAGAAGCAGGTCATGACAGCCTGCACAGTCTGCGAAAAATTTGGTCATTCAACGGAAGAATGCTGGAAGCGCCTTGGTGCTTGTTTACGCTGTGGTAGCAGGGAGCATCGCATGCCAGATTACCCCCTTATGAAAAAACAAGCAGCTGGAGGAGGACGCAGGAGGCAAGCTCGCCTCAATGTAGTTCTAGAAAAAGAAGAAGAAGCGTCCAGGGACGGTGGGCTCATGGAAGGTACACTTCAAATTTACTCTCGTCCTGCATTTGTGCTATTTGATACTGGTACTTCTCATTCTTTTATCTCTACTTCTTTTGCCAAAACTTTACGAGCGTGAAAAGATACTAGAAAAGTAATGCCAAGGAGCAAGGGCCAGATCTATACCTTGCCGAGTTTGAAGAGACCGGCACCGATCGGAGACGAGGGTGCGCCGGGGAGCTTGTGCACCCGGCAAACATGCTGCGTCGGTGGAGCTTCTGGTCGACCCTACTATTACAAGCAAATGGGATAACCTCCACGCAGGGAGGGGGAACTTGGGGATGGGCACACAATACAGCACTACCCTCACGCAGGACGGGGGAACACGGGGAAGGGGAGATGGGCCTACTGCTCTATGTCTGTCCTGCTGGACAGAACTGAAGTGATCCGAGTGGTACGTTGCACACAGGGGTCCGAAAAGGATGCTGCTGGCGCCCAAACGAAGCTTGAGAAGTGTAGATGAGCTCCTGAAAGTTTGGCATCGTTCTGAGGTCGTAGGAGGGTGGGGCAGGCCGTGGGAGACAGCCTGTGCGAATCTGTCCTGCTGGACTAGTCTGCGCAGTCGGCGTGCAGAGGTCGGTGCGCTCTCCACCGGACTCCGAACGATGCAAGACCGGTGGGGTTGGATGACTGACAGATAGATCTACAGACTCTCAAAAGATGAGCACCAACGGAGCATCGAGATGGGCATGGTCGGCACTTTGGTGGGGCTCTGGATTCTGGTCGAGCACTCAGATGCAGTCAGGTTGTGCAGGGTGGCACGAGCAGCACCGAATGCGGAACGTGATGAAACCACCAGATGTGGTTCCATGACGTCGAGAGGTACAACTCCTAAGAATAAATCACAGCCTGAAAACCATCAGGGAAGGCGTGAAACGATCTGCTAGTTGATTGCACAGCCTGGGCGGACTGGGTCGTACTAGCTTTACGCAGTCATTGGAGAATGAGCACCACGAACTGTGCCGACGTCGGAATGGGGAGAGGTCACCTCTGGAACGTCGAGGGATCGGAGAAGAACAAACTCTCAGAAGAAAGTTCAGGCTGAATCATGCCGTAGAAGTCGATACAGCCTCTGCCAAATAGACCTCAGGTTCTGACTCGAATCTGGCGGAGCCGTGCGAGAATGGATGACGCGCTCTGTGCTGAAGTCGAAATGAGGCGGGACCACTTCTGGCGTGAAGCAGGCTTGGATCAGAACAATCCTTCAGAAGAGAGTTTTTGCAGATTCATGCCATGGTGACTGTGGCAGATTCTGCAATCTGAGCCTCAGATTCAGACTTGAATCTGCAAGCAGCAGGGTGCTATGAACTCCCAAGCCAAGGCCAAGGGTGAAGCCGTGGCATTCTCGGACTTGCCGTGGACGATCCTGGGAGAGGGGGGTGCGTGGGAAGCAGAGGGAGAGGGGCTGGTGAGGGGGATGGGTGTCCATTGAGATAGGGGGACGAATTCCCATGCTCTTGTGTACATTTCCCGCGATTTGTAGGCCGAGGAGAGGCCAAGTGGGGTGTTTTTGAGCCGGGAGGGGAAAATGCCATGATTAGGGTTGAGTGCCAAATCCGTCATTTCGCGAGGTTTTGGATCGAATCGGGGCTTTAGATGCATGCTAGGGGGGGGTTGGAGGAGCTTCCCCCTTGTTTTCCCCATCATCGGGGGATGATCGGGGCGTGGATCGACGTTTTGGGATTCTTCCCGCCGGCCTCGTTCCCGGGTGAGTGTAGCGGTCATTCCAGAGACCGCCACACGCCTCGAGCAGCCGTGAGTAGGACCTCTTCAGGACTCTGTTTTGTTGGCAACTCTGGCGACCCAATATTGGACCGCTATGCTCCGGTTAGCAGCCGCACGATAAATCGCTAACCCTGGGTTACCAGCCATTCTTCGACTGCCAACCCTGTTCTCTGACCGTTGCGCCCTCGGGGCGCATGTTTTGACTGTTGGGAGTCATGTGTCTCGTGGCGGTCGTAGGTGCGACCTCTAAGGATGCCTCGCGGTCCAAGGTAGGACCGTTTGTTTAGGATAGCAACCTTACGATAGACCGCTACGCCCGTTGTGACTCGCCTTCTAGCGGCCTAAGATTGGACCGCTAGAGTCGATGTGGCGACCTAGTGTAGGTCCGCCTGACTGTTCTGGCAGCCCAATATAGGACCGCCATTCCTTGGCTGCCCCGAGTTGGTTTCAATCCTGTTTTACTTCGTTTCGTGATTTTCATGAGTCAGTTAGTACCTCCGGTGACACGTCCACTAGTCGTAGCATTCTTACGGCACGTGCGTGCTGACCCACCAGGGAGTGGTGGAGCCGCTGACCAGAGAGAGACGGTGAGTAGGTTGGTTATCGTAGGGCCCCCGTGTACAGTTGAGTCTGGGCTTAAGGGTAATTACCAGCTAGAGGACAGGCCTAGGGCGTATGGTCTGAGTGTGCACACGAGGTTGGGGGAGTCAGACGGCGCTGATAAGCGTGACCCTAGTTAGTCCTTGTTTGTGGTACTGGTTACTAAGTGTGTCTTTGTCTTCGCTTGGGGCGTTGTAGCTAGACACTTGTGACGCGATGTAAGACATAAGGGGACGCATCCAGTCGTTCTTCTAGTGGGTGGTGCTTCTGTCTACTGGCAGGTACAGACTCAAGTTTTGCCAGACCGAGGTTGGTCGTGCGGGGCGATTAGTTAGGCAATTTTTTCATTTATTTATTACTGCCTGTTGGTTCTACTGTACTCCTGTTAGGTATTGTTACTCTCGTACTAATTGCGTTTCCTGCCTTGTTTCTTTCGTGCGAGGTGGGGGTCCAATATATTTTTCGTGGTCGTGTTTTCCTAGATTCAAAATGCCGCCTCGAAGGTGAAGAGCCCTAGTTCCTTGGAATGAGGCTAGTATTTCACCTGCTCCTGCTATACCGGTTGCTGCCCAGGCTGCACCTGTTCCTATTCCGCCTGCGGAGTTACCCGGTGGTCGTGGACGAGCACTAAAAGAATTCCTGCTGTTCCATCCACCAACTTTCAAAGGTCAATCGGATCCTGAGGTAGCGAGGGAATGGTTAGATGCCACCAAGTGCGTCTTCCAATGCATAAAGTGCACTTGGATGAAAGGGTTATGTTGGCTTCTTTTCAGCTCCAAGGTACTGCGCGCACGTGGTGGACCACGGAGTGGGAGGTTGCCTTCCGTTCCCGTCCGCTACGACAGATCTCATGGGCTAAGTTTGTTGCTGCATTTGAACGTGTTTATACTCCAGCATGCCTGAAGTTAGCCAAGATGTATCAATTTCTGGAGCTGACACAGGGCGAGATGTCAGTGCTGTAATATCGCCATAAATTCATTGAGTTGGGCTGGTATGCACCCCACATCTTTGCCGATGAGATTGTGAGGACTCAGCAATTTCTGCACGGACTAAAAGCAGAATTGAGCCTGCCACTATTCGCTACCCATGTAACTAAGTTGGATTCTGCATATCAAGCTGCTGTCACGCTAGAGTTGGAGTTGGCGTGGACTCGAGGACTTTTTCAGATTGGGATGGTTTCGTCGGCCGTGCAGCATTAGTCACCCCACCAGTCGTCTATTTCAGGAGCTTCTCCTACATTCTCTCCTGCCAATGGTGCTTCTTTCTCACAATCTCAGGGCAGAGGTTTTCGATTTGAGAAGAAGAAGAGGAGGTTTGATCAGTTGGTGTTTTCTGATCCGAGTCAGCAGTTCGGTTCTTCTATTCGACCACGTCAAGATTTTGTTACTTTTCAGTCGAGATTATGTTCCAGATGTGGTGGCAGTCATCCGAGTGTGCCATGCTCTTTGACGGTTGTCTATTATCGTTGTGATCAGTTGGGGCACGTTTCTCAAAATTGTCCGTTGAGGCAACAGAAGGTGCAGTTCTCTCAGACTTCCCAGTCGCAGCAGCCGCAGTTCCGTCTTCCTCCGCTGCCTCAATCTCAACCATTTCAACCACCAGTTCCTGCTCCTTCTTAGCAGTCGTCTACCGCTACTGATCCGCAGAGAGCCAGAGTTACACACATCACTCGTGCGGAAGCGTTGGCGTCTAATCTGATTAAAGGTACAGTTTTGATTTATGATCGCTCAGTGCGTGTTCTTATCGATTCAGGTGCAACCCATTCTTTTATCTTCGAAGATTTTATTATGCGTATTGAAAAGCCGAGTCTATTTATAGAAGGTGGAGGGCCACCCGGAGGTGTTTGAATCCATACGGGATGAACAGGATAAAAATGACCCCAGGAGGGTCTTTTTTTCTTTTTTTTTTTCTTTTCTTTTTCCTTTTCTACCAGAGAGAAAGGAGGGCGGGGTTGAATGACCTCGAGGGCCCCACCCGGGGTCGAATGACCCCAGGCAGGTCCTACCCAACTGCGCGAAGACCTCCCTGGGGTCGGGCGACCCCGGGCAGGCCCCCCCGACCCCAGACGGGTCCTCCATCTCCCTGTTGGCCCATTTTCTGCTCTATTAACCTGCATATTGAGTGAGAGAGGGGGTGAGGATTGTCTTAAGATCACCAAAGGCCAAGGAGGTGACTGAAACCCCCAAAGTGGGAGAAAAGTGGGGTGACCACACCCAACTCGTTATTCCACCCCATGGAGGTTGGCCTCCTGCTGCAGTTTGCTTCACCCCGGGGACGTCTGGGAAACCTCGGCTCACCCCAGGAGGTCTCTTGTTGTGTGCTCCCCGGGGAGGTGTCCCTGTTGTGTTGGTTGTTGTCACCTCGGGCAGGTCTTCAAAGGCCCCCTGCTGCTGTTTGCTTCACCCTGGGGAGGTGGACTCCACAAGCATTGCTGCAGTCCCAGGCAGGTTCCTCCTCCTGCTGATGCTGCTTCATCGCTACAGTGGGGTTTCACCCTAGAGAGGAGCAGTCTGCTACTAGTTGCTGCGGTGGGGTTATGGCTTGCTGTGAGGTTTGTTGTCCATGCAATAGGGTTTCACCCCGTGCAGGTCTTCATCACCCCGAACAGGCTATTTCAACCTGGGCAGGTTTCATCTGTTGTCCACCTCATTAAGTGATAGTTCACCCTACATACAGTGAGGCAAAAATTGTTGCCAGCAAATGCCCCCCCACAGAGCGTTCGTTGAAGCCGAAGGCAGAGGCGGAGGCAGACGGTCCGTGCTCTCCATCATTTTTTATTTCTCCTGAGTCTTCGTGACATGGAGAGATCATTGTAGGACTGAATCTCACTGCTCTGTTGCCTTCCAGAGTTGATGCAGACTTGTCTCAGTGAGACCCACCAGTCTAGAAGTAATGTAGGCCTACCTCGGTGAGGCACTTTGACCTGAAGTTGATGTCGACCGACGCTTAGGGTATACTGGCCAAAGCCAATGTACATCGTCCCCTAGGGCGTGTTGGCCTAAAATTGGATGTTGGCCAATCTTTGGGGGTGCATTTCCCAAAGTTGATGCGAACCGGCCCTTAGGACATATTGGTCCAATGTTGATGCAGGCCTGTCTCGGAGAGGCTTACTGGCCTGTATTTGCTCATTGGCCCAGAGTTGATGTAGTCCTGTTTTTGAGAGACTTGTTGGCCTAGAGAGTTGATGTGGACCAGCCCTTAGGGCATATTGATCCAACGTTGATGCGGCCTGCCTCGGCGGGAGCTTGTTGGCCCGAATGATGTAGGCCTATCTCGAAGAGGCACATCCATCTGAGTTGTCGTCGATTGACTGTTGAGTTGTAAGAGCTGGAAACTGACATTGGCCGACCCTTGGGGGTATGTGGGCCAAAAGTCATTGTGTCTACTGACTTTTAAGGTGTCACTGAAGATGTGTTGGCTGACCGCTGAGGTATGTCGCCGAATGTTGAAGCTGGCTAGTCGTTGACTTGTGATAGCCAGAGTTGATGTAGATCAGCCCAGGGGGTGTGTTGATTTGAGTTGATGTCGGCTATGCATGGGCTGAGGCAAATACCATCCACCGTAGACTCGAGTGCAGTGCCACCCAAGGTAAGGGCGTCGCACCTTGTACATCAAAATTCCGTACATTTCATTTTGTTTGGAAAGGGCACCCATTAGATTATGTCTCATTTCCTGCTTTTAGTTTTAGTTGGTAAGGCTTCATAGCTGCCTCAGAGTTTCTTGGCACTTGGGATGGAGTGGCCGAATAGTCCTCACCTTGGTGTAGAGGTGCCAGATGCATGTATTTGGTCTCCCTCAGGACGCCTAGATGACTGAGCTTGCGTCTTTATGGGAGGAGTTTGCCCGCCTTCATGCTATTCGGGTGCGGAGGCGGAGGCGGAGGACTCAACTGATGATTCAACAAGAGGAGGGGCAACTTTACAGTCTACGGGTGGCCCAGGCTGAGGTGGGTGCCCAGGTAGAGCGCGAGCAGGTGGCCTCCCACAGAGTGGAGGAGCTTTTGTGAGAGGTTCGGGGGACCGAGGAGGAGCACAGTCTTGCGCGTGTCGATGTAGATTCTCCGCCGTAGGCTTGAGGGGCGCCAGGAGCATTTGTGAGAGGTCTGAGAGACCGAGGAGTGCAGTCTTACGCGTGCCGACGTAGACTTTTCGCCGTAGGCTTGGGGGCTCTAGGAGCTTTTGCAAGAGGTTCGAGAAACCAAGGAGCGCAATCTTGCGTGTGCCGATGTAGACTCTTCGCCGTAGGCTTGAGGGGCTCCAGGAGGAAGCTCTTTAGAGTGAGACTCGCCTTGTTGACATGAGACGGAGCGAGTCTGATGTTGATAGGCCTTGACGCCCTTTTGTACTTGTGTGCAAGGCTCTTATATTTTGCCCATGCTTGTCTTGGTTACCCCGAGGGCTTGTCTCGGGCTCCCTTGATGATATTGATGAATAAATGACAGTGCTCAGTAGCTTTGGCTTCTATCGTCTCGCATGTGTGCTCCTTTTTTCTTTTTTTTCTCGTTTTTTTTGATCACTTTACTAGCCCTACTGCCCTTTCGGATTTTCGCCAGGACTATCCCCCTTTAGCTTTTTCCAGTGCGCCCTTGCGGATTTTCATATTGAGGGGTACCTATTTTTGCCTAAGGCGCCCTTTCGGGTTTTCACCTTAGTCCGGTTAGTACCTTTTTGCCCTTGATTGCTCCCCTAATGGAAACAACCAAGTCCGCTGGGACATCAATATTTTTAACCCTTTTTTTTTTAGGACCTATAGTGCCAAAAGGCAGAGAGGCTATGGCACTGCCGGAGAGGCATGTGCGCCGCACCAGTGAGACAAGTGGGTGGATTTGACAGCCCTAGTGGGATGCATTTAGTCAAACCCTAAAACCTAAACCTAAAACACTAAAACACTAAAACCTAAATCTAAACCTTAAGCCTTAAACCCTAAACCTAACAACCGTAAACCTTAACCCTTAAAACCTAAACCATCACTAAACCCATAACTCCTAACCCTCCCTAAACCCTAAATCCCAACCCTAAAGCCTAAAACCCTAAACCCTAAATTTTTCGTTGGCGAAGACGATGCAGAGCAGTCTTTGTCGACCTAGGGAACTTAGGCCATGATAGTAATCCCTGACCACTTTGGTCATTTCTTCTTGATTGACGTATTGCTTTCCTTTGTATCTTCTATCTATCCTCCATGTTTCGTAGACTTAGGGCAAGAGGTTGAAGAGTTAGAAGGCTAGGAAGTAGGCGGTTCCATGCAGGACGCGCAGGAGTCAGCATCAACTTCCAGTAAAAAATTTGATCTGTAGAAGCACTGCCAGAGGTAGGTAATCTCATGGAAGGCTAAATTAAAGTGTCGGGGGAGCCGGGGATGAGTCGACAGCATCAGGGCCTGGTAGCGAATTGCTGTCCGTATTCCTCAAAGGTGACCCGGCTCTCAAAGTCAAAATCGGAGCTGATTTACCACCTAATGTACGAGAGTAATATAAAGAAATTTTCTATAAATAGGGGCATTTCTTTAATCCTTTTCACCTTTCTCTTCTTCTTCCTCTTTCTTCCTTCTCCTCCACCGTAAGCGCCCCCTCATCTCTCCCTTCGATCGATGATGACCGCGGCGCGTCCCCTCCAGCTGCAGACGACGCGGGGTGACGGCGTGGCGATGACGGTGTGACGTTCGAGGCGGCGTAGAACTCGTGGGGTTTCGTGAAGGTTCGAGGGTTCTAAAAGCGTTCTTCGTGATTTCGGCATCGATTCGGCGGAGCTTTTGCTCCATTAAGGTAGGGGGACGAATCCCTGTACTCATCCGGTCATCCCCTACGATTTGTAGGCCGAATGGGAGCTGAGAGGGGTGTTTTTGAGCGGGTTAGGGTAAAATCATGTTTTGGGGAGAGTTCGCTCGATCTATAGATTAGAGTTGCGATTCGGCGTTTTGATGGCCTAGAATCATGCTAGGGGTCCCCGGGGGGCTTCCCCTTTGATTTTCCCCTCTTCCGTGGAGGCATGGGGGCGTGGTTGTAATTTTTGTGTTGAGTTCACCGTTTCACCGTCGGGACACTGTGGCTGTCATTTCAGTAACCGCCATAGTGTGTAACGCGCCTGGGCAGGTGCGTTACACTCCCTTTATTTTGGGCATTGGCATTCGTGGGCCTGACGGTCCCATGATAGATCGCCAGGTGACTGTGACGCGCCTGTGTCGGTCCGTCACAATGTTTCGACCGTTGGTTTTTGACCATTGGGGGTCATAGTCGCCTGATGCGCTGGGGTGGGGCGTCAGGATGGTGTGACGCCCCTAGGAAGGCGCGTTAAAGCTAACGCATCCAACCTTCCACCTAACACACCTGAGATGGTCCGTTAGGTACTGTAACGTCCCTAGAGGAGCGCGTTATAGCCAACTTGGTCCCGTGGCCTAGCGCGCTTGTGTTGATCCGTTAGGTGACGTAACGCCCCTGGAGGAGCGCATTACGTTCTGTGTTTGCTCGTGACTGTGACGCACCTGTGTCGGTCCGTCAGGTGCTGTGACGCATCAGCGTAGGTGCATTACAGTTCGTTTCACACTGAGTGTCTGACGCGCCTGAGTTGGTCCGTCAGGTTACTGCGACGCACCAGGGTTGGTCCGTTACAGCCTATGGCACACCAGGGTTGGCGCGTCACAGTGCGTTTTGCACCGTCGACCTGACGCCCCTGTGTTGGGCCATCAGACCACTGTGACGGCCTAGCAATAGACCGTCAGAGATTGCGGCGTGCCTGGGTAGGTCGGCTAGGCTCTGGACTGCACCGGGTGGTTTGCAGTCCCGTTTCTTCTCCGACTGTGGTCACCGTGCGATGGTGCTGGTACGTGGGACGGTCCGATCCGAGGCCATAGATGCATGCTAGGGGTCCCGGGGGAGCTTCCCCCTTGATTTCCCCCTCTCCGGTGGAGGTATGGGGGCGTGGTTGTGATTTTTAGATCATGTTCACTGTTTCACCGTCGGACCGTCATAGCGATCGTACCAGAGATCGCTATGCTCATAACGTGCCTAGGCAGGTGCGTTATGCTTTGTGTGTTTCGTGTCTAGATTTGAGGGCATAACAGTCGCACGACTGACCGCTATGTCAGGCATAATGCCCCAGGGCTGGTGCATTATGGTTTTTGACCGTTGGATTTGACCGTTGGTTCTGACCGTTGGGGGGCCCAGTCATGTAACGCGCCTGGGCAGGCCCGTTATGTACTTTAACGCCCCAGGGAAGGTGCGCTATACTCAACGCCCTTGCCCTCCACTTAACGCGTCAGAGGTGGTCTATTAAGGTCTATAACGCCCCTTGAGGAGTGCGTTGTAGTCTGTTTCCCATCATGACATAACGCACCATGGCTGGTCTGTTATGTGCATAACGACCCTTGAGGAGCACGTTATGTCCGTTTTCGTGACTTGAGGCTTAATGCACCCCTGTCAGTCCATTAAGCACTATAACGCACCTGGGTAGACGCGTTATGGTCTGTTTTCTATCGGGAGTGGCAGACGGCCAAGTTGGACCATCCATTCTCTCCCATACGACTGAGAGTTAGCCGTGCACCCGTGAGTGGCCAATGATGGACCGTTCATTGTCTGAGGCCTAGCCGGTGGTTTTTCGTGCCGATTCGAGTCCCGAGTGAGTAGACCTCGATCTACGTGTTGGCCCATGGTCTGACCAATACTGGGCATCATGTGGGGACTAGGTGTGGGGCACCGTAAGGGGTCCCGGGACGTGACTTCTTTGGCTTATATCACTGTGAGTCAGTGTTGGTACGAGGGGCAGCCCCCTGTACTCCGTCTGGTTCAAACGTTATTTTTCGTTGACTGGAGAGTCTGCCTTCCAGTGACCTGTCCACTAGTCGTAGCTTTCCTGCGTACGCGAGTGCGGACCCACCCGGGAGTGGTGGAGAGCGTGACCTGAGTTAGCCAGTTTTTAGGCTGGTCTCCGTGGGCCCCTTGCCTTTGCCACCAGAGTTCGGTGGGGGGGAAAATCAGCTAGAGGACCCGACCTAGAGCAGATGGTCTGTGTGTGCACACATAACTTAGGGCAGAGGACACGTGCTGACGAGCGTGACCCCAGTTAGTCCTTGTTGTGTGGTACTTGTGTGTGTCCTTGTCTCCGCCTGGGGCATGGTAGCTGGACACTTGTGACGCGGTGTAAGACGTCAGGGGACGCATCCGGTCGTTCTTCTAGTGGGCGGTGCTCCCAGGGGACATCCTGTAGGGAGCTATTGAAACAGGTGCTGCTCCAGGAATGAGTTCAATGGAGAAGTTTACTTCCCTTTTGGGCGGTTGTTGTACCCAGACAACTTCCCAGCAAAATATTAAGAAATAAGGGTTCGATAATTTTTTCAAACACCTTTAAAGCGTGGGCTACCCAGCCCTTCCTATGGCACACCAGGCCCAACCAAGGGTCCCAACCAGTTAGGCGTGACCCATGACAACATCAACAATCGATTGGGGCCACCCCCAATCACTCAGTTTGCGGGTTTACCCGTGTTCAGCACAACTACCTGGGCCAACCCAGGGGCACCCTGACCACAGGCCACGACACATGGCACCTAGCAACGAGGCCAGGATCTACCCCCAAGATGCCTCCATCCAGCCCTCTAAAGTCAAAGGAATACCTATCTTGGTCAACCATCGACTTTGGAATCCCATAAGCACCCATATGCGGCCCATACATACGTGCCAGGAATTTTCCCGAACATCTTGCGGGCGTGCATATCCCAGCCATTCTACAACAAGTCGAGGGCCAACCTGTGGCTCCAGCACTCCACCCTATCCTATGACAAGCCGTTTATTTTTAGCTCCCGGGGCAACCCGGGGCTACCCGCCAATCCACCGTACCATGAGGCATACACCATGAAGACCGGGGCCCACACACCCAGAAGGCTCTCTCTTGGCTCTTGTGAGCCCATGCCCCCAGCCCAAGGCCAAATCCAAGGCATGCCGATCAATCACCCAAGCCGATTGACAACCTGAGGTATGTCAGGAATTTCTCCAAACACCTTGCGAGCGGCGGCGACAAGCCCCCCCCATGGGCCAATCCCAGCATCCTGGAGCACCCCGTCGTTCAAAGGACAACCCCATATGACAAAATAAGACCCCCGAGGCCACCCCTTGGGGCCATCGCTTGCCCCGGGGGGAGTTCACCTCGAGCGCTACCGCGCCTCGGGGAGGGCAAAATCCCCTGGGGGGTCGCGCCCTCCTCCCAGCCCAAGGGCCCCACGGTGGTCTTCCAGTCTCGCGCAAGATCTCAATCGTCATACCCATGCGTGGAAGGATTCGATGGTGAAGCCTCGGGATCACACAAAGTCACACGTCAATCGTCGTGGTCCACATGCACAAGTAATTGGTCAACCAGTCAAAAGCCTCATATCCTTTCTCTGCCACGGTCACACTGAGTCAAAGTGGGGCCAAAATAAGCAAAAAAGGAGATTTTATAGGGTGGGGACCACCCCCTTCTCTCTCCCACTACTTGCTCTGCGTAAACCCCCCCATGGGGTTGGTCCGCCTAAACCCCTGGTGTAATAAAAAAGGTTTTTTTTATCAAAATACCGCTCTACTTCGGGAGCTTCCCTCCGGTCGTGGGCTTCCCCAACTTCCTTGGGGTAGCCTTCGTCAACATCCTGGACATAGAGGCGACCAACGAGCCCAAATCCAACACTCACATCCTGGGAGCTACTGAAGCTACTACCGACCGAGCTGTGGCCAAGAACAACAACAGCGTCCCGGCAAGGACCTTGAGCTGCAACGTGCACCATGTGCACCAGGCTACTAGTCCATCGCACCAGGGGTCGGCATCCCATAGGAGGAGGCTCCGAAGGGATAACGCTGGCGCTGCCATAGGGCACCGAATCTCCAGCACCGGTAAGTCTGACTGTCAGGACCATCTGAGTCCATTTGAATGGACAGAGGTCCGAAGTGGTCCTGGACCGCATCGTGTCGGCTATTCCAGTCCACAACTCCTTCCAGGGACTAGAAAAGATGAAGGAAAAGATGGCGCTCGCCGTTCCAGCCGCGGCATCAAAGGACACGTCGGCTCACAAGCCGACCAAACTGAAGTAAATTTGGGTTCCCAAGGAAGTCCAGCCCACTGCACCTGCCTAGGCGGGGCCCAGCTACACTTGTCGTAGAAAGGGCCGAAGAGATGAAGGGGTCGAGGTGACGCCCACGACCCACCAACTGGCAGTCACTGTACCAGCGCTGCCCGAAAATGCCCGCCACCAACGTCGTAGGCGTCGTCACCATGTTGACCATCTGGCATTCGCAACTTACACTCATCCTGCTGTCGCCATCGATGCGCAACCACTAGCTGCTCTTCCTGACTAGGAGTGTGAAAGGATCGAGCAAGCCATAAGAAACTACCTCCGGGGCCCGGGTAGCACCCCTATGGGTCATCAGAGACTGCTAGGGGTAGTGGCCTCCGCCTTTCGAGGAGGAGAAGAAACCCAACCTATGCCTAGCGCAGAATCAAGGAACCAGTCGGAGGAACGACGCCAGTCCCCTAGGCGGGAGGAAGCGCCGCCCTGACGATCGATTTTCGACAGACTGGTGTTCCCAAATAAGCCGTCAAGGAGGATGGCGAAAAGAAACAAGAATTGGAGAATTTTCACCTGCAACATGGCAGGAGTCCCTAGTCGGTATGCAGCTTTGCCTACCGACCCCGAAGAAGTGGCCAGGCTCGCCGCCAGACCCAGTCCCCTCACCAAGAGAGGAAGAGCGGCGAGTGAAGCGACGCAGGTGAGCGTCGAAGAGACTTCCTCCAAAGAACCTTCAATGGCCCTGGCAGCCAATGTTGTCACCACTGGGGGCACGAGTGGCAGACCCTCCACATCATCCGAGGATACCCCGACCGAAGAGACAGGGTGCATGCCCACTCCCTCCACAACTAACCCCACCATGCTATACTGCGCGATATGCTTGCGGAATAGGTCCGAGGGCCTTTGGCTAATTGCTGCATACCCCCTTGTTCGTGTCACATCACAATTGTTGGCCAAGTGTTTCACCCTGGAGGGGGTTGTCCGCCAGCGCAGTGTGGACGGTTACTGGAGTGAGGGGTAGGATATAGCTACGGGGGAGATGCCAGAAGTTAATAGGCCTCAGGCACCCCCTCTCTTGACCATATCCATCTCAAAGCGGCACCGTGCACTTGCCTTTTACGGAGAGTCAAGGGGAGACCAAGTGACACAAGAGGTTTCCCAGGTTAACAAGAAACGTGGATGGGGTGCGGGCGTGCCAGTCAATTTCTCGACAATCACCCGTGAAACCGAACATTAAACTGGGGATGCACCACCAAGGCGCGGCACGTGGACTCGGGGGATGAGCGACACGTGTAGGGAAGAATGGTTCCATGGGTGCGAGTGCACAGGCTACTATGGGGAGTCATGTACAGGATGTCTTTCCCCACCGACCTCAACCAGTCGGTGTTTATTTACATCAGATTGAATCCAAAGACCTTCGTTCCGTGCCGAAGAGAAGTTCATATATTCCTAAAGCCTAGGGTGAAGAGCTGAGAGGACTTTCCAACTATAGGTTCGTCTCAGACTGGGTAGTGTTGGCTGAGGGTAAAGGGTGCTGGAGGTTCACGCTAGGTGACACAGAGGGTAGTTGGGGGCCCAAACGTGGATGCGAGAGCATACGTCCAACTGGCGGTGCAACACTGAGAAGTATACATTTTACAAGCGGGTCGTGGAGGCCAGGGTAGAATAGGTGGATGCCATGAGACAATTTCGACGTGCTAGCCAGTCCCCGGGTCAATGCGTGATATATGTGCACATGTGTGTTTTACAGAAGGTTCCTCCCGTGACGTGGGCTATGGCCACGATGTCGAACGGGGGCTTGTGACTGACTGGGCAACTGAGGGGACACATCGGTCTGATATCTGGATGAGGGTCGATCACGACTCGAGTTGAGCAGTCGACATGGCCTCGTTACTGAGAGGGAGCAAGATGTCATGACGCTCGCATGGTCATGGCTGACGGGCACGTGAGGGGCGACCCCGGCATGAGGGGGCATCTATCCTTGTCATCACGTCTCACATGTAGCAGGCGTGGACTTGTGCGTTATGGCTAGTGAACACATGAGGGAAGTGCAAGGGACATACCCTCGGTGTGCTAAGCTGCTTGACAAGTCACACAGACACAATTCTCCTTGGCTCATTGTGGAGAGCCCGCTCGAAATCGGATGTCGGATGATCCGTGCACTGAGTTCAGCCAAGTTGAGTTGAGTTGAGTGTCCTTTCATGTCCACATGTTTCCCCCTATGAACGGTGTGGCAGATGGAGGAGGGGTTTGGCGTATGGGTGTGAAGATCGTGGAAGTGGAGGGATAGTTGTGATGGAAGGCAGAGACTTGATGGGTCATGCCGTCGTCGTCAAAGGACCATCCAGCGTTGGGGGCCGGAGGCTAGACTACGTTCACCTGAGCTGGTGCCAGTGGCTGAGGTTGTGGAGCGGGTGGATGGTTCGGCATTGGGTTCTGATGGATCCTCAAGTCTTGAACCTGTTATGGTTGTTGCTGCGGCGGCTGCTGTGGCTGCGGTGCCCGCTGCTGCACTTGCTGCCTCGACGGCTGCCTTCTTTTTTCTTTCAGCTCAACAATGGCCTTATGCATTTCGGCCCAATCAACCCTATGTCCTTCATGTAAATCATATACCAGGTCTCAGAATTGAAAACATCCTTCGATGGTGTGGCCTGGCTGCCTATGGAATACACAATACTTCGTCTGATCAACAGCCGTATTCCAACTGGGCCATTCCGGAGGAAGCTGTATGGCATTCACTGACATGAGAGCCGAGAATATGTCGGCAAGAGTTTCCGGCAGAGGAGGATATTGGGCTCTCTTCGGAACCAGGCACCTGTTATTGTTGTAGCCATTAGGGGGAGGAACATTGTGGTATTGTGGTGGTGGTGGAGGTAGTTGTGGAGCGGAATAGGTGTTTTGTGGAACGGTGAAGGTGAGTGGAGGGTTTGGTGGAGTGGAATAAGCTGGCGGAGGGTTTGGCAGAGTGGCGAAGGCGAGTGGAGGGTGGTTTTGCGGAGTGGACTGGGTGTTGCGGGGATTCTGGGGAAAGCAGATTTGGTTATTGTTGGTGGGAGGGAAGGTAACGGCTTAAACTTGTTCATTCGTTTGGACTCCCTCAGTGATTGGCCCTTGAGATTTTCTGTTGTATTTGGGCTTTTGGGCCTCGAATAAGGAGTGGATGGGAGAGTCCTTAAACTGCGTTTGAATGAACCACGCCCGACTATATAGCTAATGCATGTTAGATATGTCATTCATAGCCAATATATTTCGGAAGGTCGGGGTAGCATTGAAAATTAACAGTTTGACATTTTCTTCCTCCAGAATATGGCCGGGCACCCTGGCGGTCATCTACCTCCATCTGTCGGCGTAGGTTGCTGTCACGCCCCGAGCGCGGAAGATTACCCGGAAGTGGCGTGACGATGTCTATAACGATCATATCAATCAGAGCATAGTACATTCAACACATACAGACAGAGTGCGCAAGATAGAAATAACCCAAATCTTTATTCATAACTATGTTTCTCTCAAATAGTATGAAGACTAAATGAGAAGAAAATTACAATCTCTGACTCAAGAAAATAAAAATTACATAAGCAGTTCTGCTAGAACACTTCAGATTGGTGTAACGGTTGCCCGATAGACTGCCACAATGAGGTAACGCGCTAGGCCTGGTCTGTTATACAACCTTATCCAATAAGAGATAAGACGAATAGGCGAAGTTTTCGAAAGGAGGACTCTAGAAGGTGTAACGGACTAACCAAGGGGCGTTGCATAAAGGTGATGGATGGATGAAGGTCCGTCAGAGAACAAAGACGGTAGATGAGATGGAAGATGAGATGATGGGGAAGATGCTGACCTTGGTTATGTAACAGTCATATGACGCGCCAAGAGAGATGCGTTATAGAACTAAGATGATAGAAGAGACGGAATATGAGACGATGGGGTGAGACGACGGGGGAAGACTATTGAGTTGCGTAACAGTTAGATGTAGACATGTTATATGATTGTAACGGTCTAATACTGATGCGTTAGAGACCATTGAGTGGCAGATGAAATGAAGAGTTTGCTAAACTTCGTCCAGCGAAAAAGGATGAGGAACCAGGCCCAACTAAGGAGGAAATGACCCATGAAAGAGACCTCAGAATTGTTCAAGGAGTTCCACAAAGGTGGGTAACTTGGAGCACCATTTAGATGAGTAAGGGGATGAGCCAACTTATTGGTCATAAAGCGGGTGTCAACAGATGCCCCTCCTTAACGTCCTCTTTGCAGGGGAGCAAACAAAGGTGAAGCGAAAGCGAAATGGGACATAGAGATGAAGTAGAAATGAAGCGAAGTGGACTGAAAAGTGGGGTTAAGGTAAACGACACCCGTCCTCAACCAACGAGCGATAGGAATCTTTTGGAAAAACTCCGAGCCAATCACAAGGAACGGCAAAACCAAATGACACATGCCTAGAGGAACTAACAACTAAGGAAAATAAAATACGACCAACCTCCTCACTGGAACGCATAGCTGATAGGTGGTCAGAGCAAACGAAAAAAGTAAAGAGACGAGCAACTATACTCCAGACAAGAATCCTCAGCTAACCAAACTGAGCAAATATACCGAAGGAAACCTTCCAACTCAGAGTGGAATGACTCTCCTTATCTATCGACATGGACACATAGTTATCCACCATTATTGAGACACCTCTAGACAGACTAGGGCACATGAATGCTCAAAAGATGTGCATGATGCATGCTATGCTAAAGAAAAAGAAAACATCAAAACAAATGCAAAGAAAGAATAAAATAGCAAGATACTCGAGAATAGTATTGCTAGACCAGACAAATCAGGGTCAAGACACTATCTGCAACCACGACGTGCAAGATAGAACCATCATCCCCCAACTCTTCCAACCTAACGACCTATCCAACGATTAAACATGTGCACCTAGATCATCATCCTTCCAAAAATAGCTAGTAAATCTCACATCCCTATCTGACACTATAGTGCGGGGTAAGCCAAACCTGGAGACACAATCGAAAAAGAAGAAATGTACGACCCTCGAGGCATCGAAGGTCTTGGAGCAAGGAATGAATAGAGCCATTTTGGAAAATCTTTCCACAACCACATAGATGGAGTCATGCTTGCGGAGGGTGTGAGGAAAGCCTAAAACAAAGTCCCTGCTAATGTCCTGCCATGGACTATCTGGGACGGGGAGGGGCATGTAGAGATCGGTGTTTTGCTTCCTCTGTTTGGCCATAGCACAAGTGCGGCACTGAGCCACAATGCGCTCAACATCTCTTTAGGCTAGGCCAAAAGAATCGATGTTCTACTACCTCTATGGTCTTGTTCCGGCCAAAGTGGCCAACAAGACCACCTGCATATAGCTCCCACGTAAGAAAATCATGAACAGAAGTTTGTGGGATGCACAACCTGTCACCCCAGAAGAGGTGACCCTCCTGCAACACATACTAAAATCACGAGACGGACCGGATTGTAGGGCGGCAATAATCGGACCGAAGTCTGGGCAATCAACATACGCAACCTTCTGCCTCTCCAACCCTACCACCTCAACGCTCATGGTGGTTAACATCATCATCCACCTTGATGCGGGATGAGCCGGGATAGGGAACTGAGACCTAAAGCCAACAGACTCGTGAGCACACACACCTAGACGAAAAGACGATCACACACGCACGAAGAGCAAACTCCTCAAGGGTACCGAGTGGTGGCTAGGCGAGCAGCAGCTCGTGGGGCGTCGGACATGGTCCGAATAGTGAGGAGGGTGGTGGAAGTCACCCGGGGAGATGGGGATGGGCACCGGATCCTACCGGGTAGACCGGTACCGAAGGGACCGGATCAGATGGACACTCAACTCACCGGCAGCAAGTCACTCATTTTGGTGGATCATTCGGAATGGGCACTTGTCTCACCAGTGTAGTAGTGGAACTAATACTAGATAAGCAAAAGAAGGAGTGGCAGCTGAATGTACCTAGCCATCTGAAGGATCGGCTCCAGTCAGAGAAGTGGGTGCACCGGGGAGTGTGCGCACCCGGTGAGCGCACTGCATCGGTAGAGCTTCCGGTCGACCCTGCTAGTACAAGCAATGAAGTCACCTCCACGCAGCGAGGGGGGACTCGGGAAGGGGCACACGATACAGCACTACCCTCACGCTGATGGGGGCATCACTTACCCCTCCACATTTTGCGAAGCTCTAATGGATCGTCAGTTTGCGCCATTGTGTTCTCCACATTTTTCTGAGTCAATCCATGTAATTTTCATATTTTATTTGAGTCATAAACTATGTAATTTTGGTTTTCCTCTCTCCGAGGGGATGTAATTAACGACATGGCCTTTATGACACGGCAGGTTTTAGTCCCGACACAATATCGACATCCATCTGATCAATCATACGATGGGCACTAGTGGCTTCTTCAGAGCCCGAATAAATCATCACTTTGTGATTGACATGCCCACGAATTAACAAATGACTAAATAAATAAATTAATCGAATAAACGAGCAAACAAACGAACACATAAAATAGGAGATCTAGAAAGTGCGTCCACAAGTCTGCACGCCCAGTGGGACTGAAACCACCCTTCATCTCTTCCCCAGGATTAGGGGGCCCAATGCCCTCTTCTTAAAATTCTAACTGCCTAAATTGATCTTGCAGATTGCATTCCGACAACTACGATGGCCGTGTCGTTCGGATCACTTATTGTCACTGGCCATGCCACCCATGACAATTTGGCAGTGCTGATCTAGTTTGGCAGCTTCTCACCTGTCATCGACCTCCCCTCTTAGGGGTCGCATTTGTGGAACTCTTGGATGCCAAGTAAATGAAGCCTGTTGCCACTGCAACGGTGACATCTGAGAAGATGCAAATGGTGGGCCGCTTCATCCACCAACATGACTGCCGCCCCTCGAGTAGCAAAAGGCGTATACCAGCTGCCAAGACGGTGGCCAAGAAGAATGCCAACACACTGCAAAGTCGACAATCTACTTTGGGCAAGACCGTGCTCATCGGAGGAGTCTAAGTATTTCTAAATGGCCGCTAGGCTAGAATTACCCCTGACGGGGTGGCTGCAATAGTGTAGGGGCACAATTCCTTTGAAGCACTATCCCGAATCAAGATGGACCGTTCCGTGTCCAAGACAATGGGAGGGTTGACCCCAAAATCTACCAAGCTCATGCAGATCTGGGTGCCCACGAGGACCCATCTTGTCCCTACCATACGGGGAGAAGCTGAGGGGTCCGCCAAAGAAGACCAAAGGAAGATGTACGTGTTGAGATGATCCCCATAGTTCACCCCTCGTCGGCATCTACTACCCATACCCAGTCGGGAGAGGTGTCCTACCACCATAAACATTGCTACAAGAAGGCCTGTTCAAGGCACTCCGTCCATACGCTCCCAGTGCAAATGAGAGCACTATCACCTGCCTTCCCAACTTTGTGAGGGCAAGAAGAGGGAAATGATGGTATCAAAAAGGTGTTTATAGGGCCTTGGGAGCATCCCCTTAGCCTGACAGAGGCTGTCATGGGCCATGGTAGACATCCAAGAGGGCCGCAGATTGTATACTCTGCCAGGAGCAGGGTCGATGGGCCATCAATGCCGCTGCAATATTTCTTTGCCTCTACAAAAGTCGAGGGCAAGCATTTCGGTCTTTGAAGGCTGACTTTTCTCTGGAGATCACTCACTAAAAGAATAAAGAAGAATGGAAGCATGTTGTGCCCCTATGATTTTGATGATGTCAAACTATGACTCATTTATGACTCATTTATGACTCATTTATGTTCTTTGATGATGTCAAATTTCCATGACTTCTGCATAAAGAACAGGCCAATGGGATATATGTCGAGTGAAGCCAAGAAGAGTAGGCTTTCAAAGATATATGCCAAGCGAAGTTAGCCAAGAAGAGCATTGACAGGCCAGCTAGGTTCGAGAGTCGACCACTGAGAGTCGAGCGTGATGAAGCCAGGTTCGAGAGTCGACCACTGAGAGTTGAGCCTGATGCAACTAGGTCCCAGAGTCGACTATCGAGAGTCAAACCTGATGCAGCTATGTTCGAGAGTCAACCTCCAAGAGTCAAGCCTAATGCAATTAAGGTTGGACTTCATGAAGCCTAAAGCTCGGATGACGCAACCAAGTTTGGACTTCCTGAAGCCTAAAGCTCGGACTCCTATGGCAACTAAGCTCGGACTTCGTGAAGCCAAAGCTTGGGGGGCTGCCATGAGAAGTGTGAGCTACCGAAGAAGGGGCTAGGTGGGATATTGATGTGACACAACCTCAGACCTAAGTAAGCAAGCACAATCGCAAGTCGAACGGGCCGATATCGGCGCCCAACTCACCCGACACTCACCCAAACCCGTGGGTAACTCGGCGATGCCGAGTGGAGGATGTGAGGGCTTGTCCCTTGCTGGTAGAGGGCCAACAAGGCCAGAGGGTCTCCCAAAGGGGTATGGCTAGTTCGATTCTAGAGGCCAACCCGGTGCCGAGGGCATGGGTAATCACTCATTCCCATGGTGGTCACTCAGAAGTCTGGGACTTGCGAGGTCGGGCACTCTCTTACCGGCCAGCGGAGACTAGAGCTAAGATTGAATGAAAAGCACTAAATAAAGAGCAAGGTGGGAGCACTTACTCGACCGGTGTGAAGAATTCGATCCCGTTTGGAGACGAGGGCGAGCGGGAAAGCGTGGGTTCCCCACACACTACGCCAGTGTCGCTTGAACCTGCTCAAGATCTTATATCACTCCCGGCTAGCAGTAGCGTCCTACTGAGGGAGAAAACTAGCTAGAGGGCCTACCTCAGGCAGGAGTCAGTGTGTGCACACATGGTCAGATGCTTGGACTGACACTAACGAGTGTCACTCTGACTAGTTACTTGGTTTGGTACTTTTACGCCTCTCACTTGGAGACTTTAGCCATGTGAGTTGCTCGAGATGCAGTATAAGCCATCAGTGGATGCATCTGGTCTCTGCCTTCTAGTGAGTGTCTTCATTTTCCTATCATCGGGTTAGTTAAGCTTTCTTCTATTGGTAGATATAGCTCCCGATGTTATAATTTATATTTAATTGGCATATATATTAGCTGTTGAACTGCTTAGATAGGTTTTACGGCTTTGTTATAAATGTGTTTTATTTATGCCAATTGCATGGTTATTGTTTTAACTGCATGCCTTAATTGCCTTACATTTGTATGCCTACTTGTTTAGTTGCGGGGTAGGGATCTGCGTGACCCCTAATGAGTCTAGCTATGACTCGCCATTCCTACTTTCAGGTGAGCCACTACCGCCGTCTCCTAGAGCTTTGCAAGGTTTTGTGTAGCGTGTCAGCAGTAGTCGAGTGGGTCTGCTTGTACCTTTGGCCGGGGCATGCCCCGTGTAGTTGTACGGTTAGACTTTTCTATCAATTTTGGACTTATGGCTGTTGTAAATCTGGACGATGGCATATATTTTATCACTCTGATAGTTTAATTTGCTTCCGCACTTAATTGTTATTTGTTGTTTAATTAATATTGCTCATTGTAATCCCAATTCATTATACAACCCCTCGACAAACTCCACTAACCCTTCAGGGGCCTCATCGGTCTCTTGGGTGGCGTCCCCAGTTCTTAGTGGCGGTAATCTGATATTATTGGGTTATCGGTACTCGAAGCTCTGGGTCATTACAATAGGTGAAAGGGCAAGATGTTCAGCGATAGCATATCCCTTAATTGCCTTCTGAACAACGAAGGTGATATCGAATTAGAAGAGGAAACTCTGCTAGTGAGCCAACCTACTAGAGAGGACCAGCTTCTCTAAGCAATAGCGAATTGGGTCCATCCTAGAGATCAACCTAACTTCATGGGCAAGGAAATAATGTTTCAGTTTTTGAGCTACCCAAACTAATGCTGCATAGGTCTTCTCCATAGCTGTGTATTTGGCCTCTACTTAATTGAACAACCTAGAGAGATAATAGGCTGCCCTTTCCTTACCTTCATCATCCCCTGACTTGAGGCTAAGCCTGACGATACTTTAGCATGTCGGCCCACCTGGGAGTGGAGGCAGGGCGAGTTCCCAAAAGATGATTTTTAGGCTAGTTTTTGTGGGCCCCTTACTTTGTAGTAGCATCCTACTGGGGGAAAAAACTAGCTAGAGGCCTGGCTCAAGGCATTGGGCTTGTGTGTGCACACGTGGTCAGGGGAGTTTGGATGAGCGCCAACGGGAGTGACCCTGACTAGTCACTCGTTACTGTTGTTACTTGCACTTGGTACAATGTCTCAGTCACCGTGTTCGAGGCGAGTGTGAGACGCTTAAGGTGCAGTGTACGACGTCAGTGGACACATCTGACTTTTCTTCTAGTGAGGAGGTGCTTCTATCACATGACACATGACTTGTGATTGACTGGTTCTCTGTTATCGTTGACATGTTGGTTTGGGTAGCCTATTTCTGGATTTAACGTGGCTTGTGTAGCGTACACGATGATGAGGTCGTGTGTGCGCCAGTGTTTTGGGTTGTGTTTCCCCACGTCTGAGAGGTCGTGATGTGAAGCCTACACGTCTGTTGTAGCATGATGTGTTCTAGCAATGTAATCAAGATTTCTTGAGATTAGTTTGGCAACTCCCTACCAGGTGTGTTGATAATTGTGCCTTTCCCGATTAAGAGTAGTTTAGAGGGCTGAGCTCTTATCGACTGTCATGGTTTGTTCTGTACGGCTTTCCTCTTTACCTTCATTGTTGTTACTCCTACTTACTACTGTTGCTCTTGCTGTACTTACTGTTGTTACTACTTTGGTTTCTTGGTGGGGATCTGTGAGACCCCTACTGAGCCAGTGACACGAGACTCACCCCTGACTTTTCAGGTGTGACTACTCTTCTTCCTCGTGGTCTGGAGGTGCTGTTCGTGGTTCTTAGTGGCCAGCTTTGCCAGTGTCGGGCTTCCCCCGACGTGAGGGTACATTCCCTTTTCTATTAGACTGTACTTGTCTTCAGTTGGACTCAACTCTGTCAGCTATTGTAGCTAGTTTTAATTTGTTATAGAAAAAATGTAATTTTATTTCTGCTATTTTAGCAATCCTGATCAAACATAGTAATTATTTACTGCCTTATCTTGTAGCTCAATGTATTCCTATGTATCTTCACACACGCCTTTTATCCCTTCGGAGCTTTACCGCTCTTAGGAGGCCTCTCAGGATCTAAGTGGTTTCGGGTTTACTCGAGTCCGCATGCTGGGTCATCACAGTAAAGCTAATCTACATTTTAAAAATTATAAAGTGTCAAGATAAACGATAGCCCTACAATATATTGAAATCACGAGAAGGCAAAGAAACTAGCCCCGCCTCCTAAAGATGATGAATGTTCCGAGCTGCGTCCCTACACATCTCCAGGAGGGAGAGAGGTGCCGAGCCAGAGGGAATTATGGGTGATGTCCCCATCACCGGTCTAACGAACCTCTACTCCGAAAGCCACAATCAGCCAAGAACTGGGTCCACCAGCTTCTTAGTGCCCTCGGTTGAGGCACCTTTACCCCAGTCATCGCCGCTGATGCCGGTACCAATCTCAGGGGCTTCAACGCCCCGTCGTTGCCTCAACTTCCAGATGATGAGCCCCGACTGCCCCGGGGCCACAAGTCGCTCGACCTCCAGATGAATCTGAGCGACGCGGGTCCTCAAGTACCCATCATCCAGTGGAATAGGAGGCAAATCCTCCCTCAGCAAATGACTCTCCTCCGCCTTCCTGATCGCGGAGGACTTTTGCCAGTACAAATGATTGTGCTCAAACCACCACCTAGCGTAATGGACGTCGAATCATCCGCGGCGTCCCTGCCCCGACATCGAAAATTATTCTGACTCCTGGCGATAGTAGAAGTCCCACCACGCTGCCGCCAGTAGGTGGGTGTCCTTCCCTCTGTACTATCGGCCTGTCAAAGGAAACTCTTGGTTCAACGGGATCCCCTAGTCATAGCCAAGTTCTAGGCAAACCGGAATGGGTGGTACGGATCCAAAGAACTCATCGTGGACCAGTGTAGCATCAGCACGATCGGTCAGGTGCACATCACCCACTCTATACGCAGTCCAGCCTCCGGCTCCCTCTGATGTGCATGAGCGTTGGTCGCCCCTCCACTCAAGACCCCTAGAAATAGGCTAGAGTCCCTGTTGGCACTGTCAGAAGGCTGTCCCTCCTCACCCCGGTCGAGTAAGTAGCAAAGGGCTCTCCTAGCCCCCTCCAGGTATGCCTCGGTGTCTCCGTTAGGCTGCCCAGTGAAGCTGAAAACTAAAGGTGCTGTCGGGTTCGCTACGGTCCCCCGAGTCACCAACCCCGAAAACAACAGTCCAACCCACGCACTCAGGTAGTGAGTCGGCAAAAGCAGGCTCCTCTCTATAGGCACCGGGTGCACCGCCAGGACTCCCAGCCCATGATACATATTGGCCAATGCAGTGGGAGCGAAGGCCAACTGTCTCCCCTCTGCCAGCATGATGGAAATCAAAACAGCCAAAGCTGCCGCCGGTCTGAACATGAAGGCGCTACCCCCAGGTAGCGCCTCCTGAAGGTGCTACCCACTGGTAGCGCGATCTGGAGGAATGAAGGCGCTAGGTCGCCCCAGCGCGATATCAGACAGAGATTCAACGGCCAGATGACTCTTCAACGCTTGGAACTCGCACCAGTCTTCAATGTTTGCTATTTTTCAATGTTGTAATCAATGTATTAGGTCGCAAAACACTATTCAGTGCCATGGCACTTTCGAACACCCTATAACACAGTCACACCCCTCATAGGACATCCACGACATCCACGTACAATGGGCTAACCAAAGAGTCAGAGCCAAGCCAACCGACACAAAAGAAACTTCGCACAAAGCTTGGGATAAGCCACTCTTCCGGGATCCCTTAACATACATAAATGACTCTCACGGAACACCCAAGAGGCATCCACTGAGTCGACAACCAATAAGGCACTAGATCTAGAGTGCACCGGAGCCCGAGATAGCTCACATAATACACTAAAAAACCAACGCATGAACGCAGTGCATGCCTACGTCATGATAGTGAATGCATCAATAGGGTGCGTCACAATGCCAGTAGAACACGTCCAACCCTTATAGCACGTGAACGTGTTGACATGGCACAGGCTAGGGTCGTGTTAATAAACACAACCATAGCCTATAGCGCGTTAAGCCAAGAACGCGGCTAAAGACTCGAGCGCGTTAATGAAGATCGCGGCCGACACCTTGGTCGCATTCTTCAGGATTGCATCCAACACTTGGACCATCTTCTTAGATGAACACAGTCGTACGATACAACGCGTTAATAAACACGCCCCTTGGGATCTCCGCGTTCCCAGACCGAACCCAGAAAACATGAAATCACATGGAAAACCACCGTTCCATGCCCCAATCGTCTCCAGAGCGATGGGGATACATGCCTAATCACGATATAATTCTTCCACAAGCCGGAAGAGATCAAATCACGTGCAAAAACATCACAAAGTGGGCGATTTTCATTAATCAACCCAAACTGACTCACGAGGGTAACCGGACTCCTACCGGCCCCAAATTATGACCAAATCCAGTAAAATTGACGGGGATGGCATCCAGACATGCCAGAGGTTCGAATGAAAGCATTTCTACTGAAACTCGTTGCCTGAAATGGCGAACTCAGCTCATACCCCGAAACACGGATTTCGTCCAAACTAAAGCAAAACCCGCTCAAACTCGCACCGTTTGGCTCCAAATCGTGAGGAAATGTAGGGAAAGTATAAGACATCTATCCCCCTACCTCCACCGAAGATCTCGAGAGCTAAAACGGCCCATCCTCATCGAAAATAATCACACGAACAACCCACGCCAGCTTTGAATCCACGAATGGGATCGCGCCAATGTCATGCCTCGATACTCGTGCCATCACACTCCAGGTCAGTCCCATGGCATCTCGCCTCATCTGCCTCTGCCTCAGTCACGCGCCCCGGGGAAGAGGAGAAGAGAGGAGAGAGAACAGGGAGGGAGAGAATGAGAGAATGTTAGGGAGGGGAGAGAGAGTGAAAGGGTTAAAAGAAAAAAGAAAATAAGAATGTCGTAGCGTGTATGCCTCCAAGTACCGCTATCCTATTTCTAGAGGTCTATGCTGTGGTATGATCAAAGTATTCCGCCCCGAGTACAATACTTTCTATACTTAGAAGGGAGAAACTTCTCTGGACCTTTGGAGTCTTTCGCAGCTCAGTGGCCTACTAATCGACGGAGAGCCGTACGAAGAAGTTTGTTGGCCAGACTGGCTGAAAGATCAGACCGATGGCGAAAGCCGGTACTTGACGGGCTTCACTTATTGCTATTTAATGAAGGCATATCGTACACTTTGCCGGTCTTCATACGATACGAGGGAGGCACGTAAGCCTGGAGAGAAGAGGCGCGTGCGGATGGTCACTTGGCTCCAGCATTTCTTCAGTGGGGAGTAGAAGTACGAGGACTTTCCCACTGTAGCACCGACTGCCTTGAGGCAGAAGAAGAGGGTCTGACGACAGGCCACCTTCCCATCCACTTTGAAAGGGGGTCAACAAGGAGGCCCGAACCCCACTGGTGTTGATGCAGTCGCGCATTGTGCTGCATACTTGACTTATTAGATTTGTTCTTTTGCTCTCCCGCAAGGCGACGAGAGCGAGATCAGGGCAGAGGCCATTTACCCTGCTTGTCTGATGGCCTGGGGTACGACGCCGTCCCATTGCCCAGTCGCTTTATGCTTGATTTACAAAATGCTGGGAGACTTGCACAGGAACTGTCTTCCCAGGAATTTGCAGACTGTCGGTCCATTACAGTTCTTCAATGCTTGGGTCTGCACCCTGTTCCCAGAAGCTACTCCTCGAGCATTACAGTCATCTCGCCTTGTCCTGAGGATGATAGATTTTGCAAGTGCCGACCTATCTTCAATGGCGGAACAGCTCTTCGCCATTAGGGGCAAACTGACCAAGGTTCCCACAGACTCACCTGGAGTTCTGTACTTTTGGAGCCTGGCGGCTCATTCCAGCCCCCTTGTAAACAAGATGAGGCAGTGCAGTCTGTCGGGAACAGAGGAATATATTCATCTGATCTCCGGTGCCAAGTGCACAAGGTCTCTTCAGGAGTCGGAGCTGGTTGACTGGGCACTGGCTATTAGACCAAGCGTCCTTGTCTTTCGGAAGAGCGGCATCCTATGGCTGGAGCTGTACTATCCACTCAGGTTCAGTCAAAATTTCGACTACGATCAGCACATGCCTTCTTCTTCTGCACAGTTTGGGTTGCCGAACAGGCACAGAGCCGGCCAAGTGGCCAATGACGAGGCTCGTGCATGGTGGGACTACTTCCACGGCCGGGAGGATGTATCATTCAGGGTTACGCCCTCTGCTCGCTTTCCCCGAGTCACTCCAGAATATATTAAGTGTTGGAATGCGCGATCTTCATAAAGAAAAGCACATATTCGGCCTTTTCTTGGCCCCGTTGAAGTGGGGGTTTAGAGAAGAACCATTCCTTCAGGATTGTTTGGCGATCAGGTTCAAACATCAGATCGTTGTTGGTTGGTTCGCGGACTGCAAAGCCACTGACACCCGCGCCTTTCGGGATGGAGCTGTTGAATTCACGGAATACGTGCTTAAGCATTATGGTCCCATTTTGGTGAGAGCTGGAGTATATCAAAGCATTCACGCTTCTCGCTTCTGATACCCGATTTCAAAGGGCTTGTGCTGCGACATGATGGAGGTGTTTTTCCCTGAGTACACCACCTTTTACACAGCAGAATAGGAGACCTCTTTGGACTTATGGAGCTTGCATCAGTTGTCCAGTCTCCCTATCGATGACGAACCATACAAAGAAGTATGCTGGCCAAACTGGCTCAAAGACCGCACTGACGGCAAAGGCCAATATTACCTTGGGTATGCATATCTATACCTCATGAAGGTGTATCAGACCCTGTGGCTGTCTACTCAGGAAGTCCCCAAAACTTCTTCTTCCCACGCCCGTTCACGCAAGGAAAGGAAGCGGGTGCGGCTGGGGCTATGGCTAGAATATTTCTTTGGTGGTGAGGAGCAGTACAAAGACTTTCCTTCTATCGGAGCAGCCCCAAGTAGGCTAAAAATGTTGGCCCGCCGAAAGACCCATCTGACCCCTTCTCTCTAAAAAGGGCGGCGAGGTGGCCCTAACCCAGCGAGAGTGGACCCAATCACGCATTGTGCAGCTTACCTGACATATTGGCTGTGTACATTCGCTCTCCTATAGGGGGATGAGACGGTGATTCGCGCTGAGGCTGTATACCCGGCGTGTTTAATGGCATGGGGCGTGAAGCTGTCACTTTGCCCAGTCACTTTTTGCTTGATTTACAAGATGCTGGGAGATCTTCATCATACATGTCTTCCCAGGAATATGTGGACTATAGGTCCATTTCACTTCTTCAATGCTTGGGTGTGCTCTCTATTCTCTGAGTATGCTCCCCGGATGCTGCAGTCATCCAATCTATTTCCCAGGATGCTCGAGTTTGCTAGTGCTGAGCCTCAGCAAGCGTCGGACCAGCTGTTTGCAATCAGGGGGCAATTGACAAAAGTGCCTGTGAATGCCCCTAGAGCTTTACACTTCTGAAATTTGGCTACCCACTCTAGCCCGTGAGTAAACTGTGTTGAGTGGTGGATGGCGGATCTAGAGGGGAGGGGTGAATAGATCTGCCCCTCTTTTCGTAATGTAGCCCTCTTTATAGCTAGTTAAAATAAATTACAGCGGAATTAAACTAGCTTAACGAAGAACATTCGGAGTAGCTTGGGATGGCTCCGAGCCTCAGTGCTACACAAAGAGATGAGCTGTCAGGCACCCTGGAAAAAAGGGGGGCTGGTTTATTCTGTTGGCTAGAGCGTAAATGGGGCAGAGAAACATGATAGGGAGTACAAGGGGAGAATCCACGAGACCGTAAGATAAATGAACAGGGAGCATAGACGTGTAGCACAGACACACTTGCCATCTTTATTCTTTGCAAAATGGGTGCACACTGGCAAAAACCCGGGGGGATACCAAGAGAAAATGGGGATACAAAGAACCGAGGAGAAGGGAAACGCGGTAGGAGGGGGAATGGAGCCCAAGCTATCCTCTCTGCTCTCTTCCTCTTCTTCTTCCTACCTTCTTCTTCTTCTCTTCGCCTCATGTGAAACTTGGGCGAGCAGGGGAGTTGCAAGAATACCCACTCCAAGAGCTCCAACCAAAAAAAAGAGGGGGACCGTTCGTAAAGAGTCCTACGCCTTATTTATATGGGAGAGGCCCAACCGACGGTGAGGGGAGGGTCAACCGTGATCATATCGAATCTTCTCTCCCATCCCTTCTCTCTGTCGTGCCTGCCATCGTGTTGCCGAACATGGAGCCTACAGGAGGTTGGTGGAGGGAGAGGACACCGTGGAAGGTTTCCCCCTATGTGCTAACTCGATTCACGTACATTTTGCACCAAGGTAAGGACCCCTGGGCCAAGGTAACGACTGTTGGATCTGCAGAAAAGCATGATTACCTCTTCTGTCTAATTCCGGTCGGAGCCACCGGATGAAGGAGATCCTCTACCCTTGAGGGCCACTGGTTCAAACCTTTGTGCGAGCCACCGGCTCATTGGGCTTGTAGGGTCACCGGATGAAGACTTCGCGGGGGTGGTCACCAGATCACGGGGAGCCAGTGAGGGACGCCACCGGATCAACGTTGGGTGAAGGCCACTAGATCAAGCTGCCAACGTCACCTGAAGGGGTAACCACCAGACCATGCGGCCGCGCCACGCCACCGGGTCACCTCTGGACCACTTGGGTTGAAGTCATGGCCCATTTCACTTAAGGATGTTTGAAGTTCATTATGCCTTCGCTGTTGGAGGGTCTTCAAGGACATTCTCCCTTTCTGGTTAAGGGTTTAATCCGATCGTCTGAGTGTGGGTTATTGTGCGTACTGTCGCCCGCAGTTGTTGATCTTGTTCAGGGACTCGAGGCACTCAAACTCCCTGGGTGTGCTCTTCGCTGCCACAGTCACGAGGTGAAACCACGGCAATGTGTTGATTCAGGGATGTCCGAATCCTATGGTTTAATGAGCCAAAGTGGGCGTAGGGTACCTTCGAATGTGAAGTTTCTTCGGGAACAACCCACAAATTGTCTCTATCTAAACTAACTCGAGATAATGAACTTTTAGTGCATCGCTCTAGCTTACTTGTCTCCGCAAGAATAGACAAGTTTATATCTATTTTATCTCCTCCTTAATCTTTGCAAGAAACTCGTTACATGTGACGTACCTTTTATTCTTTTGATTCTAAGTAGACTATGTTATGGGTTTGATGGGGATTGGCCCAAACACTCCACCGATAAGCCGAATGGCCCACAAAGCACCATCGTAGTAGGGCAGAAAGCCCAATACGCTGCCCAGGCTTGCCCTAGCAACTTGAAAACCTACGTGGGAACTCTAGTCCCACGTCAAAAATTAGACTTTCGCAGGAGAAGGGACTCTCTATAAGGTGAAGCCTGTCTAACCAAGTACGAACATCTTGTAAAAGATATTTAATGCCCATTCTTCTTATCTTTTGGGACTCAGAGAGACTTGACTGTCAGAGGGTCTTCCCCCAGTCACTTAGGGCCTGTTTGATAGCGGAATACCGCCGTATGAGAAAAGTTATTCACCGGTCACTGCCCTTATTTGCCGGTCAAGTCCTATTCCCAGTTTGGTATAACATTGAGTTAACACATGATATATGTGTTATTTATTATAAACCCGACGGCTTGTTCTGGTTAGGTATTCCACTTAAGTGGTGGAATACGGTGGATAGCAACTGGCGGCTTAGTCCAGTCTGCTATCAAACAGGCCCTTAGAGGGCACATGATAGTTGAGGTCTTGCTCCCAGACTTTAGATGCTCGGGCTCGGCTACCATTCCCTAGCCGACCACCAGAACACGGATGCATCATTGGCTCCATCTGCGAGAACCATAGCCATGAAAACTCTGATTACTCGATCTTGGGCTAGTAACAACATGGACAAATCCAAGTCCGATCTCAATACGACCGACGGTCCTTAGTTGCCTCAGGATGACACCTCTCATCCTCCTCCTCACCCCATGACATCTGACTAGGTCAAGCAAATCTTTCAAGAGATTTCCTGACTCACCAGGATAGTCGCCTCACTCTCCCTACTACAAGACATGATAGGATGGATATCTCAACACTAGGCATCCCATTGTCGTTGGGAATGACTCATTGTTGCAACTAGCCAACCCTTGCCCCCAGGGGGAATAAGGGAGTCACTGCGAGGGATCTGCCCTCATGGACAACAGTCTTCATGGCCACACTCCTAATCTCACTCACAACACGATTAACTAGGGCTATCAATGGGTAAAGTCTAAGCCTGACTTAGGTCGACCTAGGTCCGACTCATCAGTTTTAAAACTCGGCTCGGGTTTGGGCTCGAGTTATATCAGGTTGGGCCTAACTAAGTGTAAGGGTCAACCTTGTCCCGACCCAACACCTCATCATCCTCTCCCCAAGTTTGACCATGTCCAGTCAGAGTTTCCAGATGAGGAACTAATGTTCATCTGCCAATCGGATGATCGCATGTGGATGTTACATTTTGATGGAGCTCTGAATTCTCAAGGGAGAGGAATCGACATTGTCCTCCTGTCGCCTAAGGGTATCACTATCCCACAGGCATATCAACTCGCATTCCCAGTTACCAACATCATAGCTGAATATGAGGCTCTTCTAGCTAGCCTGGAAGCTGCCAATTCTCTTTGTATCACTGAACTGTGAATTGTATGTGATAGTCAACTCATTCTTCACCAGGTGCTCACTAAATATCGCACCCGCGATCCCAAGCTCAAGCCTTACCAAGAACTCACTACTACATTTGCCAAACTATTCACCAAATTGATCTTTGTCCATGTCCCTCGCGACCAGAATATTCTAGCCGATGCTCTAGCCTCGTTGGCATCATCTTTAAGGTTCCCTCTAGGTAGATGGTTTGAGTCCATCTCCATCTACAAGCGTCACGCCCCTACTATCCATGATGCTTCATGATGGTAGAATTAGAAGAAGAACTGGCAGACGAGGAGAAGCCGTGGTTTTACAAAATTACCAAGTATTGCAAAGATCAGTCCTACCCTGAAGAGGCCACATCAGAGGATAAGAAAGCTATAAGGAGAGTGGCCCAGAAATACACGCTGGTTGGAGGGGTGTTATACAAGAGAAGTCTTACTGGTGTTCTTCTAAGATGTCTTGATGATGATGAGGTCTGGAAGTGTGTTGAGGAGGCACACTCAGGCATGTGCGTTGGCCACGTAAATAGCAACATGCTTGATAAGAAGATCCTTCAGCAAGGCTTTTACTGGCCCACCATGGAAGAGGGTTGTGCTGTCTATGTCCGTTGGTGCGTCAAGTGTCAACTTCACGCTGACAAGATTCACTTCCCATCTTCCTCACTTCATCCAGTATCCTCCCCATGGCTTTTCTCCATATTGGCTTTCGACATCATTGGTCCTCTTGGTGATCCTAAGTCCCTCACTAAGTAAAAATTATTCAACCTTACTGCAACGGAGTACTTCATCAAGTGGGCCGAAGCTTATGCGGAGATCAAAGTGTCAATGGTTTGCAAGTTCGTCATGAAGAACATCACCGCCATGTTCGGCATCCCAAGCACGATCATCACCGACAATGGGCCGTAATTCATTTCTCAAGACCTTCAGGACCTCTACAAAAGGTGTAAAATTACATTGCATCATTCATCACCCGATTATCCATAAGACAATGGCCAGGCAGAGGCCACTGATAAAACATTGATCAAAATTATAAAGAAAATATGTGAGTCTAATAAGTTCTCAGATTTGGTCTTGACGACCAAATCATCAATGTAACATTCGACCTTGCTATATAGTAGCTCGTCGAATATCTTGGTCATTGCCTACTGGTATGTAGCCCCGGCGTTCTTCAGACCAAAGGGCATCCTCTTGTAGTGGAATATCCCTTTGGGTGACCGGAACGTCATATGGACTCGGTCGTGCACCGCTATCCATATCTGATTGTAGCCGGATGACCCGTCCATGAAGGATAGTGCCTCGTGGCCAGTGGTTGCATCAATCATCACCTCGGTGATAGGCATCGGGAAGTCATCCTTCGGGCATGCTTTGTTCAGGTCGCGGAAGTCCACGCAGATCCTGATCTGACCATTCTTCTTCTTCACCTGTACAATGTTGGCCAGCCAAGTAGTATACTGATTCTCGGACACGAAGTTGACGTCGATGAGCTTGTCAACTTCCTTGCAGATTTGGCTGATCAGCTCAATCCTCATGCGCCGAGGGGGCTGCTTTACCGACTCGATCTTAGGATCGATGGCTAGCATGTGCTGGGCCACGCTAGGGCTACGACCAGGCATCTCTTTATAATTCCAGGCGAAACAGTCGCGGAACTCCTGTAACAGCTTTATATACTGCTCTCGTTCCTGGAGGGACAGGAGAGCACTAAGGAAGGTTGGCCTGGGGTGGCCTTCCGTGCCGAGGTTAACCTCGATGAGCTCATCAACGGTGGCTTGACCGCCGTCTTCAATTTCTGGGGGCGCCGGGAGTAGATCGACGAAGTCCTGGTCGTCTTCTTCTACCTCAAGGACCTCGAGCACTTCATCTCGCTCTGCCTCATTGGGAGGCGGAGCGTTACTTGCCTCTCCCTCGAGTCTTAAGGCTGGTGTTGGCGCCGATGGCGTACTTCCCGGGTTGCTTTGACAATGACCCGTCACAGGGTTGCCCCTAGGGGTGGTAGACCCTTCAACTTCTTGCTCTTGTGAGGCATCGTCATAAATTGCGACAATCTCTGCTTCGATGTGTTCCCAGCATTTGTAAGGAGTGTCCTCATGTAACACTTCATCTGCGGGGCAATGGGGACTGTCAGGTATTTGACGAAACGAAGAGCTGGACGACCTCTTCAGGTGCTTCCTGGTAGTCGTCGTAGACGGCCTCCACAGGGGCTGGGCCGGCCTCCTACCATGCTTGAGCTTGTTCCGCCTCCGGCCGCAAGTCTTGTTCACCTTCCGGCGCCTCTTCAGGGGTTTGGTATTGGATCGATACAGTGTATATGCCCCTCTCATGGACATCTGCTACATGGGGACGCGATGGGATCACCTCATAATTCCCCATCCTGAGGTCGCCCCTCTCGATCAGGCCCTGAGCAATATCTTTGAAGCAACAACCGATCTGCACCGATTCGCGATCTTCGCCGCGCAAGAGGTAGGGGAACGGACTCCTCATCTCGCCAGGAATCCGTTGACGCCCTCTGCGTCGCCATCCGTCGCCATCTTCCTCATTTTCTGTGTAATTCCTTTTTGGGTGATTTTGGAATTAATTTCTCAGTTTACGTGCCTCTCTCAATTTCTGGTCCAGACGGTCGCTGATCGAAGCCAGAGAGGTACTGTTGGATTGGTCGTGTCGCGAGGATCGCGTTGACGCCCACCTTTCCTCAATTCGCAGAGTGTGGAGTCGAGCCGGGCCGGGAGACGCCGCGTCGCCCTCTCACTGGATCGACATCGAAACGTCGTTTTTGTCATCATCCAGGTAGGGGGATGGATTCCTTATCTCGTTAGGACACTGCCGGTACCACTTGCGCCGTGGTACGATGCCCTTTACCTCGTATTTCATGCATATTCTTGATTAGTTCATTTTTAATCTTTTAATGCTTGAAATTATCTTTTAATGTTGAAATTATATCCATGGGCATTGTATTTCAATTCTAGTGGCATGCTTAGGCTTGGAATGTCGGTATGTGTTAGCAGGTTCATTTGGTTTTGTGTTTCGCCGCGTCCCTCGTCGATTTCGATCGATCGGGTGGGGTTTCAATTTCGACCTTCTGAGTCACGAAACCCAGGTGACATAACGCGCCACCCCCGGTGCGTTATAGTCATTTGGCGCACCCCTAGAGGTGCGTTATATTATCTGTGAACTGAGTTTTCTGTGGATTTTCATGTTCGGGTGGCTTTAACGCGCCTTGCCTGGTGCGTTATAGTCCCTGTTTGTTGAGTTAATGGTCTGTTGCCTTTAACGCCCCTATCCCTGTGCGTTAAACTCATATAACGCCCCACTCTTGGTGCGTTACATGCCGTGTTTACCTATGGATTCTAATCGTTCTGGTGGGCATAACGGCCCATGGGAGGTGCGTCATGTTCATATAACGCCCCACCCTTGGTGCGTTATAGCCCTTGTCAGTCGTGTTACGTGCCTGTTGACTTTAACACCCCTGCTCTCATACGTTAGAGTCCTATAGTGCGCCTGCCCTGGTGCGTTATAGTCTCATTTACCTGTGGATTTATCTGAGTTCTGTGAAGCATAGCAGTCCTGCCCTGGTCCATTATGGTATGTAACGGGGTGGTTCTAATCCGTTATATACCTAGAGCTTTCAAAAGCTTGCATATGTAATTTCTAATGCAATTCATGTTCCATAGATGCCATGTTTAAAATATTTTGTACACTGTAGCATTATTTTACATCCCAAGAGAGTAGCTTCCTCTTTCCTTGTGATGGAACCACTAGTCGTAGCCCGACGACGTCCGTTCGAGGAAATTTGCATAATTTCCTTTTCTTTTTATCCCTTAACCCCCCTCTCTTCCATCACATTCTCTCATTCTCTCCCTCTTTGTTCTCTCTCCTCTTTTCCCCTCTGCTCCAACTGCAGATGGAGAAGGCTCTGGGGATGAGGTGGCGATGGCATGGAGGTGTCGTGGAGCGTGAAGGTGCGAGGAATGGAGCGTGGCGTTGGCGCGATCCCTCAGTGGATTCAAAGCATCACGGCATGGGTTCGTGTGATGGTTTCGGTGTTTCGGCTCGGGTGGTCGGCGAAGGAGGTAGGGGGATATATTTCTTACCTCTTGTTCAGCTTTCCCCTTGAATTCCATGCCGATTAGTGCACATTTGAGTGGGTTTTCAATTTTTGGGCACTTATAGCATGTTTTGGGGTGTGAGCTGTGTTCGCCATTTCAGATGACAGTTTTTGATTTAAATGGTCTCATTTGAACCCCTGGCATGTTCGGATGCCATTCCCACATGTTTTGTTACGTTTGGCCGTGATTTGGGGCCAGTACGAGGCCAGTTTTCCTCGTGAGTCAATTTGGGTCGATTTGTGGAAAATCGCCTGTTTCATGTTGTTTTGTGGTCTTTGTGATCCCTTCCAACTTGTGGAAGGTGTATATTGTGATTAGGGTTGTTTCCCCGTCATTTAGAAGTGATTGGGACGTGAAAAATGACTATTTATGTGAATTTTCAGTGTTTTGCACCGAGACGAGAATGCACAGGTGGCGTCGGCCGTGTTCTCAATAGAACGTGCAACAACGATGCGTCGCATTCTCAATAGAACGTGCAACAATGATGCAGGTGATGGGCGCGATCCTCTATTAACGTGACCTAGGTGAGGGGTGCATTTGTATGTTGTCTTGCCTGAGGTTCTAGTCTTTTATTATCGCGACCCAGGCGATGGCCGCGATCATTATGTTATTGCGCATGAGGCTATGGCTGCGTTCATTATGTGACCCTAGCGTGCACCGCGTTAGTGAGTTGACGCGTTGCAACTATTGGGCACGTTGTGGTGTCATCGCGACCCCACTGTATGGGCGTGTTAACTATCGCGACGCAGGAGTGCACCGTGTTAATGTTTTCTATTTTTCATAGTATTATTCTAGTTGTCTCAGGCTCTGGTGAACCCGGGATTTAATGCCTTGTTGGCATTTGACTCGATGGATACCTTGGGTGATCCGTGAGAGTCAGATATGTGTGTCGAGAGATCCCGAAAGAGTAGTCTCATCCCGAGCAGTGTATGGTGTTTCTTTCGTGTTTGTTGGCTTGGCTTCGACCCCTTCGTTAGCCCATTGCACGTGGATGTCGTGGACATCCTATGGGGGTTGTGACCATGTTATAGGGTGTTCGAATGTGCCATTGCACCGAGTAGTGTTTTGTGTGATTTCGAGAGTCATTATGGTTTACGGTCTACCCGGTTGTGACCCAGCAGTTGACACGTGACCTCGTGAGTGTCTCGACTATCCTATATGGATCGAGACTCTGGTTTTGGACGCATGGAGGAATCATCTTACCTCAGTTTATGTGCTTATCTACTTTGAAGGCTTTGATGTTCCCTCATGTTCCGTGTTTTGTGTTATACGGAATTGAGATTCCTGTTTATAGCCTAGGGGCTGAGGACTTTTGTCTTATCGTGATTTTGGCTTAGGGACTAGCCTGATTAACAGTATGTTTCCGTGATGTGCAACGATCTTGACCCGAGTCGTGTGACTCAAGGATCGTTGTGTGTAGGTCTAGTTGACTATCCTGAGTCTGGCAGTAGTTCTGTATACTACTTTGTGTTTCGCAGTACGTGCGATAGGTGAGTACTTACCCTATCCGTACTTTACTATTTTGAGTCTTTGTGTCTAATGAGTCTCCACTAGTCGTAACCTGACGACCCTTTAGCGTGTCGGTCAACTTGGGAATAGTGGAAGGGTGAGTTCCCGAGAAATAGTTTTTAGGCTAGTTTTCATGGGCCCCCTTGCTTTGCGGTGGCATCCTACTGGGGGGGAATTAGCTAGAAGCCTAGCTCAAGGCCTTGGGCTTGTGTGTGCACACATGGTCAGGGGTGTTTGGACGAGCGTCGACGGGCATGACCCTGACTAGTCACTTGTTACTGTTGTTCCTTGTACTTGGTACAGTGTCTCAGTCGCCATGTTCGAGGTGAATGTGAGATGCTTGAGACGCAATGTAAGACGTTAGTGGACACATCTAGCTTTGCTTCCTGTGAGGAGGTGCTTTATATCACGATCCTTTCTTATCGATGAGTCATTTTCTTAAGTACATGGCACATATTCCGATATGTTGTAATTAGTTACACTTTACACTTAAACACACTTTCTTGGACTTGTGATCTTCTCCATTGGATATTCCTTCTACCGGACTGGGTGATCTTGTTTCAAGGCCTCCATAAGTCTCTATGAGCCTGGGATTCCCACTAGGACGCTGAGCTAGTTGTACCCTTAAACCCAACTTATCTAGAAAGCACTTACACCATTGATGTTTTCTAGTTTCTAAGTTCCAAATGGTCTTCATGGCGACTGCTAAGGCTTGCCTAACGATCGTAATCATGATCACTTTTTCCCATCAAACGGTCAGCCTATGACCGCATACCTCTCTGAGTCAAGCTTTTCTTGTTCTTGCTATGACTCGCCACAAACAGTCCTGACTCGACCACATAGCTCTGCCTAACGGTCTAGACTCGACTGCTTGAGTTCATTAAATGGTCCAGACTAGACCACTTGGTTCATGAAATGATCTGGTAAACGATCGCTTGCTACCTGATTTTGTCTAACCCGAGGTTTGACCCTGGGGTTGGTTTTCTTGAGTTCCTAGATGGTCTTAGGATTATCTGGAGTCTCAACACATGTTTAATAAGTTAAGATTAAGTTATGGAACTTAATGAAAGTACCGTTATGCTGTTGGAATGTCACCATAGCATAATGTTCCTTTAATTCTTCTATGAAATCTTACATCAACTTGGTGCGTTCTATACCTTGGTTACTTGTTCATGAACTAGTTATTTGGAATTGAATTTACTAGCTCAAATTATTGTTATACCCGTGGAAGTAGCTAGATTTATAATGTGAAGATGCAAGATCGGGCACTGATTGTGTCCAAGGGCTCCGTGCTAGCCCCCTCACTTGATTGTTAGAAACGTGCTATAAACCATGGGGTACGATGATACTGGCGTCGCATTACGCTGGGAGTACTTTCTAGTGCATATCACGAGACAATCTACTGAAATTACACTCTTGCGTGTTAAGTGACTTTCTAGTGCATAGCCTTTATAGTTATGAAAAGTACATTCTCGTTATATTCTTATTCGTGAAAGGCCATACTTACATTCTTGTCATGTGCTTGCTCCATCCTGCTCGTGTATCTCATACTTTGGTCTTATCTTGTTACTTGTGTTACTTTGGTTTACACTATATGTTCTATCGCATTTTCTTAATTTAGAGTAAAAATGTTAATCATTTAAATATTACCTTCATGTTGATGTAAAGATAACTACTTGGCAAGTGTGCTCACTTCCCCGGAAGAGTCCTGTTGTGTTTTGATTCGTTAATACAGATCCGGATCGTTCTTGGAAGAATATGGGGAGCCCTAGCTCCGGTTGACTTCTTCCATGGAGCTTTCGGGGGGGCCCGTGGTGGCCCCCGTTGCCTCTGCTGAGTTCGCCTTTAAACTGGTTGACTGAATGCCTTAGATATATATATATATACATGTTGATTTATCTACCGTCAGCACTTCTAGTTTTTTGAGTGTTAGAGTTCCTTGATCTTACTTGTCTTCAGTGAGTCTAAGCAAAAGTTTTATTCCGCTATCAATTTTTGAAGGGGATTCATTCACCCCCCTTTAAATCCAGGTCTATCAACCCAACAGGTCCGTTAGGTGACGTAATGCCCCTGGAGGAGCACGTTTCGTTCTGTGTTTTCTCGTGACCGTGACGCACATGTGTTGGTCCGTCAGGTGCTATGACGTATCAGCGTAGGTGCGTTACAGTTCGTTTTACACCGAGTGTCTGACGCGCCTGAGTTGGTCCGTCAGGTTACTATGGCGCACCAGGGTTGGTCCGTTACAGCCTGTGGTGCACCAGGGTTGGCGCGTCACAGTGGGTTTTTCACCGTTGGCCTGACGCCCCTGTGTTGGACCATCAGACCGCGGTGATGGCCCAGCGGTAGACCGTCAGAGCTTGTGGTGCGCTTGGGTAGGTCTGCCAGGCTCTGGATTACACCGGGTGGTTTGCAGTCCCGTTTCTTCTCCGACCATGGTCACCGTGCGACGGTGCTAGTACGTGGGACGGTCCTCGTACTCCACTGTGTTTGGACGTTGTTTTTTCATGGCTTGAGAGTCTACTTCTTCAGAGACACTCCACTAGTTGTAGCCTGCCAGTACGCGTGTGCTGGTATCCACCTGAGAGTGGTGGGACGGCTACCCTGAGGATGGTTTTTAGACTGGTTTCCATCGGGCCCAACGTCGTCGGCCAGAGTCTGGCTGAGGGGAAAATCAGTTAGAGGCCAGACCTAGGACACATGGTCTGTATGTGCACACGTGGTTGGGGGTAATTGGACACACGTCTACGGGCGCGACCCCAGCTAGTCACTCTCTTTGTGGTTACTTATGTGTGTCTGAGTCTTGCGCCCGGGATGTAGTAGCTAGACACTTGTGATGCGGTATAAGACGTCAGTGGATGCATCCAGCCGTTCTTCTAGTGGGAGGTACTTCTGTTCTGGACAGGGAGTAGCAGACTGTCAGTCTTAGTTGCTTCGACCTTCGGGTTTTGGTAGTGTTGATCAGTGAGTTTCGGTTGTTTCACCGTGGCGTTCGTGTGTGGGTTTTCATGCCGTGAGACTGGTACTTGTAGTGCAGGGCTTCTACTTCTGAGGTACTCGCTAACTGTTAGCATAGCGATTTTTTATTTTGCGAGGTAGGGTTTGAGTGATCCCTACTGAGTCTTATTTTAAGACTCATTCCCTGCGTGTTTTTACCATGTTTCAGGCAAGGCGCGGCTTCAGGGGAGTGCCTTCTCTTTCTTTCTCAAATGGGGAGTTGCAGCATAGGCAAATGTCTCTCTCTCACTCAAATAATTCAGTTCTTCTCTTCAGTCCTCTCACTTTCCTTCTAAGCTTTTCGATCCCATTTTATACGCAAATGTTGGGCATGTGGATACCATGTTTCCTGCCCAAACAATCACGCAAATCTGATCCTTTGAGGTTTCACATGTCAGAGTTATGATGCTATAGCAGTTCACGTGGTTGAATCTCCAGGGTGTGTATGCCTTGGATCACGTGCCTATTCTCAGTTCGAGCTCACGTGCTTCATTTGTTCTACCCCTAAGGTGCTTGATCGTGGGCCTTATCTGTCATGGCAAGGAACAAAAATATAACAGTCATGTTATGAACTAGGAAGAGTAGATTTTGCACAGACCTTAAATTATAGATGAAACAACGTGCATGGACCTTCATCTGCCTAAAGCAAGTGTGCACACACTTTGAATAGCATAAGCCAAATGTGCACAGACTCTATAACAAGACATGCACAGACGTTGGGTATGCACAAGAGGATATATGCACTGACTTAGCATCGCACAAAAATGACGTATGCACGGACCTTGTACTGCAAAAGAGAGATGTGCACAGACCTTGTGTCACATGAACAAGATATAGTGCAAGGACCTTAAGATGTGCATCAACCTAATCCTAGCTAGCATGAACAAAATACACAGACCTTAGTGTTACTAGCACAGACTTTACTGGTGTATGTGCATAGACTCTAAATGAAGTGCGTGGACCTTATATGCATAGACCAAAAAGAATGTGCACAGACCCATGTATGCATATGCCGGAAATGCACAGACCTGGTTTTGCCTGATACAAAGAATGTGTACCGACTTTGTTAAGTATAAAGCAAATGTGCACAGACTTCATATGATGAGGCAGGAATGTGCACAGACCATATTATGCTGAACAACAAAATGTGCACGGACCTTTACAAAGATTGCACAGGCTTTATGTATGCATAAACAAGACTTTGCATAGACTTGAGACGAGCTCAAACCTGCTATATGCTAAGGCTTGAAAACGTGCACAGACTTTAGTGAGCAATGCAAATGTGCATAGACCATACGGTAAAACATGCACGGACTGTACGTGCGGTTTTCACATGAACATGCACGGACCTACTATGCAGTTAATTGAAATGTGCACAGACTTGAATATTGCACGGACCTTGTGCAACGTGCACGGACCTACATGCAAATGATGCTATGAGTCTGCACGGACCTTATGAAGATATGCACAGGCTTATAAGACACTGAACGGAGATGTGTACGGACCTTAGACCCTAGCAAGCATAAGAGATGAAATGTGCATTGAGTCTCTTTTGCTGACTGCTTGGCTTACCTAGCGGGGAAGCGATCGACTGCTTATCCCCGGAGTGTTGTTTTATCGATGTTTTAGCTTCCGATGGTCTTGGCTTAACCTTGTGGTTTGCCCATTGTCCCACGGATGTCTCTTGATATCCTATGAGGGCTATGACCATGTTAGAAGGTAGCCAAGAGTGTCTTTCTATCGAGAGGTCTTTCGTACTGCTTTGGGTTCTGGTCAACCCTGTGAGATCCAGTGGTTGATATGTGACCTTGTGAGTGTCAAAACTATACTGGTTAGATCGAGACATGGTTCTGGATGCCTAGAGGTTCCATCTTACCTCGGCTTGTGTATCCAGGTACTTCGAGGGTTTTGGTGATTCCCTCGGGTCTCCGTGTTTCATTTTATACGGATGTGTCATTTTCCTGTGGCTTAGGATTAGGCCGATTGGCGGCTTGTTACCGCTTTATACGATGATCTTGACCCCGAGTCGTGAGACTCAAGGATCATTCTGTTGGTAGGTCTAGTTACCTTGTCTTGAGTTTGGGGATAGTTTGGTGTGCTGCCTTGTGTTTTGTGTCTGGTGCTTCGTAGTACGTGTGATAGTGCATTCTTAGCCTGTTTGTAGTTCAGCACTCGTGTTTCAAAGTCTCTGTGTCTAGTGAGCCTCCACTAGTCGTAGCCCGACAACACTTTCCTGTGTGTTGGCCCACCTGGGAGTGGTGGCGGGGCAGTCCCCGACTCAGACAGTTTTTAGGCTAGTTTTCGTTGGCTCCCTTGCCTTATAATAGCGTCCTACTGGGGGAGAAAACTAGCTAGAGGCCTAGCTCAAGGCATTGAGCTTGTGCGTGCACACGTGATCAGGGGTATTTAGACGAACGCCAATGGGCGAGACCCTGACTAGTCACTCGTTACTGTAGTTCCTGGTTCCGTTCAGTGAGTGTCTCAGTCTCCGCCATCTTTGGCGTCCGCAGCGAGATACTAGTGGCGCAGTGTAAGATGTCAGTGGACGCGTCTAGCTACTCTTCTAGTGAGGAGGTGCTTCCGTCGCGTGACGCATGACTCCCGTGTTTCTTGTGCTTCGCGTCGTGACCTTCCCGGATTAGTTTTCTCCTGGCCTGACCCGAGGTCAGCTTAGGATTACGTGCATGAAACTCTAGCTGTGTGTGTGTTAGTGTCCCCAATCTGTCTAGGTTTGTTCTAGGCTTTTGCCTTTTCCTTATAGGCTTTAGCTTTGCCTGATGTTTGGTCGATAGATTGGTAACTCTTGACTTTGTGAGATCAGAGTTCGCCTTTCTGTTGCTGTTCAGAGTAGCTTAGGGAGCCGTACTTCCTTCGGTAGCCGTGTTTTGTCCGGTATGGCTCTTATTCCTAGTTCAAATTCACAACCTCTTGCTCAAGCTGGCCCATATTCTTTTCAATATCTCCCTACCCAAGAGATGATTGCTCAAACCGAACGCCAGCTTGATGAGCTCTAATGCCGAATCGATCCCAAACCTTCTTTGAGTGTTCTATTTGCATTTCAAGATCTTCGGCTTCCACCTCCTTCACAATTCTTGCATATTGCTATTATGGTGGAACCAGTGACCCTGTTGTGCACTTAAAGGAGATTATTTATGAGTCGGCCCAATTTCGACACGACCACTGCTTGATGACTTATTTATTCGGTCTATCATTAGAAAGCCCAGCTCAAGATTGGTCCTTCTCTTTGCCGCAAAAGTAGATTGTGAATTTTTAGGCTGTTCAAGAAAAGTTCATTCAGCAATATCAGGATCAAGTTGGGCCCAAGTACTCTATGGTGGATCTGGCCCATGAGAAGATGAAGCCTGAAGAGGATTTCTCGACCTTTGCTGACCGTTGGCGTCGCCTGGCCATGCAGGTTCTGGGGCACATTCCGGAGGGAGAGCAAATCAAGATGTTAATATCTAATGCCACATTTGAGTATCATTTTTTCTTAGCCTTGAATGATATTACCTCCTGGCAACAGCTATATAGCAGAGCCTGCTTCGTTCGCCAACAACCTCATGATTCCCCTAATCCCAAGTCCACCCCGCCATCTACCTCTGCATACACCTGGCCATCTACATATACCCCTTTTGTACCGACCGTGAGTCATCCTTCTACCACCTACTCTCCCTCCACAAGTCGACCTTGCACTTTCACATATCAACCCTCCACGAGTTGGCCATACACCTCCACAGATCCGCCCTCCATGGTCAGCCTTCTGCTTTCCTATCCCCGCATATGTCTCCACCTCCAGTCAAGGGAAATCCAAACTCCGAGCAAGTGGATGTTGTGCACTACATAACTTCCCATCCCACTCATCATGCGCCTCCACCGAGTCCCTCAGCTAGCCACCATTTACCCTTGCCTATGCAACCTCCAAGTCCTTCCACTTCATCTCATACCCCTCGACATCCGCCTTGCCCGAAGAAGGCTCCTCATTCTCCATTGTCAGAGTCTTTCACAGATATCTTCAGGGCTTTGATGGCCACTCACGCATTGCAACTCCCTCCAATTGTGTCTTACCGACCCGCGATCGAGAATTTGCTCAAATTTTTTGGGAGATGTGTCCCTGAGACAAAGGATACAACTCGCGTCAAAAGGTTAGTCACACCATATTTAGTAATTAAAAAATTAGGGTCATACGTAGCTACCAATATTCGAGCATTGTGTATGAAAGTGTATGGATGATATGTTCCGTTTAGTGTTCCTTAGTACATCCGCAGATCGACTCTCTTACAGGTGGGTGACTGATGCCATGGTGACAGAGAGAAGGCGTCACATGTTATGGTGAATCTCTAGAGGGATCAAGGGTTGGTGTGGAACCAAGAGGTCATTTTTGTTCATTGGTTCGGATATAAACTTTGAGCCAATGGTAAGATGTTTGTTGGCTTAGGCCGAAGGTCATGATGTCGAATGACTTGGCTTAGACATAAGGTCGTGATGTCAATGTAGAAATTTTTTAGACGGCTTAGGCAAATTGCCATGACGCCGTACAGCTTGACTTAGGTGGAAGGTCATGACGCCAAGGTAGGGTATTTAACGGCTTAGACGTATGGTCATGACGCCATATGACTTGGCTTAGGCGGAAGGCCATGACGCCAAAGCAGGATTTTAAACTGCTTAGCCGAATTGCCATGACGCCGTACAACTTGGCTTAGGCGGAAGGTCATGACGCCAAGGAAGAATTTTTAAACTGCTTAGGCAAATTGCCATAACGCCGCCAAGGCAGAGTTTTTAAACGGCTTAGGTAAATTACCATGATGCCGTACAACTTGACTTAGGCGGAAGACCATGACGCCAAGATAGAGTTTTTTAAACGGCTTAGGCAAATTACCATGACGCCATATAATTTGGCTTAGGCAGAAGGCCATGACGCCAAGATAGAGTTTTTTAAACGGCTTAGGTAAATTACCATGACGCCGTACAACTTGGCTTAGGCGGAAGGTCATGACGCCAAGGTAAAGTTTTTTAAATGGCTTAGGTAAATTACAATGACGCCGTATGACTTGGCTTAGGCGAAAGGTCATGACGTCAAGGTAGAGTTTTTTAAATGGCTTAGGCAACTTACCATGACGCCGTAAAACTTGACTTAGACGAAAGGGCATGACGCCAAGACAGAATTTTTTTAAACAACTTAGGTAAATTATCATGACGCCGTGCAACTTGGCTTAGGCGGAAGGCCATGACATCAAGGCAGAGTTTTTAAAACAGCTTAGGCAAATTGCCATGACACCTTACAACTTGGCTTAGGCGGAAGGCCATGACGCCAAGACAGAATTTTTTTAAATGGCTTAGGCAAATTGCCATGATGCCAAGGTAGCATGTTTAAACGGCTTAGGCAAATTGCCATGACGCCGTACAACTTGGCTTAGGTGGAAGGCTATGATACCAAGACAAAATAGCAGGTTTCATCATTTTTATCACAGGTGGGACATGCAAACATACATGGGTTTCATCATCAGTGGGACTTAAGGACACGGATGGGTTTCATCATAATAGACGTAAGGTCTATCCCGGACGGGTTTCATAGTTGAATGGGCAGTGCGCCGGTCGGTCAACGGGGGAAAATTAGGAAATTCCTAATTTTCTTTTTCTTTTTAACCCCTTCTCCTTCCTCTCTCTTCCCTCATGATCTCTCACTCTCTCCCACGTCGTTCTCTCTCTTCTCACCCTCTTTGCTCCGGCTGTAGACGGAGGAGGCTCGGGGATGAGGTGGCGATGGCGTGGAACTACTATGGAGCGTGCTGCCGTGAAGATTAAGGCGTGGCCTTGGCGCGATCCCGTTCGTGGATTCAAAGCCAACGTTGGTTGTTCGAGTGATGGTTTTCGACGTGGATTAGTCATTTCGGCAAGCGAGAACTTTGGTGGAGGTAGGGAGATGGATCACCTACTTCTCTTCTGCGTTCCCTCGCGATTTGGAGCCGAACGGTGCGAGTATGAGTGGGTTTTGTCACGTTTGGGTGAAATCATGCTTCGGGTGGTGTGCAGCGAGTTCGCCTTTCCCGGCCACGGGTCCCTGCCAAATTAGTATCGTTTGAACCCCTGGCATGTTAGCGTTCCATTTTCGCCAGTTTTATCGCGATTGGTTGTCATTTGGGGCCGGTAGGAGCCCGGGAACCCATGTGACTCAATTAGGGTCGATTCGGTGGAATCGCTCGTTTCTTGTCATTTTTGTGTCTAATTGATCCATTCCGGAGTATGGAAGGCTTATTTTCCCATTAGGGTTGTTTCCCCTTCGTTTTAGAGGGAATGGGGCGTGGAAAGGCTAAGTTCTGGTCGATCCCTTATTTTTCCCGTCGTATCGCCTTAGCAGTCCTTTCAGTGACCATTTCTCTTCCTCACGCGGTCCAGTATGCAATCGTTTGTGTCTTATGTCGGTTCAAGTCTTCGCGGTCATGTGATAGACCATTTTCCTTGGCTAGCAGCCCATTATTGGACCACTAAGCTCTACCTAGCAGTCCAATTTGTGACCACTAGACTTTTGTGATAGGTCAGTTTGGCTAAGCAGTCTTACGATAGATCGTGAAGCTAACTTTAGTGGCCTTATGGTAGACCGCTAAGATTCGTGTGGTCTTTAGTCAACGATTTGAGTCGGTTCGGGCTACCGGCCTAGCGCCGACCATTTGACATGTTTAGCGGCCCTTCTATAGACCGATAGTTACCATTTGACTTTGGTCAAATGTTTTATGTCGGTTCGAGTGGTGTCCTTCACGGTCCATAGGTAGACCGCGTAGTTCCGTGTAGCGGTCCTATTATAGATTGTTTAAGAGTTTGACTGCCTAAGTCGGTTAGGGGTTGACTGGGTCTGGCGAGTGAGTATATGACCGCTACAGTCACCTTGTGGCCCTAATATAGACCGCATGCCCCTATGTTGTTATGGCTTATTCTTCTGAGTTTTTCGAGGTTAGCGGCCATTGCCCTCTTCACCTCCACCACCTCCATCGACCACATCACCCTCTCCACCATCTCCAATACCCCTACCGCCATCACCATCGTCTTCACCGCCTCCTCTCCCAGCGACCCCTCTTCCATTACTTCCACCATCTCCTCCACCTTTGCCATCCTCTTCGCCATCGTTGCCCGAGCATGAGCAGGCTATACCTACACCTACACCTCCACCTTCGCCTTCACCCCCTCCTGCGCCTACACCTTTGCTTTTAACTCTACCAGTCGCTATCCCTCCACCGCCCGAGGCCTCTCCACCTTCTAAACCTTCATCCATGCATTCCAAGCCTTCTCCACCCCTTTCCCCACCGACTTTCACCTCATGGAGTGGGTATACGCTACCCACGGTGCCCTTCGGGTCTGGTCCCCAGGGAGATGATGAGCCGGATCAGGATAAGTTGTTGCCAGCTATGTGTTTCAACATTAAAGACTTCATTTGCCGTATGCCAGTCCGAGTCCTAGTCCCTGGCTATTTTGGGGATGATGAGCCTACACTTTTAGAGACGGTTGCTAAGAAGAGTTCCCTTACACTAGTGCCAGTTTCTTCATAAGCGAGGCCAGTGGCAATCCCTTTGCACGCCGAAGGATTCACTATTGATGTTGTTATTTCTCCTCGCTTGATTGTTGTTTAGTTCACTGGCCAAGAAGTGTTCTCTACTCAGATTGTGCTAACCCATACGGCCACTAAGAGTCTACTAGATTCCATGTTCAAGGGGTAATTGGCTATATTTTCAAGATTGTCTAGGGGCATTCTACATCTGTTATGTAATCTCCCTCGGTTTATTGGTGATACGGCCACGTCAACGCCACGTATTACCCTCCCTTAGGTTCGTCCTGCACTTCTGGCGAGGGAGTTATGCTTCATGTCCGATTGCCGAGTGAAGATGCCAAATCTCATGCTTCTGGTGCCGAGTAACAAAATTCCATGATTTTTTGATATGCATCGTAAGGAGTTACTTGTTCAGAAATGTCTACCTATGGTTAGCACCAGGTGTCTAGGGACAATCGCCCCGATAAAACTGCATATTCATGATCGGGCCAGGCCGTTTGTCAGGTGGGCCCGTTATATGAGAAGATGTTTCAAGACAATAAGGCCAAAGGTCCAAGTCCGCGCCAAGTGGGTCCATTACAAGATAGTTTCTGCCAAGAAGAGGCGGCGGCGCAAGTTCAAGGCCTGTTGATTGTGCACTTAGGGGTCTACTTCTTCCTCTTCCTTTCATTCCTCATTTCTATTGCTTAGCTCCCACCCTTGGGTGGCGTATCTTCCTTCATCCAATCTTACTTCGATCATCTTCTCCTCTCCTCTCGGGTCTGTGAACCCCCGCAACTTCTTGAGTCACCACATTTGTTCCTAAATTAGTGCTTGATTGAGTGATCATTACGAGACTATTATACATGATTAGTGCTGTGCTTGGTATGCTGGGTACACTGTCCTGTCTGTTGCATTTGTTGCTGCAAGTCTGTGCATAGCCATTATTTATAGGAGGTCTATCAGTGCATATAGGAGGTCTACATATGTTCAAGTTAGTGCACGTTTGGGTCTGTGTCTCGCCAGATAAGTCTGTGCATGTCTTAGCATACACATAGAGTCTGTGCATATGCTCCATGCAAGTCCCAGCATGTTGCACGCCTTCTAGGCTGAGTCGGTGCATGGTCCAAGCAACCACTTTAGCAAGTCCATGCATATACAGTTGTAGGCTCAGTCCAAGTCAGAGCATACACTTAGTAAGTCCATGCATGTTCTGACCTTGGTCAAGAACATGAGTTTGTGCACATTGCAAGGCAAGTACGTGCATGCCTTGTCCAAGTCCGTGGATGTATAGTCCACTGCATAGCATATCCTTGTATTCTTTCATAAGGTCCATGCATGTCTCATGCTGAGTCCATGCATCTCTTATGTTGAGTCCGTGCATGTACAATCTTAGCATGGAAAGTCTATGCATGGTCCGTGCACACTTTCATAAAATCCGTGCATGTACAGTGTCTGCACAAAAGTTCATGAACACTCATCCAATGCAAGTCTGTGCATGTTCTGTTTAAAGTCCGTGCACACTTTGCATCTAAGTCCATGCATGTACAGTTTATCGGTTTGCATTATCAAGTCCATGCATATCCCATACTTAGTCCTTGCATGTTTACATGAGGTCCGTGCACATTTTGGACTTAGTCTTATTGCGACTGGGTTGCATTTCAAGTCCTTGCATACCTTCACATGGTCCGTGAAAGCCAAACCCCATCCACATTCTGGACTTTGTGTATTGTTGATTGGGTTGCATACCATGTCCGTGCATGTCAAACTCCGTGCATATTTTCTTGATGTAGGCTACTTGTGTTTAAACCCGTGCTTGTTCACTTCGCAAAAACATGCATCCGTGCATGTTTTGACACTGCTTCATAAAAACTTGAATCCGTGCAAGTTTCCATGAAAACATGCATCCGTGCATGCTTGCTTTACTTTACAAATTTCATCAACTTAGCAAGCAGGACCGTGCTCATCATACCCCGTGCACATCCCTCACAACAAACTCCTTGCATGCTCTGCCTAGTATCAGCTATGGAGTTAGTCCGTGCATGTCCTTGCTGGCTTTGCAAAATTATCTATGTATGCACCATTGCAGGTCAGTGTATGTCCGAGCATACACTGTTATACAACCTCTGCAAGTCTATGCATATGCATCAGGCCACCATCGAAACTAGAGTAGATCCGGTTTAGAATAAACATAGTCTACACATAAGCAGACACAGGACAAAGGCTTCACCGAGACAGCACTTTCAGAGCTTACCTCAAAAAGATGCCACAAACAGGATGAGAAAGATCAAGCTCGTCTAACAACAGCTCACCAGGAAGGAAAATCCTAGGTTCGCCTGAGCACTCTCTCAATGAGGCATCCAAACAACCACCTTAAAGCACCACCTTAACACCTCAGGGGCTGACCAAACCTCAAGCTGAGACAGCCAAAACAACGTAATCTCCTCAGGAGAACATGCACGGCCATCGCACCAACAATAATGCCCATCAGCGACTTGAACACACCACGACAAACGCTGCACCATAGATTCACATCTGCTGGCAATTTCACCCAGCGCAGCACAGCCGAGACCAAAATCACAATAAAAGAACACTCTTCATCACATCCTGACGAGAGAAAAACTATCTCACACAGTGCCACCATAGCACAGGCAAGCGCTTACGCAAGAAGCAAAGCGGTACCGAAAACATAAAACCTATGCCAGTTGTCGACTGTACTGGACCTTACGGACTCTAAGAATTGTAACATCTTGAATTCCCATGTACTTCCATACATCCTTCGCAACACGCCTGCTCTGATACCAACTGTGATGACCCAGCATCTAGGCTCGTGTAAACCCGAATCCACTTGGATCTTGAGAGGCCTCCCAAGAGCTGTAAAACTCCGAAGGGATAAGAGGAGTGCGGAGAGGTGCATGAGAGTACATTGAACTTCCAATCAAGACAGTAAACAATTACTATATTTGATCAGGATTGTTAAAATAGTAGAAATAAAATTACATTTTCTATAACAAATTAAAACTAATAGCTACAAAAACTAACAGAGTCCACTCCAACTAAAGACAAGTACAGTCTAACAGAAAAGGGAACGTACCCTCAAGTCGGGGGAAGCCCGACACTGACAAAGCTGGCACTAAGAATCACGAACAGCACCACCAAACCACGAGGAAGAAGAGCAGTCACACCTGAAAAGTCAGGGGTGAGCCTCGTGTCACTGGCTCAGTAGGGGCCCGTAGATCCCCACCAAGAAACCAAAGCGGTAACAACAGTAACAACAACAAGAGCAACAGCAGTAAACAGGAGTAACAACAGGAGCAAGAGTAACAACACGGAAGTAAAGAGGAAAGCTGTACAGAAGAAACCACGGCAGCCGATAAAATCTTGGCCCTCTAAACTACTCCTAATCGGGAAAGGTATAACTCCCGAGACACCAAGCAGGGAGTTGCCAGACTAAACTCAAGAAAACCCGATTACAATGTCAGAACACATGTAGGCATCACATAACAGTAACCGAAACACCGGCGCACACACGACCTCACCGTCGTGTCCGCTACACAAGCCACGGTAAAGCCAGACCAAGGCTACCCGAAGCAATACATCAACCGTGATGGAGAATCGGTCACAAAAGCACAAGTCACGTGTCATGTGACAGAAGCACCTCCTCACTATAAGCAAAGTCGGATGCGTCCATTGACGTCTTACACTGCGCCTCAAGCGTCTCCCACTCGTCTCGAACATGGTGACTGAGACACTATACCAAGTGCAAGGAACAACAGTAACGAGTGACAAGTCAGGGTCACGCCCGTCGGCACTCGTCCAAACGCCCCTGACCACGTGTGCACACACAAGCCCAATGTCGTGAGTCAAGCCTCTAGCTAGTTTTCTCCCCCAGTAAGACGCTACTGCAAAGCAAGGGAGCCCACGAAAACTAGTCTAAAAATCGTATCTCGGGAACACGCCCCGCCACCACTCCCAGGTGGGCCAACACCAAGTGTCGTCAGGCTACGACTAGTGGAGCCTCACTAGACACAGAGACTCTCCGAAAGAAACTCTGAAGTGTGGACAGGGTAGACACTCACCTATCGCAAGCGCTATGAAACAGAAGGCAGCACACCAAATAGCCACCTGAATCAGGACAGACAACTAGACTCGCACACAACGATCCTTGAGTCACATGACTCGGGTCAAGTTCGTCGCACATTATGGCAACATACCGTTAATCAGCCTAGTCCCTAAGGTAAAATACGATAAACACAAATCTCAACACAGGAGGGAACATCACTGCCCTCAACAACATAGGCACGTAAATCGAGATAAGATAATATCTCCCAGCACCTAAAACCAGAGTCTCGATCCATTCAGGATAGTCGAGACACTCACGAGGTCACGTGTCAACCGCTGGGTTACAACCGGGTTGACCAGAAACTATAATGACCCTCAAAATACACAAAACACTACTCGGTGCAATGGCACATTCGAACGCCCTATAACACGGTCACAGCCCTCATAGGACGTTCACGACATCCACGTACAATAGGCTAACTAAGGGGTCGAAGGCAAGCCAATAAACACGGAGAAAACACTGAACACTGCTCGGGATAAGACTACTCTTCCGGGATCTCTCGACACACAGATCTGACTCTCATGGAACACCCAAGACATCCGTCGAGTCAAACGCCAACAAGGCACTGAATACTGGGTTCACCGGAGCCCGAGACAACTCACATAAAACCTCGAAAATAGAAGACCATTAACGCAGTGCAAGCATGCGTCACGATGATGATCGCGTCCAAAGGATGCGCTGCGATGCCACAGAACGCGTCCAACGTTCACAGCGCGTCAATGCGTTGACGCGGCACAAGCTAGGGTCGCATTAATAGACACGGCCATAGCCTCGAGCGCGTTAATCACATAACGCGGTGGGGACCTCAAGTGCGTTCTTCAAGATCGTGGTGGAGACCTCGAGCGCGTTCTCCAGGATTGCGTCCAACACTTGGACCGCGTCCTTTACCGCCTCACCGCCTCACCGCCCCACTGTTCATCTTCTTAGATGAACGCGGTGCCACGATATTGTGCATTTATAGACGCGTCCCCTGGGAGCTCTGCATTAACACGCCGAACTCGGGAACTAGAAAAATCAGTGGAAAACCCCCGTTCCACGCCCCAATCGTCTCCAGAATGACGTGGATACATCAGAAATCACACTATCATCCTTCCACAAGCCGAAAGGGATCAAACCACACACATAATGACACGATATGGGCGAGTTTCCACAAATCAACCCAAAATGATTCACGAGGGAAATCGGACTCCTACCAGCCCCAAATCTCGGCCAATCACCACGAAATTAGCGGGAATGGCATCCAGATATACCAGGGGTTCGAATGAAACCAACTAAACTGAAAACTGTCACCTAGAATGGCAAACTCGGCTCACACCCCCCGAAGGATGCATCACCCTAAACGAAGCAAAACCCGCTCGTATACGCACCGATCGGTTCCAAATTGCAAGGAAATGTAGGAAAAGAGCAGGGCATCTATCCTCATACCTCCACCGAAGTTCTCGCGCACCGAAATGACCAATCCACGTCGAAAATAATCACACAAGGAATCCATGGCGGCTTTGAATCCACGAATGGGATTGCGCCAATGCCACTCTCCGATCTTCATGCCATCTCGCACCAAGTCAGCTCTACGCCGTCCCCACCTCACCCAGACCACCACGATCGCGCGCCCGGGGAAGAGGAGAAATGAGGAGAGAGAACAGAGGGAGAGAAATGAGCACATGAGGGAGGAGAGAGGAGGTTAAAGAATAAAAAGAAGAAAATCACATTGAAACTAAGGTCTTATCTTGTGTGAATCATATCAAATTTTGTAAAAATCATTTAATTCACCAAGGTTCAACTAAGAAAAATCAAGCATAACATTCTAACTTGTTTGCTATTCTTGCAAATTGTTTTCATTGAACTTTGGTTGCTTACATGATGTTTCACTTTGATAATCAAACCAACATGTCAAATGCCAATTACAGTTATGAGGATGCACAACCTAGCACATCTTATACTCCTCAATTTCAACATGTTCATCACAATTCTCACCACAATTTTGTTAAGGGACCACGTCCTCATTCACGTGGTCTTGCCCGACCCATGGGTAATTTTCAATCTCATAGTCCATCGCCTCAATCGCGAGCCACTATTCCCTCGGGATCGTCGCCTCCCCATGACGAGAAGGTTTCCCAAATCTTGCATGCCATAGATCATCTCACCCCTCAACAAATCCAAGCCCTTAAGGCCGTTGTTGAGGGTGCATCTTCTCCTTCTCATACTCCTTCCAATCCCACTCGGGTGGCCCATCACCCGCCTCCCTCTTCTACTCACACTCCCACTCGGGTGGTCCATCACCCGCCTCCTCCTTCTATTCATACCCCTCCTCGGGTGATCCATCACCCTCCTCCTTCTATCCCTCTTCGCGGCCCCAAGGCCCTTATATTCCTTGTACCCCGGCCCAACCGGGTCCTTCTTTAGATCAGCCCATTAACCACCCTCCATGGCCATCCTATGCCGCCGCTTCAAGGCCACCATGCCAACCCTCTACTTCTTATGTTACACCTCTCCAGACTCTCCTTGATAAAGTCACTTCAATGGAGGAACAATTAAATAGGGTCACAAGTCCGCGGTCACCACCTCCTCCTCCTCAAGTCAACCCTCTCCATGCATTCATGAACAACATCATGAAGATGGATAAAGAGTGGAAGGAGAGGAGAGATGATTACGGCATCAACAATTCAAGTGAGCAAGAGCCGGTAGGTTTTAATGATCAAGTGGATGTTGTCCGCCCTCCACCTATTCACCCTGTTCATCAATATGGCCCTCCAACTCCACTTCCGCATCCATGTCCACAAAATCCTCCACACCATTACATTTCACCACCCATTAATACACCTCCACCACGGCGTCCACTTGAGCTCGACAACGAAGAGCATGAGCCGGCATGTGAAGAATTGAAGACGACACAAGATGAAGTTCTGCAAGCACCTACTCTGAGTTTCCTCCATTTTTCTCTTCCTCCACCACCTGAAGAATTCCCTGCTCAGGACGATGCCACCATCCCCAATCCAACCCCCATTTTTGAGACCTACTGGTGTTACGATGATAGGTCAATACTCCAATCAAGCCCGACCCGAGTCACTGTTATTTGCCTGGCTGACAAGCGGAGGTGAAGGGGCCCCGGTGGCCCTGTGTGTGTTGTATGAGTGCGCAGCGGAAGTGTGTGGGCTGATTACCCACGGGCCGAGGATCGTTGTTGTGAGATTCTCGCCGGTCGAGAGTATTGTTATTCTCGATGTGACTTCATCTTGGCTTCCTGTGCCTTGGTGTTGTCTATTGCCGTGCTGTTGCTAGAGTTATTCTGGCGTTGGCATTGGCATTTGTGAGTGCTAGGGAATCTGTCGACATTCTTGCTGATTGAATACCCTCTGCCCTGCATTTCTTTTCTTGGGTGTTGTGTTCTCGGGACGTGATCGTGGTCCTTGAGATGCGTTCCCTGAGATTGTCGGTTCTTTGCTGTCGTGGGTCCTTTCCTTAGAGAACTGCTCGATGCATGACTAGTCCCTTGTAGTCGTGCGTTCAGCTATTGTTGTGCCTTGATGTGACCTAACTTGTAGTTGTGTTCTGTGATTCTGTGTCCGGTATGGAGCTGGGATCCTGCAAGTGCTGTCGTGTTGTCATTTTATCACTGTTTCTCTATGATTTTGTGTGTGTGTCTTAGCACTATGTGGACCAGGTCTTGTCGGTTAGCTTTGCTGTACTCTTCTTTCCTGATAAAGTTAGCTTACAACTCGATTAGATGTCATATCTGAGTGAGGACTGACTTGATTGTGTTTGTGGTCTAGTGCTGTTGTCGTTGGTGTCCTGTGTGCCAGGTGTTCCCTGTCGCCTTTGGCACTAGAGCCGTTGTTGTCAAGCTGTCAGCTATAAGGACTATGTCTCCTTGCTTAAGCTGCTACTTGCCGCATCTGTTGTTTTGTTTCTTCGAGATCTGTTGTCGTGGCATGTGTCGTGTCTCTTTCCCTGTGAGATGCAAGCGACGTTGCCTTGTTTCAGAGATGTCAGACTTGTGTTCACTTGTGGCGTGCTCGATCCTGAGTGTGTGCTTGTGCCTATCGTCTGACTGTGTTCCTCTGCGTTGTGTTCTTTTGAGATTCGTGTCATTTCTAGTTGTGTCTTGGGGTTTGTTCTTCCCTACTTCTCCTTCGCTAAGTCCTTAAATTTTGAGGATGAAATTTCTTGAAGGAGGGGAGGATGTAATACTCTAGATCCTTATTAGGTACTTCGGATCCTTATTGGAGAGTTTCGGATCGTTTTTGTAGGTCTTGAGTTGAGTTTCACGATCCATGTGAGTTTTTCTCTCGTACAAGTTACGGAACCCTGCAGTGAGTTTATTCCTCAGTTCATCGACTCGAGGATGTTACAGCTACGATGTACTCTTTGAGAGGATCATTTTGGCTATTTTTGTGTATTTTTCTGCCTAGAGGGTCACACACATTAGGGTTATGGACGATGGAAGTATATTCGTAATATTAGACTTATTAGGGTTTTTGTGAAAAATTGAGAAGTTTGTAAATAATTACGATGGGAAAAACCCTGGGCCAAGCATCCAGGGTTTCCCAGGTTGCTCCTTCTCTCTCCTCCTAGGGAGGGGTGCCCCCTCTCTCACCTCTCTCTTATTCCTCTTATCTCTAGTGTAGAGATCATGGAGATGCCGCGGAGGAGATCATTCGTGGGGGCGTTATGACGAGGAGATTCCACCGTTAGTGCCCATGTGCATACCGCTAGAGGCCATTCACTTGCGCGACTAATTACTGCCACGAGGGATTGTTTCCACTTCACTGCGATCTGAGCATCGCAGAGGTAAAATCAAATCTCGTAGTGGTAGATTATCATCGGGAATCTCACAGGAGCGATTAACATAGCCGGGTTAAAATTTTAATTTCTATTTTTCACTGTGTTCTTCTTGATCCCAACCTAGATCCTTACAGTGGTACCAGAGCCAGGTTGATCCCTCGTGATTCTTGCTTGTTTTAGAAACTTTTCTGTAATTTCATAATTATTTTTTTGAGATTTTTGTTGTGGAAGAATGACCCCATGAGATGGGGATCGATCCCCATGGAGATGGTGTGATCGATGGGAGTTGGCTTGGGGGTGACTGGCCGGTTGTTCTTGGAGCACCGGTGGGTCTCCTGGTCTTCAGGGGTCACGCCCACGGCGAGGGAGTCACCGGCTGGAAGCTGCTTGCACAAAGCGGCCATTGGCCATGTTGGGAGTTCTATCCCAGGGTCGTAGCAGGCCTGTAGAGATCACATGTGGCCTCTGTGATGGTAACCGATGACCATCCTGGCCACAAGGCCGTCGGTAAGCTCCCTGCGATGCCATTGATCACGGTGCTTCCTGGGGTTTGAGAAACCCCGATCGCGGTGCTTCTTGGGCTTTGAGAAACCCCTCTTCCAGACTACACATGGTGGCGATCGACGCCAGTGAGCCCAGCCGTTAGTTGCCGGCCCTCTGGTGATGGGCCCGATGTCTCTTGGCTCTCGACCGTAGCCAGTGGTGGCTGCCCCTGGCGACGGCCGTGGCAGGTTCGAAAAAGAGGAGGCGGGGCAGTTAGGGTTTGGGGTTAGGGAAGATGACAGTGCATTGCATCGTGGCCTATGCCAAGAAGTGGTGTGCCGGGGCGTGGGCCACATTCCCTCTATCTGTAAACCATGGCGCTGTGCGCCCGCAGAACCCTATTTTGAAATTTAAATGTAATTTAAATTCTACCCTCTCTGTTTTAAGCCCGGGTTGCCTCGCTAAGCAGTGGGAAATTTATGAAATTTCTTGGGCCACTCTCACAACTCGCTCCACGGTGGACACTCAATGTGATTGATTTTGGATCGGACACTCACTCACCACCGACCGGCAACCAAAGTGATACTAAACAAGCAAGTTAAGACCAGCAAAGAAGGGGTCCGAGGCTCACCTAATCAGTGTAAAGATGCTGATCCCGGTTGGAGACGATGGCGAGCGGGGAGGCATCGGTATGTACTCGCACGTCGCATCGGTGTAGCTTCGACCTAAAAATAGTTAACTACAAAACTACACCTCTCGCAGGAGGGGAGATCTCGGGGTGGGGGGTTAAGGGATTTACATCCAAACACTACCGCCACGTAGGGAGGGACTGTAAGCCAGCCAGGCGGGGTGGGGAAAGTTGAACTAGTAACTAAACCGAAGGAGGTTGTCGATTCTGCCTGCTCTCTGGAACATGGGACAGACAGTCGGAGTTGACACTACTGCAGCCACTCCTGAATTTTGTCGATGATGAGACCAGTTGGAATATCTTCGTGACTGGATCAAGATGACGTTAGAATTTTGTTGAATTTCCTGGTCACCGGTGATGGTCGGGGATAGGCCGCAAATAGGGTCCCTGAGTTCTAGTTTGGACAGTAGAGGTACCTTAGCAGCAGGAAGAAGAGGCCGCCACGAGTGCTCCCGTACTCTGAATTGTGCATGGCTAGAGTCGTTGGAATCGTTGACGAGTCTTCTTCAAAACGTGACCAGAAAGAACACCAGAGGAGGTCGGAGTAGACCGAAGCAGTCCAAATAGTGAACAGGTGTCGGTTCAGTCCAGGAGTGGACAGGACAGAGCACCCGGGAGAGAAAATTAAGAAAACGCTCTTCTGGCTGCCGAACGGGATGTCACTTTTTTTTAATGGATGTAGACTGGTGGTAGAAGCTCTCGGCCACGCGGCGCCTCTAGAAGCCATGGGATGTGGCCGTGGGAGCTCCAGGAAGTCACCTCAGGTCACTGGCCAGGCCTGATCTACACAGTCGGGGAAGAACAGGTCCTCTGGGCAGTAGGAACATCGGATGCCAGCAGGACCACCATGGCTGCGAAGCTGCCTTGACGAGCTTTCCGGTGATGTATGGCACACCACCTGAAGATGCCCGAAGACTCCGGGGTAGGCTCTGAAACTCGTGCCTTCTCTGCTGCCAGCGAATTGAGAACTACAGGTTGAAGAGGGGAGGTGGAGAATGAGGTAAATGGGAGGGGAAATGGGGCAGATGAGTGTGGGGGAGACCCCTGGCTATGAGGGGGTCTGGGAGGGGGTGTTCCAAGGTGTTGGAGGGGAAGTATGGGGGCTGGAAGGGGGTCTAATAGGTGGAGGGTGGGGGAGATCTCTCCCTTGGCTTGAACCCTAACCCTAGCCACCAGCATCCCACACCCCAGCCCTCTCTCCCTCTGCAACCCAGGTTCACCCTCCCCTGCTCCATGCGTCCACGGCATTCCCGAAGTCGCCCGTCGCTGCTACGCCCTCCCGTGGTTTGAGAAGTCCTGCCTGCTGCTCTCTGCATCTAGCCTGCTGCAGAGAATGATTTTGCAGAGGCTACCCGACATCCACTGCATGAACCAGCCAAAGTTGTCTTCTGTGGAGTTGTTCATTATTGAGCTAGCTTCTCTCCAGAAGTGGTCCCGCTGCAATCTGACATCGGCACCGTTTGCGTCGTCCATTCTCATGTGACTGCACCAGATCTGGGTCTAAACCTGAGTACCTTTTGGTAGCAACTCCACCTCCCACCCCTGTGTGAATCAGTTAGAGCTCTCTTCACGAGAGTTATTCCTCTCCGAAGCACTGACATACCAGAGGTGGTCCCGCCTACTTTTGACAAAGTCTGCGTCCAGGGCATCCATTCCCCCTCAGTCGTGCCAGACCCAGAGTCCTCTATTCACCCAGGACAAGCTGCTGTAAATTTGGCCCCTACACCCCCTCTTCCTATCTGTTTCAGGTCATGTTGTCTTCATCAATGTGGCGACTTTCGATGACACAAAACCAACGCAAGTAGTTTCGTCTCGATCCAATGTTAGCACTAGAAGTTCCACCATGACCATTGGCATCCTAATCTGCTATATGCCTATAAACCTGACGCCAGACATTCCTGTGACCACGTCCAGCACGGTGATCATACGACCGCCATCTTCTGAGGGCTTGTATATCTCCTAGTCATCAACTTCCCCGACTTGGTCCCATCATGTTTGGAGTTCTACAGCGCTTGTACCGGCCAACGCACCACAACTGCGCCAATCAATCCTACGTGGCAGAACTTCATAGGCCTACTGCTGCGGCCGCCGTGTCCACCCAGCAACATCAGCTCAGCAGCAGACCTTCAGGCATCCTTCGGCATCCATCGGGTTTCGTCCAGGAGTTGGCTGCAACTCGACCGGATGCCCGAGCTTGGCATACGGTCAACCACTCTTTTCCCCACCCCGCGATCCCCCCTCCTGCGTGAGGGTAGTGCATGTAACTATTTTCCCCTCCCCGTGAACCCCTCCTTGTGTGGAGTGTAGTCAATGTACTAGCAGGGATCGTTGCAAAGCTTCCTCGATGCAGCGTGTCCGCTGGGTGCGCACGCTCTCCGGCGCATCCTCGTCTCTGATCGGTGTCGGTCTCTTCAGACTCGGCAAGGTATAGGTCTGACCCTTGCTTCTTGGCATTGCTTTCTTAGTATCTGTTCAACATTCACGCCGAAGGTGAGGAGAGCTCGTTCCACTCGGGTCTCCCTGAGTCATTTCCTGTGGAGCGTTGTTTCCTATAGCTTACGAGTAGACTAATTAGCGGCTTGTTCCGCTGTCTGTGACGATCTTGCCTCCGAGTCGAGAGACTTAAGGATCATTACGTGAGTAGGTCTAGCTGCCTTGTCCTGAGTCTGTCGTCGATTTCTTGTGCTGCCATTGGTGCTTTGGAGTACGGGTGACAATGCTTGGTTAGCTTGTCTGTACTTCGGCACTTGTGCTTTGGAGTTCATGTTTCGTGAGCCTCCACTAGTCGTAGCCTTACAGCATGCTTTAGCGTGACGGCTCTTGTAGCGGATACTTTCCTAGTTTACGGTTCTTAAGATAGTTTCATAGGCCCCCGGTCCAACTGTAGCGTCCTTTGGAGGGGGAATACTAGCTAGAGGCCTGGCTTAAGTAGTGGGCCAGTGTGTGCACACGTGGTCAGGGAATTTAGACTTGCGTCATTCGATGTGACCCTGACTAGTCACTCGCGTTATGGTACTGTTCTGGTTCTGGCAGTGTCTTGGTCTAGGCCTAGTCCTTGCGGTAGGGTACGTGGATAAGACACTAGTAGGCGCAGCATAAGATATCAGTGGACGCAACTGGCTGTTCTTCTGGTGGTGAGGCACTCTAGTCAAGTGGCATATGGCTCTTCGCGGATCTCTTCGCATTTCTTCTGCGTCGTGACCTCCCAGGTTAGCCCTCTCGTGGCTGCACTCGAGGTTAGTATCCTGTCGTATGCATGACGTTCTATTCGTGTATGGGACAGTGTGCGCGACGTTCTAGTCGTGCCATCTGGGTCAACGTCAATCTAGGTCTTTCCTAGGTTTCTTTTGTCTGTTTTGCAGGTCCCTTGTAGTGTCGACGGATTGGCAACTCCTAACTTCGTCAGCTTAGAGTCGCCTTCCTGTTGCTGCTTGGAGTAGTTTGGGGTGCCGAGGTTAGTTCGGCAGCTGCTTGTCTGGTACGGCTTCCTCCCCCTCTTCCGTAGCTTGTTCCCTACTCCTGCTCCCTGTCTCTTATTTTGTTGCTTTCTAGCATAGCTTTACAGCTTTATAGTGTAGTTTTCCACCTTTGCTACACCTGCTATTTTACTTGTTTCGTGTTTCTGTGTGTTTTTTAGTGTGGATCCGCGTGACCCCTACTGAGCTAGTGACACGAGACTCACCCCTACTTTTTAGGCGAGTCATTGTTCGTTCTACTTCCGCGGTTCCTGGTGTGCGAGTTCGTAGCTACCAGTTGGTACCTGCGTCGGGCTTCCCCTGACTTTCTTGGTACGTCTTGTCTTTTCTATCGACTGTACTATTAGACTTGTTGTCTTTCCTTTGGACTGGACTTTGGTATATAAATCACCCGGCCTCTTTGGTTCTGGGAGAGTGATCTTGTCGAATTCCACAGCCCATTTGAATAAGAGCCGAGTCTTATCTCGAGGGAATGAGTATAGCTTCTTCATTTTATCGTGCAGGGATGGGCCTTCTCGCCGATCGGCGGGCTTGGATGGGGGAGACTCAGCTACCCCTTTGTCTTTTTCCTTCTACTGTTCGATGGTCCTGAAGAAGACCATGTGCACTTCTTGAGATGTCGGTCGTTTGTCGATGGACTTGGCCTTCTGGCTTGAAGTAGCAAGAGCGGCAGAGTATTTTGAGAGGAATGCCTCGACATCTGCTACCACATTGTTTAGTTGATCAAACTACTTCATTTTAGTGCCTATCATTCTTTCCAGCACCTCTCTTCGCAGGTTCTGCTTGCATATTTGGATGGCATCCTCCTGATGCGGCGGGCGCCTTCACCTCGTGCTGAGGTTCCTCCACCTCTTGATATATTCCAGGGCAGACTCATCGCTCCTCTGCCTAGTTTCATATAGTTCGGCCACCGTTACCTCCCTCTCGATAATGTGGAACCTTTCTTTGAACTTTCTCTACATATCGGGCCAATCAATGATAGACCCAGGCTATAGGCTCGAGTACCACTCAAAGGCGAGCCCTGTTAATGTGGATCCAAAGAATTTTAGTAGGTACGACTCATCAACCGCCAAGTCACCCATCACATTTGTGTAGTAGGCAATGCACTCACGTGAAGACCCCTGCCCGTTGAACTTCTCAAACTTCAGAGACTTAGTGATGCCAGGAGGTAGTCTCTTGGCAGCATGATGGGATGGGTATGGTACCCTGTATACATCAAATGAGGCGGAGTCTCCATCGCTCCTTTCTGTCAGCTTCATTTCTATCATTTGCTCGACCATGAGCTTGTTCATCATTGTCGGATTAACCGGGCTCAGGTAAAAGTGAGCTTGTTGCATATGCAGCATTGTTAACATGGCCGCATGGGGCGTAGAGGGGGACCCTTGGAATTGGAAGATTGAGGGTTGCGGCATAGCCTTAAGTTGTTGTTGCGGGGGAGGAATGCCCTTAGTGTAGCTGGGTGCTAGTTGGGATGGTGTTGCCTGCAGTGAGGCTTCAAACATTTGGCCTCCGCCACCTGATGCTCGGGGTTGGCCTCTAGTTGCCCTGGGGGCAAGGGCATGTGCATCCCTTTCGCTCAGCTACTCTTTAATGCCTCAATTTCCTGCTGGTATCTATGTAGCAACATTAGCAAACTCGGGTCATTGATAGAGGGGCTGGGGAGGCTACCCCTGTCCTCGGTAGGTGTTTCTTCAGATGATGTGGATGGCACCCCACCGCCATCTTCGATTGTAATAACATTAAAATCAAAAAAATTAAATATAACTAAAAATTTTTAACGTGGGGAGCATTCTCCCCATTCCTCTCTCTCTCTCCTCTTCCTCTCTCTCCTGAACGCACACTCCCCCTCTCTCACCCTCTCGGTGGTGCGGCCATCCCGGGTCACTGTAGGAGGTGAGGGAGGAGTCATCGGCGAGCCCGAGGCGTGAGGAGTGCGTTGATGTCGACGTGAAGGTGAACCATGACGCGTGGAGATGGGAATGCACGTTTAAAGGTGCGGCTCCCCTCGGCTTGCATGGCGGGTTAACGTCATTTTCGTCATAAAATAGGTAGGGGGATGGTTACCCGACCTCGTTAGGATAGTTTTCCTGCCCATGCCCTTCGTCGTTATGTCTTAAACAGCCCGAACATCATCGTTATGTTTTAATGGCATGAACATCATCTTTTATGTTTTAATCCTTCCATGGCCATTGTTGCTGAGTTTTTGGGCATTTAACTGCTGTGGGATGATGGTGGAATGGCAGGCAATAGGTTAAACGATCGTTTCCCATCGATTTGAGTCGATTGGGAGGGTATCCCGTTGGAGATACCACGTTTTCGGTCCTCTGGTATGCAAATGGTCCTACCAGAGACCGCTAACGAAAATGGGTATGGCGGTGGACCTTAGCGGTCTACACCCCGACCGTTTCACCCTGTGTAGTGGCTCAACGATGGACCGTCTACCGACATTTGTGGCCTACATTTAGACCACGTACGATCGTTGACCCGTAAGGTGGTTTAGTGTAGCGGCCCATACTTGGACTGTTTACCGTATTTCGCGGCCGATCGTGCAACTGTTTGTGTCCCCTTCGTGGTCCAATCCTCGACCGTGTGAGCACTTGAACTTGTATGGTGGTGGGAGCTTTGCGGTGCATTAATGGACCGCTTATATCCATTTAGCGGTCAGTCGTTCGACCGTCTGATTACTTTAGTGGCCCTTTATTCAACCGCTTATACACTGTAGATTTTAAATGCATTTCAGCTCATTTAATTATGTGTTTAATGATGCATGTTCGCCATGTTTAACTATTTTTACAAACCGTGGCACAATTTTATATCCCAATAGAGTTACTTTCTCTTTCCTTGTGATGGAACCACTAGTCATAGCTCGACGACCTTGAGTGTCGGCCCACTTGGGAGTGGTGGCGGGGCAGTTCCTGAGAGACAGTTTTTAGGCTAGTTTCCATGGGCTCCCTTGCTTGGTAGTAGCGTCCTACTGGGGGAGAAAACTAGCTAGAGGTCTGGCTTAAGGCATTCAGCCTGTGTGTGCACACGTGGTCAGGGGCTTGGACTGACACTGACGAGTGTGACCCTGACTAGTTCTTGACTTCGGTATGCTGCCATTGGTGCTTTGGAGTATGGGTGACCCCTACTGAGCCAATGACACGAGGCTCACCCCTACTTTTCAGGTGGGCTGTCGTTCGTTCTGCTTCCGCGAGTCCTGGTGTGCAAGTTCGTAGCTGCCACCTGGTACCTTCGTCGGGCTTCCCCTGACTTTCTGGTACGTCCTTCCTGTTCAGTCGACTGTACTGTCAGACTTGTCGTCTTCCTTTGGACTAGACTCTGGTATATAATTGTTAATTAAAACTGTTAATTAAAAAATCATTTTATTTTTGCTACTTTAGCAAATCGATCTTATGAAATTTAATTGCTTACTGTTACATCTCTGTGGCTTCAATGTACTACGCGACAATCTTTTTATCCCTTCAGGAACTTTACCACTCTTGGGAGGCCTCACGGATTCCAAGTGGTATCAGGTGTATTCGATAGTCCTATCGGGTATATCTGGTATCCGGGATCCAGATCCTCACAAGTGGTATCAGAGCGTTGTTGTGTGAAGTACATGGGAATTCGAGATATACAGTCTTTAGAGTCCTTAAGTCAAGTACAGTCTTCAGCTGGCTTAGGTTTCGTGATTCTATATCACTTTATTTTCCGCTTGTTGTCTTCTGCGTGTTGTCCTGGCACTGTACGAGATGCTTCTTTTCCATTGTAATGTCTATCTCGATCATATTGTGCTTTGCAATGTTTGCCGAAAGGCTCGAATCTGTGGTACTTTTGTTCGAGGTTTTCTATAATTTGTTTAGGTTGCTGTTGATTTTCAGCATTGGTCTGATGGCCATTCATGTTTTTATGTTGTTTTGGTCATCCCAGCTTAAGTCTGCTCGGCTCCTGATGTGTCTCGCTTCTGTTGAAGTGCTCGATTAGATTCCTTGATTGAGAAGATGCTCAGGCGAACCGAGGATTTTCCCTTCCTAGTGAGCTTCTGTTGGTCGAGCTTGATGTTTCTCATCCCGTCTGGTGGAGCCTTTTTGAGGTTAGCCTTGGAATTGCTGTCTTAGTGATGCCTTTGTCATGTGTCTGTTTAAGTGTAGAAAGCTTTATTCTGAGCCTGATCTGTTCCTTGTTTTACGGTTGCTTGGCTTTGGACTTCGTCATGGTGTTAAGAGCTGTTGCGTACCGTGATTGTCGTGCCGTGTCCAACGGCCGATGTATTGTGAAGGCCCATTTATTATTTCAGGACATGAAGGTAAGCTGAGATTAGCATTTTTCTTTGGGCTTTGTGCTGATGCTGGTGCTCTCTTTCTTTGCACTTAGGCTATTTGTGATCGGTTATTCACTAGATAAGTACTCGTGGCGTTTTATTTGTGATTTTTCATGAATTATGATGGCGCCATGTGTGTGTTGAGACCTAAAGATTAGGTCATATGACAGTAATCCAAATTCAATAGGTTACACAAAAATGAGCTCAGTGCAGTCCGGGCGAGATTCATAATTTACTGGATCCGACTAGGCTCTTATCGGCTGGCCCATCTATTGTCGGGCAGCCGCCCCATCGACGGTCCCAATTCCTCGCGATCGATCCGCGCAAAACGGGCTTCGGAGAAGCGTACGATCCCGTAACTGCTAGCGTTACTTCAACCACACGATCAACATCGGAAGCACGAATCCGAGATTAAAGTGTATATTTCTGGAAAAACCCCTTACAAATCAGAAAAGATGCCTTTACCCCGCTGCCGGGTGCCGGCATCCTCATCCCCTCTCGCACCTCTCCCACCTGCGGACTTTCCCCGGTTCAGATACCCACCGGGAGCCAGAGCGGGGGAGTTTTTCCTGCAGAAAACCCTAGATTCTACCGATTACCCTGCACCTCCATGGATCTCCGGAAGCGCCACCTGCTGGTCCTGTTGTCTTGCCTGTGCCTTCTACAAGCTCGGGTTTGTTCTTCAATTACTCTTCCCACGATCTCTCTTTTGAACTCGCCGTTTCTTCTGTTTAATCTCTCCTATCGTCGTGCAAAAGAAAAGAACTCTTTTTTCCCTGAGAAACCAAGGGAATCGATCTCAGGACTGTGTGTAACTTTCTCTTTGGTCAGGCGGGGAGCTGCAATTCTGTCGTTTTTATCGATGGTTCCAGTCACAGATACTTTCGATCTCATCCAGAGGCCGATAGCGAGGTATTTTCAGCTTTCATCTGACCTTTCTTTGTCATGGGCTTCATTGATTTGGAGGCAAGTTAGTTGGGAAATATCGTTCTTTTGAGAGCCGCGATGATGTGATTACCTTACTTTTTTGATTTTGAGTCTCTTAATATGATAACTGAATTAGAGGACCACGAATCTCTATAGAATGCCCTACAATTAAGATCTTACTTTGTCAAATGAGGGAGAAGGTTTGTGGAGAAAGGGGCTATCCGTGACAGGCTCCAAAGAAGGTAGATGAAAGTTTGTTTTGTGTTTGTTTCCCTGCATACCTTTTCTTATCCTTCCGACTTCGTCCTTGTGGAATTAGAAATTAATACGATGGTTAATAAAAGCCAGAAGTCAATTGTCATCCCGTGTCAATGTCCTGATTTCTGACTCACTGGTGTTACATTTTCCTAGAGCCGACCAGGAACCAACTAACATTATAAGAAAATCAAGAAAATGTGAATATCAATGTAATAATCTTTTTACAAATGAAGGTCATGGCCTTCTGCTGAGTGCTTTGAAGTGATGAACATGTTTCCATTGAAAAAGGAAAGTCATTGGAGTTATGTATTCAAGGCTCTGCTACTGATTTCTGGTTGGCTGTATGTTGGGGATGCACTTGACTTGCGTCCAAGAAACTAGAACCTAGGTAGCTTATTGTTACTTTATTGTTTCCCTGAGAACATGAGGGCAAACCCACCGTGCCCACACTGAAGTGACAGGCTCGCCCCCGCACCCTATCCTGAAGAATCTTTGTCCACGAGGGAGTAGGTCAATACTCAAGAAACCCCTTGAGGCCATGCCAAATTGGCTGGGGTGGAATTGAACATGAGGCCTCACTTTCTGAGTTACATGCCAACCATGGTACTGCTACTGGATGATTGCTACTTTCTTGTCAAGGGTAAAATTATAGATTTCATATTGCATTTATTGGATATTCAATTGCAAATTCAAATGTCTGGAGGCCTGTAGGGAGCTTATGTGTTAGGAAAGAACTATTAATAATCAAGAAGATCTGTCCCATTTTAGCTTTCTTTTTGGCTTCCACAGAATAGACGCCAGACTTCAGACAGGGAAACTTGCAAGTAAACCCAATTTGAATGGTGATCCAGATTCGAAGATCAACTGACTGTAGCCAACTTAAGCTATCTGGAAGGATAATATAAAAGAGAAGAAAAAGAAAGAATGTGAAAGAAAATGAGTGATTATAATTGTTTTTGCATACACTGGAGGTAATTATGGTAACTGTAAGCCATTCTCTCCCTGTTTTTGTCTTTCATCCTCTTCTTCTTATAGATAAGGAGAAACCTAGGTATTGATGGTCCTTGGGATTAAACTCTTGATAACCTGTGTGGTGGCAGCCAAGGTCCATGGCTACACTGCAGCCCTGTTGATGTGGCACAGCCCTAAGATGATATTGGATGAATTGATGAACCAAGGATTTAAACCAGCAAGCATACAAGGAAGAACACAGACTCATGTGTACGGCTCACTCTCACGGCGCACGCGACCTCCCGATGGTGACCGGGCGATGACGACGGGGGTCCAAGGTGGAACCCGAACGTTCTAAGGGACTTGGCTAGCTTAGGCTGACCCCTAAGGGCCTAGGATTCCCAACTTCGTAGAAGGCCGGCACGCCGGGGGCGTGGGTTTGGGTGGCACTCACTCACATTCCGCGGTGGGCACCCTAGAAGTGGTGTGCAAGTCCGGGCTCTTGGCTCACCTTTCGATGGGCATTCAAGACGATACTAGACTAGCAAAGCGTGTAACCAGCCAAGGGTACCAGTCGCTCACCTGACCGGTGTGAAAACACCGATCCCAATCGGAGACGAGGGCAGCGGGGTAGTGTGGGTATGCACCCGCACATCGCGTCGGTGGTGCTTGACCTGAAAATAAAATAGCTATAGCACTACACCTCTCGCAGGAGGGGATTCTTGGGGTGGGGGTTAAGTGTTTACAACCAAAACTACCTCCATGCAGGAAGGGGCCTTCAGCCGGCCAAGTGAGGGGAGGGGACGAAGCTAGAAACTTGATGCGCCGGGCTCCTCGTCGATGCTGCTACCTTCTGGAACCACTGGGCAGTGGGTCAAAGTGGGCACCGCCACAGACACTCCCGAACTCCAAATGAATTGAGACCAGTGCCAAAACTCTCCGACTTGGCCTGGGAAGATGCTCGAAGTTTTTGGATTAACCCTGAGACGGTCGCTGGCTGGTGCAGGTCTTGGAACAGTGCCAGACAGTTCTGGTTCTGGCCACTCACAGGGTAGTGCTGCTGGAATAAGGAGGTGCCACGGACAGTCCTGAACTTGGATAGAGGCAGGGCTGATACCGTTACGACCGCGGACAAGCCTTCTTTCAGACGGTACTGACGGCAACCTCAGATGATGTCGGGGTTGATCGTACTGGCTAGAATGAGGGAGGTGAGTCCGCTCAGGAATAGGGGAACCAACCTGGCATAACTTTGGAAGATAATTTGAAACTCTTGATGTCGGGGTCCAAACTTCACTCCTCTTCTTGGGGATGACAGAGGACTGGTAGAAGGTGCCCTCATCGAAGTGGCACACCCATATCTGCAAGGGGGTGGCCGTGGTGGAACCTTTTCTAGGGCTCTGGTTCATTGCCTAAGGGTCCTTGCACAGTCGGGGAAGATTTGCTCTCACGGGCAGCTCAGAGCTCGGACGATGATTAAACCACCACCCCTGGAAAGTTCTCTAGATGACCTTTCCAGTGGTATATGATTTGCCACCATATGAGTCGGGGAAGGGTCGGAGAAGTTGCTGTTTCCAGGACCCTTACTGCCTGCCTGTGACCTACCACTGGAGCTGCAACCTTGTGATGGCTAATGGAGTGAAGGGGGAGGCTGCACAGTAAGGGGATGATGGCTAATGGCATACTGATGAACCGTGCATTGAAATTTAATGCCAATGACTCTAAAGTTAAGCACATCAGATGAAAGTAATTAGATGACAGATCAAAACTAGATGTTGACAAATAGTGTATGACATCATCAAAACAGCAGGGATGCAACAAGATGCAAATCTTGAGAGACCGTCTCTCTAGGTGGAGGAGATGGTTTCGGGGGAATAGTGGTTCGAAATTGATGTAAGGGACCACAAGATTGAGAATTGCCCATAGGTCGGGCAACACCATGAGAATAAGGACGTGATCCCTTAGAAAAATTGTGGTGGGAATTATGAGATTGAGGATTATAAGATGTGCTTGGTTGTTCACCCTCATGATTGTATGTTGAATTGGTCATATTAATTTGATTACTCAAGTGAAACATTATGCAAGCAAACAATAGTTCAATCAAAGCAATGTTACAAAGATATCAAACAATGTAAGATGTTTACGCTTGATTTTTATTTCTTCCTTGAGGTGAATTAAATGAGTTTTAACAAAGTTTGATATAATTCACTCAAGATAGGAACCTAGTTTCAATGTAGTTCACTTCGGTGTCAACTAGGTAAGCTCTCTCTCTCACCGCGTTTTAGGCCAACTAATCCTGGAGAACTTCAAGGTACAACCTATCCGGTGTCAGTGAGGGAATCCATAGGTGCGAGACTTATGGAGGTCTTGAAAAAGAAGATTCCGGTCCAATGAGACGAAGTGCTCAATTGGAGGGTCCTTCCAATTCCAAGAGGGTGTAGGAGATCCTAAAAGTGTAGAGAGAGGTCTCTCAACCAAATGTCCCTAGAATGCAAGCTAATGTAAAATCTAATCTAAATCAAGAAGATAGTAAGAAGAACATGACAAAATGAATGCAGAATAACATACAAGAAGTGCATGATATGCCAACAGAGAAGATGACAAGTAGAAACCTGATGAATGATATGACAAAAGAGCTCTCGGATAGGGGCTTACCAGAACACGGTGCACATAAGGAGCGCGATCAATATCGCAGCCAGAATTGATACCGCGTCCTCAAGAGATGAAAATGATGACAAAATAACACATGACAAGTACGACCACATAATGCAATGACGACAGATGAGAAGACAGAGAACGCGGTCTGAACCATGGTTGCGTTAATGGATGCGGTTCTGGATACAGTCACGATCAAAACAGAGGGGACAAAACTGAGATAACTGCAGAGAAATCAGGACACATATAAACAAATTAATAAGCAAGCAGATAGAAGAATAGACGTGATGGACACAAAGTGTCCCACCGTGATCGCCAAAAGATGTGGATCGAAAAATCAACCACCCAAAAAATAATGAGAGATAAATAGAATGGTATATTATTCATATTTTTGTGAAGAGGAGTGGGCTGGAGAGGAGCCAAAAGGGGTGCTAAGGCTGAATTGGGGATAGTGTGCCGGCGAAGGGCTGAAAGGAGCGTACCGCTGAACGCCATGGACGTGCCGGCGAGGGCGCTGGGCTGGTGTGCTGGCGAAGGCACTACGAGAGTGCACCAGTGAGGGAAAGAAGGGCGTACCGACGATGGAATGGGCGGAGTACACCGGTGAGGGCAGGGGATTAGGTGTGCCGGCGAGGGCACAAAAGGGTGCACCAGTGAATGTTAGGAGGGGTGTACCGGCGAAGGATAAAGTCCGTGCAGGTTTTCAAGGTTTTAAGTCCATGCATGTTCTGATAAAGTCCGTGCATGTTTAGTGGTTGAAGAACAAAGTCCGTGCATGTCATGCACGGGGTTGAAGAACGAGGTCCATGCATGTTCAATGAAGCCCATGCAGTACAAGGTAAAGTCAGTGCATGTTTTGAATGAAGCCTGTGCAATGCAAGGTGAAGTCCGTGCACATGAGGGCCAAGTCCATGCAGATGCGTGCAACGTTAGAATGGGGTCCGTGCAGGGTTGGGCAAGTCCGTGCAGGGTGTTTAGGTTGAAGGAAGGTCAGTGCACATGGGAGATAAGGTCGACGCACATGCTAGCGAGATCAGTGCACATGCAGGCCAAGTCAGTGCACATGCAGGGAAAGTCAATGCACATGCGGGGAAAGTCAGTGCACATGCAGACTAAGGTCAGTGCACATGAGCTAAAGTCGGTGCACATAGGCTAAAGTCAGTGCATGCACATGCAAAGGGGAATATGGTCTATACAAGGACTGTGCAAGGTTCATACGTACAGGAGGACCAAGTTCGTGCAGGTTTGCACGGGGTTGGAAATACAAAGAGGATGAAGCCCGTGCATGGGTTGCATGGGGTTAAAGTTGCACGGGGTTGAAGTGCACCGGGGAAGGCCGTGGGTGTGCCGTTGGAGAATTGGAAGGGTATGCTAGCGAAGAGGGTGTATCGGCGAGGGAGGCGTACCAGCGAGGGGTGAACTGGCCGGGGTGCCGATGAAGGGCTTAGCAACGACAAGAGGGAGGGGGTGCACTGCTCAAGGGGCGTGCCGACGAAGGGCAAGAGAGAGTGTACCGGCAAAGGAGCCCAGGGGCATACCAGTGAAGGGGGTTTCAGAGCGGTCTGCACCGGTGAAGGACCCACTCCTCCTTCATTCTCTTAAGGCCTTTCTTTTCTTCTTTTATCCTTCTCTTCCTCCCTTTCTTAATTGATTTTCTGTATGATTCATGAGGGGTCCCTCTCCCTATCTCTTAACCATTCTCTGTTCATTCCCCCTTTTCTCTTGATGTTGCTCTGCTCATTTTCTTTGGTTATCTTGTTATCTGAGTCTGTAGATCTGTTGTATCATTGTATGGCTTGGTTTCCCCTACGCTTTGGCGTGAATGGGACGTGGAGTGGGCTGATTCGGCCATTCCATTGTTTTGCTCACTGTGTCAGTGTAACGGTCATCTCAAAGACTGTCACCTTTTGTAATGGTCCCATGATAGACTGTTACCTCTATAGGAGGCTTCGTCGGTGTGACGGACTAGTACAGGGCCGTCATACGATGGTAACGCGCCAGTGCAGGAGCGTTACGCTCTGGTCATTTTTTGAGGACTGTGTCTGTCAGCTCCTTAGAGGCCGTGTCTTCTTGGAAGACCGTGTTGGTCGGTTCACTCTGACGAACTTCTCCCTGTGCGTTATAGTTAGTTAACACGCCTATGCTAGTCCGTTATGTTGCATTTGATCGATGGTTGACTGGCTATGGCGGTTGGTGTAACGCACCTACCCCCATGCACCAGGTTTCTGTAATGGGTTCAGGCTGGTCCGTTACATGTTGTTGTCTGTGTTAGAAGTTTTGGGTCTGTTGGCTCTGACGCCCCTACCTTAGTGTGTCAGGCTGGTGTAACGTGCCTTTAGAGGTCCGTTACAATCCTGTTGGCTGTGATAGCCATTGGCCTGTTCTGTTCTATGTCGGTTTGATGTAGATTGTGTTCTAGGGCGGTGTCTATTTGTCGGTAGTCTTTTGGATAAGTCAATTTAGGTGACTGGGTGTGGTCTCTTCCCTGACTACGATGGTACCCTAACGACTCAATCTAGAACTACCAGCGTCCTTGTCTCAGGTTGCGTAATGGCTATTCCATGACTGTCGGGTTTGCCTAGCGGTTGAGCAATGGTTCTCTTTGCCCAGAGGGATGTCTTCATCCACCGCTCTTGTTTATTTTGTTTTGGCTTGATCTTGTGATTTGCCTGTGACCCGTGGGTATCTGTTGATATCCTATGAGAGCTGTGATCGTGATGAGATGGCCAGGAATGTCGGTGCATGTTCTGATGTTTGGGTATGTGTCTGTGTGTCTCGTGTCTGGTTCCAGTCAACCCGGTGAGACTAGGGGTTGACAAGCGGCCTTACTGTGTGTCTCGATGGTTTTACCTAGCTCGAGACGTTGGTTCTGGATATCTCAGGGTATCATTTCACCTCAGTCTACGTGTCCAGTTGTTTTGAGAAGGCTTTTCTCGCTATTTATGAGTTCCATAGTGTATCGCATGTGTACGTTGCATAAGTGCACAGTGGAAGCATGTGGGCTAACTACCCACTGGTCGAGGATCTTTTCATAGGGTTCTGGCTGATCGAGAGAATTACTTTTCTCGATGTAACTTTGTCTTGGGGATTTTGAGAAAAGCTAGTTCCGCCCTCACAACAAGAGCCCATCCTGTCCACTAAGAGTTCCCCGAGCTTGGTGTGCATTAAGGGCAACAGACCCCGACCGAGTCTACCTCACCCATATGACGGTGCCTCGCCTAGGGTCATACCCTGGGTATGCTCCGGTCCTTTGAGGGAGAAGTAGACGAAATCTTGGGGATAAGCCTAGCATAGAGATAGAAACTTTTAGGGCTCGAATCCCTCCCATGATGACCTGGTCAGAGATTTGGTCTGTTGCGCTGGGGCTTTGTGTCCATCATCGAACCTTCATCCACTCTAGGCACGCATATGACCGGGCTCATAATGTCCTATGGGTAAACTGTACTGCCACTCTTGTCATGCCCAGTTTGATCTTTTATTTTTGTTGGAACAATTTAACGTTACACTTTGTGCTTTGATAGGGGTGTTGGCTTTTGCCTTAATTCATGCTTCCTTTTTTGATTGATTTTTCTTTTCTTTTCTTTGCTATGGAATCAGGTCATAATGGACTATCCCTATTTGAGACATCCTCTCGTTAGGGTGTCTAGATTAGTCATCTCCCCCTTATTCACCCCTTGCCCCGATGCCTGGCCCAAGAAAGAAGAGTAGGGATCTTTACTTCCCCTAGGTATGGCCAAAGGAGAGATGATGTCACATAGTGAATGGAAACCTGACTAGAGCCGCTGTGTAGCATGTGATTGCCGTGCTCTGGGTCCTCCTTTGTGATTACGGGGAGGGACACCTTACTATCGGGTTGGCATTAGCCTGACTCCAAGGGAAAAAGTGCTTATGAAGCAATCGATTTCAAGTGTAAGACAGCTCCTCACCTTCCGCGTTAACTAGACGGTATGCGTTCCCTAGATAAGCCTCTCTAACGACGAATGACCCTTCCTAGTTAGGTTGTAGCTTACACCTAGGACCTTCAGACCTAACGAATTTGCATTTCAAAATCATATCACCTACTTGAAATTTAGGCTCAACTACCTTCTTTTGGAAATAGTGTGAGACTCCCTTTTGATAAACAAACACGTGATCGGCCGCATTTAGCCTCTTCTCATCCAAGAGTTCTAATTGGACGAGCAACGCCTCCCGACGTTCATCGAGATTAAGTTCCTTATCGAGCTACACCCCTAGGGAAGGGATTAAAATCTTGTATGGGAGCAACGCCTCCATCCCGTAAGTGAGCGCGTAGGGGGTTTACCCCGTAGGAGTACGGATGGAGGTGCGGTAAGTCCATAGAGCTTCCACTAATCACTCAGGCCAATCAGAAAATTTGTGAGATTCATACATCTTCTTTATGATTTTGAGAAGGGTTTTATTAGTGGCTTTAGCTTGACCGACACACTAGAAGAGAGAGACCAGATGTGTCCACTAACGGCTTACACTGCGTCTCAAGCAACTCTTGAGTACTGCCACAAGCGAGAGGCGTAAGTAATACCAAACCAAGAACTAGTCAGAGTAACACTCGTCAGTGTTAGTCCCAGCCTCTGACCACGTGTGCACACACTGACCCCTGCTTAGGGCCAGGTCTCTAGCTAGTCCCCCCCCCTAGGACACTACGGTCAAACTGGGGGCCCACGGTAACTAGCTTAAGAACCGATCCACGGGAATGCCCTTCCACCTCTCCCAGGTGGGCTGACACTGAAAGTCTCAGGGCTACGACTAGTGGTTCCATCACAAGACAAGAGAAAGCTACTCTATCGGGGTCTAAAGTAATGCCATAGTTTTATAAAATAACTTAAACATGACGAATGTTCAGAATGCCAGAGGATATAACGGACCACACTGGGACCGTTACATGACATAACGGATTAGGACAGGGGCATTATATGGAACATAACGCACCTCCCTCCCTCCGTTAAACTCACCCGAACACCTAGGTGAACACAAGCACACAGACATGCAGACCATAACGCACCACCACTGGGGCATTATGTTCAATATAACGCACCTACCCATGTGCGTTATACTCAACTGAACAATGGCGAGAAACCAAGAACACAGATCATAAAGCGCCAAGCATGGGGCATTATGTTTAGTATAGCGCGCCTCCCATGGCCCGTTATACTTAACCAAACAATGCAATGTAACCAGAAACACAGGGCATAACACGCCAAGCATGGGACGTTATGCTGAGTATAACGTGCCTCCCATGGCCAGTTATACTCACCCGAACTGACATCAGAAATCACAGAAACATAACACACCAAGGCCGGTGTGTTATGAGGATATAACGCATGGGTCTGAGCCCGTTAAAGTTACCCGAATGCCAAGAATCAACAGAAAATCCACAGTTTTAATGTAAAATATATCGCACCAGATCTGGGGCGTTATATGACTATAACAGAACTACCCTACAACGCTATGCTAACTGTCTTACTGGGTCAACGGTCAAACGACTGGTCAAGAGTCAAATGACGGACCTGGAGGAGTCCGTCAAAGGGCACATAACGCACCACTTTAGGCGCGTTAAAGGATCATAACGCACCAGTCCTGGGGCGTTATGTCGACTGGGTTACAGGTTGGACGAGTTCGATACCGAACTCCCTCCCGGTCGACCGAAACCGACGGGGGACGTGCGAAAACAAACTAACCTACCAAACCATGCATCCAAACATCCATTCTACAACTAAACATGCCATTAAAATCACAATACAATGGCTATAAAAATAATTTCATAATTTTAGGCTAAGATTCTAGCCTAAATCTAGCAAGCAATGATCAAACAAGTATGGATAAATAGATATGTCAATTATGTAATGACAAATTAAATCAGGGGAGATCAATGTCAGCACCAAATAGCATGGAACGAATATGACATGGAAATCAAATTAAGGCTCGAGTGCACTGTAGCACCAACATGCGGTCTCCTAGAGACCGTTCAGGGAGGATGGGCAATTCTTGGTGAACCGTCCAACAGCAAGGGGTGACAATCACAGAACCGACGCTGAACAATGGTGAAACAAACTGATGTTTCAAAACAAATAACAAAATAACTGGGATAGACAGGTTGGAAGCGTACCAAGATGGGTGGCCCTGTACAGGCCGCAAGAGCGCTGGGGCGGACTTGGATCAACCGCAGGTCATCAGCAATATGAATAATGCAGGCAGAGGCACTTACCTATACCAGGAAGACAGGCGGCCAGAGACTGGCCGTAGGGTGAAGGGCGGGCGCACGTCAGCCGCAGAAGACAGTAGGGTCGCAGAATAGGTATGGATGGAGACTGATATAGGCGGTCGGTATCTGGCCGCACGTTATGTCCGGCGGCTCACACAGGACCGCACCACCACCAGGGAACAAAAATGTGGAAAACCCGCCAGCGACCTGTGACAACCTAAAAAGGAGAATACTAACAAAGCACCGAACAGAGGGTCAGCAGACACTAATACGATGGGCACTAGGTGTCCCACCGTGATCGCTAGAAAGTCTGTTGATCGAAAAAATGACTTTTCCCTGCTACCGGTAGTTGAACGAAATCCCCTTATCCCTCTCTACTAAGAAAGCGTGAGAAATAAACGAAGCCAAAAGGGAGGGAGTAGAGATAGAACCTGTGTGATCGCCACCCAAGACCCCGGAAATGATGAACGTGCCGTGCCTTGAGAAAGGGGAGAGACACTCGCCTTTATCTAGCACTGGGGATGATAGGCGACTGATGAAGGGCCGCTCGTCAGACGTACGACCTCACCACAGACCGTCTACCAACGCTTGAATAGAATGCAGGACAAAGAACGATGGCAGTAGAACGGTTCGAAGACGGCCACAGGACGAAGATGAATGGCAACGAGATAGCCGCTCGACTTCTTGGACGGACGGTGATTGACTGCTCGACTCCACCACCTTCCAAGGTGTAGGACTTCAATCTTCACTCTTTCTGACCGGCCAGAAAGAGTGGGCCTCATGCTAGATGACTGTTGACCTGCAAAACAACGTGTAGCCAACAAAAATACACCCTGATTAGACCCACGTAGTGTAGTATATGCTAGAAGTGAAAGAAAATAACCTAACTAACATGAATGGGGGTTCACCTGGAGGTTTTTAAACCCGATCTTTTTCTAAGCATCAATATCTTATCACATATTTTGTAAAAAGCGAAAATTTCCAAAAAAATTGAAAACACCCAATTCACCCCCCTCTTGGGTGCCATTGACACGGGACTTCAGAATCGGGAGTTCCCTTTGGTAGGCAGGCAGTACCATGGCAGGGACACCCCTTGCTCGCGGTGGCATGGTGGGACTTCTACAGTCGTTGGGAACTGGAGAAGTTCTCGATGCCGGGACAGGGACGCCGAGGGAGGTTCGACGTTCACTATGCCAAGTGGTGGTTCGAGCACAGCCACCTATACCTACAGAAGGCCTCCACAATCCGGAAGGCAGAGAAGAGCCACTTGCTGAGGGAGGATCTGCCTCCTATTGTGCTGGATGAGGGGTACCTGAGGACCCGTGTGGCTCAAATCTGCCGAGAGATCGAGTGAGTCATGGAGTGGTGGCCCCGGAGTGGCCGGAGTTCGACCTCTGGGAGTCGAAGCAACAGAGGGGCACTAAAGCCCCTAAGACAGGTGCCAGCGGGGTGGTGATAGGAGGGAAGGTGTCCTGGTCAAGGGAACCTAAGGCCTGGTGGCCCCAGTTCTTGGCTGACTATGACTTTCAGAGCGGGGATTCGCTTGACTGGGAGCTCCCGTATGGGAGCTTTGCCGATTCAGCGATCGACGACTGGCGGTGGCATATCAGCCACGCGATTGGGTCCGTCGGACCCGTGAAGTTCTTGTCCCAGATTGAGTGCGCCCGCACTCTATGTGACATCTGGGAGGCCGTGACGATAGTAGTCTGGGTGCTGGCACTGAAGTCGGAGTAGTTGGTACTCTAGCCATCGACCCCCTTCGGGGCTCCAGGTACGGCCTTATTTTAGACACTCCATCCCTTTTTCTTTGGTTACTTTCTGGTTATAACACTGGGACATTGTATAATACTATGTCTATTGACAGGTTCGGTGGCAGAGGGGGCCAACCCCTCCGCGGAGGCATCCTCGGCGAGTGGGGACGGAGTTTTACAGCTGAGGCAGAAATGCCCCTGAGTGGAGGCTGCGGCAGTCGAGACTGGTGAGTCTTCTGGAGGACTCGAGGTTGACGGGGTAGCTGAGGGAGAGACGGCTCTGAGTAAGCGCCATTGCGCCTTGTTTGCTCCTGGTAAATTTAGCCATGGTAGTGGGCTAATCCTGCTTCACTGGGTTTGTGTTTTACAGCCCCCGTGGAAGCTAGGGAGAAGTGACCTTCTCGCCCCCTCGGAAGGAGGACCCTCCCTATGTGGAGGGAGCTGAGTGTGAGATTGACAAGGAGAGTTTTCTCTGACTGATGGATGAGATGGCGCCCAATGTTAAGGCCTTCCTCGACTTTGAGTCGTCCTGCTCCTCAAGCTATTCATGTCTCGATGCCAGTGCTTGTTGCTCCTGTAGAAGATGTGCCTAGTGGTCGTGGGAAGGCATTAAAGGAATTTATGTTATTCAACCCACCAACTTATGAAGGCCAGTCTGATCCAGATGCAGCCAGGGCGTGGCTTGATGCGATGGAACATGTTTTCTGATCGATGGAGTGTGCCGAAGATTAAAAAGTGATGCTTGGTACATTTCAGCTCCAGGGTGCAGCATTAACTTGGTGGACAACTGAATGGGAAGTTACTTTCTATTCTCGTCCTCTGCGGCAGATTACTTGGGTAGAATTCGTCGCTTCTTTTGAGCGTACCTTTAGTCCTGCATATCTCTGCATGAACAAGATGCATCAATTCATGGAATTAGTACAAGGCGGAATGTTAGTCTTGGAATATCACAATCAGTTTATGGAATTGGGTCATTATATGCCCCATGTGCTTGCAGACGAAGACCTCAAGACTGAACATTTTCTGAGTGGTTTGAGGCCAGATTTGAGGCAGCATTTAATTGCAACTCGAGTAGCTGTGATGAACTATGCTTATCAAGCAGCGGTAGCCCTTGAACTTGACTTGGCTCGATCTCAAGGCTTTTTTCAAGTGGCGTCGGTTCAGCCGACTGTTCAACTACAGTCGAGTTATGAGCCATCTGTATTAGGTGTTCCTCCTACTATTCCTTCTATGAGTGGTACTTCTTTTTTCAAGCCTAAATTCAAGAAGTTTAAAAAGTCGAAGAAGAGATTTCAGCAACAAGCATCTTCGGGTACAGTGCAGCAACTTGTTCCTTCTCAGCAGCAACAAGCAGAGATCAGTAATGGGACCACTGAAACTTTGTTCCAGGTGTGGTGGTTGTCATCCTGGCAGGCCTTGTTCCTTGCTATGACCAACCAGGTCACGTCGTTCGAGATTGTCCCTTGCGGCCAAAACCGATGCAATTTTTGCAAGCTTCTCAACCGCATCAGTCTCAATTCTAGTTCAAACCTCCTCTTCCACCACTGCCGTCTCATTAGTTTTTCCCACAAGCTTTAGTAGGTTCTTCCTTTCAGCCTCCTACAGCAAGTCGTAAGCAGAAGGGCAAGGTTACTCATATTACACGAGCCAAGGCCGTGGCATCTAACCTCGTCGAAGGTACTATTATGATTTTTGGTCATATAGCTCGTGTTTTATTTGATTCTAGTGCTTCTCACTCCTTCATTTCTGAGAATTTTCTTGCATGTATTGAGGAGCCCACTATTGAGGTCACTTGTGATTTACTTGTTGAATTGCCATCTGGAGATTTCATGTTTACCCCATTGTGTCTCGAGGAGTCTCCTGTTGTGATCAGTGAACGACTGGCCCAAACCCCTCCCTTCTTAGAATTGGGTTACACCATGGGAGCCTTGACCTTAGGCAACATACACCTAGGGATTGAGGAATTGCCCAACTCCATGAGGTCCACCTTCCTAGATCCCTTCGACCCTTTTGAGTGGAAGCTCAAAGGTCACCCCACCACCCCACACATGAAAATCATCTTTGGGGTAGGAATGCATATGTCTTGGCACCACACACCACTTGGCATTAATAGTAAGTCGGGCCCTTTCATTCATGACACCCACATGTCAAGTCGGAAGTATGAGTGGTCCATATTCAGGTGTAATGGCCCTCCCCCATTCGTCATTGGTCTTATGCATGATAGGATAATAATTGGATGCCCTGGTCCTCCAACCTTTAGTAGAGAACTTATGCATGATAGGGCCAAGTTTTGATGCCCTGATCCCCCAGTCTTCACCTACCTTGATAGGAAGCATAAGCAAGCTAGATCCACTTTTGGATGCCCAGGACCTCCCGCATTTCACAAGCCCGATAAACATTTCATGCATGGTAGGTCCGCATTTGAGTGTCCTAGGTTCATTAAGGTTTACATAGTCACATTGCATGATGGGTCCACTTATGGGTGCCCCGATCCAACTTTGCATACCACACACTCCCCACTCGCACCACACCGTAGCTCATGGCATAAACATTCAAGCAAGCATCTAGCAACGGGTGGTGAGGTTCATAATGAGTGGGCAAAAGCTCGTGAGTGCCACTTGGGATTCCACGTAGGCAACCTAGCGATGGTGAGATTGGAGTGGCTCTATCCTAGGGTCATCTCCAAATCGAGGGCATGAGGACATGGACCTTCCCAAGTTCCGAGTGGCTTTGGCAACCCAGCTTATGGGTTGAACTCCCCGATAGATTTTGGGATACACCCTACTTTCCGCGTGGTGGATCCAGCACCCTCTAAGGACACCGCGGTGGAACCCAGTGAGCACCTTGAGTCTACCCCCACCTTTGTGAGTGATACCCTCGGAGAGCCTCCACATATCAACCTGAGAGTGCGACGTGTGCACACAGAGACAATATTAGGCAAGCAGGGTACTATCGCCAGCAAGAGGGTGTGCCCGAGCCACCTTGAGTGGATGAAGAGCTGTCCCCCGACTAAGGACGCGGGGATGAGATTGGAGGTCGTGGCTCGCCCGGAGCTACATTGGAGGACCACTTTCCCGGTGGACCCATACTCGACGGAGCCGAGTTCTTCGCACCCCGGAGGTATGATGGAGGCATCTCTCGCCCTTCACATTTTTTCCATAGCCCTGATTGCTCGCCAGCATGGCGCCAGTGTGTCCGTCACATTTTTCTAAGTTGAGTCATGTAATTTTCATAACACACCGACCCCTGCCTAGGGACAGGCCTCTAGCTAGTTCCCCCCCCCCCCTCGTAGGACGGTACGATAACCGCGGGGGCCTACAATAACTAGCCTAAAAATTGTTAGACGGGAACACCCCTTCACCTCTCCCGGGTGGGCTGACACTAAGGTTGCTGGGCTACGACTACTGGCTCCATCATGAGCAAAGAGAAAATAACTCTACTGGGACATAAAGATATGTTTTTAATCCATAAAATAACTTAAACATAGTAGAGAATGCATTAGAACAATGATTCACTACTTTTAGCATAGCAGAGAGCATAACGGATCAGTTCTACCCCATTACATAACATAATGGATCAGCTCCACCCCGTTATATAACATAACGGATCAGGTAACGGGTGTTAAAGTAATATAACATGCCTCTACTGGTCCGTCATATTCATCCAATCTACTTCCAGTTACACCGGTGATGACGGATCAGACATAGTGCGTTATGTAACATAACGCACCACTCCTGGTCTGCTATGGCCGTTCGAGTTATTTTATAAAAACTCAAACATCCAGAGAACATAACGGATCAAGGGCGGTCTATTATGGTCACCAGAACATAGAAAATCCACAGTTTTGCACAACTATAATGGTCATACATAGGGGCGTTATACTAACGACTTAACTAATATGTGCATGAGCATGACGGACCAGGTGTGGTCCGTTAAATGGGTATGACACGCTAGGTGGGGTACGTTATACACATAACGGTCACTGGCATGACCGCTATGTGAGCTGGGCAGCGGGTGGGTTCGGTTTGAAACTGAGCCACCCCCCGATCGATCGAAATCGACAGGGTTCGCTACAAAAACCTGTAACCTACCTTCCCCAGCATCTATACCAATCATGAAGGGCTAGAAAGCATAAATACGATGCCCATAGATGATTAAAAACACTAATTAGCACATTTTTAGGAAAAATCAAAAATGGATATTAACTCGGCTAAACGGGCATAGATCGTCATGCATGCGGTGTCAAAACGTTCCTAGCGCGGATACGGTCCCATCCCCCTACCTCGTTCGCACCCAATCGGCCATTCCGACCGCATGCGTGCGAAGTGGAGGCCACGCCCCAATCGCCTCATCTTGTCCAACCATCTCACGAACCACGGAATGGAGGGCGTCAATGTGATCCCCCCGTCGCGCTGAGTCCAATGGTGTCCCTCGCGTCTCGATCGGGCCCTGAAAATGGGAAATCGAGAAGGAGAGAGAAAGAGAGAGACGTTGGGAGAGAGAGAGAGATAACGAGAGAGTGAGTGAGAGAGGGTTTAGTGGGTGGGGGGTTTAAGGTTAAAAAATTTTATTAATTATATTTTTTTGTCGGACTGTCACCAAGGAAAGCGATATAGCCGGTGACAGAGCGACGAGTGGTTGGGCAAGCTTCCCAATCAGCATCGGTATAAAGTTGTAGTCGCAGAGGCGCAGTAGAACGTAGAAAAATGCAGGTGCCAGGAGCATGCTTGATGTATCTAATGATACGAAGCGCTGCTCTAGAATGATCATCAGTGGGACGAGCCATAAACTGTGCCAAGAAATTGACTACAAATGTAATATTAGGCCGAGTAACAGTTAAATATAGAAGTCTACCAATTAATCTTGGATACAGGGACAGATCAGTGAGATGTTTGGCTGTCGATTGACGAAGACCGTGGCTTGATGCAAGTGGAGTGGAGGCAATTTTGGAATCAAATAGCCCAGTATCTTGAATAATGCCCAGATGTAGAGCGAGCTATCTCAATTCCAAGAAAGTATTTGGGTTGGCCTACGTCTTTGGGATGAAATTGAGCTTGAAGAAAATGCTTTAATACTGAAATGGTGAGTAAATCGTTCCCTATAATTAGGATGTCATCAACATAAACAAGCACAACTGTGAGTAGCTTATCCCGGCGATAAAAGGAAGAGTGAATAGTCTGCTCTGGACTGTCGAAACCCTGCAGACTGAAGAGCAGCAACAAACTTCTGAAACCAATTCCGAGAAGCTTGTTTTAAGCCATAAATTGATTTATGCAACCTGCAGACAGCTTGCTCCCCCTATTTCCGATGACCTGGTGGGAGTTGCATATAAATTTCTTCATGTTAAGTCCCCATGTAAGAAGGCATTATTAACATCTAACTGGTGGAGAGGCCAGTGCTTAACTACTGCAATAGTTAGAAGGCATCTGACAATAACTAATTTTGCCACAGGAGCAAATGTATTAGTGTAATCCAAGCCCTCTTGTTGTGTATAGCCTTTAGCCACTAGACGGGCTTTGTAGCAAGCAGTGGAGCCATCGGAACGGTATTTAATATTATATACCCATTTGCAGCCAATGGCATGCTTACCAGGAGGAAGAGCAGTCACTGTCCAAGTGTTGTTTAGTTGAAGAGCTCGCAGCTCTTCAGCCATACCCTGACGCCAATGTGAAAATTTACTGACTGGTGAAAACAGTCCAGGAATCAAGATTAAGTAAACAATAAGCTTTCTGATGAGAGGAATAACCAAGAAAAAGACATCTCCGAGCGCGGGGTTGAAATTTATCTGCATCAAGGTGACTCGTCGACACAAAGCATAGGCAGGCAAATGTGCATAAGCGGTCGAAGGAAGGTGGGGTGGAAAACAGAACTTCATATGGTGTGCGGCTATTAAGGACTTTTGTGGGATGTCTATTTATTAGATAAGTTGCTATAAGCAGACAATTATCCCAATATGGTTTGGGAAGATGAGATTGGAAGGGCCCTCGCAACGCGCGTAAGAAGGAGTGAATCTGTTAGACGAGTGGTGCCAATTAGGTTGACAGGTGCCCAAGTTCCATCAGGTAATGTAATAATAGTGCAAATAGATTGAGACTGAGTAGGAATGATGAGTTCAGAGGATGGAGTAATGTGAAGCAATGCCCCTGAATCAAGAATCCAAGGAGTAGAATGCATACCTGCCTGATTGACAGGTGATGCTGTGGACATGTTGCCGAGTAATTTGAGTAATTGAGCATATTGTTCAGAAGTTAAAGATCGCAAAACATTGGAGCCAGGAAGCTCAACAGGCGTCAGGCTGTGGACGTCGAGCATTCTGATAATGTGGTGGAAAATCAATTAACTTGTAACATTGCTCTTTGATGTGTCCAGGAATATTGCAATGAGAACATCGTTCTCTAGGTGGAAATCTCTTGTCCGGCGCTCTGCCACGGTAACGAGTACCGGCAGAAAAATTCCCTGAATGTGATTGCTTGGCTAAAAGAGCTGACGTTTCATGTGTCATAAAAGTTTGAAGAAGATGATGTGATTCATCTTGCAGAATCAGTGCATACGTATGATTGACGGAAGGTAACGGATCCATAAGGAGGATCTGGCTCCGCACAGATGAGCAAATATCGTTCAAGCCCATTAAAAACTGCATAAGCTGGCGACGATTCTTGAAATCATTGAATGCATCATCATCAGTGGGATCATATTGAGCCAATTCATCCCAGAAACCTTTTAGAACGGCAAAATACTTCGCAACAGATACATTGCATGTGTTGCTGGTAATCTGCTATTGACTTCTCCAAACTATAAATCCGTGGTCCATTTGAAGGAGAGAAACGTTCCTTTAAATCATACCACAATACAGCGACGGAGCGAGCATAATTGACAGAACTAATAAGATCTTTATGAATCAAATCCAGAAGTCATGAAAGAATCATATTATCTACTCGTTCTCAGGGAGCATGAAGAGAATCATCGGTCGGCGGTTCAGCAATGATACCATCAACAAAATCGAGCTTATTTTTCGCAGACAAAGCAACAATAATTGCTCGCTGCCAGGCGATGAAATTGCCATCTGTGAGTACTGTGGAAACAAGGATGGTACCAGGATTGTCGGATGAGTGGAGAAAATAAGAATTCTCCGGGCTGTCCATAGTAGCAATTCCTACTCCAGGAACAAAAGACGCCATCATTCGTCTCTGGTGTAGCCATGGCGAGGAAGAAGCAAAGAAGGAAGAGGAAAATTGGATCAGCAGTTGGCAGCTACTCGCGTTCTTCTGCAGCTCTGAGAGCATGGGCAACCAGGAAGATGGAGTTTGGGGGGAGGGGAGAGAGAGAGAGAGAGAGGTGAGGAACGAAGCATGAGGGGTTGGGAAGGAGAATAATATTGTTTTGAATTTATTTCGATATTTAGAAATTTAAGCTTACCGTGTTCATACTGTCGAGGGTGTTTAAGTCAAATTTAAAGTCAAACCATAGTGTCGCCATAGTTGCAGACAATCTTCTGAGTAATTATGGATAGTTGATCCTAAAAAAATGTATATTAATTTTTTTTATTATTCTATAACTGGCTGTACGATTGTCTATAACCATTTTTGATATGCTTCAATTTGCTCATTTTGTTACATTGTGAATGAGACTTGATTAACTTCGTACGAAAGAATCATATGAAAAAAATTATAATATTGCTGAAATATTAATTATTCATTTATTTTAAATTCAAAGTTGCATTTTAAGTTTACGCCTAAGTAGAATTTTGTAACTATTTCATCTAATGTTTTAGGTTACAAATTTAATATGAGGATCACTTGCAAACTTACCGAGTGAGATTTTATGTTTAGCATTGCACAATATGTCTTAAGGAGTTCATGTTTAAATGTGCTTACGTATAATTATCTTTAAATTAATCTTAAGGAATTTATATATTTAATTTTCTCAATTAAATATATGGATAGTGTCATCTTAAGGTTGGCAATCTGTAGTAAGCACCTACTATGGATTAGTCCAATGTTTGTGGACTAACAAATGTACTGATGGACACGAGTTGTCCCCATCTTACGCAATTGATGAAAAGCAATCGACCCCTAGCATGTAGGTTATTTGTCTATATGCCTATCTTATGGAACCTCGGTATTGACTAACCCCTTATGTTGTGGTTTTTATGTATGTCCAACTATTGAAATAATCTTGGATGTAATCAAGATTAACTGAATTGTAATCGGTCTTAATATATTAAAGTCACATATGAATAAAACTGTGAAATTAAGTATCCACTCGCCTTCGCCACTCCACAAAACCCTCCGCCCGCTTATTCCACTCCACCAAACCCTCTGCTCACCTTCACCATCCCACAAAACACCTATTCTGCTCCACAATAGCCTCCACCACCACCACAATACCACAATGTTCCTCCCCCTAACGGCTACAACAACAACCGACGCCTGGCTCCGAAGAGAGTCCAATATCCTCCTTTGTCGGAAACTCTTGTCGACATATTTTTGGCTCTAATGTTAGTGAATGCCATACAACTTCCTCCAGAAAGGCCCAGTTGGAATACAACTATTGATTAGACAAAATATTGCGTATTCCACAAGTAGCCAGGCCATACCATCGAATGATGTTTCCAATTCCGAGACTTGGTATATGATTTACACAAAGGACATAGGATCGATTGGGCTGAAATGCATAAGGTCATCCTTGAGCTGAAAGAAAAGAGATGGCAGCCGCCGAGGCAGCAAGTGCAGCAGCAAGCACCGCAGCCACAATAGCCGCCATAGTAGCAACCACAGCAGGTTCAAGACTTGGGGATTCATCAGATCCCAATGCCAAACCATCCACCCACTCTGCATCATCAGTCGTTGGCACTGTCTCAGGTTAACGTAGTTCAGCCTCCGGCCCCTAACACCGGATGGTCCTTTGACGATGACAGCACAACCTATCAAGTCTTCGCCTTCCATCACAACTACCCCTCCACTTCAACCATCTTCACACCCATACTCCAAACCCCTCCTCCGTCCGCCACACGATTCATCCATCCATTCACCATCCCTTCCACGTCCATGCCAACACCCTCACCCGCACCTCTGTCTCGCTCACCACTTATCACCCCCACCGCTATGACTATTACCCTTCCATCTAACCTTCCTCCCACACCAACACCCATCATCACCACCGCACCTACTGCCAATTCCTCACCCATTGTCCTTACACCCCCATCTACACCCATCATCACTACGCCCACCTCTTCGCACATTATCCTTCCACCACAACCCATTACCACTGCTTTCACTTCTCCTAACCCTACACCCTTCACCACACCACTTACCCACCCCGCTCACCCTATTCTGCTGTCATCGGAGGCCAGGCCGGCACAGAACCTAGCCCTACAGAGCGGGCGATTATTCCAGAGAAATTATGCTTCTACTTCTAATCCCCAATCTACCCAGCTAGCTGCAGAACAACAAGAAGAAACTGAACCCTTGTCGGGTACTCAATACGACCTATTGCATCATTTAAATAGAGTTCTTGCCAAGATATCTATACTCGAGCTGATTAAAAGGTCCACCCTTCACCAAGATGCACTAAGAAACTTTCTTCAGAAGGTGATGGTCAACGAAGACATGGGAGCAGCAGAGCAGAGGAGGGAGGCATGGACTGGTACGCGTGGCTGTCGAGGGCGGGGCTGGAGCCGACCCTGGCCTACGAGTACGCGCTGCTGTTCGAGCACAACGAGCTCGACCAGGACGACGTCCCCCACCTCGACCATGGGTTCCTCCTCAGCATGGGCGTCTCCGTCGGGAAGCACCGCCTGCAGATCCTCCAGCTGGCCCAGAGGGAGACCCGGACCCAGCCCCCCGGTCCCGTCGTCAGGCTCCTCGCGGCGGCCGGCCGGGCCCGGAGGTGCCTGGCCCGGTGTCTCCGCTCGCTGGCGGCGGGGGAGGGGGGCCGCAGCGGGAGGGGCTCCTCTGCAGCGCTCGTGGCAGCACAGAGGGACCTGTTCGGCGGCGGCCGGGGGCGGTACTGGAGGAGCGCCGTTCTGAGGAGGGAGAAGAAGCTGGCGCTCCTCAAGCAGGGGCGGCTGATGCTCACCGACGGCGGCATCCGGGTCACTCCAGGGCCGCCGCCGGTCTCCCCTTCTCCTCCCTCACATAGTGTGAGCCCGGTGGTCTACAGTTGGCGTGGGGATGTCGAAGGAGATGACAACTTCTGGGCCGGCGCCGCCGGCGAGGCCGAGCAGGAGATGAGGTGGGACTCCATGTTCCAGGACCTGAAGCCCACTTGAGCAAGCACTTGCGCTGGCCAGTGACTTCTTGGCGTTTTGCTCTACATACATCTTGTCGTCTGCCATGCATGGTGCTGCCGGAGGGGAGGGAGGAAGGACACTGGTTGTGCTCGTGGGTGCTTCCCAAGATGCTTCCTTTTCTCTCCTAGTCCGTGGTTTTGGAGAGATTGCATTGCCTTGTGCTTCTCCCGCTTCTATGTCTACTATAATTTTCTCCGTCTCTTTAAAGAGAATTAATTTGTATGAGTGCATTATATATGTTTGAAATACATATTGCTTATGCTGACTTTGGCACTGGCTTTATCACCTGCATTTGCTGTAACAAAGTAAAAAGACTCTAATTAATGACTACTAAAAAGAACAAGTTATCACAAGAGCCAAATCCAAATAGAGGGCAACTGCCATCTAGCCTCCTCCACGTATCTTCCTAGAAGCACCGGTGGATGCTTCGGTCCTATGCCGTGGATTTGCATATGCAACAACCAATTAAAGGCCAACGCCGTTTTAAATGATGATCTCGTTCTCATATGGATCCATAGGACATGATGAAATATTCTCTACCGTGAATAACGCAAATTCCTCGTAGCACTACCCATATGTTCATCTTCATCATGATGAGGTAAATAATGTTTAAGTCCCAACGGAATATTGGCACTCTGAGTAGGATACACACTGGTGAATGCTTTTGACGAACGTAGCAACCTCGAGGAAGAACCACAACACCTGAAAATCAGAGGTGACTCTCCTATCACTGGCTCAGTAGGGGTCTCACGGAACCCCAACCGAAAATAATGGTGGTAGCGAAAAGCAGTAACTATAGCAAGAACAACGACAACAATAGGAGTAGCTACAACAACAGCGGTCGAAAACATGGCCGTATATGAATCCCTAAAATACAGCAGCTGATGAAACCATGGCTCTACAACTACTCCTATCGGAACGGGAACCAACACCACGATCCCATGGTCGGGGGACCACCAGATTACGAACCACCCTAGTCACGCTACTAGGAAAACACCACGACCTCTGTTGTGGAGGCCTGTGCTCACACATGAAGACCCACACTGAAACCACGCACTCCGGAAACACGATCATTACCTCGCTGTCGTGAACCCTACGCCGTCTAAGGGAAACCCTTGGTGACGCTCACCGGAAACCCTAAACCTCGGTTTCGAAAAAACACCCGAAAACTACACGTGAAATCACGTCTCGCGGACGAGAAATAAAATTTCGAGACACGACAACTCATGTCACGTGACGGGAGTACCTGCCCACCAGAAGTAAGGTCAGATGCATCCACTGACGACTTAATCCGCAGCCTCAGGTGTCTCCCTATGACGCCCGAGGCGGAGACTGAGACACTGTATAGTAACCAGAAACACAAAATAAGGACTAACTGGGGTCGCGCTCGTCAGCGTGGGTCTGACGCCTCTAGCCACGTGTGCACACACAGACCATGCATCCTAGGTCAAGCCCTCTAGCCGGTTCTTCCCCCGAAGCCTAGATTCAGGCTGCGTGAGGGGGCCCTACGGTAACCAGCTTAAAGATTATATCTCTCAGGTCACGCTGTCCACCAATTCCAAGTGGGTCCACACACGCGTGCGCAGGAAAGCTACGACTAGTGGGGGCTCACGAAACGTGAACACTGAAAACCACGCACGCACCCATCGTGAGTAACACAGAGTAACAGGTGACTCGGAGTCACCCGACTCTGGACAGCCCACTAGACCTACTAAGCCCGATGGCCCTTGAGCCACGAGACTTGGGTCAAGACCGTCGCACGTGACAGCACAGTGCCGTCAATCTGGCCTAGTCCCTAGGTCTGAAATCACGGTGACACGACTCCGAAGGTAGCTCATAAGCCGCCGAGTTAATCCCTCATCCAAGGGACACGCGAGAAATCTCTAGTCTCAGGCTAGTTAACTGGACTCACAGTCCAATGCCACACACATGGCCCACTCAGAAATCACTTTCTGAAGAAACCCATGTCGTGAGGAGAAGGCCCTCCGCACTCCTACAGACTCACAGCGACGATCTAGAGAAAACAGGCCTTTCTCATCAGTCGGTTGACTGGACGGAGGTTGACATAGTTTAATCAGCAATGTCGTCAAGAAGACGGCAATGCCGGACATCAGCTTCGCCAAAGAGGGCTTCAGTCGGGTAAGGTGTTGGTAGTAACTGCTCTTCTTCAGTTCTGACTTTGTAAGAATCCCTGGAATCTTCATTGCTGGTTTAATCTTTTCTTTAGTCTCATCTTTGCCCCTGCTCGTATTTCAGATGTCAACAACACCTTGGAAGCCTTCTTTTGGTGTTCAGGACTTCTCCTCTGGAGATCGGGGCAGTCCCTTTTCATATGTCCAAATTTTCTACAATGATAACATGTAACCTTCTTAGAATTCCTATTTTTATCATTTTTGGAGTCAGAGTTCTTACCAGAAGGATACGACCTCTTCCTTCTAAATGATTTTCCCTTCATTCTCAGGAACTTCTGGAACTGACGGGTGAGCATAGCTTGCTCCTCTTGATCAAGGTCTGAAAAAAAATCAGACTCTCCACTACTACTACCACTGCTGCTGCTACTGTGGCAAGATACTCTGAGGGCAATGTTCTTGCCCTTCTTGTCACTTCCATCCCCATTTCTTTTAAAGTTCATTTCATATGTCATTAGGGATCCTATAAGCTCTGTGACTGTCATTGTCGATAGATTCCTAGACTCCTCTATCACGATGGCCTTCGTATGCCATGCAGGGGTTAATGACCTAAGAATTTTCCTCACGATATCTCCTTCCGAAATCTCTTTCCCAAACCCCCTAAGGCTATTTGGAATCAACGATAGCCTGGCATACATCTCAGTTATATTCTCCTTTGATTTCATTTTAAAGAGTTCATACTCAGAGGTGAGGAGGTTTACCTTGGTTGCCTTCACTTGGATGTACCTTCGTAAATCAGCTCTAGTTCATCCCACATTTTCTTGGCAATCTTGCATGCTAAAATCCATGCATATTCATCCGGATGAACTATACACTGGATGATGTTCAGGGCCATCTAGTTGAGAGCTGAAAGCTTGATATGATCTTCTGTCCATGCATCCTCGTTAGGTGATAGTTCATACGGCCCTGTGGTGATAACCCTCCACATTCTGTGGTTCTGAGCTCTGATGAATACCTCCATCTTGTTTTTCCAGAAAAAATAATTGTTACCATCAAAGAATGGAGGATGACTGATGGACTGTCCCTCAGCCATAAAAGTTTGAGGACCATTAGATCCAGAGTTACCTTGGCCGTTGGACCACATACTGGGCAACCTGCTCTGATACCAATTGTTAAACAGTGCGGAAGGTGAGCTAGAAGGGGAGGGGTTGAATAGATCACCCCAATTAAAAAATCTCAAGAAAACCAACCACCCAAAGCCCATTTGCACATGTGCCACCCACTTTTAACTCCACCTGTAAACTCACGTACGTGAGCAACACACAAAAGCCCTAACCCAAGACCTTGTCAACCCAACCAGCAAACCCTTTTAAAATCCAACGCCTAAACTCCTACGCACACACACATGCACAGGTTCGAACGTTGCATGGAATAGCTTAGGGTTTTTGAAAACCAAACATGGCAAGCGGCTACAAGTTGGGAAGGGAGAAAACAATTTATAGAAGATCTTAAAACCCTGCCATGGATGAGCTCAGAACCCTCCAAAAATCTCCCATCCCTATATAATGGCAACCCCATCGAACGAGCGACCCATTTGCCATTGCCGTCCCCCTTGCTGTGCTGCCTGCGGACATGGAGGAGCACCTCTTCTTCCTTCTTCCTCCTGCTGCGTTGGAGGACAACCGACATCAACGTCTTCCTCTACCTCCTCTTCATCCAACTGTAGCGTCTTCCCATCTTCTTCCTCTTCTCCTTCCTCCTACTGGTCGCTGGTAGCAAGAAGGAGCACACACAGTGCATCCTCTTCTACTTGTCCTTTTCCTGTGTGGTGAACGTGAGGAAGCTGCAGAAGCTTCTTCCCTTTTCTTCTTCCTCCATCTCCCTCCTGCGCCTTTCTTACAGCAAGAAGAAGCCAAAGACACCTTCAACTCCACCCTCTATTTCAAGTGACGAGAACAGAGTATCGTTCCAGGAAGAACCATCAACTGTTCACAGTCCAAATAGATCAAAAGGTAGGTAGTCTCCCAAGACCAAACCATGAATAAAACTTATTAAAGCAAGTTATTGCATGCATGTTTTCATATAGATCATCTCTGGAAATCCTCATTTCAGTTCTAGTTCAAAATAGAAATAGCGTCCACAAGAACGACCACTATTTGAAATAGCGCCCGCCCTAACGGATGCCATTTATTCCTACATTATGTTAGATTTTTTCGTGGTATTTTAATTAATGTCAATCTGCGATAATCAAGAAGGCCGTTAATTTTTATCTGTGCCCTGAAGGCAGGACGTCAAAACCTGACATACTTGATTAGTCAAATAAACATGTTATATAAAATCCTATAAATAAAAACTAATATGTGCCTGTTAAATGGAACGCTTATTGTTATTATCACCCTACAAACAGGACGCCAAAACCCTGCAATACTGTATAAATTTTCTGTAAACAGAAACTAAACTGCGCATGATAAAAGGAACGTTAATTGATATTAACGCCTGACATCCTGAACGCTATTTCTATTTACATTTTGATTAATATATCCATGACTTGGAATTATTTCTCGTAAATAATAAACTAAAGTTTTAGAATTTGGGAATCAGCGGAAGAGGGCGCACACATTTCTCTGTTTGCTCAAGAGCTCTTCGTGCACTTGCACGCTCCTGTATTCGTGCTACGCACCACCACCACCACCAACAACAATAGCAATGATGGCTGTCGTCACTTACGGCCCCCAGGTCATTACAAACCACACCAGGTTCGGATACCTGGCGACCCCACTCATCTTCAGTGACTTCCCAGTGGTCGTCGGCTCGCCCTTCTTCCTGGGCGTGGTACCTGTGGTTGAGGCTAGCTCAGCCACGTCTGCAGTAACAGTCACTGAGGGTGTTAGGCCCTCCATTTTAGCAACTGGCCGAGTCCGCTCGGCCAATAAGCCAACTGTCGGGGGTGTTAGGCCCTCGGCTTCAACAATTGGCCGAGTCTACTCGGCCGACAAGTCAGCTCTTGGGGGTGTTAGGCCCTCTACTACAGCAGCCGACCGACTTCGCCTGGCCAACTCCCCGTGGACTAGGGGTGTCAGGCCCCTTGTCCCTTCAAATGGCCGAGTTTTCTCGGTCAACCAGATCACTGTGGGCGCTACTCCTACTCAACGGGCGCAACGCTGTTGCCGCAACTGCACCACTTCTATGGCGGCCACCCTCAGAGGTGTTGCTCCTGTTCAACTGGGGCAGCGTCGCCGCCACAATGACGTCAAGCCCACGGCAGGCATCACCAACGCTGTTCCTGCTCAACAGGGGCAGCGCCGTAGCCGCAAGGGTATACAGCCTGCAGCGGCAGCATCTCGCTCTGGTAAAATTATAATTGTCGGAGACATCCGCATCCGGATCGATGGAGACGAGCCGATCTTGTCACGGGACCATCATGTCCCAACCATCCCCACCTCCAATCGCTTCAAACTCATCCGACAAGTTCGGGAGAGCAGAGAAAAGAAGAAGAAGCCTGCCGTACTGGCGGTAACCCAGGGCCCCTTACAGCGGCCCAAGCCACAAGCTCCCCGATCAAGGACAGGGGGCAACCAAGTGGAGGAGTGCCAGCTCCACCTGAAGAAGATATTGGTCACCAAGGAGGAGGCCTGAATTATAAGGCATGCAAGGGCGGAGGAGCCCTTCCGCATGTCGAATCTTCAACAAATGCAGAGTCTGACAATCACTGAGGCCTCGGTCACTCTGGGGCCTATGACTCAGCCCCTATAGGGGCAAAAGCATCGAGGTACCGGCAAAAAGGTGCAGCCAACTTACCCGTGGGCCAGTTCCAAATACACGAAGGAGGATCGCTCCCCTCAAGCTTCTACGTCCTGAGTCTCTGTCTTTGACAGACTGGGGATGCCGCCCAAGCCGGATCGACAACCACCCAGGAAGAAGCGGGTGGTCCAGGTGACGAATGATTTTGTCAAGGTAGACGCTGCTGAGGTGGGGGATGGACTACCCTCACCGACCCCGAGCGGGGGTGTTACAGGCACGGCGGGGGCCGTAGCAGGTGAGAGCCAAGACATTTCTTAGGTTTTTCACCTTGTTTCGTCACAGGGAAGCCCTGAACATTACTGACCTGTTCTGTGTTTGGTGGGGTTGTACAGGTCCTTCAGGTGTGCTGGCTGAAGTAGGCCACTCCTGCTTGGAGCTGGGGATCGAGTGGCCTTCATCTATCTCACCACCGGAGCCACTGCTGGATGCCAGCGTGGGCGCGACTTTGCTTTAGTGTGCTCAAGGTTATGTAGGGGGCGACCCCCTGCCTTCTCCGGAGGAGCTCCGACAGCGGCTGAGGGAATGCACCCATGACTATCACGGCCTTGGGTTCCCTTGCGAGCTTTGGATGTTCAGCTTGGCCGACATCTGGGTGGAGTACCTGGGTCTTCTGGAGGCGTAGGAGTGGAGGGCTCGGTGGCTAGCGGCCATCCAAGAGTTGGAGGGGCAGCAGGCTCGGCTTGCGCTGGCAGTCGCCAAGCAAGAGAGGCGCGTTGACGCGACTGTGTCGCTTGCCCAGGACTGCGCTACTCGATTGAGAGACGCGGAGAGCAGAGCTGAGGCCTTGGAGGAGCAGCGGCGAGAGGCGGAGCTCGCTATGGTTGAGTGGCGGACTGCCGAGATGGGGCCCGAGGCGAGCGTGCAGCTTGCATCGACCCTGAAGGCGGAGCTGGCCGCCACAGAGTCCCACTTAGCGGAGCTGGAGGGGAGCGATGCTAGGCTGTGATTGTATCATTTTCCCTCCCCTTTTTCTTGTTATCCAGATTGTACATTTTTGTTACCCCAAGGGCATGTCTTGGGCCCCACTTTTATAGAGCACTAATGACAAATTCTAGATTTTGGTATTGTTACTTGCTAAGTTGTCCCACTTCTCATTCCATGGAACAGTGTTGAATGTAGGGAATGGCGACCACTTACTATTGGTCTGTTTGATTCTTCCCTATCATTTACTGGTACAAGGTGTAACAGGCCAGGTTCACCCAGTTTGAGGGGCATTGACGTAGAGAACTAGGCTTGAGGGACGATGTGACTGGACTTTGGATACTAGGAACTGGAGACTAGGTACTGGAAAGAGACCAAGTGCTGGGGGCTAGTCTCTAGGAGAGAAAAGCCCGTGTCATATGGGGTTAGTGTAGGTTTGTCGGGATGTGGCGACCTACGAGGTGAAGATTGGGGGCTAGTTCTGGGACGCGTTGGTCATAGGCCGATGCGTTGGGTGTTGGTTGTCTTCATGTTGTTAGCCGAAAATGTGGTTTATATTAGGCTGAGGAGCTGAGGTTGTGATGGTTCCCGAATCATTTCTGACCAGGACCGAGCTAATTGTGGATGGGGTTGCCGAGAGGTAGAGATGTAAGGCTTCACCTGGAACTGGCTTGGACAGCACCGGGGGCGAAGCCAGAAACTCTTTAAGCTCAGCAAACACCTTTTGACATTCCTCGTCCCATGCGAACACAGCAGACGCCATTTTTGGTCCCCTCAACAATTTGAAGAAGGGTAGGCATCGTTCGATCGCATGGGATAGGAATCGACTGAGCGCAGCAATGCACCCGATGAGGCGCTGAACGTCCTTGGTGGAGGTGGGTGGCCACATGTCCAGGATGGCCTAGACTTTGTCGGGGTTGGCCTCGATCCCATGCTGAGTCACCAAGAAGCCCAGGAATTTCCCAGACTTTACTCTGAAGGCACACTTGGTGAGGTTAAGCTTCATATTGTACCTCAGGAGAGTGTCAAAGGTCTCAGCTAGGTTGGTAAAGTGGTCCTCGGCCTTGGTGGTCTTGATGAGCATGTCATCAATGTAGGCCTTGACACCGTCGGCTCGGCCTCAGCGTCTCTGCCCTGAACGCCACCTACCTCGCTTGGTGCTCCAGTCTCAGCCACGGTCCTAGAGCCGCCCGCTTCGGCCCCGACATCCTCGGCCCCCTCTTGCCCAGCAGATGGAAGAGCCAGCCGAATAGGCTCAGCCCCTTCTAGCTCGGCAGAGGGGAGAGCCGAACCAGAGCTGTCTTCGACCGCTGGGACAGCCCCGACCTTCTTGGCCCACTTTTTGGCCTTCACAATGTCCCGCAACATCTTCTCCATGGGATCCTTGCACTTGGACCCCCACTGCTTGGAAGACCCTTCCCGGGCCACCCCCTTGCCCTTGTCTTGGGCTCGGGCGAAATCCTCGGGAACTCGCGACTCAACTGCGGCCTCAGTCGAAGGCGCTCCTCCTCAGCCGACCGCCTGGTGTCTACGCAAAGGAAGACAGAGTCAGGGAAAGAAGAATGACTTCCTCATCCGAAGGGAAAGCTGATTCCTGGTGCCCATACCTGCTAGCCGCAGTCGCTTGAGAAGGCACCGCTCGATATTCTCTGGGGTCACCAGCTCTTCCGTAGACTGGTGATGCTTCAACAGGATCGCTGCGTACTTCACCTCCGGGGTGAACTCATCCTATCTCAGAGGGATGTTCGAGTGAAATTTGGGCATCATGGGGTATCTCCACGACTCCTCCACTGAAGAAGGGTAGGCATCATTTGACTGCACGGGATAGGAATCGGCTGAGGGCAGCAATGCATTCGGTGAGGCGCTAAACGTCCTTGGTGCAGGTGGGTGGCCGCATGTCCAGGATGGCCTGGACTTTGTCGGGGTTGGCCTCGATCCCAGAAATTTCAAGGCTTATAGCAGAGAATTATGGTGAGCTGTAAATTCTGGGCTTGTTCCTACTTATAGAGGCTTAATTTTGGCGTTGGAACATTAGCATTAAGGTTGGGTAGCCTTATCCTAAGTTAGGTTTAGTTCTAGTAGAGTTTAGACATTCTTTCCTTGGGTTGGGACTCTCACAAAGAGTCTCGCTCGGATTAAGCACAATTTCTGCACTAGCGATCTATCGTAAGACCGCTAGAGTCATCTTCGCGGTCCAAACTTAGACCATTTTATTCTTTCATCCATCGCCCTCTCTCTGTCCCCTTCACGGTCATAGATTCGACCGTTTGTTGTCTTTGGCAGTCTTACATTAGACCGTTGTCAATTTTTTACAGGTTTTAGTTAACTCCTTTTTCTCTCTTTTGTGTCAGCCTTGTCGCTCTCTCTCTCTATGTCTCTCTTACCTAAACTACTCTGTCAGTCCTAGGGTAGAGGTCAGTAGGTCAGCATACATTCATTCAGACTTTGCACAACAAAATAAAAAAAAATAACAAAAAAGAGTTTCATTCCATTCCACTAACATAAGTAATGTACAAGTGTGCATCGAATGAAAAAAGGAAGAGTACCAAATCACTCGGCCGGTCTGTCTCCCGGGCCGTCACTGTCGCCGGTACCCTCATGTCTCTTCTCTGGCAGGCCCATGGCTGAACTACCCTCCTCCCGGCGCCGTCTCCTGTCTGCCTCCTCGTTCCTTTACTGGCCGAAGGAACTAGTAAGGAAGTCTGCCACCGAACCGCTCTATGCACCGCTCTGTGCACCCGTCCGTGCACCGCTCTAGGTGGCACTCTTCTCGGGTCCCCGACCTATCATCCACATGGCCTTCTCCATCATCCGTAGCACGATCTTCAACTCGAAGATCTGGTGCCGAGCCTCCCTCGCCTCAGTTCAGTAGCGCTCTAAGTCCACTGTCCCAGTGTGAAGCCACTCCGACTCTGCTCGAGATCGATCCAGCTCTGCCCAAAGTCGCTCTGCCTCAGCACGGAAGTGCTCCGACTCTGCCTGGGATCGCTCTGACTCTGCTCGAGCACGCTCTACCTCGGTCAATGTTGTGGTCAGCTCTCTCGCCTGCATAAGCATTCAGCATGGTCAGCCAAGGCATTTGCATAATCATAAAGCATATTCGGTTAATTGCTTACCCTCTCTGAGAGAGTGGCCTCAGCCTCCTCAGCCCGGGCAACTGCCCGAGCAAAGTCAGCATCTCGCTTAGCCCTGCCTCCCGCAGGCTGTGATGATGAGGACGGTGCATCCAGTCCCACCCGTTGCGCTCCCTCGGCTCGCTGCATTTTTTAGTCAAGGTTAGTCAAGCATAAATTACCGCTATGCCCGCACGTGCCACCAATGCCAAGCCTTTGGCCCAATACCAAGAAGGCCTCCTAACTCATTACACCCCACGGCTCCTACATGGCCTTTCGCAGAATGGGGAATGGATATCGTGGGTCCTTTCCTACCATCCACAAAAGGCTATAAGTATATCCTAGCCGCAACTGATTACTTCTCCCAGTGGGCTGAACCCATCCCTTTGCGGGAAGTCACGGGAGAGGCAATTGCTTAATTTGTCAAACATTACATTATATACCGATTCAGCACCCCCTGCCGAATCATGTCAGACAATGGCACTCCATTCAAAAACAGGACCATTTACCAGTTGGCAACAAAGTTCCATATCGACTGGAGAACTTCAACAGTCTACAATCCTCAAGCCAACGGATTGGCTGAAGCATTTAACAAGACCCTTTGTAAGCTCCCAGCCAAGATAGTTGGCAGCCGCAAAAAAGACTGGGGTGAAAAGATACACGAAGCTCTTTGGGCATACCGAATAGTCTACAAAACTCCTACCGGTTGTTCCCCATTCTCCCTCGTATATGGGGCCGAGGCCGTAATACCGGTTGACATTGAAATGTCTTCTTACGGGGTAGCTATGCATACGGGCCTGTAGACCCAGGGGCAAGACAAAACGGAAAGAAGATTTGAAGAACTCTCTAACCTAAAAGGCAAAAGGTTGGAGGCTTATAAACACCTTCAGGCGTATCAAGCCCGCATGACACGAGCTTACGATAAGCTAGTGAAGCAAAGGGCATTCAAAAAGGGCGACTTTGTCATGGTTAAAGAGAGGGAAGTCATGGCAAGCAAATCCAGTGACAAACTACAACTCAACTGGTGTGGGCCTTACGTCATCATAAGGGCCTATGAAGGAGGGGCATATACGATCATTGATCACAAAGGAGAAACGTCGTTCCCACCACTAAATGGGAAGCATTTAAAGCCATACTATGCTCCTGAACAAAAGTTCAAACAACAACCTATACAAGACCTTCTCTCCTTGGCAGAGGAGTAACAAAAAAAGAGACAAGGGAGTTACCTCCTGACAGTTCAAAGCCAGCCTCCCTTTGCACAATTTTTGTTCACGTACCACCGTTCCAAATCCCAAGTTTTCAGCCTCCCAACATCGTTGGTCGGCCCCAAATCTCATGTTTTCGACTTCCCAACATCGTTGGTCAGTCTCAAATCTCAAGTTTTCGGCTTCCCAACATCGTTGGTCAGTCCCAAATCTCAAGTTTTCGGTCTCCAAACATCGTTGGTCGACCCCAAATCTCAAGTTTTTGGCTTCCCAATATCATTCGTCAGCCCCAAATCTCTTTTCGGCTTCCCAACATCGTTGGTCAGCCCCAAATCCCAAGTTTTCGACTTCGGCCTCAAATCTCATGTTTTCGGCCTCCCAACATCGTTGGTCAACCTCAAATCTCAAGTTTTCGACCTCCCAACATCGTTGGTTGGCCCCAAATCTCAAGTTTTCGACTTCCCAACATCGTTGGTCAGCCCAAAATCTCAAGTATTCGACTTCCCAACATCGTTGGTCGGCCCAAATCTCAAGTTGAATCCCAACATCGTTGGTCAGCCCCAAATCTCAAGTTTTCGGCTTCCCAACATCGTCGATCAGCCTCAAATCTCAAGTTTCCGACTTCCCAACTTCGTTTGGTCGGCCCGAAATCCTCAAGTTTTCGGCCTCCCAACTTCATTTGGTCGGCCCCAAATCTCAAGTTTTCGACTTCCCAACATCGTTGGTCAGCCCCAAATCCCAAGTTTTCGGCTTCCCAACATCGTTGGTCAGCCCCAAATCTCAAGTTTTCGACTTCCCAACATCGTTGGCCAGCCCCAAATCTCAAATTTTTGGCTTACCAACATCGTTGGTCGGCCCCAAATCCCAAGTTTTCGACTTCCCAACTTCGCTGGTCGACCCTAAATCTCTAGTTTCCAGCTTCCCAACATTGTTGGTCAGCCCCAAATCCCAAGTTTGTGGCTTCCCGACATTATTCATCCCTATTCTTTCTATTTACCTAAACTGTTGACACTTCTAATCAAATGCAGTTTTGGGCTTTCTTATACCTGCCGGGTATTGGCCGAGGCATTGAGCTACACCCGGGTCAGTTTCCCATCGTGAGGCGGTGGAATATTGCCCAAAGCGTGGGATCAATTCAGCGATTGACTCGGGCGATCTAAGAGGACCTGGACTCATTCCCGCACGCATCGGTAAATAGCCCGACTTCCTACATGCTCTTCTATATGCTTCTTAAATGCTTTTAATATGCTAACATGAATGCTGACATGAATGCTATATGCTGACAAATGAATGGCCCTTTCAGGTGCGTTGGACACCGTATCGGGACGAGGACCATACGGGAGAGCCGTGGGTTGAGGCCTCCCTAGCTTACCAGGGGCAGGATGTCTGGCTACATTGCATCAACGTAATAGAGCCCCTCCATTACCATCTGATTATGAGGACACGGGGGGTGCACCAGCTGGCGGTGAGGTTCCCACATCGACATGACGAGCGCCTAGGCAAGTCTGCCAAAGGGATTGGCAGTGACATTGACTAGAGCGGTCGAGCTAGAAAGTATGTTCAAGATTGGAAGCATAAGGGCAAGGCTGTGACAGAGCGGGCGGACAGTGACGAGGCGTATTTGAAGGCCTTCACCCGCCGGTACGGTAGCCAGGTTTTCCGTGGGGCCCGACGACCGGTATGCAATTCTAAACTTAATTTTTTCTGTTCTATATAAATGAATGAATGCATGACACTCATTTTCTCTTTTTTAAATGCAGCTAGACCCTCAAGGTCGCACAACTGAGCTCGAGGGACTTCTCCATGCTACGGTGCAGCAGTGGGACGAGTACCGAGCGGCTTTAGAGCTTCTGGTGAGTTTTCCTGGACTTAAAACAGAAATGCTTATGAAACTCTGACTGACCTTCTAAAGTGCAGTGGGCCGAGGGAGCCCAAAGGATCGGATCAGATGCGCCATCCTCCTCTTCTCAGCCAGCCGGGGAACGGGCTGAGCGAGATGCAGAGTTTACCCGGGCCGTAGCTCGAGCCGAGGAGGCCGAGGCTACCCTCGCGGAGCGGGTAAGAAACTAAAATTTTCCTAAAAGTGCTTCATGATTATACATGTTCTTAAACTGACCAATATGCAAATGCAATGTGCAGGCAAGGGAACTAGCTGCAGCATTGGCGGAAGCGGCCGAGGCACCTCGTCTCTGGGGAGAGGTTGATCGACTCCAGGGGGAGGTGACCCGACTGAGCGGCGAGGTGACCCATCTGAGTGGGGACAGCGGACATTGAGCGATACCGGACCGAGGCTCGCGAGGCACGACTCAAGATTTTTGAATTGAAGATCGAGCTTCAGACCATGGAATGGACCGTCCGGCTGATGGGCCGAGCACCCGAGGGGACTGTGTCGCGGAGTGGCGCAGCAGGGGGCTCACGGAGCGTGGCACCGAGCGCGTCAGTGGGTGATATCTTGGCTAGCTCCTCCACTCACCGGAGGTACGAGGAGGTCGAGCAGAGACGCCCACGGGAAGAAGAGGAGCACAGCGCCATGGAGCCACCGCCAAAGTGGCACGAGGGCACTGGGGATAGCGATAGATCGGCGGAGTGACATTTTTGTTGTTTTGGGATTTTTTTGTAGTTTTCTGGTTTTTTTGGTTTTGATTGTCATGTTAAAAGCTTTAATTAATTAATATACAACTTAAAAAGGGTCCATTAATAACATAAAACTCTCTTTTAATTAGCGGTATTAAATACCTTTTAACAACCTTTAACATAAGCAACCGAACGGGCCTTACAGCGGAGACATGCTCCCAATATCCTCCAGCACTCCTCGGCTTTATGCCATGCCTTGTCACAGTATTTGCAATTCTCCTTAGATGGCGTAGTGGTAAGGATGAATTATTTGTCATTCTTTTTAGACTTCTTGTCCTTAGGGGAATCTCCTCCACCATTTGACCTCTTCTTTGTGAACGAAGCCTTGAAAGAATCGGAACTCGTGACATGTTCCTTCTTATCTCTCCCACAGATCCTGTCGGACAACTTCGTGGCGTCTTCTAGTAGTTGCGCCTGCCTAACCATCTCAGAATAAGCTTGGATGTCCATGGGCGCTAGTTGAGTGATATATTGGGGTTTCAATCCATTTAAAAATCTCTGAGCTTTCATCTTTTCCGTACACACCAAGTGTGGTGCATAACAGGATAGTCTTGACAATTGAGCTTCATAGTCAGCGACTGATAAGCTCCTTTATTTTAGTGTGGCAAATTCCGCAGTCTTCTTCTCCTAAACTCGATCGGAGAAATATTTATTATTGAAGTGTTCAATAAATTCTCCCCATGTTATATGTTCATGTGGCAAGGTAACTTCTACCGACTCCCACCATGACCTGACATCACGTTCCAACTGGAATGTAGCTAGAATGACCTTCTCTTCATCCGTCCATTACATTACACGGAATATCCGCTCTATTTCCTTAATCCAGTTCTCGGCGTCATCGGGATCGGATGAGCCAATAAACTTCGGCGGGTTCATGTTGTGGAAAGTCCTATGGAGATCTCCCGCTCCATGGTTCATTCCTCCTTGTGCCACTTTTTGGAGCGCTTACATAAGACCTTGAACGATCCTTTGCATATCCCTCCACTGAGCTCTTTCGGCGGCCATGAAAATAATTAATATATGCAACTAACTATAGGGTTCATCATCCTATGTCAACTTATCCCATGGCTCACTGGGTAAAAGGTATGGACCTAACATCCTAACCTTGGACTTGGCAACCTAGGTAACTTAGAAAACCTAGGCTCTGATACCACAAAATCTGTCACGCCCAGAGCGCAGAAAGAACCTGGAACGCGAGGGTTTATATCATTCATGTCAATTAGAGCTCAAGGTATTCAACACATAAGACAGAGTACGCTTAAAGAAACAAACCATAATTTCTTTATTCTATAATAATATTCCAAATACAAGTATAATTCCAACCAATGTTCACTAGACTCAATAAAAATAAAATTACAATTGATGGAAAAAATGATCTTTTTATTCTCTAACCAGACGGAAGGTTTGTACCAAAGGTGAAATATTAATGTCGACCCAACGGGATGTCGGAGTCAACAAATCTTGCTTAGATGGTATGTCTAGAACAAGGGTAGAAATAAACACCGTTGTTGTCTCGACACCTTGTCGAAACCAACTAACCTGGGAGAGACGTAGGGTCTAGACTAGGGTAGAATGTAGTTGTTGACTTGACAGATAGTCAAAGTCAGCCAACTTGGTTAAGACGTGGGCCTAAGCGAAGGGAGGAATATAGGATATGTGTCGACTTGACGTCATGTCGAAGCCAACGAACTTGGCAAAGACATGAGGTCTATGCCAAGGAAAGAATATAGGATATGTGTTGACCTGACATCATGTCAAGGTCAACAAACTTCGTAGAGACGTGAGGCCTAAGCCATGGGTAGAATATGAGATAAGTGTTGACTTGACGTCATGTCCAAGTCAACGAACTCGGCAGAGACATGAGACTTGAGCCAAGGGAAGAATATGAGATAAGTGTTGACTCGACATCATGTCGAAGCTAGCGGACTTGGCAAAGGCGTGAGGCCTAAGACAAGAGTATAATGTAGGATAGGTGCTGACTTGACGTCATGTCGAAGCCAACGAATGTGGCAGAGGCGTGGGACCTAAGCCAAGGATAGAATATGGAACAGGTGTTGACTCAACGTCCTGTCGAAGCCAATGAACTTGGCAGAGGTGTGAGACCTAAGCCAAGGGTGAATTATAAGATAGATGTCAACTCGACGTCTTGTCGAAGCCAACGAATTTGGCAGAGGTGTGGGGCCTAAGCCAAGGATAGAATATAGAATAAGTGTTGACTCGACATCATGTCGAAGCCAACGAACTTGGCATAGGCGTGAGGCCTATGCTAAGGACAGAATTATAAGATAGATGTCGACTCGACGTCTTGTTGAAGCCAACGAACTTGGCAGAGACATGGGGCCTAAGCCAAGGATAGAGTATGGAAGGGGTGTTGACTCGACGTCATGTCGACGCCAACAAACTTGGTAGAGGTGTGAGGCCTAAGCCAAGGGTGAAATGTGGGATAAGTGTTGACTCGACGTCATGCCGAAGTCAATAGGCCCTGCCTCAATGGAAGGTTCGGGGCAAGGGTTGACTAGAATGTACATGTATGAGAGGCCCAGACCCAGGGCTAAATATCAATGTCAACCTAACGAAGTGTTAGAGTCAAACAACCTCGCTCAGACGAAAGGTCTAAAACAAGGGCAGAATGTATAGATGAAGATGTCATCCCGACGTCCTGTCGAGGTTGACCAACTTCGTAAAGACATGGGGTCTAAGCCAAAATAGAATATGGACAGGTCCAAGTTAAAGGTAGAGGTCGACCGATCTCGCCGATGATGACGGGGGTCGAACATAGGTTTGTTCATCGGCATAGGTTACATGTCGAAGCAAAAAGGGATATATTCGTTAACAAGGACGGAAGGTCCGAGTCAAAGGTAGAGGTCGACCGATCTCATTGATGGTGACGAGGGTCGAACATAGGTTTGTTCATCGGCATGGGTTACGTGCCAAAGCAAAGGGGATATATTCATTAACAAGGACGGAAGGTCCAAGTTAAAGGTAGAGATCGACCGATGTCACCGATGATGACGAGGGTCGAGCATGGTTTGTTAGAGAATCCCTAGCGGGACCCTTGATGATCGTTCCCAAGGGAGGTTCTCTAAAAAGAGAGAGAGAGGAATAACAAAAGTTTTTTTCTTTTCTCTCTTTTTTTGTAAATTCCCACTTTACTAGCTTAAGTGCCCTTTCAGATTTTCGCCGAAGCTAGCCCCCACTCACTTTTGCCCACGCGCCCTTCTAGGTTTTCACGTTGCGAGGTACCCGATTTTGCCTGCAGCGCCCTTGCGAGTTTTCACCACAGCAGGGTTATAGCCCTTTTTGCCCTTGTTTTAGTACAGGAACAAGGCCGGCGGGGTATCTCTATTTTTAACCCCATTTTTTTCTCTTTTTTTTTGTAGAAGTAGACATCATGTCGAGGCGTGGTGTCTGACTGTCAATGTCGGCAGTTGATTACTGGCTAGGGCACAGGGCCTTGCACCGATGTAGAATGATCTATTCGTTGGCAAGACAATAATGCCAGCGCAAGAAGGGATCTTTCGCCTGCTCAGACGTACGGTCTGTAGTGGCATTGTTGTACATGAATTGGCTAGGACAGGGTGCCCCGGTGCCAGGGTAGGCCTATTCGTTAGCAAGGAATAATGCCAACACAAACGAGGAGTTCCTGCCGATTTGGGCATAAGGCCTGGAATGGTGCAGCTGTTTATTCTATTAGGGTATGGCTAGGGTAGAACGCCTACTAGACCAACGAAAGATGACTGGAGCAGGGTGGAATTCCGCTGGACCAAGGAGGGTAACTCGATCAGGGCGGAGTGCCACTAAACAAGGAAAGGTGGCTTGGCCAGGGTGGAGTGCCTACTGAGCCAAGGAAAGGTGGCTCGGCTAGGGCAGAGTGCCACTAACCAAGGAAAGGTAGCTCGGCTAGGGCGGAGCGCCACTAACCAAGGAAAGGTGGTTCGGCTAGGGTAGAGTGCCACTAACCAAGGAAAGGTAACTCGGCTAGGGCAGAGTGCCACTAACCAAGGGAAGGTAGCTCGGCTAGAGCGGAGTGCCACTAACTAAGGAAAGGTAAGTCGGCTAGGGTGGAGTGCCAAGGACGCGCTAAGGAGATTTGTGTGTGTGTTTGCTAGGCTCACGCCGAGGGCATGCCGCATGGTCATCCCTCACATGGCGTCTAGCCCAAACACCCATCTCTGGGAGATTTGTGTGTGTGTTTGCTAGGATCACGCCGAGGGCATGCCGCATAGGCATCCCTCATATGGCGTCTAGCCCAGACACCCACCTCTGAAAAGGTGGCCCCTAGTGGTGATGAATGTATGCCGTCTCGATAATCATGCGCGGTCCCAGATCTTGCTTGGTGAAAGCACTCTGCCCAGGTCTTGCCTCGATAGTCGTGCATGACCCTGATGTCGCTTGGTGAAAGCACTCTGCCCGAGCCCTGCCTTGATGGTCATGTGCCCCCAGACGCCACTCTACAGGAACACCTGGCTCGGCCCTGCGTTGGCATTCGTGCATGACCCAAATGCCACTTCATGAGAGCACCCCTACCAATCCCTGCCTCGATGTTCGTGCACGACACGGACATTGTTCAATGAGAGCACCCTGTTCAGTCCCTGTCCCAATGGTCACACATCATCAGACATGGCTCAATCGAGATGCCCAGCCTGGTTCCCCACCTCGATGATCGTGTGCCACTTCTATGTCACCTCGATAAGCGTACCCTCAGTGCTGTTACCCAGACAATCGGCATACTTCACAAGTCCTAGCACAAGATGAAGCGTTATGCCCCTGCCTCTATCAATGGGCCCCGAGCACGACCATCATGTTCTCGCGGCACCCAACCACCTCAGCCGCATCGGGGCCCTGGACGCCCGACCACTTGACAACCTCAGTCAGAACGATGCCCCCGGCACCCGACTGCCAGCCACTCCAGTCACAACGGTGCTCCCGGCACCCGACTATCATTAACTACAGTCATAACGGTGCCTCTCGGCACCCAATTGCCAACCACTTCAGTCACAACGGTGCCCCCGACACCTGACTATCAAGCACTCCAGTCACAATGGTGCCCCTGACACCCGACTGCCAGCCACTTCAGTCAGAACGGTGCCCCTGGCACCTAACTGTCATCAACTACAGTCATAATGGTGCCCCCTGGCACCCGACTGCCTACCACTTCAGTCACAACGGTGCCCTCAGCACCCAACTGTCGGGCACTCCATCCACAACGGTGCCCCCGGCACCTATGGATGCACTTTTTGTTAAAATATGTTCGTTGCAATTGTTTATTAGGTTTATTAAGTGCGTGGGCGTGCTAGTCACCGAAGTGACGATTTATTCAGGTTCCGAGGAACCCATTGTGCGCTCTATCTGACTTTGTCAGGTGATTGTGTGGTTTGGATCGGGATTAAATCCTGTCGCGCCATAAAGGTCACGACGTCATTTAATTCATTTGGGGACGTTGATTAGTCAAAGTCCAATCAGAATGCAAAACTCCCCCTCCGGCCCAGTCTACCACTTCTCCGCCGAATAACCAAACAACTACATCCTATGTAGCGAAAAAAACCCTGCTTCTAGCTTAATGCTGCTTCACCTTGTCCCACGGATGCATAAAACCAGTGGCCCAGACCTTCCGTCTGAAGTCATGAACAAAAAGATCCTTGCTTCGGCACTGACCCCGTGTCAATGAACAAACCACGTTGGTCCCCGACTCTCTGTTGGCGTCGACACACAAACCTATGGCCCAGACCTTCCGTCTGAAGCCATGGATAAAAAGATCCTTGCTTCGGCACTGACCCTGTGTCGATGAACACACCATGTCTGTTCCTAACTCCCTGTCGGCACTGATGAAAACCAGTGGCCCAGACCTTCCGTCTGAAGCCATGAACAGAAAGATCCTTGCTTCCCCACTGACCCCGTGTTGATGAACAAACCACATTGGTCCCGGACTCCCTGTCGGCACCGATGAAAACCAGTGGCCCAGACCTTCCGTCTGAAGCCATGAACAGAAAGATCCTTGCTTCGGCACTGACCCCATGTCGATGAACAAACCACGTTGGTCCCTGACTCCTTGTCAGCACCAATGAAAACTAGTGGCCCAGACCTTCTGTTCGAAGCCATGAACAAAAAGACCCTTGCTTTAGCACCAACCCTGTGCCAATGAACAAACCATGTCGGTCCGTGACTCCCTGTCGGCATCGATGCACAAATCAGTGGCCCAGACCTTTCGTCTGAAGCCATGAACAAAAGGACCCTTACTTTGGCACTGCCCCATGCCAATGAACAAACCACATTGGTCCCCAACTCCCTGCCGACATCAACGTACAAATCACTGGCCCAGACCTTCCGTCTGAAGCCATGAACAAAAAGACCATTACTTTGGCACTAACCTCGTGCCAATGAACAAACCACATCAGTCCCCGACTCCCTGTCGCCATCGACGCACAAACCAATGGCCCAAACCTTCTGTCTGAAGCCATGAACAAAAAGACCCTTGTTTTGGTACTAACCCCATGCCAATGAACAAACCACGTCGGTCCCCGACTCCCTGTCCTCATCGATGAACAAACCAGTGGCCCAGACCTTCTGTCTGGAATCGTGAACAAAAAAAACTTTTGCTTTGGCACTAATCCCGTGTCAATGAATAAACCACCCCAATTTTGTAATCTCCAGTCCCACCGATGAATAAACCCACATCTCGGACCCTCCATCCGAGTAAATGAACAAAAAGAACTCCTTTACGTCTGCTCGGACCCTCTGTCCAAGTCGATGAACAAAATGAATTCCCTTGCTTTGGCTGGGGCCAGAAGCTCACCTGATCAGCGTGAAGATGCTGATCTCGGCTGGAGATGAAGGCGAGTGGGGAGGCGTGGGTATGCACCCGCACGCCGCACCGATGTAGCTTCGGATGGTGACCTACTGTTACATGCACTACACCTCACGTAGGAGGGTGATCTTGGGGTAGGGAAATTAAATTACACCGAAAACTACCTCCACGACGGGAGGGGCGGTCAGCCGGCCAGGCGGGGAGGGGAAATGAGGTGCCGAAGCCGCTTGACCGGGTGGCCGAATTCTGCCGGCTCTATTCAGCTACAGGTCTGAGGGCGCTTAGGTGACGTCGTACTCCCAGCTGGGATGTCGGATTGATGCGGGACCACCTCTGGCTGAGAGAGTATCCTTCCTGGTGTGTCACGATCAGAGATCTCTGTCTGAGTCATCTCGGTCACTCAGTGGCAGCCTCTGGATGCGGACTGGGTCGTGTTGGGCACTTGGGTAGAGAATCTATCTTGACTTACAGATAATGTACCAGCAGGACCTGAGTTGGGATTGTGACTGGGCCAGGGTCGATGAGAAGACGGGCGGCCCTGGGAGCTCCCAAAACTAGTTTGACCCAATTCTGAGGTTCGTGGTGCCGGCAGCACCGGATCTTGTGAAGCCGTGCAGTTGCAAGAGCCATCCGGATAGAGGGGAGGTCCAGAGGGTGGTCCGCCCAGCAGGATGCTCAGAACAAGGTGAGACCATGCCCACTTGGAAGCTTACTGACCTCTTAATGTCGTCCCCAAAGGGCTGGAGTAGAAACTAACTGCAGTGGCTGTGATGTCTTCGGAGGCTGGCTGCTCCTCTTGGACGCCGGCAGGTCAGATTGTGAACCAAGTTCAACTTGACGATGGCCTAACTCTAACACTAGAGCTCTAAATGGGGCGAGAGCAGTCCTGGTTGAAAGCTATGGAGGTCTAGCAGACCAGAACCAAAGGGCTCGACCAGGTGTTGTGGGGGATGGCTGGGACTGCTTCTGAAAATCGTGCTGGTCGTGATCCTGGCCTAATCGGCGCAGTCGGAGAAGAACAGCTCTCCTTGGAAGCTAGGAGCTCGGTTGGAGGCGAAACCACCTCGCCTGTAAAGCTCTCTTTGGACGGCCTTTCCAGAGGAATATGTCTTTCCACCAGAAGCTTCAGAGTGATGCTGATGGTGACATTTCTTTTAGGACCTTGCTAGCTATCTATGAACTGGACAGAGCAGGTTGGTGATAGATGAAGAGTGGGGTGGGAAAAAGTGAAGTTGCAGCAAGGGTGGTGCGGACACTAGAGCTAGCGAGAAGCACAAATCGGTGAGCCGTCGGTACCATACGTGGAGCACCACTCGAGCTACATCAATTGCTGCTATGCTTGTGCTGGACAGGGTAGCTGGTAAAGGGGGAGAGGTAGCTTGCATTAGAGAAGAAAGTTCATTGCCTTGAGTTCATGCATGATAATAGTGTGCATACCATCAAAATAAAATTAGATTGCCATAATCAAGAAGGGGGAGAATGTTGTGTATCCTCTGGATTCAATGTGTGATTGTCTAAGTTTTAATGATGGCAATGATATATTGACTTCATTTTGATAAGTTGCTACAGTCAAAGGCTAGTGCACAATTGTCCCTCATGAATATCTAGTCCGTGCATAATCTAAATGTCAGCATATAAGGTCTATGCATTTTCTGTATGCATGCAACATAAAGGTATGTGCACATCGTGTGTGTACGCACCAATGATCGGTGCATGTCCTACTCTTCGCATATGAGGCCAGTGCAGGTTTTGTCATTCGCATAACAAGGTCGGAGCAAGTTTTGAAGAATGCATATCGAGTCAGTGCACATTGTGTATGACTGAACACATGGTCGGTGCATGTTTCTATTTCACGCATGTAACGGTCGATGCATCTTCTACATCGTGTATATATAGGTCAGTGCATGTTTCTATTCTTCGCACACAGAGGTCAGTGCATGTTTTGTACTTTGCAAGTATAGGTCAGTGCATATTTACGCTACATGCATGTCAAGTCGGTGCAAGCCTTGGAAGAACACTTATGAGGTCTGTGCACATCTTTCATAACTACATATAAGGTTGGTGCATGTTTTTGTAGAGATGAGCATAAGGTCGGTGCAGAGTTTATAGCAAGCATATGAAGTCTGTGCACTTTTGCCTTGCATCCATACAAGGTCAGTGCACATTTGCCTTGTGCCTATACTAAAGTCGGTACACAGCTATATTGATCGCCTGGAAGGTCTGTGTACATTCCAGTCTGTGCCTATCCTAGGTCGGTGCACATTTCTTTTTCTCACATCTAGGTCAGTGCTCATTTGCATTAATATACTCAAGTCGGTACACATGTGCTGGCGATAGCATTTTAGGTCAATGCACATGTGTTGGGCGTATCAAAGCCCATGAATACAAGGTCTGATCATCTCCATACTTGTGCACACTTTTTGTTGGGCTATCTTATAGAAGTCAGACATATGTCACATGACCATATACTGTTTGATAAAATCCTTCTTACTTTCTTGACAGGGACCTAAATATAAAAGGACCAAGGGAACCAGGTTCGAACGCCTGCTCGTCAAAGTTAAGTGAGGCACATGGTTCCAGATTCCTCTGTGCTTATGATTGGGCACGTGATCCAAGATGAGGCTCAAAAGGTGATCTAGCCACGAGGACAGCGCGCCTGCAGATTTTGACACGTGGACGAAGCTATGAGGCTATTTATAGATCCCAAAAATCCTAGGCCAAATTTAGGAGGATAATCACCCAAAAAAAAGGATTTTGCTTGATAAATCTTTGAGATAACAGTGGGATAATACCCCAGGAAGGGATTCGAGTCGAGGTGGCATGATATCCTCGGCAAAAACGGCGTTATCTTGGACCCCAAAGCGCTCTCGGACGGATAAAATAGAGCACAGGATGATAAGGACTCGGCAACTAGAACGCGGTCAGTCACGCGACCGCTACCTGAAGAACGTGGTCAAGGGACAACTGTGACCTGGCAAAGGTAAGAAAAGCTCAAAGGATCGAGTCGACACACAAGAGACTGGAGTCGACGCATGTAGGAAGAAGAAGGTAGGTCATGGCCATCTGATGATCGCAACCATATGGTCACGGTCATCAACAGACCGCGACCAGAGGGGGTCAGACAACCTCCATCCGGTCAAGGCGGGTAGTCAGCCAAAGCAGCCTCCAAACCTCCAAGGGCTAATGGACTCAAAAATGGTCAAAAAAAGGGCTCAGAATACACTTAAGGAAGACTCCAAAGCAACAAGTAATTTGGGACATCATGAAAGATGGATAAGAGAAAGAACTTAACTTACAGGTTGAAAACGGGTGTCAACATATGCCCTTTCTTGATGTTCACTTTGCAAGGTAATGAGCAGAAGTGGCGTGGCGGTGAAATGGAATGAAGATGAAGCGAAAGTGATAGCGACGTGAAAAGAAGATGAAGCAGGGAGAACTGAAAAGTAAACATCAAGGCAAAAGACACCCGGCACAACAAACAAGTGACAGGAATTCTCCCAAAAATGTTGAACTAACTACAAGGAATAGCTAACACGGATAAGACATGTCTGAAGAACTAACTAAGGAAAGAAAAACACGACCAACCTTATTAGGGGACACAATCCAGAGCCAATGAGGGGATCAGAGAACAAGTGCAAAAGTTGAAAAGTTGAAAGAAAATTGAGATAAAATCTAGACAAAAATCATGCTGGCCAACCAGACTGAACGAATAGATCAGAGAGCTTCATTCAAATTTAGAGTGGAATGAGAATATCTTATCGAAGTGTTGACACACTAAAAAATAATGCTAAAACTATCAATACCCTTCTCCTTCTCTGGCCTCTCTGTCCACTCATTCTTATTAGAGGCAACAGCGAGCAGGGGCGGAGACAGCCTCACCGAGAAAGGGAAGAGAGGGTGGTATTCACAGATCTCTCCACCTTCCAAGGGTCTGTGATGGGGTCATCACCATCCGATCCCGCACTCGGGGCCCGTCTTCTCACCACGGGGACATCCAGCATGGTCTAATTATCTATCTTCGAGTCCTATGTCAGAACCAGGCTACTCCCGAGCATTATTCCCAGCGGCTCCAGCCAGCACGGCCAATGTCTTTCAAATGTAGTGGCAGGCTCTCCTATCAGAGCCTTTACCACCCAATGTTATGGCTTCTATCACATTATTAATGCAGCCCACCCACCTCTGCCCTCAACCGACAGATCCAGTTATGATGGACAAGTTGATGGTGGAGCAGATGATTGAAGCAGGGTTGGAAAAGAGGGGTGGTGATGACTATGCCCCCTTTGACATACATGAAGTGCCATATCCAACCCACCATGCTGTCAAAAGATTACCGCTGGGTGTCAATAAACTCCCAAAATTTAACAAATACAATGGGCAGGACTCCCCGAAAGAACACATGGCACACTATCTAATAGTCATGGGTGACTTGGCGGCGGACGAGTCGTGCCTGCCCAAGTTCTTTGGGTCTTCATTAACAGGACCCACCTTTGAATGGTACTCTGACCTGCCGACCAGGTCTATCAAAGACTGGCCAGACATGCAGCAGAAATTCAATAAAAGATTCCACGCCATTGAGGCAGAGGTGACCATGGCTGAGTTGTTGGCAGCCAAGCAAAAAGATGATGAAACGACTGCAGAATATATTCAGAGATGGAGGAATCTCAGCACAAGGTGTCGGCGCCCTCCGCATCCAGAAGATGCAATACAAATATGCAAACAAAATCTGAAGAAGAAGATTCTGGAAAAGATGATTGGAATCAAAATCTGATCATTTGACCGATTAAGTGATATTGTCACGGAGGTTGAAGATTTCTTCACAAGATATCCCTCCATTTCTGCCGACTCAAGTCATCAACCCGGACAGGTTAATAAACGACCAATGCTGAAAGCGGTTCATGCTATCAACTTCAAGGAAAAAAGGCACAAACGGATGCATAACCCTGCTCCCAATGAACCTGCTGGACATCGGGAGAGCCCTCTCTCGCAGAACAAGACAAAGAAGCTCTATGCCTTCCCTAGAGATAGGACTCGAGCATTGTTCGAGTGGGCTGTCAAACATAACAAAATCACTCTTCCAAAGCCAAGGAGGCATGGCGATGCCAAGCAAAGAGATGATCCCTACTTCTACCCTTACCATCAAATCCTTGGACACCCTATTGAGGATTGCCAAATGTTTAAGGACCTTGTCCAGGGCCTGACTAAAAGAGGGGAGCTACAAATGGGGGAGCACAAAATCGACCCTCCACGCCCTCATGAAATACCTACTCTGGGGGTGTTAATCAACATGGTATCCATATGCCAACAGTCGCCTGAAGAAGTTCCAGGGGCTTGCAGTCAGCACACCTATGAAGACTGTATCCTAAAGCATGAAAGGGAGTAAGGAAGTTGGCAAGCATCGCCAATGAAGAAAAGAACAAGACCGGCTTCTCACCCAGCACTAGAGACCCAAATTCTTGGTGCCATGGACCGGCCTACTCTACCTCTCGTAGTCTCCACCCAACTTCAAGTAGCCTTTTCGGTGGCTATCAAGATGTCAACTAACAATAAAGAGAAAAAATAGACCCCGTCACAGGTACATGAAGAAGCTAGCTCAGCCATGGAGCGGTCACAAGCTCTTATAAGTGGGCCTGATAAGCATGAACAGCCCAAGAGCCTGCCTATGCAGCACAAGAAGCATGCCCCTCAAGGACGCAACGAGTCTCACTGGCTAACAAAAAGAACTAAAGAAAAGGTGAGGGTGTTCAATGAACCGAGCAACCCACCATGGGGGCAGATGCTAGCCATAAGGGAGAAGGAAAAGAAGGATACAAAAGCTAAAATGAGATATATTGCTCTCTCCTGTAACATGGTGTCAGCCTCGTCTGATGTGACTCAATCGGTTGATGAAGAAAATGAAAAAATTTACTTTATGCCAAAGGGAGCAGCTCAGGCTAAAGCTTCTGCCTCCCACCCTGCTACTAGGTTCAAGAGAATATAAAGACCATATTCCTCGTCCACCTGAAGGCATAAAACCCAGGGAGGTTGTCCCAAAGAAACTGGGTGCATCCAGCAATAGTGATAGGATGCCACCCATCTCATACAAACCGGAGGCGGAAGATAGTGCTATCAATCCCTCCCGGCAAGACCCTGCCATGGTGGTGCTACTACACCAGATACAGAAGGAGGTTGAAATTCTACAAAAGTGGCTAAATGAAATGAATATAAGTCCACCCATGCCACAATCGGCATGACATCTACATGAGGCAACACAAGGTGGTGCTAGCTTACTTGTAGCCTCAACAAGATTGGCCATGCCCCGAATAGCACATAATCATATAGGGGGCAATCTCTCTCAACCATTCCAACACACAGTCTCCTGGGCGAGTCAGGGGGCAACTAAAACATCTCTGACAATGAGGCCGTGTATGCAGCTGGTTGCCCCACACCTGAGTTTAGCAGATCCAATGGCAATGAATGTGAAGACTGCTGAAGAGGAAGTCATCGAGGCTGAATTGCAAGTAGCAAAATAAAAAGATAATGAGTCCACCATGGACTACATAAGAAGGTGGAGGAATCTCCGTGAAAGGTGTCGGCATCCACATAGCTATGGGGACTCTGTTCAAATCTACAAAGAGAATTTGAGAATGAAAATTCTATGATGGGTCATTGACATTCAAGTCACGACTTTTGAATAGCTGAGTGACCTCACAGCTGATGCCGAAGCAATTCTGGCCAAACTTTGCTCAGCTTCCACAGCCTCGAGCCAAAAGAATACACCAACCGGCAAACAACTAACGCAAGAAGAAATTTGCACCTCAAATTTCAAAGTCTTCGACTTACTGAAGAAGAAAACGAAAGAGGTAGCTAGCCTTTATTTCGCTGAGCCAGCAAAACAAGGGTCCTCATTAAGGGAAAAAATGATAAACCCTACTCCTTCCGGAAGGATAAGACTCGAGCTCTCTTCGAGTGGGCCCTTGTATGCTGCAAAGTAATGCTTCTGGAGCCAAAGAAGTCAAGCAATACTGAAAGCAAGGATGATTCACATTTCTGTCCCTATCACCAAGTAGCGGGGCATCCTATTGAGGACTGCTACATGTTCAAGGACATGGTTGAACACCTGATGAAGAAAGGCGAACTATAGATGGGTAAGTACAAGGTGGACCCACCGCGCCCTCACCAAATGCCCATCCTGAAGAGAGCGGCCCCGTGCGACACCACCACCTCAGTTGCTCCCCATAAATTTGGCTGAAGCCAATAGTAAACATGTCCGCATAGCCTGAATGTAGATACTTTCCAACAAAGAGGAGAATAACAAATAATGTGAAATATACAATAGGAAAAGAGAAAAAAAGGAGAGTGAAGAGAAGCCTCAGTGGCTACACTTGTTAAGGGAATAATTATGCCCCTCATGTACTGCTCCATGGTGAATAAAAAAATAACTTTCATTGTGAGGTTGATATGGTGGAGTGAACTTCTCATCCCCTCTCTGAGGAGGTGAGCGCTCTCCTATGCACCCACCTTAGTCTGTTAAAATAAAAAGGGGATGAAGGGTGATAGGCCTGCACAACACTTCACTGTAAGTGTCATCCGAGTTGGCAATTTCAAAAAAAAAAGAAAAGAAGAAGAAATAAAAAAAAGAGATAAAAAAGTGAGAAAGAAGAAGAAAAGAAAAGAAAAGAAGAAGAAAGAAAGGAAAATGATGAATGCAATTCTGCATGGTAGCTATCTGCAACATATAAATGTGTTTAAACTATCAGCTAGGGGTCGTCGTTCCTTCCCCCTTCCATCAAGGATTTCCCCGAGTAGGGAGTGCATTTGAGGGTGACATACTACAACCAACTACCTTTAAAGAATGGTGCCCCTACTAAGGCCATACCCGGGATACAACCCAGCCTAAGAAGAAAATTGGGGATAAGCTTTATCCAAGATGAGAGATATCAGGACTTGACTTCCTTCCAGGGTACTACTCTTCAGAGATCTAGTGTGTTGCACCTAGACTTTGTGTTTTTGATTTTGGACCCACTTATTAGGCACACATACGACTGGGCTCATAACATCCCATAGGGAACTATACTGCCATTCTTACCATGCCTTTGATTTTCATAATTTTTCATTGATTTTACTTTGATTTATAACAATAATAGTCCTTGCTGGCTAGATTTTGTATGAAAGCTCATATTTGAAAGGGTAATTGAGATTGCCCCTATTTGAGACCTCTCGTCAGGGAGCACCTAGGTTGGTCATCTTATCCGTCTATCTCTTGTCCCTGCACTCGGCCGAGCAGAGGAGAGAAAAGGCCTTTGTGCATACCCAAAGTATGGCCAAAGCAGAAAAAATGTTGCATCAGAGGAGTCAGCTATAGCTTGCCATGTAGTGCATGGAAAACCATGCTCAAAGGTCACCCTTAATGATTAGTGAAAGAAATGTTGGACTCCTAGTGCAGAGCTGCCACCAGCCTAAGGTGTTGCAGAAGCGAGCTAGACTTTGACTAAACTTGACCTAAAACTACTCGAACATGCTAAGGAACCAGCATTGTAACCATGCGCATGAAAAAATAGACATAATAGACAAGATAGCATATTCTTACAAAATTAAAAGATACCTTGCAATCCATGGAGTGGAAACATCATCCTAAAGCGATCTTGATCAATGAGCTTCATATTCCTTGCTTGATAGGACAAAGAAGGAGAGGACAACAAAGGGTTGAAGATTCCTAGACATGGAGTGACAGACATAACCAAACTAGATGAAAAAGGATCAAATGAAAAGAGGCGAGGGCTAGAACTCCCTTGCGAGGGCGCAGAGACCCTGATAACAAGGAATGGTCTACGGAAGAACCCGAGATTAACGAAGATCAAGGCAGACTAAAGCCTCGAGAATAGCACGAGAAAGGGAGAAAACCCCAAAAGGGTGGCATAGAAGGAATAGAAAATAATGATTAGATTGTTGAAAGAGTGAGGAAGAAGAATAGTTCAATAGAATTGAAGAAGAATCAGGGAAATTGTCAAAGCCTAGGATAGAAGAAGGAACAGATGACAATTTAAGACTAGAACCATAGAAGAGATTCAGAGGTTTTGCCAATCGGTCTAATCCTAAGCCAGAGAAAATGACTCACCGTAAGAAATGACTCACGAAGACCTGAGGGAACACTGAGAACCCTCAGCACACTAGGATATGTAAACCGAGGTAAGAAATATCTCACTGCATCCAGAACCATGTCTCGAACTGGACAGCACCATCGAGACACACACAAGGTCACCTGTCAACCACTAGGTCACACCGGGTTGACCAGAACCAGACAATGACATTAAAAGCAGTACAGAATACTGCCCATGGCAAGAACACTCCTGGCAACCTCACATCATGGTTTTAGCCCTCATAGGACATTGAGAGACATCCACGGGACAACGAGCAAACCATAAGGTGAAGCCAAGATATACGGAAATCAAGACGTCAGGAAATGACGTTCTGCATAATGGTCATCCTAGACTGAGTCGTTAGGAAAACTGTGACAGTCCGAGAACAAACTACACTTAGTCAACCTTCAACCAACCAATCCAGCGCACTACCAATACACAGACACCGCCCTAGGACACAAACCTAAGACAGACCGACACAACATAGGCCACCACAGCCAATAGACAACTCAACGAACATAGCAACATGGGTGGTCAACACTGGGCCGCTCATGGGGATGAGCGGTCTGGATCGGACCACTCAAGGGAAGAAGAATGGTCCACGATGGACCACTCTAGGGGATGAACAGTTACGAGCTAACTGCTCAAGGGAACAGACCCCTACACACTAAGACAGATGGGCGGTTAGAGCAGGACCACCCAAGGGGATGAGCGGTCAAGGTCTGGCTGCTCAAGCCCATAGACCCAGAAGAGTTCCTGGTCCAAACGATTTTGACCAAACTGCTGAACGGAACCGACATACTAGAGTGTCAGTCAAAATGGTCTTGGCTCGACCGCCTAACGTGACCGACACTCAATTGTTGACCAAGGGTCAACTGGGATGGGGGGTCAGATGCTAGCCGCTCAACCCAATGGAAAGACAGGTGGCTGAAGGCTGGCCGCCCAAGTGGGGATAAGCGGTCCTTACGAGGCCGCCCATACCTTGTGCGGTCTATCGTGAGGCCGCACAAGCCCCTAGACTCCACGAGGATAAATGGTTCAGGCATGGCCGTTCATACCATGTGCGGCACCTGGTTCGACCGTCCAACTGTGACGGCGAGCAAACCATGGGGTTGGCCCAATCTTGGCCTTCCCACGCCCCATTTGCGTCGAAGCATAGGGGATATAGCCATGGACACGCCTACAATCACATGGACTCCATCCGGAGTCAAGGTACATGGATCGCAAGAAACGGGTGATTCTAACGAAATCACCCAAATGGGACAACCAGACTTCCCAGGCTCCCCACGGTCGTACATGTCTCATTCCTATATGACATGTACAATTTATGTTGAATGCCACAGTAGTTATTTGCATATCTGAATGCAATATGCTATATTTTTGCCTTCAATATGTCACAGATAACAATGTAGCTTACATTACACAACAATACATATATTCTGATATAGAGAAAAGAACATTGTTGCCAGAAGACTTGATACTTTATGTAGCTTAACATATAACAATTTCAGAGTGAAAGAAACCATGTCAGGTCGGTGGATTTCATCCATTGTTATGCAAACCATCGCCATTTCACAGGGATAAGGCGCCTACAGTGTAGAACATATTTTTTACCCTTCATGTTCTCCATTCCGTTATCATAGTGGGCCTTAGTAGAGGAGAGGTACATGGCTTATCAACCAAGAGTTTGCATCAAAGCATTGTTGGTCTCAGGTAGGTGAGCGGACAAGAAGGGGGGTTGAATTGTCCCCCACACGAAATGACTATTTTAAAACTTACGCAGCAAAATTAACAAATTTAACGAGATTGCTGAAAATAAACTAAACAGTGTAAACAAGTTCTCTCAATATTACCGATCTCACTTGAACATGTGAATGGATTTAGCTTAGAAACGCATTGTACGACGAAATTTAAACAAACAATATGTGTATGAACAAGATGTGGTTTGAAAAATAATCTCCTATGAAAGGGATAGATGATAAGGAGACAAACACAAAAACCAAACCACAGTGCACATGGATTTTTAAGGTGGTCGGGACCACGACAGGCTCGCTACGTCCATCCCTTACCAAACTGGTAAGACTTCACTAAGGGATAAATCTCCAACACGGAGTCGAGCTCCAAACACACGCAGGACGATGCCTGTACACACATGGGGACGCGTCCCAACACATACACAGAGACGGAGTCTCCAACACGATCTGACCACGGATCAAAACACACACACACACACATACGATGCAACAACCACAGCACAATAAACCCACAACCGTACGCAGACGGTCACACACACACAATGTATTTCTAAGTTTAGAAAATAAACACAAATACTCAAGATATGCTCAGATCGAAATAAGACCCATGACAAACATCACAAATAGATAGGAATAAGATGTAGAAGTTGTTCCCCCTTTGATTTTCAAGATGAATAAAGAACATTGCTCGAAGCTCAAGTCAGATGATGGTAATTTTTACGTCCTCTCGATCCTCTCTTCGATTTGCTACTCTTTCTCTTCTTCCACGATCTCCAAAAACACCAGGATGTAGATGATATCTACCAATCTTCTTCCTCTTTTCTCCTTCTCCTCTCTCTTCACCTACAAGATAGAAAAATGTTAGCACTTGGAGATAAAAGCCTCAAATTCGCTTACGGGGTTCCCTTTGCGGGTTGCAAAGGAAGGGAGGTTGGTCCTCCGGTACTGATCTTGCTGGTGCAAGGTCAAGGTTCAGTTCCTGTGGGTTGCAAGATCTGAGTTGAGGGATATGTTTCTCTTGTGTCAAGCTGTAAGGCAGCATATGTTTACAGACTAAGTCTGCGGGTCATTTTTGCTTAGTGCAAGGAAGCCTTACTTCAGGCGAGTAAGGGGTGGACGTAGATTGCAGATCGCAATCAAACCACCTTAAAAAGCTCTCTGTCTTCATTGAGTAGTTTGTTCTTCTGCATTTTCATTCAGCCCAAGCACGGTAGCTGCTCGATCAGTGTTCCATTTTGCTCTATTTTGTCAAGCCTTAGACTGTCGGTCTGTTCCGTGGCCTGTTTAGGTAGCTTATTCTTCTCCAACAGGGGTTTCATCGTTTGTGTTGTGGATTAGTCTTAAATCACTGGTATTCTATTCATCCCCCCTTCTAGCTCACCTTCCGCTTGATCTATCAAAGACAGCAACCTGAAACCACTTAATACAAGTGAGACTTGCCAAACACAAGAGCGGGTCAGCAAAACAGCAACACGATGGGCACTAGATGTCCCACCATGATGGCCAAAAAAGAGGGTGTAGACATGTTTTCCTTCCCTTCCTTCCTTTTCCTAATCCCTTTTGACTATATCAATGTAGAAATAAACAAAATGAAGCTAGAAGGGAGGAAGGACGTGAGTATGTGATCGTGATCGCCACCAAGATTTGGAATGCAACGGTGTGCACCCTTACCTTGGAAAAGGGAGAAGACACTCGCCTGAAGCAGCACTGATAGAAATACACAGTCGAGAAGTGACCACCCTGTGGATCACATGGCCGCTTGATAGACCGCCCACCAGTGCTGGAAAGAACGCGGGACAAAGCCTGGCTGACGATGGGACGGTCCGGAGGAGGCCGTAGGAAGAAGTGGAACGGCACGATGGGGACCGCTCTATCCTTCAGATGGACAGGATGAAGATCGTTCAGTGCCACCAGGTTTCAAGTTGTAGGATCTGAACCTCCAGCCCTTTCGGCCGGCTAGAGGGAGTGGGCCTCATGCTAGGGTGATTGCTGACCTACAAAACACGTGCAGAACACAAGAAACAAACCTAAATTAGAATTGAGAAGTGTAGTAACTATAGAAGAAAATGAAAACTAAACATAATAACATAGGACGGGGGATACCTGGGAGGTTTTTAAACCCCTAGGGGCATGGAAAAATAGTAGGGGGGTGTGTGAATGACAGTGTAATGATGAAAAACGTGAGAAGAAAGATGAAAGGACAATCATGCAATGAAGAAGCCAATGGTGGGACAATTAAACTAATTTGTTGGTGTTCTTGGCTGCTCCAACAGTAGGGAGGTGACCTCCCCACCTTCTTCCCAAGCCTGGAGTTCAGGTTTACTGCAATTGCTGCAAGTGTGGAGGATTACTTTTGCTACCCTGCGCACCCTTCCCTAGGTGTCTATCTGTAGAACTAGGCTGCAAAGATCAGGAGGGCACCCCATATTCCCGTCCTTAAATCCCCTTTACCTCTTCACGACTTTTCTTCCTCTGCCTATCCCCTACCTCCCCTAAAAATCCCGCATCAAAACACGCCCTGTGCTCGAATTTCCCTTTATAGCCCTTTTAGTCGCGCAGACTGCCCTGTGTAGTCCTACAGAGACAGTGCCACAACCCCTCCAAAGGGACGAAGCCAAAATCATCTCTGAATGACCTGAAATTTTGAGCAATGTCTAAGCACATCCTAAACCTTCCCTCAGAATTTTATTACATTTTTCTGAACCCATATACCTTGCTTGCCATGTCCACCCTTCAACCCCTCAATTCTGACTACACTGAATTACAGAATTGAGCTCAGAATGTTCTCACCTCCCACGCCCAGAACCCCCACTGCACGGTGCCCCTCAACTACTATCCCATCACCCAACGACCCCCACCTATCCACCAGAGAAAACCCCACCCCATTTGCCTCCAGGAAGCCCAGGTTCCTACCCCATCTTTGGTCCCCTGTTCTACTGCCAACAGACAGACCAGATTGCACAGGGTCTGCTTCAAAATTAGCCACGACTCCCACAGTACCCCGTTGCAGTCGCCACTTCATCGGCATCCTTGGGACATCCCCAGTGGTGTCTACACCCAGTTTCATGACCAGCAGACAAGCAGAAGGTCCCATGCCAGCCCTATCTTCCTACTGCTTCCCTACGTGCACGCAGACAGGCCAGCAATCTGCCCGCCACTTGTGGCTACTCTAGAGGTTCCATCCAGCGCTGTCGACTTCCCTCTTCATTCAGAAGACTCGCCATCCACTACAGCGTGCTACCAGGGATGTGGGCATCTTCCTCGACTTTCGTGACGTGTTGTCCTAGTTGTGACTCCAGCTCGTACCAGTTCACTCATGTGGGAGTCGTCGCTCGACGTCCACTCGCGGCCCATCACACCACTTCGCACGGCCCCTAGATCTCACTCTGTAGCCTTTTACCTCCCTGCGAGGAGTGGGCTTTGTTTTGGGTTGTACCTTTGTTAGCTTTTGTACTGGGTGGTTGTATGATTTGGCTGGGCGTCTTCCCCATGCCCCGAGCATGGAGGTACGCGTCCACTACCTTGCTTGGTCTATCTTGCTAGTTTAGTATACTCTCTAGCGCCGCTGCTTGTGTGTTGTAGGATCCTAGCTCGTTTGAAAATAAACTATCTAGAGAGAGAATATTAATCTAACAAAATTAAATGTAAAATAAAATAGACAAAGTGGGATAGATTTAGTGCGGCCGTGGTATGATAACGGCGTCGTCTTCTCGAGCCTTTGATTTATGAGTTGTCGGAAACAACCACGTACACTCGATCGGATCGGAACCGCTTCTCTTGACCATCTTTGGAAGAATTTTAGAAAATGATCGAGAAAGAAATTTGGAAGAACAATAGACAGATTGGAAAAGATTATACAACAAAATTGAACATAACTAAAACTGGAATGCAACATAAATTAAACTGAATCACAAATGCATACATGAAAAAAATAAATTACAACAATGCTTGAATAAAAATAAAGGGGAATAAAATGGAAAAGACTAATCCTACACTAAGGACTAAAAGAGAGGTGGAGGAAACAAGGAGAGCTACACTATCTACGTATGTGCCTATTAGGGAGAGAAGTGCCTCCCATGCCTTCCTTATATAGGCTCCCAAAAAAACATTGTTTATCATATGAACATCCCAAGACACCATCTTTATTTTTTTCTCTTTATTCTTTGTGACCGCTTGAAACCATTGTGAAACCCCTGCTGTTCTTTTGGCCTTATTGACAATGTGAGAGTGGCCCACGTCGGTTGTGTGTGTGAAGTTGTGGTGACCGCTTTTGATGCTGTGTAAAGGAGGCTGGTTGAAGACCTTGTGTTGCTACTCGGCCAACCTCTGCATGGTTTGAAATCTTGTTCTTGCGGCTACGTTGTCTTGTTCGTGGAGCCTGCCACCTCCTTTGCGTTGATTCCTTTGGCGTTGAAGATCCAACCGCAATGGCCAAAGCCGCCCTATCGACCTCTCTCTTGCATGAAGCACACTTTGCCGCTTTAGAGGGTTGACCGTCCGTACGTGAACCTCCAGCCTGTTCTGCCGACTTCCCTTGTGAGCTGTTGTATGTGAAGAGCACAGCCACCTTGCCATGTGAAGCCCCTGTGCATTGAAGCCTTTTTGCTGTGTAGAGCACCCAGCCGTGTGCTCACGTGGAGATGAAGACACTGGCCTACGGCTTTGACCTCATGGCCACCTTGCAGTCATGGCCCGCCTTGCACTGCCTATTGTTTACCCATTGCCAACATGAAGCCCACGTTGAAGAGCCCCGGGTGCTTTTGTTTGTTGCATGCACTAGCAGCCGAAGGAGCCCTTGGCCTTGCATGATTATTGAATGGCCAACCTGAAGGCCCTCGTGAAGCCTTTGTAGGAGAGCCCTTGAAGTCACTTCTTTGCATGTGTTGGCTTTGTTTTTGCATGTGTTGTTAGAAGCCTACGTGAGGCCACTTTGAGTGCCCACGTTGAAACACCATCTTTCTTTTTGACGAACAGAACTGGAGCACCCCAGGGAGAAAAAGTGGGATGAATGTAGCCTTTTTCAAGCAATTTTAGCAGTTGTGCTCGCAGTTCTCTCAATTCGGCTAGAGCCATTTGATAAGGTGCCTTTACTAACGGCGTCGTACCTGGAATCAACTCAATCACCATTTTAATTTCTCGCTCTGGAGGTAAGCCTGGTAACTCGTCAGGGAAGACATCAAGAAACTCACAAACAACAGGAATATCATTGACATCCTGCCATGGTGCCTCAACAGCAGCCACTGAAGCTAAAAACCCTCAACAACTTACATTAAACAATCTACAGGCTAGAATAGCAGAAATAATCAAACGAGAAGAACGAGATCGAATACCTTGAAAATAAAAGGTTGGCTTCCCAGGTAGTTGAAAATAGACCTTCTTAGATCTGTAATCAACCACACCTCCATACTACTCTAGCCAATCCATACCCAGAATAATATCATAGTCTACTAACTGCAATGCATACAGTCTCGTGGGCAACTGCTGGTCACTAATCACAATAGGTGACCCCTCGAGACACAACGAAGTAAACATGAAATCTCGAGAAGGTAATTCAACGAGTAAATCACAAGTGACCTCAAAAGTAGGCTGCTCAATGCATGCAAGAAAATTCTCAGAAATAAAAGTGTGAGAAGCACCAGAATCAAATAAGACACGAGCTGTATGACCAAATATCATAATAGTACCTTCGACGAGGTTAGATGCCATGGCCTCTGCTCACATAACATGAGAAACCTTACCCTTCTGCTTCCGACTTGCTGCTGCAGAAGATTGGAAGGAAGCCGCTGCTGAAGCTTGTGGGAAAAACTGCTGAGACAGAGGTGGCAGGAGAGGGGGTCTGAATTGAGACTGAGACTGCTGCGGCTGAGAAGCTTGCAAAAATTGTACCGATTTTGGCCATAGAGGATAATCTCGAACCACGTGACCCGGTTGGTCACGACGATAATAAACCACCGGCAAGGAACAAGGCCTTTTAGGATGACTACCACCACATCTCGTACACAGCTTCGGAGGTGCCATCACTTGTCTCTGCTACTACTGAGAAGGGGAAGCAGAGTGCTGTACAGTGCCCGAAGATACCTGTCGCTCGAATCTCTTCTTCAACTTCTTAAACTTCTTGAACTTAGGCTTGAAGGAAGAAGTACCACTCACAGCAGGAATAACAGGAGGAACTCCCAACACAGAAGGCTGATAACTCGGCTGAAGTGGAACAGTCAGCTGAACCGATGCCGCTTGAGAAAAACCATGAGATCTAGCCATATCTAGCTCAAGTGCTGCTGCTGCCTGATAAGCATCATTCATCACCCACCCAGGGTGGGGCGACCTAGGGCGTGTCCGCCCGCCCGCGGGGAGCCCCGCGTGGGCTTCCCTGCCTCCGGGCGGACCTGTCCGGGTGAGGGCAACCCCGTACGGGTCCCCCCGGCCCCGGACAAGTCTCTCCGACCCCGTACGGGTCTTCCGTCTCCATGTTGGCCCATTTATGCTCCAATTAAATAAAAGAGGAGGTGCTTTTGCAAAGCAAAATTTGCTTCCAACAGGAGCATACAAGATTATCACCAAGATGTTCGCCATGAGGTCAGAAAATGTGATTGACAGAATGGTTAATGGACACTAATGGACTTTTATCCGGGGACGGCACATTCAAGAAAACCTTTTGGTAGCACATGAATGTTTGTCTGAAGACTTAGAGGAAGGATGAGATTGTTCTCAAGCTGGATTTTGAGAAAGTTTATGACATTTGGCAATGTTTGTTTGATGTTTGTGCAAAGAGGGGTTGTGATGAAAGATGCGTAGGCTAGATCTGTGTATGTGTGACTACTCGACTACCTTTGCAGTCCTAGGCAATGGCTAACCCACTCCGGCTTTCCACAGTGGTAGAGGGTTCTATCAAGGGGACCCCATGTCGCCTCTTCTGCTTGCTTGGTAGCACATATATTGAGTAGGATATGGCTGAGAATTGAACCCTTAGGACTGATCAGAGGCTTTCAATTTTGGACTGATAGTGCCTGCATCACCCATCTGCAGTATGCAAATGATACCATTTTATTCCTTGCAGAGGACGAGAGACTATGTTGCCAGGTTGATGTTGGAATTCCTGAAGGATGTCAATGGGCTTAAGGTCAATTTTAGTAAGTCACATAGTGGGAGTGAACATGGAAGATAGGGCTCTTAGGAGAGCAACCTTCATCCTACACTGTTGGTTGGGGGAGTTCCCTTTCTCTTATTTGAGTCTCTCGCTGTCTCCAGGGGCCTTACATTACAATGTAAGACCCAATGTGGTGCAAAGATGCGAGTCCAAACTGGCAGGATGGAAGGTGAGGCTCCTTTCTTACGGGAGAAAAATGGTGCTATACAAATAAGTGCTGGATAGTCTTTCTATATATTTTTTGTCCATCTTCCACATCCCGAAGACGGTTGCATTAAATCTAGAGTCCATTCAATGAAGATTTGTTTGGCATGGCGATGGAGACAGATGTAGGAGTTGGCACAATGTCTCCTGGGACAGAGTCTGTAGAAGCAAGGACATGAGAGGTGTGGGCATTAAAAATATAAGACTTTAAATTGACTCTCTTGTGCAAGTGGCTATGGACACTTGGGGCTGGTGATAATGAATTATGGCTATAAGTTATTAGGCAGCGATATTATAGCAGAGTCAAGATATAAGGGAATGAGAAGCACCGGTATCAAATAGCACAAATGCAGGACGAGAAGAAATTTGAATAGTACCTTCCATAAGTCCGCCATCCCTAGGTGCTTCATCATCTTCTAGAATAGCATTGAGGTGAGCCTACCTCTCACGTCCACCACCGGACGGTTGTTCCTTCATGAGGGGGCAATCTGGCATACGATGCTCCCGGCTACCGCAATGTAGACAAGCGCTGAGGCGCTTCCAGCATTTCTGATGAAATTGGCAATGGTTTTGCAAAAGCAGTGGATATAAGGGAATGAGAAGCACTGGTATCAAATAGCACAAATGCAGGACGAGAAGAAATTTGAATAGTACCTTCCATAAATCTGCCATCCCTAGGCGCTTCATCATCTTCTAGAATAGCATTGAGGTAAGCCTACCTCTTACCTCCACCACCGGACGGTTGTTCCTTCATGAGGGGGCAATCTGGCATACGATGCTCCAAGCTATCGCAACGTAGACAAGCGTTGAGGCACTTCCAGCATTCCTCGGTCGAGTGGCCAAACTTTTCACAAAATGTGCAAGTCGCCATGACTTGCTTTTCCTCCTCATTGACTTTCTTATTTTTCTGGGAACTACCACCGTTCCCGCTCCTGGACCTCTTCTTACTATCACGGCTTTTGTAAGGTTTTGTGATGCTGAATTTTTCTTTCTTAATACGCCGATCAGACTGATGGCTGGATTCCTCTCCCTTACCCTTTAGCTTTTCTACCTTTTCCAAGGTCCTTTCACAGAGATACGCCCGCTGGACCATCTCCATATAGGTACAAATATTTTGGGTCCCGTGCTGCTGAATGAAACCGGGTCTTAACCCATCCATAAACCGATTGGCCTTCAATAAGTCGGTACTGACTAGATGAGTTGCATATGGTGCTAGCCTGAAAAATTGTAATTCATACTCGGAAACTATCATCATTCCCTGACGTAGAGAAGCAAACTCCATAACCTTTCTTTCTTTAACATGCTCTGAAAAATACTTGACACGGAATAAGGTGAGAAAATCTTCCCATGTGTGTGGTGCATCAACTGGAGGTGCCGGAACCGACTTCCAACATGTACGTGTATTTTTGTTTAATTGAAAAGTAGCAAGACGCACTTTCTTCTGGTCTGTACATTGTAGAACATCAACTATGCGGTTCATCTCATTAATCCAGTTCTCAGCTTCATCTAGATTTGATGAACCATAAAATCACGGAGGATTTAAACTTCAGAAATTACGATGTAAATCACCAGCTCCAGCTCCCTCTTGGGCCATCGTTTGCAGTGCCAGAGTGAGGCCCGCAACAGTCTACTGCATACCATCCCAGTCTACGCGATGAGCCGCATCGACCTATTTTTATAGTGAGTACACAAGGTGCATCGACCTTGGTAGAGATGACTTCTATTGCACTGACCTAATGCTGCAAAGACTAACAGACTAGCATCGACCTTATAGTGTGTACTATATGGAATGTGCATCGGCCTAACTATGCATTCTGTGTACAAACTGCATCGACCTTTTAGATGAACAATGCATATGTGCATCGACCTTCTAGTCTCAGCGGCATATGTGCATCGACCTTCTTGGTCTGTAATACATATGTGCATCGACCTTCCAAAGTCAGCGACATATGTGCATCGACCTTCCTAGTCGGTAACACATATGTGCATCGACCTTCTAGAATTAATGACATATACATGCATCGACCTAATAGTTCAGGGAAGTGGAGGATGCATCGACCTTATAACTCAATAGAAATACATATGCACTGACCTTCTAGGCTAAGTGTTGACATGTGCACCGACTTGCCTATCATAATGTATGAATGTGCATCGACCTTTGAATGCACCAGAATGAACATGCATCGACCTGTAAATAGCTAGAGACTAAAACTGACTTGGGAGAGGATTCAAGATATTAAATGACTATTACTACATGAAAATACAAACTATTGCCAACATCAAAATCCATCATCAAATCGAAAGGAGACACAACACTTAATTGTGTAAAGGGATCTATTTATCCCCCTCTAGATCCCGCTGTGCACCTAACATTTGGTATTAGAGAGGGTCTTTGATAAATCAGATTTAACAATCTGCAAAGAGGATCCTGCTATTTTGGTGCATTGTCACTCATGGATTACTGCCTTGATTCATCTTCAATGATGTCTCCACCCATGATTAATAGTTCCAATTTTAATCACTGGTTAGGTAATATGTGCAAGTTTGTAAACTCGAGGAGTCCTCACCTTTGAAACCTTATCTATAATGGTCCAAATAAATTGCCTAAGGATAAGTCTAAATGGACTAATACTCATAGATCAAAGGATAGTGATAATCTTAGAGCTCTAAATCTAATGAAAGCTGCTGTTGAAACTAATATATTTACTTCTATTTCTGTATGCACCACTACTAAGGAGATATTAGACAAATGCATCGCCATCCATGAGGAAAAGGAGGATAGATGTCTTATGGAAGATAAAAGTGGTCACAATAGTGATCAGAAGGAGGATGAAGAGGTAAGTTCTCTCTTCGAGAACTTCTCCATAGAAGAATGTGAGGATGCATATACTATGTTATATGAATCACATGAAAAATTAAGAAGACAAAACATAACATTGAAAAAGAAATTGAATGCTGTTGTGAACACCAGCTCAGAGAATGATGATTTGGAAGTTCTAAAAATTGAAAGTGACTCTTTGTCATTCAACATTAATGAATAACCGAAGTGATGTGGTTTGAAATGCAGGTGATCGAAGAGCTCCTTGTTGAGTCAAGTGAAAGGGTGATGGTGTACGGTGGTCAGATGATGACCCGACCCAGTGATGAGGAGACGTCCTTATCAGCTCCATACTTACCTGTGCTACAGGATATTGCCACTACATTGAAGATCTAGCAGTGGCTACTTGAGAAAATGAGGGCCTTCTTTCTGACTAGGGTGCAAGGGGCTCACGTTGCCGCTGATGCAGCACCTCCTAGCCTCATCGAACAGGTGACGGATGATGTCATGCCACCGCAGGAACTCCCTGAAGAGGAAGTGCAGGGGGCTAAAAATATTGAGAAAAATATCTGTCAAACTTTGGTGGACATTGCCGCTGATGTCTCAGCTCCAAGGCCCCTTCAACAAAGTACGGATGATGCCATGCCACCGCAGGCACCCCCTGGAGAGGAAGTGTAGGGGGATGAAAATATTGAGAAAAATATCTGTCAAACTTTGGTGGATATTGCCGCCGATGTCCCAGCTCCAAGGCCCCTTTAACAAATTACGGATGATACTGTGACATGTAAGGCAGAAGAGGATGTGCAAGGCGATATCCAAGCTCAGGTGGAGGCGGCCAATGGCCATGGTGACCGTCGCCCAGGTGTCTTTTCTCAGTCCCTTCATTCCTATCCCTGTGAGACTCAGGTATAAGTCTCTGGCGATCACTACATTTCTTCCTTTCAAACTCGTGCAGTGTAGGCCCTGTAACATTTTGGAGAGGCACGCCCTTTCCGGTGCCTACAAACTTTTAGCGATCACAGTGGGACCCTCTTGCTCACTGTGAGTCCTTAGTGTGAAGTTTACTTCACTTATTTTTTAGTAAAATAGTCTTTTCCTATTTTACATTCAATTTTTAGTTGCTCACTACGCCTATTCTACATTTGGTCCACCTGGTCGAAAATAAAATAGGAGGCGGCTAGGTTTCTGGCTGCCCAGAACTAAGGCAGCCAGACACCTGGTCGTCCACCACTCCTAGGAGGCCAGAGACCTGGCCGCCCACGTCCCCTAAGCGGCCATCGAGTTGGCCGTCTTCGGTTCACTTTTCTGCTTCTGATTCAGTCCTGTTTGCGTCGTTTAGCTTATTTTTTGTATATTATTGGTTCTTGTTTGTCCTAACATTGCAGGTTTGATTTTGACGTGGGCTTAGGAAGAGCTGACATCACATCAATTAGGAACACCCTCCCATTGATTTGGACTCTTCACCTAGTGTTGGCACCTGAAAGATTATAGAAATGTGTAATGCTAGCTATGAGCTGAAAGCTCAACAGTCAAGCTCAACTGTCACAATTTGCAACCTGGGGACATACTCTTGAGCCACCGAAGCTCTGAAGACACAACATCAACCAAGCCGAGTGTCGAAGAAGTTACTCGAGTTGATGTACAGTCCCCAAAGCAATTGTTGAACATGTTCCAACATCATCACTTAGCAAAAGGAGCACCACTGCATTATAAAAGAACTCATCTGGATGTGCCTTTCCAGCGAAGTCGATACCTAGCAAAATTGTTGTTCATCACGGAAGTAATCGAGCCAAAAGAATAGTCCTTGAAGGATGAAAGAACTTCCAAGAGATCATCCGCCTGATAAAACCATTGCAGTGAGCTTGCAACCACAGGACGTGGCTACAGCGACAAATACTGAAACTCAAGACAAGCTCGGGACAAATCTCAAAGATCGACAATATCACTGTGTAACACGCATTAATGTGTGTTGGTCCATAGGGCCCCCCAGTAGTACATGCCTTCACCAGCTCTGACTCAGAAAAAATAGACAAATACTCCAAGCGACAGGGGCAAATTGCCCTACTCAATTGGGCCAAGAACATCACAAATTGGGTCGATAACATCACAGAAAGGCCAAGAGAATTGGACTTGATCCGCGGCCACATGGTGATCCGATGGACAAGGCCACCTTCACCCCTGGCCGCCGGATGAGGCCACCTCGGCCCTTCGCTACCGAGTGAGCCCCTCTACCATATGCTACCGTGTCAAGCCCAATCTCCTCCCCATAAAACGTAATTTGCTCGATCAATACAACACACATGGAGAGAAGAGAAGAGAGAAGGCAATAAAAAAAAATCCCAAGAAAAAGAAGAGAGTTCCTCGAGGGTTTAAGAAGCTCCTGGCTGCCATCCTCCTAGCTCTGGCTGTTGGATCTCTGGTTTTGATAATGACATACTATAAATCTTGATGAACTGTGATGGACTAAGCCTTATTTCTATTAAATAGGTATGTTGATCTATTGATGACAAATGGGTCACAGAAAATAGGTCGATGCACAAAGTGCACTGCATCGATGCAACAAAAGAAATCTCAGTATCGCTTCAAGCTGTCAGGTCGAGGTAGGGTCACCACTGCATCGACGAGGTCATGACCGCTATAGGTTTTGCATCGATGTAGTGGAAAGCTACATCGACGCATATAGTCCAAGCTAGTCTTCAAACTTACCACGTCGAAGCGTCAGAACAAATTGAAGGTCTACTTCAAGAAGTAGGACTCTGCATCGACGCATCAGAAGTGCAGCCTCGACGCATCAGTCAAAAGCCATCTTCCAAGTCTTCTATTCCAAAAGCCTTGTCTTCACATTGCACCAATGCATCGGAGGACTGTCTTGACGTATGTTGTTCTAAATTTGGGTTTGAAATGTAACAACGATGAAGCGGTTCAGCGCTGCACCGACGCATCAAATATATGCCTCGATGTATTCAGCTTAGAACCCGCTTCTGAGAGCCAGCAACATTGATGCACCAAAGAGGTGCCTTGACCTGTCCACCTAGCACGTGAGGACTTTAATGAAATCAAGTGCTCTCTACTTCAAATGAAAGGCACATGATTCCAGGCCACGTGGCAACCTTTCAAGACAAGTTCTGTGAAAGAATATTCTTATGGATACCTAGCCCAATGAAAATTCAGATTTGAAGACTATTCTTATGGACACCTGGACCAATGGAGATTTAGATCTGAAGATTAAATTAAAAAGTAGAAAATCCTCCTTTTCTGGCTGATATAAATATGCTCGTCCGCCTCTTTCGAAGCACGAAGAGAGGGCAGAAAAGAAGAGAAACAAGAGAGAAGAAAAAGGGATAGAAATAGAGTAAGCAATCAGAGAGCTGCTAGGTAGATCAGTTCGAAGAGGAAGTGAGTGAGAGTTTGTGAGAAGAAGAAGAAGAAAGAGAGCAAAGCCTAGTAAGAGTTATATTACAGTGCAGCTGCTCTTGCTTGAGGATCTGTTTTGAAGATTGGTCTCGTAGATTAAATCCAGAGCCATTCTGCTCATCTGGAGCCAGATTGTTCTCATTTGATTTCGTTTGCTCCTTCTTGTTGTTTCTTGTTTCTTGGTTCCCATTTTATTATTGCTCTTATGATCCCCTGTTCAGGGATTGGGGTCCTTCTGAGCGATCAAAAGAAGGGAGAGGTTCTCTCTGGGTTCCCTCTGAAGGTTGAGAGGAAAAGAGGATCGTCCTTTGGATTGTGGGTGACTGGATGTCACTCACGGTTTCCCTCTGTGCTCGCAGAGGAAGGGAGGCGTACTCCTCCGTTCACTACTTAGGTAGTGGGGTCAGATCTAGTTGGGTGCTAGAACAGGGTTTGAGGGATTTGTCTCCCTCTCGTTATTCATAGAAATCAATGAACATACCCCCTGACTCGGGCCTTTTGCCACTGTCAAGGAATGAACATGCTCCTTGTCCTTAGCGTTCAAGCTCACCGACAAGAATGTTATTCACAAACTTCGTCACCATCGGCGAGGTTTGCAAACAGACCTTTTTGACTCTACCCTTTGGCCCTAGTGGCCGCTATGCCCCTGCCCTCAGGTATTCAGCCAACCCTAGCTAAAGTTAGGCCTGGGGAATAGATGCACTGCGGTGGAGAGAACTCCTCATACCTTCGCTAAAGGCGTGAGCGCTCTCCTGCCTTAGCAACTCGTACATTCGGGCTAAATAAATTAGCTAAAAGGAGAAGGAGAGGAGAGAGAAAGAAAATGTGTAAATGAAATGGAATGAAGGAAAATGGAAGAAGAAAAATGATATATAGGAAGGCTTCGGTGGGTTAATTCGGCACACTAAATAGCGTGCCATTTTAGCCCTCACAATTCAAAAGGGCGCGCCGGATATGGCAGCGCTAGCCTATCCGTGCCGATTTAACCACCACGCCGTCTTAAAGCCATTATGGGTATGTGCCAATTAGATGAAGAATGGGCCCAGTTTGAGTACATCCGCTGGTCTCGCGTCGCTCGTTCCTCGCTTGTGGCACCCGCGGCTAGGGGGGATTTGTTGGCACTCGAAATATGTTCGATGGCGACCACGCCGAAATGACAAGAATGATGCGGCTCGCTAAAACACAAAAGCTAAAGAAAGCCAATACACAAGGGTCTTCTCGAGCTGCTGGAGTCTCAGGTCACCCAACATGAGCACCAAGGACTTCACCTCAGGAGGATTAAAAAGAATCCATAACAAATCGACAGTGTTGTTCGGCCAGCCTAATGAACTGGCATTGACTCGATCGTGCCACATAAACAACATCTGTGGTCCAACCAAGGGTGAGAATGTACCTGGTGGACTGCCACTTGGTGAGAACCCCTCTTGAGGTGATAGAACGTCTCTGGCCCCTCAGAACAAGGTGCCGAAGGACCTATCAGCGGAAGACCCAAGTGACCCGACATGTGTATGTCTTCTCAGCAATTAGGTCCGTTAGCGACTGGATGGCCACCCAACTAGGGAGAAAGCACCCCGGGTGGTGGCCTACTCCCCAAGAAAGTTGCAAATGTAAGTTAAGTCAAGCCAGTAGTACAAACCGCAGTACCGAAGGCTTTATCAGTACTTCCTGCCGCAGTTTTGGAAGACCGTGGTTAGATGAAGGATTAGGATAATTCCCGGAGCCAGTCTGGAGCCTACAGTTTGGCTCGTGCCGAACAAACATGAGAGACGGAGTTAATACGGTGTGCTCTGTAATATGGCGCGCTCTAGACTAGGTTGAACCCTTCAACCTAGTCCACCTAAATCCTTCCCTGCCTCTTCATCATTCTCTATAAAAACTCCTTAGAAGCTCAAGGGGCAGGGGATCGGAAGAAGACTTCAAGGATCAAGGCTTCAAGCGCCAAGGCTTTAGCAGGGACAATTGTGTGTGGGTGACTTGGTCATTGGCTATGCAAGCCGAGGGTATGTCACTTGTACTTCCATCGTACGACATTTGATCATGACATGCAAGTCTATCCTCACCGCTTGTGAAGCGCTATGACAAGGGTGAACACCCCCTCATGCCGGGATTCCCCCTCACGCGCGATGCCATACCTCTCATAGTTATGAAGCCGTGTCTGGCCGCTCCACTTGAGCCGTGACCGGCCCTCGCCTTGTTTCCTATCTGTGCCTACTCCGGTCACCCAGTTATAGCCCCCCTTCTTGGCAAATCGGGCATGATCTACGCCAGGGGAAGGGCCCTCTGTAAAATATGCAGACATCCGCTTTGTCACGTCTTGACCCGAGGGCCGAGCATTGCGTCGAAATTGTCCTACAGCTTGCGCCAGTTCTACTTTGGCCACCATGGCTCACTTGTAAAGCCCATGCGGCTCTCATAAATTATATTGCCACTTGAACGAATACGCTCGCATCCACGTTTGGGCCCCGGTTCCCCTCACGCCGCTCGATGTGAACCTCCAGCACCTCCGACCTCAACCAACACCGCCCAACGTAGCGTAAACCCATACCTATGAAGTGCTCCATGCTCTCCATCCACAACTTTAGACACATACGGCTCTCTCTTCAGCATGGAATGAAGGTGTTTGGATTCAATCTGATGTAAATAAACATAGACTGCTTGCGATCGGTGGGGAAAGACGTCCAGTACACGACTCCGCACAGTAGCCTGCGCACTCGCACTAATGGAACCGCCCTTCCCTCCACGTGTCTCCCACCTCCCGAGTCCATGTGCCGTGCCCTGGCGGTGCTTCCCCTGTTAGCTTTCGGTTCAATGGGTGATTGTCGAGAAATCGACTGGCACGTCCACAGCCCAGCCATGTTTCCCCAAAAACCAAGAAACCTCCCATGCCACTCGGTCTCCCCTCGACTTTCTGTGAAAGGCTAGTGCACACTGTCGCCTTGACAAAGATACGGCCACGAGATGAAGTGCCCAAACAACGTTAGATTCTGGCATCACCCCCCTACCATCTCATCCCATCCCTCAGTCCGGTCACCGCACACACGTGCGCCCGCGACCCACCTCCCGTCGCGCGCGAACAAAAGGATGGCACGCCTGGTGGGACGTCTCCTGCCTTCCTTCTTTTTGCTGAAGAGAAAGCCTGTGCCAGCCCTGAAGTCCTGGTGACCCATCGCCTTGAGCCAGGTCTCTAGCTAGTTTTCCCTCCCAGTAGGACGCTACTGACTATGCGAGAGGGCCCATGAAAACTAGCTTAAAAATCGTACAATGGGAACACCCTGCCACCTCTCCCAGGTGGGCCGACACTACACGTCGTCGGGCTACGACTAGTGGTTCCATCACAAGGAGAGAGAAAGCTACTATATCGGGACATAAAATAATGTCACAGTTTATAAAATACTTTAAACATGGCGCACATGAATCATGAAATGCATTAGGAATTACACATGCAACCTTTTGAAACCTCCAGGCAGGTAACGGTCAAGGACCACCGCGTCATCTACCATGACGGATCAGGGTAAGGGCATTATCTTGAACATAACGCACCTCCCAAGGGCCGTTACAGACAACAGACACGCAACACAGCAACCAGGGACTATAACGCACCAGGGCAGGTGCGCTATAGGACTATAACGCACAGGGGCAGGGCCGTTACAGACACCCGTAGGTCTGATCAAACCCAGACTATAACGCACCAAGGCAGGTGCGCTACAAGGATATAACGCACTAAGGTAGGGCCGTTAAAGGCACCCGAACACAGGAAAAACCACAGAAATCTACAGTTTCATGCATGATATAACGCACCAGAGCTGGGGCGTTATAGGACTATAACAGACCTACCATGCACCGCTACATTAACCGCCTTACTAGGTCAACGGTCAGACGACCGGTCAAAGGTCAAGTGACGGTCTAAGAGTGGACCACTACAAGAAAGGTAACGCACCTACGCAGGCGCGTCAGGGGACTGTAACGTGCGTGGGCTGGCGCGTTACACCGTCTGGGTTACGAGATAGAGGAGTTCGAAATCGAACCCCCTCCCGATCGACCAAAATCGATGGGGGACGCACGTAACGAGCTAACCTGCTAAGCATACAACACGTTCTACACCAACACATGCCATTAAAACTCAAATACGATGGCCATGGAGTCAATTTTTGTAAAAACTAGGGCTAAAACTACTCTAACATGGAGTTTGCATGAAAAATGAGGAAAATGGCGTCGGGCCAAGGCGCATGTGGTACCGATGGGTTCCTAACGAGACAAGGAGTCCATCCCCCTACCTATTACGTGACAAAGACTGCAAATCGGTGCAGATCGGATGACGAAACGTCACGGCTCCACTCGACCCGTCTCGTCTCCACGCTTCGCGAATCGAGGAAAGGAGGGCATCCACGCGTTCCTCACGTCGAGCTCGTTCCGTCGACGCCTCCCACGTCTCGATCGGACCTTATCTGGGCCAAAACCGAGAGAGAAGGAGAGAGATGGAGAGAGAACGAGTGAGGGAGAGAGAGAGGTTCGACTGCGTCTCAAGTATCTCCACAAGCCTGGAACGCGGCAAGTGAGACACGTAACAGTAACCGAAGTCAAGAACTAGTTAGGGTCACACTCGTCAGTGTCAGTCCAAGCCCCTGACCACGTGTGAACACACAGGCTCAATGCCTTGAGCCAGGCCTCTAGCTAGTTTTTCCCCCCAATGAGACACTACTGCCAAGCAAGGGGGCCCACGGGAACTTTCTTAAAAACCATATACCGGCACTACCCCGCCACCTCTCCCAGGTGGGCTGACACTAAAGGTCGTTGGGCCACGACTAGTGGTTCCATCACAATGAAAGAGAAAATAATTCTATTGGGATGTAAAAATGTGTCATAGTTTGTGAAAATATTTAAACATGGTGATCACGCATCAATAAACACATAATTAAATGAACAGGATTGAATTTGTAATCTACAGGAAACAAACGATCTAATATAGGGCTACTACAGTTGCAAATGGTCGAACGACCGACCGCCGGATGATGACAAGCGGTCTAGGAAAGGGCCACTAGGCTCACACTGCCTTACAGAGTTAAAGTGCTTATGCGGTCGTATCATGGGCCGCTAAGGGGTCACAAACAGCCGCTAGAGGATGATAAATGGTCCAGGATTGGGCCGCGAGGCTTACACCACCTTACAGGGTCAATGGTCTATGCAGTCATATTATAGGCCGCTGAGGGTGACAAACGGTCTATCAAAGGACTGCTAAACACACGAAAATAGTCTAGATCTAGACCGTTAAGGTCCACCGCTGTACCTCATTTCATAAGCAGTCTCTAGAAGGACCATTTGCCTTCCGGAGAACTGAAAGCATGGGTAACTCCATTGAGTTCCCTCCCAATAGATTCAAATCAATGGGAAAATGATTTCTAACCTATTCCCTGCCTTGCCACATCCATTTCACAGCAATTAAACATTCAAAAACACAAAGACAATAGCCATGGAGGGATTAAAACATAAATGACAAAGTTTATGCTTTGAAAACATAAAGACGATGTTCATGCTATTAAAACATAAAAATGATGTTCCATGGATGGGGAATTGATCCTAAGGAGGTAAGGAAGCCATCCCCCTACTTGTTTTAAGACGAGAACGTTGAATCTTCACCGTTCAACACGAGGAGGCCGTGCCCTTCACCCGGGGTTTTCCACCTCTACGCTCCACCGTCGCCTCCACGATGACACCGCCGATCTTTCAGCGCCTCGGGCTCGCCAAGGATGCCTCCCGTCAAACCTGCAACATCCCAAGTGATCAATCCACTGAGAGAGCAAGAGAGGGGGAGAGAGGGTCGATGGAGAGAAAGAGAGAGTGAAATGGGGGGAGAAATCCTCCCTACGTTGAGTTTACCCAACAACCAGTTGTCTGGCACCTTACCTCCTCAGGTTGGAAACTTCTCAGAGTTATCTATCCTCCACCTCTTTGAGAACCGGCTCTATGGACCCATCCCACCGGAACTGGGGCGATGCAGAAACCTCACTGCATTGACCCTGTGCCAGAATGGGTTTACAGGAAGCATCCCGCAACAACTTGGAGAATTGATAAACCTGGTTGATTTGTTCTTATACTCAAACGCATTGTCCTCCACCATCCCTGCTGCATTATCCCACTACAGGTCTCTGATCCGTTTGGATCTTTCTGACAATGAGCTGAGTGGGAGCATACCACTTGAGTTAGCATCCTTGAGTTCTCTCAAGCTTTTAAATCTCTACGAAAATAGATTGACAGGGGGGATTCCTCCATCCTTGATGAACTTGACGAACCTGGCCACCTTTACCCTATCATTCAACAACTTGACAGGTAGACTTCCTCAGGACTTGGGATCACTCCGCAACTTAGAGTGGCTAGTAGTCGACGGCAATGCCCTCCATGGGCCCCTCCCTTCTAGTTTAGCCAACTGCACCCGTCTCACTTGTGTATCATTCACCGGCAACCAGTTTACAGGGAAGATCCCTCTGGGCTTGGGAAGACTGCAGAACCTGGAACGCTTCCACGTCGGCCACAATCAGATGTTTGGGCAAATACCCAGCGATTTATTCAATTGCACGAAGCTCAACTATTTGATCTTGTCAGGAAACAATTTCGGTGGGATTTTGCAGCCCGAAATCGGAAAGCTAGCCAATTTGAAGTACCTGTATCTAAGAGCAAATGCATTCTCAGGGTCAATTCCACAGGAAATCAGCAACTTGACGGGGTTGACAGACTTGACAATTGGGGAAAGTAAAATTTCTAGCCAAATCCCCTCAGAAATATCAAAGCTCACACTCCTACAACGGCTTTCCCTTCATGTGAACTCTCTAGAAGGGGTGATCCCTGAACAACTTTTTGAATTGGAGCAGTTCACCATTCTCGAATTGCAACAGAATAAGCTCACTGGCTCCATACCAGACACAATATCAAAAGTCCGAATGCTTTCCCACCTGGACATCCATGGAAACCAACTCAGTGGTCTTGTTCCCAGAGGCTTCAGACATCTTAAAAATCTGGTTTTAGTGGACCTTTCACACAATCAACTGGTTGGGACGGTATCTGGTTCAGTGATCACCGACATGAAAAGCTTGCAGTTGTATCTCAACCTATCCAACAATCTGCTCCAAGGTTCTCTCCCCACTGAGATCGGTGGGCTGGACATGGTGCAGGAGATTGATATTTCTCATAACAATCTCTCTGGAGACATTCCACAATCACTTGTAGCTTTTGGCTAGCTAGAAGGCTGATGAGGTGGAGAGGATATGTTCCCAGACGAAGGGCTGGCTTCCTAACATGGTTGCTTGCCCCTGGATGTCTTCAGGAATTCCAGGAAGGAGGGAGTGCTACTACTGCCCCCAGCCTGATTGTATAACCCTAATGGAGGAGGGATCTAGACTCCCCTGACCTCTGGCGCGAGTATCTTATAAGGTTGCTCACCTCTGAAGATGATGTTATGGTTGGTGGGCAGTGGGCACCCCCATTTTTGACTAGAGCAAGTCGCATGAGCAGTACTTGTTGCCTCGGCCTAGCTTGCCTCAGGCGTAGGTGTAAAGCAAATGTCCTCATCATCTTCTTCCCCAAGCAAGTTGAAAAGAGCTGAGAGAGTATTACAGGAGAACACTGTCTCCCTCTTGGCTTTACAGACCTTTCTTTTCTTCTTCTGTTTCTTCCCGGATGGCACCTGCCCCCAAAATAGGCTGTCATCTTCTTGAGCCTTCTTAGGCTCTTCTTTCTGTTCTAAGGAAAGTTGCTCCAACTCTTTCCACGGGACGTGATCCTTTATAAGCAGTGGCTACAATTTGGGCTGTTCATATTCTTCTAGCTCATTTATAAAGCTTAGAGTCGCCAGATTGTTGGGATGACTTCTCTATTTACTGCCTGCGGAGTTTGCTTCCTCTGGTTATAAGTGGATACTCTGATCACTATCGGCTGGTCCAACCAAACTGGTGCTGGAGTTGACAGAGCTGGTCACGGTGTCACACCATGGATGTGTGCCCCCATCGTTGGGTGGGGAAGAGGCTTCTTCTTTCTTTTAGCAGAGACGTGGTGCCATCCCTATTGTTCCTTCAGAGGCATTAGAAAACACGTCTCATAAGTATGTTGAGTGCTAGACTCTGCCACTCCCTCCGGCAGTGCCTAGTATAGAGACACCATATTGGTAGCTGCTCGGTTCATTTGCACCTCATGAGGTTGCGGGAGATCAACTTTGTATTCCCCTATAGCTAGCTCACCCTTTCATATCATGCCTTGTCCTTGAAGATGTAGCAATTTTTAATCGGATGTCCCAGCATCTGGTGATAGGGACAAAACCTTGGGCTGTCTTTCTTATTTGAATCTTCGAGCCTCTTTGGCTCAGGCAGAGTGATTTTGTCGTACTGGGTGACCCAATCAAACAACACTTTTGTCTTCTCCTTGGGGAAGGAGTAGTCTTTCTTCATCTTGTCCCTAAATGAGGGACCATCTTTCTTTTCTTTTGTTTTATCAGATGGAGGTGTAGTTACCTTTTCATCCTTGCCTCTTTGCCACTCAAATGCCTTGAGGTCAACAATATTTGCTTCTTTGGGCGTCGGATGCCGTCCAACACTAAATCCACTACCCCTAAAGGGGGAATGGTGGTGGCCATGGGTTGTGTGCCCCTCGTAAGCTAGCTCTCGGGGTTTCCTCCCATCTTGGTCATCCCTCTTAGACATGCCTTGGCCTGTGGAATACTGGTGCCCCTCGTAAGCTAGCCCTCGGGGTTTCCATCCATCAGGATCTGTCGGTCGCCGTCCTGGCCTCTCGGTATTAAGGAGCTTACCCCAACTTCGTGGGTATGCCTCCGCTTCTCCCCCGTGACCCATTGGATATGGGGAGATGCTACCCAAATTTTGTTAGATCAAACTAACCAATTGCCACTATAACTCAAGTTATAATGAGATGTACTTCGAATTGGCAAATAATTGTGCTCGAGTATGAATCTCGCACAAGTTTTGACCCTGTCTCCAGGGCATTCAGGATCTGAATTCACCCATTAATTAATCCAAAAAGCCAATGAATAACTCTGTAACTCAAAATGGATTAAAAGATTGAAACCATTCCTTAATTCAGCGTAGGCCAAGCTCGGCACGCCCTAATCCGACACAGTACCCCCCCCAATGCCATTTTAACTACACAGTCAGAACCCCATATTTCCTGAGGTTACCTACCCGGCGCACCCCGATCTGGCGTGCTCCTCATCCCCACGTCGGATTAATCCCTCTACATCCGTCCGCGTCGTTTCAAAGCTTCACACGAGCGTCGACCTTCATTATTTGCAAGCGTCGACCTTCATTGTGCCTACCTCGACTTTCATTTGAATGAGCATCGACCTTCATCTCAGCTGCACTAACCCCGCCAGCTACGAGCGCCAGCCATGCCCCTGGTCTGCGTCGACCTTCAGGCCCGAATGCATGGACCTTGTCCATGCGCACCGACCCCCAGCCCAGAACCTACGTCGACCTTGGTTCAGCCTGCACCAACTTCGTCTGCACCGTATTAGCATAAACTTCCCCCCTCGCACTGTTCCAACCCCTCACTTATTCCCGGGTTAACCTTTACCTTCTATGATAGGGATTGATCAACCTAAGTGACCATGAGTCGGATAAAAAGAAACTGCTTTAGTTAAATCTATCTTTTATCATGCTCTTGTTGTATACATTGTTCATAGATATACATATATTCATACGTGTCACTTTAATGCATGCTTGCTTGATCGAACCCTCGATATATCAAATGGCATTGACGGAAGGTCGAGTCATGCCCGACTGGAAGCTTTCGTTATGCGTGATGGTGGTCTTCGGACCTACGTTCTCTGCCTTGTACCAAGGTTCAGACTCAATAAACTATGCTTGCTCTGCATGATTAAAATAACAAACAAAACCCCTCGTGTGGATTTGTCAATCTCATCTTCGCGTAATTCGATACTTGTATCGGGTTATCGGTACCCTGAGCTCTGGGACGTTACAGATGGTATCAGAGCATGGTTGGGGCAACATGTAAAGAATTGAAATTACATGTGCTTGTCCAGAACAAGTCCAGTTGTGTTGTCTGTTGCTGGCTTAGGATATTTTTCGTGATTGCTAATGTATTTTTCCATTATTCTATGTTTTAGATGCCGCCCCGTAAAAGAAGAGCTCCTGTTCCCCCGGAAGAGAGTGGCAGTAGTCCACCTCTAGTCGTGCCTGCTCCTCCGATTGTGCCAGTTCCTGTTCCTACCGTGCCAGCTCCGCATGATGACTTACCCGATGGCCGTGGTAAAGCTCTTAAGGAATTCCTGCTGTTCCACCCGCCGACATATGAAGGTCAGTCAGATCTGGATGCGGCGAGGATTTGGATTCAGGCGACCGAGCGCGTGTTTCGATCGATGGAATGTGCGGAGGATGAAAAGGTTATGCTTGCTACTTTTCAGCTTCAGGGTGCAGCATTAATGTGGTGGAATTCAGAATGGGATGTCGCTTTCCATTCTCGACCATTTCGTAAGATCACCTGGACAGAGTTCATGACTACCTTTGAGCGTACCTACAGTCCGGCCTGTCTTCGCATGAATAAGATGTATCAGTTTCTGGATCTGGTGCAGGGTGAGATGACAGTGTTGCAATATCGGAATAAGTTCATTGAATTGGGTCGGTATGCACTGCATATTGTCGCTGATGAAGCCTCAAAGACCGAGCAATTTCTCCGAGGTCTGCGAGTCGAGTTGAGAGTACCGCTTCTTGCTACCCGTGTTAGCGTTATGGATGATGCTTATCAGGCACCAATTGCGATTGAACTCGATTTGGCAAGATCAGCAGGGTTTTCTCAGGCCAGTGTTGCTCAGCCAATTGTACCATTTCAGCAGTCCTATCAGCCGTCAGCACCTGGTGTCTCGTCAGTTGTGGCTACTTCTGGTGGTCCTTCGAGACGGATGTTTCAAAAATCTAAAAAGTGTTTTCATCGTCAAGCATCTTCAGATTTGGTGCCACAGCAGTCTGTGTCTTTCGAATCGGTGCAGCAGTCTATTCCTCCGTTTCAGCAGCGTCGAGATTTTCAAGTGAGTCAGCTGAGGTCGTGTCCGAGGTGTGGTGGTAGCCATCCTGGTGTTCCCTGTTCTCTACCGGTGGTTTGCTATCACTGTGATCACCCGGGTCACGTTGTCCGAGATTGCCCGATGAAATCAGTTCCGGCGCAGTTCTCACAGTTCACCCAGCCACAGCAGTCGCAGTTTCACCTTCCTGCACCACCTCAGCCTCAGCCGTCATATTCGCAAGTTCCTTCCGCTTCCCAGCAGGAACAGGGGGCTCACGGGCCGTACGCCCTCATCTCCACCTTCGACGCACACCCCGTGGGGGGCATTTGTTGTACCCAGATGATTTCTTAGCAAAATACCAAGAAATAAGGGTTCGAGAATTTCCCCAAACACCTTTAAGGCATGAGCTACCTAGCCCTTTCTATGACCTTGTGGGTCCCTTCAAGGGCCCTAATCAGCTTGCCATGACATACGGTTACATAAGCAATCATCCGAGACCAAGCCCAGCTACTCGCCCACGGGCTTTCCCCGTATCCCACATGGCCGCCCGGGGTAACTCGGGTGCACCCCGATGCTAAGCCACGCCACGTGGCACCCAACAAAAAGGCAAGGAGTTAACCCTAAGATGCCTTCTTTCAACCCTTCAAGGTCAAAGGGAGACCTAATCGAGTCAACCACAGGCTTTGGAGGCCCATAGTATGCATATATGGCTCACGCACGCGTGTTCGGCATTATCCCGAACACCTTGTGGGCGCGCGTATTCTAGCCCTCCGATATCAAACCATGGGCCAACCTATGGTTCCAACACATTAATTGGGTCCTACGACACCCCCCAGTGATCTGGGGCCTCCCTCGACCCTCAAACACATGGCGACGAGCTGCCCATCTTTAGCTCTCGGGCCAACCCGAGGCTACCTTGCCAATCCACCGTGCAACATGACACGTAGCTCGAGGCATGGCCCATGTGCCTAAAAGCGCCTCTCCTTAGCTCCCACGAGCTCCCATCCTCAGCCCAAGGACCACTTTGGGGCCCCTCAACCAGCTACCCAAGCCGTTCGACAACCCGAGGTATACTGGGTATTTACCCGAACACCATGCGGGCGGCTACTATGACTCGATGAACAACGGCCCTCACGGGCCCATCCCAGCACTCCGGAGCCTTGTGTCCCCCAAAGGACATTCCCAGACGACGAGGCAAGACCCCCCAGGGCCATCCCTCTGGGTCGCGGCCTGCTTGGGGCCCATTCACCCTAGGGCACAACCGCGCGCCCCAGGGAGGGCAAACTCCCTGGGGGCTGCACCCTCTTCCCAGCCCGGAGGCCCGATGGTCCTCCCCAGTTCCATTTCATGCAAATTCCTAGTTCCGTGATTCAAGTTTCATGCAAGGGACCATTCACCATACCCGTTTGTGGAAGAAGTCGCAAAGAACGTCCACGATGAGGTCCTCGGTAGTGAACACGCTCACAAGTCTCCACGTATCCTCCCAGCAATTGTCTTTTTCTTCTTAGTTAATGTAGAAAGAAAAAAGACCAAAATAGGGATTTTATAGGGTGGGGACCGCCCCCACTTCTCCCTAGCACCGAGCCCGCCTAAACCCCCCTGGGGAGGGGTTTTGGACCATTGGATCACTCAAAGATTTCGTTGATGGGAGTAGATCAGACCTTCTTATCCAAGAGAGGAACACCAAAGAGTGCCCAGAAGCGGAAAGAGGGTGAGGTGGAGCCAGATAAGAGCTCGAAGCCACAAATATTATTTCTTTATTTTTGAATAAAAGGTACAGGACCAGGGTTAACTAGTATACAAAGCCTGAGAGAAAGAGGAAGAGCTCATATATAGAGCCTGAGAGAAAGGAAAGAAATCCTTGACCAAGGCAGAAGATGACGCGCAGATTTCAAATAGAGATAGGCCGATTCTTGTGGCCTGATAGCTCAGGGTAGATGACATGGAAGCGTTAAGGATGCAGATCAACCTTCTTGATGTCGACCAGTTATTAGAGGAGATTGTGTCTGGCGTACCTGAACTTATGTTGTTGGTTGAGAGCTGGATTATATACCTCATCACCGGAGCCTTCGAAGTGATGAAAGTGCATTAATGGACATGGCATCAAATGTCTGAGGAATGGAACATTCTCTCCATCTTCTGGAAGCGATTAGTTACCACTGAGTTATGGTCGAGGGGAATGGGAGGTGGAGGAGAGACATAGATTGGATAGAAGTTAGAGTAGAAAGCCCTGTGGACGCATGTAGGCCTGGGTAGTGGATCCTTCAGACAACAGGAACCCATCTGGGAATCCGCTAAAGGGGGTTGGTCCCCATGATCTTCTCTTGATCGCAAGGGGGAAACTTCCATGGCATCGTGGAGACTTAGTGGCTTAATGGCATGAGGATCTCCTTAGAGGAGAGATGAGAGATCCATCCAAAGGGCGCCGGTTACTCGCCCTTGCTAAGGGCATCAACCACTTGCTGCTAGCAATGTTGGACGTGGGGCATGATGATGGATTGCCCCTATTGTCCGTGGAGGAAACTTTTCTCACCCCAAGCTAAGAATTTTAGGGCTTCCATGTGCTCTAGTCTTTTGGAAGTTAGACCTGGGTGAGGACATGATGGCATGGGAGGACGAGATAGGGGGTAAGAACATGACCCACTTGAGGAACCTGCGGTCGCAATCCTGTTGTCGTCAATGTCGCATGGTGCTCCCCTACTGGCAGTTTGGATGGAGGGCAGAGGTAGACATCCTTAGGCGGTTTCGGTGGTGGAAGTGACAGTTGGAGGCAAAGATGCTTCAGCTTCTGACTCCAGGCGATGAGGTTGTGAGAAGACTTTGTCGAGCTTCTTCCACCGGACCACCGGCGATAATTACTACCTTGAGAAGATCTCATCGAGCTCCTTTCCTTAAAGAGAAGTTCTCACCTAGGTGGATGTTCCCCGGGAGAACTCTTCGACACTCAAGTCAGTTGTTGTTGTAGTATTCCTTGAATAAATAAGTATGGACCCAGAGACCTCGGGATCTAAGGCACTGTCTGAGGGGGAGCTAGAGAATCTTCTCTACTCCATCTCATTTTACCTTAAGTCACTCTTTCTCATTACCCCAAGGTGTTGATTCCATCAAGAGGGAAGGTTGATGAAGTCTATTTTTATTTTTAAAAAAAGGGTGAAGGTGATAAAAAAAAGAAAAAGAAAAAGGGTCGGTTGACCACTTCGGTCGACCGCCACCCCCTGTTCGATCGACCATTTCTAACAAACTGGACCGGCTGAACCCCGACCGAACCCTCTTTTAAAGTGATTTTCACACCATCTTTTCTCATTCCATCAACTCCACTCTCTCTCCAACATTGTTTCCTAACCCTAGACCACCCAAGCTCCACTTCTCAACCCCAAAAACCTTCTCCTTTTTCCACCCGCACAAGATTTGATCTATTCGTCACAGTTTCGGGATGACACCTCTGCGGCCGTTCATGCGATCGTGAAGTTCTTCCCTAGGTTTCATATTGTGGAGTAGATCATTTCAAGCCCTTGGAGTGTCTTTTGGTCCATCTTCATCCCCAGAGTTGAGCTCGATCCTCTCAAGGGTTTCCATTGTGGGTCTTCCAGTCTAGGATGCCGCCTAGAAGGAGTTCTCGGCGTTCTACCCAAGGGGAACCTAGTGCCAAGAGACGTGAGGCTCTGGCTCCTCCACCACGGTGGGCTCCTGCACCTCCTCATGCACCTCGGTTGCCTCCACGGCCCATTATCGACCCTCGCAGAGTCGATTTTAATGAGGTTATTGAAATTCTGCCTGATCTTTGTGCAGTCTTTGAGATTCAACAGGGTTGGAGTGATTTTGTCACTAGATATACTCGATACTACCCCAACCTAGTGTAGCAATTTTATGGTAATTTGGTTGAGAGGAATGAAGAGTTATATATGATTGTTCAAGGTATTGAGATTCATGTTACTCCAGACCTTTTACAACATGCCTTAGGAGTTTCAGCTAGGGGTGCAGATATGACTTTTGGTCATGGTCTCATTACGGGCACCTTTCTTGCTATGATTGGCTATGAATATGTGGATGGTGTCAGTGATTTGATTACATTAAATGCCAATTATTTTCCACCACTATAGTGAATTCTGCACCACATGTTTACTTCACTTATCTATCCAAAAAGTGGGAGTCGAAATGAAGTGATCGAGGTTCACGAATTCCTGTTTTACCATGTTATGAATGAGAATTTAGTCAACCTGGGTCGGCTCATGACAGATTTTATTGGCCCGGTTAGGAGGCAATCGAGAGGGGGGTGAATTGATTGTCCACCCTTTTTCCCAGATTAAGAACACAGTTAATGCTCATGCAAGAGAGAGATTATCATGGATTCAAGTTATTAAATTTGTTACATGGGTTGATTTATTATTTACTCTGATAGAACAGCGACTTCATGGAAGTCGTTTATTAATTGACGCCTTGAAGGGAGGCGTAAAAAGGAGAATTAGCGCCTTAGGTCAGGTCGCTATTTCTCAGAGAAATAGAAATCTAAAAACGCAGTAAAATCATGGTATCTAGACTTATATGCATGCATGATTTTATTAGTTATAGTTAATCCAGAATTTGAGAAATAGTTCCTACCTTTTTGATGCTAGCTGGGTGGCGAGCTGGGTAATCTGGGGAAGAAGAAACGATACTCTGTTATAAACAGAGTAACAGCAACACCACTAGAGAAGATGACCACTGGTTCCCTCTTGCCGCAACAGCACGCAGGAGGAAGAGGAAAGCAGCAGAAAGAAGACGGCAGAGGGTCGATTAGCTTCTTCCTTCCCTTATCGTTCCTGTAAGAACACTAATACTAGAACTTTAGAGGAAGAAGAACATGCGTCAGTAAAGAAGACCAAATCTTCCTTACCGTAGCTTTGGCAGCGATTGATGAATAGGAGGTTTATGGGCCGATGGCAGGGATATTTATAGGGTAAAGGAACCTACAGTCGGTTGGAGTTTGATTGGGGTTGGGCTTCCTGGGAAAGAATCCTATTAGAATATTAGTTTCCCCCATCTTAATCCTTTCCCAATATAATTCTTACTAATCTAACACGTAGTTCCGTATTTTATCTCAACCTAGTTCCCTGTTCGAACTAAACATGGCAACAGGTTTCCGTTTTACGATTCTCAGTGAAATAGCGCCTTGTCTGGGGGCACTGTTTAATTGGCGACACGTCAAGGGGCGTCAATTTATAAATTAGCGCTTTGGCGCAATGTCTTCATTTTAATAATTCGCACCTTGCGTTAGGACGTTAATTACCTCCCTAGTCTAAGTAGGATTCTTACCGGCGTTCGAAATGATTTGACGCCTTACAAAGGGTCGTTAGTTGATTAATTGACGCCTCTTTGCAGAGCCGTTACTTAATGAAATGGCGACTTGATGGAAGTCGCTATTTGTAATTTTATTAAAATTTTATTCCAAAAATTCAGGGTTGCTACACCCTCCCCCACTTTAAAAGAATTTGGTCCCCAAATTCACTTACATATAGTTGCGGAGAGTGTAGAGTATATACCTTTTTAGAATAAGTTGGGGAATCGCTTCCTCATTGACTCCTCGGTTTCCCATGTAGCTTCATGTTCTGAGTATTTATTCCACTACACCTTTACCATGGGAATAGTCTTATTCCTCAATGTTCGTACCTCTTGATCGAGGATCCTCATTGGTCATCCGGGGCCCTCTATACTAGAAGTGTTACAGCATAGCCACTAAGGTGGTGCGAGGAGGAGACAGGCAGCGCTCCCCATCCGCGGCCCTCGAAATGGTCATGGAGGGTGCCCTGATCTTGACCCAGATGGGGGCCACCCTGGTTGAAGCTTACGCTTGGTCAGAGTCAGACTGGGCGAACCTTGCCTAGACCGTTGGTACGTCTGACGGGAAGGTAGCTCGGCTCACTGAGGAGCGCGATGGGCTATTGCGGGAGCTCTCCTTGTTTAAAGAGCTGGCGAGGTTGAGTCAGGCAGAGGCCCGGGACCTGATCTAGCAACTGGCTCGGGCACGTGAGTTGCTGGAGAGGAAGAGCAAGCTTCTGGAGGAGGAGCGTGTGGCGCATGCCGAGCGAGATGGTCAATGGGAGGCCAAGTGTGCCGAGCTGCTAGACTGAGCGGAGGAAGCCGTGCGCCTTCGGTTGGAGGCCGAGGCTGATCGAGCCGAGGCGGAGAAGCAGATGGCCGAGGCAGATCGGAGGTTGGCTGAGGCGAAACGGGAAAAGACTGATCTTGCTAGTAGGGTGGGATCGGTCGGGGCGGAGGCACTCGAGTAGTTAAAATGCTCAGAGGCCTATCGGGTCGACCTTAAGAAGGCTGCCCTCCCCTGCTATGAGTCCGCGCTTCACCGCGGCATCCGCAAGGGGTTCAAGCACGGCTATAGTAGGTCCATCTCTTGGGTGGAGGAACAGGCACCAGGGACGATCATTTTCCCCTTCGGTCAACATTATGACTCGGACCTAGCAACCTCAGAATCCTCCAGCTCGGCATTGGGGGAAGAGGAGGACCAAAGGGACTTGTCTTCGTCTGAGGGATCGCCAACTTTGGATGCCTCGGGAGGGCGTGCAACCGAGGTTGTTCCCACACTGGTGGGGTCAGTGCCAGGGTCATCCGTCACCGAGGATGCCGGGGGCAAACCTTTCGGGCCTTCAACTTTCGAGCCTCAGTATGGGGTAGAGGCCCAATGTGCCTGATTTTCTTTTCTCCTTTCTTGTATTTTTTCTTAAATAAAAACTTTCTCTTTTTGGTGTAATGAAAGAAAAAATGTAAGGCGATGGCATCGTAATCTGGACTTGCCCATTTGTGCTTGCCTTTGTCGTGGTTTGACCACCGTATCTGTAGTAGTTGGAAAGTATCGATTTTTCTTGCGCATCTCTTGCACGCTAGTTGGGCGGGCGTCTGACAGGGTGTCTTTCCGTTTTCTCATGCTTTAAATGCCTGGCTGCTTCATGTGTCCCACTGGGAGGAACTTAGGAGGCTGAGGTGACCGTTCGTAGGGAAAGGCCCCTTCAGCGTGTTTTCGAGGGGAGAATCATAAGAATAAAATATAAACTACCCGAGAATAGTTATGCTGGACTGGGGTAATCAAGGTCAGGACACTATCTGCAACCACGACGTGCGAGATAGAACCGTCGTCCCATGACTTTCCCAACCCAACGGCTTATCCGGAGGTTAAATGCGTGCACCTAGATCATCACCTATTTTTGTTAAAGGGGAACATCAGATCCTGGAACACGCGAGTATGCAACTAGTTCTCGAGATAACGTAGCCTAATACTATATAGTAATGCATTAAGGGACATAGGGAACGAAACACATTACCTGACTTACCGGGCAGCGGGCCACCAAGCGAGTTGGTGATGATACTGCAAGATGGATGGTCAACAAAGTTCGTAGAGAACATCATCAAAATAATTAAATTTATTAAGTAAGCATGATGTGCATAGAAAGAGCTCACAAATATGCATTCAAACAGAAGGATGACCCAATATGAGCCACTCATAGCAAAGAGCGATCCAAGACGAGCCGCATCATAGCAAAGCATTTTGAAGGTGATATTAGCTGATGTGCGGTCCATGATCGGCTGCTCAAGAAGGGCGGTCTATCGTAAGGCCGCACAACCCTGTGGAGTTTAAACAAAAAATAACCCTTCGTCTCCCTCCCTCCCCACCGTAACAGGTAGAGGGAGAGGGAGAGCAAAGGGTGCCAACAACACCACCGAGCCTTCCCCTCTCTCTTCTCCCTTCCATTCTCACTCAGCCTCGATCTCTCCCCCTCTCTTCTCCTTCCATTGATGAGGACCAAGATCCAAGCTCGTCGGCCACCGCTGTCGACTGGGGACGATGAGCCGCCACCGTCGCCCATGGAGGAGGGAACGCCAGCCACCTCACCCGCCGTTGTGGAGGAGGAGGCGGCAGCCGTGCCACCCGTCGTCGTGGAGGAGACCGCCGTGGAGGAAGGTACCGAGGAGATGCCACCGGAGGAGCCCGCCGATGAGCTGGCGACATGGGGAGAATTGCACCAGACCCCGAGGTAGGTGTTCACACCCCCATTGTCATTTTTTTTTCAATTATGCATGCTTAGTTAGGGGGGTAGGGTTTTGTTGAACGCCAGAGGACAAGTTTGGCGGCCTACGGAGGGCTCCCGTTGGCAGGGAGGGCCGTCACCATCATCGGGGAAGATGACGGTTGTGCGGTCCTCGATCGCCCATATGACAACGAACATGCGGCCTATATAAGGCCGTACAAACCTCCTACGGCCCATGCACGGCCGTGCCAACCCTGATAACCAAAGTAGGAAAGGCGGTCAATAGATGGCGGCACAATGAACATGCGGCCTACAAAAGGTCACACAACACAGTTGTGCCCCAGGAACGGCCGCACCATCATGCTATGCATATGCAAAGATACAAATGTGCTCAGACCTTAGTATGTGCATATGGTTATTGAAGAGGGGTTATCTCGCGCGGTGCTTGAGCTGATGATGATGACCACGATTGCTAGAACTGCAAAGAGGGAAATGAGTTAGAGGTGCCCAGGGATGAATCCCCAGGGAAAACTCTTCGATGCTTAAGTTAGCGACTATGGCAGAGCTCTGGTGCAAAGAGAAGGGGGAAGGAGATGAGGGCGCGAGATTCCTCTCCACTAAGTGGTGAAGTGGCTCTAGCTCAGGGTTAGTATCACTTGATAGTGCTTACCTTTAGCAGGAGGATCTCCCAGGTTTATATAGCGACTCATGAATGTAAGAGCCCTGCGAGGCGAGGAGTTTTAGGGGAGCTTACGTCTCCTTCGTGGGCTCGTTAAGACGTGAGGGCTCTTAATCCCCATTATCCTCACGATCTCCCAGCTCTTAAAGGGCATGCAACGGTTGCATAGATAAGCCTTCGTAAGTCGGTCCGAGCATACGGCACTGGCTCTAGGGGGTTTTCCAGAGTAATAGGCGCAAGGCTCTAGCGGGATGCATGGGGCCCCGAAGGGACCTCCCGATCGACCTGATGCTCAGACTTTGAAACCTAAAGGTCACCTAAGAAGCGCTTAATCTGAGTGAGTTATGGGCTTAGTGGGCCCTGAAAGGGCTGTCACTCATAGGAGCCTAGCCTCGTTTGGTCTGGTGGGACCTCGTTTGGCCGTTCCTTTTCGGGCGGTAAAATTCCCCCTCTCCACTTGTCCCCCTCTGACTCTCGAGCCAAAATTAGGCTCGGTCGAGTAGCATTTCGGGTTGGTGTATGTGGTTCGAGTTGAGTGGGGATTTTCTCTGACAGGGGCCACTTCATGCGGCTGTCCTGGAGATACGGCCATCATGATGATAATTCTTGTGAATTGATGTGTGGTGCCCCCCTTTTGAAGACTAGAACGTCACGCCGCTTCCCCCGAGGGGTTTATAAGCATAGCGCGTGCTGTCACTCCTATCTTTCATTGCCTAGTCTTTTCTTTCCACTGTCCTTGCTTTTGCAAGAGGCTCATGTGATGCGAGGGCAACTCAGAGGAGTGGAGAGTTGCGGTGTCCTTCATAGAGTTTGTAGAGGTTATGGCGGCGGTGATACGTCAACTTTTGCTTCCCCCTGAATCATCCAGCACAGTGTCCTCTTCTTCCTCTTCTAGCTCTCCTAGTTGCTCCATAGCGGACCAACATCCCGGGGCCGAGGTGCAAGAAGTTGAGTGGGCTCCTAGGGCTTTTACAACGCCAGTGAAACTTTTACGTAGTGAGCTGACTGAGGATGAGGTGAAGGGGCTAGAGAGTCGGATGCCGTTGCATGAGTGTTAGGATATTAGCTCGTTCAAACTTATTCACTGCTACGAGCGAGAGAGCGAAACCCATCCTGTGACCCGATCTGGGCACGTGAGAGAGCCGATACCCTCGACTCATCGCCGATTTCTCAACCGCACAGTCCGCACGCTTCCCTCGCTAGAGACGTCCGCAAGCTAGAGTCCCAAGTTTGCGTCGTCATTTAGCGTCAAAGGGATAGGTCGAGGTAGCAAATTAAACCAACTTACATTTAGAAGGCTCTCACCACTCAAGACAAGTCGATGCAACAAGCTACTGCATCGATGCACTTTGCAAGTTCAAAGTATCCAGGAGCTTTGCACCGATGCCTAACACTCATTAGGTCGATGCAGATGTCACCATCAAAGGAGTCAGGTCTTGAGAGTTGAAGTCTGCATGCCAGTAGGTCGAAGCACCAAGAGATTGGCAAAGCTATCAGGTCGATGCACATGGAGGTGGCAAGAGCTATAAGATCAATTTGAGTATGTTTTCAATTAGGTCCAAATCTGTTTTGCTTAGTTCAATTCAGCAATCAAGCATGGATTTGGAATCTTTACAAGCCTTAAGAAATCCTGCTAAGGTTAGCAAACCAATAAACATTGGATTGACAGTAGTAACACTTAGCAGGCAATCACGAGAGGTCGATCTAAAGCACTAGCACGTGATCCCAGGAAAGAAAGGTAAGTGGCACATGAACCCAGGGAACATATGATGGGCATGTGATCCAAGGTGAATAGTCTAGCAGGAAGGATCTGCCACGTGGTAAGTCTCTCACCTCTACTTGACACATTGACTCTCGGATCAAAAACACCTTCCAGAACTCCTTTGGCGGGAGAGTTCCCTCCACATGCTCTCGATGGGATCTTGTGGGGACCACAAGAATCGCGCCAATGAAAAAGGATGGACTCAACTTATCCAAAGCATCTCCAACGCCCCCTCCTACATAGTAGTCGAAGGAATCTCCACTCGAGGAGTAGGATCAGAGAGGTCCCATTGTGGTTCTTCTCTTCTTGCCTGTCCGAGCATCCTCTATACCCATCGAGCACTCTCCGGAACTCCACACTTTTGATCAGGCTCTCGTTCTCCACGCTCTGACTCTCTTCTCCTTCCTTTTTAGCTTACACACGCGTCTCTAAGTTAAGTATTGGAGGGTTATCTCTCGAGAGCATTCTTAGGGTTTCTTCTGACGCCTTCTTACGATGTTTGTAGATTTTTCAAGAGACCGAATACTCTTCCCCAAATAAATAAATTTTAAAAATTTGGTACGAAATATACTTGACATTTTTATACCTCTAACACTCCCAAAAATTTTGGAATATGTAGGAACCATGTAGTGGCATAGGCAAGTGGATCGAGGGAGGAGAGACAAAGGTGAGAGGTAAGAAAAGGGTTGAAGGAGGCATTTTCCTGCCTATAGGATGCTTCTCATCTTCCACCCATCAAGAGGAGAGATCTTCCCAGCAAAGAAGATGAAGAAGAAGTTAACACCATCAAAGCCATCTGGAAGGTGAACAAGTTACACAAGCCACTGGAGCATGTTGAAGAGGACAGAGAGATGTGGAAATCTTATGTAATAGAACTCAAAAAATTGAGACCAAAAATGGCTCAATGACAATGCATCTTTATCTTTCTCTTCAATAAAATGATTCCTCTTTTCTATTGAGCCAAGCCATGAATGATCACTCCCAAAACAATGAATGATTACTCTGTTGTTTCAAAAATGAGTTACTCAGAGAAATAGCATCCAAAGGACATGTCGTTAATTTAAACTGTGCCTATAATCATAGCCGCCAATTCTTTGTCACACCCTGAGTTAAAAAAATGTAATTCTAAAAATAGTGTCTTTCATAGTAGCCGCTCAATCTTAAAAGATTTCCTTAAAAATGCAATTCCAAAAATAGCGTCTTTCATGGTAGCCACTTTTTCTTAAATAAACGTCAATATAATAAGACGCTGATTCTTTTTATTTTCCAAAATTCTAAAATTAGCGTCATCCAAAGTAGATGCAAATTCTTTTCAAACCCTTTTTTTATATAGCCCGACCGCCTCCACCCTCTCTCTCTCTCTCTCTCTCTCTCTATTGTTCATCTTCTTCCCTGAACGAACCCACTTCCCCCCCTTCTCTTCTCCTTCCTTCTCCCTTTCAAACCCCATTGCCACGATGATCACTAGTGGCTCTACACTCGGGAAATGGCGATGAGTTACACTGTCGAAGGTGGTGATCTTCAACGACGAGGAGGGCGACGGAGCAGCGACCGCGGCGGAGGCACAGCCGGAGGCAGTGAAAGCGCGGGCGGTGGCGGAGTTATCAAAAGAAGAAGACATCGGCAGCGAGACCGAGGAAGAGGGAGAAGGAGAGGAAGATGAGGAAGGAGAAGAAGATGAAGAAGGAGAAGAAGACGGTGAGGAGGAAGGAGAAGAAGGCGATGACGAAGGGGGAGAAGATGGTGAAGAGGAAGAAGAAGTAGGAGATGGTGGCTCTACCGGCGGAGGCGGTGAGGGAGAGGGTAGCGTTGGCGGTGGCGACAGAGAGGGGAGAAGGGAGGCAGAGGTTGAGTCGGAGTAGCCATTGGTGGTGGTGGCCCCACTGGCACCACGGCGATGGAAGCAACAAGCTCCCTGCTGGCCACTGTGGGGGGCACTGAACCAAGCGGCGCCCAGGAAGGTTAGTAAAATTTTATTTTTACTCCAAGCCATCTTCATATCCATTGTCGTCAACCGACGACATCATTCTTCTTTCTTCTTCTTCTTCAACTGCCATTGGTGGGTAGTCATCTTCTTCTGCCATGACTGCTTGCAACAACTATTGTTGGCCCAGCAAGGGGTTACCTATACCCCTTAAATAACTTCTGATCATGCTGGTCATTTCTTCTTGTCCTAGTCCCTTATGCAAGACTGGGGATAGTTGTCGACCTCCCCTAGGAGGGATGTAATCTAGCCAGGCTCTTCTGGTAGATTTCTCAAATCTTCTCCCCATTGTGGGGATATCGACTTGTTGGGTGCATGCCCTAAAGCTTACATGGCGTGCAGGATCTGTGATAGTTTCTTCTCTTCTTGGGGCCAAGCCCCTCTCATTCTTCTTCCTTGTCTCGGCAGGCTTAGTGCAGTGACGGATAGGCGCCTCTTGGCAGACTGGCTGGATCTTCTTAGGGACCGACACCTGCTTAAACTTCCTCGGCCTTGGGGGCAGCTCTTTCCAGTCATGACGACCGACTTCTTCTCTTTCAGCTCTCCTCCCGGAAAGGGCTTGGAAGGAGTTGCGGGTTGACACGGCAGCAACCACCCGGTCTGGGATTACTTGGGCGTCACGTCTGTCTAGAAAGATATGGACACCACTAATCAAAATAGACTTCCTAGACATCGACAATCGTCCTGTAGCAGGGATAGTAGCTCTTCTGCGGGAACTCCCCTGACGGTGACCCCCGAACTTGTTGCAGTAGGTGGGGCGAGCCCCCTGAGCTACATGGTGGACTATGCAGCTAGTCAGTTGAATCTGACCTGTTGTCAGAACCTTGCGGCTTTGGGCATTGTAGGCCCTAGGCTTCTTGTTGATCATCCCTTTGGCCAGCTCTGGGCCCTCTACTTCTAGCATATCAGCAAAGGCTACCCCCAAAAGTTGGGGATGTCGACCACCGGTGGGAAAGAGCCAAAGATAGTCGGTACCGCTAGGTACCCAGTAGCAGCATGATTGGTCACGATCTCGGGGCCGCAAGTCAAAGCAGCAAGTCCCATCGACATCATCATTTCCTGCAATAAACAGGCAAATAATCAGCATTCTTTGGGAGAGCCCCGAGGCCCATTTATCTCGGTAAAAAGATGAAAGTAGACTTTTGTCCCACTAGGCGTGCCAAGCTTTGTTTGGGGGTGAAGATGTGCTTCCCTCTTTTATATTAGAAATAGAAAAGAAGGAAGGGGTGTGCTAGTCACTAAGTGACAATTTATATTATGCGCTCAATCTGACCCGAGTTAGACGAGAGTGAGGTCCGTGTTGAGACCAAAAGTCTGTCATACCGTAAAGGTTATGACATTAATTACATCGGCCGCTCATCCAGGATTCACTAATGGACCTCCTCTACCCCTCCGGTGAGGGGTCCTCCTCTGTATCTCCTTCTGTATCCACTTTTTCCCCTTCTCTTTCCTCTTCATCAGATTCTAGTAATCATGCTAGTTGTTCATACTCTTCTAGTTCTAAGAGTCCCAGGGTAGCTATTAGGAAATCCAAGGGTAACCAGATTCCCCGCAGATTTCTCAGAGAGTTAGCCAAAAGATGCCAAGCTTGTCTAGCCATTCCTAAATTCATAAAAGATCCGATTATCCTACCAGAAATAGAATACAAAGCTTAATGTGTCTTTAATGAAGGGTTTACTGTCTATGAAATCATGAATGATGAAGACCCTATTGAGGAGGGGGATGAAGAGTATGAAGAATACGAGGACGAGGCTGACGCCCTTGCTAGTGGCATGCGGAGATTTGATGAACCATCAGCCTTAGTAGAAGAGCCTACCAAAGAAATAAATCTGGGTACTGAGGAAGACCCTAGGATCGACCTCATAAGCAAAAACATGCTGCCTTCCAAGGAAGAGGTGCTTATTTTGGTTCTTCAAGAATATAAGGATACGTTCGCATGGAGTTATGAAGACATGCCCGGATTGGACCCTGCGCTTGTAGAACACCAACTGACACTTAAGCCAGGGTCCATTCCGGTCAAGCAGCGGTTGAGACGATTCCACCCAAATATGGCGTTCAAAATGAAATAAGAGGTCGATAAGCTCCACAAGGCTAGATTTGTCAGAGTCGTCCTCTACCCAAATTGGGTGGCCAACATCGTCCCGGTAATGAAGAAAGATGAAAAGGTCAGAATTTGCATAGATTTTCGAGACCTCAACCGCGCGTGTCCTAAGGATGACTTCCCCCTCCCTCACATTGATCTATTAATTGATAACACGGTAGGGTACGAGACTCTCTCTTTTATGGATGGCTTTTCTGGTTATAATCAAATTATCCTAGCTAAGGAAGATCAAGAGAAAACTTCATTTACTACACCTTGGGGCACCTACTATTATGTGGTCATGCCTTTCGGACTTAAGAATGTCGGAGCCACCTATCAAAGGGCCATGATGACTATCTTTCATGATATGATCCACATTTATATTGAGCTGTATCTCAATGACCTGGTAGTGAAATCAAGGACGAGGATCAAGCATCCTGGGGTTCTAGCCAAGGTCTTGCAAAGAGTTTGAGAATACTAATTAAAAATGAACCCTAAGAAATGTATATTTGGTGTTTCATCAGAGAAGCTACTAGGATTCATTGTCATCAAGAGGGGTATCGAGATCGATCCCAACAAGGCGAAGGCCATAAGAGATATGCCTCTTCCCTGAAATTTGAAAGACTTTGGGCTTATCGTACAATCTAGAAAACCCTAACTGGCTATTCACCCTTCTCCCTTGTCTATGGGTCAGAGGCTGTGGTGCCAATTAAGTTGGAGGTTCCATCTCTACAGGTCACCTTTTAGCATGGGTTGGCTAGTAGCGAACAAACCAACATAGAAAGAAGACTGGAAGAGCACGCTGAGTTCAAAGGAAAGCATCTCCGAGCGCAACAAAATATTCAACTATACCAAGCTCGCATGGCCCGTCCTTTCGACAAGCTGGTCAAAGGGTGAGAATTTAAGAAAGGTGACTAAGTGATGGTCAAAAGAAGAGAAGTGATGGCCTCCAACCCCAAGGGAAAGTTGGTTGAAAACTGGGTCAGACCGTATATCATCCGTCGGGTCTATGTAGGGGGTGCCTACATCCTCGTAGATCATAAAGGAGTAGTCCCATTTTTCCCTCTTAATGGGAAACATCTGAAGCTGTATCATACAGCCCCACCGACATTCGCAGAATGACCAAAATTCAGCTTGGCCTAGTGGCACTACGCCCTGGCCGAGCTCTCTAAAATACCCAGTCATCTCAGACCGATTCCAGGGCTGATGGCTCACAATTCCAGAAATCGCCCTGACATATACTAACTTCGGGGTCCCTTCAAAGCCACGCGTAGTCCCACTGGGTTACCGTTTTACCTAATATCACCATTACAAACCTTACATATGAATCGGCATAGAAATTCTTCCTTTGCATTAGCATTACCTTCTTGCTAATGAATTAATCACTTTCTCGGCGCAAGGCTTCGTGCCCCAGCTAACTCTTAGACAATCTCGCCATTACGGGCCTTACGTCCGAATCGGCACAGAAATTCTTCCCTTGCGTTAGCATTATCTTCTTGCAAACGAATAAGCCCTTCTCTCGGCACAAGGCTTCGCGCCCTAGCCATAATTTAAACAGTATCACCATTACGGGTCTTACATCCGAATCGGCATAGAAATTCTTCCTTTGAGTTAACATTACCTTCTTGCTAACGAATAAATCACTTTCTCGGAGCAAGGCTTCATGCCCCAGCCAACTCTTACACAATATCGCCATTACGGGCCATACGTCCGAATCGGTGTAGAAATTCTTCCCTTGTGTTAGCATTACCTTCCTGCTAACGAATAAACTCTTCTCTCGGCACAAGGCTTTGCACCCTAGCCAGAATTTATATAATATCGCCATTACGGGCCTTACGTCCGAATAGGCGTAGAAATTCTTCCTTTACATTAGCATTACCTTCTTGCTAACGAATAAACCACTTTCTCGACGCAAGGCTTCGTGCCCCAGCCAACTTTACACAATATTGCCATTGCGGGCCTTACGTTCGAATCACGATCCGGGTACGAGAGTGCAACCCGACCACCCTAGCTCTTGCCGGTTTCTCAACCGTGCACGTCCGACGCTTCCCTCATGAACGGACGATCGCGAGCTTGCCGTGTCCGTGTCTCGTCCCGCATCAAGTACCCAGAAGACCTCCCAATCTGTTGCATCCCACAGCCCCCACCGGCCATTCACCGAATGGGGCATGGACATCGCAGGGCCTTTCCTGACATCTTCCAAGGGCCATAAATACATCTTGGCCGCCACTGACTACTTCTCTCACTGGGTGGAGGCCCTTCCCGTGTAGGTGGTCACCGGCGAAGTGATAGCCAGATTTATCTAGCACAATATCATCACCGATTTGGTACTCCCAGCCGCATAGTGTCCGACAATGGAACATCATTAAAGAATAGGGCCACGTATCAACTAGCGACCAAATTCCATATCGATTGGAGAACCTCTTCAGTCTACAATCCCCAGGCCAATGGCTTGGCTGAAGCCTTCAACAAGACCCTCTACAAGATTCTAGCTAAAATTGTTAGCCACTATAAACACGACTATGGTGAGAAGGTCTTCGAGGCACTATGGGCCTACCGGATGATCTACAAAACCCCTACGGCATGCTCACCATTCTCCCTCATTTAAAGGGTAGTAGCTGTCATCCCCATCGAGATCCAGTTAGCCTCATACCACATGGTGATTCACACTGGCCTAGTCGGCCTACATGAAGATGAATACCAGAGAAGGCTAGAAGAGCTTGCCGATCTAGAGGGCAAGCCACTTGAAGCCTACAAACACCTACAAGTATACCTGGCCCGCATGGCGCGAGCCTATGACAAGCCTGTCAAACAACGAGCCTTCAAGCAAGGTGAACTTGTTATAATCAAGGAAAATGAAGTCATGGTGGGGCGCTCCAGTGGAAAGCTGCAACCTAACTGGTGGGGGGCGTATAATATTAACAACGTTTACAAGGGTGGGGCTTACATGGTCATCAACCACAAGGGTAACAAGCCATTTTTGCCTCTCAATGGTAAACACGTAAAGCTATACTAAGTGCCAGAGCACGAATTCACCCACCATCTAGACTAATGGCACATGCCCTAGTCACCACCAGTGAAACTGGACTTCCCCGATGAAGGGCAAGACTAGTCACGTCTTCCAGCCTCTCTCTCCAGTGAAGCAATAGGGTCAGCTAGGCCCTCCGAGAGTCACCTTTATGCACCTATGGGGGTTAGCCCCCCGCCCTCATCCTCACAACCAGAAGAGCGAGGACACCTGACGCCAGCAATAGCCTAGCCGTCAAGCTCCCAGGAAAGTAAAAAAAAATAAAACAAAATAAAAAGTGGGGTTAAAAATAGAGATACCCACTAGCCTACTAGGGGCACCATTGCTCCGTGGGTTGAAATCGATCAGGTAAGGTGACCAATGAGGGAGGCGAGAACCCCGAGGGCTAGTCTACAAGGGGCATACGACCCGTAGTCAACTCATGATCCGAAGAGGGACGACTGATTGGGAAGGAAATCCCGAGGGCTAGCCTACAAGGGGCACACATCCCACAGTCACCACAATATCCCTAAGGATAGTGGATTTAATGTTGGGCCAAAGGCCTCCTTGATATTCACCTCTAACAGACCGTAATAGTACATGCCATCGAGGGGCATGACCCTACGATCCGACGGTGGTTCGTGAGTATCAGCGAGGAATGTCCCCTCTCCCCGTCTGGTAGATTATTCGGGAAAACAGTCATGAGCAGAGCAGGATAGAATGCATTCGATAGAATGGACTCAATTAGACTTGACTACGCGTAACACTAAGCCGATTAGTTAACTGGTTAACAGGAGAATTAGCTTATGTTACAACGGAGGTTAGCTTGTTGGCATGGGAGTTAGTTGGTTAATGCAAGGGCTTCCACAACCGAGAGGGGGGGGCAAACCATTAAACGATCGGCATGGAGAGCGGAGAGGCGATGACGCCAATCGGGCAATGCGTTTAGATTATAGGGATAGTCCCATTCCCCTCTGTTCATAACTGGGAACGGAGGGGGGTAATGAGAGAAGGTCTCGAGATTCTGACCAAGGGAGCACTGAGGCATGCTCTTCTGGCCAATAAACCCTCCACAGATACGGTAGAAGCTAATGCGAGGAGAAACCCCCGGGGAGAGGGGTGATGATATTACTGTTGCCCTTGGAAGCTCTAGGGCGTATTCAGCATCAGAGAAATCATAGGGAAGGAGCCACAATCAAACAGAAAGTATGTTGATATTTTCATTTAAACATTAGAAAGACGGATGCCCATACAGATCATTGCAAGTGCTTCATATCGCATAGCCAACATTCAAGCCGAGAATAAGGGGGATAAATAAAAATCAGAAGAAGCAGGAGATCATCGGGCTCATATAATTGCCCGGAATCCTACAATATCGCACCTACACAGGGGTTCTTTGAGAAGAGGAAAGGGGAAGGAGATTGGTGGAGCTCCGCCACCCACCTCGGTACAGAATCGCGAAAATAGGGTATCAGAAGCTGGAGGCTCTTCTCCGGCGTCGGGCTTCTCTGCACGAATGAATATTGAAGATGACTCTCCTCTGGCTCTCTCTCTCAGGGAGGGAAGAAACCCTGAATTGTTCCCCAACCTATTGTGCCTCTCTCTTAACCCCTCTAATTGTTCTCACTTCCCTTCTCTTCTTCAATTCAATTCGCCTCTCGAGTTTGTCCCCTTTCTGAGGATCGCCGGAAGTTGAAGGTCCTCCTTCGGTATCCTCTATCTGATGCAGACTGGTCCTGACTCCGGTGCTGCTCCGGGAGCTAGGGTTGTGCCCCCTGTTGCCGCAGGGTACGGGTTTTATCCCTTTGCTAGGTCGCTCTATTTGTGGAAGATGCTTAGCCAAACCCCCTTTTTGTTTTCAGGGGTGCTCGAGCCGCAGGATTGGACCGCTGAGACCATCAGACTGTCGCAAAATGTTCCTCACCCCGTGGACCACGTGGTTTCGGGAATCAGCCAAGTGTCGGTTGTCACCCCCCAAGTCGAGGTGGTATTCACTCCGGAAAGGTTGCAGCATCCGGTCCCTACTGAAATTCCTTTGGTGTGCTCGTCGGTCGTGTCTACTACGGGCGGGAGTGGTTCCGTGACGAGTGGAGATCCTGGTTCTCTGAGGGGTCTCATCAAAGAAGCTGTCGGTGTCATTGACGAGGGCTCCGGTATGGCTCGCGATAGTCGCGTCGCCCTGACCGATGATGAGCTGGCGACCTTGGACGCTCATTGTCGATCGAGGAAGAGAGAGAGGAGCCCTCCCCCTACTCGGAGTCGTGTTCTGACTCCCCGGTGTCTGGGCAGCCCTCTGTTGAGACTCCGCCACGCCCGACGGCCGACGGATCAGTGGCCGCCCCCTGCATCGGTCCCCTTGGAGCGGGGGTGCGATAGGGGTAAGGCTCCTGCCATCGGTGTGGATGCTCCATCCCTGTCAGTGTCTCCGTGGCGCAGCCCGTCCCCGCCACCTCGGGATCAGTCGTCCGAGTTGGATGGGTTTGCTGTGGCTGTCGACCTTATGGGAAGGAGCGTCGACTGGCACGAGCCCTCGAGCAAGTTCAGCCCCGAGGTCGATGGTGAGTTGACAGCAAAAGCTACTAAGAGCGTCTGCCTAGTTGCGAGTACCCTTGGAGTGTGGAGGCACTATTTCTGGGGCCTTGATCAAAAGCTGGAGTCCAGCCAGGATTCCCAGGCGGAGCTGGAGAAAAACTTGAAGGAGTCCGAGTTGGCCCAGAATGAACTTCACGAGCAGTTCTTCCAGCAAGGTCTTGCCTTCACCGGCATGGAACGTGACCGGGATGCCTTTTGCGAGCGGGCGGACGCGGTCGAGGGGAGAGCAGGTGCTGCCGAGGAGCGAGCGGCTGAGCTGGGGGCGCAAGCCCAGGCCGCGGAGACTCGTGCTCGGGAGATTAAGGCCGAGCTGACCAAGCTGCGCTCCTTGCTGTCGACCGCGGGTGAGGAAGCGGTGGAAAGCTTCCGTTCTTCTTCGGCCTACCGGGAGGAGCTGACAGAGGTGGCCTTGGAGTTCTACGGGCCAGCTCGCGATGCATGAACCTTATATAGACAAAAGGCAATATTGCACGAACCTCATATACATGATGCACGTAACTTGCACTGACCCATATTCATGATGCACAAACTTTGCACCGACCCATGTAGGCATAATGCAGACTCTACACTGACCATATATGCACGATACAAACACTTGCACAGACTCATATAGGCATAGTGCAAACCTTGCACCAACCTGATATGCATGATGCATAGACCTGCACAGACTTATATGGGCAAGGTGTGAAACTTGCACCGACCTTATATGCAGCAAATGCAGATATGCACTGACTTTGCTTGCAGTTCTACAGGAGCATGCACTGACCTTATATGTAGTCAATACAAATGTGCACTGACTTAATGTGTAGTTCAATCAGGAACGGGCACTGACCTTATATGAATGAACAGTGGTATGCACTGGCTTTTTATGCAGCTAATACAAATGTGCACTGACTTAACACCTAGTTCAATTAGGAACGTGCACCCTCCCATATATGCGTACAGTAAAACTTGCACTAACCTTGCATGCATAATGATGAATATGTATCGACCGTGTTTTGCCTAATGAAGGATGTGCACCGACCTTGTTTAGCGCAAGACAAATGTGCACCGACTTGTATATGCATAAGGCAAGACTTGTCCCGACCTCATATGTAGTTCTACAGAACATGCATCAACCTTATGTGAGACTGATGTAGATGTGCACTGACTTTATGTGGGATTGAACAAGATGTGCACCGACCTAGATGCATGAAGAGAAGAATGTGCACTGACCTTGTGTAAACGCACACAGATCATGTACTGACTTCGGTAGGCACTAACGCAACAAAATGAAGTTGATATTTCATTGTCATCATTAAAATATTGACATCATTAAAAGAAGTGAATCACACAATACATCTAGAGGATATACAACATTCTCCCCCTTTTTGATGATGATAATCCAATTAAATTTTGATGGTGACACTTATTTCAAAATTGGTTAGAATATGTGTAGACGACAATCTTAACAGATGTGATGTCTCCCCCATTCTCAAGATATTTCTCTCCTATGCAATAGGTAGTCATCAAAATACAGATTTCTTTCCTTTTGCCATCAACAAATAGGTAATGGAGATGGAGCAAGGAGTAAGAATGGACAAGAATGTAGTAGCATGGGAGGAAGATTAAAGATGTCTGACTAACACTCTAAATAAGGGTTCAAGAATATAAGCATACAGAGCTCATCACCTTCAAATAGAAAAGTCAATTGTCTTGCATTCTAGACTGAGTGCTGGTTTAAAAATAATAATGAGTCGAGTATATCCACTGATCTCATGAACAATCCTACAATGACCTTTAATAGCAAATCTTCTTATGATTTTTCCCACTCCCGCGAGGACTCCCTTCCTCAGGGACTTTTGGAGGACCTGCCTAGGGTCACGACTGTGCAAGGGAGAGAGGGGTCTGCCCCTCCTCTTCTGTCTATTGCTATTAAGGGTAGTCAACCCTCCCCCTCTAATCCTTCCACTCATAACTCGGGCAACCATATTCTCCATATGATAGCCCAGCTGGATCCAACCCAGCTCCACATTCTTCGCCAGGCTTTAAAGGGGTCGGACGCCCCGTCTTTAATTTCTCCCCAGGGTGTGTCTGCTGCCGCGACTTCTCTATCTTTAGTGAGTGGGCCAGGGGCATCGCCTGCTACTCCAATCAATCTTACCCATGTTCACCCTAAGGTTCTTTGTTTCCCCAATTTTGAGGTAGGCCAAGCTTCTAGATCGGCCCATCAAGTGTCTGATAAGGGGAAGACCTGCTCCACTTATCTTCTTACATGGATCCTTATGGAACTACCTCTCCAGCGCCACAGGCTCTTCTAGGCACGGTTGATTTTCTATGCCCTCAAGTAGGGGCTGCCTAATTAGCTTACACGGATATGGGTCCATCCTTGGACTTTTACCCCCCTTACATGCTTCCCCCTTCGGCTACCTATCCTTCGGCCCCTTATACCATGTCCGCCCTTCCAGTCTTGCCCACTCCATCCCGGGAATGGGAACTCCTTGACAAGTGGGCTGCCATGTAGCAGTAGCTTGACCTTCTCCACAAACGGGTCGGCCCACAATTCCTAGCTGATATCCTGGTTCCCAATTTTCGTGACATCCATTTCCCTCCCCAGTCGGAGCTCCCCACGTACCAAAAGTATGATGGGAATGGCAACCACTTCATTCATATAACAGAGTTCTTATACGAGTCAGCATAGTTCCAATACGATGATCACCTCATGGCGTATCTTTTTCGCCGCTCATTGGAGGGGGTAGCTTTGGAGTGGTTCTATACCCTGCCACTAGAGGAGGCAGACAATTTTAAAGTCGTTAAAGACAAGTTTATATAAAGATTCCAAGACTGGGTGGGCCTAGAGTATTCTTTCACTAACCTGGTGGCCTAGAAGATGAAGGCCGACGAAGACTTTGGCCACCTATGCTGATAGATGAAGGCAGACGGCCTCTCGTGTGCTCGGGCAGATCCCGGAGGAAGAAAGAGTTAAGCTGCTGATTTCTAATGCCACCCCCACCTTCCGGAATATTTTAACTATGAACGACATTTCCAATATGCACCAATTGTATAGTAGGGCTTGGTTTATCCAGACCCAGTTCAAGGACTCCCCCATTCACTCCCTGTTCTAGGCCTAGAAGCCTAAACCCACCAGAAAATCCCAGGGCCCATCCTAGTTAAACTATAGTATGAATGGCAGGGTAGAAACCCCAATAAAATTGGAATGATTGGAAGTAATTAAGTATTAAATCTTGATTTGTTACCCTCTTTCAAATCATATCACCTTCAAACTTGTTAAAACTTTAGAGCATGAATCTATGCCATCATGGTTAAAGAGAACAATAATGTGAGGATTGTTATGATAGCCACTCCACTCCGGTGGAGCTTGCTGATCGCTATATACCATTTTTCAATATTTTTCTAGCCCTCAATTCTTGTAATGGTTGGAACTCTCCACTGGATACTCCTTCCGTCGAACTAGGACCTCCATTACGAGACCTCCGTAAGTCCCCACGAGCCTGGGATTCCCACTAGGACGTCAGGCGGGTTGTACCTCGAAAACCTATACCTATTTGACTTGATCGAATCGTGAGATTCCCTCTGTATGGAGTCGCGGCCTACTTTGGACCGTCTGGGTTGTACACGGCTCGATCTGGACCGTCTGACCCCAGAACTGCCCAATTGAGACCGTGTATTTGCTGGCTAAATTGCCAAGTTTCATAGGTTGACTATTCTTGATCTTTCTTCGACCTAGCTATCGATCCAAGGAGCCTCTAGGCTGACCTAAGAATAGTGGACTGAACCCTGGTTGAATTCCACCCCACCTATGGCAGCCTAGGAGCGCATTTGGGAGATTTTCTCTTGGTCTAGCTTGGCCCAGTATTGAACGGATAGGCGAGGCCCATTCAGTTCATGGGATGGTTCCTATCTGACCGTTCAGATATGGAATGGCCCAATCTAGCCTGTTGTAGGCTTTAATCCCTTGTTGTTATACACGGCCCAAGTGGAGACTGTTCTCTCTCGGAGCGGCCCACAATAGACCGTGTACCCCCTTGGCTTCAGCTAGGCTATTCTTCGGCCCAGTTCCCTTAGCACGGTCCAGTATCAGACCGTTCTCATTCTAAGCGGCCTAATGTTGACCGCGTAGCCTTCAGCTATGATTTTTCATGGTTTATGATAGTGATAGCAAGGACTTGTTGATTCTGGATAACTTGAACCTTCTAGATGTGATGTCTACTCCCAAACTTATCCTTGGAATTTTTGAGATAAGTTCTAAGCTTGTACCTTGAAATTCTCGGCCATTCAATATGATAAATGTCTAGACATAACTTGGGATCTTGGATCCACCAAATCAATGCCAACGCATCATAAGGGCCGGGTCTGGTCTTGGGAGGAGCGCCCGAAAAGTACTAGTGCCCCGGGGAGTTGTAATGACATGGTGAGGTATTGCACCGAGTGCATGACTAGCGTGATGTCTATGACATATTCAATTACATGATTCCTTCTCTTGAATACAAGTTGAACCTACACTGAGATTGAGAAAGCTCATCCAAGATATTGTGAGTTCCATGCTGTGATTTCGCACCCCACCCGAGAGTGTGAGGAGCTGCAAGATTGTATCGAGATCCTCTTTCAGAGGGGAGAGATCGATACTCAAGGAGAGAGCATGGCAAGAAAGAGGCTTCATGAGGCTGCCAAGTGAATCTTGAATGAAAATAGCACCAACAAAAATCCCCCTCAGTCTCACATCCATCAAGGATTAAGGTTTTCAGTGAATGTCCTTCATAAAACCTCCGGGAAAAGACAAGTGAGGGATGTGCCAAATGGTCTAGACTCAGCCCCCGCCCTGCAAGGCGCCACTCTAGCATGGGGCTACTTTCTAATGTCTGAATGTCTGGCCATTCAGAAGGCCGTTCAGAAACTTAGAAAATAAGTTAGGTGTCTCCGGCATGATTAGGAGGACCTACTACATCTCATGAGGCGTATGGATGACCGATTGATGGCCCTATCCCAGACGCCTACAACTGGAGAATCTGCTCTAGCTTCCTTTCACTCAGAAGCCATAGTGGAGCCTAGAAGGCAGCCGAGGACCGGCGGATGGCTATCGAATGGATCAACAGGCTTGCCTGTTCAAATGCCCTATTTCTCTAAAAATGATAAAAGAGGGCTAGGCTATGATCCCAAGGTGGGCTTCAAAGTCTATTATGCCGTCAACACCATAGGGGCCTCATCCTCAGTTGGCGACCCAAGTTCCATTCAGATGGGTAACCTCAGCATGACCGAACCTCAAGAGGAATTTTCACCTGGAGGTCACGATCTCCAACTGCAATTGCCTGATAGAGGCAGCTTAGGCATTCACCCCACCGACCCTCCCGGTGAAGGACATGTCACCCCACTACAACCCGCCTACCGGTAGCTGGAAGAGATGGGGAAATCAGCTGTAGGCCAACTAGAAGGATTTGACATTGGGGACCTGCAAGACTCCATCCTGGCCATTACCGATGCCCCAGTCAAGAGTCAGCCAGAAAAAGAAGCTACCACGCTAGAAGGTCTGAGGCAGGAAAATCAGGCCTTAAAATCTCTACTACAGGAGTTATTACGAGAGCGAGATGTTCTACTTAGGCATCGTACGCTTCCACCGAACTTTGTTGCCCAGCCTGGCATCATGTTGAATAACAACCTTCCGATGATTATGGTTGGAACGCCGGCCAGTAAGTCTGAAATCAGTAAGGTTCATTCTGTCACCAAAGAGAGAGCAAGTATTCTAGGCTCCCCCTCTGTGGGTATTCACTCCCAGAGAAGAGTTGGTCCGACCAGCGCCCTTGAGGCAATTAAGGGAAAAACCCTTGTGATGACATTGGCAAGGGGAATGGAGTTACTTCGTTTCAAACTTTGGGCATCAGAACAACGCATAATGTGGTTACTTAAATGTTTTGTTCCACTTGAACTTTTGCCAACTAATTATTTTTGACAATATCGGCAAATAGCCACAATACTTCCATCTTCATTTATAACCCTCTCAAAGTCTAACCATACTTTGGACCTCAGCTTTCTCCCTCTATGTGGAGGTTCACCAGACGGTTGAGTAACACTTGTTTCTGTATTATCTACATCAACTTCTACATTCTCTGAACCACTTGCCATGATTTCAAATCAAAATGACACTATAATCTACACCCTTCACAATAGAAAAAAAATAATTATAAAGCGCTTGAGTCCAACAATCATAATATTCAGATTGTCATTCACTATAATCTACATGGCAGGAAACATGAAACCAGATAATTAAAGACAGGGATAGTTAATCAAACTGGAATGGAATGATCTGATCTTGTGAGATAATCAATCCACAGTATATGGAAGATGTTAAAGTGACATTGAATAAAATCATAAGCAAGTTGGCAATGTCTAAGCATCACAAATAGAGATGTTAGCACATTAGGCATATTTGAAAAAAAAAAAGAAACAATGCCATAAATCAAGTGCAATTCTTGCTCCCTTGCAGAGTGCTAGACCTTTATATAGATCCTCAAAAAGTATACCCATTATACTTTTTGATACCCATTATACCCATTATAGTCTAACCTTGAATACCCATTATACCCATTATACCCATTATACCCATTATAATTTTCTAAGCATGACAATGACAGAATGGTAAGATAGATTCATCAAAAGAACATTTCTGCCCAAGAACATTTCTGCCCAACTATTGCCAGAAAAGAAAAGAGAGTTTTGACTCATCAAAAGAAGAAAGTGTTTAGAAGCACATAAAGATGGATTCATCTTCTCATTTCCTCAGGAACTGGTGAAGAGCATGGATGATCAATAAAAGATTAAAGAGGTGCATGTTACACACTTCTGAATAGATGGTTCTCCAAACTTTTTTTAGTGCACAGTGACAATGCCTCTTAGCATATTCATGTACCATAAAAGAAAGTCATAAACAGTCCTTGCAGACTTTAACAATAAATGAAATATACATAGCAGACATTCACATAATAAAAGAGGAGCATACAAGTGCATTTTCTAGTCCGATAAAATGATGGAATTTACCCAAGCGAACAAAAAATCTATGACTCATTTTATTTAAATGCCCAAAACAGAGAAATCAACATTGCAGAAAGGCGACAGGCATCCTCAGCAATCTCCTATTGGAAAAGAAAAGAAAAGGAACAGGGAAAAATGGGAAAACCCAAGAAAATAATAAAAAAATAGCCAAAACATATCCAATTCAATTTTGAATTTTTTCAGAAAACCAAGACCGAGAAGAGGCCTGACCCAAATCCAAATTTTAGGTTTTAAATATGTCCATTGCAAAGCTGATCCTAATACAGTAAGTCAAGTTCCATTATATAACAATGACAATAAAACATCAGAGCAAATGGGGAAAAGAACATCTACTTTGCTCCAAGGAAAAACGAACTCGTTCAACTATAGACCAGAAGTCAATCAACAATGTTTCACAATTACCCAGTTTCATTCTTCTGAATCTTCAGGTAAAACAAAGGAAGAAAAAACATGACAAACAAGTAAATCAGAGGCACCATAACAGTTGATATTTCACAAGTTTCATTCTTCTGAATCTTCAAGAGAACTACTACTATATATTTTCTACGTCTAAGTTCTATCTTTAGTTAATAGAACAAGCTGGAAAACAGAGAAGGAGGAAGAGCACCCAGCCGGCAAAGAAGTCAACAGTCGACAGCTGCACCTAGACACCTATTCGGAAAAAAAATCAGCTTCCTATACCCACAAAGACGTAGAAATCAAACGAGGCTCCCAAAATAACAAAGGAAAAGAAGACTGCGGGATTCCAGATAACTAAAAATCGGTATTTTCGACAACCCATCGACATCATAAGCAAAGAGGAAGAGATCTACTACAGCCAAAGCGTATACATCAGCTCCTGTCGGAAGGACGTTAGAGGGGTTGAGAAAGTCATCTGCAGCCATTGATCCAAGAAAAGGAAGAACTAGACCAAAAGGGTAAAGCGAAATCTGAGGGCGACGATGAAAGAAGATTAGATTACCCTTGCAAATAATCCGCCAGCGCGGCAGCCCAGTCTCCCCTCTCCTCAAGCCTGCTACCCTCGCGGCCGCGACACCACCGCGCTAGCCGCCAGCGGCGGCCCTCACCCTGGCCCGTCTGCCACCTGAAGCCGCCGCGGCCCTTTTCCCCCTCCCGTTGGCCGTCGCTCCCACGAGGGACGGGATCAAACCCTAGAGGGAGGCCGCGATGCGCTGATGATGGAGATGGGGTTGCTCGCTCCGAAAGGATAGCTTGTGGAGGGTCTCTTGGATGACCTAGAAACAATACAAGTGAGCAGATGGGATCGCCAGAAGGGGTGAAGATGCCGTAAACGCAGCAGAGAAGTAGGGAGGAGGAGATCTCCGTTGTGAAATGCTGCCGTTGGAACCCTAGCGAGAGGAGCGAGGTGGAGATGGGAGCAGCCGAGAAGGAAGCCGCCGAATGTGAAATGTCGATCGCGATGAGCGCTGGGGATTTGCTTGCCCCGAAAGCTAGGGTTTTACGGCGCCCCGAAAACCCAATCCGAGAGGAGAGGTTTCGAATCAGCAAACCGTCGCCCCGGATCCACGGAAGTGCATCATTTTGAATGCAACGAGCTGCTCCGAATCCATTCTGTTTTCAGATTCGAATCGGGTTTTCGGACCCGACACATCCATTGACACCCCGACACCCAACCAAGAAAGCCTTAAACCCATGAACGTACAAATCCCACCCATGCACACGTCCGACCGCGCATGGAGTTCGGTTGTTAGGGTTCCATTTGCCAAAACACGGTAGGCGACTGCCTTTTCCACAAAGTGGAGAAGGCAGTAACTGAAATAGAATGATAATCGATGAAATGAAGTAACACCCGGTGGCCTTGCCATCGTTAGCCGGAGAAGCCTCCAAAACATTGTATCCTTATAAAACCATAACCCTGTCGGACGGAGCAACCCTTGTTGATGCTCTTGTCGCTGCGTCCATTCTTCCTCCTGTCGACGTGAACGTATTCGTCTTCCTCCTCTGCGTTTCTGCTGCTGATACGTAAGCAACTGGAGTGTTGCTTCTTCTTCCTCTTCCTCTTGCGGTTTGACTGCTACGGAAGGAAATTCCATTCTTCTTTTCACTTTCCTGCATCTGCAACCGAGGAGGAGGCAAAGGCTTCTTCCCCTTCCTGATTGTCAACCAAAGGGTAGGTTCGCTTCCCCTCTCACCCTTTAGCGGCCATCATTTTCCTCATAAACAATACCCTATCTTCATGTAGGAAAACTGAGGACCATCTCAACACCGAAAGGTCTCCACTATTCATCATCCGATCTTCTCAAAGGTAGGTCTTCTCTCCCCGGACAAAAATCCTTAAGAGCATGCTTAGTATATGGTTAGATGATCACGTTATGAGCGTTCCAGTTATTTACATGATCTATGTTAATTAGATAAATAAAGACCACATGTTAACAATAATTTTTAGCCATCTAATCACACATCAAAGATTCTGGATATATATATTTTTTAAACCCACATAATTTTCTCTTAATATTACTTTAAATGCATGCTCTAACTGCTTTATCTTTGCATGCCTACTTGCTTAGTTGTGTGGCAGGGTTCCACGTGACACCTACTGAGTCTGGCTGTGACTCACCCTTCTCCTTTGCAGGTGAGCAACCACAGCCTTCGACCAGAGGTTCCCGTGCTTTTCCCGACCGCGTTTAGCCAGCCAGCCTGTGTCGGTGGGGCCTTTTTGTGTACTGTTGACTAGGGTATGTCCCGAGTAGTTGTACATTCAGAGTTTTTATAGTTGCGGACTTGTTCTTTTGGCAGTTCTGGACTATTGTATATTGACTATCACTCTGATATACTTTAATTGCTTTCGCACTTTAGTTTAAATTATTATTCTAATTAATATTAGACGTGGTGTAATCCCAATTCATTATACGCTCCCTCGACAAACTCCTCCAACCCTTTAGGGGCCTCATCAGCCTCTTGGGTGACTTCCCTAGTTCCTGGTAGTGGTAATCCGATGTTATATTGGGTTATCGGTACCCGGAGCTCTGGGTTGTTACAGATGGTATTAGAGCGGTGTTGAGGAATCGTGTAAGGAATCGAAATTGCATAGCTATTGTCTAGAACTAGTCAATTTGCACCGTCTATTGCTGGCTTAGGATGTTTTCTATGTGATTAATGAATTCCCTTATGTATTATCTGTGTTTTCTAGTCATTTCAATATGCCGCCTTGACGTCGGAGAGTTCTGGTTCCCCAAGAAGTGAGTAGTGTCCCTCAAGATGGTCCTGCTCCGGCTCCTGTTATTCAGGCTCAAGAGGATGTGCTTGGCAGTTGTGGGCGTGTTTTGAAAGAATTTTTGTTGTTTCATCCGCCGACTTTTGAAGGCCAGACTGATCCTGATGCCGCTAGGGTTTGGCTGGATGCGACCGAGCGCGTATTCCACTCTATGGAATGCACGGAAGATGAGAAAGTGATGCTCGACACTTTTTAGCTCCACGGTGCGGCACTGACACGGTGGAACACGAAATGGGAGATTGCTTTTCAGTCTCGTCCGCTCTGGCATATTCCGTGGGCTGAGTTCATCGCCACATTTGAACTTACTTTCAGTCCGGCTTACCTCAGGATGGATAAAATGCACCAATTCTTGTAGCTCATCTAGGGAGGAATGTCGGTGCTTGAATATCAAAACAGGTTCATGGAATTGGGCCGTTATGCGCCCCATGTGCTGGCGAATGAAGCTTTAAAGATTGAGCAGTTTCTTCATGATCTCCGTGCTGAATTGAGACAACCATTGATTGTTGCTCGTGTGGCTAATATGAATGAGGTGTATCAGGCTGCGGCAGCGTTGGAGTTGGACTTGGCAAGATCCCAGACTCCTTCTCAGGCAAATTCCTTCAATGCTACTGGTGACATTCTACAGGGTGCCTTGGACACCGGGGCGGCCTCATGGATTAAATCAATAGAGAACTAAACCTCTCTCTCGGGTGGTAGACCATGTAATTCCTCAAGAAAAACATCAAGATAATCTCTAACCAACGAAATATCTTCAATAACTGACTCCTTAAAAACAACAGAGGCTAGGAAAGCCGCACAACCCTTCTTCAACAATCTAAAAGCTCGAAGAACAAATATAAGATGCGGAGGCTTAGAATGCCTAGCACCTTGGAAAACAAGTTGATGGTGCCTCTCGAAGGTTACTAACCCTTTCTTACACTTCACACAAACTCCATGCTTAAATAGCCAATTAGCCACTAAAATCACATCATAACCCTCCATATCCATTCATATTAGATCAGCAGGTAGATTACAATTACTAATTAAAACCACACTTGTAGGATAAAATAGATTAAGCTCACTACCCTCTCCTAATGGTGTAGTGATAACCAAATAAGATTTTAACAAAGCAAGTTCCAAAGGTAAAGTAGCAGTAAACTTTTTCGATATGAATGAATGAGTTGCACTAGTGTTGAATAGAACAAAGGCAGGTCTGGAATTAACAACAAGAATACCTTCCACCATTCTGCCTTCCTCAGAGGGCTCCACTTCCATTAAAGCATGTAAATGCCCTTGGCACCTTGGACCTCCTTGCACCCTCTCTTGTTGAGCTTGCTCCTTCATCAACGGACACTCGAAAATCTTGTGTTCCTGGCGCCATCAATGAAGATAATTCTCGAGGAGCCTCCAGCACTCGTCAGATCAGTTATTGCCCTTGTCATAATGCGTGCATCGTTCTTGAGTGGGCATGGGCACCATCTGCTTACTGCCATCCTTCGGTCTCTTCCCATCCTTGGAGAAATCATGGCCTATGCCACGCCGCTTCTTTCCAATCACAGGTTTAAAACTATCGGAGCCACAAGCTTGCTCCTTCTTTACAATTCTTCCTCTAACTCCATCAGCAAATGATAGCCCATCCTCTAATAACTGGGCCTTCTTGACCATCTCCGAACATGATTGAATGTCTAGCATAGATAAGTGAGGAATAAAACTAGGCCTTAAGCCATTCATAAACCTTTTTACCTTCATCTTCTTCGTGCAAACAAGATGAGGAACATACTTTGTCAACCTGGCAAACTGGGGTTCATACTCCGTGATGCTGAGATTTCACTGCATTAAAGTTGCAAACTCGGAAGCCTTCTTCTCTTGGACTCTCTCAGAGAAATACTTGTCATTGAAGAACTTCAAGAATTCATCCCATGATATGGGCTATTGCGGGAGAGTAGCCTCAATACACCGCCACTGGTTGCTCGATCTGACGAATCCGTCGCACATCCTAAAACATGCATTTTAACCCCCGGTGTGAAATAAACCCACTCTCAACTCACCTCGGCCTACCAAATCCATGGGAAATGAAATACATAGGCTAGGTAACCATCCCCCTACCTCCATCGAAGATTTTCCGCACCGAGATCGTCATTTCCATGTGAAACACCGTTAGAACACCGCCGGGTTCACGAACTCGCGAATGAACTGCCACCCCTCGTTCCTCGTCCATCCTCACGCTCCTTGCCTCACGAACCTCGCCGCCTCGCCCTCCTCCACCTCCGTTGGCCGCTTGGAGAAGAGAGGGTGAGAAAGAGAGAGTGTGAGAAGAGAGAGAGAAGAGAGAGAGAGATGAGAAATGAGGGAGAGAGAGAGAGAAGGGTGGGGTTATATTTATAGGAAATATTTTGAGATTTTAAAATCTAGAAAATATAAAAATAGGGCAAAATACTTCCCATGATCCTCAAAAAATGCACAACACACCTGTAACATCCCAGACCGCGACAACGTGTCGGTCCCTACACATGGTTCCGAAAGCTCGATAGGCAAAAACCAGCATAAAGCACAAAACACCCTCCGAGACTCACAAAGGCACTTCGAAACCCTTGGATTCAGATCCAAAAAATCTAGGGCGTTATAGTCCTCCCCTCCATATAGAAATTTTGACCTCAAAATTTGAGGCAACCACAATCTCAAGGGGAAGAACAGCACATTCAGCTGGCAATGCTCCCAGAGCTCTAGCCAACCTTGATACATACAAAAACACTGATCGTGAGTGACATAACCATACCTTGATCACGAACAAACACCTCGCTCTACATACAACACACATCGATCATCAGAGCAGGCATAAGACACAAAAGCATATAAGTCTAGCATCACCTCAGCCACAACAAGAATTCAACCAAGGCACCACTGCCACGATCTCGTCCACCGAGGAGACGCAATCCTCGTTACAAGAAACAACCACCGATCAAATCCCATGCTTGGCGGATCAATCAAACATCAACTTTGCTACCAGCTGACTGATCTCATGCCATGCACAAGGGATGATCATCACTGAGCCTCATCAGCTTACACAGCCATTCCAATTGACTGCCACAAATCCATCCGCTCCACGCTATGAACCATCTCATACCTGGCGAGCCGAATGCCAATGGCAGCACTGGACCAACTTCGATCCAAACATAAACCTTCAATAAATCCCAGATCCAATCTGGGAAAAGGTGATAGGTACGAAGTGATGGATTCAGAGAGGGGTGAATGAATCCCCTTCTTAAAATTTCACCCGAATCAAAAATTACTACTCGATCAACAATCAATCGTGCCTAAGATTTATGATTTCTATCATATCATGTTTCAATCACGTTAGATTTTATGCCTTTCATTGTACAATGAACTTATTTTCATATATGTTAATTTCATGCCAAATCTTTAGGGCCACTTTGACAACTGTTTAGACCCGATTAGGATGAGATATCCCAGGCCGGGTGAGATGCGCTGGTTTGAGATGGAGCATAGATCACTCACGGTCAGGTGGGGTTTTCACCCTAATCCGCCGAGTAACTCACTCGACCTGTCACCCTTGACTAAGCTACATGACCCCAGTTATCTTCTCTCTGCCACGGTACTTTCCCTTTTCACCCCCTGACCCTTCCTTTTCTCTAGTTTTCATTCATCCCAGCTAGCGATGAAGGCGGCGAGAAGGGTGACAAAAGGTTCAACAGTTGCTCGACTACCGGTGCCGACCCCGGTTAAGGCTTGTCTTCTTCTCTCCACCACAGTTTACCCTTTCCACTCCGAGCCTTCTTTTCTCTAGTTTCCATTCTTCCCAACCAGCGGCACCAGGAGGTGGCGAGAGGGGCAATGGAAGATTGCCAGGTTACATGACCACCGACGCCGACCCTGGTTAAGGCCTGTCTTCTTCTCTTCGCCACTTTTACAAACCCTTTCCACCCCTGAGCCTTCTTTTCTCTGGTTTCCATTCTTCCCAGCCAGCGGCACTAGGAGGTGGCGAAGGTCTACACGTCGTTGCAGCAAGGCGGCAGCCGGTCCGATGGTCAAATGATTGTCAACCAGGTTCCTCTCTGGTCATTGTATTGTGTGAGGGTGTTATTTTTTCTCTGTCACAAGATGACGCGATCGGAGGTCTGGACATGCTCGTAGTAAGGCAGCAGATCCAACAAGCAAACGATCCCCCATAAGCTTCCTCTTTGGTCATTCTATTGTGTGACTTTTTCTTTACCCGGCCTAGGATCGTCCGGTTGTCAGGGATAGGGTTTCTTTCTTCCCCCCTACCATTCTGTGTTTGACTGTAGGCAACCTTGGGTTCCGTGCATCTGTGTGGTCTTCTCATTGTCAGGCATTGGGAGTGAGCATTGAATCCTCACCTACCACGCAAAGACGTGGATATTCAAAAGGCCCTTTCCCTACCCCTAAGAGTCACAGGTCCCTTCCCTATAGCATGCATTGCTCTTTCTTGTCTTTTACATGGACAGGCTTCAAACAACACAGGCTTTGTCTATAATATTCAATTCGACTGAGGGGGGCTTCATCTCATCTATAAGTTGGGTGCTCTGCTTCATTCTTTGCATCTCCCTGCGTCCACTGGACAACAGTAACCACGGCTACCATTTTCTCCTCCTCCTCTAATTCTCTTGTCATCACCCGATTCAGCCTTTAACTTAAACCATGGTTACAACCATTCTGATTGTCCGAGTAGTAGAAGGAGAAGTAGGCTAGAGTGAAAAAAAAAGGTAGGGTATATTTATAACCCATTTTAATCCAAAAGGATTTAAGGGACATATCAAGTTAGGTTCTAATGGATACCTTTGCATATGTTCACCAAGGTGCAGAAGAAAGATGGGGCTATGCGACTGTGCATCGATTACTGCATGCTTAATTAGGCCACCATTAAAAAAAATAAGTATCCTCTGTCGAGGATTGAAGGATTATTTGACCAATTGTCATCTACTAAGGCCTTCTCCAAGATCGATCTGAGGACTGCCATGTGGGGGTTAATGGACGGCTTGATCATGTTCTGAGGAAGGATCTGTGTGCAAGATGACGTGAAAGTGTAAAGGGAGAGATGACTAAAGCAAACTCGTATGGGATCAGTGAGAGAGTGAAATCTGATGGAAATTAGAAAATACTGAGTGCTATTTTCAGCATCATAGATTCTTGAGTGTAAATGAAATAGGTTATCATCTACTCATGGTTATCCCAACTTCAACTCAGTTTGGCCTTCTGAATTGATAAGCGATATACAATCTCTGTGCCATCCACTATTAAGCACTTCCCCTTTTTCAAGGTGCGAAGCAAGGAATTGGAATAACTAATTATGCAGAGCGATGAGCAATGTTAGTTCACAAGTCACATAACAAGTTGAATCTTAAAATTGAACTGATAAAAACACTAAAAGCATACATTGTAGCCTATGTTATAGGTTACAACTATTTTAAGTGAGATGATATTCGATGAGCCCCTAAAGCACAGCTTGCGCATTACGTGTGTAAGCTTCTTCTCCAGAACAGAAGGAGGTCAACTGATCATTTATGTCTGGATTAGGAAGTAAGACAAGCAAGCCTAAACCATTTTAGGAAAATGAAAAAAAAAGAAGGGGGAGAAAATCCTGAAACTGACCTTCCAAGAGGCATGGTAAGAAATGAACAATCCTGCCTGACATAGTTGCAGCAAGGAGGACTGTCCAGGACACCATCAAGGTCTGGTTAAGATATTTGTCAGCTCTAGACTTCAAGAAATTGATATCTAGGGTCATACTTTTCCTATCTCTGACACATTTAATGCCTATTAAGATATCTCGTTATGTTGACGCCATGGATTCTAGGCAAAAATACTCATTGCATACTTTAAACTGATGACCTTGCTCCTCAACTAGTTGCAAAATGCTTATCAAAGTAGGAGGTTTTGCTGTTGTTCATAGTGATAATTTTGCCATGAATGATAATGTCCATTTAGCATTGATCGACAGTCTGGCTTCCCCACCATTTGCATCAATGGGTTTGCCCTGTGCCTCACCATTCCCCTTTGACTTGGTTGGCAACGAGCATGGAATCACTATAGACTTACAGGTTGGTGGCCCCTAAGTGCTTTGCCATTCGTAAGCTTGAAAGTAAGGCTTTATACTCAGTCACATTATTCGTGGTCAGGAAGTTGAAGTGAAGGGCGTACTATAGCTGTGCTCCCTCCGGTAACAGCAGGACTAGCACTGCCCCGCTGCTAGCGCAGGATGAACCGTCGACGTATAGCTCCTATATGGGTCCTAGAGATTGCTCGGGGGAGTCCTCCTCAGGCAATGTGCATTTAGCGACAAAGTCGGTGAGGGCCTGGGCTTTAATTGCCGTCCTCGGGAGAAAGCTAATGTCAAACTCACCTAACTCGATGGCTCACTTGATAAGCCTCCCTGAGGCATCTGGATTTTGGAGAATCTGGCGTAGGGGGTGGTCGGTGAGAACAACGATCGGGTGCGCCAAGAAATATGGTCACAACTTGTGTGCGGCCTTGACCAGGGCTAGAGCGAACTTCTTAGTCTGCGAATAGCAAAACTCTGGTCCTTATAGTGCTCGGCTCACGTAGTGGACTAGCTTCATAATATTGCCCTCCTCTCGAGAGAGCATGACACTTAGGGTGCTTGGGTTCATCGATAGATATAGGAGTAGCTACTCCCCTTTTTGTGGCTTGGAGAGCATAGGAGGAGATGCTAGATACCGCTTCAGCTCTTCAAATGCTTGCCCGCATTCTTGGTCCCAGTCGATTTGCCCTTTCTTCTTCGGTGCTTTGTTCAGTTGTTGATGAGCCGGAAGAAGGGTAGGCATCTTTCTACAGATCGGGACAGGAATCGAGTCAGGGTAGCAATGCGGCCCGTGAGACACTGTATGTCCCTTACTCGCACCGATTGCTTCATCTCTAACACTACTCAGATTTGGTCGGGATTCGCTTCGATCCCTCTATGGGTCACGAGGAATCCAAGGAATTTACCCGACTTAACCCTGAATGCGCACTTGCTCGGGTTGGGCTTCATGTTGTATTTTCAGAGTGTTGCGAATGTTTCTGCTAGGTCAGTGAGGTGCTTGGTCATTTGGAGGCTTTTGACGAGCATGTCGTCAATATAAACTTCCATGTTGCGACTGATCTGTGCATCTAACATATGGTTGACCAGGCATTGATATGTAGCTCCCACGTTTTTCAACCCGAAGGGCATGCGGGTGTAGCAATATAAGCCGTGGTCGATGATGAACGTCATTTTGTCTTGGTCGGGCTCGTGGATGCTAATCTGATGGTACCCAGAGTATGCATCCAGAAAGTTTAGCATTTCATGCCCGGCTGTAGCATCGACCAGTTGGTCGATTCGTGACATGGGGAAGTTATCTTTGATGACTCCTGAACAAAGACCATGGAATAGCTCCCAGGCCACTCCAATTAGCCGCAGGGAAGACAGTGGTTCAACCTGGTCTGCCCTCGTGTGCGAACAGAGGAGAAGAAGGTGGAAGGAGAGCTCGTAGCCGTGAGCAAACCAGGGAGAGTTCACCGGCATGAGCAAATTGAAGAGAATAGGAAGAAGGGACGGGCTCGCTATCGTTTGAGCAAGTGAAGGAAGAAAGGAGATAAGGTGCCGCCATTTGAATGAGAGAATGAGGGTTTCCCTCTCTCTACTAAGGCTTTTAGCCTGCAGAAGAATGGCCGCAAGATCGTTCGCCATGGGCCCCCTAGCCGTCGTATCCTCCTTCGACTGCCGAATCATTTGCCAGCCAACGCGCCTCCCTGGCTGCCGCATCTGTTAATTGTTGCCGCATCAAACGGTTGGCCGCCGTATCAGTGACCCCAAGGGGCATTTTGCAACAGAATGAAAGCCGCAGACCCATTAAGGCCACTTTATCTACCCAGGGCCCATTGTTGGATGCACTAAAATTATGATAAGATATCGTGGTATCTTTTATTGGTTTTATCGTGCGAGGGTGTGCCAATCACGTATGTGACAATGTGTTCGGGCTTCGAGACTAGAGTGGTCTAAAGCCCAATGTGCACTCCGTCTGAGTAATCGGATGATTATGGGTATCGGGTTGGGAATGGAGACCCGCCGTGCCATAAAGGTCACAATGTTAATTACATCCCCTCAGAGAGGAGAAAACCTTTGATTAGTCATCGAGAAATGAGGTATCATGGCCGGAGAAATTACTTATATGCAAGATGTGTGAGAAAGCATAAAAAAATTCCCCATATGAGGAGTCAAGAGAGTACACAAAATTATATTGGTCGCATATCAACCATTCAATATTCGGACGAATGCCCGGTTTGGAAAAGCCACCATCATCACGGGAAAACTAGAGCGTATGTATGCCGGGACACAGCAAATTTATTGTTTAGAGAAATGAAAACATTTGGTTAAATCGCCGATCAGAGCGATCGAGAATCAGCGAGTTTATCGGCCCGGTGCGAAGTCAAGCCGCGAACATATTAGGGGAGGTTCCCGTAATCGAGGCGTGGCTCGCATGAGCATCATTAATATTTGTCCAATGCCAAAAAGGGGCAACAGAGAAATGTTTAGAGATTAAGTCCCGAGAAAAACATATCCAAGCATAGCGGGCTATAGGCCCAAGATATGGGTCAGACAATGACCGCGATGGGATGAACCCAAGATTCAAGCGTGACCCGTAGTGGCCTTATCAATATTCCCATGCAAAGGATCTGTGGATGACGAGAGCTGTGCTAACTTGTTTACTTTTTATCTTGCCCTGTTGACCAAGAGGCCTCATTCAATGGAGAGACAAAGGACCCTATAATGACAGAGATGGTCATTGCATAAGAGGAACCAAAGAAATAGGCCGAATGAATGAAGAAAGCTCAACTGGCATTAAAAGAGAAAAAAAAAGGGGGAAGAAAAGTTTGCTATGCTCACCGGCGGCATGGGAAGCCGGCTGTGTGACTAAACTGCTAGAGACTGGCAGTCAATCACCTTCAAGAGCAAAGTGACTGGCCATGGTCCCCTTCGAAGTCGAGGCAACTCCTTGAGTACAAAGCTCGGCTAACAACATTGCTTTATAACCAGACACAATGTTCCCCCCCATCGTGGGAGTGTCAGAATATGCCTGGAGCTTGCCATTTAATTTAGCACTCAACAGTGCAGCATATGTTCCTACTACTACCATTGCATCCTCCAAACTTCCTGCTAGAAGGCAACAAATGAATTAGCAACTCATTTCGCATGAAAGAAAAAGAAAGAGCAAAACAAAATAGGAAGAACGAATGGGGGATAATAAGTCTACCCTATTCGTCAGAAGCCGCAGCCGGGGAACTCCCACAAAAAGAAGAAGGTGAAGCATCCGACACTGGATTGTAATCATAGTTTAACGTGCCCAGGTCGTCAAGCCCCTTATCTTCCCCGTCATTCTGCCCAGTCTCCAATGGGACACTTGTGTCCATGGGAGGAAGACTCCTTGCAACATTGCCAACGACGTTGGGAGCAAAAGCGAAGGAGTAAAGAGAAAAGTTATCCCATATATACAATGAAGCCTTGGTAATCAAGATGAAAGGAAGAAATAACAAGTTACCATCTTACCCCTTAGGCGAAGCCTCCTCTTTGGACCGACGATGCTATGTTTTCGTGGTTGGGCTATCGTCGCATCTTGCCCTATGCCGTTTGGGATGATGGGAACCTTTCTTCTTCTTAAAAGTCTCAACAAGAGCAAAGCTTACTGCAAAAGGACAAAAAGAATAAGAACTCAATCAGTATGCATAGGGGTCAATTTAATGAAACCAAATATGACTTTATGAAAGGTTACAAGTTATGAATACATACCATCCGGTGCAGGAGAGAAAGATGGTTGCAACACTGCATGCTCAGGAGAAGGGCCTATGGCTTTGCCCGCCCTGCAAACAACATCTGAAATGTCTCCAAGTGTAGCCCCATTTTCTATCCAGGAAATGCACTCAAGGGTGCCCACTCGTGCAATGACACTTATTAAATGCCTTTCCCATTTAGGCCAAAGTTCATTGTTGAAGTCGTCAGGAAGAACAGGGCTGGACATGGAGGCACCTGAGGGATGACCACAATTTGAAAGCAAGTGCTCCCACCATGAATCTTCTCTCACTCTCTCCGACACTCAATTTTTCTCAGAACTGACTCTCTTTCTTTTTCTTTCTTCTATCACTCTCTCTTCTCTTCTATTCTTGTTCTGCAAGTCTTTCTAATCTTCTGCCCCTCTTCTTACCAAATATCGATCGAAAAAGAGCCTTTTATAGAGCTTCAGTCTTAGGGTCCCACGGGCTGACGCTTCGGGCATGTGGAAAGCTCGTTCCTGCGAAGAGGATTCTGGAGGAATCTTTCCACGTGTTAGGTGCAGATGGTATGATGATCCACGTGGCAAAATATCAGAACATTATTCACCTTCGATCACATGCCAATCATTGGTTCACTTAATCCCCACGAGCTCATGCTTTGAGCGTGACTTGAAGTCTTCACGTGAGAGTTGATGCCATCAGCATGTCATGTCTTCCAAATGTTCGACCAATCAACCTAGGTTGTTAAGTAAAGTGAAGAGGCATCAGTTATAATCAAATGATAATATCATTTTAATTGTGTCAATCAAAGTGATGTCAGAAGAATAACAATTAACCGATAATCAGTAATACTTAATTGAGATGCCTTAGACTGTAGGAATAACCAATGCAATATATCTAAATAAGAACATGAGTCTCAATGCATTATAGGTAGACCTTCATGAAGGTGCACCGACCTGTCTCAATGGTGGATGCAGAATGTGCATCGACATTGACAAAGATTCACTGACTTAAAGCTACAAAGGTTAACAGACTAGCATCGACTTCCAAATAAGCATTGTCCTTAGCTACAGTAGCTGCACAGACCTATACCAAGCATGTGAATAGACCTGATGTCCTAAATTCATATGCGCATCAACTCTGATTTCTGAATGTGCACAGACCAAAAATGTGCTAAGACTTTAAGTGTTGTATGTGCACGGACCATGTAATGAATGTTAAGAAAGATGCATCAACCTAGCCTTTTGGTAGATGCAATATGCATCGACCTTTAAAGTATCAGGTCCAATGTGCATCGACCTTATCTAGACTAATACGCATGATATGCACAGACTTTATTCAGAAGAGTGTAAAAGATGCACAGACTTGACTAAACATGATGCACTGGCCTTATGCATGTAACATGTATACTTAGATCGTATATGCACAGACTTAAAACATGCAAAGACCTATATGCAGCATGTGTTTGAACCTTACAAGACACATTGAGAGATGTGCATCGACCTTGTAAGATAGAATACAAAATGTGCACTGACTTGATTATGAGTATAATCAAAAGGTGAATCGACCTGATATATGCTCAGACCATAATGGTGCATGTGCTCCGACTTGAGTGCATAGTACACTCTGACCAGATCCCTTCATGTGCACTGACTGCTACAATTTGTTTGGGGATGAAAGTAGTGCTGAAATTGAGTCTTGTCCCCAAGAAGTGGTATAGACCCTTCCAAAAGTGAGAAGTGAAACGCGGTTCTCAGTCAGACACGATTGAAACAGGAACTCCATGCAGTCTGACCACCTCTCTAAGGTACAAAGCAGCTATAGCATCAACTGACCATCAGCCCTTTATAGGTAAGAAGTGTGCTGACTTGGTTAACCGATCGATGATAACCCATATTCCATCATGTCCGCCTTTAGACTTGGGCAAACGCATGATGAAGTCCATTCCGACATCTTCCCACTTCCACTTGGAAATGTCTAGAGGATGTAGTTTACCAGTGGGCTTTTGGTGTTCTACTTTTACTTGTTGGCATGTGAGACAATGAGACACAAAGTATGCTACCTCCCTTTTCATATTGGGCCACCAAAAAGTCCGTTTTAAGTCCTGGTACATCTTGGTAGCTTCGGGGTGTATGGTGTACCTTGATTGGTGAGCTTTGTCTAAGATCTTATTCTTTAATTTCGAGCAGTCCGAGACACATGTCCTTTCATGAAATAATAGTCTTCTATTAGATGCCCTCTTGAAATTGGATCGCTCCTCTAGCTTACCTTTTATCTCCACTAGCACCGGGTCTTCATCTTGTAGCCCTTTGATTTCAGAGAGTAAATCCAATTGTATCCTTATGTGTGATAGAGTAATACACCATTTCTCCTTATCCATGCTTATATCAAGTTTGGAGAATACATCTTCCGCTCTTGGATCATATAGTTGGCCAATAATCCTCTTGGATTTCGACTGAGGGCATCTGCTACGGGATTACCCTTTCTAGGATGGTATTGTATAGTAAAGTCGAAGTTCTTGAGATATTCTAGCCATCGTCTTTGTCTCATATTCAATTCCTTTTGTAAGAATAAATATTTGAGACTCTTATGATCTGAGTACACGATAAATTACTCTCCGTAGAGATAGTGTCACCAAATCTTTAAGGTAAATACTACTGCGGCCAACTCTAAGTCGTGCACCGGGTAGTTCTCCTCATGCTTCTTTAGTTGCCGATAAGAGTAAGCAATGACTCTCTCTTGCTGCATTAATACACATCGAAGGCCAATGCCAGATGTATCGGTATACACCTCAAAATTTTCTCCTTCTACTGGCAATGCTAAAATTGGGGCAGTCGTCAAATGATCCTTCAAGGCTTGGAAACTCTTCTCACAATCTTCATTCTATTTATAAGGAATCTCTATGCGGGTCAGTCTAGTAAGAGGAATGATAATCTTGAAAAAATCCTTTATAAATCGCCGGTAATAACCAGCTAGACCCAAGAAGCTACAGATCTCGGTTGTATTTTTAATTGTGCCATTGCAGGCTGTTGATTTGGGTAGCACTGAAGTACTGAGTGTTCCACATGTAAAGGTTAGTACCTAGCAACTCTTCTGGTATAGGGAAGGTAGGAAGAATAAAATTTCATCTTGGTGACATGATGTTTTATGTTTAATATTTTAGTCCAGTTCTCCCTCTGAAAAGTGGGCAGGGTTCTTTTGGTCCAGATGAAAAGTGATCCCTACCTGGCTGCTTTGCCAGAGATATCAGCAGTCTTGAGAGCAATCTGCCACAGTCATGGGCTGCCACTAGCACAGACCTGGATGCCCTGCATCCAGCAAGGTAAAAGCGGCTGTCGCCATTCCGAAGAGAACTACAAGGATTGTGTCTCTACTGTGGATGCTGCTTGCTTTGTGAACGACCCTTCTTTTGCCAGGTTCCATGGTGCATGCTCCGAGCACCATTTGCTGAGAGGCCAAGGTGTCGTTGGTAAAGCATTCATGACAAACCAACCCCGCTTTTCATCTGATATTACTGCTTTGTGCAGGACAGAATACCCTCTCTCTCACCATGCTAGAATGTTCAGATTGCGGGCCGCGGTGGCTATCCGCCTGCGAAGTTTAGACACTGGAAATGCCGATTTTGTACTAGAATTCTTCTTGCCTATGGACTGCCTTGAGGGTGAAGAACAGAGGGTGATGCTTAACTCATTGTCCACCACTATGCAGCAGGTTTGTCAGAGTTTGAGGGTGGTCACATCGAAAGAGCTAGAAGTTGAAACTGTTTTACAAGAAAATGAGCAATTGCCTTCAAATGCGTTGTCTGGAAGGCATTTATATGGAGATAATGGGAGTCGAGATAAGGGTTTAGTGGATTTGGCTCCTGTCATGGGAGTCTCTCTTCCAGAACCATCCAGGACTGCAAATGCCATGGAGACTCGACCAAAGGAGAAAAGTATACTGCTCCCTGCTTATGCATCATTGGAGTTTGGAAAGCAGGAGATGCAAGGGTTCAGTGTGACAAATTACTGTGGTAGACCTGGCATGGAGTTCACTGAGGGCAAAGCATTATCAAAGTGCAGCCAAGATTTAGGTAAAGATAAAATTGAATGCGGGGATTCTTTTAGTGGTGAACCCAGCTTTTCCAGCAGAGGCAAGGCAACAGAGAAGAAGCGTACAAGAATGGAGAAACTGATCAGCTTGCAGGTTCTTCAGCAACACTTTGCCGGTAGCCTAAAAGATGCTGCAAAGAGCATTGGTGGTAGGTACCATTTCTGAACATTGGCAGCTTTGTCCCTTTACCAAGTTACTTTCAGCATGTTATTTCTTTTCATTTCTATTTAGACGCCAAGTAACATTGAATTGTTTTGGCCTGGTCCAGTAATGTCAGTGCAAGGAAAGAGTTTTCGCCGATTCGGACGTAAGGTCCGTAATGGCAATATTTGTATGAAAGTTGGCTAGGACACGGAGTCTTGTGCCGAGATGAGGTTTGTTCATTAGCAAGAAGGTAATGCTAACACAAAGGAGAAATTCCTGTCAATTCAGACGTAAGGTTTGCAATGGCAGTGTTGTTATGAAAGTCAGCTAGGACGCAGAGTCTTGCATCGAGAAGGGGTTTATTCGTTAGCAAGAGGATAATACTAATGCAAAGGGAGGGTTTCATGCCAATTCGGGCATAAGGCCCACAATGGCGATGTTGTAGGAAGGTCGGCTAGGACACGAAGTCTTGCACCGAAAAGAGGTTTATTCGTTAGCAAGAAGATAATGATAACGCAAAGGAGGAATTCATGTCGATTCAGACGTAAGGTCCGTAATAGTGGTGTTGTATGTTTTTAAGAGCTCGGCCAGGGCATAGTGCCACTAGACCAAGATAGGTAGAGCTCGACCAGGGCAGAGTGCCACTAGACCAAGGTGGGTAGAGCTTGGCTAGGGCGGAGTGCCACCAGACCAAGGTGGGTATAGCTCGGCCAGGGCGGAGTGCCACTTGACCAAGGTGGGTAGAGCTCGGTCAGGGCGGAGTGCCACTGGACCAAGGGAGATAGAGCTCGACCAGGGCAGAGTGCCACTAGACCAAGGGAAGTAGAGCTCGGCCAGGGCGGAGTGCCAGTAGACCAAGATAGGTGGAGCTTGTCTAGGGCAGAGTGCCACTAGAGCAAGGTAGGTAGAGCTCGGTTAGGGTGGAGTGCCACTAGACCAAGGTTGGTAGAGCTCGGCCAGGGTGGAGTGCCATTAGACCAAGGGAGATAGAGCTTGGCCAGGGCGGAGTGCCACTAGACCAAGGGAAGTAGAGCTCGGCCAGGGCGGAGTGCTACTAGATCAAGGGAGGTAGAGCTTGGCTAGGGTGGAGTGCCACTAGACCAAGGTATGTAGAGCTCGGCCAGGGCGGAGTGCCACTAGACTAAGAGAAGTTTTGGTCATTTCGGGAATGCCGGTTGAGCTGTGTGGTATAGCTTTATATGTTTTCCATTAAGGGGAGAGAACTAGACGACTCATTTGTGATCTACAAGGACGTAGGCACCCCCTTCATATACTCAGCGGATGACTATGGTCCAACCCAGTTTTCAACCAACTTCCCTTTGGGATTGGAGGCCATCACTTCTCTTCTTTTAAGCATTACCAGGTCTCCTTTCTTGAATTCTCGTCCCTTGACCAGCTTGTCGAAAGCACAGACCATGCGAGCTTGGTAGAGTTGAATATTTTGTTTCGCGCTGAGATGCTTTCCTTCGAGCTCGGCCGGAGATTCATTAAGGATTTTTCCAAGATTCCAGTACCTCTGACTAGATTAACCAGCAAGGAGAATCGATTTGAGTGGTCAGAAGATTGTGAACAAAGTTTCCAGACTCTGAAGGAGTGCTTGACCACTACCCTTGTTTTAGCCTTACCTTCGAGAGGAGGAGGATTTGAAGTCTATACTGATGCCTCAGGTATTGGTCTAGGTTGTGTGCTTATGCAGCATGGAAGGGTGATAGCCTATTCTTCTAGACAGCTGAAGAAGCATGAAGAGAATTATCTTGTCCATGACTTAGAACTTGCGGCAGTAGTGTTTGCTTTGAAGATTTGGAGGCACTACTTGTATGGAGAGACTTTTACTGTATTCTCAGATCATAAGAGCCTTAAGTATCTGTTCTCTCAAAAAGAGCTTAATATGAGGCAAAGTAGGTGGCTCGAGTATTTGAAGAATTTTGATTTCTCTATAGAATATCACCCTTGGAAGGGTAACGTGGTAGCTGATGCTTTGAGTCGCAAGTCGATAGCCAAGTTGTCGAGTCTCGTGTTGCAGGAATGGAGACTGCTGGAACAGTTGGCTAGTCAAGACCTTAATGTTAGTAAGGATCGGGTCATGATCGCTCAGGTTCAGCTTCATCCCGAGCTGTTGATGGAAATTATGACCCTGTAAGATAACGATCCAGTGTTAGTGGAGATCAAGGGAAGTCTAAGTAATAAACCAAATTTTAGGTTGGCCGATGATGACAGGTTGTTATTCTGAGGAAGGACATTTGTCCCTAATTTAGTCGAAGTGAAGAGCAAGATCCTTGAGGAAGCTCACAGGTCCAAATATACTATTCATCCTAGGGCCACTAAGATGTATCGGGATTTAAAAAGGACCTTTTGGTGGCCAAATATGACACAAGAAGTGAAAGAGTTTGTGACTAGATGTCTGGTATGCCAACAAGTGAAGGCTGAGCATTTTAGACCTATCGAAAAATTAAAGCCTCTCGATATACCATAGTGGAAGTGGGAAAGTATCGGCATAGATTTCATAATGGGCTTACCAAGAACTCGTGGAGGTTTCGATACAATATGGGTAAGTGTGGATAGATTGACTAAATTTGCACATTTCTTATCCATCAAGTCGAAGCGGATAGTAGATGTTTTGCTTGCTCTTTACATGAAAGAAATTGTAAGATTACATGGGGTACCCATGAATATTATGTCAGACAGAGATCCCAGATTCACTTCACATTTTTGGAAAGGATTGCAAGAGTCCTTAGGATCCCGTCTGAACTTCAGCACTGCATTTCATCCTCAAACGGACGGGCAGACCGAGAGAACGAATCAGATTATCGAAGATATGTTAAAGGCTTGCATTTGCTCATGCGTAGTTCAAGTTATAGTGTCCATGCACGTTGTTGTTCACTTAGTTGTCAAGTGTTTACACAATGAGAGTCCATGTATGCTGCCAGTACACTTTTCCAATAAAGTCCGTGCATGTGTTCCTTTAACAAGTCCGTGCTCGCTTCTTATAATGATGTCCGTGTATATTTCCATCTGAGCATATATATTATGTGCATGTGCTTCTTTCAGCAAGTGTGTGCATATTAAGTCCGTGCATAATGTTCCTCCCAAGTCCGTGCATATTAAGTCCGTGCACAATGTTCCTTCAAAGTCCAAGCACGTTGTGCTATCCAAGTCCGTGCACTTTGTCTCACTTTAAGTCCGTGCACGTTGTCTAACTGAAGTCCATGCACGTTATTCAAATGAAGTCTGTGCACACTTTTCTTTCATGAAGTCAAGTCCGTACACGTTTACTGCATATCAAAGTCTGTCCACGTTTCTCATACTTACTTCTTGAGTCCGTGCACGTTTCTCTAAAGTACTCTGAGTCTGTGCATATTCCTCTTATGCACTCTTCTAGTCCATGCACGTTGATCTGTATATCAAAGTCTGTGCACGTTTCTCATACATGAAGACAAGTCCGTGTATTCTTCATCTCTGCATACTAGAGTTACAGATGCTTCTTGAGTCCGTGCACGTAAGGTCCGTGCACATAAGGTCCGTGCATTCAAATCCATGAATATTTATTCAGACGGTATTTTGAGTCTGTGCACGTTTGTTCTAATCATGTATATAAACTCTGTGCAAACTTTCCATTCCTACCATATAGGCTTAAGCTGATTAAGTGTACTCTTGTCAGGGGAATCGATCGTGGAATACAAGGAAGGCTCGAGATCAAGATTGAAGGATTAATTGTGCTCGTGACATGTGGAACTTATCGAGCCTAGATGTTGACATGTTTCATGTGGTGAACTGATTTGGATAACAATCTGGGTGGGAATTGCTGCTAAGACACTTGTCCATCTGCTGTTCTGAGGCTTCATATAAATAAGAAGAGTCTTCATCAAGAAGATATGGTAACTATTGAGAAGCATGAGTGAGGATATTCGAGAGAAGAATTCAATAGAGGTAGAGAGCTAGAAGAAGAAGGCAGAGGAAGAAAAAGAGAGGGAGAGTTCGTGAAGCTGATCCGCTACAACTGGACTTTGGATCAAATCCAATCCAGAACCACTCTTACAAGAGCTACATTTGTTTTCATCTTCAGTTTGTTCGATTTCGTTTCTTGTTTCATTTTCTTCTTTGTTCTCCCGATCCTCTGATTTTGAGGTCGGGTTCCTCCTGTGACTTCAGGAGAAGGGAGACTTGGTGTCTCCAGTTACGAGTGTATCTCTTGCATCTCACGTTTATCTTAATCACACTTGGGTTTGAGCTAATTAACTTAAGTAAATTTAATTCCATTGCGATTAGCTTAAAAAGTTTTTTTTTTAATCCACCATCTGGGCAAGGGGGACAATTCAACCCCCCTTCTTGTCTGCCATCTCTCTGGGCCAACAAGGAGATCAAAGGGAGTCCAGAAGGTGTTACCTTATTTCGATGCGTGATCGATAGCCTGAGAAAACGCCACCCGAGAAGAAGGTAAGAACAGAAGACCTAGGCCCAAGAGCGAGCACCCCTGTGGATGACCTGTACCTCATCCAGGTGGGAGAAGACCCAAGCAAAATGCTAAGGATCAGAGCCACCCTATCGGAGCAAGATAAGGAAGCCTACACAAAATTCCTCGCAGCCAACCAGGACGTGTTCGCTTGGTCCGAGCCAGAATCCCACTAGAAATCATCGCACATCAACTTAAGTTGGATCTGAGCTGCCGCCAGGTCCAGCAACGTCGAAGGCGTTGCAATCCCGAGCGACAGGCCATCATCAGGGAACAAGTGAGCGAGAAATTACGCTCAGGGCTACTTAGGCCCACCCGGTACCCAGACGGGTGACAAACGTAGTCCTCGTCCCTAAGAGCAACAGGAAGTGATGAATGTGTGTAGACTACACCAACCTCAACAAAGATATGCCAAAAGACAGCTTCCCCATGCCATGGATTGACTAACTAGTCGATGCCACAGTCAGGCATGAGATGCTAAGCTTCCTAGATGCCTACTCTGGGTATCATCAGATCAGCATGCACGGACCCAACCAGGATAAGACAGCGTTCGTCACCGACCACGGCCTATACTGTTACACACGCATACCGTTCGGTTAAAGAACGCGGGAGCAACCTACCAACGTCTGGTCAACCACATGTTCGACGCGCAGATCAGTCACAACATGGAGGTCTACATCGGCAACATGCTCGTCAAGAGCCTCCAGGCAGCCGAGCACCTGGAAGACCTGGCGGAGACATTCGCGACGCTCAGAAAATACAACATGAAGCTCAACCCAAGTAAGTGTGTGTTCGGTGTAAAGTTAGGAAAGTTCCTCGGATTCCTTGTCATCTATAGAGGAATAGAGGCAAACACTGATCAAATCCGAGCAGTACTGGAGATGAAGCAACCAACACGAGTAAGGGACGTACAGTGCCTCACCGGCTGCGTCGCGGCCTTAACTCGGTTCCTGTCCCTATAAACACGTCATCTTTGACATTTTTTAGAGTATATCTCATATTACAACGTGATGCCCCAAAGTGGCTTACGTATTTGACTTATTTGAGTGATTTTTCATGTTAATCTCAGTTACATATAAAATAAAAGCCTGACGTGGACTCAGACCTTTGGGCTTCTTGTCTTGCAACATCTCCTCAAATAACGGGCCCACCTGGCAGATGGCCTGACCCGATTATGAATATGCAGCCTTACTGTGGCAGTTTCCCCTAGACACCTGGTGCTAATAACGTGTGGACATTCTTGAACAAGTAACTCCTTAGAATGATGAACATTAGAAAATCATGGAGTCTTGTCACTTGGCATAAATAACATGAGATTCTAAACCTCCACTCGAAAATTGATCTTGAAGCATAACTCCCTTACCAGAAGAGTAGGACAAAACTGAGGGAGAGTAATGCGCGGCATTGACATTGCTGACTCACCAATAAACCAAGGGAGATTGCATAAGATGTGTAGAACGTCCATGGAAAGTGAAGAAGATACGGCCAATTGCCCCTTGAATAGGGAATCCATCAGGCTCTTGGCAGCCGTATCAGTTAGCACCAACTGGGTAGAGAACCCCTCTTGGCCAGTGAACTAAGCAATAATGGAGCGAGAGATAATAACAGCATTAATAGTGAATCTTTCAGCAAGCAAAGAGATTACCACCGGCCTCGCTCGAGAAGAAACTAGCACTAGTTCAAAGGAGCTCCTCTTAGCAACCATCTTTGAAAGTGTAGGCTCATCATCCCTAAAATAGCCAGGGACTAGGACTCGGACTGACATGCGGCAAATGAAGTCTTGAATCTTGAAACACATGATCGGCACTGAACTGTCTTGACTTGGCTCGTCATCTCCCTGGGGACCAGACCCGAGGGGCACCAAAGATAGCTCACACCCGCTCCGTGGGGTGGAAGTAGGTGGAGAAAGGGGTGGAGAAGGCTTGGAAGGCATGGGTGAAGGTGTTGGTGTAGAGGCCCCAGGCGGTGGAGGGATAATGAAGATGATAGGCTCGTGTGGAGGCAAAGGCAAAGGTGGAGGCGTAGGTGGGGGTAAAGGCGAAGGTGGAGGTGTAGGTGCAGGTATAGCCTGCTCAGGCTCAGGCAATGATGGTGAAGGGGATGGCAAAGGCAGTGGAGATGGTGGAAGTGATGGAATAGGGGTCTTTGGGAGAGGAGGCTGTGAAGGCGGTGGTGATGGCAGTGGGGGTAGTGGAGATGGCAACGCGGGCAATGGGGGTAGTGGAGGTGAAGATAGTGAAAGGGGTGGTAAGGCGGAGGAAGTGGAGAGTCGTGACGCCCACCTTCGACGTATCGACACGATGCGTTGAGTGGCGTTGGGAGTCGAAGTGGCGGTGGAAATAGAGGAGGAAGGAGAGGTAGCACTAGCCTGAGTAGAGGCTTGGGTTTGTGGAGATGTTGGGGACAGAGTAGGAATAAGTGAAGATGATGATGGGGTAGATTAAAAAATAATTTAAACGATCCTCGGAAAGAGCACAACATAACTATAGCGTCCTCGAGTCGATGAACTCAAAAATAAACTCACCATTGGGTTCCGTAACTTGTACGAGAGAAAAACCCGCGTGGATCGTAAAATACAACTCACAACCCACAAAAGCGATCCGAAAGCTCTCCGAATAGATCCGAAAGAATCTAGGATGTTACAGACGGGATGTCAGACGGGGAGAGGAGAGGGTGTGTAGTGAGAGACGAGGGGTGCCGCCATGGGCTAGAGAGAGAACGGGGATATGAGAGAGAGAGTGAGAGTGGCAGGGTCACCGTAGACGAGGTGGCAGTTGTGGTGGCGAGAAGCAAACAGAGAGAGGATGAGGGGGCCGGTGCATGTGAGGGGTCTAGCATCGTGGGTGTGGGATGTGGATTACGGTGCAACGGATGAGGAGGAGAGCAAAGCGAATGAGAGGGAGAGAGGGCTAAGAAGAAACTGTCGGTGTGCACGTTGGTGCCATAGGGAACGGAGGGGAGGCGCAGCGTTGCTGGCGATGGGGACCGGAGGTAGGGGCTTCTGCATGGGCCGTGAGTGTGTGTGGTGTGTGGTAGAGACAGGAATATAGAGGGGGAGTAAGTGCATATAGGGAGAGAGGGGAGTAGGAAACTCCGCAATGCATGTGTGTGAGAGGAGACAGAGGGAGTGAGAGTGAGAGTTGGTGAGCCAGAGAGATGGGACACAGGCAGAGGGAAGACGGTGGTGGGCGATAGGGAGCCACGGAGGCTATGGGACGTGCAGGGGGTGCCGGACAGTGTAGAAAAGAGAGAAAGAGGGAGAGAGTAGAGGGGAGCAAGAGCTGCAGAGATGCTGCCGGAGGTGCAGATGAATGCGCGGAGGTGAGAGAAGGATTGGGGAGGCCGTGGCACGGACCAGGGGGGATGGCCACTGTGCGACGCGTGTGTGTTAGTGAGAGAAAGAGGGAGAGAGAGATCCGGCGGGGGTGTTTAGAGAGAGGGGGAACCTCTACGTGAGTGTGTGTGTGGTGAGGCGAGGAGGCGGAGAGGGGGTAGTGCAGGTGAGAGAGAGGCGATACCTGTGCAAAGTTGTGAAAGAGGGAGAGAGGGAGGGCTGGCGACGTGGTGGACGGGAGGCACAGAGAACACAGAGAGGGGGGGAGAGAGAGAGGTAGAGAGAGAGGTGGTGCAGAAGGGTGGTGTGGACGCCGCAGCTGGAGGGGCGTCGCAAGGAGGCCGTCCAGTGCAGTGTGTGAGAGAGAAAGAGAGTAGGGAGGGCTGCATCCGGCGGGGGAGGGGGGAGAAAGAGAAGAGAGATTCGGAGAGAGAGAGAGAGATCCTAAGGGGGGGTGCCACATCTGCATTAGTCGCACATAAGGTCAGTGCAAGTTTTGCATTGTGCATGTAAGGTCAGTGCAAGTTTTGCATCACGCATATATGGGTCGGTGCATAGTTTGACATACGCATATATAGGTCCATGCACGTTTGCCATGTATGTATACAAGGTCAGTGCACTTCTTGCATTTAACATATAGAGAGTCAGTGCACATCTACCATATGCCCTTACAAGGTCAGTGCATATTTGTGAGTGATGTTGAACTAAGTTAGTGCACATCTCTTTTACTACATAACTAAGTTAGTACTCATCTGTACTTGAGAAGGTACACACGTGCTGGCTATAGCACATATGGTCGGTGCAAATTTCCTGACCATGTTTATAAACTTGATAAGGCACTCTATGGGTTGAAGCAAGCTCCCCGAGCATGGTATGACAGACAGAGTAAGTTCCTCTCAGAAAAGGGATTCTCTAGAGGTAAGGTTGACCGGACACTGTTCACAAAGGTATGTGAAATAAAAATTCTAATCATTCAAATTTATGTAGATGCTATAGTATTTGTGTCAATCAATCTATCCATGTGTGATGAATTCTCAATTTTAATGACTAGTGAGTTTAAAATGAGCTCAATAGGAGAACTAAAATTCTTTCTTGGACTACAGATCTGTCAGAGTAAGGAAGGAACCTTCATAACCCAAGAGAAGTATATTAAGGACCTTTTAAAGAAATTCAAGATGGAAAACCTCAAAGCAGTAACACCAATGGGAACATCTATCAGTCTTGACTCTAATCCGATAGGTAAAATGGTAGACCCCCAACTCTACAGAGGTATGATCGGATCCCTGCTATACCTTACTGCATCTCACCCTGACATTCAGTTTACAATATGTTTGTGTGCCATATTTCAAGCATGTCCTAAGGAATCACACTTAATTGATGTGAAACAGATTTTTAGGTATCTGTCTGGCACCCTAGACTTAGGTTTATGGTGCCCTGCAAAGTGTGAGCTGAATCTTATAGCTTACATTAATGCAGACTATGCTGGGTGTAGGATAGATAGGAAAAGTACTAGTGGATATTGTCAATTTCTTGGTGGGTGTCTAGTCTCTTGGGCATCTAAGAAACAACAAAATGTAGCCTTATCCACGACTGAGGCAGAATATGTGGCTATAGGAAACTGTGCTGCCCAAGTCCTCTGGATAAAATATCAGTTGATTGACTATCTTATCAATCTTGGTTGTATTACAATCTTATGTGATAACACTAGTGCTATTTCCTTAACTAAAAATCCTATTCATCATTCTAGGATAAAACACATTGAAATCAAACATCACTTTCTTAGAGATGAAGTCAGTAAGAAGGAGATTGAATTCAGCAGTTCAACCCATCTCCTTTGCCTCAGGTTGAGTTCCTTCTGAGTGAATATGTATTTGAGACTTTGATGGTCAGTGAAGACCTCAAACCGAACCCCATATAAGTAGTGTCTCCAAATGTGCAAGGCATGGACAACTGCCTCCATTTCAAGGTCATGAGTGGAGTAGTTCTTCTCATGGTCCTTTAACTGCCTTGAAGCATAGGTGATTACGCGGCCATTCTGCATTAGTACACAACCGAGGCCGATCCTGGAGGAATCTGTATATACCATGAAGCCATTGTTCCCTTGGGGGAGCGCCAACACTGGGGCTGACGTCAACTTCTCCTTGAGCCTCCAGAAACTATCTTCACACTCCTCTGACCAGATAAACTTCACTCCTTTCTTAGTTAATTTAGTCATGGGGGGTGCAATGGTGGAGAAGCCTTCAATGAACCAGCGATAATACCTGGCTAGTCTAAGGAAGCTCCTAATTTCCATGATTGTCTTTGGTTCTTCCCACTTTGTCACTACTTCAACCTTGCTGGGGTCCACAGATATGCCATTCCCAGATATAACAGGTCTGAGGAACATAACTTGATCTAGCCAAAATTCACATTTGCTGAACTTGGCATAGAATTTGTTCTCTCTGAGCATCTGCAGAACCACTCTCAAGTGGTGTCGATGCTCCTCTTGACTGGCAGAATATATCAAGATGTCATCTATAAAGACCATGACAAACTGATCAAGATAGGGGTGGAAAATCTAATTCATCTATTCCATGAATACAGTCGGTGCATTAGTCAACCTGAATGGCACTACTAAGAACTCGTAATGACCATACCTAGTCCTAAAGGCCGACTTCGGCACATCCTCGGGCTTGATTCTGATTTGGTGATAACCTGTCCTCAGATCAATCTTAGAGAAGACTTTGGTAGATGATAATTGGTCAAAAAACTCCTCAATCCTCGGCAGAGGGTACTTGTCCTTTATGGTGACTTGGTTGAGCTTGCGGTAATCAATGCATAGCCGCATGGTCCCATCCTTCTTCCGCATGAACAAGACTAGTGCTCCCCACGGGGACACACTGGGCCAGATGAAGCCTCTGTCTAGTAATTCTTGCAGTTGCTTCCTGAGTTCAACAAGTTCTACCGGAGCCATTCGGTATGGTGGAATAGCGATGGGCGCGGTGCCTGGTGCTAGCTCGATAGAGAACTCTGTCTCTCGAGCTGGTGGTAGTCCCGAAATATCCTCGAGAAATGCATCAGAAAATTCTCAGACTACATCTAAGTCTTCCAAGATCTTGATGGTGTCTTCTTCGAGCACCACACTAGCTAAGAAATAGTCACATCCTTTGCTGATCAGCTTGGAGGCCTAGATGGCTGATACCATCATTCTCCCGGACTTACTTTTTGGGCATTTGAAGGAGAATGCCTCCATTCCTGACTTCTAAAAGATCACCCTCTTCCGTCGGCAGTCTAAGAGAGCACAGTGTTTGTCTAGCCAATCCATTCCCAGAATGAGGTCAAAGTCGTTCATGTCTAGGATGTATGCTTCCCCAGACAGTCGCCTCCCATTAATGTTGACTTCTATAGTGGGGATCACAAGCTTGGTGTGGACTTGTTTCCCGGTTGGTGTGCTAACTATCATTTCCCCGAAGAATGTGGCTTGGGGTCTGTTCTTTAGTTGATTAGCAAAACTGGTGGATATGAATGTGTGTGTAGCCCCCGGGTCGAACAAGACCTTTGCATAAATATTATCCACAAGGAGCGTACATACCTTCAGCCATGGTAGGGGTATTGTCTGCTACTTCTTGCATCAGTGCATAGACTCGCCCTCTGTACTGAATTTTCTCCTACTGGGGAACTGGCTTATGCTGAGCCTTCTTGGGGCAGTTCCTTGCAAAGTGTCTGCCCTCGCCGCATTCAAAACACTTGCCTTCAGTCCTCCAGCATTCCTGTCCCCGATGGTTGCGTCCACACTGGATACAAAACGGAATCCCTGGCCCACCCTTCGGAACCGATCCTTGGCGTGCCACCTTTTCCTTGTCTTGCCTCCCTCCAGCCTACATAGGTCTCTTGCCCGATGACTTCTGCTCCTCGGCGAACCTATAAATGGACATTGGTTAGGACTTACCCTTATATATCTCCTAACTTTTATGGTTTTAGCCACTACCTTGTATTTTCTTGCTCGGCTAGATGGGCAAGCCTCAATGCTATTGGGTAAGAGCGAGGGTCTTGGGTAGCGACATAGCATCGGACATTGCTGCACAGCCCATTGACAAATTTCTTCACCTTCTGATGCGCATCATCGAATATGTGTGGAGCATATTGGCCCAGAGCTGAAAACTTGGCCTCGTAGTCGGCCACCGACATGCTCCCTTGCTCGAGACCCAAAAATTCTTGCTCCTTCACGTCTCGCACATGCTCTGGAAAATACTTCTCTTGAAAGACAGCCAAGAACTCCTCCCACAGTATGTCACTGTCGTGGTGGTCTACGAAGGTGGTCTGCATCTTGGCCTTCCACCACAAGTCGGACTAGTCTTGCAGAACATAGGCTGCCAGGTTCACCTTCTCCTCTTCGGGACACCACATTACACAGAACTTCTTTTCCATTTCACTGAGCCATGACTCAGCCACCTCTGGATGGCTCTCCCACTTAAAGATAGGAGGCGCCAACCTTAGGAACCGATCAAGTGCCGGCAGGTCGTGACGTGGTGCGATTGCGGGTTACTGCAGCATTTGTTGCTGCATGGCCTCAATCAACCCTTGGAAGCTCTGCATGAACCCTTCCAAGTTGACTCCCACATTGGGCATCTACCCACTGCCAACTGCAGGGGCATGGATATCCCCGTCATGTGCCCCATTTGGGTCATCTACCCCCGATCCCCTCTCATCCGCATGGGGAAGATCTCTTTGCCTTCTCGGCAGCATGGTCTTCAAAAAAAACATACAATAGTTTGAGTAAGAGGGTTTAAATGGGTTCAAACATACTCTACCCTTTTCCCACTCTAACCTATCACTTCCTCCACTATGGAACATCTAGAATAATTGTAACCATAGTTTGCCTCTCGTGCTCTGATACCACGTTGTAACGCCCTGGGATCCGATCCCCAAATTTTTGGGAATTTTTTTTTCTTTTATCGAACCCCGAAGCAATTACCTCGTACGTATCGTGGAAGCACAAGATTATATATCATGCATACATTCACATGAGGGAGAAACCACATGTTACAAGAGATGTAGATAAGCATTTCCACCATTCGTAGTCTCCAAAAAAAGTATAGGTTCATGTTCCATATTACATATGAGTCCACCTGGGCTTTTCACCCCACACCCTACACATAGCAAGCATTTGACCGTAGCATACCCAGACGAACTATGAATTGGCACTACTCCTCCGCTGTAACCACCACCTCGACCTCCTCCACTAGGTTTCCTGAAAATGGGTGTCACAAAGGGGGGTGAGTGTGATGCTCAGTAGGCAGCCTGAACAAATCGGGATGAACTCGCATCTATATAACCAATTTATATATACATATTAGATGCTAATAATGGCGTAATTCATTCATTATCATCTACTCAAAACAACTCATATAAGGAAAGTACATATTCTTTAACTATCATATCCATACTCATGTCGGCAGTAACACCCCATAGTATCACATGTCCACATTTCCATATTTTCTCAACCCCTAACACCCCCCTCCATCCCCCACAGCCATCAGGCCCCCACCCCTTGCTGCATTGGCCCCCTTCCAACTCCATTCATACTCGTCAAGTTGAAGTGCCTACAGCAGCTCACAGACAGCAAAGAACTAGAAAGTTTTCGAGCTAGCCACGACGTCATCCCAGAGCCCCTGGAAGCACAAGTGGTACCATCTGAAGCGTCTCCCTGTCTTCTTCACAACGGTTGTGGTCTCATCCCAGTCTGAGCTCATGGTTGCCCAGAGGAGCTGATCTCCCCAAACTGCGCGTCTTCCTCCAGACTGGCAACCTGAAGCCACTTGCAGAGACTCCCACAGCCAACTACCTAAAGATTTGGAGGCAGAGCTTGTCTGAGGTCTTCTACAACAAGTCGCCTTACAGTACCATGAAGCGGCCCCCAGATTGGACCCCGGACGAGTGAGTTATCAATTTCTTCCCCTGGGTGCACTGTTCTAACCACTCTGGGACTGAACAGACACCCAACCACTGTTCGGGCTGTCCCTATCTACTCTTACCTCCTCTGGAGTCCCCGTGGGTTTCCGTTCAAAGAGGACTCAAAAACGATTACCATGACTCTAGCTACGCCTGAATCAGAGCTCCAGAGCGCTCATGGCAGCCTCGCCTTACAGCTGCAGTGGTACCAAAGTAGAAAAAACTAGAAAGCAGGGACCCTGTTCGCGGCCCTTCCCCGACCAGCACAGCCAACCATAAATTTCCCCAAATATTGGCCGTCATCCTGATCCAATTCCAAAGATATTGCCACTGATTTCATCGACAAAAGAGTTCGGGAGTGGTCATAGCAGCGCTAACATCGACTGCCTGTCCCCTATTCCAGAGGGCGGACAGAACCGGCATCCTCTGTTCATTTAGTTCCTAGTTCATTTTCCCATCCCCGCCTGGTCGGCTTACCGCCCCTCCCTGTGGGAGGTAGTGTTTGAATGTAATTCTGGATTCCCCTCCCCAAGTTCAACCCCCTTGCATGGGGAGTAGTGGTGTAAATTCTTGAACAGGGCGAAGCTTCACCGACGCAGCGTGTGGGGAACCCACGCTTCCCCGCTCGCCCTCGTCTCCGAACGGGACCGATTTCTTCAAACTGGTCGAGTAAGTGCTCTACCCCTTGTTCACATTTGGATGCCCTGTCCTTTCAATATTAGTTCATAGCTCCACTGGCCCGTGAGAGTGAGTGCCCGGTCCGCAAGCTCCTTTGCTTCAAGTGACCGTTGTGGGAGAGAGTGTGACCCATGCCCTCGGCACCCGGTCGGCCCCATTGAATTGGGCCTCCATACCCTTGGGAAGACCCCTGGCCTTGCTGGCCCCCTACCAGCAAGGGTCCAACTTACAGGGAATCTATGGCTATCCACTTGAAATTCAAGCATTGTTTTTCATGGCATTGAGATGTGCTCACCAGCTTCTTCGAGCAGATGGGGATGGCAAGGAGTTCTTGAAGCTAATTGAGAAAAGATTAAATGCACTTACATATCACATGCGGAGTTATTTCTGGCTTGACTTCAAACAATTGAATGACATCTACAGATTTAAGACCGAGGAATATTCGCATACTGCTGTTAACAAATTTAATGTCATCCCTGAGTCAATTCCAGATTGGGTATTTGATTTCATGCCAGTTAAAGGTGGATACTTCATTGGAAATGTTAGTCCAGCTAGAATGGATTTTAGATGGTTTGCAGTTGGTAATTGTGTTGCTATCTTGTCATCACTTGCGACTCAGGAGCAGTCTCTGGCTATAATGGACCTTATTGAGGAGAGATGGCATGAGATAGTAGGTGAAATTCCTTTGAAAGTGGTTTATCCAGCTTTAGAGTCTCATGAGTGGAGGATGGTGACTGGTTGTGACCCTAAAAATACTAGGTGGAGCTACCATAATGGTGGTTCTTGGCCAGGTGAAAATCAGTTTACCTTGCCTTTGCTTTGACTCTATCTTGATTTTTCTTTTCAAACATCTTCACTGTTACTGTCATTAACTCTCACGGTTGTCCTCTCCAAAGTTTCCTAGTGTAATTGTGACATCCTTGAAACTAGGGAATAATCAATTTCACATCACTGAACGTCAACCCTGCACTATAATAATAATGAACTGATAGGAAGGCAGAGGTAAATGTTCCAACCTATTCCTTGTCTCAGATCCCTTACCAAAACTACCAGCCTAGAGCTGATGCTGTCATGGGGAGTATTTAGAAAAGAACAAAATAGAGACTTCAATCATTGTTAAGCGTGCTGCCAGAATGGTCAAGGCCTAGTTCCTTTAAACCCCAGGTCCCCAACATGGTGGAATTTTTCTTAGACTTCATGTGAAACCCTCGTAGGTCTTCACTCTTTTCTTCTTAATTTGCCTGATAATGATGAAGATTTTGAACCTGTTGCCTGATTGTCATGAGAATATTAAATAAAAAAGACTCATGTTCCAAGGAGAGCTCAGGTAAGTAGGGGTGAATAGTACAAAGTTATTATGTGAAGCTGTTCTTGAATGCATTGTTGGCATTACCCATTGATACGGCATAGCACACATCATCTATTCGCTTCCGTTTGCTTTATCTGCCCGGTGTTGGAAGACTGGAGGTAAATTGCTTCTAGTTATGGAAGAATTTTGAAGGCCGGTTTCTTAACCATTGGTACTCTTTTTTCTGGGTGTTGGGGCTAGGATTTCATCATCTTCCTTCTCTCCTGCTTGACGGGCACGAAGGGTCCGAGCCGATGATTTATTTATTGATTTCGCCGATGATGAAGAAAATCAATGGTAGGGTTTATTCATCGGCATAGGTTAAATGTCAAAGCAAAGGGTCTGTTCATCAACGGGGATGAAGGGTCTGAGCCTTTCATTCTGACTGTTTGTTCATGTGCATGGTAGCGACATGTGGTTGTTGGCTAGGGCACGAAGCCTTGCGCCAAAGGAGAGTGTATTCATTGGGAAGGAAGTAATGCCAATGCAAAGAAAGATTTATGCTCCGATTCAGACGTAATGTCCGTAATGACGATAATGTGAATATATCGGCTAGGGCATAAAGCCTTGCACCGAAGAAAAGTGTACTCATTGGAAAGGAAGTAATCCTAATGAAAGAAAAGATGTATGCCCCGATCCAGACGTAAGGTCCGTAATGGCGATAATTTGGCTTTGTCGGCTAGGGCATAAAGCCCTGCACCGAAGAAAAGTGTACTCATTGGCAAGAAAGTAATACCAAGCAAGGAAGGGTTTATGCGCCGATTCAGATGTAAGGTACATAATGGCGATAATATGTAGACATCAGTTAGGGCATAAAGCCTCACACTAAAACTGAGTGCTCGCGGACGTGGGTATAACACCCATGCAAAGAAAATGGTTTATGCACCAATGCGGACGTAGGGTCCAACGTGGTGATGAGGTGTAGATATCGTCTAGGGCACAAAGCCTTGCACCGAGACTAGGTATTTGCAGACGTGGGGATAATGCCAGCGTAAAGAAAATGATTTATGCACCGATGCGAACGTAAGGTCTAACATGGTGATGATGTGTAGAGTGGTGAGGCCTAGTGGGACTATGTGGGGTTCTCATAGAGCCCTTGGATTTGCATATACTGAGGGGGCTTTTGCAATTGCGAGACAATGGTCTCAGAATTGATTAGAACTGGATGGGTATTTCAGAGAGCTCGGCCAGGGCAGTGCAACAAGATTTCCTAGTCTATTAGAAGGAATATCCAATGGAGAGGTCCTGATGTCCAAGAAAAGTGTTCCTATCGTACAAAGTGTGAACTAATAGTCACATACCGGGATACGTGCCATGTACTTAGGAAAATGACTCTATAGATGAGGAAGAATATGTATCGGTGAAAATTCGGATTAAACTTCATCATTACAATAGTTTCAAATCATGCATATTTAATACAAATTATAACGTTTTGGCATGAAATTAACATATGCTTCAAAATAGCTCTAAGTATCATGAAAACATGCAATTCTAATCATGATCCAATACAGAGCATAAAATAATGAAAAATAAGTTAATAATAACTAACTAGACATAATTATAAAATAGATCATTTTTAATCATGTCAAACTCCCTGTAGGAGCCCAGACTCCTCTGATCAGGGTATTGTCGCTGGCGTATGAAACCCTCTGGGAAGCTCAGATAAGAAAATCTGCAGGTGCCATGCATACTATCCCATTTGAGCAATATGGCCCGCTCTAAGCGGTGCCTCTCCTCTGGAAGCCGGGGGTCGTCAGCCTCTGCTCCAGGTGGTACGAAGCTCTGGATGAAAGGGAAGAGGTGACGGTCCAGTGGAAAATGAGATGGATAGCCACCAGACCAATCATAAATGTAGCATCCTTGCCTCCGCGTGATCCTGAGGATATCAACAACGCCCTCAGTGGTAGTAGCTTCCCCAACTGGGCCCTTAGCGACCCAAGTAACTCCGCGGTCCACTGCGTCAAAGCCCTCGGCGGTAATGCTGCGAGGGGGAATGGTGGGATAGGCCTGTCCGTCCTCTGCACGTAATGATCATCACCACCGCTGGTCCTGGACCTCTGAGAAGTCCCTCTGCTCTGCCTGGAACGAGTCATGTCTGCAGGAGTTGCAAGGTCAAGATTAGATAAAGCTCAGTCAGTCAAATCAACATGTGGGCAGTAATAAGACTACAGAAAGTCGCACCAAACTCCTGCGAGCCTATGAGCCCAGAGAATAACAAAAGTTGTGGAATGCACGGGCCATCCGCCCCCGCCTCCGACTTGGACGTATGTCCCGTGGGGGGACATTTGTTGCACCCGTAATTTGATTCTGGGATACTAGTTTCGCATGTGACAAGGTTTCGGTACGGTGTATCACCATCCGATAGGGTATGCTTACACGGGGTTCATTATTCGGCATATCACCGTCCCGTCGGGTATTCCTGAGTTTAAGGCTTTATAGCCCACATGTGGTTACAATTCAAACCCCTCAGAGGGTGGCCGCAAGTCAAGTTTAAGCTATGACGATTGTCAGGATCGCGTAGTTTTATTAAAATCCCTACGGGATCAAGTCTCTCTCCTTTGAACGTACGACTACGGGCAAGGGAAGCTTCTACGACAACAGCGGAGACGCCAAGCAAGGTCAACGTACCAAGAATAAGTCCCTCGCACGTGTACCACAAAGTACAGACAACAACTCATCCTCCCACAACGGCCTACGGCACAAGGAAGACGACAGATGAATAAGGAGGTGCTCCTTCTCGCTATTCTCCACGAGGCAAGTCGAGAACTCGAAGTCAAAAAGCCCCGAAGACCTCCTTTTATTAAATCCCAGCAGGAGGAAGACCCATCCGGGGCCGGGGGGACCCGTACGGGGTCGCCGTCACCCGGACGGGTCCGCCCCGGAGGCGGACAGTCCCGCGAGGGACTGTCCCGAGGCGGGAGGACCCGCCTGGGGTCGTTAAAAAAAAATGTACTCCACCGATGACTGAAAATGAAAAAAAATTTAAGATCACTTTCTTAACTAGGCAGAGTTAACGCAAACGACCCATGGGAGTCGGTTGCACTAATCGACGTCGGCTAGTCTCTGTGTGTGTGAGAAGAGCGGTGGGACCTACCAACTCTCTCGTCGATTTGACCACCCTAACTTGTTATCAAACAGACCCTTACATGATAAGAATGGGGATTTGGCTCAAAGTAAATATTTAGAGGGATTCGATGATCTACTTCCTTGCGTGATTGAGGTGAGCCCTGTTAGAGTGTGGAGTCTGAACCCGCCTTCGTGCGCTCTCGCACGGGAGCATATGCAGTCGCTGGGGAGCATCCATGACCTCAGGACAACATCCTCGGTGTCAGGGGAGCATATGTAGTTTGGGTTTAAGAGGGGAAGCACATGCTGTTTCTGTGGGGAGCTACCGCTGTCTCAAGAGAGCATCTTTAGTGTCAAGGGAGAATGCATTGCGGGTTCAAGGTAATCCTATGTCAACCCTTTGCAGGAGCATGTGTAGTCTCTGGAGGGCATGCTCGGTCTTAGGAGAGCATCCTTGGTGACATGCGAACATGCATGACCACGGTTCAGAGCAATGTATATGTTAAACCCGGAAGAAGATTTCTACTAAACAGGGGCATTGTTATCTTTGGTACCCTGACTAATAACGCCCTAATCTCCTTGTATAAAAAGACTATGAACTCTCTCTTTGAATAGAGATTGTAGCAGAAGAGAGGGTGTGTGACAGAGAAAAAGGGGTGAGGGGGATCCCATGCAGATCGGTGTAGATCTAGGAATGATCTGTCTGTTGTAACCCGAAAGATCTGTGTAGATCTGAAAGTGATTATTCTAGTAAAATCCTACTGCGACCGTGGACGTAAGAAGACACGTTGCCTCCGAACCACGTAAAAAATCTCTGTATTCTTATGTGATTATCTTTTTCTATTCTTTCCTTGTTTCTCTATTCTGATCTCGCCTAGTGGGTCGTGAGCAACAGAGAGGGTCGCCGATTTTTTTTACCTTAACAGGTCCTTCTTTTCTGTTCCTTAGCCATCATATGAAGTATCAATATACAAGTTTTTTTTCCTTTCTGTTATACCAAACACGCACATAATGACGATAGAGCTATACTTGAGGGACTCATCTTCCCAGTTGCTGCTAATCACAGCCCTAGAAGATCCAGCCTCTTGCTCCGACAAAAAATCTCATCTTCAAATGGAGAATTCCCATAGATATGGTTGCACCCTTGTCACAAACTATCTGCAAGGTATCGAAAGAAATCTGGAATTCTGAACTTTACGTTCATGGATTCCTTCCTATTTTTTCTCAAACTGGCTCCAATACCAATTTGATGCGGGACGACGGGGAGGCGTTAATTTCTCTCCTAATCAGGCAATTCTAAACTTGTTTCTCTTTACTGTTATAGTAGATTAATTTGATAATTGGTTTCTTCATCCAGTATGGAGGACCTAAGGCCTAAAAAATTTTCCGGTACTAACTTCAAGAGATGGCAACAGAAGATGAAATTCCTTCTGAACTCTCTTGGTCTGTTTTCTGCTATCAGCGAATCTAAGGATGAGCCATCTTCTTCTGATACAGACCATACTCATGATTCATCCAACCCTGCCAACAATGCATCTTCTGTAGTCGGTTCTGCTTCTGTCAAACCTGCATATACTCCCGATGAAATGGATTATTTATGCCATGGTTGAATTCTAAGTAATCTGCACATCACACTGTATGATATCTATTGTTCAATTCCTACTGCACGTGAATTATGGAAAGCATTAGAAGATAAATATGGTAAAGAAGATGCTGGAATTGAACGTTTTATTGCATCTAAATTTCTACATGTTACCATGTCTGATACCATGTCTATTGTTTCTCAAACTCATGAATTTCTTAATATTATATGTAAAATGAAATCAAGAGGTCAAAACATGGATGAAAATTTAGTTGTATCATGCCTGATAGATGAACTCCCATCTTCCTAGCATAATTTTGCTAGATCCCTTCAGCATAAGCATTCTAAGATTTCACTGCATGAACTTCAATGTTCTATTTGAATTGAGGAAGAATAAAGAAAACTAATTGAATCCAAAAACTCCTCCAATGTCAACCTGACTGAAATAGCAATAGAAATAGAAATGGCCATAATCCTAGGTTCCAAAATCCTAATCCTAGATTCCATAATCAAAAGAAGACCAATTATCAAACGAATCAAAATTATAAGGCTAAAGGGAAAAATTTTAAGAATCAGTCTAATCAGAAGTGTTGCTATGTGTGTGAAAAATCAAGACATTTTGTTAAGAATTGCTATGAGAGAAAGGATAATGGCAGACCTCGTCCCAAGTTCCATCGCCATTATCGTAACCAAACTCCAAACCTCAAGTCAACATGATAACCTCTGGAGCTTCCTCTTTTGAGCCTTCCAATGGGTTTGTAACTTTATTCCCTGAGATAAATTTAATCAATTTCTCTAATGATTGGTGGATAGATACAGGGGCTAACACTCATGTTTGCTTTGATCGGCATGCTTTTGCCACCTATTGGGTCACCAACAAGGGCGTGACTTTGGGAAACTCCAATACTGCTCGAGTTGCGGGGGAAGGAAGCAGGCTGCGAGAGCCAAGATCGGACAGCAGGCCAGGGAGGCCGAGGCTGTGAAAGCGGGCTGCATTGTTGATGGATTTCTTATTATTGTGTGAGTTTTCTAGCTTCAATATGCTGCCTCGTAGGAGAGGCCATGGTCGAGGTCGAGGTACTGCTCCTCGCGAAGAAAGTAGTGCCTCATCTCCTCCAGTGATTATCCCGAATCAAGTTCAAGCAGTTCCCATTCCTGCTCCTCAACAAGATGTGCCTAGTGGCCATGGTCGAGCACTTAAAGAATTTTTGCTATTTCACCCGCTATCGTATGAGGGTCAGGTAGATCTAGATGCAGCCAGAATTTGGCTAGATGCTACTGAGCGCGTGTTCCGATCTATGGAGTGCATAGAGGATGAGAAAGTGATGCTTGCTTCATTTCAACTTCAGGGTGCAGCACTTACATGGTGGACTACAGAATGGAAAGTCACTTTTCGTTCCCGTCTGCTTCGACAGATCACCTGGGCAGACTTTGTTGCAACTTTCAAATGTACTTTCAGCCCTGCCTATCTCTTGATGAACAAGATGCATCAGTTTATGGATTTGGTGCAAGGTGGGATGTCTGTGCTGGAATATCGTAATAGGTTCATGGAATTAGGCCGGTATGCGCCCCATGCCCTAGTAGATGAAGCCCTAAAGACTGAGCATTTTCTTCGTGGCCTGAGACCAGATTTGAGGTAACATTTAATTGCAACTTGGGTGACTAAGATGAATGCAACTTATCAGGCAGCTGCAGCCTTAGAGCTAGACATGGCGAGATCTCAAGGTTTTTCTCAAGTGGCATCGGTTCAGCCGACGGTTCAACTTCAGCCAAGTTATCAGCCTTCTATGCTGGGAGTTCCTCTTATTATTCCTGCCGCTAGTGGTACTTCTTTCTTCAAGCCTAAGTTCAGAAAATTTAAGAAGTCGAAGAAGAAGTTCAATCAGTAGGCATCTTCTGGCACTGTGCAGTAGTCAGCCCCTTCTCAGCAGCAGCAGAGACAAGTCATGGGACCTCCGAGGCTATGTTCGAGATGTGGTGGTAGTCATCCAGGCAAGTCTTATTCCTTGCCAGTGGTTTCTTATCGCTGTGATCAGTCGGGTCATGTTGTTCGAGACTATCCGCAAAGGTCGAAGCCGATACAGTTCTCACAGTTTACTCAATCACAGCAGTTGCAGTTTAGACCTTCTCTTCCACCACCACCGTCTCAGCAGTTCTTTCCTCAAGCTTCAGCAGTGTCTTCCTTCTAGTCTTCTACAACAGCCAGTAAAAAGTAGAAAGGCAAGGTTTCTCACATCACGTAGGAAGAAGTCGTGGCATCCAACCTCGTTGAAGGTACGATTATGATTTTCGGTCATGCAGCTCATGTTTTATTTGACTCTGGTGCTTCTCACTCTTTTATTTCTGAGAACGCACCGATCGCAACGGTACCACTCACGCCAGGGTGAACGACCACGCTCGCCCGCAATGACGTGCCGAAGGATTGGTTGGGAAACCGGGTCGAAAATCGAAAATTCACGTAAAAAAAGTCGCGGAACACCTCCGGGCCCCCGAAATGACCCCGGATCGCGCCGATCCGAACACGAAAGATGTCCGGAATGAAATTCATGACAAGATAGAACCGGGAGCTCCGAGAAAATTGATCCGAGACCCGATAACGATGATCCGGGAGGATCCGGGTCATCACACTTCCTCTCTCCGAGCTTAAGGAGGGGGTCGAAGTCCTCTCGAGCATCGAGCACTCTCACTTCTCGAGAGTTGGGAGCTAGTGAGGAGGGCCTATCATGTTAGCCCAATAACACTGAGTACCTTGCCCATAAGCAGAGCCTAACTCTCCAAGCCCACCACCTAGGCAGCCCATTATGCCTCCCTGCCCCGTTAGGACTGGCACCGTACTCGTGCACACAACAGCTACATTTGTGCATTGATGGCAAATGGCACCCCACTCCGATGACGATACTGATACGTCGCCTATGCCATCCCTTCTGATGACACTAGTCCGCTCCCCCTCCGGTGGGCTTTGTCGCATTAATGGTCGGCGCCCTTATCGCATCAATGGTGGAGCAACCAGCTTGGCAAAAATGGCAAGGCAACCCCCATGCCCCCTACTCTGTTAGGCACTCGAGTTGGGTGGCTCACACCTTATCCGGCCACAGCAACCCTATGATTAACCCTCCCGACAATGGTATAAAAGTACCCTGGCCTAATGGCTAGGAGGAGAAGGGAAATAAAGGAAGAGAAAAGAAAAAAAAGGGAAAAAAGAGAGGAAGGGGAGAAAGAACGGGAGGCTCCCCTCTTTCAAGTTCCTTATTTCTCCCTCTAGCACCCCCTTCGCTTCACAATTAGCTGACTTGACCGTCTCAGGGTTGTCCCCTAGGATATCTCTCAGGGCTCATTCTAACGTCTTTCCAGTGGCCGCAGGTTCTTTCTCTGGCAAGGCTCGAGATCCAGTTTCACTGACTATTTAAGGTGTTGGCCGAGAGGGCTCTTTCTGATGTTTTCTCAGTGGTCGCAGGTCCTTCCTCCGGCAAGGCTCGGGGTCCATTTTTATCGACTATTGGAGGTGTCAGTCGAGAGGTGAGTAATTATTTTTCGACCTCTACAAGTACATATGTAGGACCCCAACCCCCCCATTTGGAGGAATGAAAAGTTGAATTATATTGGTGCAAAAATCCCTTGAGCTTTCTCTCTCTCTAGGGGGCGGCCCCCACTCTCTCTCCTCTTTCTCTCTCTAGGGTGCAGCCCTCTCTCTCCTCCCCTCGCTCATTTTAATTGTCTTTCTACAGTGAGCATTTGATTTCATCTAACTATTATCTGAGCAAGTTACAAGCATCTTCATACAAAGTATATTAAAAGATATAGCAGGAAGGTTTGGTCATGCCATTCTGAAATGTTATATCTTGCGTGAGGGATCCTGGATCTCACCTCCACCCAATACTTGGTAGAAGGTATTTCATCCCCACTCAACTGACAATTAGTGGAATCACTTGAACATTGTCCCACTGAAGTTAATTACAAATTCTTCTTCTCTAACTGCGTAGGTTGGCTAAGTGTTTGACTGTGAATTGTAATAGCATATCTGTTTAGATCCATTCAATTTTAATTCCGCACAAATTTAGATCGAGAGTTTTAAATTGGCCAAAACATTTAAAAGGGATTCATTCACCCCCTCTTTGAATCCTTGTCTAGCACCACCATTCATTCCAATAGGAGATTGGCTCCTGAAAGTGCCTAACGATGGTTCTGAGAGGGCTTCGTTGGCCCTATTGCTTGACTGTGGAGAGGAGCTGGAAGCAGTGACTCGATCGGCCTTCTGCGAGAGAAACCCAGATCCACTAGTCGTAGCTGGGGGTGTGCGCCTTAGTTTGGGTGGCACGTAAATTCATGTTTTGGTGCATAATACAACTTTATGTGCTTGCTGTTGAGAGGCAAGAAGGGTTTGTGACCCTTGTGGTCAACGACTGTGTATGCCCCACCTTCGTAGGCGTCGCGAATGATGTATGGGCCTCTCTAATTTGGCTGAAGCTTGCCACTAGAGCGGTCTGCCATGAGTTCCCTTTTCTTGATCATGATGAGGTCACCTTCCTTGAAGGCTCGTTGCTTGACAAGCTTATCATAGGCTCGCACCATGTGAGCCTGGTACACTTGTAAGTGCTTATAGGCTTCGAGCCGTTTGCCTTTCAGGTCAGCAAGCTCTTCCAATCTTCTATGATATTCATTGTTGATTCTCTCTAGTTGATTTTGATGATAACAAAACCACGGCATTACAAATAGGTTGATAACTTGGTTAAACCTCTCTCAAAGTCATTTTCACCAAAGCAAATATTCACATTTATCATACCTTAACAAATATCCTGATTAAGTCCAAACATGCTCATATGATATGGACATTGTTGCAAGCATAAGCCTTCAATATATGGATATAAATCATGGACTGAACTGGACTATTTTTGTAGGTCTCCAGAGTTTGGTCAACCGAAGGACAGGCGAAGGTCGACTGGTTTTTCCAGCAAGCAAAAAGGAATATTCTTTTACATTTCGGTCGACTGACGGGCATGGGCCGGTCAACCAAAATTTCCATTGTTCAAAATGCTATAGGGATTTACAGTTCGGTAAGCCATGATATATAATCAAAACTATCAAAGAAAGGAACTGAATGCACACTAGCCATCATGAATAGATCTTTACTCCTAGACCACAAGGTCCGCTAAAAAATCAGAGACTTGCTCTAATACCAATTGTTGGCCCAGAGTAGATGGCGGACAAGAAGGGAGGTTGAATTGTCCCCCAGTCGAGAAGGCGGATTTTAAAAATAATCTTAACTAATCACAGTAGAATTAGAATTAACTACATAAATTAGCCTAGACTGACCTTAAGTGTGATTAACGATCACTCAACCTTTCCGATCTCACACGAGCATTCAACCCAATACACGTTGAGCAATGACAAATGACAGATAGCAGAGCTAGCGGAGTGCGATGGTTTAGTGAATAAAAATCTTTCAAGTAAACATGTGAATGAAGATAGAAGAAATGGACAATCGCACAAGCACACCACATGCAACACAGAGATTTTTAGGTGGTGCGGGACCACGATTGGCTCCTTACGTCCACCCCTCACCAAAACCTGGTGAGGCTTCACTAACACATTACAATCGTAGCAGCCACGGGGACGAACCCCAACACCACACACACACTACTTCCGCAGTAAATCGCACACACTAGGCCTGGCCCCAAATCGTTGCCACCGCAGCACACCACAAGCACTTGGGGAACTCACCCCGCACTAATTCCTCACACAGAGACGCAACTCCGTCCACATACACAGATATTCTGATGTTCAGAAAAAATAGAAAGATGATCAATACATGCTCAGTAGATTACAACCCAAAAGGAATATCATCAAGTGATGGATAAAGGATGTAGAATGTTTCCCCTTAGTTCTCTAATGGCCATAAGAAGATTTTTCTTGAAGCTTAGGTCGGAGGGAGTTGAATCTACAGGATGTCGGAGCAGCCGGTCCTTCTTCTTGAAGATCCAAGATATGTTCCTTCAAATCCAAGCTCCAATTACTCTTGCAAACCTTGTGGCAACCCTTTTCTTCCTTTCCCTGCAAGAAAATAGAACAAGTTAGCTCCTTCGTTCTTATCCGATGTGAAAATTGCAAGGGATATATATGGCAGAGAAAGAGAAGAACAAATGACAAGAAAGCACATGTAAAAACCACCCAAAACCCCTCTAGATAATGTATAGGAACCCTAAGGGTAAAGGGGTCAATTTTGGGTTAAAGTGGGTGGGGACCAATGGGTTTCGAAACTCACTTCAAAATCCCGCTCCGAACCGCTCTACACAAGTGTCGACTCTCAGAGTCGACACTTTTTACAGGGCATTCTGGCAGCAACAAAAAAATAGAACCCAGGCAGAAAAGTGTCGACTCACAGAGTTGACACTTTTTGCAAGAGTTTTTGAAAAATCAGAATGAGCAGAATAAGAAGGGTTGAATTATGAACATGAAATTTAACCTCCCAGATTAACACTGAAAGTTCTGCACTACAAGCATAAAAGCAATTACCAATTCAATTTCAGAAATACCCTTAGCCATTGATGAGCAAGATAAAAAAATTGAAGCAAGGGTTCGGGACCCAATCCCTCAAATCAGAACAAAAAACTCAATCAATGTGAATTGATGCATATTGAACTCCAAAAGAAGAAGAGGATAAATAATCAAACACATTCTTCTAAAAACTGCCAAAGCCAGAATGAACAGAACATCTAGAAGAAAAATAGAAATGAATGATGAGCTTGAAATCCTAACTCCTAGTTTAAAGTCGAAAGCTATGCACAATGACATTTTGCATATGCCCTACATTCTGCCTCTTGAGCACTTGATGCTCCAAAGGGATCATGCCAAATTCAAAACCCAAGGTGGTTTCTGCCTGGGCCGGCCCTGTGCAGCAATCTTGATGCGGGATAGCACCGACATGCAGTGAGAAGCTTCAGCTAACCGACGTCGAATAGTTGGTGGGTGGGGATGTCCTACAGCTTGGGCTGGTAGAAGCAAATTTACGCGTCGTGATAAAACTGCCAACCACGGTCAGGTCCAACCTCAGAACATGATGCCGTTGGCGACAGTGCATAGCTAGATTGTGGGAGGAGGTTTAGACCAAATGGTGTGCACTAGTTCGCGGGGAAGAAGCTGGGAGGGTTCCTGTAAGCAGCCTCAGATCGCAGGTCACAGGTCACCAGAATTGGATGGCGCGATCGGTCAAAAAGTGACGTCATGATTAGCCCCAATGTCAGATTGGGGTGGGCGAGCCCTCGTTGCGAAGAAGATTGGACAAAGTACCTCCCCTCCAAATATCTTACCCAATCATAGAGTATGGAGGGAAGGAGGTGTAAGGATCGCAAGGGGACAAGATAGAAATCAGAGATATGATATCGCAGCGAAATTTAAAATTTCTTTTATCTTCAATCCCCGCGGCCCTTGATCCGTTTCCACAAAATAGAGTGACAGAAGATCAGATCTTCACCTTGCGTGGAGTCGAATCCGCGACCAAAGGTTGATTCCTACTGAGCGATGTCGCTAGCCGCACAGGTGCCCAGCCTCCAACGGTATCCACGCGGTCCTCAGGTTGAGGGATCATCCTCATCTCATCTCTCAGCGGCTGCTCTCTCGCTCGACTCCTCGTCACAGGCACTCGGGGCGGCATGCGACCTTGTGCTCCCACAGGAGAGAGAAAGGGTGACCAAAGAGAAGAGATGGAGGAGGGGCAGTTGCCACAGATGTGGGAAACCCTTGGAGCTTGGCCCAAGGTTTCTCTACGTAACAGTACCAGAAAATAAGAACTAGTCTGGGTAGCACTCGTTAGTGCTAGTCCTAGCCCCTGACCACGTGTGTACACATAGGCTCAATGTCTTGAGCCAGGCCTCAAGCTAGTTTTCTCCCCCAGTAGGACGCTACTGTAAAGTAAGGGAGCCCACGGGAACTAGCCTAAAACCTATCTCTCGGGAACTACCCTGCCACCACTCCCAGGTGAGCCGACACTAGAGGTCGTCGTACTACGACTAGTGGATCCATCACAAGGAAAGAGAAAAGAACTCTATTGGGATATAAAAATGAGTCACAGTTTGTAAATAATTTAGACATGGCGAATATGCAATATTAAAACATAACTAATTGAATAGGCTAACATTTGAATTCTACAGGAATTAAACGGTCAAGAGAGGGCCGCTTCAGTGCTTAAGTGGTCTAACGACTGGCCGCTCAATAGATCTAAGCGGTCACTATTAAGCCGCGTGGCTCTTACCACCACGAATAGCACGGTCATGGTCCAAGCCGTGCAAGGACCTAGGCGGTCCCGCGATTGGCTACCCAAGGGTATGAGCAGTTACATGGGCGGTCCCACAATAGGCCGTCCAATGGAATGCACTATCCGTATTAGGCTATGCCATTTGCACCACCTTATTGTTTAAGAGTCATACGCGGTCGAGGGTCGACCGCTCCAATTTCTACAGGGTCCCATGATGGGCCGTTCAATGCGTTAAAACGGTCTAGCGTAAGACCGTGAATCTAAAACGGTCCCTGGTAGAACCGTTCAACTACTAGAGAACCGAGAACGGGGGAAACTCCATGGAATCCCCTCCCAATCGATCCAAATCGATGGGAATACAAAATCTAACATGTTCCTACCCTTCCACCATCACATAACGATAGTTTATCATCTATGAACCCAGCAACGATGGCCATGGAGGATTAAAACATAAATATAATGTTCATGGCACGAAAACTCAAATGACGATGTTCAGGCTTATGGAAGACATAAAGGCGATGGGCATGGTAGGGAAAATGATCCTAGCGAGGTCAGGAAGCCATCCCCCTACCTCGATCACGATGAAAATCGCGCTACGCCGCCATACAAGCCGAGGGTCACCACGGCTCTCCTCGCCCGGTCCCGTCTCTACGCTCTGCAGTTCATCTTGAGGTTGACATCACCGTGCTCCTCGCGTTGCGTGCTTTCCGTTGATGCCACTCACCCGTCGTGTGGCGGCCCGACATGACCACGCCACCAATAGGGGGAGAGAGCGCCGAAGGAGAGAGGGAGGGTGAGAGAGTGAAAGTGAAACTGGGAGAGAGAGGGGGTCGGCTGATGGGTTGGGTTAATTTTTTTTGTCATTAGAGGCGTTACGCCTGTACTGCTAAAACAAAATCTCCCGTGCTTCGACATTTACCCTATGCCGATGAACAAACTACCATTGATCCTTTGACATCATTGTCGGGATCGATGCTAAAGTCCACCGGTACAGGTTCTACACCTATACCGCTAAAACCAAACTTTTCCTTGCTTCGAAATTTACCCCATGTCGATGAACAAACTACGGTTGACCCTTTGACATCATCATCAGGGTTGATGCTTAAACTCTCTGGTATAGGCCTTACGCCTATACTGCTAAAACAAGATCTCCCTTGCTTCGGTATTTACCCCATGCCGATGAATAAACTACCATTGATCCTTTGACATCATCATCGGGATCAATGCTAAAGTCCACCGGTACAGGCCCTATGCCTATACCGCTAAAACAAAACTTTTCTTTACTTCGGCATTGTTTACGGGCACGGGGACTCTCTTCTGTTTTCCCTCGTGGCGGGGGCGCACACTCGCCTTTTACGAAAGGCCAAGATAGGTCGACTTGACATGGGAGAATTTTAGGGGTATTAAAAGGAAGGTGAAAAGAATAATAGGAACGCACAGGATGGAATGGTGTATGGTTAATCATTCTAGAAGACTGGGACAGAGATGGCTAGATGGAATGCGGGTGTGCTAGTCAATTTCTCGATGATCAGTGGCGGAACCAAGCGTTTGACTGGGGATGTGCCACTAGGGCATGACACGTGAGCAGGAAATGTTGTGCGCCACGTGGAGAGAAGGATGTTCCGCTGGTACGAGTGTAGGTGATTATGGGCGCTCATGTACTGGACATCTTCCCCAATGATCACAAGCAATAGGTGTTTATTTTACATTGGGCAGAGTCCGAACACCTTTGTTTCTACTACTGTAGAGCAGTCAGGGACACTAGGAGCCACGACGTCGGGGGGGCTTAGTCTGTGCAATAGCGACAGGGCAACAGCAACACAACAGGGATAACTAGGGGCAAAGAGACTAGTTCCAATGATGGTGGTGATCCATTCCCTGACTGGGCTACAGAATTATGTGCCATGAGGCAATTATATTGGGGCTTGAGAGCCTGATTACAAATGCCTACAAGCCACAGGACAATTCTGTCATGGGTGACAGTCCCCGGGTCATTGCATTATTGTGTGGGTAGTTTCGTATTCGTACATAGTGTCCGTCAAAAGGACTTGCAACTTAACAGGCTGCCGCCCCAGGGGTGTCACAGTGTACTCCCGATGTAAGATAGTGTCGAGATCAAGAAGGTAGGGGTGCCTTGGGCACTATTGCGCTGGAGCAGTCGGGTGTCGCTAAGCCCAAGGCGACCGATTGGCGCAGGCACCACTTGTGACTGGAGCGGCCAGGCGCTGTTGAGATAGAGGCGGCCGAGCATTATTGAGACTGGAGCGGTCGAACGGCATATCGTCCTGACTGGAGCGACGAAGATGCCATGGGCACCACTGTGACTGAAGCTGTCAAGTGCCGTAGGCATCACTATGGCTGGAGTAGTTGGGTGCCGTCGGCACTGTGGTGACTAGAGCAGTCTAGCGCTATGGACATCATCTCTAGAACGACCAGGTGCCATCGACACTGCTAAGAATGGAGAGCCCAGGCAATCAAGTGCTTGGGGCACCATTGCTACTGGAGTGACTGGGCAGTAGGGTGCCATTGGCACCCGTGAAACTGGACTTGTTGACCATCGTTGGGGCGAGAGTAGCCCGGCACCATCTGGGCCAGACATTCTGGTGCCGGGGGCACCGTTGTAACTCGAGTGGCTAGGCGGTCAGGTGCCAGGGCCCCCGATGTGGCTGGAGTGATTGGGCAACTAGGTGCTGGGGGCACCATCATGACTGAGGCAGCTGGGCAGCCAAGTGTCGTCGGCACCATTGTGACTGGAGTAGCTGGGCAGTCGGATGTCGGGGGCACCATCGTGACTGAGGCAGCTAGGCAGCCAAGTGCCATCGGCACCATTGTGACTGAAGTTGTTGATCGATCGGGTGTTGCAGGCCCCAATGTGATTGGAGTAGTTGGCAGTCGGGTGCTAGGGGCACCGTTGTGACTGAGGTTGTTGAGCGATCGGGTGCCGCAGGCCCCGATGTGACTAGAGTAGCTGGCAGTTGGGTGCCGGAAGCACAGTTGTGACTTTAGTGGCTGGGCGATCGAGTGTCGGGGGCCCCAATGTGGCTGGAGTGGCTGGGCAGCTGGGCGTCGGGGGCACCATCGTGACTAAGGCAGCTGGGCAGCCAGGTGCCGTCAACACCATTGTCACTGAAGTTGTTGATTAGCCAGGTGCCGCTGGCCCCGGTGTGACTGGAGTAGCTGACAGTTGGGTGCCGGGGGCAGCATTGACTGAGGGGGCTGGGCGTGGTGAGACCCTAGTGGTTCGGCACGTCTGGACGGGTAGTCAGGTGTCGAGAGGAAATGGGCACCGAGGAACCCCGGCTGTCACGCCCCGAGCGCGGAAGGAACCCGGAGTGCGTGACAAGTTATATTCGATCATGTCAATCAGAGCGTAAGTGTATTCGACACACATAGACAGAGTGCGCAAAAGTAACAATAACCCAATCCTTTATTCATCATAACTTTGAAACTTCTATTACAATCTCTTAATCAAAGAACTAGGACTCAATAAAAGAAAATTACAATGGAATTGACTCAAGAAATAGAAAAGACAAGACTAGATAACACTTTGACTATTGGGATGGCTCTAAGCTCTTCACTCTTGCTCATTCCCATCCGATTGAGTCTCGTCATCGGAATTACCTAAAAAATAGGGGAAAATGCTAGGTGAGCGAACGCTCAATTAGAATTATATCTCAAGGGCTAGCTTACTTTAAGTAAATTACATGTTACATGAATGCAATATAGCTATGCATGAACGAAGAAAATGACACTAGAGAGAGAGTATAGCAAGAGATAATCGAGTGAACTAGCCAGTTGTTCAAGAGTTTTTGTTAATACATACATATCAAGATGAACAAGCATGTACGTTTATCAAGTCATGTCAAGAATTGACTATCATGTTATCACGTAAGCAAGTAAATACCCTTTCCGGGTCACGCAAGGCATGTCATGTCAAGTCAAGTACAAGATTGTGGAATGTCATATATCTAGAATGATGAGTACTTCGGTGCAATGTCACACCGCGATCAATAATGGCTGCCATGGGCACAAGTACTTTCGTGTGCTCCTCCCAAAACCAGATTGGGCCCTATATGCGTAGGCATTGGGTCATGTATTTTTGACATCCACTATAGTTATAGTCAATATAGAATTCCAACGGAATAAGCTTGTAGGAACTTTAAGGTAGATATTGTGGAATAGAACTCAAGGATAGAACTTTCATGTAAGGACATACTGTGATTACATCGGTACAATCACAATATACATCGAAAACTAGGTAGACTTGGCTCCCTTAGTAGGTGCCATGAAATCAAGAATAAACGCTCATGTACTAATGGTCGCTCATTCTTTGTACATGACAAGGTAGAAGGAATTAGTGTCCACATAGAGTCACTTAATCCTTTTAGTGATAGTAATGACATGGTTTCCTATTCCATTAACTCAAAAGATATTCTCACGGTACCCAAGTAGCATATCATGAGGGCCGGTATACCATGTTTCTTTAGAGTGACATGGCAATCATAAAGTGTCATGGGTTTTAATGGTACAACCTGGTCAAACCACGTTCTCAGGAAACCCCATTTTTTGCCTAGTCAGATCTAGTTCTATGAACAAGTAAGTTGTAAAATCGACCAAGGCCACTACAGAGACATTTAAAATTCTTTCTCTGGCCTGTGTCGTAGATCTTTGAATGATCTTTCCAACAGAGTTGGTCTCATGTCGATCCGACGTCGGGACTGATCGTAGTAGATGTTCTCGTTGGGTTGCACACTACAGAAACAGAAGATCCAGTCCGTGAACAGCAAGCCACGTTGATCGCCTGGTCAGCCGCCTCGCCTTCCATGGGACAACCAGCGCACTTTCATCCAGGGGACCGTCCCTCCAGGAGCCACCACCGTAGTAGTACCCCTCCTGGCCCATTCGGCCTACCAGCTAGGACGTGGGCCCCACAGTTGGGGGCAAATGCGACCATCGGAGCGGCTCAAATTGCTGCCCATCAACCCATGAACGGTCCTCCCAGGCCCCACTTGTAGCCCTTTACCTCCCTGCGTGGAGTGGGCAGTGATTTATAGTTTTATAATTATTGATTAATTATATTTACTGGGAGTTACCGTACTTGGCCGGGGTCGTCGTCCCCACGCCCAGAGCATGAAGGTATCGTGTTCGGTCCTTATTTGGCATCTTGCTTTACTTGTATATATTTTATATGCCACTACTAGAAAGCATGCTAAGATAATTTAGCTCGCCATATTCTTTCAAATCACTGCTGCGAGCGAGAGAGCGAAACCCGTCCCGTGACTTAATCCGAGTACACGCGGAAAAGTCGATACCCGAGACTCATAGCTGGTTCCTCAACCATGCACGGTCCCACGTTTCCCTCGCTTAGGGACACCCACGAGCTAGAGTCCCAGGTTCGCTGACTCATCCCGCATCACGGCGCCACCACGTTAGGCCCATTTAGGGCATTTCAATATTTGGGGCCTCTTTGTGCTGATCAGCTTGCATTGTCGTCTTTGCAGATTGCTGCATCTATCTGGGTATTTTTTTGATCTCTTACATCTGTCAGAACATTTAGAAGGCCTTTCTCATCAATCAATTGACAGCACGGGGGTTGAAATAGTTTTAATCAGTAATATTTTTAGGAAGACGACAATACCAGACATCAGCCTGGCCAAAAAAGGCTTCAGCCTGGTATGGTGTTGGTAGTGATGGCTCTTCTTCAATTCTGACTTTGTAAGAGTCCCTGGGATCTTCATTTCTAATTTAATCCTCTCTTTGATCTCATCTTTATTCTTGCTCATATTTTAGGTGTCAACAAACACTAAAAAGAACCTTTCCTCCATGCACTTTCATACACAATGCTCGAGTATTGGTAGCTATGTATTACCCCAATTTTTTTAAAATAATAAACTTGTCATTACAACTTATTGACTCAAGTACAATAATATGAATGAAAAGGAAAAAGATGCACTAATAGGTCTTAGACATGAGAACCATACTAGACTCAAGAAAAATAAAGACACGGGTCATCTAGTTTCCAGAGCTCTCTAACACACTTTTCCTTCCCATTTGAGTCACGGCCCCGCTAGCCACTTGATTACCTAAAAAATATTGGGATAAAACTGGATGAGCAAAAAGCTCAGTAGAAATTATATCTCTAATCCAGACTTGCCTAAAGTGATTAACGATTTATGCAATATGTCATGATCATGTATGAGAGAATGCAAGAAAATATCAAGAGTGGAATAACAAGAAATAACAAGAATGAACTAGCAAGATTTCAAGATATATCAAGCAAAGTAACAAGGATATCATGCATGTAATTTCAAGTCATGTCATGAGATATTGGCTATTCATTCATTCAAGTACTGCCCATACCGGGCCACACAAGTCACGCATGTCATGTCAAGTAATATCAAATACTAGAGAGATTGTGGAACGTCATAAATCAAGCTAGTCATGCACTTTGGTGCAATGCCATACCGTGATCATTTAACTCCTATAGGCACAAGTACTTTTGGGTGCTCCTCCTAGGACCAGATCGGGCCCTAAATGCACAGGCATTAGGTCATGTAATATTTAGACATCCACTATAATTTTATAGCCAATGGAGTTCCAAGGAACAAGCTTATTGGAGGATCCTTAAGGTAGATTCATGGAATAAGGATTTCAAGGACTGAAGTTTATGTAGAGATAACACGATTGAAATCTGGGACATGCACAGAAATCTGGGAAAATGGCATCCAATCTGGTCGCCGTCAATTCAGAATTCGCGTCCAATATAGTGGTCACTCATTCTGAGAAATAGCTATAAGCACGAAGAATTGGCGTCTGTGCACTCGGTCGCCCATTCAAATTGGCGTCTACTTTCTTGGACGCTAATTCCAAAAAGTGACTAATTTTTCAAAAGAGGCCAGAAACAGCACTCCATGAGGGCTATATCGTCATGTTTCTTCAGAGGGACGTGACTGTGACTCAGTGTATAGAATTTTTATGGTACAACCTGCTCGACTGCCTTGAGGGAATCTAAGGCTAGCATAGACTTACGGAGGTCTCTATGATGAGATCACCAGTCTGAAGGAAGAAATATCCCGCGGAGGGTTCAAACATCACCGAGAGTTGAGGTGTAAGTATGAAACAACGTGAAAACAGAGACTCTATCCACGGACTGGGATAAGAGCGCCAATAGACCCACGATATGGGTCAAAATCAGATAAAAACTGTTAGATAGTAAATCCGCATCCATGCAAGTAGGCGTTCAATCTACCCCTAATATGGCATCATAGCCCTCCATATCGAGCCAAACGAGATTTGTAGGGAGATTGTGCCCTTCTACGATAGCTTTACTATCGGAGAGATAAGTTTTAAGTTCTGTTCCTGAACCTAAGGGCGTGCTTATAGTTAAATTTGAATGTAACAAGATCGGTGAAATTGATAAGGTTTTTACAAAAGTGCTAGAAATGAAGTAGTGAGAAGCACCAGTATCAAATAACACAAATACAGGATGTGAGTAAATTTGAATGGTACCATCGAACAGTTCTCCTTCTTTAGTAGTTTCTTCATCCAAAATAGCATTGAGACGAGCTTGCCGCCTTTGTCCGCCATCATTCTTTGAGGGTTGTTCCTTCATCAAGGGGCAATCGGGCATGCGATGCTCCCAGCTTCCATATCTCAAACAAGCGCCAAGACACTTCCAGCATTCCTCAGCCGCATGACCAAATTTCTCACAAAAAGTGTAAGCCGTCATGACTTGCTTATCTTCCTCCTTCGCCTTCTTGTTCTTGTGGTGGCCACTACCACTCCCGTTTCGGGATCTCTTCTTATTATCAGGGGATTTGTAAGGTTCCGTGATGCTGAACTTTTCCTCCTTCTCATGTCGATCCATCTATCGGCTAGAATCTTCTCCCTTGCCTTTAAGTTTCTCGACCTTGTCCAAGGTCCATTCATTCAAATGCACTCCCTGGACCATACCTGCATAGGTTTGAATATGTTGAGAGCCAAGTTGTTGAATAAATACGAGCCTTAACCCATCCAGAAAATGATTGGCCTTCAGAATATCGTTGCTCACCAGATGTTTGGCATAAGGGGTCAAATAGGAGAATTAGAGTTCACACTCTACCACCGACATTATGCCTTGGCGTAGAGAAGCAAATTCTACAGTCTTCCTCTCCTTTACATGCTCGGAGAAGTATTTTGCTTGGAAGAGTGTGAGAAACTCATTCCATGTAGGCTGAGCATTTTGAGGTTGTGCCGAGGTGGTCTTCCACCATGTATGTGCATCTTTATTCAATTAGAAGGTGGCCAGACAGACTTGTTATTGATCTGCAGATTGCATGACATTGAAGATTCTTTCCATCTCGTCTATCTAGTTCTCTGCTTTATCCGGATTAGTAGAGCCAGAAAATTGTGGAGGATTCAAGCTTCAGAAATTACGGTGCAGATCACCAACACCGACCGTTGCACCAGCCTGGGCCATATTCTGTATTACCTGGGTAAGTCTCGCAATGGTTTGATGCATCGCATCCCAGTCAACATGGTGAGCCATTTTAAAAATAAGGTACCTGTGAAAATAACCAATAGTTAATTCCCTATGGAATTAATGAAGTTTAACGTCATGAATGCTCAAAAGATGTGCATGATGCATGCTTGGCTAAAGTAAAGAAATCATCAAAATGAATGTGAAGAAAGAATAAAATATAAACTACTCGAGAATAGTTATGCTGGACCGGGGAGAATCAAGATCAGGACACTATCCGCAACCACGGTGTGCAGGATAGAACCGTCGTCTCATGATTTTCCCAACCCAACGGCCTATCCAGAGGTTAAATGTGTGCACCTAGATCATCACCTGTTTTTGTTAAAGGGGAACATCAGATCCTGGAACACGCGAGTATCTAACTGGTCCTCGAGATAATGTAGCTCAATACCATATAGTAATGCATTAAGGGACATAGGAAACCAAATACATTACCTGACTTACCTGGCCACGGGCCACCAGGTGAGTGGGTGATGATGCTACAAGACAGATTGTTAACAAAGTTCACAGAGAATATGATTAAAATAACCAAATTTATCAAATAAACATGATGTGCATAGAAAAGGCTCACAAACATGCATTCCAAAGACAAGCGGTCCACAATGAGCCGCTTAAAACAAGAGCGGTCAACAATCAACTGCATTTATAGCAGGACAATGGAAGGCGATAGTAGTTGATGTGCGGCCCACGATCGACCGCTCAAGAAGAGCAGTCCATCGTGAGACCGCACAACCCTGTGAAGTTTTAAACCAAAACGACCCTTCATCTCCCTCCCTCCTCCACCGTAACTGATAGAAGGAGAGGGAGAGCAAAGGGCATCCGGACGCAACCGAGCCCCTTCCCTCTTCTCCCTCACGCGCTCTTACTCACCCCCTCTCTTCTCCTTCTGATGATGAGGACCAAGATCCAAGCCCACCGGCTGCCTTCGACTGGGGAGGAGGAGCCACCGCCGTCACCCATGGAGGAGGTGACGCCGGCCGCCTCACCCGCCGCTGAGGAGGAGGAGACGGTGACCGTGCCGCCCGCCGTCGCAGAGGGGACCACCGCGGCGGAGCCCGTCTCGGACGAGGGGGTCGAGGAGGCTGCGGAGGAGCCCGCCGCCGAGCCGGTGACGACAGGGAGGGTCACGCGGGACCCCGAGGTAGGCTTCCAAAACCGCCCCCCCCCCCATGGTCATTTTAAAATTTTAATGGTTGTTAGGGGGGGGGTTTTGTTTTTGGAAGGTTAGGAACGGGTTGGAGGCCGATGGTTGGCGCCCGCCGACAGGGAGGGCCATCACCATCGTCGAGGAAGACGACGGTTGTGCAGTCCATAATCGCCCGTATTACCTTGAACATGCGGCCTATATAGGGCTGCACAAACCTCCTGCGGCCTAGGCACGGCGACGCTAAACCTGCAAACCAACGTAGGAAGGGCGGTCCATAGATGGTTTGGGGTAGTAGTATGGTTGTATTCCTCAAGAGAGGTGGTTTCATGAGAACTGACGTTTTAGCTTGAGCTCTGGGAGCGTTGCTAGCTGAATAAGTTGTTCTTCCTCTGTGAGATGAGGTTGCTTCAAATTTTGAAGATGAAATTTTTATAAGGAGGGGAGGACAATAAGACCCGGGATTTTCTGATCAGGAATCCGTGAGTTTGGGAGTGCTTCTAAGGGTCCTGCATCGTGTTCGTGATTAGAATGGAATTTTGGTTATCTGACCTTCAGACCCCTATGTGGGGTGAACCGTCATATTCTCGGGCTCTGGGACACTGTAGGCACGTTGTGCATTTTTTGAGGATCGTGGGGATAATTTTTCCCTATTTTTCTATTTTGTTGATTTTTGAATCCCAAAAATAAGTCCTATATAAACCCCTAAACATCACTCTCTCTCCTCATTCTCTCATTTTCTCTCTCTCTCCTCTCGTTTCTCTCCTTCTCTCCATCCCTTCTCTAGGTAGCCGACGAAGGATAGCGTAGGCTAGGCGACGGGGCATGTGGGGCGGCGAGCGACGAGGATGGAGTGAAGGAACGGGGTGGTGGAGCGGTGAAGCTCGTTCGTGAGTTCGTAAAGCTGGCGGTGGTTCGAGTGCCATTTTCGCGTGGAATCGGCGTCCTCGGTGTGGGATTTCATCGTGAGAGGTAGAGGGATGGATCCTTGGCCTATGCCATTCATTTTCCCGCGGTTTATAGACCAAGGTGAGGCCGAGAGTGATTTTCTTTCATGTCGGGGTTAAAATGCATGATTTTGGGGTGGGTGACGGATTCGTCGATTCGACCGAGTTTTTGTAGTTTAAATGTGCCCCCTCGGTAGCTTAGAGGTTTGGGAATGGTTCTCCCATGTTTTCCCGATTACTCGGGGTGGTTGAGACATGGATTGGGGCCCCTCAGATGGGATTTCGTAGGTGCATCGCCAGAATCGATCGACCGACAGGGCAGTTTAGTCGACCGGTTGGGCATTCACCACAGAGGGGGAAGTGCCTGGTTCGGTCGACCAACCTAGCCAGTTCTGTCGACCGACCAAGCCAGGGTGTAGCCTGGCTATGGGCCAGGTCTGGGTCGACTGACCCATTGTTAGGTCGTCGACCCAGTGGACAAGTCGACCAAAATGCAGCTTCTTCGACCATTTTGGGCACTGGTCGACCTGGTTGAGGCCCATTTGTTGACCCATTGCCCCATGAATGTCTTGGACACGCCGTTTGTAACACCCGAATCTGTCCGAAACTTAAAGATAATTAAATATTTTATATTTAGAGTCCATATAGATTTTAGGTTCTCTTAATTAAAACCCAATACCTTGAACAGTACTCATTTTTTTCTCTCCCCATCTCTGATTTCTCTCTTCCATCTCTCTCTCTCTTCTCACGCTCTCTTCTCTCTCCCTCTCTTCTCCGGCGGCCGACGGAGATGGACAGGGGCGAGACAGAGAGGATCGTGGGGCGTGGAACGACGAGGATGGAGCGAGGATCGCGATGGCGGAGGGGGTTCGTGGGATCGCGAGTCGACAAGGGTTTAACGGTGTTTTCTTCGTGGACCGGTGTCTACGACGCACGAAATCTTCGGTGGAGGTAGGGAGATGGTTCCCTAGCTCGTGCACTTCTTTTCCCGTGAGTTTTGTAGATTGTGGTGAGTCGAGCGGGCTTATTTAGACGTTTTGAAAAAAATCTATATTTTTGGGGTGTGCGCTCGATCTAGCGTTTTGATCGTATTTTTGGGGTTTAAATGGGTCCTCTCGGTGCTAGAGAGGTTGGAGACTAATTTCCCCTTGTTTTCCCCTTCACATGGGTGTGAATGGAGCGTGGAATGAATTTTTCCGCCGTTTTCGCCGTTTTCAGGTTTGGGACGCCTTAGCGGTCCTTCCAACGACCGCTAGGGCGTGAAGCGGTCGTGTGGAGATCGCTAGACTCCCCCGTATGTCAGTTCGAGCCTTACGGTCGCGTGATGGACCACCAGGTGAGCTTAGCGGTCGGGTGGAGACTGCTAGGCGACGTCATGCAGTCCGGGGGTGACCATTTTTTCGGTTTGGAGTTGTTTGAGATCAATGGGGTAGCGGCCTTGCGACTGACCGCTAGGCTCCACTTAGCGGTCAGGTAGAGGACAGCCACTCTGCCTAGCGGTCTGGGAGTGACCGCTAGGGGTTGGGATCGTCTTTGGCCCTTGCAGTCCTGGTTGGACCGCTAGGCTGGCCTTAGCGGTCCAGGGGTAGACCGCTAGGCTCCCTAATAGTCCAGAAAGGACCGCTAGGTGATTTTTCGTGCTCGCCGTGTCCGTTTTGTGTTGTGTTGGGCCCCGGTCGACCCGGTTGTGACCCAGTGGTCGACCTTCAGTCTCGTGAATGTCCCAGACGTCGTGGGTTTATGTTTGTGGGTGTCCGGAGGCTCCGTGTTACCGTGGTTTCTGACCAAGGGATTAGGCCGGATTAACGATGCTGTGTCGTCACGTGCGACGGTCTTGACCCGAGCCTTATGACTCAAGGACCGTTGCGTTATTAGGTCTAGTGGGCTGTCTAGAGTCTGGTGGCTTCGAGCCACCTGTTACTTCGCGTTACTTGTGATGGGTGCGTGCGTGATTTTAGTGTCCGCGTTCTGTGAGCCCCCACTGGTCGTAGCCTTCTTACGGCACGCGTGTGCTGACCCACCCGGGAGTGGTGGAGCGGCTTAACTCTTGGCCACCAGCACTGGTATCCCCATGACGACTCCGTTAACCATCATGAGAACTGCCATCACTATAGGACGAAGAATCTACTGGTGTATTATCATCATTGGAGTCATGACTCCCACTAATGCGAAGCTCTACGGATGGCTCGAGAGTGTCGCCATCTACATTGAGATCTAACATCTTCAAGTCTGCAATGTCCATGAGATTTACAGGGGGTTACTTGTCCTTTTTGCTTCTGAATAATGTGGTCCATGATGATTTCTTCTCTATGGGGCTGGTGGCGATTTATCTGCTGCATATTGTCTCCCTCCGAATGTCTGAGAAGTGGAGGTGATGTTTGATAAGAACTTCAAGTAATTTCAGATTGTGTAACTCAATAAGCATGAGTATACTTGAGACGACTGAGTGGGTGCCCAGGATGTCGAGCGTCGTAGCGTAGTAATTTGAGATGGCTGTTTGGATGCTTTCTGGAACATTGGCTTGTAGTAAGGACTGTTGGTCGCATTGAAAGGCAATCTCGTGTGGTGCTACCATTTTGCAATGGCCTGTTCAAGTTTTCATTTTGGCCCCTTATGGCCATATGCATCATTCATCCTCGTTTGTTTACCATATTCTCGGGATCGTGCACCGGGCTCCATATCTTCAATGTTGATCGATTGTGTCTCTTTTTCTTTGTGAACCCGAGTCACCAATGAAGAAACTTCTGATGCCTCGTGGTTGTTGAGTAGTAGATGAACCACCACTAACTAATGCTCCGGTCCTTGTAGCCTCGCGGCTTCGTGCTGTCGCCTCCTCTGGATGTCTTGTCTCATCTCTACTCAATCATATTGCCTCATGGAATTGCACTTCATATGGATCATTCACCATCACATACACATTAAGCTGGTGAGTACGAGGTTGTTGTTTTTTATCACTAGTTGTCCACGTGCATTCCTCCTCGTCACTGCCGTCTACTCTTCCGTTGATCACCGCTTCATCCCTTTTCTTCTTTGTTTCTTTTGTTGCATATCAACTCTCTTCTCTCACAGGTGCCTAGCCATTGCAAGTTTTACATATCTAGACACATGGGTATAGCCAGCAACCTCAGAATATTTTACACCTGCTCCTCCTGCCAGGTGCATCTTCAAATGGGACACACCTCCTCCCATGTGTTCTATGTTACAGTAGTTACAATGCCAGCCACTATGGTTGCCATCCAATATAACTCCATGTGACCATCCAATGTCATTTGGAAGTTCCTTGGGAGCCATCAAGCGATCAACTGTATCCCCTAAATTTAGAAATTATAAATTTCTATGCATAAAAAAATAACAAAGTATAGTGCGAAGAGTCAAGTATTACTTCTAAAATATGTCGCCTAGGCATAAGTAAGTCCTAGAAAATATCATGTCATAGGCTAAGTCCAAGGTTTAAGGAACTACACCTATGAACTTAGGAAAAAAATCTTCCAAACCCATGTGAGATTGAGTAGAGCCCGAGATGAGATAGTTATTTAGAAATTATCTCTAGGTTAACTTCCATCAATTCCATAGGAATAATTGTTTATTTTCTCAAGCATCGTACCGTCACAATGGCCGCGAATCGTGCAAATTGGGAAGTGAAGCAACAAATAATTATGGGTCTCACCTAGGCCCTCCAAATCATGGCACAAGCTGGCACGCAGACTGGCGCCGATGATTTACATCGTAACTTCTAGAGCATGAACCCTCCGCGATTCTCTAGATTAGCTAATTCCGATGAGGCGGAGAATTGGATCAATGAGATGGAGTAGATCTTTAATGTTATGCGAAGGTTCTTCTTGCCACTTTCCAACTCAACAAAGATGGGCACGTATGGTGGAAGGCTACTTCGGCCCATCTTCAAAATGGACAAATCACTTAGGAAGAATTCCTTGGACTCTTCCGTGCTAAATATTTCTCTGAGCATGTCAAGGAGAGGAAATCCATGAAGTTCGCCTCTCTTTGCCAAGGCATGATGTCTGTGGCCAAGTAGGAGCTACAATACTCAAGGTTGGCGCCATATGCTCTGCATCTCATCAGCACGGAGATCTTGAAGGCAAATCGCTTCATGGATGGGTTAAGGCCCATCTTCATTCAACAACTTGGGCCTCAAAATATCCACACATATATGGAGATGGTCCATAGAGCACACCTATGTGAAAGGACTCTTGAGAAGGTGTGGACACACTAAAATTCACTAGATATTCTGTTCGTTTGTTAGCATGTTTATTTGTCCATTTAGTGTGAAGGCGTGTCAGTCACTGAGGTGAAAATTTATTCGGGCTTCATAGAAGCCCATGGTGCACTCGATCTGACTTCGTCAGGTGATTGTGTAGTTTGGGTCGGGACCGAATCTCATCGTGCCGTTAAGGCTACGACGTCATTTACATCCCCCATATGAAGGAACACCCTTGATTAATTGCCGAAATTAGGGGCCCTATGGTCAAAAGAATTAATACTAATTGCGAGAGAAAGAGCAGGAATAAATCACACTAAGGGCCAGTATCGGGATGCGGGACATCGGCCATATCGGTCACTCATGGACCTTTTTCATGTTCGGACAAAGGTCTGTAGCAGAAATGCGGTGGAAGTCAAGATAAATCCATTCAAATGTCTGCCGCTGGTACGGCAATTTTAATGATGATTCAGAAAGAGTCCAGTTCAGAAAACGGGTCTGATTTTATTAGAATGTCAGCCCGAGGTAAGGTCGTTTCGACGGCCACCGCTGCAACTCCGGCATCGACCGCCGCCTTGCTCGGCACGCGCTTTCCCGTATCCGTGCCGCCAGAGCCGTCCTTCTGCCACAGCTCGTACACCTCCGCGTCATCGGCGGAAATGACGTAGAAGAAGTCTCCGTTGGAGAGCCCGGAATCGCCATCGCCGGTCGCGGCATCTTCGTATACACGACCAGCGGCGTATGACTGCTCTAGCGCGTTCTCTGCCGCAGCTTGCGCCGTCTCCGCACCTTCCTGCGCATCTTCAGCGGCCGTGACGTATGGCTGCATGGTTCCGGGGATGCTGTCAACCAGCGATTGCGCCTCCGCTACGGCATCCGCCACCCCCTCCGTAGAGGGCGTGATCCGCTTCCACCGCCTTCCGTCGTTACCGACAATCGTGTCCGCGCCATCATCCGCTGAAGTCGTGTCGAATGGATCGAAAGCGAACAAACCGCCACTGCCAGCCACCGAAATGCAGACGCTATCGGATCGGCCGACATATCCCCTCAGCACCTCAAAGCTGGGCAGTTCCGCGACGGTGTAAAGCTGGTACTTGGGCATCAGACTCTCTCAAAAGAAAACGCCCCTGATCGGGGCTGTTCGTACTCAATCTGGGGCTTAGGGCAATGCCTAAAGCCGGTGTTGGTGCGGCGGGGCTAGCATTTGCGCAAGGAGGGCGCCAATGAACTGGAAAGCCATCATCCGCAACCAGCTACAGCACCCGAGGATGCGCAGGCTTCGGCGGCGGCTGTTGCTTCCGCTGCGCTGGCTGTCCATCCCGCTCCTGTGGCTATCGCTGTTCTGGCTGTTCGTCGGGGCCGGACTCGGGATGCTTTCCGCCCTTCTGGCCGGGGAGGATTGGGAAGGCACTAGCGACTAAGCCGCAGATCCAGCCAGAGCAGCCCTATGTTGGCTCCGGCGTAGTGGTAGTAGACGATCATCAGCGGCCAGTTGCGCTGGAGCCCATAGACGACAGCGGCTAGCCCGTAGCAGATCGTGGGGACGAGGATCAGCCAGAAGGACCAGCTCATAGGGTCTCATTCTTTCCAAATGCCAAGAATGGGAGTCACATCCGCCCCGCCGCGATCTCTGCCTCTGTGGGCATTGAGTAGGCGGGCGTTTGGTACGTGACGCTTGGGAAGCGTCGATTCACGTACTCCAGGCTCACCGGCATCACATCGAAGGTGCCATCCCTGACCGCGTGCAGCATGAGGAAGCCTCGCCAGTGCTTGTTGCCCTGCGGCCCCAAATATGCCTCGTCGTGTTCGTAGCAGCTCCCAGCGATGATCGAGGTTAGAAGCTGGCCGTCGCCACGGTAGCCGGTTGCCATCTGCAGCCCCTGCTGGTGGCCTTGAACGCAACTCATGTGCTTCTTGGTCAGGCAGGCTTGGGCGGTTGTCACCGGCCGTCCCATCGTGCCCGAGGTGAAGTAGTGGGAGAACGCCACGCCCTCGATGATGACCACTTGCAGGAAGTCGTACACCTCCCAGCCGTATTCCTCGTAGGCCAGATCCTTGAGCGACAGCACGCCGTCTAGCTTCGGATCGTCCTCGCAGGCCCGGCTGATACGCGCTTCGTGGTTGCCCAGCGTCAGCACCATTCGGGGTTTGTATTCGCCCTTGCGGTTTCTGCGACGCATCGCGTTGTACTCGTTCAGCGGCCCGAGAAACGCCTGCATGGCGAACTGCGCCGCTTCTATGTCCCGCTTGTAGCGCCTGCCCTCAAAGCTCTTTTTGCCCTTGTCGTAGCTGGAGAGGCTGGGTAGGTCTGCGAAGTCCCCAATGCAGACAACAATGTCCGGCTTCTTCTCCACCATGTACAGCCCGATTCGGCGCAGGAAGGAGAAATCAACCCCGGGCTTTGCCTGCACATCGGGGAGGACGAGGATGCGCTTGCTCACACTAGCTCCTTGCGCCAGTACAGGCCGTCGTCATGCCCCCAAGGGTTCGACGGTCGGAATAGCTTGAATCCGCATGCCAACAGGCTGTTGCTGCTGGCGACGTTGTAGGAGGCCGTGTCCGTAATGAGCCAGTTCCAACCCAGGCGCTTTGCCTTCCGCTCGCGGACCTTGATAAGCCGCTTCTGCAGCCCCTTGCCTCGGTAGGCGCGCACAACCCCGGCCCGACACAGGTAGCCCGCGTCCGACCAGCGGAACGATCGCACCATCCCGGCAAAACCAACTGGCTCAGTCCCCTCATAGGCAACCCACCAGAAGCCCTTGCTGGTGTCGTACGGGTCGTCGCGAGGCATGGTCGCCAATTGCAGCCAGTGCAGCAGGGAGGAAATCTCCGGGTCCGCTCCGTTGACCGCTTTTATCTTCATCAGATGGAGTCCGCAGGCTTGAACTCGTTGAACTGGATCAGGCCGGCATCGCCGTCCGAGTAGCGCAGGAACACCACCTCCTGCGCGTACATCGGCTTCCAGCAGGCGGCATATTCCTGGCCGCCGACTCGGGCAGAGGCCGCCCGATAGTCCTTGGGGCTCTCTCCGGCGCTGGCGAGGTGCTTAGTCACCTCCGCGTGGGCGCAGGGCTGGGCGGTGAGGCGAATCCAGTCATCGCCGTTTCTGGCGATGGAATCGGCCCAAACGGGCATGGCTACGCAGGCCGCGACAGAGGCGGCCAACAGGAATCGGCGCATGGAAGTTTCCTTTGGCTGGCGGGCTAGTGAAGAACAGCCCCAAAGTGAGTACGTCTGACCCCAGACTGGGGCTGACGAGCGGCCTTGCCTATCTAAGCGGCAGGCTTAAGAATTTGGCCGTGGCTTGGAAGAACTTCACCTTCGCTGTCGGTCTGGGTTGGCTCCTGTGGGGCGCAACCTTCTGGACGGACTACATTGACTGGGACATTGGCCTGTCCCTGCTGATGGCGGGATCTACCTACCTCTTTGCCGATTGGTCCCTGCGCGTGGTCAAGCAGCGCCGCTATGCCATGTGGCCGCTAGCAGCTCTCGCAACGTGGTGGTGCGTGGACGGCAGCTACTGGCTGTACTGGAGCCTCGTCAATCCGGACGTTTCCATCCGCGAAGGCCAGTGGCCGATGTCCCTTTGTCTCTACCTGCTCTGCGCGTTCATTTGGACAGCAGACCCCCGAGCCATCCTCCAAGTCCCTGCCCGACTCCGAGCAGCCCTTGCCGCACTTGGTCGAAAGACGGCTCGGACCTAGCGCCCATCAGCATCTTGTACGGCTGGTAGGCCAGCGTCCCCGCCGCAATCGGCAGCGCCATCAGCGGGTTCTCTTGCACCGCCTCACGGGCGAAGGCTTGGTGCTCATACGGACTCAGGAGGCCCTGCATTTCCTTCGGTGCACGCGCCCTGAGCATGTACAGGGAGGCGTGGTCCATGCCGGAGAGCAGGCCGGGGTCGTATTGTTGTTGGCTCATTTCGCCCGCCCCTTGACCTTCTCAATCGAGCGCAGACCGCCGATGCCCAGAAGGCCGGACACCACGACCCAAAGGAACTCGGTGTCAATCTCGGGCGGCTCCGGCCAGCCCTTGATGGCGGCGATCCACGACAGAAGCGGCTTGAGCAGGCCGACGTACATGAAGGACGTACCGCCCACCCACCCGAAGTACGGCCGCCAGCCAGCCACCCAGACGGACGGATGCTGCGCCTCACGGGCGTTGATCTCCAGTTGCGCGATGACTTGCTTCAACTCGCCGTCTGCGGCCATGCGCAGCAGCTCCATTTCCGCCTCGCGCTTCTTCTCTGGGTCCGGCAGGAAGCGGTCGATGAGGGTTTTGCCCACCTCGAACAGGGGGCCGAGAATCAGAGGATTCATTTCTTCTCCACGGGCAGCGGGAAAGGCTGTGATCGGGTGAGCCGCAGTAGGTGCATGTCATGCATAGACCCACAGCCCCGTCCGCATCTGCTCAGACATGCGCTTTGCGCGCTCCGGCGTCTGCTTGGCCCAGAGGCTTTGCAGCATCGCGTGTGCGGCGTTCTCGTACTTGCCTTGCTCCACCAGCTTCAGCGTGTTCTTGAAGCCCATGAGGCCATCAACACCCATCTGGAACGACATGTTCACCAGCACCCCTTTGCGGGCGTCATCGAGGTTCTGAAACCAAGGCAGGCGCCGGTTCAGCTCGTTGATCCTGTCGTCTATGTCGTTGTTCAATAGAAACGAGATTTCCTCGGTTCTAAGCCCGCCACCCTTGCGCTTGTCGATCAGGCGGCCGACGCCGATGGTCCAGAAGCCGAGATGGTCTTGATAGGCGTGAGGGACAACGCCTTCGTCGCCTTTTAGCTGGCGGACAAGCTCGGTTCTCATAGCTTCGTGATCCATCCCTTGCCAGCCGCAAAGGCAACCGCCGCAATGCCGATCCACACCAGCACCTTTGTCACGATGGTCTTGCCGACTTGCTTGTAGAACTCATCCGAGAGTTCCTTTACTGCGATGCGGGCGGCCTCTCTGGCGACTGCCATTTCCCGTTCGGTGAGCTCGATGTCTGCCATGGGTGTCTCACTCGTAGAGGATGTTGACGGTCCCGGCGTCGAACGAGTCCGCGCCGTCGTTGAGGAACCTGATGCGGGTCAAAGTCTCAGACAGCGACTTGCTGCCGCTGATCGTGACGACGGCCGCCGTATCAGTGCGGGCCAGCGTTCCCGAGATCACCCAGGTGTTGGCAGAAGCATCAAGCAACGTCAGCGTCAGCGCGCCGTGATAGACGATGGACCCGCCAGTGGATGTGCCCAAAACAAAACCAGCGCCGCTAAAGCTGGCCGCCGATGTCGTAGAGGAGCCCGCAACGAGCACCACCGCACCAGCATACCCAGTGGACTCAAAGCCTCCAGCGTCGCCAAGGCGAAGCAGCGGTGTTGCGGAGCCGTTGAGGGAAAGGCTGGCGATGGAGATGGTGATTCGCTTGGCCCACGACGGAATGCCCGTAATGTCCACGGTGGCACCCGAAAGCGACACGGCCGTTCCACTCGTCAAGAGACGAGTCACCAGCGCGGCGGGCGTGACGATCTTGGTCGTGTTCGTCCCGGCCTGCACTTCGGCAGAAGAGGCTACCTGTACGCCGCCAGCGGCGGCAACGTAGTTACTGACCACCCAGCCGCCAGAGATAGGCGTGGCGATGCACGTATCACCCGCCGCCGTGGTGATGTTCGCCCCGCCCGGCAGGATCAGCGTGGAAGCGTTGTGCGTCAGGGTCAGGGCGTCGGCGAACCGGATGAATCTGGGGCCGTTGTAGGTCGTCCCGAAAGAGGTGATCGTCGTCGTGCCGGTGATCCGCACGAGCATGGAGTTCACCGCCCCGATGCTGCAGGTAGCAGCAGACGCTACGTCCGCTTCTTCGGAGAATCCGACGCCATCCCGCAGCATGGCGATGAACGAGGCCTGAGCCCGCAGGTAGTCGTCTGCCGTGGTGGGGGACTCACTGCCGGGCGGCGAGTTGTTTCCCGCCGTCTGGGAGAGGTCTGCAATGTCGCTCGGTACGGGCATTGGGGCTCCAAAAGAAAAAGCCACCCGGAGGTGGCTACAAAAAGAAATCCCCCACTTAACTCACCGGATTACTCCGGGGCCAGAGGTGGGAGACGACGCCCGGCGATCAACCCGGGCGGCCTAGTTGCCTAGGACTTAACTCTTGCTGATCGAGCCGCATCCACTGCGGCGTCGGTCCACACGTTGTCAGTGCCTGTATCCATTTATCTCCGGCCAAACAATGTTGTCGACCCCGTTAAAAATAGGTTGCGCACTCGGACGAAGACGATCCTCAACCCAAACGCGGACCGAAGTTGCAACCATAGATACATCAGGGATGGGTTCCGATTCGTCCGCCTTGAGCAGGGCGGCCACATGCCTTAGGCGTTTCGAGAACTGATCTTCGTCCCCCACTTCTCGAAGGTCGGCCCTAAACGTAACCTGGTCGCCCTGCGTGTATGCAGTGACGTAAACACCGTCGTGGGTCTCAAGCATCACGACGGGCAGCGCCTCGTTTAGCGCGAGAATCTCGTGAGCCGCGAAGCTCAGTGCCTTGTATGGACTCATGCCTCATTTTATGGTAAGAGTGGCACCTTACTCAAGTGGATTCCGATGGACGACACCCCAATTCGCATAGCCTATGAGGAGTGGTGCCGCTACCACCGAAAGCGCAAGTCCGAAGCTGGATGGGAGCTTTGGAAAGCGGCCTACGAGGCCGGATGGCACGACAAACTGCCCGAACTGAGGCAGATTGACTCCCTGCCTGTCGAAGACCGCGAGTACGTGATCCGGCTTGCCATGCGGGCCATCGAAATGGCTCTTGATCCTCGAAAGCTTTAATTGATTGGTGCTAAAGTTGACGTATGAGCTTCGCCATAGCCTCATTGCTGAAGCCGTTCGCCGCCCTGCTGGTGATCTGGCTTTTCGCCGCCCCGGTTAAGCGCCTCGTTCAGCGCCGCATGAAGCCGGGGCGACTCAAACGCCTACTACTGCTGGAGTTGGACCCCGAGAAGCCCGCTCGTGGTCGCGGGCAGTAGCCGCTGAATCCTTGAATCCAGCAGGCCGCGCGAAACGGGCGGCTGCACCATGAGCAAGCCCGCCGCGTCGGACGGATCAAGCAGACTCATGGCGATGCGCTCCTGAATCCGCCTGTCCGCCCCCGAGAGCTTGCTGATACCCTGCACCGGATAGAGCATGGATTGCAGCATCGTGCTTTCCGCCCAGGTTTCCGGCAGGCCGGTCGGCCCGAGAATCCGTCGCAGCATGTTTTGACTGGCGAGGTTCTGCGCCGTGTTGGACCCCGTAGCCCGGCCAGCGTTTTCCGCGAAGGACTTCCTCCCCAGATCACGCGCCACACCCTCCAGTTGGGCGATGTCGCGCGTGTTCATCACTTGGGAGATGTTCTTGTTCATCCCCGTCGCCTTCTTAACCGAGTCCTGCGCTTGAGACAGTGCGCGCATGTAGGCATCACCCATCTCCTTCGCGCTAGCCCCGGCGTACTCGCTTCCAGGCTTCTGGAGCTTGTCCATCAGGGAGCGGGCAACATCCATGCTGTTGACTTGGCGAGACATGGCCGCATAGGCGTCGTTAGCCTCCTTGTAGCCGGGAGCCAGTAGCTCCATCGTCTTCATCAGGTCGTCCTTCGTTTGAAGGAGTGCACGCAGTTCCTCTTTGCCGATGCTGGAGCCGGGGACGGCGGCTTTGCTGATCTGGTTGTCAAGCGCCTTCTTGACCCAATCCAACCCCTCCAGCGAACCGGCCGGAGATTCCGCCAGGTTGATGCCGTTTTCTTTGGCGAGACGAATGGCGTCGCGCTGGGCGTGCTGGATGGAGGGACGCTCCAATAGGCTCTGGAGCTGCGGGCCAACAGCCTTTGCCATGTCGGGATCGATGCCCTGCTGAATGGCTTTGGCGTAGTCCTCATTGGCGAAGATCCGACGCCCTTCCTTGATGGCGTTGTAGTAGTCGTCTGTCCCCGCGACATCCGCCACCGCGCCCATGCGGGCGGCACGCTGCGCCGCGAAGCGTTGCTGGAGCGCCGGAGCAGCCTCGGGGTTGTTCAGGATGGTCCGCTCAAGCTGCGCCAGCCCCGGATCGTCAGCAACCTGGGCCAGGGTCGGCTGGCTGCCGGAAACGAGCGGTCGGGCATTGCGCGCATTGGCGGCGGCACGCTCCGGGTTGGTAGCGGAGGCTTGCAGCACGCGGGCGGCGATGCGTTCTTGCCCTTGCCTGGTCATGGGCTCAACGAGGCCCTTAGCGCCTTGGTAGGCCGCAGAGATGCCGCGCCCGGCCAGGATCGCAGCAGGCGCAGCGATGCCCCCAATACCGGTGTTCATCAGGGTTTCGCTGGTGCTGGTGGACGGCTGCAGGAAGCCGCTCGCTGCGCCGATGGCGGCTGCGCCAGGAATCGTCGCCGCGCCAGGAATGAAAGCCGTAGGAAGCAGCGCCCCCACGTTCCCCGCGATGTTGCCAGCCAAGCCAGCGCCCGAGCGCATCAGAGGAGCGTCGCGCTTTCGCGATTCAGCTACGTCCTCACGGTCAACCAGCCCCACGACTTGCCCGGCACCGCGAGCAACGTCATAGAACGCCTTGCCCATACCGGCGCGGAACTTGTCTAGGCCGCTCATGCCCTCAGTGGGGTCAACGTTCATCGGCGCGGCCACACCGCGAAGACGCGTGATCTCGCCCGCCAACACTTTCGCAGCTTGCGCATCGCCAGCCTTGTCGGCAGCAATCAGAGCGCGCGACAGTTCTTCGATGGTCGCCATTACTTACCGCCGCTGTCAAAGAAAGTCCCTAAACCTTCCTCAAGGTTCTGATTGCCCCGATTCCTCTTACAGGACGGGAAGAGGAGGGCATATCTCTCTACTCATTTGAGAGCTCTTTGTGCATCTGCGCACTTCTTCATTTGTACTACGCACCACCACCACCACCAGCAGCGACGATGGCAGCTGTCACCTACAGCCCGCAGGTCATCGCCAACCACGCCAGGTTCGGATACCTAGCGACCCCACTTGTGTTCGGCGACTTCCCAGCGGTCGTAGGCTCGCCCTTTTTCTTGGGGGTTGTACCCGTGGTTGAAGCCAGTTCAGCCACGCCGGCGACAACATCCACTGAGGGTGTCAGGCCCTCCACTTCAACAACTGGCCGGGTCCGCCCGGTCAAGAAGACAACCGTCGGGGGTGTCAGGCCCTCGGCCCCAGCAGCTGGCCCGGGCAGCCCGGTCAACAAGAGCACCGTTGGGGGTGTCAGGCTCTCAGCTTCAACCATTGGTAGGGTTCGCCCGACCATCTCTTCGCGGACCAGGGGTGTCAAGCCCTTTGTCCCATCAACTGGCCAAGTTCGCTCGGCTATCATGATGATGGCCGAAGGTGTCAGGCCTTCTGCCCCAACAAATGGCCGAATCTTCTCGGTCAATCAAGTCACTACTGGCGTCACTCCTGCTCAACGGGGATAGCGCCATCGCCGCAACAGCACCGAATCTACTGCGGCAACCCTCAGAGGTACTTCTCCTGTTCAACGGGGGCAGTGTCGCCGCCACAACGACGTCATGCCTACGGCGGGAGTCACCAAAGCCACCCTGCTCAACGGGGGCAACGTCGTAGTTGTCAGGGCACAAAGCCTGCGGCAACTACATCCCGCTCCAACAAGACTATAATTGTCGGAGACCTCCGCATTCGACTCCATGGAGGCGAGTCTATTTTGCCTCGAGATTGACACGTCCCGACCATCTCCACCTCCAACCGCTTCGAGCTCCTCCGGCAAGTTCGGGAGGACGAAGCAAAATTGAAGAGGCTCGCCATACCGGCGACAAATCAGGGTCCCATGCAGCGACCCAAGCCACGAGCTCCCCGGTCAAGGACAGTGGGCAATCCAGTGGAGGAGCGTCAGCTCCAATTGAAGAAAATTTGGGTCACCAAGGAGGAGTCCCAAATTATAATGCAAGCAAAGGCGGAAGCGCCTTTCCGCATGTCGAAGCTGCAATAAGTGCGGAGCCCGACAAGCGTTGAAACATTGGCGTCCCCGAGGCCTACAACTCAGCCCCCACATGGGCAAAAGTGTTGAGGAGCCGGCAAGAAGGTGCGGCCGACCTCTCCGTGGGCCAGTTCAACACACATGGACGATGATTGCTCTACCCAGGCTTCCACGTCCCGAGTATCTGTTTTTGACAGAATTGGGATGTCACCCAAGCCGAGTAGACAACTACCCAGGAAAAAGCGGGCGGTTCAGGTGACTAATGATTCTGTCAAAGTGTTCACTTGTTACACTACCTTCGCCGACAAGCAACCGGAGGACACTTCAGGCGACTTGACCCAGTCTCTTCAATACTTGAGGAGGTCGAGGCCTGTCTCCCGAATCCTGGCCCAAACACAGCAGGCGCCAGCTGTTGGGGCATCTCAACCCGAGCTGGCGCGACAAGAAGAACACCATGAGGATGTCCACAGTGTCGATTGAGATAGCAACCCCGCCCATGAGGAAGATCCTGGGAAAGAGGCCCAGATTCTCGTGTTGGTAGAGCTCCGATGGGAGAACCAAGAACTCAAGAACCTCCTGCAATGGCTTTTACGTGAAAAGGATCCCCATGTTCAACCTCAAGCTGCGTCAACTGGGGTGGAACAACAGCCTCCTCCCATTCAAGTCGCGGCCAACGCCTCCGTCCCAGCGGCAAAATTGCCATTGGTGGTGGAATTTGAAGTGCCACAGCATGAAGCCAATACGCGGTCATCTGCCACCCCTGTTACAGAAAATCTCATGGCGCAAAGGCGAATAATTGAGCAGATCGTGGAGGCGAAGTTTGCTCAGCATGGGGAGGGTGTGGCCACCGTTGATTTGTACAGCGTGCCCTATCCCCTCCATCATCAGTTCAAAAAACTTCCGCCCGACTGCCAAAAGGCCCCGAAGCTTCAGAAGTTCAACGGGCAGGGCTCTCCACATGAACACCTGGCCTACTGTATGACGGCCATGGGTGAATTGGCACTGGAAGAGGCATATTTGCTGCAGTACTTCGCCACGTCCTTGACTTGGCACCGCCTTCCAGTGGTACTCCAGGCTAAAGCCCAACTCAGTATCTGATTGGGCTGATATGCAGAAGAAGTTTGTCGACCGTTTCCAAATGGTCGAATGCAAAGTCTCCCTGGCGGAGCTCTGTGCCCTCCGGCAGAAGAAGGGTGAAACAGCGTTGGACTTCATCAAGCAATAGAGGGACGTCAGCATGCGCTGCGATAATCCTCCGACGCCCGAAGACACGATCACCATCTGCCGCCGGGGCTTATCGACAGAAGTCAGTGAGAAGCTTCTGAGCTCAAACATCCGGGGCTTTGACCAGCTAAACACTATGGTGGCGGAGATTGAAATGTTCTTCGCCGACCACCCTGCACAAACTTCTGCCAAGGGCAAATCCTCCGAGGACCGTCTGGCTAGCGGCAAGGAGGTGAATGCGGTGGACTTCTCCCCGACGAACGGAGACAAGGGAGAAGGAAAGTCCAAAAGCAAGGGCAAAAAGCTTGATGAGAAGGCAAATGCGTCTCCCTTAGCGGAGCGCATGAAGACACCCTATTCCTTCAGGAAGGAGCACACCAAAATGCTCTTTGATCTATGCATGAAGGAGCAGCTCATTACTCTGCCTGATCCGCGGAAGCCTTCAGAGATGGACAAGACGGAGGACCCTACCTATTGCGTGTATCACTGAAGGTTGGGTCACACCATCGACGACTGCTATGTTTTCAAGAACATAGCGGAAGAGCTCATTCAAAAGGGCCTGATACACATGCTGGGTCATGCAGTCGACCCACCTTAACCTCATGCTTGGAGCCGATCGAACCGGTCGGCTAATGTGGTCTACATGGTGGTGATGGCTTCGAGCTCCAACGCCTCCGAAGCCGGGCCTTCAAACCGACAGCCCAACACTGGCCCTAGAGCCGCTCCTTCATTTACAGAGTGCTTGGCGCTGCGGAGGACCATCCGGAAGATCCGGGGGGAGATCCGCCAGTTGCAACTGGAACAGAGACGTCTGCTGCAGTTATTGGAGAGCATTGATCAGTAGTTGGCCACTTTCCCCTTTGGCCCATTTGCCAGGGGGTTAGCACCAGCTCATATACGGGAGGCAGGTGTATCACTTATCGGTCGGGCCCCGCTTAGGGGTTGGCTCTTTGAGGAATCCTCAGATTCATCTAAAGACGAGGAGGACTCACCTGAAGGCGAGGAGCATACACTCGCAAGCGGGCAGCCTGAGAAGTTATACTCCTTCCCGCTCGAGAAGACTCTCGACATTTTCTCTGCATGCCAACGGGCTGGACTGATCACCCCATCGTCTATTGAGCAGACACCAGGTGCTGTTTTTCATCAAGGCTATTGCCCATATCACAAGGTGGTTGGCCACATCATCTATAACTGCCAGCCATTCAAGGACCTCGCCGAGGACCTGATCAGGCAAGGGAAGGTTAACATGGGCCAGCTTTTCAGTTGTATTTTTTCGATCCTCTCATTGTCTGTGGATTGTGTTCCCGATGAGGTTGATCTTATTTTTTTTTTCCTCCCTCGGTTTAGTTCTCCAGACATGTCTCATCCTTGTCATCATTCCTTGTGGTTAGTTCGACGTTTTCGGGAGAATTTCTGTCGTTTGTTGGTTGTGACGGGTGTCTTTTGCCTTGATGCCCGTTTATTTGTTCTCTCTGCTTCATCTCTACTTCATCTCCATTTCACATCACTTTCGCTTTTGCTCCATCTCCTTTCCATTTTGTCTCCATGTCATTTTCGCTCATTCCCTTGCAAAGTAGACATTAAGGAGGGGCATCTGTTGACACCTATTTTAGCCCGCAAGTTATGTCATTTCTCTTATTCATCATTTTGATGTCCCAAATTATCCATTATTTTGGAGCCATCCTTGGATGGATTTCGAGCCCATCTCACTATTTTCTAGCCTTTGAGACTCGGAGATGATGATTTCTTAGAGCCCTGGGGCTTATTTTATCAACTTCCGGATTCCAAGTCGACTTACGGCCCATTCAGGTCGACTTCCCTCAAGCATTCGGCCCATTTCACTGCGTAGTCTAGAACACGGTCATTTTTCATCCCCTTCCTTTCCTCTATTCAAAATGTGTCATTCATTAAAGTTGTTCTATTTTTTGAGATCTACAACTTATTATTCTATGCCATTAGCCAGTTCTGCACCCATTTTGAGTATTCACATTTTTCTAGTAGTGTGCACTGTTCACCAACAGACCTAACATTTTCCTATCTTCTAGTCCCATTTTCTCTCTCTTCAGATCATCTTTTCATCTTGCTCTCTTCATGAAAGTTGTTCATCTTTCAGCTAGCTACAATTTCTTCTTCTACTACTTTCACTAGTTTTGTATCGTTTGAGAGATATGATCTAATTTCCAAAGTCACGCGAAGTTTGCTCAAAATTTTCCCCAACAGCCTAGCGGTCATACGATAGACTGCTAGGCACATCCAAGAGTCCAATTCGTGCTGGACTCTGCACCGTTTCTGTGCGTCGTAGCCCCCTTGCAGGAGCCGTATCTTCTAGAATCTTCAACCAAATCGACCCCCGTTTGTTCCTATGTCTTCTCCTTTATATTATCTTGAATTTGGTCCATAGAACTCAGATTTTCATTGGCTATCTTGCTTAGAAACGTGGACGAAAGTTGGGGTTTATGCATCCTAGTACAAGTCAAACTTTGTTTCCTGCACGATGGGCCCGCCATCTAGAAGCCATATCTTTCACATCCTTCCTCCAAATTGAGTCCCACTTGTTCCTACCTCTTATCCTTTGTATTATCTCGAGATTGATCCATAGGTCTTAAGCCCATAAAGTGGTTTTGTCAACTTGCATACCAGATTTTCTTTTCCAACCACTTTTAATCCTTACAGTTGCTCCATGAAAATATATTCCTCAAGTTCTCTATGCAGAAAAGTAGTCTTGACATCCAGTTATTTCAGCTCCACAATTAGTTGGGACACCATAGCTAATAGGATCCTGATAGATGTAAGCCTCATCATTGGTGCAAATGTTTCATTGTAGTATATCCCTTCCTTTTGTGACTATCGCTTAGCCACCAATCTTGCCTTGTACATTTCTCCTTCTTTATTTGATGTTGCCTCCTTCCTATAGACCCATTTGTACTCAATGATTTTATTTCCTTTAGGGAGCTCTTCCAGCTGCCATGCCTGATTGTTATACAGAGATTCCATATCTTCTATCATACCTTTTGTCCATTTTTCTTTTTCCAACAAGCTATAGCTTCTTGAAAAGAACTCAGATCTCCACAACTACTAATCAGAGCAAAAGAAATCATATGCTCAAAACCATACCTCATTGGCAGTCTGATAGCTCTCTTAGGTCTTCCTAAATAACTCTCCACCTACTCTTGTGGTTGCTATTGTTGAGGATTTTTGAGGTGCCCCTTGTGTTATGTCTTCTGTTCATGAGCCATGGTCTAGCTTCGCCGACACCCTAGACCCCTCTGCATCTGCTTGTGCATCTGCCTTAGTGTCATTTTTCTTATCAGTGTGTTCTACATTCTTCTTAAGCATATATAGATGTCTCATCAAACACAACATCTACACCAACCCTCACATTCTTTTCTTTTGGATCCCAGAACATGAACCCTTTTACTCCCTTTTTATATCCAATGAAGATACATTTCCTAGATTTTGCGTCCAAATTGGATCGTTGCTCACTTTGGATGTGTGCATATGCTGGACATCCAAAAATTTTCAAGTCTAAGTATATATGTCCTCTGCTCTCTATGCTTCCTCAGCAACTTTCCAATCTAACTTTGTTGAAGGTGACTTGTTAACCAGATAATGTGCTATGCTTACAGCTTCAGCCCATTAATGACTTAGGCAAGCTAGCCTGTAGTCTCATGCATCTAGCTCTTTCAAATAGTGTCTGGTTCATCCTTTCTGTCACCCCATTCTGTTGTGGGGTACCGAGAGTTGTAAACAACCTTACAATCCCCTAATTCCTATAGAATTCTCTGAACTCACTTGTTGTATATTTTGTACCATTGTTAGACTTTAAACATTTCACATGTCTAACAGTTTGCTTATCAACCATGGCCTTCCACTACTTGAACTTGGTGAACATTTCTGACTTTTATTTCATGAAGTAAATCTATACTTTCCAGGAGTAATCATCTACGAAACTCAAAGCTAAAAAAAATTTGGTAATGAGGTGAGAAAATAATAAATCATATGACCCTAGATTTTGTCTTGCATCATCAAAACCCCAGGATCACAATACCTCCATGGTCATTGAACTCACATGGTCATTGGCTCGCCACAGGCACGCAAGCCACACGGAGGCTATGCTGCGATTGCACAGTCAAAACCCATCACGGGGTACCCATGTAACCCCTGAACTACGTGAATAGATCCTCGAGCGACCATCGCCCTCACAAGTCCTAAATGTCCTAATTCTCATTGGTTTTGGTGGGTAAAATGTTGAGTTTTGAAACCGGGGGAAAAACCATAAGTCTGGGGCCGAAATGGCCATTAAAACAAGGGGTCTAGGGGATTTCGATCAACCGGCCGGAGTCGGTCGGTCGACCATTTTTCCCAGGGGAGAAAGCCCCTGCAACCGTATCGACACACCCTTTATAGGGGGTCATCACACCCTAGGTCGGTCGACCGAACTCAGGGGTTCGTTCAACTGAACCTAGGGAAATTCCTCTCCTTAACTCTGGCAAGAACGATCTACCAAAGGGTCGACTACTTCAGGCAGAAACCCTACAGGGGACCCTCTTGGGGTCCCATTCGAGCCGTGTTCACCCCTATAGCAAGCGGGAACCTACGAGAACCATTCCCCGACCTTAAATACACCTATTGGGATGCATTGGGTCATGAATCGATGATCAAAACCATGAAATCGTCACTCACCCCAAATTAAGTTTAAACCCATCTCGAGCATGAATGAAACCCGCTCTCGGCCCCTCCACGCCAGGAAAACATGAGGAAAAGCTAGAGAAGCAAGGGGAGAACGCTCCTCGACATCTAATCCACCAATCCAACAAGAATCATCGCCTAGTTTGGCAAAATTTTTGCTCATCCCCAAAACATGATTTAAACCCCAACAAATGGAAACCGCTCAATCTCACCCCAATCAACACAAAAATGTGAGGAAATAAAGCGGGGAGGGAAAGGATCCACTCCCTACCTCTTACGAAGCATTTATCGTAAAAAGCCACGTGAAAATGTCGATCTCCCGCATAGTCGCCTCCCACATCGACGAACCACTCCTCCTCGACATGAGCCATGCCTCTCAGGTTCATCCTCGCCTCATGCGTCACCGTTGCCGTCGGACCACCACAAGTCCCTTGCCACCTCCGTCAGCCGCCAAAGTGAAGGGAGAGTGAGAGGGAGACGGCAGAGAGTGGGGGAGATGAGAGATGTGAGAGGGGGAGGGTGAGTGATCGGAGGGAGAGAGAGTGAATGAGAGTGAGAGAGATGAGAGGGGTAGGGGATTTATAAAAAAATATTTATTTATTTTCTTTTTTCTATTTCTTTCGCTATAAGTTCTTGATCCTAAGTTGAGGATAACCATGGTTTCCAAAGTGTATTCATACATCATGTTCATGGTTTTTCATGAGTATAACTCGTGCATATTTAACATGAGACTATTGAGCTTGATATCTAATAGTTTTCCCTTATTTTATCCTTTATGTAGGTAGTTCGATCGACCAGTAGGGGGCAAACGGTCGACCAATTCAGCCAGAGCTGGCTGGAAGAAATTGTCACAGAGTTCGGTCGACCGACCTGAGTATTTCGGTCGATCGAAATAGGCAGAGTTGGCCGGTCTGAAATGTTTCAGATTTTGGTCGACCGATGGCCAAATTTGGTCGACCGATTCAGATCGGCCTTCGACCCGGGTTCACGAATCCCATCCCAAACCCATCTAACTTGATTCAATTGGGTCCTATCTTTTACCCATTTATCCCTGGGTTCTTACTAGACTTATTAGGGTCATTTTGGAGGGTTCTAGAAGGGTTATATTGGTCTTATGGTCTCTCTTATATATACATATGTGAGAGCTACGAATTTCAACAAGGTTGAACCCTAATGAGCTTATTCTTCCTATCTTGCCGATGAAGAAGAGGGAAAAGGAGTGGAGCTATAAAAGAAGATTAGATTTCATCTCCTTCAAGTCATTTTTGAGGTTTGTGGAAGAAGAAAAGGAGGAGCGAAATGAGGAGACAATCAAGAGGATGCTGAAATCGTGTCGATCTGTTCTCCCTTTGACCTGTGCTTCAAAGAACATGATTAGGAGTCCATTGGAGATCAAGAGGGATAATTTCTTCATCCTTTATCCATGTGTTTTGTGATGTTCTTTATGGCTTACATTTCAGTATGAGCATGTATTAAGCGTATATCTTTATTTTCTGAACTCATAGAGATATTTGTGCGTGTGTGACCGTCTGCGTACAGTCGTGTGTCTACAGTGCTGCAGTTGTTGCAGCGTATGTGTGCGTGTGCTGCTGGACTTACGATCTAGAGCGCCTGGGGCTCATCCCCATTGTTGCTGTGTCTACAGAGTGAGGAGTGTTCTCCTCGTGGGGAGGTTGTTCCCCGTGTGTGTGCAGGCGTCGCCCTACATGTTATTGGAGCATTGTTCCGTGTTGGGGAGTTATCCCCGAGTGAAGCCTCACCAGTTTAATGAGGGGTGGACGTAGGGAGTCCGTCATGGTCCCGAACCACCTTAAAAACCCTTGTGTCGTGTGGTTTGCCTTGTGATTGTGTGCTTCATTGGTTAATTAGTTTGAATGATCGAGTGAGCACGGCGAGATTGAGAGAACTTAGTTTATTCTGTTTAGTTTATGTTCATCAATCTCATTAAACTTGTTAATTTCGCTACATAAGTTTCATTTCATCCACGTTTTTCATTGACACTCTCATTCTTTCACCCTTCCTATCGCTTTTCATAACCCATAGGGGTTAAAAAATCCAACCCCAGGTATCCCCCATTCCATTTATGATTTTAGTTCTTTCATTTGTTCTATAGATATTACACGTCCGTGGGCTAATTTGGATTGTGTTTTCTTGTCTATTGCTTTGTTTTACAGGTCAACACTGGAGGTTCTATGTGGTCTACCTCCATCCGTTTACAGACGTGAGCGGTCTTCAATAGACCGTTAAACTCTGTCAACAGCCTACCACGGACCGTGTGAGTATCTGTCAGGCCTTCTTCCCGCGTTCCTCGTCAGCGCTGCATGCGGCCTATCAAGCGGCCGTCTACCTGCTTAGGCAGTCTCCAGCAGATCGTGTTCGTCCTACTTCAGCGCTGCACCATCGGCGAGTGTCTTCATCCTCTCCCCTTTTCCAAGGTACGTGGTGCCCTCTCTTTGCACTTGATACCTTGGTGGCGATCATGATTTGTTCACACCCTCTTCCACTTTTTTTTATCATTTTATTTTCATATCTTGATTTGAAAGAAAGGAAAGGAGTGAAAGAGAAGTGGAAAATATATCTACATCCTAATTTTGTGGCAATCACGATGGGACAACTAGTGCCCATCGTGCTTTTGATTGTGTTGACCTATTTTCCTATGTTTGAGAAAGTTCTTAGTTCTCTTGGGTGTGCCGTTGCGGTTCATTGTTGGTTACTGTTCCTGGGATTATACGCGGTCCTTTTACGGCCGTTTACATCTTCCAGCGGCCGATCGATAGACCGTGTATGGCTACATCAGGTATGTTTCTGCCATGCATTCTTCTATGAGACTGTTACATTTAACGGTCCTCTTTGGGCCATTTCTAGTGTTCCACGGTTGGTCGATAGACCATGTACTTCTGCCTGATGTGTGTTTCTGTTCTTCATATTTCTGTGAGCCTGTTATATTCTGTGGTCCTCTTAGGGCCATGTATGGGTTCCCACAGTCTGTGGATAGACCGTGTACATCTACCTCAGGTACATTCTACTGTTTATATTTTGTGGATTTACTATTTTTATGCGGTCCTGTTGATGCCGTTTCACAGTCCACGGTCGCTCGACAAACCACTCAGGTCATTCAGGTATGTAGAAATTTGAGTTATTTCTGATTAATTTCAGCTCTGTGTTTCTTAATTATTTTATTGCTCCCTGTCACCACACGGTCCTTCCCAGGGCCGTTCAGCCTCCCTAAGCGGTCTCCCATCAGACCGCGTTTGTGCTACAGTGCACCCGAGATTGACATTTTGTGTATTATTTCATATCATTTCATACTTATTTTGGGTGCTACTCTACCCCGAGGCATCCAAAAACATGATCTCGAATTGGACAAAACCATCGAGACACAACAAGGCTACCTGTCAACTGTTGGGTAACCCCGAGTTGACTAGAGCTCGACAATGACGACACACACAGACACACACACTGCATGCACAAACAAGAACCGGAGCGGTGGACAACGATAACACTCTGGGCAAAGTGAACCATCACTCAACTGCTAGGCGAACCCGACAGTCAATGCACAGTCGTTACGCAACCAGAGTCAACAACACTAGTAGTTCTAGATTTAGTCATTAGGGTACTATCGTAGTCAAGGAAAAGACCACTCCCAGTTACCTAAACTGACCGATCCAGACAACCACCAACAGACAGACACTGCCATAGAACACAACTTAAGACTGACCAACACATAGGACAAAACAAGGACCATCATAGCCAATAACAGGACTATAACACACCAGCATAGGGGTGTTACCTGCTATAACAGACCACAGAAGAGGCGTTATGACAGACAGACCCAAAGCACTAATACATACAATATAACGTACCAAGACAAGGGCACTATATCAGCATAATGCACCAGGACGGGTGTGTTATGGCCAACAGACCAAAACTCAAACCAAGGGGAATATAACGGATCTCCATAGGCACGTTATACTAGCTTAACGCACCACAACAGGCGCGTTAAAGCCAACGGACCCAAAATACTAACATGGACAAGAGGCATATAACGGACCACAAGGAGTCCGCCATAGCCACATGGCGCACAGGGTTAGGAGCATTATAGCAACTACCATACCCAGCCAAAACATCGGTCAAACATAATGTAACGGACCCACACAGGTGCGTTATCGGAACCATAATGCACGGGGAACGATTCGTTAAATGAACCGACTGACACGATCTTCGAGAAATCACGGTCGTCGAGGGTCTGACACAGCAGTAGGCCTCGAAAATAACCTAAATATAACGCGCCTAGACAGGGGTGTTATACTCAAATAACGAACCAGGCTGAGTCTGTTATGCTCCATGACCTCGAAAGATGAAACGAATGAGCCATAATGGTCTATCGAGGGACCGTTATGCCTATAACGGCCTCTGGTAGGACCGCTAAATCAATCCGATGGTTAAAACGGTAGAACGGTCGAATCGGCCCGTTCCACGCCCCATGCACGCTGTAGCGCAGGGGAAACACATCCAATCGACAGGAAATGACTCCAGATGGTCAAAAATGCCACATGCATCCATCGAAACGCATTAAAACGCGAGATCGAGGTGATTTCAACGAATCTACCAAAATCGAGTCACCAGGGTTCCCAGACTCCTACCGGCCCCAAATGACAACCAATCGACACGATACTGGTGACTTTGAGTTGTAGGAAGCTATGGGAGGAGCCCGTGCCGGTAAGAGCCTCTAACCTTGGGTGTTTCCCGCGGCTTTGGTTTGCCTCTGGTTACTTATCGCGGCCATCTGGATCATGTAGGAGAGGCAGAGGCATCAGGGACCGGGGCCCCTGCTGGGGCACAGGATGAAGTGCCTAGCCATGCCGGCGAGCCAGGGCCCACAGTGGCCAGTGGTTGTCAGGGTAAGTGCCCAACTGCTATCGGGGGGAATCTTCCCGTTGTTGTTGAACTCTTTTTCTGCAAGCCAAAGTTATGGACTTGATTTATGTTGCTGGTTTGGCAGGTGAGGATTAGGCGGCTACCGTGGAGATGATCCGGGAATTGGCGGATGCCGGCCCGTCAGTGGCCCTGCCATCCTTTGAGGATGAGATCGGACTGGTGACCTTCGTGCCCCCACCCACCGTTGAGGACACGTTGAGTAGACTACCGCAGCTACTGACGAAGCTGCCTCTCCCACCTTTCCCGACTGTGGTGTCAGCCTACACGGTGGGGCTGGTGGAGTCTTCCAATGTGGGACCATCAAGTATGTAATTGAACACTTGATCCTTTTACGGCAGACTACTTTGCTTTGCCCACCCATACTGAGTTTTGACTGGGATCGATTACAAGTACCTCTTCCCCTCTAGACGAGGGAGAGCTCACTCGAGACATGGCTCGACTGTCAGGAGATGAGCCTTTCGTTGCAACTGCTACTGGGGCGACGAGGAGTTTGTCGACATTGAGGGGGTTTTCGAAGGGGACGCCCTGACTGGTGTGCTTCTTTCCTAGCGCCTTTGACTAGGGAGCTATCTTCATGTAAGGCTGGGCTTGATAGTAGTCTAACTTAGCTTCTCGATGCACAGGTGCTCTTGATTTTCCCGCAACCGGGGGTTCACTAGTGACCTCGTTTGGTTCTTTAGGAAGTGGCAGTGCAACGATGGAGATCGGCGACAGCTCAAGTTTGAGCTCTTCTTCCTCCAAAGCCTCTTCTGTCGGGGACGCCGAGATGGAGGCGGCATTGGAAGGTATATATAGCTCCTTCTCTCCTCCTCATTGGCTTTGATGTAGAGTTTATGGCAGAGTGTTGACGTCTTGTGTTATGTCTAGGACTGGAGTCTGAGGAGGAGCACGTGCTGGCTCCCATCGAGGAGGATCAAGGAGAGCCCTTCGTCTCCCCCATGGCCACTGAGGACGATCGGATCATAGAGGAGCCTCTACCCTCTCCGACTCCAGCAGGGGACGCTGCGGAGGTGGAGAAGAGGTTACCCTCACCGACCCCTAGCGGGGAAGTCGCAGGTGCGGCGGGAGCCACACCAGGTGAGAGTTAGGACCTTTATGTCCATATCTATTACAGAATGTAGCCTTTTAAATATCTTCATCTTTAATTCAGAGCTGATGATAACCTGACCTGAGGTCGATCTTAGAGAAATATTTTGCTCTGGAGATTTGATCAAATATCTCATCGATACACGACAGTGGATATTTATTCTTGATAGTAAGTTGATTTAATTGCCTGTAGTCGATGCAAAGCCTGAGGGATCCATCCTTCTTCATGACAAATAAGACCGACGCACCCCAAAGGAATGTGCTGGGTCAAATGAAGCCCTAGTCTAGTAACTCTTGAAGTTGGTTCTTTAACTCCTTGAGTTCCGTGGGGGACATCCTATAAGGAGCTATTGAAATAGGTGCTACTCGGGGGATAAGTTCAATGGAGAAGTTTACTTTTCTTTCAGGCGGTAAACTGGGTAATTCATATGGAAAAACTTCAAAAAATTCTTTTACTATAGGGATTTCTTCTATGATAATTTCTTTGGACTTGATGACCACTATGAAAGCAAGGAAAGCTTCACAATCGACTATCATCCGAGGCAGGCGTGAGCGCCCAATGGTCTGAGCTCCCGGCGGCATGCTCGTGTGGGTTTCCGTTCATGGCTGACCTAGGGGGGCCGTCTGAGCCCCCCCGGCTCCCTCTCCTCTGTCCCCTCTGTCCATTAAACCACCTGCTATGCCTATCTCTCCATCGGCTTAGAGAACTAGAACCTTTGCGGAGTTTTTATCCTCGTCCATGGTGCCTCCGGTGGTTCACGGTATTGTTCATGAACCAGCTATGATCGATAATGGTGAACCAGTAGTATTCTTCAGTCGGGATGAAATTTCGGCTTCTCTTCGGCCTTTCTCCTTCTCTCTGGTGGCAAACACTCCGTAGGGAAGCCCTTCATTTTCTGACATTAGAGCACATCTATCCGACAGGTGTGGGTTTAAGGAGGATTTCATGATTAGTGCTCTTGATAATAGGCACCTTCTTTTGAGATTCAGGAATTATGATGATTACCTTCTTTTGCTGCTGAGAGAGACTCTATATGTTCATGGTTGAATCTTCCATTTTTTTAAATGGACTATGGATTTCTCCCAAAATGCTGATTCACCCATCCTACTGGTGTGGATTTCTTTTCCTGGACTCCCGGTTAATTTCTTTATGGAACCAATGCTTCATTCTATTGTTGGCAATATTGGCTGGGTATTGAAGATTGATCCTTCGACGCTAAATCTGTCCCAAACCAATGTTGCCCGAGTCTGCATTGAGCTGGATATATCTAAACCATGCCCTTCTAGGGTGTGGATTTGTAACGTCCCAGAGTACACAATACCGATAACCCGATACTAGGTATCGAATTACCGCCATTATGCATGCGGGGTGCTACAGAACTGGAGTTGCTTAGCGGTCATAGGCGGACCACAAGGTTGGGTTTGGCGGTCAAGAGAGGACCGTTTGCAGGAGCTTAGCAGTCTCGCGATAGACCGCAAGGCTACGATAAATCTGAAAATTTCAGATTTTCTTCTTATCCACCTTTATCTACATATATCTTTATTTATTAATTTTATGAATTACCTTAATTTACGTTTATAATAATAATCTTGGGTCTAAGGACCTTAATAATTGGTCTATCGGCCTACTTGAGTTGGGCTTAACCCTTTAACGAATATAGGGCCTTTAAATGAGTTAAAATAAATCCCTAATTCAGTTTAATAGTCCTTAAGGTAATTTTTAATTATATTTAACCTTATAAAATTTCTAGACAATTCTAGGGCGTTACATCCTCCCCAACTTAAAAGAATTTGGTCCCCAAATTTAATATGTGATTGATAAGGAGAGTGTACTTATGTTGAATAATTTCGGGAATCATTTGCACATTACTTCCTTCGTTTCCCAAGTCGCCTCGTGTGGCCAAAATTTGTTCCATTGTACTTTGACCATAGGAATAGTTTTATTCCTCAGTTGACGTACCTCTTGTTCAATTATTTTGATTGGCCTCTGCTCGTACATCAGATCTTTTCCAATTTCCAGATTGTCATAAGTCATGACATGAAATGGATCAAGGACATACCTCTTGAGCATGGACACATGAAATACGTCATGGATGCTAGATAATTGTGGAGGAAATGCTAGTCGATAAGCCACCTCGCCCACTCTTTCAAGAATTTTGAAAGCCCCGATAAATCTTGGAGTGAGCTTACCTTTAATGCCAACCCTTCGAATACCTCAGCCTAGAGAAACCTTGAGAAACACATGGTCACCTATTTGGAATTCCAGATCACGTCTCCGATTGTCAGCATATGATTTCTACCAATCTTGTGCCATATGGAGTCTTTCTCGAATGAATTTTATCTTTTCAGTAGTATCCCGAATAATTTTTGGGCCTAGAAGTTGTCTTTCTCCTACTTCACTCCAGCAAATAGGTGAGCGACAGCTTCTCCCATATAGTGTCTCGAACGGAGCCATTTGGATGCTAGCTTGATAGCTATTGTTGTAGGCAAATTTCACTTGAGGTAGATGTTCATGCCAACTTCCACCAAAATCAATGACACAAGACCTGAGCATATCTTCCACCACCTAATTTGTCATTTCAGTTTTACCATCAGTCTGTGGATGAAAAGCAGTGCTGAAATATAGTCGGGTCCTCAATGAATGTTGTAGACCCTTCCAGAGCTGATAGGTAAATCTAGGGTCACTATCAGAAATAATAGTCATAGGGACACTGTGGCAATAACAAGTGTTCCACGGGCGGGGCACTTCCTAGCAAAGTGGCCAACTCCACCACAAGTGTAGCATCAGTCTCATATCCCGGTGCCCTAAGATGTGCCACTAACTATCGGCCCCTTACCCTTGTCCTCTCGATGGACTGGGGGTGTGGGAAGAGGGGGCCGGATTGGTACGGTAGGCTGATAAGACCGAGGGGCAGGAACGGGTGCCTGCGGGCGATGGGGAGGATTCCTCGGAGGGAAGGTGCAGGGCCTAGGAGCAGTGGTGGGGTCCTGCCGAGGGGGTTCCGGGGGGTGGGCCACCGGAAATCGACTATAGGAGGTAGACGTGGTACGAGAGTCGGTCCCACGATGATAAGTGACCCCCTGGCGTTGGGCGGGCGCAAACTCCGCCTCAAACTGTTCCAACTCGAGAGCGACATGGTATGCATCTTCTAATTTGGTGACATTGCGGTAAAATAGTTTGTATTGATAGTGGGGTCGCAAGCCACGATGGAAGCACGAGATAGGCATGGTGCTCTCTTCCGTGACACTACATCGTAAAAAGTACTCATCAAACTCCGTGATGTACTTGGACACAGATCGGTCCCCTTGGGTGAGACTCTGCCACCTATTAATAAGACGCTGTCAGTATGTGATAGGAAGGTACTTGCGCCTAAACCTTTCCTTCATCTCATCCCAAGAACTTACTGGAGGCTCATAGCATTGGAAGACCAAACTCTTCACATTGCTCCAGTATGTTTGAGCTTGTCCCATCAACTTCATTCTGGCATACCTAACCCTCCGATGGTCCGTCATCTCGAACCACTCAAAATATCGATCCATGCTGGCCTCCCAATCAAGGTAGACCTTGGGCTCCAAAGACTTGGACCCATCAAATGTGGGAGGTTCCGCATGAACGGTCTTGAGGATCTGCTCATCCTCATCATCCCTTTGTGGTCGGTGAGCACACTGGCATCGGCCATTTTCCTCGTACTCGTTGTCGAACTCGTAGTCCTTAAAATGGATGGCACGTGGTCGTTGCTCCTCAGCGAGACGGAATACTCAATGGAGGAAACTTCTAAGTCCAAGAAGGGTGATGGATCCTAGTGGTGAGTAGGGAGGAGGTCCCTCGGCCAAATGCAATGCGGTGGAACAGCAAGTGATAACAACAATGGCAAAGCAATCAATATGATGATAGCAACAACATAGCACAGTGATGAAATATGGGTCAAACAATGAAAGGTAACCACAGTAGTGAGGCAATATGAGTAAACCGAGGATCAGTTAACAAATATGTCAAGAAACTCCCAACAGCAAGTGCAGTAATCTGCAGAATTGCCAATAAGACACGCAGGATGAAAGGCAGACAGCAAACTGGGGGTGTCACGGTGTGTGACAAATGAACAGGTAAATGGCATCTAGAAGAGTGGACGCTAAATGAAATAACGTCTGCCCAAATGGACGCTGATTCGAATGATTTTTTTTATTCTTTTTTAAAAGATGCAACAGAAAATAGCGTCTTACAAGGAAGACGTAGATATCAGAAATATCAGCAATATCAGATATGAAAATGAAAATGACGTCCTCCTATGAAGACATAGATCATGCAAATTGGGTAAATGAAATAGCGCCTCTCAAGAGAGACGCGAAAAGGAATGAGCGTCCAGAGGATTAGACGTCAATTCCTCAACAGCAATACCAACACACAACCACCGAGCAACTAAGCAAAGACTTCACAGATCAATAATCAGAGTGAGGTGCACGTGGTGTACAAAGGGAATAAGGGGAAAGATGATTGCCACGTGGGGCAAATGGGGAGTGGCACACGTGGGTGCCGATGGGGAGGGTAATCAAAGAAAGGAACACCAAGGGTCCCACCACGATCGCCAATCTGTGAGCGCCGTCACTTGAAGTTGTGGAATGTGAAATTATTAAGTGTTGTGTAACATGGAAATATAAACTAAAATGTGTGGAAAGAGGGGTGAGCACGTGGTGCTATATGAATAGGAAAGGAGCACGTGGTGCTCAATGGGAAATGTGATCACCAGAGGAGGGAAACTCCTCAAAATAAAGAACAAAAGATCGCGTGTGTACCTGTGCAAGGGAGATTGAATGGATCTTGCTTCCTCTTCGACTGGCAGGCCAACCGAAGAGGGTTCCTTCTATGTTGATTACCCTAAAACACAAAGCAAACAAAGAAAAAGAGACACAGAATTAGATCGATGAATAGTGTAGCAACTGCTCAAATGGATAACAAAGCATGCAATAGGCGTAGGAACACACCTGTGTGTGTTTTAACCCCTTAAGTGTTAAGGGTGGGGTGTATGCATGAAAAGACTAACGTGGTGGTGTGTGATGATCTGGCGAAGCCAGACGGGTGTGCTGTGAGCAACTAAGAAATGATGATAAGTGACAAGACGTAGCGACCAAAACGAAATAAAGCAAATAGAGGAGAAGAATTGGGGGGCTCTCCCTCCACCGGGATGTTGCAAAGAGAGGAGGCGGCTCTTGGAATGGATGCAGTAAGAGACGCCCTGACTCCTTTCTGATGCGATCTCTGTGTTTCCTCCTTGATCCCGGATGCCGCGAGCGCCCAAAAGAGCCCTAATTTATAGGGAAAGAATCCCACGTTTGGGAAGGGCACAAAATATGGTAGGGTTTCCTTCTCAGAAAAATGATAAGAAATAGAAAATGGCAATGACCAACTCGGGGAAGGAGATCTTTAGTGGCAGAAATGGAATGATAAAAGGCATCAACCATAACAGTCACTATTTAAAATAGTGTCCATCACAACAGACGTAGATTCTTGGAGTTAATTTAGCAATTATTAGACTTTCTAAAACAAATGGCGTCTCCCATAGCAGGCGCTAATAAAAATGGCGTCCGTGATAAAAGTCACTCATTTTTAAACAAAATATGGTAATTTTCAAATTAAAAATAATTAGCGTCTGCCATGGAGGTCGCTATTTATTAAAAATCACCGTTAAATAGATAATCACCTCAAGAATAAGCGTCCATCTAAGAGGGCGCTAATTACAAATGGCGCCTGTCATTGAAGACGCAAATTCAACAAATCAACCAGAAAATAGAAATACTCATCTTATTCAGTTCTAAGATGGAATCCACTTGGGGCATTACATAGTAACATGAGATTTACTAATGCTAATGTCAAATTTAGCGTGTCTACAGTTGCCCCGCCTTGACGTCTGCTTTACAAGGGAGTGAGACGGAATGGAGTGTAGTAAAATGAAGAGTAATGAAATATGAGTGGACTGAAAAGTGGGCGTCAAGGTGTGATGTGACACACTTACGACACTAACTGTTAGGAATCTTTCCATCAGCTCAGAATGAAACAATCTTGGGTGGTTTCAGGAAAGGCACAAATGCTTGGATGAAATTAAACTAAGAAAAACGTGCACGAGGTGCACAAAGGAAATCATTGGAGAGCGATTACCAGCCAATGTAGACGTGCTATAACTAAAGTGAAAGAAAGAAAATAAGGAAATTGAGATAGGAATCCGATCAATGATGCTTTCAAGGAATCAGCCTTAATGGCTCCAAAAGAACGTAGTACTCGATTCAGAATGGAAGATCTCATGTCAACAATAATCAAATGTGAGTGGATTCCACTAAGACTTGAATAAGGGAATATCTCTAGCAATGGAGCTCAAAGTCCTACATGATGCATGATGCATCCAAGACTATTTTTCTCATTTTCGAACCTAATAGAGCATCTGTACTTCCAAATTTCCCACAGCATAAGTATGATGACATAAAAACTAATAAAACTGAAAGTAGATTGCATGTTGGTAGCAGCCAGAAGATTCCAGCAGCGGATGGTAATTTGGTCACTCATACTGACCTTGTTGCTAATAAGCCGGAGAACCCAGTTCCACAGCTTGGATGCCAGCTCTCCTATGATAAACAAGTGGTTGAGATCCTCTTGAGCAGGGGAATTGCAGCATCCACATCTGGACACCAACGGAATCCCACAATCGGCCACCCTGTTGTCCACTGGCACTGCTCTGTGGATAATCTTCCATGTAAAAATAGCGGCCTTGGGCGCAATAGAAAGATGCCATAGTTTGACCCAGGAGCGCCTGGCATTACCACTGGGGTGAAGCAGATCAAAGGCAGACTTGACTAAAAAGCTCCCTCTGGCTGTACCTATCCAGACACAGATGTCCTCCTCACTGTTCAGGTGGAGGCAAGGTATGTGTTGATCATGACTTAAAAGATTCCAGGCAGCATGATTAGGATCCGTCATAACCTCTCTGACCGAGGCTAGGGGAAGGTCCTGAGGCCGAGCAATATTGTTGCAGGGTATTGAGTGGATGATTGGGCCACTCCCAGTCTAATTATCCCTAAGGAAATTAGTAGCTGCCTCATTCCCAATAATCCATTGGGTGTTATTAAGGATGATGTCTTTAGCTTGTTGAAAAACATCCTTGGGCATGCCAGCAGGGAAAGGCTTATTGGAGTCCAAATAATGGATGTTGACAAATCTTTATCGAGAATATCTAGACCATAGGGAGGAACCGTGGATGATGTTCCACAAGCATTTGGTTGCTAAGGCAATCAGAACGTGGTGTAGATCCCTAATTCCTAGTCCCCCTTCAATCAGTGGCTTCTGAATATCCTTCCAGGACACCCAATGGTGACGTTTCATACCTTCAGTACCCTACCAAAAAAAGTTAGCACAAAGTCGATCAATAACATGAATAACAGTTTTAGGTATGGAGCAGGCTGATGCGAGATAAACTGGCATGCTACAAAGCACAGAGTTGATGAGAACTCCCCTCCCTGCCTGGGAGAGCATTTTAGACTGCCGGCCATCCAACTTCATGTGCACTTTGTCAAGGAAATATTTGTAGTTCGTCAGCTGGTTTAAGTTTAATGTAATTCTTAGTTTGAATATGAATATCTTGAAAGTATCTGAATCAACTTCTTAATAATCTTTAACTAGCTGCATCATGTTGTGTCATGTAAATTTTTTTGAAATCTGAAAACTTTGAAATCATGGCTTACTTTAGTTGAGATATGAATTTCTGCCTCCCAGAATTCTGGAAGGGATCCAGTATTTAAAGCTTTCTGCGGAGTCCTCTGATATCCATGTTGGTGCCTGGCTTCCTCCGGGGCTTGCTCTATTGCCTCTGTCTACAGGTTACTCTGTGGTTCTTATGCTCATTCATCCTTTTTCAACAATTGCTGGAACAAGCTCTGGTCCAAATTCTTACCAACCAAAATATCGATTTTCCTTTGGCAGTTAATTCATGATGCCATTCCCACGGATGACAAGATTAGTAGCATTGGAATTCAATTATGCTCGAAATGTGCCTACTGTCGCATTTCCTCGTAGGAAACAAGTCTGCATCTTTTCTTCCTCAGTGACTGGGCGTGGGAGACTTGGAATTTCTTCTCTTCCTTTGGCATTTGTCTTTCAGGGAATTCTATCAAGGACAAGGTCATAAACCTCATTTCCTCTACTCAGATGAAATCCATGTATGGTCTTTTCACCCTTGCGGCCTTTGGAAGTACCCTCTGGCACATCTGGCTTGCCAGAAATCACCAGCGATACCAAGACACTTCCACCTCTTGCTCACAATTGAAGCACAAGATTATCTACCATATAAAATTTATGCTCCGTGAGGCTAATCTTCTGAAAGATAATAACACTAATAGAGCTCGACTAGCAGCTTTTGGAATCCCAATCCGGCCTTCTCAATGCAGGGTGCCCACCATTGTGAAATGGGAAACTCCGGAGTTGACTATACTTAAACTAAATACGGATGGGGCCTGCAAAGCTGGGGGAATGGCTGGCGGTGGAGGCATTTTGCGCAATCATCTGGGACAGCCTATATTTGCATACTCCCACTACTATCAATCATATAATAGTCTTGTGGCTAAGGCCAGATCCCTTCTAGATGGGTTGCATAACCTTGAAGCACTCTAGCATACAGTGGTGTGGATTGAGTGCGACTCCAAGGTGCTCGTGGTTGTTGTCAACAAAAGGTTCAGGTGCCCATGGATTATCATGGATGTGGTGAGAGACATTTGGAAAAGCTTGCCCCCTTACTCCAGCATCACTCATGTTTTCAGAGAGGCAAATAATACTGCTGATTGCCTTGCTAATTTTGGTTGTCACTCCAATTGTAATTCCTTATATTTCAATAGACAATCCCTCCCTGCTGATGTAAGAGGGGCTATTCTCCTAGATAAACTGGGGATGCCCAGTCTCCGACTGTAACATCTTCTTATGATTATATATATATTCCCACCTAGGAGGTGGGAGGTGGAGTGAGAACATTCTTATCCTCTGGATAAGGGTGCGCTCTCCTTCCCTCTCAGGCATGAGTGTTATTAAAAAAATAATCATATTATATATTTAATAATTAGTCAAGTGAGTATGTTGGGTATCCATTTTTCTCCATGTTCAATCAAGAGCAAATGAATTGGGTTTCACTTCTGAAAACATGAAATCCATTTAAGTTCAGTTCAATAATCTGAAGCACAGTTGGAGTCAATTTGAACTTCATTCATTTTCTCAGACATTTAGAGGCAATTAATACCCAATTGAAAATATCAAATCAATCATGAAACCACCATGTGCATGATTGTAAAACACCCAAGACAAGGTCGGTGCAAAGGTGAACCAAGTCCGTGCAATGACGAACATGGTCGGTGCAATGGACAACAAGGTCCATGAAATGACTTGCAAGGTCCGTCCAATGAATCAACATTCTACACATTCAGTTCCAAAAAGGACTTTAACCAAACTACACATTAAACCCAAAAAAGCCATCCTATTGAAAGTTTGAGATATGTACAATGAGAGCAAGGAAGGCCAAGCCAAGATAGAATCACAGATCGAAACATGACATTCATTTCAGATGACATGTGCAATGCACAACCAATCAAGTTAAGACTCAAGACATCTCAAATGACCCATGAGCAACATGAAGCACTTTTAATGAAACGGAAGCCACACAATATATTGGAATCATCAAAACCATTGTCAAAGACAAAGAGGGGACGCACCAAACCTAACAATCTCCACCATTTTGATGATGACCATATATTGTGGCTATTCAAATTTCTCTCCCCCTTAGGCATTATCAAAAAAATGGGGGACTAAGGAGCAACTGTGGAGTTTTCAAAAATGAGAGAGACATGAGCGCACGAACCCAGCAATTAACCTCCCATGAGAGGAAGGTGTGTGAAAGAAAATTTAGATGTTTAGTTTTTGAACTCTATGCATGAAGGTATGATTGAACTATGCATGAATGTATTATTTAACTAAACTGTATGCAAAATATGAAACTAAGCTTTATACAAGATGTATTGTGCTAAAAAGCACGTTATTCTCCCCCAATTGTCAAGAACAAAAACCAACTAACAATGGGTTTGTTTAAGGTGTTATTTACAGGTATAACCTAGAGATGCATGTCGATGAAATGAAGTATGTTATGGACAAGACGGATCAAGCATTCAAACACTCAAGCGCGCATACTAAGATATAGATTCATCCCTTTGGGACGGGTGTAAGGATTATGCAATCGATTATAGAATATGATGTGCATGTACAGTACTAAGAAGGTCGTGCTTATATAAATAAAGTACTACATTAACTATGAAAGACGACTGATTCAGAAAGGAAAACCCAAAGTGCATTTGTGAAGATTGAGCAATGAAGTTCAAATCAATATGAAAAATCAGATTTTCTAAAAAACACTAAAAAGGGCTTCTCCAAGACCACGATGCAGATCAAGACTTCTATAAAAAATGAAAACATGGCTGGCTGATTTGTTTTAGCTGCATGCTTTCTTCTCCTCTCTTCCACTCAGATCATCTCCTGGAAGCTCAAGACAAGCACTGTTTCTTTTTCTTTCCTCTCTGCTCTTCACGCCCAAGGCAACTCCATGTTCCACCAGTAGCAAAAGCAGCCGCAGCTCCACAATCAAGTGCTTCATATTTATAGAGAGCTGGATAGAAGATTTTCCCTCTAGACTTCTGCGATCTGATTGGTTGGAATATAAAAGTAGTTCTTTGAACAAAAGATCTGTAGCATCTTCTCCCCATTGGCTGTCTGTAGAAGGACGTCCTTTCTGTCCTGGAAGATCTTCTAGACAGTACCTCTGATTGGTCAGATGCAAAAAATAGGTTGCTCTGAAAGGTGACCTTTCCCATATTCACAAACTAACATATCAACTGACCAGAAAGGTTGTTATGGTAAGCCAATGATGACAAGGATAGTAGACTATCCAAGGAGCCTTTTCCAGACCTCAAGTTGATGGAGGACCTTGTGGGGTCGACTTCCAAGCATGATCGCATCGACTCCCGAGCATGATTTCCATAGACTCCCAAGCATGATGGCATTGACTCTTTATTGTACCCAGACAATTTCTCAGCAAAAATATTAAAGAATAAGGGTTCGGGAATTTTTTCTAGCACCTTTAAGGAATGGGCTACCCAGCCCCTCCTACAACTCGCCGGACCCCACTAAGGGTCCCAACTAGCTGGCCGTAACCTATGGAGACATCAACAATTGATTGGGATTACTCCTGATCGCTCAGTTGCGGTCTTTTCCCACGTTTTACATGGCCACCCGGGCCACCCTAGGGGCACTCCGACTACAAGCCGTGCCACATGGCACCCAACAACAAGGCCGAGGCCTACCCCTAAGATGCCTTCCTCCAGCCCTCCAAGGTCAAAGGGAGACCTAACCAAGTCAACCACAGGCTTTGGAGGCCTGCGGCATGCATATACGGCTCACACGTGGGCATTTTCCCGAACACCTTGTAGGCGCATGTATCCCAGCGCCTCTACAACGAACCGTAGGCCAACTCACGGCTCCAACACACCAGCCGGGTTCTGCAACTACCCTCCAGCAAGTCGGGGCCACCCCGACCCTCAGATACATGGGGATGAGCCATGAACTTTTAGCTTCTGGAGTAACCCAGGGCTACTCTGTCAATCCACCTTGCAACATGGCATATACTACCATGGCAGGGCCCACACGCCCAAAGCGCCTTCCCCAAACTTGTACGAGCTCCGACCCTTAGTCAAAGGCCAATTTTAAGGCCCCTTAGGTAGTTACGATAGAACATTCCCTTCCTCTGGAATGGGGGTGCACTCTCCCTTCTCTCCCATTAGATGACTGGGTTTACAAAAAAAAATTAGGGTTACCTTCTCTTATTTATAGAGAAACAAAATTACAAATAGACCCAATATTGTTCCAACTTTAACACCTATGATATCTCGACTATTAAAATAAACAAAAAGACATAACTGACTAAATAAACTCTAAACTAAAAATAGCTCATAAATTAGCTACAAAAATACAAAAAATAGCAAAAATAGTCTTCATGTTGGATGCCATTGATGCTTCCACATAAATTAGGATCCTCCATTATAAGTCGGGCAACTCATTTCGCATCACCCAAACCTAGTGGACGGTAGAGTGGTGCACAGTGTTCCAGTCCCGTCCCCTTTGGCAGATTGTGTGTCGGGAGTTCGTCACGGCTTTTGAGTGTGCATTTTGTCTGTCCTTCATTAAATCGCAGAAGATGTGCCAGTTCCTAGAGTTGACCCAGGAAGATATGATGGTGATGTAGTATAGATCTAGGTTCATTGAGGTGGGTCGTTATGCCCCATATATCATGGCCGATGAGGAGTTGAAGACTGAGTAGTTTGTCAGAGATTTGAGGCCAAAGCTGAGGCATCCCCTACTTGCATCATGTGTGGCCAACCTGGATACAGCTTACAGGGCAGAAATAACATTAGAGGAGGATTTGCAGAGAACCTGAGGGCAGGGCAGTGCCGGTCAGATGCAGATAGGCCTTAGTCAGTCGATGATTGTACAGTAGTAGAGCACCGTCTAGCCCTCAATAGGTGGTTCAAGGGCATCTCCGTCTATGGCCTCAGTAGTAGATTTGACGTCCATTGGGACGAAGCTCAAGAAGCTGTTCAAGGAAGTGGGTTTCGACAGGAGGCGTCAGGATTGTAGGGAGTTAAGGTAGCAGGTGTCCGCGAGCAGTGTTTACCATTCCACCCCCTACCCTTATCAGGGATCAATGAGTGGTTCTCAGAGTGGGTGTCCTCGGTGCGACAATTCTCATCTAGGCAGGCAATGCTCGACACCCGTGATATGCTTCTGGTGTGGCAAGGAGGGGCACATGGCACGTGACTATCCTCATAGACCGCACTAGTCGCACGAGTTCCAATAGTAGCAATTTTATCCCCTGCAGTTACCACCACAGTCGTAGCAGTATTAGGAGCAAGGTCAGTTTCCACAGTTAATATGCTCAACTACTATAGGGAGGCAGAGATCCCGAGGCAGAGTTACGCATATGACCAGAGCGAAGGCTGAGGCGTCGCAATTAGTGGAAGGTACTATTCTGATTTTGGGTTGTGCGGCTCAGGTTTTGTTCAATTCTGGTGCATTTCATTCATTGTCCACTAAGCATAACTAGTAAAATTGATGACCGACGAAAATATGACCAGGTTTTATGGACTAAAAAATTAAGTAACTTCATTTATCAACCACGTTAACGTTTCAGATAAATGAATTATGTTTTAGACCTGTAACGACAGGAAAGTGATTTTTAGGTCACGTATCATTTTCTCTATTTATTTGTTGAGAAAATCATCTTAGGCTCGTGGAAGTCTGCAAATCACCAGGAAGTTAAAGAGGCGTCAGAAGGAGTCTCGGATGTTACCCCAGGAGACAACCATCTGATACTTAAGTCAGCAACGGGATAATGAAGTTTAGAGAAGAACAAGAGGGAGAGAGAGAGAAAAAGAGATCGTCGTAGGCGATGAAGAGCTAGTGAGGGTCTTCTAAACGAGTGCTCGTCAGTCCCAGAGGTCACTCAAGGAGTGCCCGCTGGGTGGTAAGGTCACCGGGAAAGAATCCTCTCGGAGTGTAGACAATCGCTCTCTTCTTCTCCTTGTGTAGCAGGACTAGTAGCTCTATCATCTGAGGTAGCGTAATAGCGGAATGAACAACCGTCCTCTTCTCCTCTGTCGATCTCCCTTTTATATGGGGTTGTCCGGGAGTGAGGAGCCTCTTCCCTTGATAGGGAAGGGCCTCCGTAGTGGAGTAACGTTTCTCCGCTATCATGGTGAAAATTTTTCGTTGGGGGACGATTTCCCTGGCGTCGGTCGGTCCCGGGACGAGTGTCACGGCGCTTATAGGGCGTGCTCGCCCGTTATGAGGTCAAGACCGCAGCCATGGGGGCAACGATCGGACGTCGAAGAGTCTTCCGGCGATAACCACGCTTGGGTTGTTGGGCCGTAGCCATTCTGTATTATGGAACCTGATGCCATTCTGGACTGGGCCTCCATATATTGTGCCGAGCATGTGCACTCACCTTTTAAGAGGACTTTTTGTACTCGATCCTTAGTAGACCCGTTGTTATCGGGTCGCCATATCAGGTTTACCCTCCTCAAGACCCACTTGAATTTTAATGTCAAATAGATAATAACTAAACCTGAAATGGCTTATATATTATCCATTCATCCAAAAAGTTTGTTTTTGACTAAGAACTATAGTCGGCGTCTACCTATTTTTGGGGTCTAGGCTTATGTTTAAACTAGATCTACACAATTCTGGGTCTAGAAGGTCTATTGGAATCTACACTGTGTTGACAATCCTTATGATATCTGATCGATGTGACTGATGTTGCGAGAGGAGGATGTAGGGTCTATTTCATAAAAGTGAAATGTATTCTGTAAAGTTAAATTATAGCATAGGAATGAAAAATATTATGACAGTGAAATGTACATAAATTATAAAGTGTAATATCCCCATTTTCTTTTCCCTTTCTCCTTCTTCTTTTTCCCTTCTTCTTCCTCCCCTTCACCGTGAGCAACCGGCGCCCCTTCCTCTCTCTCTCTTCCTCCGGCATGATCGTGGCGGCACTCCCCTCCGACTGCAGACGACGGTGAGGCGACGGCACGGAGGCGACGGTGACAGTGAGGCGGTCGAGGCGGCATGTGGCTCGTGGGATTTCGTGGAGGATCGGGAGTTCTTAAAGCTTTCTTCATAGTTTGGCGGCGATCCGGTGCGCCTCGAGCGAATCCAAGGTAGGGCGATGGTCCCCCTAGCTCCGTAGTTTCCTTCCCCGCGATTTCTAGGCCAGTGGGAGGTCGAGAGGGGTTCATTTGAGTTCGGGATGGGAAAATCATGTTTTGGGGATCATGGGCTGATCTAGCATTTTACCGCATTGTTTGGAGGTTTGAGGGCACCATTGGATGCCTTGGACCATGGGGACAAGCTTCCCCCTTGTTTCCTCATCACCCGGAGGTGTTTGGGGCATGGAATGGTGATTTTCGGTGAGGTTCACCGTTCTCAGGTTGTCGTGATAGAAACGGTCCTAACAAAAATCGTTTCTACCCCTGCGCGGCCCAGCGATGGACCGTCTACCGACCCAGGAGTGTCGGTAGGGTACGCGGTCCATCGTTCGACCGTTTCATGCTTGGACGGCCCTTGTGCCGACCGTTTATCCTGTGGAGTCAGCGTGACTCCCGAGGCATTTGTGACAATTGGGATTTGACCGTTGCATAGTTTTAGGGCCACGCGGTTATGAGATGGCCGTTTGGTCCCTTCGCATGGTCCCAAGTTGGACCGTTTAGGTTTTCAAAGGTCATATGAGGACCGTTTAGCTTTTGTGTCGTTAAGTGACTGGGCGGCCCCAAGGGGGACCGCTCAGATCCTCAAGCGGCCTATCGTTGGACCATTTAGGTCCTGAATAGTTTGAGGATGACCGTGTGGTTTCTCGTTCAGTCCAGAAGTTGGACAGTCCAGTGGGAGACTGTTCACTATTTGGGGCGGTCCCAAGAGAGACCGTGTATGTCTTACATGGTCCAAGGAAGACCGTTTATGTCTGTTGGGGAGTGGTTAGTAGGTGACTGTCCCAGCTTGTCAAACGGCCTGTGGAGTACCGTTTGAGGTTTGAGGCGGTCCATCGACCGACTGTTTATCGAGGAATGGCCCAGGGTGGAGCATTTACTGTGTGTTGTCTTACCGGTAGCTTTCTTCTTGTCGATTCGAGTCCCGGGTGAGTGGACCTTGATCCACATGCTGACCCATGGTCTGACTGATGCTGGGAATCATGTGGGGGCCATGTGTTAAGGTACAATGGGGTCCCAGGAAGTGAACGACTAGTGGAGGATCACGAGACACAGATTCTAAAGCGCGAGTGCCGAAGTACAGACAGGCTTAATCATGCACTGTCACCCGTACTACAAAGCACCAAAGGTAGCACCAAAAATTACCGACAGACTCAGGACAAGGCAACTAGACCTTCTAGCACAACGATCCCCGAGTCGCCGAACTCTAGGTCAAGATCGTTGCTCACAGTGGAACAATCGCCAATCGGTCTAATCCTAAGCCAGGGAAAATGACTCGCCATAGGAAATGACTCACGAAGACTTGACAGGACACCGAGATCCCTCAATAGACCTGTCAACCACTGGGTCACACCGGGTTGACCAGAACCAGACAACGACACACACACAGATACAGAACAGAACAACGGCCATCACGGCCAATAACAAGACTGTAACGCACCATTGTAGGCGCGTTACCTACTCTGACGCACCAGGGTAGGGGCGTCAGGGCAACCAGACCACAACATGAATAAAAGGGCATGTAACGGACCTATATGGGCGCGTTACACCAGCCTAACGCACCAGGACAGGTGGGCCAGGGCCAACAGACCCAAGACCACTAACACGGACCATGTAACGCACCAGGCTAGGGCCGTTACACAACGCGACGCACAAGGGGAGGTCCGTCAGGGCTAACTGACTAACTCGATCTTCGAGGCAGACACGGTCGTCGAGGGACTTACAGCCACAGTCCTCGGAAACCACAGCCCGTAACGCACCATCATAGGCGCGTTACAGCATGTGACGGTCCTCTGTTGGTCCGTCACACCAAGAGCGTAATGCACCACCCTAGACGTGTTACAGCCTTGTGACGGTCCTATACTGGTCTGTCACAACAACCCTGCCTCGAAGAACGTGAAATGATCAATGGCTGTGGTGGTCTACCATGGGACCGTCACACAGTGTGACGGTCACTGGAATGACCGTTACACAAAACCGACGAGCAAAATAGGGGAATGACTGAATCGGCCCATTCCACGCCCCATTCACGCCGAAGTGCAGGGGAAACAAAGCCACACGACGATACAACACTCCTAGGGTCTAAAAACACCGCATGCACGCATTAAAACGTGAGATCCACCCTAAATGAGTCATCGGGATTCCCGGACTCCTACCAGCCCCAGATGGCAACCGATCGACACGAAACTTATGAAAATGGGATCCTGACATCCCAGCGGTCATTTTGACACTAATTTTACCGAGAATGGTTGTCATTTTTCGGCGAACCCTACAAATCCCAAAAACTACGATTTTCACTAAACCAGCCTGATCTCCCCCGATCGGGCACCAAACCACGCACAGGGGTAGGGAAAACATACAGAGCGAAGTAGCGATCCGTATTAAGTCTTCTCAAGTTATTGGACCTAAGTTTGCACAATTCACCTAACAGTACATGCTTTTCAGGTGTCTAATGAGTACTGGAAGCTTTGATGTCACACTGTAGAATACACTTCATTTTGCACTGCGAGATACAAGACTATGTCAACGCAGAGATGCCCCTGTGTCAATGCAACTAGGTAGTAACACGGAGCCGACTCCAGAGCACTCGCTAGTTGAAGATAACAAGGGTGACAAACACCCGATTAAGGGTGACAAATGGCTAGATAAGGGTGAAAAATAGGTCCCTAATGGTGACACATAGCTAGGCCTAGGAGAAGCATGAAGAAAAGCTGACTCAGTTTGAAAATAGAGTCAACTCTAGTCAATCTCAAGTTGCCAGCTACAGTCATCTAGTCAAAGTGGACTCTGGTCAAATTGATCCAATCACGTTAACTTCAGCCAAGCTCAAATCTGGTCAAAGTCAAGTCACAGTCAAGCCTTTCTCTAAGCGACAGTAGACAACAGGGTTGAAAGTGGTAGCAACAAAGGCGACAGCTTGTGCCCTTTAGTGGTAACAAGTAGGTGGTCTTCAGTGCAAAATATGTGATAAGGGTGTAAAAGAGGCCACCAAGGGTGAAAAATGGACTAGAACACAAGAAGCTTGAAACCGGTGGAAGAGGAGTCCACTCCAAAGGTTAGTGGAGTCGACGTAATTCGTGTTGAGCCTTGGAACTAATCAAAGGCGACAGCTAACGAGATAGAAGGGTGAAAAATAACTCATTATGGGTGACAAATGCCCGATAGTGGTAACAAATGACTGTACAATGGTGAAAAATAGCTCATGGCTGTTGCATAGGAAGGGTGATCAAGTGTGTTCGCAGAAATCAGCCATGCCTGGATTTCCTAACCCTGCCAGCTCAGATCTGGAGCATCCTATGCAATGGACGACCTTGATAAACTTCATCTAAGATCAAGGAATGAGATTAAATCTCCAGTTCTAATGATTTTTGACCACCATGGGATTATGCCAGCTAAGGCTCTGAAGAGAGAGAGAGAGGGAGCAATAGAATTCCAGTTCCTATGTCTACGAAAGAAGGTGATCAGTAATCTATCAAGAGAGCGTCTCTGTCATGGCTTCCCTTGTGAGTCTTCATATTCTGCGGAATGAAGAATACGTCAATGCGGAGAGAAAATAATAGAAAGTGCAGAAGGTGGGAAAAAGTATGTGCAACCAGTAAAAATAGGAAGGGAGCTCATTTGTAGAAAGTGATGTCTCAAGGAAACTCTTACTGGAACAAGAACCCTCAAGTGGCCTCTTAGGCAAAGAGAGAACGAGGACTTGAGGTTTCGAGCTTGAAGTGCAGAGCTGGAGAATTAATGCTTATGACCCTCAACTCTATTTTATTAAATAAAATCACCAATTTAATTAGTTTGCATGAAAAGTTTAATTTATATGCGAAGTTGAGATTAACGATAGAACATACATAATTATGAAATTGTATGCACATAAAATGGTGTACATGTGATGAATTACCATAGAAAATAGACACTTATCATGCATGCTGATCTGGTGGCATCCAGAGTAGGCATCCAAGAAGCTCAGCACCTCGTGCCCGACCGTCGCGTCAATCAGTTGGTGAATCCGTGACATGGGGAAGTTATCTTTGGGTGTAGCTTTATTGAGGTCGGTGTAGTCCATACACATTCGCCACTTTCCATTGCTCTTGGGGACCAGAACCACGTTGGCCACCCAGTCCAGATACTTGGTAGGCCTGAGTAGCCCTGAGCGCAGCTTCTGATCCACTTGTTCCCTAATGAAGACCTGTCGCTTAGGGTTGCACTACCTTCGGCGCTGCTGTACCGGACGACAGGTAGGGTCCAACCTAAGTTGGTGTGTGATGACCGCCGGTGGGGTGCCGGGGAGTTCATCTTCAGATCATGTGAACACATCCTGATTGGATGTGAGGAAGCTCGCGTAGGCTTGCTTGTCATGCTCGGACAGGGTAGCGCCAATCCTCAGCATGTTCCTTGGGTCATCTCTCACTTGGATGAGATATAGGTCTTCGACCAGCGCGCTCTCGCTCAGACCTGGGTCCTCGGTTCACGCTTTCTTCTCGGGCGGCACCTCTTCGGGTCGTCGGTCGTGTGTCGAAGTGAGGTAGCACCTTTTGGACTCCCTTTGATCTCCTCAGACTTCCCCCACTTCCTGGGGGGTGAAAAATTTGAGCTTTTGGTGATAGGAGGAGGGGATGCCACGTAGTGTGCCGAGGATCCCTCGCCCGATGATAGTATTATACCCAGTCATTGCACAGACTACGGTGAAGTTAGCGAGGAAGGTTACCACTTTTGGTGCGGTCCCGAACGTGATCGGGAGTGAGATGCGTCCTTCCGGACGGATGGTAGTGCCAGAGAATCCGTATAACAGTGTGTGTAGTGGCACGAGCCGAGAGAAGTCCACACCCATAAGCACAAGACAGTCATATGTAATAACATCTGGGCCGCTTCCATTATCCACTAATATGCGACACACGGTACACTAGTTAATGGTGGCTGAGACCACCAGAGCATCAGAGTGGGGGTGGTTACACCATCTAGGTCATCCTCAGAGAAGACAACTGGATCTCCTAGATGACCCGGTGGGGTGGCCTCTCGACGGGTGTCATCGCCTCACTCTGAAATGTGAACGGTCGATGCATACCACCACCGCCTGCTCGCGCTATCTTCTCCCGCGGCTGGCCCCCTAGAGATCATCATGATCTCCTTACCGTTGGGCTGGTTGTCGATTGGCGGGGGCGTCCTTTGTCACTTCTCTGCAGCTTTGGCGAGGAACTTATCGAGGAGTCATCTACAGATGAGATCCTTGATGGCATCCCTTAAGTTGATGCAGTTGGCCATGTCGTGGCCGTGGTCGCAGTGGTAATGACAGTACTTCTTCTTACTCCTTGAGTTCAAATCTGACTTCATCCGGAGAGGCCATTTGAGGAATGGCTCTTCGCGGATCTCTATCAGGATCTAATTAGGCGGAGCCATCAGGGGCGTTTAATGGTGGTAGTTACCCTTCTCTCTTTCAGGGCAATCGCGGCGGTCTCTGTCGTGTCGCTCTCTTTTGCTCTGCCCTTCCCGTAGTGAGTCGGCGGATCTCTTCCGGTCGGTCTGGCCAGTTCCGACCGCGCAGCCCAACGCCGTGGTGTTCTCCTCGCAACTAGCATGCTTCTGTGCTAAGGCGAGGGGATCAGGAAGGGTCGTCGAGGCTTCGACTCCGAGGGCACACTGGAGGATGTGGTCCTATGTCCCGTGGGTAAGCGCCGTAGCTATAATGCCGACGTCGAGGTGTGGGATCCGGAGTGCCTCCACGCGAAAGTGGGAGACAAAATCCCACAGCGCCTCCTCCATCCCCTATCTGAGGGCGAGCAAGGTCACCACTGATCTGGCCACCTTTCGGCAGCCAATGAAGTTCTCCTTAAACAACTTCTTGAGCTGTTGGAAGGAGGAGATAGTACTGGCCGCCAAGGACTCGAACCATGCTCGGGTGTTCTCCCGGAGAGTCGTGATGAATGCCAGGTATTTCACAGTATCTGAGGCCTAGTGGAACACCAGGTGAGACTCGAAGCTGTGCATATGGTCGGCCGAGTCGGTGGTGCCGTTGTAAGAGGTGAATTACGGCAGCTGGAGCTTCGGCGGGATGGGAACTTCCATGATCTCCCTGGAGAAGGGAGCGTGGAAGTCTTGGTCATCATCGATCAGGCCATGATTTCTGGCGGCCAGGAGGACGTCGTCCAGATATCAGACTTTGTCCTCTATCTCGTCGATGTGCTGGAGCCGACGATCCATCTCTGGGTTGGCATGTAGCGGGCTACGCACCCTCGGCACGGGCGTGCTGCGGGATCGTCGAGTCCTCGCGAACGAGGCATAGGAGGCCGGCCGCCCTTGGTGAAGATTCTCCCCAGTCTGCACCACCTCGTCCTGTCGTTGTTCGGGCAGGACGCGTCAGGGTTCCACCGGCTAGTTCAAGAGCTCCTGGCAAAGTCCTGTCAGGGCTTGGATCTATTGGCAGATTTCTTCTAGGTCACCAGGGGTGACCTCTTATCGGGGATGGGCGGAGGATGCTTCCTGCGACCCCCGGCGTGAGTTGGGTCCCTGATGGGAACCACGCCCGCAGTGACTGGCGTTGCGGAGGCTTCTATGGGGCGCCATAGCTTTCTGCTCAATTTTTCACATACGGTGCCAAGAAGCGTGGAGGCAAAAATCTAGTTTCTACGTCACGTACCACCTTCTCTATTTATTAAATGGGGAAGTCGTCTCGCACTCGTGGAGACCTGCAAGTATCAGGAACCAGGAGGCGTCAGAAGGAGTCTCGGTTGTTACCCCAGGGGACAACTCTCTGATGCTTAAGTCAGTAACGGGATAATGAAGGGTAGAGAAGAGCAGGTGAGAGGAAGAGAGAGATCGTCGCAGAAGGCTGAAGAGCCGTGTAGATCATCTAGGCGAGTGCTCTCTGGTCCCAGTGCTCACTCGGTGAGTGCTCGCTAGATGGTAAGGTCGCCAGAGAGAACTTTTCTCCGAGTGTGGACTGTCATCCCCTTCTTCTCTCCGTGTAGTAGGGCTAGTAGCTCTATCCTCTTGCGTAGTAGTTTGATAGAATGATCCACCGTGTCTCTCTTCTCTGTCGATCTCCCTTTTATAGGGGGTTGTCCTGGAGGAAGGATCCCCATCCCTTGATAGGGAATGGCGTAAGAAGTGGAGTAACGCTTTCTCGCTATACTGGCGGGAGTTTCCCGTTGGAGGGCAATCACCTCAGCGTCGGCTGGTCCAGGGGCGAGTCTTACGGCGCTCATGGGGCGTGCTCGCCTGTTATGGGGTCAAGGCCGACATCATTGGGGCAACGGTCAGTCGTCGAAGAGTCCTCCGGCGATAACTGCGCTTGAGCTGTAGTGTTTTATGCGTTGTAGAATCTGATGTTAACTTGGGCCTGGCCGCACCATGGTGGGCCGCACGCGTCAGGAACCTCCTGGGCAGGCTAGTAAGAGTATGCTGGCGTGGGCTCTCCCTCACCCATTACCCTAGGCCGCCCCCTCTCCAACCTTCCCCATTCCACCACTCTCTAGTGAACCCCACCCCAACCTTCATTCCCCACCACCCTAGCTTACCCCACCCCCTCCACCTCTGTCCTCTCAGCCCTCCAAGAAGCCCCTGCCACATCCTCCCCAAACCCAAACCAGCAGCCTCCATTCCTCTTGCATTGCAGCCCCCTTCTTACTTCATTGGACATCATACGGTTGCAGCTCCGATAGCAGGTTGCAGGTAGATAGTAAGGCTCCTAGAAACTATAGCTTCTCCAGCCCTTCCTCAACTTTTCTGGTGGAAAAACATATACCACTGTATAGGTCATCCAGAGAGCTTTCCAAGCGTGGTGGTTTCATCTTAGTCTGAGCTCCGAGCTGTCCGCGAGAGTGATTCTCCCCCGACTGCACAAGAACTCTTAGGCAGGGAACTGGAGCCCTAGAAAGGCTTCCACCATGACCCCTCCCTGGCAGATCTGGATGTGCAACTTGGCTGAGAGCAACTCCTACCAGTCCTCTATCATCCCCAAGAAGCAGAATGAAGTTCAGACCCTGGCATCAGAAGTTACGAATTTTCTACCAAAGTCGCACTAGTTTGGTTCCTCTATTCCTGAACGAACTCACCTCCACTCTTTTGGCAAGTACAATCGACCCCTACGTCCTCTGAGGTTTTCGTCAGTCCCATCTGGAAGAAGACTTGTCCGCGGTCGTCACAGTACCAGCCCCACCTACATCCGCATTCAGGACTGCCCGTGGTGCCTCCATCTTCCAGCAGTAACATGCTAGGAGCAGTCAGTACCAGTACTATCCGGCCCTGTTCCAAGACCTGCACCAGCCAGCGATCATCTCAAGGTTAATCCAAAAAATTCGAGCGTCTTCCTGGGCCAGATCAGAGTGTTTTGGCTTTGGTCTCGATCCATTTGGAGTTCGGGAGCGTCCGTGGCGGCGTACTCTTCGACCGACTGTCCTGCGATTCCAGAAGCTGACAGCACCGACGAGGAGCCCGACACCTTACGATTCTAGCTTCATCCCCTCCCCTCGCTTGGCCGGCTAAAGGCCCCTCCCTGCGGGAGGTAGTTTTGGATGTAAGTATTTAACCCCCACCCCAAGATCCCACCTCCTGCGTGAGGTGTAGTGCTATAGCTTTCCTTCATTCGCAGGTCAAGCGCCATCGCCGCGGCGTGCGGGTGCGTACCCACGCCTCCCCGCTCGCCCTCGTCTCCGAACGGGATCAGTGTTCTCACACCGGTCAGGTGAGCGACTGATCCCCCTTGACTGGTTACATGCTTTACTCATTTAGTATCGCCTTGAATGCCCATCGGACGGTGAGCCGAGAGTCTGTGGCAGTTGTCGCCCATTCAGCGTCGTTAGCCTGTATGCCCTTTTGCTGAGCACTTCTGTCCCCCGATAAGGGCCTTCCCAGTTTGGAGCTAGTTTCCCCATAGCTGCTCTGGGGTCCGCCATGCTAGCTTGTCGTAATACGAGGTCTCCAGGGAGAAAGTAGCACTCTCTGGCGTGGGTATTATAGTACTAAGCCAGTCTTTGCTGATAAGCCACGAGTCTTAGCTAGGAGCACTCCCTGCTTTCTTCGAGCAAGTCCAAATTTTCTCGCATTGCCTGGTCAATTCTTGCTTCGTCAAACTGGCTAACTCGTAACGACGAGTTGGATATCTCAATCGAGACAACTACTTCTGCTCTATATGCGAGGTGAAACGATGTCTCTCCCATGACAATCCAAGCAGTGGTCTAGTGTGCCCATAAGACACTTGGGATGGAATCCACCCAAGATTCACCAGCCTACTCCAAGCGGGTCTTGATGCCATGAAGTAGTGTTCTGTTGGCATTTTCTACTAGGCCATTCGCTTGGGGGTGGCCTATAGATGTGTAATAATTCTAAATCCTCAGCTTTGAGCACTTTTCCTGGAAGGCAGTGGTCATGAATTGCCTACCTTTATCGGTTGTAAGGACACATGGGATCCCAAACCAGCAAATTATGTATCACAGGATGAATTTTCATGTTGCTTCGCTCATGATTTTTCCCAACGATTCTGCCTCAACTCGTTTGGTGAAGTAATCTATGGCGACGATGAGGAACTTCTTCTGCCCCTGAGCCTCCAGGAAAGGACCTAGTATATCTACCCCCCACTGAGCAAATGGGCGAGACTCCATCAGTGCGTTCAACTACATTGCTGGTTGATGGTGTATGTTCACAAACTTTTGGCACTGGGGGCAACTTTGGACATAGTCAAGGCAGTCTTACTGGAGTCTAAGGAGATCATCCTAGTAGACATCCCTATTGCAAATGAATTCTTTGATGTGTTCCCCTCCAAATTACCTAGTTTACCACCCGAAAAGAAAGTAAACTTCACCATTGAACTCATTCTAGGAGCAGCACCTATTTCTATATCCCCTTACAGGATGTCCCCCACGGAACTTAAGGAACTAAAGAGATAGTTACAGTAACTATTAGACAAGGGTTTGATTAGACCTAGCACATCCCCTTGGGGTGTGCCAGTTCTATTTGTCAAGAAGAAGGATGGCTCTCTTAGACTTTGCATCGATTACCGGCGACTGAATCAACTTACAATAAAAAATAAGTATCCATTGCCGTGTATTGATGAGCTCTTCGATCAGCTTTCAGGAGCAGAGTATTTCTCCAAGATAGACCTCAGGTCGGGTTACCATCAGAAATCTCTTCTTCCTTGTGGATTCGACCCGTGCTTGCCATAGTACTATGTTCTCGTTTGATCCTTTTGTGTGAGTTCGGTTTTAAGATTGTTAGCGTGCATGTGTAGTAACGACATACATTTCCACGTTATCACCTGCCTCCTAGCCAGACCTCTGTGGCCTGACTGAGGGCAGGGTCGGGCGACACCCAACGAAGTCTTGGGGCCTGGCTGCCCCTGGTGGCAGTCTTGATCTCGCGCGCATGATGGCCTTTGTAACGGTAGACCCGACTTGCGAACTGTTGGAGGGACTTGGTTTGGTCGACCCGAAACCTCGCCCAACTTCTGTCTTCGCATCCTATCCTCGAGCATCGGAGATAGAGGTGGAATAGGGAGTAGGTGAGAAGAGCTTGAGAAGCCCATCATAGCCTCACCCACCAGGACATCCTCTTGGTTGAGAAGGACTTAGAGGAGCCTAGTAGTGTCTTCTCTGAAAAAGGGCAGAGATTCTAACTCCTTCCAGGGTCGCCATTGCGCAGCTGGAGTGGCAAGGGCCGGTTGACCGGCCTATGGTGTCGAGGAATCATGAGAAGTTGGGGGAGCAAGAGGATGAATGATGTTGGCTGAGAAGGTACTCGGCCCCGTCTCTTGGCTGGGATCTTGCTCCCTACGCCTCCGCAGCCGCTCGAGAGCTTCCCAATTATCGATCTAGAACTCGAGCCATTCTAGAGTGTGCTGGTACAATAGCCCATGCCCATTTTCTTGGGGAGGATTGGGCTGCTCTGGCACATTTCTGGTGATGCTTAAAGTTTCTTCGACAGCTTGCCGCAGCCGAACGAGTGTCATAGAATTCCCCTCAGCATCAATCTGCTCCCACTAGATCTATTCCTAGATGAGGTACTGGACTTCCTCACAGGACTCGATTGCATGGCAGATTCGTGCATGGAAGGGACAGTACTGGGGATGACTGAAGTCCCACTGAGTGTAGTTTGCCGGTGGGTCCCGGGGCAAGATTTGTGCCCTCTCGACGAGAACATCAAAGAGTAGTCGGGTTCTTTCCCTGGGGAAGGAGAGGGGTCTGTGATCGTGCCAGGGCCTCCACCCTAGATACCAGATTGACAGCTCCCTTCGGTTAGCACTGGGTTCCTCTGATTCATCATCAGAGAGAGAAAATGCTGCCATCATGTGGATTACATTAGCCGAAGGGTGAACCACGCGTGCTGCTTTGGCTGGTCTGGACCACGTATGTGGCTGTGGAGGATCGACGAGATCACTCTTCATTTGAATAAGGTCGTCTTGGATCAACTTCTGTGCCTGGGTCTTGAAGACGTAGCAATCTTCGAGGGAATGACCCAGCATGCGGTGATATGGGCAGTTTCCGGTACTCAGATCTTGGGTCGTTACATTTCAGATAACCTTCCTTTTGCATCCAATAAATCAGAAGTGCTGCCCAGAAGATCCTCTAGGACTGAAGGTCATCCTTGGTGCACTCAGCCAATAAGGAAGAAGATCGAAAAAACTCCAGGATCAAAACCATCATTACTGCCTCAGTCAAACAAATACGTATCTTGGAGGGAAATTTAGCTTCCACTATGTTGAACCAATCAGTGAAGAGGGTCATTTAAAAGAACTTTATTTTACTCTGGCCAATCAAAGTGCAGCCCTTTGAAGGGAAAATCTTCTACTTCATTCTTCTATAAATATGAAGCAGCGGCCACCTCGAAGGAGTTGGCCAAGCCATGCTTCAAGAGAGAAATCTTTAGCTCATCCCAAGGAGAGTGAGCAGCCCAGGATCTGGCTGACTCAAACATGTGTTGTAAAAGAAATGAGAGAAGAAGAAAGGAGAGAAGCATTGAGAGAAAGCCGCCCTATAGAAAGCCCGAGCCTAGAGAACAGCCTTAGATCTAATTTCAGATCTGTAGTTTCAACTTCAGAGAGTTGTTCTAAAGCTATATTCGCCCTCCTTGTTTCATCTTGTGTTTTTATTTTCTTTATCTCTTGTTTGTGTGTGTGCGGGGAGAGGGGGGCATCTCCATTGTGAAGCTGTAAATCAGTAGTGACGACTGTGTCCTCATGTAAAAGCTATGAATTAGCGGTCAAGCTATTAGTCAGCTGTCAGGCTGTGTGTCAGCAGTCAAGCTGTTAGTCAACCGTCAAGCTGTGTGTCAGCAGTCAAGCTATTAGTCAGCCGTCAAGCTGTGTGTCAGCGGTTTTCAAGTTGTTAGTCAGCAGGAAGTCTCATCGGGTTTGGTGGGGGGTGGACGTAGGTTGCGGATTTACAACCGAACCACCTTAAAAATGCTTGTGTAGTGGGCTGTGTTTTTGTGCGACTGTTCCTTATCCTCTACCCCCATTCACATGTTTTGGAGTCAACTTCAATATCTGCATTTAGTGTTGTACACTATCACATTATTCACACATACCCACCAGGAGTTTGATGAGATCTCTGCTCTGCAATGCAGCAGATCCTTCTAACTGCTAATCTTACAGCTAGCATGGTTCAATTGAGCCAGCCAGTTCACTAACTGTAACTCTTTGTCACTTGTTGTATGATATTTTTCTCTCTTGTTTGAGGTGTTCTGGCTGAAACCGATGTGCGTCTTAATCAGAATACCTCTTGCACTTAAAGCTGTAAATTCAGTCACGACTAGTTTGTTCGAACAAAGGGTCACACACACTAATGCATTCATGATAATTTGTTTGCTCAAATTTATTCTGTTGTGTGGCTAAAAAAACCAGGGCAAATGCATGACACTTGCTGAATTTCTGGAATTTGCCAAGGATAAATCTGTTAATGGAATCTCGATCAGCATAGAGAATGCAGCATACCTTGCATCCAAGAAGGGCCTCGACGTAATTGGTGCTGTCACCACAGCTTTGACAAACTCCAGTTTCTCTAAAGAGGCCAACCAACAGATTGGCGTGGATGGAGTCGTAACTGAGTACCCTGCGACAGCAACTGCATATATGAGGAGCCCATGGCCACTACACATTTGTCCCGATTGAGCCTGGTTCACTCCTGCAGATGGCTGCGCCAGATGCGGCACCTCCCGTGGAAGCACCGGCACCTGCTTTCACCGTTGCTGATGTTATAGACCTGCCACTGCCGTCGGTTCCAGACCAAGCAACTTCAGCTCCACCTGCAGCGCCAACTTCAACTCATCCTAGTGGGCATCGCAGCATAGCCGGTGGGAGGCTAATATAACTGGTGCATGCCCCATCTAAATGGTGGGAGGTTCTGTTAAACGGTGGCAAATATTTTATCCGGTGGGGGGGCTCCCATGGCTCACATAAACGGTGGCAGAACACATGCATATCCGGTGGCTCTACAAACTTTTAACTGGTGGGAAATGGCTAACCGGTGGGAGCATTTTGTATCCGGTGGCACTCAAGCCCAAGTGATACGGTGGCTATGCCACCCCACTGAACCAGTGGCACGGTCGGTCTTCACCCAGTAGCCTGTTCTGGCCCTTGAACCGGTGGCATCCATTCCTTCATGATACGGTGGCTGATTTTGGCTGCCCATCCGCTGGCTTTCCAGTTGTTCTTGATCCGGTGGTGGCGACTGTACACTCATCTGTTGGCAACGGCGAGAGGAGACGAAACAAATGGACATTGACCGTTGGACACTCTGAGTGACTGGGAGTCCTTGCCCAACCTACATGGCACGCAGTGGCAGGAGTTTCAAAGGTTTCCCCATTTGTGCAAGCCTTGAAAGCAACTGCGCTACAAGCCTGCTGCCCGCCCCAGAAATGTGCAAGTCTACAGATGACAGAGACTGGAGCAGAAGCTTCGAAGATTACGTTCTGGTCATCAAGGGACGAGCTCCCATATAAAAGACCAGGTGCGAAGAGAGAAAGGGGAGGATCTCTCGACGCCCTGCTTTCCTGCTACACCACCTGCTACCCCGACTGCTCCACTTCCTACCCCAGCAATGGCCATTTGTGTGAAGGGCAGAAGAGAAGAAGAAAGGAGGGTGAGTGAGAGAGGGAGTCTGGGCTTGGGAGGGGAGGAGCCCATGCTCCGTCCCCTCCCCACTATGTTTGGTCCCTTTCCTTCTTCCCCTCCTATTTCTTTTGCTGGGCTGGGCCGCCAAGGGATGGGCCACCACGCCCCTGGGTGGCCAGGGCATTGGCCGCCCAGGCCCTGAGGCTGGGTGGCTAGAGTGCTGGCCGCCCAGGCCCCTGGGCGGCCAGGACTCTGGCCTTCCAGGGTCCACAGTCCCGCTTCGATTGATTTTCACCAATCCGCGCATGTAATGGTCCCATTCTTCGTCGTACTTGCTGACAGTCATAGGATTATTTGTCTGACTAGTAGTTCTTGGTTCTCGTGTTGGTGAGCCATATCGTGGTGGTTTGGTACAGACCGGTGGTAATCCGGTGGCTTTCGTAGTTTGATAGGTTCTCATCATTGGTGATTCTACCCACTAGACGTAGCTAACCTGGGCATGCTCGCGTGCCGACCCACCTAGGAGTGGTGGAGGCTTGTCCAGTGTAGAGGTTTATAGGCCGGTTGCCTTAGGGCCCCTTGCCTTTGCAGTCTGAGTTCGACTGGTGGGGGGGAACAGGCTAGAGGACCCGACCTAGAGCAGACGGTCTGTGTGTGCACACGTAGCTGGGGGCAGTGGACACGTGCTGACGAGCATGACCCTGGCTAGTCCTTGTTCGGTGGTACAGTGTACAGTGTCTCAATTTCCGTCTAAGGTTGTGTAGGGAGACACTTGAGGCTACGGTGTAAGTCGTCGGGAGATGCTTTCGGTCTTGTGGTTAGAGGGTTAGTACTCCTGTCGCTTGGGTGGTTCCAATGTGGGTTTTCCGTCATTGTGGTTTGTCATACTGGCGGCTCAGATGTTCCGTTCCGCGTGGATGAGGTTAGTTTTAGTGGCAGGTGTAGTGGTCCTGTGTAGAGCTCCTTAACTTGTAGTTCCCTGCTTTCCTGTTGTTTATTACTGCACCTCCTTTAGTTATTGTACTGTTGTTTTCTGTCGTGTGAGGTGGGGATCTGTAGGAACCCTACTGAGCCGATGAGATGAGGCTCACCCTGTTGTTTTTAGGTGAGGCGATACTTCTGTGTGGTGCGTCAGAGGTGGTTCATGGTGCCAGTGATCAGGTATAGACGCCAGTTTGCCAGGGTCATGGTATACCCCGTGTACTTATACCTTTCCTTTCAGTTGTCTGTACTTACTTTGGACTTGTAGTTCTGGACTGTATAATTGTTATAAACATGTGATAGTTTAGCTCCAATATTAATTAAATTGTGCATTATTTTTGTTCCTGTGTTTATTTTAACTTCTTGTACACTCCCACACCAACCTTTAACCCTTCCGAGCCTTCTGACTCGTGGGTGGCGGGCCACGATCCGAATGGTATTGGGTTATTCCCAGTATCCAGATCTTGGGTCGTTACAGTTGGTATCAGAGCATGGTTGTGGAAGTGCTGTCTCCCCAAACCCCTTTTGAAACATACCATTTCTTCGATCCCCTCTCTCGGCGCTGGGTGACTCCTTGGGCACTCGACGAAGAAGAGACCAGCCTTGGCGTGTTGCAGGTTATGGGTCTCTCCCCTCGGCCTCTACGAAGCTCGGAGATACATCGCATATCCAACTTGCATACAACTGGATGCTTGCTACCCGAGCGTCCTACTCACACCGCTACTCACAAGAGCGATTTTAGAAGCCTCGTACTCCTCGAGGGAAAAACCTGTCACCTCCAGAAGCGACGACTGTCTCCTCGGCCTCTCCAAGAGTTCCTAGCCTCATTGGGAGCAAATGATCTCTACAGTTCTTTACTTCTACTTTCTGTTACTATGATGGGATGTTTTCAGTATGGGCCAGGGCTAGCCGTTCATGTACGGTTTGGTGTTCTTGTTCGCCATGTACTGTGACTATAATATGTTATGAATGAATATCCTATCTTCTATTCCAAAAAAAAGGTATATATGTGTAATGTGCTATGAGTGTGTATGACGTGCGCATGGTATGCGTGTGTGCCTGTGTTATTTTATTTTTTTGTTTTTTATAATAAAAGGGGGAATGGGGGGAAAAGTGTATGCACCGATTCTAAGTGTTTGTTTTTTATATGTAATACTGGGGATGGGGAGTGGGCATGGCGCCGATTCAAGATTTTTGGATTTTTTTTAGTAAAAGGGCACCAATTCAACCTTATTTGTTTGTTTATTTTTTAACGTGAAAAGGGGGGATGGAGGGGTGGTGGCGCCGAATCACCCCCATGGGATGTCAATCGATGCACCCCCCCACCGATTCACCCTTATCTGCATCATCTCTTTTGTGTTCATTTTCTCGTTCATTCATCTTTCTTTTTTTTATCGACGGTCTTACAATTAGTCCAAGTGTCCTGGCAAAAATTTGGCAGCATCTTCCCTTGACCCAGAGCGTTGGGGGTGTAAATAGGGTGCACGCCAAACGGAGAAGCTCTGAGATAGCCCCAAAATAAGAGAGTGTGCGCTAAGGTGACGACACCCCAGAGTGTGCGCGAAGGCGACAACACCCGAAAACCCGATTTGGGTGCGGAGATCCCAAGGGCTAGCCTACGAAGGACCCCGACAACCCACCGGTTGCCATGAACACGTCGAAACCCACTTTGGGTGTAGAGATCCTAAGGGCTAGCCTACAAGGGATCCCAACAACTCGTGGATCGTCGCGGACTTGTCATCGAGACGTGGCCTTAAGATATCACCGTGTGAGGGCTTTAGTGTTCACTTCCTCAAGAGGATAGCCTGGAGACAATGCTAGAAGCAAGCGAGTTCCGGGATCCATGAGTGATAAAAAAGATAGGGGCCATGATATAGTTAACTCTCATGCTCCAATTGAAGAAACATTCATTCTTATGACCTGTAGCCAGTACATAGATGGGGTTAGCAATTTGATTAAGTTAAATGTAAATTTCTTTCCACCTCTTCAGTGGCTTATCCACCACATGTTTACTACAATTATATATCCCAAGGGTGGAAGCATAAATGAAGTCACAGACGTGCACAAATTCCTATTTTACTATGTCTTGAATGGATTACCAGTCAACATGGGGTGACTTATGATAGACTTGATTGCATCTTGCCGAACACAAAGATGATGATCCTTGCCCTATGCTGCCCAACTCACCAGAGTCTTTACTTATGTTGGGATCAGTTTAGTCGATGAAATGCAAGTTTAGGTTAGGCAAGATGACATCTATAACAAGCATAAACTTTTCACCTCCATGTAATATATGTTGAGTGCCGATAGAGAGTATATCAGGGATGTGGAAGTTTATGGTGATGATTCAGAAAATGAAGAAGAAGAAGGGTCACGACAGCAGGAGGCTCAAGCACCAGCCCCATCTCCAGTTCAGGCAGTAGAGCAGCTTCCTCCTCCACAGCCTATGGATTAAGGGATGCCACCATAGTTTTATCCTAGGGAATCATCTACTCAGGGTGCTGGACAGCCCTCTTGGGACTTTGAGGCTTTTGATAGGCGCCTTACATGGATAGAGACTAATATGGATACCTTTGGGGGTCAAATCTCTAACTTTGGGACTATTCTGGAGACTATGATAGGTCGGATAGACACCTTCTCCGATGTCTTGGACAACCTCAACCACCATATGGCCAATCTCACCAATAGTCATGAGGATTCCCACCAGGATTTTCATACCATTAATCACACTCTTGCGAGTTTTCAACATCATCAAGATCATGATGTCATCCTTCATTCTATTCACCACCGTCTTAGTGATGAAGATTCTTCTGATGATGATGGCCACGGAAATTATGTTCCTCCTTCTTAGTGACTATTTTTGGGTCCTTTAGTGTCTACTCTTGATCTACTTTCTCTGGCATTCCCTTCCCCTCTTTTGATGATGCCAAAGTGGGAGAAGTATCCGATCTATGTTATTATTATGCATGCATGTCAAGTGCTTGTATGAGTGTGTGCTCATTTGCATTTGCATGAATTAGAGTCAAAAGCATGAGTCATAGTCAAAGTGTCAAGTGTTCATGTATGCATCAATGTCAATGTAATGAGTCAAGTGTCCATGTAATGAACTTCAAATGTACACTTTATGAATCAATGAAATGCAATTGGTTATTGGACATAACATTGTTTCTTTCCTTTTACTTCTCATATGGATGTAGCAGAGAATGGATTGTGTCGATCCCCCACCGAGCGAAAGGATAAGGCTCGGCTAGGGTGACAAGCTCTATTGCCGGCTGATGGACCAAGTGGCCAAATCGCTGGCATCAATCACACTACTGTACATAGGCCGAGCAGTCGTGCTGTAGAGTCGGCCACCAGTAACCCTGCGGAAGCAAGATCCTGGCGAGCGACCTTCCTCCTTGGTGCACCCCGCATAAGCCTTCGTGGACCACTTGAATCGCTCGTCTGGCTTCATCGGTACTGATGCATTTTAGAAGAGGACGGGAGAAGGATCTTCGGTAGAGAGTGCCATCCAATATGACGAATCGCCGAGCTTAGTACTTCAACCTTCGGGCTTCCCGAGGGTCAGGGGGCTCTTGAGAATCCCGGAGCCACGATAGATAGGGGGTATGCCAGTAACTCGGGGAGGTCGAGTCAACAGCCATGAGCTCCGAATCGATGCTCGGTCGCTCCAGCTCTTCAAGAAGGACCGATCGAGTACCCTCAGGGGCGAGGGAGGAAGCCAGTCGGGAGAGGGTGTCCGCTCGGGAATTTTCTTCCCAGGCTATTCAGACCACCTCTAAACCCTCGAACTATTGCGCTATAGTCTTGACTAACCGAAGGTACTTGACCATCGGTTCTTCTCGAGCCTCGTAGTCACCGTTGACTTGGCTGGCTACAAGTTGGGAGTCAGTGTGAATCTTGACTTGCTTAGCCCCCAACCGTCGGGCCATGCGGGCTCCAAAGATAAGGGCTTCATACTCGGAGGCATTGTTTGATGCCTGAAAGTTGAACTTTAAGGCGTACTACAGCTCTGCTCCTTCGGGAAACTTCAAGAGGATGCCGGCACCGCTCCCGGCTGAATTGGAGGATCCGTCAATGAATAATTCCCAGGTTGGCCCGGGCACGGATGGAGATTTCTCTTCAGTCGGGATGGTGCTCTCTATGATGAAGTCGACGAGTGCTTGTCCTTTGATAGCCAAGTGAGGCTGGTATGAGATATCGTAGGCCCCGAGAATAATGGCCCACTTGACGAGGCACCCCAAGGCTTCAGGGTGAGCGAGGATCCTCTTCAGTGGTTCACCGGTCAGGACTATAATGGAGTGCCCTTGGAAGTAGGGCTGAAGGTGCTTGGCTGAGGTAACCAAAGTTAGCACAAGTTTCTTAGTTGCAGGGTACCTTCTTTCAGCATTGTTGAGCACCTTACTGGTCTCTCGACTCCCGAGTCATTTCTAACTAGGACCGAGCTAACTGTAGATGGGGTTGCTGAGAGTTAGAGATGTAAGGCTTCACCTAGAACTGGCTTGGATAGCACCAGGGGCGAAGCCAGAAACTCTTTAAGCTCAGTAAATGCCTTTTGACATTCCTCGTCCCATGTGAACGCGGCAGGCACCATTTTCGGTCCCCTCAACAATTTGAAGAAGGGTAGGCATCGTTTAGCCGCACAGGACAGGAATCGGTTGAGCGCAGCAATGTGCCTGGTAAGGCGTTGAACATCCTTGGTGCAAGTGGGTGGCCGTATGTCTAGGATGGCCTGGACTTTGTCAGGGTTGGCCTCGATCCCACGCTGGGTCACCAGGAAGCCTAGGAATTTCTCAGACTTTACTTCGAAGGCACACTTGGTGGGGTTAAGCTTCATATTGTATCTCAGGAGAGTGTCGAAGGTCTCAGCTAGGTCGGTAAAGTGGTCCTCGGCCTTGGAGGTCTTGACGAGCATGTCATCAATGTAGGCCTCGACATTCTGGCCGAGCTATCCCTCGAACATATGGTTGACCAGCCTCTGGTATGTGGCTTCGGTGTTCTTTAGCCCGAAGGGCATTCGAGTGTAGCAGTGTATGCCGAGGTCGGTGATGAAGGCTGTCTTCTCGACATCTTCCGGTTCCATTCTGATCTGGTGGTAACCTGAATAGGCATCCAGGAAGCTAAGTATCTCATTGCCCGAGGTTGAATCAACTAGTTGGTCGATGCTCGGCAATGGGTAGCAATCCTTTGGAGTAGCCTTGTTCAAGTCGGTGAAGTCCACACACATCCTCCATTTTCCCGAAGCTTTAGGCACCAGGATGACGTTAGCCAGCCACGTCGGGTACAGGACTGATCTAAAGAGACCAGTTTTCCATCCCTTGGCGACTTGCTCCTTGATGATCGTCTGCTTCTCCGACGCGTGCTTCCTTCTGCGTTGTTGTACGGGCTTCACGGTCGGGTCGAGGTTGAGCTTATGCATTACCGTTTCCCTCGGTATCCTGGGGAGCTGATCATCAGACCATGCAAAGACTCGGATGTACCCGGAAAGAAAATCTTTGTATTGCTGCTGAACCTCAGATGGTAGGTCGGCTCCAATCTTTACTCCTAGGGTCGGGTCATCATTTAGGAAAACCATTAGCAACTCGCCGCCGGGCTCAGATGTTGCAGGTTTTTCCTCGATTTCCCAAGGGCCCTTATTTTTTCCGTCTGGCCTCGTGGCTTCAACTGAGATATTGTAGCACCTTTGGCCAATGCCTGGTTGTCCCAGACTTCCCCCATCCCATGCTTAGTGGGAAACTTCATTTTTTGGTGATAGGTAGAGGGCACCGCTTTCATTCGGCTAAGGATTCCCCGGTCGAAGATTGCATTGTATGCCGTCATACCTTTGATCACTATGAAGTTCACCATAACCGTAACAGTTTTAGGTGGGGTGCCGAGAGTAACTAGTAGGCTCAGAGCTCCCTCGGGATAAGTGGCCTGGCCATTGAACCCGCAAAGGGGGTTCAGATCGAGCGGAGTTTAGACGGATTCTCCCCCATCTTAAGAAAATATTCGTAAGACAATACATCAGGGGCACTACCATTGTCAACAAGAATCCTATCTATGTTACAATGATTTATTATAGCCGATACAACCAGGGCATCATTATGCGGGGTGGTCCGCCCTTCAAGGTCTTTGTCTGAAAAGATGATAACATGTGGCTCACTTGGCGGGGCCTTCGGGGGCTCGATGGCTCGGCTCGCCTGTTCAGCATGACGCTTCCTGTCTCGGCTACTATCTCCCCCTGATGCATCTCCTCCAGCGATGACATTGTTGTGTACCCTACAAGGGGCGTTGTCAATCTCTTCTGGAGCGCCTCGGCCTTCCTTGTGCCCGACGATGAACCGGGATAGGTGTCCCTGACGGACGAGGCACTCGATCTCATCCTGGTGCTGGTGGCAATCGCCAGTATGATGCCCGTGATCGCTATGGAACTTGAAGTTCTTACAGCGATTGCGGCTCTTTGACTTCATTAGCTCGGGTTGACGGAGGAGGCCCGAGCCCTTGATGTCTTTGTAGATTTTGTACACCAGAGCGGTTAATGGAGTGTACCGCTCATACCTCTGGGATGGTTCTTTGTGTGCCCTATCTTGGTTCCACCTTTTCCCTGGGCCTGAGCTCGGCTCAGACGCCCACTTCTTGTCCCCCTCCCGACCCGAGCCAATTGCGCCTCGGCACGCGCTGAGTACCTCTTCGCAGTCAGCATGGCATATAGCCAGAGTCACTAGATCGGCAAGGGTCGAGGGAGGGTGAAGGACAAGTTCACGACGGTGGTTCTCGTCACGGGTGCCTCTAGTCAGTGCAGTTGTGGCTAAGGCAACATCCAGGCGGGGGATCCGCAGGGCTTCCGACTTAAATCGGTGGATATAAGCCCGAAGGCTTTCCCCTTGCGCCTGTTTGAGGTGAGTCATGGATTCCCATACGGATGCCAGACAGGTTATACCTTTACCATCCCGTGTCTAGGTTGCATCTGTGAGAGAGAGTCATACCTAGAGTCAACCAAGTCCCCCGTCCACTCCCATTAGGGACCCTATTTTTGAGATAACATTGATTTAATTGAAAACACTAAGGTTCTTAAAGGGGAAATACATAAAAATTCCGTACATCATTCTCACTTGCTTGATCTTTGTTGCCTCTCGTCCCCTCTCTTGTTTGTGCATTTTGTTAGTCATCCCGTTAGGTGTGCCTATTAATTATTGTCATCCCCTTCTAGTATGGCCCACCAAATTCTTGATAAAGGGAAGGTCGGGCTCCTTCCATCTTCCCAGGTTGATCCATATGGGTCTGTTCCTCCAGCGTCGTAGGCTCTCATGGGCCCGGCTGATTTCTTGCATCCTCATGCTGGGACCGCCCCCTTTGCTTACATAGATATGGGTCCCTCCTTTGCCCAATATCCTTCTTATGGGCTTCCCCCTCCACCTATTTATCCTTTGACCCCTCACACCGAGTCCGCTCCTTTCGCATTGCCTCCTCCAACCCGAGAACGAGAGCTTCTTGATAAGTGGGCTGCCATGCAGCAACAGCTTGACCTCCTTAAGAAGTGGGTTAGCCCACAGTCCTTGGCTGATGTCCCAGTTCCCAGTTTTTACAACATTCATTTCCCTTCTCAGTCAGAGCTCCCCACATATCAAAGTATGATGGGAATGGCAATCCTTAGATCCACGTAAGGGACTTTTTATATCAGTCGACGTAGTTCCAATATGACGATCGCCTCATGGCATATTTGTTCTATCGCTCATTGGACGGGGTTGCCTTAGAATGGTTCTATGCTCTGCCACTAGAGGATGTTGAGGGCTTTAAAGTCATCAAGGAGAAGTTCATCAAGAGATTTCAAGACCAGGTCAGCCCGGAGTATTCATTTACCGATTTGGTGGTTGAGAAGATGAAGGCCAATGAGGAGTTTGCAACATATGCTGATAGATGGAGGCAAATTGCTGCTCGTGTGCCCGGTCATATTCTGGAGGAGGAGAAGGTTAAGCTCCTCATTTCCAATGCCACCCCTACCTTCCGAAACATTCTAGCCATGAATGACATTGTCAACATGCACTAGCTTTATAATAGGGCCAGATTTATCCAGACCCAGTTTAAAGACTCCCCCATTCACACTCTTTTTGAGGCCCAAAAGCCCAAATACAATAAAAAGTCTCAGGGGCCAGTCACCGAGGGAGTACAAACAAATGAACAAGTGCAAGCCATTAGTTTTCCCAACCAACCCGCTCCACCTCACTTCCAGCAACCTCCTCGCAACCCTCAGTGAAAAATTCTTAATTTCTTTCTTTTTATTCTTCTACACCCTCTCTCCTCCCTCATTCTCACCATCTTTTTCTCTCTCTCATTCTCTCTCCTCTCTGAGTCTCTCGGCACGGGGTGCACACCGTTGCGGAGCTGGCCGAGGCGAGGATGCGATGGAGTGATCGGGGCGCACGATGGGGCGATGGATTGAGCGTGGCGCGACGCGATCCCTTGGTGGATTCAAAGCTGGCACGGTTGGTTGATTTGGTGATTTTCGGCACGATTTAGTCACTTCGGCACACGGTTTCTTCACTGGAGGTAGGGAGACGGATCACCTACATCTCCTCTATGTTTCCCTACAGTTTCACGCCGTACAGTGTGCGTACGAGTGGGTTTTAATCCAGTTTGGGTAAAGCATGCTTGGGGGGTGTGCGTCGGGTTCACCGAAAAATGACGATGATTTTCTGCCTAGTTAGTTTCACTGTGACCCCCAGCATGTTAGCATTCCAGATCCGCTGATTTCGTGTCAATTGATCGTCATTTGTCGCCACTACGAGTCTGGGAACCTCGGTGACCCAATTAGGGTTGATTCGTTGAAATCACCTGTTTCTTGCGATTTAGCTGTTGCATGTGACCCTTTTGGACTGCGGAAGGTATTTTTCATCGTCTAGGGTTGTTTCCCCTGTGTTTAGACATGAATGGGGAATGGAACAGCCGAGATCGGCCATTTTCACAGTTTTCCCATCGTAACGTGTTGGCAGCCGTTCCAGTGACAGCTACTGGTCTTTGGCGGCCCCACAATAGACCGCCACATCCTTCAGTGTGTCGGTTAGTTCGAGGCTGGTTTAGGTTGGCGGCCCAACCTTAGACCACTTCTTGAGTCTGGCGGCCCTATGGTGGTGTGCCAAGCTCTGTCATCTCTCGATTTTAGTGTCTGTCGGTTCGAGTTGGCGGCCCTAGTTATGACCGCCAATGTGTTGTAGCGTGCCTTGCTTAGGCCGCTACGGTGCGTTTGACCGGGTCAATATTTTAAGTCGGTTGGCCTTGGCGGCCCAACCTTCATGCATTTCTTCATTGTAGCATGCCTTCCTTAGGCCGCTACAATCCATTTGTCTTAGGTCATTGTCCTAGGGCGGTTAGTGTGGCAGTTCATGGTTCGATTGCCAAGTACTTGTAGTGCGTCTAGTTTAGACCGCTAGGGTGGTTTGACTAGATAGGTCAATTCAGGGTTGACTGAGCTAAGCGGCCTAATCCTTGACCGCTACAGTCCCCTAGCGGCCCATTCTAGGACTGCCAGCATCTTGTTCCCTTTGGGGTGTAGCGGCCCTTTCCTTGACCGCTTCTTCTGTGTAGCAGACTAAAGGTAGACTGCCATGGATCTACTTCCTGCTGTTCAACATCGCCCCGACGGTGCTCCAGCTCGCCATCGTCATGGCCATGTTCTGGGTTAAGTTCGGCCTCGGCCTGGTGGTCGCCTTCGTCCGCTCCGAGAATTCGCGGTCCGGCCGCCGTGCAGAGCTGGTAATCTTCGTCTCCTCTCTCTTTCTTTCCATTTTCCCCCCTCCCTCTTTCATTTGTTGATTACTCGTGTTTGTCAACTACAAGGACGTGAGTGACTCTCTGGTTTCTTCGGCTAAGAAATGCTTTCAAGGGCAGTTCTAGTGATGAGTCTTTGGCTTAGGCTTAACAAGGGAATTAACAAGATTTTTTGCTTCGAAACATGGTTTGCTGCGGGCTAGATCAATTTGTGGTTAGAACGGATTGATAGAAGCTGAATTTGATTAGTATTGCATTGCAAAGCTTTCCTAGTTAGGAACTTTACATGCAAGTGGTAACCGAGAGGGTACTGGTTTGTCTCAGTCCCCTTGAAACTCTTCTGCCATTAATAGGGTAGCGGTTCCTTTGGAGAATCCCATGAGTCTCATAAAAATGGTATTGCCTAATATGTATGTGATTGGCTAGTCCTCAGACATTCCACTCAAAGGGTGTTTGATTGATGTTCTCATACAACCTTGCTTGTGAAGCTAAAAATAGAGTCAATTGAGCCAATCAACTCCTTGTGCATCTTCTAGTTGATCACTAGTGTGTCATTTACTGTAGAAGTTCAATTGATTTACCATGGTAATTCGCATGCCGGGATCAAGTATACAAAATTACAAACCCTGTACATGAAGAAAGGCAAGCCTGTAAATATTGTTAGGAAAGGATACCATAATGGACCAGAAGGCTGGGAGGAGGTAACATAGCGGTTGCTCCAAACTGCAAGCTCCTGGCAGCTGCAGCAGCTCCCAGACTTCACTGCAACACCCACAATAGAAACTCCTTCAGAGTTCTACCAAATGTAGTTTTCATGAGTTTTCAATCCATGAGATTATGCTAATTATAGCAGCAACAATGAATTCATTTGCAGTTATTATATGGAAAGTTTAAATACTCAATTCTTCTGTGAAAGTGATGATTAGTCCAGGATGTCAACAAAAGACCAGATGGATTATGTGAGCATTGTGGATCATGTTTCGACATCTCTCCATATATGTTTTCAGTTATAGAAGAATGGGTTAAAGGAGAAAAGCACAGATGTCAAGTTCTCAAAGTAACATTATAGATGTTCATTGATGAATCTTGTTGTAATGTTCATTAGAATCTCTGATTTGGTTTAGGATCTTTCTTAATGCTATACTGAAATAATGTGATGGCCTAACGAAAAATACTGTGCTTCCTCTTGCAGGCCTTCTCAAAGGTATACTAGTTCAACTGCATCGACCTGATAGGCATAACATCTCCAGTAACCTCTTCAGCTACATCGACCTTATAGGCATAACATCTTCAGCTACATCGACCTTATAGGCATAACATCTTCAACTGCATCGACCTTATAGGCATAGCATCTCCGCTGCACCGACCTAAATACTTTAACCGTAGCTGCAGCATTGACCTTACTCCTTTAACAAACCCTGAGTGCATCGACCTGAGGTATATGAGCTGACACTAATGCATAGACCTGTCAACCACTGCTTCGACTAAACTTCCAAGAAGTTCTTAATGTACATTAACCCGAGATCTTTTAATCAGCAGGTGCTCTGACTTTTCTTCTAGCGGTGACCTGGCTTCATTCCTCTTCAATTCTTCACTATTCATTTATCCCTTCAGACCTGTTCTTTTCAGCATTTTGTTAACTACATTCAGCTATTTGACTTTTACACATAAGGAGATCAAGGTGAGATTAACTTCATTAAGCATATTCACACTTAGGCTCAAGATGAATCATGGTAGTTAACACATAAGATGACTCATAGTGTTTGACATATAGTGGTTGACATCATCAAAATCATAGGGACACAACAGGAGTAACATGATCACCTCGGTGATCAGGTTCAATAAGGAGGGCACTCCCCTCTCGAGCCCTCATTAGGAGTTTGACTAACTCCATAGTCATGATTTTGGGGGCAGAGAGATATGAGGTATAGTCCCAAAAATAAAAAATGAACGATCTGGCTCTTCACGATACCCTGCTTCTTTAGTTTTCCCCTCGTGAGGGTGCGATTCAGTAGCTACCCACATCGCCTGTCTTGTAGCCATCGAGCCTAAACTCCCCTTCTCTGTGCTCTATCAGAATGAGGGGAGCAATAGCCAAGGATGGTAGGGGCTCGGCCTTGCGCACCCTGATGATGTTTTGCTCCCTTGCAACCAACGAATGTTCTATGTGTCCTAACCAGATCCGAGTTTCCGAACAATCCACATTTTGATTTAAACTACCCTTTTCCTTGGAGCTTAGAAGGAGGCCGCTGTGGACGATGTCACTTTCGTGTGCATCCTTATTATTAAGGGACCATCTCGAACTCTCTGTGGACGAGTTTCCTCTTTACACCCCCCAAACACTCCGGGTCTAGGGGAGGTGCTTCCAGATTTCGCCAAAACACTTGGACAAATTGCAAGATCTGCAATAAAAAATGAATAAGGCAAAATGATGATGGCAGATGTGTAGCAGAACAACGAAGATGATAACACAAAGAAAGAGATGTAATGATAATGATCCAAGGGCTGTCCAGAAAAAAAAGAAGATGGAACTGAAGAAAGAAAAGGATTAAGCTAGATCTCTAGTAAGAATTAACCTCTAGGTTAACCCCCCATAAATTTCAAAGAAAATAACTAGTTGTTTATTTTCTCCAGAACCTTACTCTCAAAATGGCTGGCAACTGAGCAAACTGGGAAGCCATGCAATAAACGGTTGCGAGTCTCACCCAGGCACTTCAAATCGTGGAACAGGCTGGAGCGCGAGTTGGTGCCGGAGACCTTCATCATAATTTCAGGAGCGTGAGCCCCCCACGATTCTCTGGATCATCCAACCCCGTTGAGGTCGAGAATTGGATAGATGAGATGGACAGAATTTTCAATGTTATGCAATGCACGGACCAGGAGAAGGTCTTGTTAGCTACATTTCAACTTAACAAAGATGTCCGTACGTGGTGGAAACCCACCTCGGCTCATCTCCATAATGCACAATTGACTTAGGAGGAGCTTCTGGACCTCTTTCGCGAGAATTATTTCTCGGAGCATGTCCACGAGAGGAACGCGGTGAAATTTGCCTCCTTAAGACAAGGTATGATGTTCGTGGCCGAGTACGAGCTACAATTCTCAAGGCTAGCATCGTATGCTCCGCATCTTGTTAGTACGGAGTTCTTGAAGGCCAATCACTTTATGGACGGATTGAGGCCCATCTTTATTAAGCAACTTGGGCCGCAAAATATCCGAACCTATACGGAGATGGTGCATAGAGCCCATTTATGCAAGAGGACCCTTGAGAAGGTCGAGAAGGTCAAGGGAAAAGATGAGGAGCCTAGCTGAAAACATGATAGGCGAGGAGAGAATGGAGATAAATTTAGCATCACATGAACTCAAAACTCTTGGGATAACAACAAGAGATCACACAATGGTAATGGCAATGGCAATGGTAAAAACAAATGGGTCAAGAAGGAAGACAAGCAACTCATGGAGGCTTGCAAATTTTGCGAGAAGTTCGGGCACACTGTCGAAGAATGCTGGAAGTGCCGCAGCACTTGTCTATGCTGCGGCAGCCGAGAACATAGAATGTCCGATTGCCCACTAATAAAGGAACAACCCTCCAAGAATAATGGAGGACATAGGCGACAAGGCCATCTTAATGTTGTCATGGGTGACGAACCTACAAGGGGCGATAGCGTAGTTGGAGGTACTACCCTAACCTATTTAGATCCAGCTTTAGTCTTACTTGATACCTGGAGCTATTTAAGTATATGTAAAATGCACTCTCCCAAAATCCCATGCGATGAATTTGGGGACCAAATTCTTTTTAAGGGGGGGAGGGTGTAGTAGCTAGGAAATTCCTAGATTTTTTTTAAAAATTAAATAGATTTAATTAAGCATTTAATAGGCTTAAAAGGATTAATGGGCTAATTCCGCATGCAAGGGTCTGTGCATTGTCTGCTTCGTGCATATGTATGTTTGTGCATGTTTTCATACATGCGTAATAAAGTCAGTGCATACTTGTATCCTGCATACTCAAGGTCTGTGCACATTTACTAGAACTAGTCTGTGCACGTTGTCATTTGATGCCACTAGGTCTGTGCATATACATTAGTCATCTACTCATGATAACAATGTGTTTGACGAAATGCCTCTCATGTATCTAACAGGACTAAGGCAACACGTGAGCTCGAACTGAAGTTGACACTTGGTCCCAAATTTATCCACGATAATGATTGAGCACATGATCAAATGCAAGGCTCAGAACTATAGATCTCGCCACGTGGAAGTCTAAAGCCGTGTGATCTGTACACGTGAACGATTGGGCGAGAAAATTGTGGTGTACACACGCCCATCGCCTGAGTCTTTTACAAAGGAAGGGAAGCAGATCAAAAAGAGAGAGAGATGCTGAGCATGCTCCTGAAGAACACCAGAGCAGAACCTTCCCTCCTACTGAGAAGAACCATGAGTGTGAGTGTAATGACCTGGAGATATAGATATCGATACACCGATAACATCGATTTATCGATACCAAGAACTGGGGAAGTCACCCAAGAGGCTAGTGAGGCCCCTGAAGGTATCGACAGATCGAGACCGATGTAGAGAGACACACAGAGAGACATATGTGGCGGATGGAGGTGGTTGTACTCACATGGCAAAGGAATTCGAACTCCGATGGCGGACAGGGGGAGGACTCCAGGCAGATTTACTGGCGAATCGATGCCGTACTGGGAGGAGGACTCGCTGGGGGAAGAGGGAAGGGAGAGAGACTGAGAGAGAGATAGAGAGAGAGAAGGTGAAGGAGAGGAGATATACTAAAGACACAGATAGAGAGAGAGACTGACTTACGGATACAATCCTTGCCTTCCTCAAACTCCCCCTCCGCCTCGCCACTTGTACTATTACTGCTGCCACTCAGGGCCCTCTTATCCTCCCCTTCCTTCTCCACCTGAGCCACCTTCACTAGCACGCTCACCCAGAGCCCCCAGTCCCTGGAGGCCTAAGTGCAGCCGAGGTAGATAGGCCTGCCCGAGTGGATCCTTTCGACGTCGTCGAGAGTGGGAACGGATGCCAAGAACCTCCCAATGTTACCGGAGAGCCGAGACGCCAGCGAGGGGACCCAACAGCCAAGGAGGGGCCTCAGGCCGCATTCTGACCGGAGGCAGCTCACCATTGCACCCACCGTGCTCAATCACAGTGTGCTCAGGATCCAGGGAGAAGAGAGGGAAAAAGGGATGGGGGACGAAGAGAAGCAGGGAGAGGATTGGTGTGATCGGGGGGAAATCGTACTCATTTCAATGACACACCTTGTTATTACAAACTCCCATGGGCACAAGTACTTTCGGGCGCTCATCCCAGGACCAGACCGGACCCTTTATGATGCGTTGGCATTGAGTGGCGGATCAAAGATCTCAAGTAATATCTAGACATTCATTTAATTCGACCAAGAATTCCAAGGTTAACTTCATGTAACCAAGGTCTAAGAATAAGGGAATTCCATAGTAGGAATTTCAAATGGAGTCATAAAAATATGAATTTGGAAGCCAAGATTCGCCAAAAGGGGACCATGCCTAGGCTGGGTAGTAACCTAGAGGGCTACCCCTGCCACAGCACACACAAATTCACAGAGAAACAGATTCTAGAACCAAGTCACAGTTAGAGCAAAACTATTATAGGGAGAACATGGTCTAGACCGAACTGCTATCAGGATTGCATTGACGCAAAGGATTGACGGGTTGACGCACACAGGTAGGTGAGAAGAACGTGGTCCACTGGGATCCACTACTTGATGGTGGCGGTTCAAGAGGAACTGCTCCCAGGCTGGCAAAGCAGAGGGTTTAGTCGACCATTTCAAGATCCTCAGTCGACCTGGGTCATGGCTAGGCTAAAATAGAACTCAGTCTACCTAACCTTAGTCAATTAAGGTGGCATAGGTCGACCTGATCAGGGCTAAGTCGACTTGGAACAAGGTGCAGTCGACTGGGCAAACTGACGCATAGGCCAAATTAGAAAGAAGAACGCGGTCATGCCTTGATCACTACCGCATGGTAGCGGTCCCTTCAGGGCCACATTTTGGTCAAGACTGGGCAGAACAATCACAAACTCGGACTATTCAAAAATGAAATCTGGTCGAGTCGTTTGGTTCAGGCTTTCAGGGTACAACCTGCTCGGTGTCCTAGTGAGAAATGTAGGCTCGCGGAGACTTACGGAGGCCTTGTAATAACGGTCCTAATCTGACGGAAGGAATATCCGGCAGAGAGTCCTGATTATCATAAGATTGAAGGTGTGAAATGTGAAAAATGGGAATGAGCGGTGAGTCATTACCACCAGAGTGGCATGACCCTCAAACAAACCTAGTAAGTTAATCAATAACACTAAGCATATTGCAAGATCTATCATGGTTATGATCAGATTAAGTTGCATTTAATCTACTAATTTGTAGGGTACAATCATGAGATAATAATGATAATCAAGGGACCGAGATGTGAGTAAACTGTAAAATTAATGATTCTTTCATAAAGTCCTAATTATTACATGCGTTTCTAGTCCCGGAACATGTTGTCTATGTAGGATAAAGTATAGGGAAAGCACAGCGTTGTAATAGGAATCAGAGCGATGACTGCGATCAGGAGAGAACTATTCATGACCCCAAAACCTCCATGCTTACAGGATTTCCAAACAGTTTCCCACCTGGGAACACCTTGCTGTCTTTCATTATATCCACCATAATAACTTCTTGCAGGCTCAATTTTCTGCCTGACTGATGTAGGCATAAGGAACATAGATAAAAACTACAATGGCATGCTGGACAGAATTGAATTTAGTAAAATAAGTCTCCCTCCCAAAGAAAGATATCTTGCCTTCAAAGATTGGTGAGGACACATGCACTCGGGTCTGGTTCAACTCATCTCTAATTTACTGTTGCAGAAGCCGAGCCGATCTGGGTCCAACTTCGCTGTGGCTCGAGGAAAACATTGTAGCATGGCATGACTGTTGTCCGGCTGTTGACCCACATGTGCTTCATTTGTCATGTATTTTCTCCTTTGTTCTGTATTTTCTGTTTTATTGCTCGCTAGATTAGTCCACAGTTGTGTGTATTTCTATAAGAGTTGTATGCAGATGGGCCACAATGTTAATGGGCCTTCTTTTATTTCAGTAGTTGGTCTTTAGTAAATTTGATAGGGGTAGTTTGGTCCAGGTTACTTGTAGTTCCCTATAAAAAGGGAACATCTTGTAAGAAAGGGCAGTGAAGATGAAATGAAAAAATGCTTTCCCCGAACCCTAAAGTGAGTGAGCTCTAAGAGAGAGTGCCCTAGAGGGAAGGTTGAGTGGCCCAGCCGCCACCACCTTTGCATCCTTCTTCTCTGACCTCGATCTATGTGCCATACTCTCTTCTCCCCACCTCCCTCTGTGTGTGTGCCCACTGTGAGAAAGAGCGAGCTTGCTTGCCTTGAAGAACGCAATGTGTTGATGTGCCGGCCCCTCTATGTCGCGGAGCTGGAAGCCCAAGGCCAGAAGAAGATGTGACCAGGGTCACCTCCATGCCTGCGACAGCTCGCCACCCAAACCCCACAGCATACCACCCGTCTTTCTCTCTTCCATCTCTCAGTCCCTCCATGTTCTTCTTCTGCTGCATGGCCTAGATTCTTGAGCCCCACACTCCACTCTTTCATTACTTCTCAGGAGAACCCATCTTATTTTATTTCCACATGGGAACAGCATTAAATGCAATCCCCTTTTCTTCCTTTTACCCCTCTTATCTGATGGATCATAGCAGGGACCCTTAAGAAGCTCGAATCCCAAACATTCTCAGGATATTTTATCCACTCAAAGACCTACCTTTAACCCTCCCTTTGAATCTCTCCTCTTGTGAAGGAACCATAAGGATCTCGTAACTTCTCAGACCCTTGGAACTCGCATCACCCCACCCCATGGTCCTCACCACCATCCCTTATTTCATTCACTCCAAGAGAGATACCCATGGTCACTCGGTTCTCACTTCTTCGCCCTTCCCACCTTTCCATTTCAGAGCCTGGTTTTTCTTTTTATTTCTCCCTCCGTTTAAATGGCATTTAATGGTTCCACACCACCTAGCACCCGATATGACTCGTGAGGATCGCTGTAGCCCTTGGACTCGTGCCGTCTGACAGCCACACTAAATACGCCAGCAGCCAGGTGGAGTGGACACTGCACGAGCAGCCACCGGACTTGGGTTTCTTCTCCTTCCACTTGATGTGTCAAGATGACCTTGGAGCCACAGATCAGGCCCCTCCCTCATAGCCCAGGGTCACCTCGAGGAGGGCAGCTACCTTGAGCATTAGGCCCACAGCAACAGCGGAAACATCATCCATCCGCAGCCCCACACGAGCACAGGCCACTCGAAATAGAGCAGCATCCAGGCCCGGACCACCTCCAGACTGCGGGCTCTTCAACATACCACCAGTAGTGCCCCTGCTCCATCAAATCATTCCTCCCCTGCCATGGCTTGTTGTGTCCATGGTGGTTCGTTATTGATCTCTCCCCTATACAGTTAGCCTTCGGACAAGCAGTTCCCATTTACTGAACTTGTTTTTTCAGTATGTTTGAGATTGTTACGTGCCTAGAGTGAGAGAGAATGCCATATTTCATATTATTCATTTGACAGACATGTTTGCCAGATTGTGTGATTGTGTTAGGACCCACTACTCTGTTTGTTAGCTTAGTCTGATGCATCAATTGTGGAACAGTAGCCTATCCTGTGGTAGTTTCTCGACTACCATCGGTCCATCATTTGAGATATTTTAAATAGCTTGGTAACGTGGGATTTGCTCGATGTTTGATTATTACATGATTGCCATGCATGGAGTTTGTGTGTTGCTAGTGATTATCTGCTACACATTTATCGGTTTGTTGCTGACATCACATGTGCATTGCTAGTTTGTCTTTACACGTGTCTGTCCTATGTCATCTTTGGTATCAGAGCCATAGGTTAGGATAGGGTGTCAGTTTAGTTGTTCACATTGCACTTCGTGTATTACTTGCCTTGCATCATCACCTTTATCTCATTAGTTTGATTTCATTTCATGCTAGCATCATTCTGCACTTGTCATTGCACATTCACGTAGTCTTTGCACGTCCACTCAGGGCACCGAGTATAGTCATCACAGTTTCCCACGTTATTCCACTAGCCTTAACATCCGATCCCACCATGGACCCCACACTCACAACGAAGCTGGAGGATATTGTGGCACAGCTTGGCCAAATTAGGCACCACATGGGTAGCATGGATGAGTATGTTAGGTCGGCAGGGGGGGAGAGAGAGAGAGAGATCGCATTAGACAGGACCTTATGAGGTGTAGCATAGTGTGTAGCTGCTCTAGAGTGGCCCAGATGAACCTAGAAAAAAAGTGTGTCGAGGATTCACCTAGGTAGATGCAGGGCGTGGTCAGAATCGCTTCCACTTTGAGAGAACTTATCGTGGCTTTGTGGACCTAAACGAGCATATCCTAGAGAGTGCGAGGATTGAGGCACCTAGCTTCGACGACTCCTATGAACCTCTAGCCTATCTTGATTGGGAGCCTGGCATGTACCACTACTTTGAGTGGTATGACATGTCTGAGGCAGTGAGGCAAGGAAGGTCTGATTCACCAAAATGAAATTGGTGGGCTAGGCTAAAAGCCTAAAACTCATTGGATGCACATTGAGTGCCTCGTTGTCGGGAACAGGAGCCGATCAAGACATGGGATGAGATGAAGACGAAGCTACATGAGAAGTACCTACCTATCTCCTTTCAGCAGAAGCTCCTTGGCTAGTGGCAGAGGTTGACCCAGGGTAGCCTACCCGTGTCAAAGTACATCACCTGTTTTGATAAGTTTTATTAGGGTGTAGTGTTACGGAGGATAGTGTCGTAACCCTATCATAGTTTAGAACAAGACTGCATGATGATATCAAGTGTGAGCCTGTTTTAGGGGCATGGTCACGTTAGAGAGCATTTACAGGATAGCCTTAGATGTTGAGATATTCAAGAGGCCTCTACCTTATCTACCGTCATTCAATTGGCCACCAGATCCTCGTAGCCCACCTAGGCGTCCTGCCCCCGTGATGGATACGCCAAGTGCCAATTCCGTCCCTCCAATTCTACATGCCGGTCCGACTCTCTCGGCTCTGTGTTCCAGCTGAATTCCCCCGGCCTTGACCCCTACCTTTGTTTCACCCGCTAGACAGGATAAGGGAAACAGGATAGTTTGAGCCCACGAAGGGTGGCCCGTGCACCCAGTGCCTCGGGTGCCATGGGAAAATACTTCTCATGGGTTTTTACTTTCCAGGAAAGCACCCCAATGTGGGGCTTTTAAGGTAGCTAGGCTTTTCAATACGCTCTCTCTTCTTTTTATAGAAATCGACCTATCGACCATGCAGCCCCATTGCTTGGCGATTAATCTACACATTTTCCCCTCTTATCGTCGTGATCGACCTTTATGGCACGGTGGGTCGCAGGTCCCGACCCAATGACCACCATCGTCTACATAGTGATCAGAAGGAGCACATGCCTTCGGTTAGTCCAGACCATCCCGGCCAGCCATGGAACTATAAGAGTCCTAGAGATTGATCTAAAGGGGGGTGAATAGACCGATCACCCAATTAAAAACTAATACAGCAACAATAGTTGCGGAATAAAGTCAAACTGCTATAGGATGATCAGAAGACACTCAAACGCAACCAGACTGAAGTAGATCTATAGGATCGATACTCGAGCAGTCCTAAGCATTCATCTACTGAACGGTGAAATGAAACAAGATAGGAACAAACCACAGATCAATCACACAGTAGACACCAGAATTTTTAGGTGGTTCAACCTCAAACCAGAGTTCTACGTCCACCCCACACTCAAACCAGAGTGTGGCTTAACTACTGACTCATAGCTTGCCGCTAATCCACAACTTCGAGGATAAATCCCTACAATCCGCTAAGCAACACAGCTTGCTATGCAGAGGAATCCTCCTCTGCAACCACTGAGGATTACAACTTCACCTGTCCAGAGGTATCCACCTCTGCCCGTTGAGGATTACAGCTTAACCTCTGCTGACACACAGTTTGAACAAGAGTTTCAAAAATAAAAGAAATAAACAAAGAATCAAAACCCACGAAGGGAATGTAGCTCAACAATGAGCAAGTTCAGTTCCGATTTTGAACCAGGAAGCTGATGACAAATCTCTCTCTCAAATCTGTCACAGAACAATCCCTCTCTCTCTCTCTCTTCTTCTTTCTAGATCGTGCTAGCTCTTACTCTTTCTACTTCTGCTTTCTTTCCCACAATCACGATCTCAATCTCGATCCCCCTTCTCTCGAAGGAGAATCTCCTCATTTATAGGAAGCAGTAGATAATTAGGGCGTGTGGTTACCACGATTCTGCCCAAAAGCCTTATCCAGCTCTGGAGTTGTTAAGCCACATGGCAGCATCCCAGCTTGACTACTTTCCACGTGTCCTCATCTTAACACCTCCTTTATTCTTGGATCACGTGCCATTCTTAAACTCCACGAGCAAATATCCAGTAAAAATCAGACTTAATGTCAGCTTGAAGGACTTAGACAGATAGTGAAAAGATGCACAGAGATAATATATCATTAAACTAGATGTGCACAGACACAATGGATTGTCTGATTATATATGCACAGACTTGAAATGTTTATGCACCGATTCAAACGTAAGGTTTGTAATGGCGATGATGTGTAGATATCGATTGAGGCATGAAGCCTTACGCCAGAAAAGGTATATTCGCTGGCAAGAAGATAATGCCAATGCACGAGAAAGAGTTTATGCGCCAATTTGAATGTAAGGTTCATAATGGTGATGATGTGTAAATGTCAGCCAGGGCGTTAGGCCTTACACCGAAAAAGGTATATTTGTTGGTGCGGGGGTAGCACGAGCACAAAGGAAATAGTTTATGAACTATTGTGGACGTAAGGTCCAACACAGTGGTCGGTGTAAATGTCGGCTAGGATACGAAGCCTTTTTTCGAAGGATGTATACTCGCAGGCATGGGGATAATGGCTAGGCAAAGGAAATGGTTTATGCACCGATGTGGACGTGAGGATCAACATGATGGTTGGTGTAAATGTCAGCTACGACACAAAGTCTTTTGCCAAAGGATGTATACTCGCAGGTGTGGGGACAACGCTGGTGCAAAGGAAATGGTTTATGCACTAATGTGGACGTGAGGCCCAACACGGTGGTGGGTGTGAATGTCGGCTAGGGCACGAAGCCTTTCGCCGAAGGATGTATACTCACAGGTGCGGGGATAACGCCAGTGCAAAGGAAAAGATTTATGCACCGATGTGGGCGTAAGGTCCAACACGGTGGTAGTGAAATAGTAGCCCTATCGAACTATGTGGGGTTTTTAAGACCCTTAGGATTTGCGTATATTAGAGAGGCATCTGTGACGTAGGCCAGTAGACCTGGGTCGATTTACACTAGGTATATATTTCAGAGAGCTCGGCTAGGGCGGGGCACTAGTAGACCAAGTTAAATTTCGATCATTCTTCAGATGCTGGCAAGGTTGCATGATATAACTTTAGGTGCTTCCCATTGAGAGGGGAGAACTAGATTACCCCCTTGTGGTCTACGAGAATGTAGGTGTTGGGAGAGTTGTGCAAGTAGATATGTGCACGGCTGAGATCCAGAGGGGGGGTGAATGGATCCCCATTAAAAACTTTTGTGAAATTAAACTTTTATCTACACTCACTGATCTAAAGAGATAGCAATGCTCTCTTATAGAGTGAACTCCTCACTTAAACCCAATGTCAATCACTCGATGTGCAAATGAATTCCTCACATAAAACTAGCATCATGTGAAGGCAGGGAATAACCAACAACCAATTCATACGAGGTGGAGGTTCGATCTAGGATCTCCTTATGCAAGAGGTGGCATTCCGGATAGGCCTAACCTATCTTTCCAGCCTCGCCTTTCTATATACTCCTTGGTTGAAGGCAAGCCCAATTCATACACATGAAACTACAATAGTTCATATCCCTATGTACCTGAAACTAACAATCAAAGATCACACAATGCTACAAAGATGGCAACAATAGTATAATCATGAATGATAACCAGGGGAGATAACTAGCACCCAAAACAAGTAGCAAGATGATGAATAATAAAGCACAAGCGTCAATCTCAGGGGTGCTGTAATAGAATAGTGGTCTAATGGGAGACCGCACAAGGAGGGAGATGGTCCTGGGAGGACCGCAAAAGTCCAGAGAGTAGTGAAAGTGAATAACAGGAACTAACACAAATAGCGACGGGGCACTCTAATGATGCGGCGGTCAGAGATAGGGCCGCTTAGACACTACGACGGTCTAGGGAAGACCACAACAATCTAGGGGACAGTAAAAAAAAATAGGACACAGAAACTAGACTGAATAGCAACAGAAATCAACAGGCGCGTACCTGAGAAGAGGAAGCAGTCTGGTTAATAGCCGTAACCTACATAAAATGGTCCTAACAGGACTGCAAAAAATAGCAGAGACACACAAGAAACGAAGCATAAGAACTAAGGGGGGAGGACGTACCTGAGAATGAAGGACTCGACCTCGCGACAGACCGTCGGACGGATCAAGCGGCCAGGAGACTACAATATAACCAGAGACTAGAAAACAGCAAGAAACGATATGGAAAATCTAGGGAGACTAAAGAAAAAAACCAAACAAACACACCAAAGTAGGTCTAGCTGTGCTAACAACACGAATGGCACAAGATGTCCCACCGTGATCGCCAAAAAATTAGGATGTAGACATTTTTAGCCTAAAGAAAGTGTGGGCGTGGGTGAATAAGTGTGACTAATGTGGCATCAAATGGATCATGGAATGAAACAATTGCCACAACAAAATCAACACTCGCACCACTGCCAAGTCGTGATCGCCACCAAGATAAATAGTGCAAAGAGAGATGCACTATGTACCTTGGATAAGGGGTTGGATGAAGACACTCGCCAGACCAAGACAACACTGGTGGGAAATGAAGACGGTCTTCTTGCGACCACTGAACGATGAAGATGGCCGGACGATAGGCCACTTCCAGCACTGAAGCGAAACACGGGAGGAAGACGCGGGCGCTGGACTTCAACAGTCTTCACTCGATCGCAGACAGGGGATAGATGGTCTGAAATAGGCCGCTATCTCTAACAGACGGTCGGAAGTAGACCGCAAAGACCTTCCAAAACCTGAGCCGGGAACTTAATCCTCCACCCCTTTCGACCGGCCAGGAGGGATGGGCCTCGCACTGAAACACTTGCTGACCTGCAAGACAACACAAATGACGAGAGAAAATGGCCCAGATTAGTTTATGGATGTGTAATATCTATAAGCATGAACTATGAATGAAACACATAATTAGAGATCAGATATCAGACGTGAAACTCCCCCTGAATTCAAGCTCATTATACAAGGAATTTTAAAAAGGATAGAGCCGACTGTTGAGCAGATTTTAAAGAAGGAACCCAGAGAGTATCAGATGATCAAGGAATTTCGGTATGGATGTTCATGGTTAAAGAATTAAGTCGACTGAATTCTCTTTCAGGTCGACTGAAATCTGCAGGGATTTGTAGCAAGGGAGGTCGACTCAGACAGAACAGACTCAACTGACTTTCAGCAACATATAACCAAGCTGACTGACATGAGAAAGTGACACTAAAAATTGACTCCCCCTAAATTGCTCAACCTATGGACCCTCGTCAGCTGCATATACAGACTCCTGGTACTTGGCAGAGCATGTTCTCACCCATAGTGAGTGCTTCCAGACAGACTTAATCTGTCCTTCCACACAGCACCATTTGATATACTAGGGTATAGTCATATGCAGCAAACAAAATCAGAAGTCCTGAGATTTTGACACAATTGTGAACTCCCCCTGACAAAAACAACTATTTCACCCTTGGACTGAGATAGACTGAAGCCACAGATTTCTGTATAGGCTGTGACAAAGGAGGTCTACAAAGACCTAGTTCTCCTCTCAAAGTGGAAAACCTATCAGAGCTTAAACGTTTTGTGAAAATATCAGCGGGCTGATGGTGGGTGTCAATGAAGTGCAATTCAAAACTTTTCTTATTTACTTCATCCCTAAGAAAGTGATGTCTTATATCTATGTTTAGATCTCGAGTGTTGTATTAGATTTTTTGCTAGGCTTATGGCACTAGTGTTATCACACAAAATAGGTGTGCATCCAAGATCCACACAATAATCTTGGAGATGTGCTTAATCCACAACACTTGAGTCCTACAACTCCCTGCAGTGACATATTCTGCTTCTGCAGTGAAGAATGCAATAATGTGTTACTTCTTGGAAGCCCAAGAGACTAGGCACCCACCCAACTTTTGGCAGTAGCCACTAGTACTTTTCCTATCCAACTTGCATCCAACATAATCAGCATCTGTAAATGAAACAAGATCTAAAGCACAAGATGCAGGATACCAAAGCCCTAGATCATGTGTGCTCGCAAGATATCTAAGAATTCTCTTAACAGCAGATAAATGTGATTATTTGGGATTGGACTAAAATCTTTCACACAAACACACACTAAATTGTATGTCGGGTCTAGAAGCAGTAAGGTATAACAGGGAGCCGATCATACCTCGATAGATTTTTGCATCCACTGATTTACCTTTTTCATCTACATCTAGAGAAGCATTGGTTCCCTTCAGAGTAGATATATGCTTGGCATCCTTCATTCCAAATTTCTTCAAGATTTCTGGATTCTTATTAGGTCTTTCGGATCCATTTTGGAGAGTTTTGGATCACTTTTGTAGCTCCTGAGTTGAGTTTTACGATTCGTGTGGATTTTTCTATCGTACAAGTTACGGAATCCTGTGGTGAGTTTATTCCTCAGTTCATCGACTCGAGGACGTTACAATTGCGATGTACTCTTTGAGAGGATCGTTTTAACTATTTTTACGTATTTTTATGAATTAGTGTATTTTTGACTCGAAAATCAGGATTTTCAAAAATTAGGAAAATTCCTAATTTCTTTCTATAAATTCAACTCCACTATCTCTCCGGCTTATTTTCAACCTCACGTTCTCTCACTCCATTCTCTCCCATTTCTCGACTGTTCGACGTGGGGCGCACGAACGTGGAGAGCTGGCTGCGGCGCGGACGTGCTGGGGTAATTGGTTCACGGGTTGGAGCAGCAGTTGGAGCATGGCGGGTATGATCCCTCGGTGGATTTTGAGATCGACGCGGTTCGTGTTTTGACATTTTCGGTGTAGATTAGTCGCTTCGGCGTGTGGTTTCTTCGGTGGAGGCAGGGATACGGATCACCCACTCCCCTACGCCATTTCTCTTCAGTTTTGCGCTTTCCGGTGTGAGAATGGGCCAGTTTGGACTCGTTGGGGGTTTTTTGTAGTTCGTAGGGTTCGCTAAAAAAGGGCGACGATTTTTAGATAAGCTGGAGTCAATGGACTCCTAGGATCGTCAACGTTCCATTGATACCTGTTTCGCGGTGATTGGCGGTCTCGTTTGACCAATAGGGCTCCGGGAAGTCCGGGAATCCTTTTTGGGTGATTTCGTTAGAATCACCCATTTCTTGCGATTCTTGCATCGTTTTGACTCCGGTCGGAGTCTATGTGATTGCCAGGGAGGTTGTGGCCGTATCCCCTTCGTTTCAGGATGAACGGGGCGTGGAAAGGCCACGATCAGACGAACCCCTGGGTTTGCTCACCGTAACGCCTAAACGGCTTCACAATGGCCGTTCAAGGCTTAGGGCGGCTGGTTTCTGACCGTTTAGAGTAGGTTGATGGGTGTCTACGCTGTCACGCGATAGACCACCCAGTGGATGGCACGTCCAGGACTGAGCTGTCCAATCCTATTGAGTGGCTGGGTTCCAGCCGTTCTGTTTCTCGGTTGGGTTGAGCGGCTAGGGCTTAACCGTTCATCCTAGTTGACCTAGGGTCAACAATTTTTGAGGCGGTTCATGGGGCAGTTTGCCCCTAACCGTTCTATTCCTTGGGGCGATTTGGTCAAAATTGTTCTAACCGGTTATTGTAGTAGGTCGGTTGGGTTGAGCGGCTAGCTCTTAACCGCTCTATGCCGTGGGGCGATCCGGCCTTTGAAGCCGATCCATCGACGGTGCCAGTCTGGATTGGTTTCCCAGCTTTGCCGGTGAATCTGTATCATGAAGACTGTTTGCGGTCCATTGCTGGCAATTTTGGGATGGTCCTACGCATTCATGAGCAAACTCTGGCTATGACCGATGCTTCAGAGGCCTTGGCTTGTGTCGAGATGGATTTGTCAGCGCCGCGCAAGGAGAGGCTATGGATTGATCTTGATGGAGTTGGCTACTGGCAATCAGTTAGTTACAACCGTGTCCCTACTCTCTACTCATTCTACCACAAGCTTGGCTATTCTGTTGCAGGTTGTAAGAAGAAGCAGGGTAGAATTCCTCAGGTTCATTTGGCAAAGGATCAGGATCCTACGAAGTTTAGATAGGCCTTTCGGCCATGACCAGTGGACCCTCTGACTGCTCAACAAAATGTGGCAATAGATAATAAATTTAAGATTCTTCATCAGGCTGTGGAGTTTCTGGAATTGCAACAAGTAAATCCTGGTGTAATCAGTTATGTTGCCCCCCCCCCAGGATCTAGTGCAGGCTGAAGGGGAGACCTTCGCCACTGTTATATTGCAGTCAACAGCTGTGGAGCCTCCCTCCCCTCCTAGGTCAACTATTGGTGGAATTAATGAACAGGGACTTAATGCTTTGCAGGCATTGGACGACTGTGTATTACCAAACTGTGAGGGGGATCCAACGTCTTCTCCATCTAAGGGTCCTATTGGTGGAGTTGAAGTTGTTAGTCAACAACTACATGCTGAGCCCAAGGCGAAGCCTAAGCTGGATGCTGAGGCCTCGACTATGGTTTGTGAGGTGGAGCTTCCTAGGAATGTGGAGGAGCGAGAACTGCCATTAGCCTGTAAGCAAGTTGCAGACAAGGCATGTCTAGATAATGTGTTATTACAAACTAAACTACTTGAAAGGGGATGTGTGAATTTAAGTAGGCTTCCTGATGGTGGGGTCATCACCAGATCTAGAGCTAGATCGAAGGAGGATATTATTTGGAATCCTCAATGATCCAGCCTATCCTTATATGGAATATACGAGGGGTGGGGAATTCTTGTTCCTGTAGAAGTTTGAAACAAATAGTGCAGTCTAATAAGGCCAATTTGGCTATTTCTGAACAAATGTTGTCATTCAATAAAGCCCTTCAACTGGGAAGATATCGCAAACTTGGGGGCTATGCATGCAATAATTCTGTAGACTCTAAGATCTGGCTTTTCAGGCATGAAAGCTATAATCTGGAGGTCATAGCTTCTTCTTCTCAATTATATTACTCTGGGTCTGAAAATTGACAATTCTTTTTGTACATACTATTCATTTGTATATGCTTCATGTGACCCTCGAATAACCTGGAGGTACTAAGATGTATCGAGATTTGAAAAGATCTTTTTGGTGGCTAAGCATGAAGAAGGAAGTCGTAGAATTTGTGAGTAGATGCTTAGTATGTCAGCAAGTAAAGGTCGAGTACTTCAGACCTGTTGGAAAGTTAAAGCCACTCGATATACCACAATGGAAATGGGAGAGCGTCGGCATAGATTTTATCATGGGTCTACCTAGGACTCGTAGTGGATTTGATGTAATTTGGGTCATTGTTGATAGATTGACGAAGTCTGCTCATTTCTTGCCCATTAAGTCAAAGTGCACAGTTGATGTTTTGGCTGCCCTGTATATAAAGGAAGTTGTAAGACTTTATGGAATACCAGCAAATATTGTGTCAGATAGAGATCCCAGGTTTACTTCACATTTTTGGAGAGGACTACAAGAATCCCTGGGAACCCGTCTGAATTTCAGCACTGCTTTTCATCCTCCGACAAATAGACAGACTGAAAGAACTAATCAGATTGTTGAAGATATGCTAAGAGCTTACATCATGGATTTCGAAGGTAGTTGGCATGAGCATTTGGCTTTGATTGAGTTCGCCTACAAGAATAGTTACCAGTCTAGTATTCAGATGGCTCCGTTTGAGGCTCTCTATTGAAGAAGCTGCCGATCACCTTTGTATTGGGATGAGGTAGGCGGGAAGCAATGGCTGGGACTGGATCTCATTTCAGAATCATCTAAGAATATCCGTATTATTTGAGATCATCTGCAAGTGGCACAACCAAGACAGAAAAGTTATGTCGATTGTAGAAGAAGAGCCTGGGAATTTCAAGTCGACAAACATGTGTTTTTGAAGGTATCAGCCATGAGAGGAATTCGAAGGTTTGACATTCGTGGAAAACTGAGTCCAAGATAGATTGGCCCATTCGAGATTTTGGAGAGGGTTGGAGAAGTTGCTTACAGATTAGCCTTACCATCTCAGTTATCTAGAGCACACAATGATTTCTACGTATCTATGTTATGGAAGTATGTTTTTGACCCCACTCACATCATTCAACATGAGGATTTGGAATTAAAGGAAGATTTAACTTATGAAGAAAGACCCATCAAGATTTTGGACCGCAAGCAGCAGTAACACAGGAATGGTTCTATACCTATGGTCAAGATTCAATGGAGCCGACGTGGAACTGAAGAAGCCACTTGGGAGTCCGAAGAAGCTATCCGGAAGCAATACCCTGATTTATTCTAACGTCAGTTACCTTACTCCCCATTTCGATAAGTGCAGTGAATTTGGAGGACCAAATTCCTTAAAGTGGGGGAGGGTTTAGCACCCCGATAATAGTATTAGATAAAAGAACAAGAAATTATAAGAAATTCTATGAAGGAGGCCCCCCAAAGTTGGTGAGAATCAAATGACGGGGAGAGGGGTTGCGGAGACCTCTCTCTCTCTCTCTCTCTCTCTCTCTCTCTCTCTCTCTCTCCAGTGTCATAATGGGCCACTTTGGATGCACTTTTTATTTCAAATCATTGGTTTATTTGTTTATTGGTTCATTAAGTGCGTGGGCGTGCCAGTCACATATGTGACGACTTGTTCGGGCTCCGAAGAGCCACAGGTGCACTCGATCTGACCCAGTCAGACGATTGTGTGGTTTGGGTCGGGACCAATACCCGCCATACCATAAAGGTCACGCCGTTATTTACATCCCCCATACGAGAGAAAACCCTTGATTAATTACTAGAATTAAGGGCCCTACGGCCTAAAGAAGTAATACTAGTTGCATAAAACAAATGGGTGTAAACGGAGTTGAAGCGCGATGCGAGCATAGGCTTGGTTATTAATTAGCATGGTGTCGTAGAATCATTATCGGACACCCACCCGCTCCTTTTAATATTCGGGTGATGAACCGTTATGGATACGCGGAAAATTGTGTCAATGTATGCCCTATCAGGGGCATATTTAATGTTTACTTCTCGAGAGGATGAGGTCAGCCCCGAATGTGGATAAACCGACCTCCGGGGAATGTCGACTCATTGCGTTGTTCGAGCGAAGACCATGACGGGCAAGATTCCCTAGGTCTAGGCCCGCATCGCAAGGCACTCTTAATTTCTCTTCACGTGGGGTCACGGGGGAACGGAGATGCCGAAAGAGTTCATGAAGTTGGTATCTTGCATGTTTTAGGTTTGGCTTGCCTTAATTACATTTGACTAGTTTTGGTTCCATTATAGCGTGAATTTTCTTTTCAGTCGTAGCATGTTGGCGATTTCATTAATATGTTCCACCCTCCCCAATTTATTAATAGTATTCGAGCACACGAAGGTGAGAACATGCACAAGGTTGGGTTAAAGGCGCGGGACTGACCCTTGGTACGAGGCGGAGGTAGGTCCTCACACATAGGGGCAGTCGTCAGCTGGGCATGACCGGCCCTTCCATACACCGCCATTTTATATACTATATGGCCATGGCATACAGGCACACATGAGATGCAATGTAGTGGATAAATGCATGCGAAATGAGTGTTATTTTCTCTCTCTCTCTCTTTTATAAATGGTGAAGTGTGCAGGATGGAGCTACTTTATTAGTGAAATGCATGTAGGGAAGCCTCTTAGTTGGCCAGTTCCCTTCCCCTTCGTTATATGATTTGCAATATTCAGTCCAGTTCTTCGAGTCCTCCACAGTTCTCTTATTTTAGCTGAAGTGTTTTATCGTTTATTTGTTCCATTTGTTTGTTGCCTCCTTTTGTCTTTTAATGTGTTGTCATTCCTGATAAAAATTCGGCAGCATCTCCCCTTGACCTTGATGCTAGGGGAGTGAAAGGGGAATGCACCCACAAGGAGTGGCGCGACCTAACAAATCAAGGCGTGTGTGAGGACAACAAGACCTTTGAGAAAACTCCATAAAGTCCATAAATTAGCAAGCAGGGGAAACGCACAGCTAAAATAGGTTATAGGTGCACAGGATGATGGCTGGCTAGGGCATGCCGGGTAGGACAAGCTAGGGTGTGCCAGGCTAGATGGGCTGGGGGTGCACCAGGCGGTGAGAAGGCTGGTATGTACTGGTTAAAGGCCTGGGGAGAGAGCGCCAGGCCAGGGTGGCTAAAGGGTGTATCGGGTAGGGTGTTGGCTGAGCACACCGGGTGGGAATGTTGGATGCATGCCGGGCAAGGGCAGGCATGGGTTGTGCCGGGCAGAGGCTGATTGAGGGTGCACTGGGCAAGGCTGGTTGAGGGTGCACTGGGTAAGGTGGGCTGAAGGCGCGCCAGATGAGAGACAAGTTGGGGCGTACCGGTTGAAGATGGTGCGGGCTGCATCGGTTCGAGTGGAACCAAGGGATGCCGGGTGGAGATAAGCTAGAAGACACTAGTTGGGCTTGGATTTGGACAAGGGATATCCCAGTAAGAGAGGGGAAGCAACCGGCTCAACTACTCAAGGGAGGGTGTAAAAGATGCTCAGAGGTGGATCTCCTTTGTTAAGCTGAGAAATCATCGGAAGTAGGCTAATCCTGATGCCATCACACTAGAACACTATCCATTGAGTCAGATAGGCCAGTGTTCTGGAGAGTTAACGATAAAAGGGGCTAGGAAACCGAAGGGCAAGAGGAGACAAGCCACAGCATACCCTATAGGGAGGAGAGTTTGGCAGAAATAACAAGAAGCAAAAAAAAGAAAGATATTTCATTCATGGATAACAAGATGACAAAAGGTCATGGCCAGGGGCCAGATACAATGTGATGCGGCAAGAATAGGAGGGAAGGAGAAATAAGGAAGACTAGGGAGGAAAAATGACTGAAGAGAGGGACGGGATCCAAGAGGGGCGACAGCTCCCTGCCCTCTCCCGTCCCCACCTTTTACATTCAGGCTCTTTGTCTCTCTCTCTCCATGCTGCTTACTCTCTCTCTCTCTCTTCACTGGCTTATTCTTCTTCGGAGCTCCTCGAGTCCCCAGAGGTTGGGCCAGATGCAGCTCCTCTCCCTCTGGATGCCTCTTCTGCCTGTGTCTTCGTCTCTTCATCTCTCCTTTTTTTTTCCTTTGGAGTGAGGGCTTTTTTACCTTTGAGTGCGTTGACATCTATTGGCAATGGGAGTTGATCAGAGGTTGACCCCCCGATCTTGTCTCCTGAAAGGGAGTATTTGCGTGTTTGAACTAGGTGTTGACACCGCAACAAGCTCCCAGCTGGTTTGACGTGAATCCACTGCGCGCCAAGGGCCACAGGCAGTGACCGCTGGGTTTATTGCCGGTGGCACTGGTCCAAAGACTGCGGTGCGCCACCAGGTGAAGAAGAGATGCCGCTACACCGATGGAGGGTCTCTGCAGCGTGCCGCTGGAAGGGGTTTAAAAGGTGTGCTGTTAGAGGGGCTCAAGAAGTGTGCCGCTGGGGGCTACTACTAGCTTGCCGTTGGAGAGGCACCAAGGGTGTGTCGCTGGAGGGCACGAACTAGTGAGCCATTGGAGGACTACCACTAGTATGCCGCTAGTGAGGCAATAAGGGTGTGCCGCTGGAGGGCACAAACTTGCGTGCTGTTGCGGGGGCCACTTAGTGTGCCATTGGAGGAGGCCACTTAGTGTGCCATTGGAGGGGGCCACTCAGTGTGCCGTTGGAGGCCACCTTAGGCATGCCGTTGGGGCCGGATGAACCCATTGATCCTTCTTCAGGAGCTCAGGGCTTGTGAGCCTCCTGAGGTGGTTGTTCTTCGTTGTCGTGCGTCCAAAGATAGCTTCACAGTAGTGTGCATGTTCGGGGAGTTGTTTCTTGCTTCCCCGCAAGGGCGGTAACATTCTTCAGAGTCTGGGTGTCCCATCTCTCCGGGGGCTTCTTCACTCAGTTTTGTCGTTGATGTGGGACTGAGCGAGACATATGGACGTGTGATTTTACATGTCCACAGCCACCTTGCCCTCTGTTGCTCTCCTTCCTCTATTTGTCTCTCTACTCTCTCTTGTCGATAATGGAGAGGGCCATAGTGCCTGTAGAGGCAAGAAAATGGTTCCTATGTCACGTACCACCTTCTCTATTTATTTGTTGGGGAAGTCGTCCAGCACCCGTGGAGGCCTAAAAATTCAAATAGCTCATCGATACGTGACAGTGGATATTTATTTTTGATAGTAAGTTGATTTAACTATCGATAATCGATGCATAACCTGAGAGATCCATCATTCTTCCTGACAAATAGGACTGGCGCACCCCAATGGGATGTGCTAGGTCAAAGAAAGCCCTTGTCTAACAGCTCTTGAAATTGCTTCTTCAACTCCTTAAGTTCTGTGGGGGACATCCTATAGGGAGCCATTAAAACAGGTGCTACTCTAGGTATGAGTTTAATGGAAAAGTTTACTTCCCTTTCGGGCAGTAAACCGAGTAATTCAGATGGGAAGACATCGAGAAATTCTGAGACAATGGGAATTTCTTCTCGAACGATTTCCTTAGACTCAGTAACGACCATGGAAGCAAGAAAGGCTTCACAACTTAGCGTGATAAGCTTGCAAGCGTGAAGAGAAGAGATGAGAGCAGGGTGCTTCCTATACTTGATGCCTGGAAAAGAAAATCTTGGAAGATATAGTTTACGGAATGAAATTCTCCTATTATGATAATTAATGTCGGCACAGTGATCAACAAGTCAATCCACGCCTAAGATAGCATCGTAGCCTTCCATATTAAGGCATACAAGATTTGCAAGGAGATTGTGGCCTTCTACTATTACCTCACTATCCGCATAATGTGTGGTAAGTTTAGTTCCGGGACCTAAAGGTGTTATGATAGCTAGGTCCGATGGTAGAGGAACAGGTGAAACTAGCAAGGTTTTTGCAAAAGTAGTGAAAATAAAGGAATGAGAAGCACCAGTATCAAATAGTACAAAAGTAGGATGTGAATAAATTTTAATGGTACATTCCATTAACCCATCATTATTTGGTGCTTCATCATCCAAGACAGCATTAAGATGAGCTTGCTGCCTACGCCCGCATTAGAAGATTGTTCTTTCATGAGGGGGAAATTCAGCATATGGTGCTCCTGACTTTCATAACGTAAGTAAGCACCTAAATGCTTCCAGCATTCCTCGGCCGAGTGGCCAAATTTCTCACAGAATGAGTAAGCTATCGCGACTTGCTTTTCCTCCTCTTTGACCTTCTTGTTTTTATTGTTGTTGCTATTTCCATTGTCATTCTGTGATCTTTTCTTATTATCACGAGACTTGTAGGACCCCGTGATGCTAAATCTTTCCTCCTTTCGCCTTGCTTGCTAGACTTCTGGCTCGACTCTTCTCCCTTACCCTTAACTTTCTCGACCTTCTCCAAGGTGCTTACACATAGATGTACCCGATGGACCATCTCCATATAGGTCCAAATATTTTGTGGGCCAAGTTGTTGAATAAAGACGGGTCTTAAACCATCCATAAAGTGATTTGCCTTTAAAATTTCGTTTCAAGGCCTCTATAAGTCTCCGTGAGTCTGGGATTCCCACTAGGACACCGAGCGAGTTGTACCCTCAAAGCCCAATGAAGTAGAATGCACCTATCATACCGTTGGTTTTTTGAGTCCTGGCTAGAGGCGGCCATTAGACGACCGTTATTGTCAAGTAGAGGCCATCCCATGACTGCGTTTGTCCAGAGTTCTGTTACATCGACTCTTTCCCTTTTCTGGTGTCGACCCTATCTAGAAACGGTCTTGACCTGACCGCTTCTTCATTATAGCGGTCCTGGCATGATCACGTCTGTCCAAAAATGGTCCAGACATGACCGCTTCCTTTCTTCATGTGTCTAACCTGAGGTTTGACCCACGGGTTGGTTTCCCTAAGTTCCTAGATAATCTATTGATGGTCTAGAACTCCATACTTTATTCAAATGTTATTTAATGAATTATGAAAATCTAAGAACATGCCATTATGCTTTCGGATTCCTTCCGTAGCATGACCTTGTCTTAAATCATCCTTTAAACTCTTATGATCTCTTATTAGTGCGTTCTTTGCCTTGGTTATCTTATCATAGAGTTATTGTTGAACTATACCTTATTGGCCAAACTTTATTATATTCTCATAGAAGTAGCTTGATCTATAACTTGAAGATGCAAGAGAGGACATGGACAGTGTCCAAGGGCTCCACGCCAGCCCTCTCGACAGATAGCTGAAAACGTGCTGAAAATTATGGGGTACGATGAATACTAACGTCGCATTGTGCTGGGAGTATTTTTTTTATATAGGCGGGTGAAAATCATGTGACAATCTTGTGAAAAATTACATGCTTGCTAGTACTTTCTTGTTCACGACATTCTAGTGCATAAGCCCTTATGGTTATGAAGTACATTCTTGTTAATGAAAGGCAACTTCACTTATAATCAGGCTTGATCATGCTCTAGCATCCATTTACATTCTTCATATCTCTCTATTTCATATCTTGCTACACTGTGGTTTATTGTGTGCTTTATCGCATTATCCATTATCTTAAATGTAATTACTTAAAGTTTGCTTCCATGTTGATGCGAAGATACTTACTGGGGCAAGTGTGTTCATACCTATTTTTTCCAGTCTTTTTAGGAAGTTCAAGTGAGTCTGACTCGGATTATACTAGCGATGGGTCCGAGAGCAATGATTGAAGGTCAAGAGAAGACTTAGAATGTTTTGGTGTCTTTAAGTTAGTTAGAGTCATTATGTAATTTTTCTTTATTGAGTCATGTTATGTAATTTTTCTTTTCTTGAGTTTAGTGGAATAAGAGTCGATATTATGTAACTTTGGATCATTATTATCAATAAAAGTTAGATTCTTGATCATTTATCGTGAGCGAGGTTCGAGTTGAAGTCGCGTATGCCAAGAGAGAGAGAGAAAGTAGTCAGCTAGTCGCGGGTGTGAACGGCTGCAACAGAGGCACCCGCGGGGGCCTTGGGAGATCTGGGACAGGGCGGGGCCGACGTCCAGACACTCTTGCTGGCAGTGGCCACGGCCGGTGGCAGGTGGCGACCTCACTTCTGCGGCTACAATTGGCCCATGGTGGAAGGGCCGTCAGGGGTGGCCCGCGGCGAGGCTGGGCGCACGCGCAAGGTCGACCGTCGCGCGGAACGGTGTAGACAGTCGGGCGGGCGGAGGCAGGTTGGCTCGCAACTGGCGGTGGGGTGTTGCAGGGCTGGTAGTGGCGGCCGACACCGACGAGGGCGGGGTGGCTTCCTACTGCTACAGTTGTAGTGGCAGGAGGCTTCACGCGTGTGTGGCGAACGGGGCCGGTGGGGACGATGGCCACGGCGGTGGCGGAGGGGCCTCGCTCGGCGGCTGCGGCAGCGGCGAAGGTGGATTCTTCCCGGCGTAACAGGGGAGTGGCCTAAGCCAGAGGAAGACGATGGGAGAACCGTAGGTGTGGCGGCGGCGGCTACCTCTGGCGTGGTGGGCTCGCGGGATGGGGGACCGCGGGGGTCGACAGTCACGGTGGTGGGAGCCGTTAGCGGGGAGGCTACCAGTGGCGGCGATGGACATAGGAGGGGGGGGCGGAGGCGGTTGGTTCGACAAAGGAGACTGGCGGCGCCAGAGGTGGCGGGGTAGTCGACGGCTGCAACCTCGCCGGCGTGATGCTGGTGGGAGAAGGCGTGCGGGTGACGGCAAGGGCTTGTTGCCGTTCGGGCTCACAGCAAAGGAGGAAGCGGAGGTTGCCGAAGACGGGAGCAGAAGGGGAGGAAGAAGAAGGCGGAGGTGGTCGACAGCGGGAGTCAAGGGGAGCGGGTGGTGGTTGTGGCGAGAATACGGGGAGGGGGAAGCTTGTGACGTGGGAGCACTAGGAGAGAGCGAAAGAGAGGGAGGGGGTAGTGGAGTTCATATGCAAAGGCGTGGGGAAGGGGAGGGGAGAAGGAAGATGGGGCTTGCGTGGAGGGTGGGGTTGCGTGGGGTTGTGACTACGAGCACGGGAGGGAAACAGACGTGGAGGGTGTGGAAGAAAAAAAATGCAATAAATGAAGGAACGGGAGAAAGGAGTATACGGAGGATTATAGGGATGGAACAATGGAAGGGGGAAAGGCTTCACACCTAGGGCTTCACGCCCCTCAAACTCCCATCTCGGGAGGAAGACAAGACACGACGGCTTACTATCTCTCAAATTTTTCTATCTTTTCATCATTGCCTAAAAAGGGGGAACTATGAGAGTATTTATGGTTTAACAGTAACCGTTTAAGGCTTTGCGCGGTCCGGAGCTAACCGTTCAGTGTAGGTCGGTGGGTGTCTACGCGGTCGCGCGATGGACCACCCAGTGTATGGCACGACCAGATGTGGACCGTGTATTCCTCTGGAACGGCTGGTGACCAACTGTTCCATTCCCCTTCGTGTTTCGAATGGCCTTTGTCTAGCCGTCCTGTTTCCCTGGGCCTTTGAGCAGTCGGTCGATAGACCGTTCAGTAGCCCATGGCGGTTCGTGGAGCGGTTTCTCCCTAACCGTTCCATCATTTTGAGCGATTTTCTCGGACCGTTCTGACCGATTTGACCGGGCTACTGTAGTAGGCCGGTGCGTTTGAGCGACCTATCACAGATCGTTCAATCCCATTGACCGGCCCTGTGATGGACTGTCCTGTTCCTCTAAGCGGCCTTGTGTAGACCGTTCAGTTTCCTCTGAGCGACCTCGTGTAGACTGTTCAGTACCTAGAGCCTGTGGTGGCCCAAGAGAGGACCGCCAGGCAATCCTCCGCGTTTACCGTGTTTGTGGTGTGTTGTGCTGGTCTCCGGTCAACCCGGTTGTGACCCAGTGGTTGACCTTCAGCCTTGTGAATGTCCCAGACACCGTGAGACTTGTGTTTGTGTTTTGGGGGTGTCCGGAGGTACCACGTCGTGTTGATTGCGTGCTCGTGAGTTTTGAGTTCCGGGTAACCCCATGTGTGTGCTCTGAGTATCCGTGCGAGCCGTGTATATGGCCTTAGACTGCGAGTCCAATTGACTAGCCTGGGGCTGGGGATTTTTCACTTGTCACTGTGATTTTGGACCTAGGGATTAGGCCAGATTGATGGCTAAATGCTGTCACGTGCGATGGTCTTGACCCGAGTCTTGTGACTCAAGGACCATTGAGTTTAATAGGTCTAGTGGACTGTCCAGAGTCAAGTGGCCACAAGCCACTTCTTCCTTCGTGTTACTCGCGATGGGTGCTTGCGTGGTTTTCTGTGTTCACGTCTGTGACACGTCCACTAGTCGTAGCTTCTACGACATGCATGTGTCGGCCCACCAGGGGCACTGGTGTGGCATACCCGAGAGAGATGGTGAGTAGGCTGGTTACCATAGGGCTCCCGTGCACAACCGAGTCCGGGCTCGGGGGGAATTACCAGCTAGAGGACAGGCCTAGGGCGTATGATCTGAGTGTGCACACAAGGCTGAGGGTTCCGACCCGCGCTGACAAGCGCGACCTCAGCTAGTCCTTATTTTGTGGTACTTCTGGTTACTGAGTGTATCTGAGTCTCGCACCCAGGGCGTTGTAGCTAGACACTTGTGACGCGGTGTAAGATGTCAAGGGACGCATCCGGTTTTGTGGTTGTTCGCGCGTCGGGACTTCCGGGGGTGCAGATCTGGGGGATGTGGACTGCGGGTGACCTGGGCACGGGGTGTTCGGTGATCGGACTGAGGGATGGGATAAGGCGATGGGGGGAGACACAGGAGTTTGATATATCTCGGCCATCCCCTCCCGTAGTCGTATCCTTCTCAAGGTGGCACCGGGCACTCGCCTTTTTACGAAGAGCCGAGGGGGGCTCGAATGGCACGGGAGGTTTCCGGGATTGGGGAAACAAGGCTGGGATGTGGGCATGCCAGTCGATTTCTCGACAATCACCTATGGAACCAAGGTCTGACTAGGGATGCATCGCCAGGACGCGGCACGTGGGCTTGGGAGATGAGCGACATGTGGAGAGAGGGGAGGTTCCACAGGTGCGAGTGCATAGGCAATTGTGGGGTATCGTATGCTAGATGTCTTTCCCTAGCGACAACAAGCAGTCGGTGTTTATTTACATTGGAATGTATCCGAACACCTTCGTTTTATGCTGAAGAGAAGTCTGTATGCACTGAAGCCATGGGCGGTGGGCCAGGACCATTCCGCAGCTATGGGCTCGCGCTCAACTAGGGGGTGTTTGTTGGGGTCCAAGGTACTGGATATATATACACCGAGTGGTGCAGAGGAAGGCGGGGACCTGAACGTGGATGCGGGGACATTCATTTAGGTAATAATATAATTTATAAGAGTCACGTGGGCTTTACAGGAGGGTCATAGCGGCCGAGGTACAACTGGCACAAATCATGGGACAATTTCGATGAGGAAGTCGGTCCCTGGGTCAATGCGTGGTAAGGTGGATATCCACATGTTTTACAGAGGCTCTCCTCGAGGCAAAGGCCATGCCCGATTCTCCGAGGGAGGGCTAGACTGGGTGACTGGAGGAGGTACTGGCCGGTGGCTGGGCGAGGATCGGGCGCTGATCGGATTGAGCAGTCGGGCATGGCCCCGCGATGGTGGGAGGTGCGGCATCATGGCATATGTGTGGCCGTCGTAGGCTGGCATACGCGGGTAGACCCGAGATGAGGGTGTGTTTGCCGTTATCATAATACCTTACGTGTAGCGGGAATGGACTCGTGTGACATGGCTAAACGCCGTATGAGGGGAGTACGAGCGACATACCCTTGGCGTGTGCAAGATGATTCACAAGCCAACTGCATACACGAATCTCCTTGCACCCGCCTTGTTTGTTGCATCTGTTGCCTTGGGTTGGGTTTGATCTGATTGCCGTTGATTGCATGCCCCACCCCTTGAGCTTCTAATGAGCTTTTATAGGGGAAGTGATGGGGACATCTCCTACCACTCCTCATTTTTCGAGGGTCCCGTTGCTCGTTGGCTTACATCTTACATATAATGTATATTACTATGCATGTCATGCCTTGACATGTTTATACGAAACCCTTGCCCTAATTTCTTTTCCCCTTTTAAAATTCCGCATGTTCAAACAGACTGGCACATCCGGTGAGACAATTCTTGTCTTTCATCTCTCTCTGCTAGAAAGTTTCCACAACTTTACTAAGGTTATGATGCCCTTTTCCTTTTACAGAAGGGAGATCACTCACCACACAACAGCGACAACAGTAGCAACAACAACAAGAAGATGGCAGTGGTCACATACAGACCCCAGAGCGTTGCTAACCACACCAGGTTCGACTACCTAACAACCTCCATCGTATTCAGAGACTTCCCAGATGTAGTTGACTCGCCCTACTTCTTAGGCATCATCCTGGTGACCGAGGACAAGCCGATCACACCCGCACCAGTCACCTCTACATCACCACCCGCCAAGGACATCAAGCCTTTGGTTCCAATCGTTGACCGGATCTTCTCAGTCAACCAAATCAACATTGGTGCCACTCCTGCACAATGGGGGCAGCGCTGCAGTTGCAAGGGAAGGAATCCTGCAGTGGCCGCATCCCGCTCCGACAAAACCGTTATTGTCGGAGATCTTCGCATCAGGCTTGATGGAGGCGAGTCGTCCATACCTCGGGACAAGCATGTCCCAACCATTTCCACGTCCAACTGCTTTGAACTTCTCCGACGAGTTTGGGAGGACAAGGCCGTACTGAAGAACGTTAGCGCTCAGGTATCAAACCGAGGGCATATGCGTCGACCCAAAGCTTCTAAGCCCGGCCGGAGAAGCAACCCAGTGGAGGAGCGACACCTCCGTTTGAAATAAATTTGGGTCACTAAACAAGCGGCCCATGCTCTCCGGAGAGCCAGGGCAGGCAAACCCAACCGGATGTCAAATCTACAACAAACAGAAATTTCGACGGTCAGGAAAGAACAAATTCCACACCCTTAGGGGCAAAAGCGCAAAGGGATTTACAAAAAGCTCTGGCACATAATCCAACACTTGGAATCAATCTACGTGAAGGATCACAAGTCAGCAGGGGAGTCCTCAACTCGGGTTTCAGCCTTTGATAGGTTGGGGGGAATAACCCGACCGAAGGCACAACCCTCGAAGTAAACGAGAATAGTGCATGTGGACGAGGATACCATCAAGGTGTTCACATGCTACATCTTAGCCACTGGGAAGCAGCCCGAGGAAGATCCTGATGACCTGAACGAGCTGCTCTCGTCATTGAGAAGAGCTCACACAGTCGCTCAAGCCATAGCGCAACTAAACCACGCTACTACTGCCTCGCGAACCTAGCAAGGGCAAGCACAGGTTGAAAGGGCTTCGGAAGAAATCCGTAGCACCCATGAATATGAGGATCCAAGACAAAGGGACGAATTGGAAGAAGACGTCCAAGATATCACATTGGCGGAATTGCAACGTGAAAATTAAGAGCTGAAAGCTCTATTGCTAGAAATTCAGCAGGAGAGGGAAGCATCGCCGCAGCCTTCAATAGCACCACAAGTGGCGGAGCCCCCTTCCCGAGGCACCCCAGCGATTGCCAATACCTCAAAATGACAGCAAAGGTTCCGACATCGATAGAACTTGAAACCCGGCCTATCAAGACCAATATGCGGTCATCAAGCGCACCTGTAACGGAAGATCTGATAGCCCAGAGTCAAATGATTGAGTAGATCGTGGAAGCCAAATTCGCTCAACATGGAGAAGGTTCTGCCACTATAGATTTGCATAGTGTGCCATATCCGCTCCACCACCGATTCAAGATGCTACCGTCGGACTGCCCAAAGGCTCCCAAGCTATAGAAGTTCAATGGGCAGAATTCCCCTCAAGAACACTTGACCTACTATGTAACGACCATGGGGGAATTGGCGTTGGATGATGTTGTGTCTCCTCTGGATTTGATGACTAGTTTTGATGCTGGCAACAGTGTGATTGACCTTAATTTTGATACTGGGTACACTGTGTTGATTTGAAGTCTTTACTTAAGTCAGAATAAGTTTCTATTCATTATAAGGTCGATGCATATTCATACATTCTGATAGTCAGGTCGGTGCATATATGCATATTGGTCTAGAAGGTCAGTACATATGCAGAAGTGTTGCGTTGAAAGGTCGATGCATCTCCCACTGCATTGAATAAACAGGTCGGTGCATATATGCATATTGGTCTAGAAGGTCAGTGCATATGCAGAAGTGTTGCGTTAAAAGGTCGATGCATCTCCCACTGCATTGAACAAACAGGTCGGTGCATATATGCATATTGGTCTAGAAGGTCAGTGCATATGCAGAAGTGTTGCGTTGAAAGGTCGATGCATCTCTCACTGCATTGAACAAACAGGTTGGTGCATATATGCATATTAGTCTAGAATGTCAGTGCATATGCAGAAATGTTGCATTGAAAGGTCGATGCATCTCCCATTGCATTGAACAAACAGGCCGATGCATATATGTAGTCTGGTCTAGAAGGTCGATGTGGGTGTACATAGTATGCACTATCAGGTAGGTGCATTTTGTACACAGTATGTGCTATAAGGTCGGTACACCTTATACACAGGTCGATGTTGCTAGGCATCATATGCTAGATGTTGGTTCATCAGGTCAGTGCACATCATAGGCTGGTCGATGCTAGTGAGGCAGCGATTGCTGCATAAGGTCGATGCGATAATGGCTATCATTCTTAAGGTCGTTGCACCTGGATTATGTGTAATGAAGTCAGGTCGGTGCAGTAAGGTCTTGCGTCTATACTTTAAGCATCTTCATTAAACACCACCAGGATAGGCTGACTTGCCTAAGTGGCACGTCGATGTTATAGTTCATGAAGTACTGACTTGTGTACTGATAGGTCGATGCACCTTCTGTGCAGAGAGAGTCTTCATGATTGAATGAGGTCTACCTGTGCTATATACAGGTCGATGCTCTTTTTATATATTGCTGCATTTCTCTCTTCTCCTTAGTAAGGCAGGTCGGTGCACTAAGATTGTGCATCAATGCATGAGCATATCTTTACACATCCATCTACATGATTTGCCTACTTTTATGAAACATCTGAAGTAGCACACTTTAGATTCTTATTACTTGCTTCATGAGCCACATAATGATGAGATTATTTATTGGGTTCGTTGCGCTCCCTCTTTGTCTTTGATAATTGTTTTGATGATAACAAAATATTGTGTGCCTTGCGTGTGTATAGAAGTGAAAATCGTGTGTGCATGTTTTGTGGAAAACGTCTTCATGCTAAATGAGCTCATATGTTAATATCTCACTTTGCAGGGTTGAAATGCTTGGTGGATATCATTTACAATTGTAATACTGTTCTGTGGTGTCGACCTCACCATGGCTTAGTGTCGACCTCGTCTAGCTTCCACCAAGCCAAGTCAAGCATGGTTACATTTCTCTTAGTTCTGCGAATCATGAAAGTGGTTTCATGCTTATAGTCTATGGTTGTCAAATGTCTTTACTGCATTCCATGCGTATACTTTCACTACAAGAAAATGCGAGATTTCAGACGAAGATTTTAGACAGATTAATTTCTGTCTAAAATGGAGTCGCTATTTCAGACGAGATATATTTCGTCTGAAATACTGTCTAAAATATGTAACTATATGACATATTAATATATCGTCTGAATATCCGTCTGTAATTTAAGATGGGAAAGTCGACTCAAAATACTGTTGGAGTTGACTCTAGTTATAATGAATCTCACAAGACTGAAAGAAGAAGCTGTGGCGACGGGTAAATTCAAATAAGGGTGACAAATAGATGAATAATGGTGACAAATAGGTGGTTGGGGCTGACAAATAGATGAATAAGGGTGACAAATAGATATATACCTGTGACAAATGGCCCGAAAGACATATTTCACAAAAGATGCATCGATGCCACGAAGTCCAGACTGCCAGCAGACTCCAGGCTACATGAAGCTACGTTGACGCAATGGCCTTAATGCATCGACGCACTAGAAGATTTTCAAAGTAAAAAAATCAATTTTTCCTACAACGGTTCTGAGGACAACCAGAGGATTATTTTATGAACCGTAAACATCCAAAAGCTCATCTTTTGAGATCTGGAGGAGGTTCCTAAGACTGATCACTGTCCCTACAATCATCACAGTACCAGAGCAACTTTTTGGAGGCAAATCTGCCAGGTATCATATTTGGGTAAAGTCTCCTTTCATGGTACACTACTTTTTGCAGTCAACCAATTAGGTTCTTGTCCAAGAAAGGCACCTAGGACAAAGGATTGTCCCGAGCCAACGAGATTGCAGTTTTAGAAGTGCTCCACATCTAAGAAGCATCATTTCCTCTCTATTATTCAAAGGAAGGAAACTATTTTTCCCTTGCTCTTCTATCTATGGTGGGCCCAGTCAAGCTCAGTGGTCAAAGAAATCTATCTTACTCCAACCAATCAAAAGAAGAGGTTCTTTCAAAGAACCATTGTTTACTCCAACCACTCAAACTACAGATCTCTTAGAGGGAAATCCTCCACTGGCTCTTCTATTTATACCTGAAGCTTCTGTTGAAGAAGCTGCTGCTACCCTTGAAGAAAGCCACATCCCTTGAGCATTCAAGCAAATCTGTGAGAAAGAATAGAAGGGAAAGTGAGCAGCCCAGCACTAAGGCCAACCCAGTCTAGTGCTGTAAGAGAGAGGAAGAAAATAGAGAAGTCTTAGAGAGAGAGCGGCTCTACAGAAAGCCTGAAGAGACGATCCATTAGATCTATGGCTGAATTTGCAGCTACTAGTCTTCAGACTCTTATATGAAGTTACAGCGGGATTTCTTCGTTCCCTTGTTTTATCTTTCATTTCTGAATCACATTTCAGTGCGTGTGCCCGGTGCTCTGGCTAGAGACCGAAAGTGTTTTTACTGCACTTGTAGCTTATTTTCTTTATTTATGTGTGTGTGTGTTTGTCACGCCCTGAGCGCGGTAGGAACCCAGAGTGCGTGACGAGTTATATTCGATCATGTCAATCAGAGCGTAAGTGTATTCGACACACATAGACAGAAACATAGAGTCAGTCATTGCATCACATTTTATATTGCATTTAACATAAATGAAAACAAACAAAAAAATCAAATAGAGTAAAAACATAAAAATAACACTTCTATCTCTGGTTTCTCTGGCGCACCCAGGTTGGGCCGCCTGAGACCGTAGCGGTCACTGAAACGACCACTACGCTCCCAGTGGCTGGGCGTCGTCTTCTTCGTTCCCCAAGCTTTTAGAAATGGCCCAAAGGGCCTACAATGTTCTCCATTGGGTCCCTGGACCCATTTCCTCCTCATTCCACATGCATGCAAGGTTTAAAAACAATCAAAATGGGGGTTTTTGGGGTGTCAGCCTACCTCGGACGACCAACCCTCTTTCTTCTTCTCCGACGTTTCCTCCGCCACCTGGGCCTCTTCCTCGCCTCTGAGAGCCTCCTCTAGAGCTTCTACGGTTGCAGGGGCTTCTCCTTCATTGGTTTGGGTCACTGCAGCAGGCCGCTCCCCTTCCTCCAGTTGGTTCACCATCAGTGTATCATCTTCTCTCTCCACCCAATCCCTAAACTTTCTAATCACCTTTCTTCTCACCATGGCGATGCCTGTGGTGGTCGGCGGTGGCCTAGGGTCCCCGGAGTTGCTGGGTCACCGGATGCGTCGCTCGGTCTCACGGTTTGGGGCGTTTGGCGTTTGAATGTGTGGAGTGAAAGGGGGGGAGAACGATCGGTTATTTTTTAAAAAAATCTACGAAAATTGGTGGTTTATCATAAGGCCGTCACACTCATTCTAGCGCACCTCCCTTAGACCATTTCTCATCAGACAGTCCTTCTTGGGGTATGTGAACCGACGGTCTTTTATGGTCCAATGTTAGACCGTCAATTCCTTCTGACGGTTGAACGATAGAATGTTTATTTCATGCTTGATCATGCAATTCATTGCTTATTTTTGATGGTTAATCATGCTTCCTTGCTATGTTTCATGCCTGTTATTGATCATTATCATGATTATTGATGATGGCTAACCTTTTCATTGAGCAAAAAATCTTGAAAATCATCACAAATGCCATCGCATTCCTCCATCCGCTCGCCAGGCTGGTAAGTCAGGTAAGTATCTCGATCCCTAAACCCTTAATGCATTACTATATGGTATCTATGATTTATTATCTCGAGAATCGACTGGTCATTCATGTGTTCTATGATCTAATATTTCCCTTTACCAAAAATGATGATGATCTAGGTGCACATGTTTAATCATTAGACAGGCTGTTAGGTTGGAAAGGCTGGGGGACAATGGTTCTATCTTGCACGCCGTGGTTGCAGATGGTGTCATGACCCTGGTTCTTTTAGTCTAGCAATACTATTCTTGAGTATCTTGCTATTGGCCGACGGAGCGAGGCGGGGGTGGGGCGGAGGTGGGGGGGAAGGAAGGGGCGGGGTGGAGGAGGAAAGGGTTCCGGTGAGCTCGGGGGGAGGTCACCGAGGGTTTCGGAGAGGTACTCCGATGGGATAATTTCCCACACCTTGTCTGAGAAAAAAAAAGTTCTTTGATAATTGATTAATCTGAGTCTTGTACTGAGTTGCTTCATAGAGCCTTAGGTTAGTCCATGGTTTGCCAGATCTGGCTGACTTGGTCCAATTATGGCCGTATTGTACCGTACTAGGGCAAACCCAAGCCCAGATACGGGCTGTGTGATTCGGCTGAGATGACCTCCAAATGACTTCCATTGTCCAACTCTGCTGGGTTGGTCTGAGTCAGGCCATATCATACCATACCAGGACCAGACTGTCAACCGTGGGCAAGTCATTATAGAGTTGGTGTAAAAATGCTGACTCACTGATTTAAAAATAATTGCTGGGAGATGCAATTTCTACTCATGCAGCATCCTTGCTTCATCCGGTTGATTCCCATGTGAGAAAGGTCAGTTATGTTTCCTGTGAAAAGTGGCTAGCCAAAATTGGCAGTCTGTCATCTGTCTTGTTGGTATCATATGGCTGAATTCATTTGAGTTGTGAGAATCTACATCAATCCACATATCGATCCTCCATTATGATTGGACCTCAATTACAAGGCTATATACAATTTTACCCCAAAAAAGAGAGGAGAGAATGAGCTTACACCTCTCATCACTATCATTCAATTTCCACAAGCAAGTTTCTGGTTCCTCTTATTAGATTACTTTGATTTTACCTACTCAGCAAAATGTGCAACAAATTGTGTAGGTCACCTTCTTTCAGAGGGAGAAACCATGAAGAACATCCTTACTAACATATCCTTTTGTGGCAGGTTGATGATCTAAGCCACGTCCATCAAATGATCTACTTTCTCCCCCTTAATTTAGCATCATTAAGCATAGATTTTGCAGAGATTGATTTGCTCTCGTACATGGTTGGAACTTGAATGTCACATGGTCAGCCGAGTCTTTTCAAGGACTGAAAGTGAAGTCCATGGTGCATTGTTTAGCATTCCTAAAACATTGCCTCTCCATAGTCAAGTCTTTTAAAGGACTGAAAGTAACATCCATGGGGCATCATTTGGCTTTTCAAAAAACATGGCCTTTGTTTGGTCATTATGCTTATGAAGTTTCTATTGACTTATGACTTGCAAGGAAATTGGTGGCTTGAGGCAAAATATTGTAGCTTAAAGTGATTTCTCTGAGATCCAAGCAATATTTGTTTTTTTATGCTAGCTTGAGCAAAATGTTGTAGCTTACAGTGATTTACTGATTTTACTGGAATTGAATTCAGTTACTAAGAAGGATCATTTTCCACTCCCGTTTGTTGATCAAATTCTGGAAAGACTTATCGGGCAACAATATTTTTGCTTTTTGGACGGTTATTCTTCATACAATCAAGTTGCTATCTATCCAGAGGATCAAGAAAAAACTACATTTACGTGCCCCTATGGCAGCTTTTGTTTAGAAGGATGTCTTTTGGGCTTTGCAATGCTCCCGCCACCTTTCAGCGGTGTATGAAGTCTATATTTTCTAACATGGTGGGGGAGACTTTGAAAGTTTTCATGGATGATTTTTCAGTGTTTGGTGATTCATTTAAAGGTTGCTTGGTGAATTTGACTTAGGTTTTAAAAAGGTGCATAGAATCCAATTTGGTGTTAAGTTGGGAGAAGAGCCACTTTATGGTGAGAGAAGGTATAGTTTTAGGCCATGTAATTTCCAAAAGGGGAATAGAGGTCGATAAAGCCAAAGTAGACTTGATTTCCAATCTACCTCCCCCTACATCTGTTAAGCAAATCAGATCTTTTCTTGGCCATGCAAGTTTCTACCGTAGATTTATTCATAACATCTCAACCATTGCTCGCCCTCTCAGATGGTTGCTTGCTAAGAACACTCCATTCTCTTTTGATGATTCTTGTCTTGAAGCATTTAACTCTTTGAAAGCGGCCCTCACTCAAGCTCTGATTCTTCAATCTCTAGATTGGTCGCTTCCTTTTGATATTATGTGTGATGCTTCAGACTATGCCATAAGGGTTGTCCTAGGTCAAAGGATCGATAAGAAGCCCATAGTGATCTACTACGCGAGTCACACCTTCGCCGATGCTCAATTGAATTACACCACAATGGAGAAGGAACTTTTAGCTGTTGTTTTACCCTAGAGAAATTTTGCTCATATCTATTAGGGGCTAAAGTTATTATTTTTTCTGATCATGCTGCTTTGAGATACTTGCTCTCCAAGAAGGATGCTAAATCTCGACTCATTCGATGGATTTTATTATTGCAAGAGTTTGATTTGAAAATAAGAGATAAGAAGGGTTAGCAAATGTTGTAGCTGATCATCTATCAAGGATAGTCACACCTGAAAGTGTCCTGATGTTCGATTCTTTTCCCGATGAGTAGATTCTTTTCATCTCTCATTTTTCAACTCCTTGGTATGCTACCATTGTCAACTACCTGGCGATAGGTCAGATTCCGGGAGGGTGGACTAAGCAGGAGAAGGATCATTTTTTTGCAAAGGTTAAACACTATTTTTAGGAGGACCCGGAGTTATTTCATATGGGTCCTAATCAGATTATAAGATGATGTGTCCCAGAAGAAGAAGAACAAGGGGTGGACGTAGGGAGCCCGTCGTGGTGTCTACTTTGGGACGAAGTATTTCAAAATAAACAAAATATAAAACAGTACAGATCATAAATAGAATATGTAAAGTTTACCACAGAAGACCATTCTCTTCTGGATGTCCATGAATGTCCATTGTGTGTGATGAACATATTTCTGGATATAAATTTCACAATATCTACTCCACTCCATAACTTGATATCTCTTAATATTATACTTTGTTTTGTAACAAATGTAAAATGAAATTGACTAAAGAACCTAGAAAAGTCATACTGACAAACCTTTTGCAAGTAACAGCAATTCGCTTCCCATTAATCTCCAACGTAGAATCATCCACCACCTTGATGGTTCCCTTAAATACACCATGTGTTGAATCATACTTAAGCATGTATGCCTGGACATAACAAAGAACACTTCAACATTAAGGGCAAGAAGAAGGTATAAGAAAAGCATGTGCAGCCTGAACCTTACCTAGCAAAAGTAGTATCTAAAAAAATGATGTGTGAGTGTACATGTACACGAATATAAGAAAAGCATGTGCAGCCTGAACCTTACCTAGCAGAAGTAGTATCTAAAAAAATGATGTGCGAGTGTACATGTACACGAATGGAAGCCAAAGAAAATCAACATGCGCTGATAATTTTCTTTCTTTTCATTTGAGGCAGACTAGTTATCCTCCTATCAATACCTTTAATAAGCTGAAAGGAAATAAAGTTCATAGACTGAGAAAGTCATGCATTAGCAATTCTCCTACACTTTGGCTCCAAGTAATTACCTTATCCTTCATTTTCAACAAGCGAAATAATATGAATACAGTTTATTAGAACACTTGCTTTTTGTGTACATATTCATTTTGAATCAGTATCCACAGAGTTGAGTTCCTCCCGTACCAATATGTGATAGATTGGATATGAACATTATCCAATCATAAGATGGATGAGTAGGTACAAATAAGAAGTTATGAATCTAAATTTTTATCAATATGAATCGCAAAAACATACACCATTCATTTTAAGATTTCATTCAACACCATCTTGTACCCTTTTTTAACAACTCTAATAAGCTGTTGGTGCCCATCAGCTTTTCTACAATGATTTTTAATTCTCAATGTTTAAATGTGTTCAGACTTCTGCACCACTTTTCACTTGTATGAAAAACAATCAAAAGCAAACAAACATCAAGGGTATTTCGCATAGAGATACAAGATTATAGAATAAAGAGGAAGATTACTGACGCTCTACGAATTTGCATGAATCTATCCAAACTGTGAAAAGGAAGGGATCAGAAGAGTGATTTAGAGTGAAGTTTCTTTGTTACTTTTGGTAAGTGAATTGCAAGCTTGTAGATAGATATAGCATAGAATAAGGGGCGCGTCTGAGGCTCCACGTGGTTCTTGTGCCCAGGGTTAGTTGTCAGTTGCCAGAGCCGGGGTATGCCCCGTGTAGTTGTACTTGCCTTTCTCGACTGTACTAGCTGTGGACTACTGTTGTATTATTAAACTGTTGTTATATTGTGGACCATGTAATTTACTTAATGTTAATTTTATTTCTTGCTTATTCATATAAATTGTGTAATTCTATAATTATTTTAGATTCTCATGTACTTCCACACCATCCCTTTAACCCTTCTGAGTCTTCGGACTCGTGGGTGGTGGTTCGAGGTTCGAATTATCTGGTCTTTCCCAGTATTTAGATCCCGGGTCGTTACAGTTGGTATCAGAGCACGGTTATGGGAATACATAAGAGAACTACTCGACTTGCAGGCTAAAAATGGGTGTTAATAGGCACGAGATGAAAAACACGTCTGAGATTTTGTTATCATCAAAATCACCTGGAGAGACTCAACACCCGACGGGTCAATCCTAGCACTTCCTCGGCCCAAGTCCTTCAAAGGATGCCCTTAAACAACCACGAAGGGCTGCCCGGGCTGACCCCACGCCGCGGCCACACCGCCCGGGGGGAGTTCACCGCGGGCGCGGCCGCACCATGATGGTGGAGAACTCCCCCGGGGGCGGTCCCTCCACCCAGCCCGGTCAACCCTAGCATGGACCCATCCCTATCCCAACAGGCATAGACATGATGAAAGAGCCCTGGAGTATATTAAAAGATGGCAGAATCTCAGTATGAGATGCAGGCGTCCGCCACATCCAGAAGATGCAGTGTAAATCTGTAAACAAAACCTGAGGCGGGAGATCCTCGAGGAATATGATCAGAATTGAAATAAGGTCATTCGACCGACTAAATAATGTGGTCGTGGAGATTGAAGCCTTCATCTCCAACTCCCCCTCTGCCCCAACTACTGCAAGTCAAAAGGGAAAGTCTTCTAACAAGTGGCCCACGCCCAAGGAAGTTCACACAATTGACTTTAAAACATTAGAACAACAGAAAGAAAAGGAGAAAGGAGTGGCTAACCCTCCTCCCGCTAAACCAACTGTATAGTAAGAAGTCCCGTACTTGTGGGCCAAAATGAAAAAGCTTTACTCTTTTCCCAAGGACAGGACTCGGGTCCTCTTTGAATGGACTATTACATACAACAAGGTTACCCTATCACAGACGAAGAGACCAGAGGATGCTCCCCCACCACTTGTCCAACCCTCCTGCGAGAGGTGTAGTGCATGTAAACTATTAAACATGGAGAAGCTTCATCGACGCAGTGTGCGGGGAACCCACACTTCCCCGCTCATCCACGTCTCCGAACGGGGGTCGATTTCTTCAAACCGACCATGCATGAATGGATAAGGCCCCTATGAGTAGTGCGCCTATCCTACTAGAACCAAGAAAAGGTCACTACACGGCCATTTTTTCCCTAGTTGCGGCCTACTAGATGACCGCCAAGGTCTTGGGCGGCCCTGGGAGGGCCGCTACTAACCCCAGGGTGGTGGAGCGGCCCTGGGATGGCCGCTAAAAGGGCTAGGCGGCCCTACGATAGATCGCTACTCCCTGACAAACCTGAAACTGGGCAGAACAATGGAAAAATATGGAGGTGACTATCCAAACATGCATAAAAACCCACCCAACTTGCAAGAGACTAAAAATATAACGTGATGGGCACTATTTGTCCCACCGTGATCACCAAAAAATTGTAGATACATTAATCTACCCCGCCCCAAACTATAAACATGTAGGCATGCACATAAACATGAAATATAGACAATGAAACGCAGAGGGGCGATGAAGAATAGAGAACTAACCGTGATTACCACCAAGGTTTTACAGCACCAAAGAGATGGAGAATGGATGAGGATGACACTGTGTACCTTGAAAAATAGGGAGGGAGACGCGACCGAAGGGAAGCCGCTACACGTGATCGCGCTTGAAATGGGACGCGAGGAAACGATGTGGGTGCACCTCCTCACCTCCTAGCCGGCTAGAAAGCAAGGGCCTCACGTTCTATCAGCAATCTCCGGCAAAACAAAGCCACAAAATAGATAAAACTCATTAGAAAATGCTAAGTGTAGTACATGTCCCGAAATGATAAAATGACATGAAAGAAAGGGGGAGAACGCACCGGGGGATGGTTTTTAACCCCTATAACTAGGTGCAAATGAAAGATGGGAGTGTTGTGCATGCATAGGAATTGAAATCACGAGAAATGATGGAGAGAGTAGAGAGAAAAGTGCTATCCAAAATGGAGAAAAGTGCAACAACGTGCAGAAATAGTGTGATTTATGATAAAATTGAGAAAGTAGGAGAGAAGAATAAGAGATTGGAGCAATAAAATTGAGCCCAAAGAGATGGAAATGATAGCTAATACTTCCCTCTTCGAAGTGGGGTCGAAGGTGTGAGTCGACGATCTGGCATGGCTTCGCCCCGGGTCAAAGAAGAGCCCCCCCGTCGCGCAGGCGAACTGGGTAGGTTTATATAGAAATCTGCTAGAATCTAGAAGTTTCCATCGAGATTGTAGGAGATAGAGTCCACTAAATCTCGAGATCTATGGATTAATCTCGAGATAATAGTCAGGATAAGACGTAGGAACAAGTGGGACTCTTTTTGGTGGAAGGATCTGGAAGATAGAGTCCTAACAAGGAGGCCCCAGAGCCTAATTCAACAAAGTTTGAACTATACGAAAATGTAAATTCCCTGGGCATGTTTGCCATTTCTTGACTTGTTTGGGTTTATTTGCAATTTGTCCTGCCAGTAAGAGTCTTCTCGTAATTTTCTTGACCATGGCCAATCTTAAGCAGAGTTCAGGAGAGCGCACACCACTTCAAAGAAAAGGCATGGTCCCGCTCGATTGAGTCATGCAAGAGGCGTGACTCTAGATGAGGGTATTTTGGGAACTTCAGTGCAGAACTGGATCTTTGTGTGATTTCTGCAAAGTTCAGGGTTTTTTCGCGATTCATGGATGAGCCAGATGAGGTTTGCAATTTTTGGGAAGATCCTGACGATTCTCATCATTTCTTGCCAATCCGGGACACGAGGCGCATGCACGAGTCTTCATGCTCAACCTTTGGTGGACGCCTTTTCTTGGATGCTTGGTCCTTGGCGGATATTTCCTTGGGCCTTTGGTCCTTGTCGAATGTTTCCCGTGGGCTTGTCAGCAAATTTTTCGTAGGGGCATTTCCATAATTTCTATGTCTTCCTAGGTTTTCCCATAATTTTCCACCAGTAGGAGATCTATTTGCAATTTCTCACCTTTAGAGCATATTTGTATTTTTTTCATCATCGGGAGTATTTCTATAATTTTCTAAGGTTGCAGGCCAAGGATGCGACGGAGATGAGCGGAGCAAATGACTTCGTACGAAGGTGCGGATGCTTGGACGACTCCTTCGGGACGCCGGAGGGGTGCTCCCCAATCCAAATTGCATCTATCTCGCCTGCTCATAATGCGGCTATCTTCCAAGCCACATTCAGGAAGTGGCTATCGGGAAAGCCGTGTTTCAGTGACCTTTTTTTGGACATCATTAAATCGCGCCACATAGAGAAGACACTATTTACGCTCCATCGTTACTTCGCATTTTTTGGCCCTTTTTTATAATTTCTTTGGACATATCCTCTGTAGAAGGGGCATGTTTGCAAATATTTTCTTTAACCAAAATTAACAAATTCCTGCTCCGCACTTGCTTCCTCTGGGTCTTCACGCACCTAGTCTTCGAGCCATTGCTCCACTTGCCGCCATAGGAAAGCTCCCAAGCTAAGCTCGCAAAGCGTTCTTGGAAAGCTCCCTTACTTACAACAATGGGAGAGGTTGAAAGCAAGGCTCCCAATGGCTTTACCCAAGTGTCTTTCTACTCTGGGCAACGGTGGCTATTTATATGGGTTTGGCCAAGGGAAATGGGTGCCCTTTAAATCTCCTCCGGGCTTTGGTAGGGGCAAAGCCCCCCCTTTAGAAACTCCTCCGGGCATTGAGGGTAAAAGGGACATTTTTCTTTTCTTCTCTTAAAAACTCCCCTGGGCTTTGGTAGGGGCAAAGCCCCCCTTTAGAAACGGTAAGTAAATAAGTAAGTAAGGGAATTAATTAATTAATTAATAAATAAATAAATAAGTAAATAAGTAGATAAATAAATAAGGGCACAATCTTGCATAAAACATTACTTTCTTATGGTAGTTCAATTCAAGTAGAATATCCTAATTTAGATCTTTATATTACATCTGCTGGAAGAATTAGTTGTCTCATTAATAATCTCAAGTGGACTTCTTTGGAACCTGATATATTGGATTGGTTGATTGACAAAAATATTTTAGGTAAGGAGACAATTATATGGTAATTCTAGTTCCAGGAATTTCTTCGATGGTATTTTATCACTTCAAGATTGGGAACAAAATCTTTATCATTTCTTTCAAAGAATTAATTTTTCAAAATCTCAAGTCATTCTTCGTTATCTTGTTGAAGAATTAGTCATCCACTCTCCAGAAGATACAGCCACATCGTCTGTTAATTCACTTAAACAGCTTAACTCTTCAATTGAAGAATGTAGAAATTGTCAGAAAAAAACAAATAGATTTTGCCCAAATCATCTAAAAACTCTCCAACAGATTCTTAAAGAATGATAACGAGACAAGTGGAATGTTGAAGTGTCTCTCTTATTTTGTCCTTCTGTTGAGGTGTAATATCAAGGTGTCCCTCTACTTTTGTCCTTTCATGAAGGTGCCCTAGGAAAGTTCTGCATACTTAAGGAGATGTCCTCTTGTAATTTGGGTTCCATATTCCATCCTGAGGTGTGGAGTTTGCCCTCCCAGTTTATCCATGTGGCTTGAACCATTGAGTACTAAAGGGAAGTAGAGCTAAACCTGACGTAGGTTATTCCAGAGATAATCCTACATTCTAAATGAGTATGGCTTGAGGGAGTACAAGGTAGCATTATTCCTTATTTTGTTTGTCAAAACCTCTGTCGGGGGACTATTGCAGCAAATTGTTTTCTTTGTTAAAGACACCAGTTTATGAACAAGCAAATTGTTTTCTGGACAGTGTGTGACCTCAGCAAATAGAAAAGACAACAGCAATTAGGAACATGTTCACATCAGTTTATGGATGTACCCAAGTACATCATTGTTCATGCCCAATGCAGTATAGCATGCCTAACCTTTGCAAGAGGGCAGTGCTGCTCCTTAATTTTGTGCCTTGTATCACAAAGGATGCCAAGAAATTTTGTTAGCAAACCATCCTCCTCTTGTTAACACATTTCTCATCTAAAATTTTATCGCGAATAGTAAATCGGAATATTCATTTCAATTGCACAAGAGAAAAAAGGTTATAAAAACATCTAGGCATTCTCTCACACAATGACATTCTATACATCATCAACTAGATGCCCAAAAGATTTTCTAATCATCAAACAGTAATCTACAACAGCAGACAGCAGACTAGTGGCAACTACCAAATTATTTTTTTCAAAAGACTAGTAATGATACATTGCAGCAATTAGAGAACAGGGAGGAAAGGAAGTAACTTAATACAACTAATAATTGAACACTGGAAGCATGCTTTTACCTAACATTTACACAGCCCCAACTAGCTCCCTCCACCTGAAAATGGATGTGGTTGCCTAAAAACTGGTCCTGCAGCATTTTGCTGGGGAAACAGGCCCTAGAAGAACACGTCGACCATTGCATCTCGTTCGGACAAGCCGCCGGAGAAATTCACTTTGCAGCATTCAGGAAACTTCAAACCAGCTTGGTCACAATCCATCTTTGTAATATGTGGGCATGATCTTATGTCAAGGTATTCCAGAGACTTGCAGAACTTCAACAGCAACCCTACACTGGTGACTGTGACATTTGAGCAGTTACTGGCTTTCAGAACCTTCAAGCTCGACTCGAATTCAGTCATTTCCAATGCCTGAAAAGCGGAGTCCGTCACCTTGTCACAGCAGCCAATGTCAAGGGCCACAAGGTTTTGACAGCCACATAGTATGCACCTCAAAGATGAATCGCTGATATCCAGACACCAATCCATCCTTAGGTTTCTAATTGTGGAAGAACATGACGTCGCTAGTGCCTTCACAGATTCATCGGTCACATTTCGGCAGCCCCCAATAACAAGGGTTTCCAAGTTCCTGCAAGACCCTGCCAATGAATGTACGGACCTGTCCCCGACATTGTAGCAATCCAGTAGCTTCAAGGTCTTCAGGAAGGAACAGGCTTCCGCGACCCGAGAGACTCCGTTGTCACTGACCTTGCTGCATTTGCTCACATCGAGAAACCTGATGCGGCGGCAACCATCAACCAGAAGGGATAGGCCCCAGTCTGTTATGTTACTGCAACCTGACAGTCCAAGATCTTCGAGGTGAAGGCAGTTTCTTGACAGAGCTTGCAGCAATCCATCCGTGACACACTTGCAGCCACTGAGATGGAGACCCCTCAAGTTCCGGCACCCCTGGGCAATGGCAACCAATCCCTTGTCTGTGAGTTTTCTGCAGCCGGAGATGTCCAGTGCCAGAAGAGATGGAAGCCCATTTCCCAGAGTAATCATCCCAGCATCGGTAATACCTGCAACACCAGCACTCCATTACTTCCTTGCATTTGAGCTACGAAGGACAGTGATCCAATAGAGATATACCAACTCCAGAGGAGGCAAATGAAACTTTCTTGAGCAGTTCAAAAAAAAAGTTTCTTGAGCACCCTTGGATACTTCTATTGCGGACGACTGCCTCATAATTTCATCGCAAACATAACGTAATCCAACAACTGAAGGATGAACAATAACATCAAATGTATAGAGGGACGACTAGCCAGAAGCCAAGAACTGAACAAAGACAGGCAGAAGGGGCAGAGCTCGTTTGGGTGCAACCAAGATCAGTTCAATTGACAGTCAAACATCACAGGACCAGCAATCTTCCATCACATGGGCACCACACCCCAACAGAGGGTTGTTCTATCCGGGATGATGCCCACAAGACGGGTTCCCAAGAGGGCTAAAGCTCCCACCTTTACAATTTTGCAGATCAAGGGACAACAGGCACCGGAAGCCCGCGGCGATGACGGAGAGGTCGGAATCGGTGACTCCCGGGTAGAACGACCGGGACGCCGACTGCGACAGGTCCAGCTCGGCGAGGCCCGAGAACCGGTCCGCCATCCTCCGCAGCATTGCCGGCCCGGCCCTGGCCCGGAGCCGCCGCCGCTCCGTGCTCTGCAGCCGCAGCCACCGCTTGCAGACCAGGCCGAACCCGCCCCTCTCCTCCTCCGTCTGCAGCTTCGCCAGCACCGCCCTCAGCTCGTCGTCGGTGAGGATCTCGTTGATGCAGACCCTCGGCGACGCCGCCGGCCCCTCCCCCCTCTCGGCGCTCTCCCTCTTCGCCATCGGAGAAGGACCGGGGCTGGTGATGGCGAAGAAGAAAAGATCAGATCTGGATCGAAACAAACCCTATATAGATTCTTCAGGAAGAATAAAGAGATCCCGGGTCGTAATGCTCCGGCCGGAACCCTAATCGGGTGTTCCGATGAGCTCGCACAGGTGGATGCCCCCGAGGAGGCACAAAGCGAAAAGGGTCTCAATGCGCCGGCTTTAACGCCGACGAACAAACCCCCCTGGGCCCCTCTATCTTCTTAAATGCCATCTTAGTCCTCTCTCCATCGAGTCCCCCCTGAAGGAAAGTCCTGGAAGCTGTCAGAGTCAGAACTGTGCTGCCAGTTCCAGGTCCGGCCCCGACCAGCGGCGACACTCAATCGACCGAACCACCTGGACCGGCCCAATATCACGAGGAAAACTGTCCATCTCGCCGTATGGCCGCGACTCGTACAACTTCCGCACCAGCAATCCGACGTACGTGCATCCACTGCAAGGCCGTGGAGCGTGTAGCGCTGCTGCTAAAAACAAACAAACAAACTCAAGGTGGATCTTAAACCAATAGTTTATGAACCAAAGCATGAAGTGCTGAGTTGTAAAATGTAGAAGGGTAGGAGTTGGAAGAACAATGTGCCGGAGAGGTGAATCTGAAGGTTGTCACAATATATAAAAAGGTAAGAGTTGGAGAAGTGACGCCAAGATCATGTAGAAAGGCACCACAGACGGACAAGCTCAATAAAAAAGCAAAACCACTAAATAAACCAGCTGATAGATTTATCAGTGAAAGCTGATGAAATTGAGGGGTGAATTGAGCCAGCTAAACAACCAATAAATCTGGAGCCATGGTAGAAGTGGAGGGATCTAATGGAGACAATGACTCAAAGTCAGTAATAAAATCAGTAACACCTGTTGTAAGGCATGGAGTAATCCAAGTAGAACTAGGATATAACTTATAAGATAGATATACAATCTCTCTCTAAGAACCATATTTGTTTTATTGATTGGGTGAAATATTGATTCAGTTTATTGCTTAGTTTATTTTTTGGGGAAAGTGGATGGTACCACCATTGTATTAAATGGAAAAAGAAGCGATATACAAGTATATTGAAAGTGCGCCCCAACGATCCCTGTACAAAGAGCCGTTGACACCAAGATGGTGTGGCATTGATTATCCCCCCAAAAGGACCAAAATAGAGGAGTTTGTTGAGTTCACATTACAAAGATGACATGCTCACTCTCTCACCCTCTCACAGTGAAAGATGCAACCCTATCCGTGACTGTAGCTTCCCTCTTGAATCTTCTGTTGTTTTTTTCTCCCCATAAGGCCCAAAAGGTGGCATGGAGGATCAGCCACCAAATTAGTCTATTGCCCTTTAGGTGCCATCTTCTGTGTCAGTCTCCAAGCAATTGCTGCACACTTTCGTACGAGTTGATTGTACACTAGGCCCCTCTTGTCATCTGTGAGACTATGACTATAACTCCTGAGAGAAAGAATAGCATGTGAATAGGTAATCCAGAGTCTCTTCCTCTAGTCCATACAAACAACAAACATTATTAATGTTCGTGAGGAATGGAGAAAACCTATTACAATCAAACCTCTCATGAGAGATCCACCATATAAGGAGTTTCCTTTAAGGGAATTTTTAGTGGTCCAGATTTGCAAAGCACAACGATGGCGCACACCTCTATCAGAGATAAAGCTATATGCTGACCTAACTGAAAAACAATCTGAGGTCTGCCAGGTGATCCTCCCTCTTCTTCGTCTTAACGACTAAGTCGTCAATATAGCATTCCACTTTGCTGTAGAGTAATTCATCGAGTATTTTTGTCATCACCCTCTGGTAGGTGGCGCCAGCATTCTTAAGGTCGAAGGACATCTCTTTGTAATGGAATATCCCCTTGGGCGACCGAAAAGTTGTGTGGATCCGGTCGCGCTCCGCTATCGAGATTTGGTTGTAGCCAGATGATCCGTCCATGAACGAGAAGGCCTCGTAGCCAGTAGTACTTTGGTGATGGACACCGAAAAGTCATCCTTCGAACAAGCTTTATTCAGATCATAAAAATCCATGCAAATCTGGATCTGACCATTTTTCTTCTTGGCAGGCACAATATTGGCCAGCCATGTAGTATACTGATTTTCAGCCACGAAGTCAACATCTATCAGTTTGTTGACCTCCTTACACACTTGGCTTATTAATTCTGGCCTCATTCGCTGAGATGACTACTTCACGGGCACGATGTAAGGGTCAATGGCCAAGATGTGCTGGGCAACTGCAGGGCTGAGGCCTAGCATTTCTTTGAAATTCCAAGCTAAGCAATTCTAAAATTCTTGAAGCAGCTTTGTGTATTCCCTCCTTTCTTCAGGTAGCAAGAGCGCACTAAGGAAGGTCGGCCTCGGATCATCTTTCGTGCCAAGGTTTATTTTGACTAATTTTTCGACAATGGCTTGGCCGCCATCTTCTATTTTTGGAGGATCCGGTTGTAGGTCGACGAAACCTTCATCATCCTCTTCAACTTCAAGGGCCTCACAGCTGTACTCTTGCCCTCCTTGGCCTGGTGGCAGGACTTCAACTTCGCCATCTCCTGATGTCACGCCCCGAACCGATTGCAACGGAACGTGTTGTTGCTCGGAATGTGACAGTTAAATAATCATGTCAATTAGAGCATAGTCATGAGACAAGATATAATTTGAAAAAAATATAATTTCATTTGAAATATAAGTTTATTACAATTTAGACCAAAATAAAGGACTCAATAAAAGAAAAATTACAATGGACTAATGACTAGACTTAAGGTAACTATAAGGCAACAATACTAGATGGTTCATCTAGGTGTCGGAGTTCTCTTCACTCTTGTCCTTGCCCATCTTGTTCGGTCTCGTCATCACTAAGGTCGTTACTTGAAAAATATTAGAAAACACTAGGTGAGCGAACGCTAAATAGGTCTTAATATCTCAAGCTAGCTTTAAGTGATTATTAATTTAACATGCACATGCAAATCATGCAAGGTATCATAATCAAAAATTATAAATTCGAGATCTATAAAGGAGAGTAGACTAGACGATATATACTTTCAAGAGAATCGTCAGCCGCGCCGACCTGATGCGGGCGCTCCTTCGACAGAAGGGCCTGACCCGTATCGACAGCGGCGAGGCGGTGTCCGGCGTGCGTGTGGCCGCCCAGGCATGAGCGAACTGATCGTCTACCAGTCACTGTGGGCCTGCGAGCGGCGTACACCCGACGTGGCCGAGCCCAGCCTCGAAGAGAAGTTCGACCAGGTGAAGGCGGCCGGTTTCCACGGCATGTCGGTGGACCTCGGCGCCATGCCCCTGCCGGCGGCGCGCGAGGTGGTCTCGCACTACGCCCGCACCGGCCTGCGCGGCCTGGTCACCGCCTTCCCGCGATCGGTCGAGGATATCCGTCCAGCCATCGCCATGGCCAAGGACATCGGCGCGCCGTTCGTGGTGGTCGTGGGCTCGGTCTATCCGATCACCGTCTCCGGCATGATCCCGGTGGTGCGCGCCTGGCTGGCCATCGCCGAGGCGGAGGGCATGCCGCTGCATTTCGAAACCCACCGGCACAGCATCACCAACGACCTGTTTTCGACCCTGCAACTGCTCGACGCCGTGCCCGAGATGCAGTGCAGCGCCGACCTGTCGCACTACGCCGTCGACCGCGAGCTCTACCTGCCGCTGTCGGCGGAGCTGAAGAGCCAGTTCAACCGCGTCATCGAACGTTCCGCGTCCTTCCAGGGCCGGGTGGCGAGCGGCCAGCAGATTCAGCTGCCGCTGAACTTCCCGCAGACGGCCAAATGGCTCGAGCTGTTCACCGGCTGGTGGACGGACGGCTTTCGTCAATGGCGCGCCCGCACGCCGCAGAGCGAAGACCTGGTCTTCCTGTGCGAGCTGGGCCCGCGCGAATACGCCATGACCGGCGCCGATGGCCTGGAGCTGCCCGACCGCTGGGCCGAGGCCCAGCAACTGCGCCGGATCGCCTTGGAGTGCTGGGCCGCGTCAGCCGCCTAGCGGTTGTTCCACGGCAGGCCAACTTCCAGGGTCATTTCGCCGTTCACCGGATAGGTGCGGGGGTAGAGTCCCTTTGCCGTCGCCTGGCCGGCCTTGATCCTGGTCAGCGCCGCGTCCACGTCGCGCAGGTCGTCCATGGTCAGCCACGGCGCCTGGATCCCACCCTCCTTGCGACAGCAGTGGGCGGACCAGAGCACCGTATCCGGCGGCAGGGTCGCCAGCAGCCGCCGCGCCGTCGCCTGATAGGCCGAAAGGCTGGCCCCCGGCAGGAAGGCGTAGAGCGGCCCCGGATAGACATAGTCGCCGATGAACAGCCGATGCTGGCTTGCGTCGTACAGCGCCGCCGAGGTCGGCGTGTGGCCGGGCGTCGACAGCACGGTCAGGGTGCGCCCGCCCAGGTCGATCGTATGGTGAGAGTGAAGAGGGGGGGAGAGCTTGTGCTCCATTCCCCCCACCTGTGTGTCATCTCTTTCCGTTGTTTCCCTCTCGTCGCGGGGTAAATCCCCTTTGTATGCCTCTTCTTCTATTGTACTTTTAGCCCTTCGTGGATGAATAAAAAGGTGTTATGTGTTGATGATTTTTGCTTGTCCATCTCACTAATCTCCTCCCTTCTTCACATCTCTTTTAATCCACCGAGCCCTTAGTGTTGAACCTCTACTGTTTTGATGATGTCATACACTATCTGTCAACTCTTTAATTGATCTGTCATGTAATAACACTTATTTTTATGTGCTTAATCTGAGGCTGATTTGCATTTAAATCCAATTGTGTGTTCATCAGTGTGCATACTGTGTACTTGGTCTTTGCAATTGCTTTTATACTTCCTTGTATTTTTAAGTTCCCTCTCTGTTGCAAAGTCCATGCATATTCATGCATTTGTTGTGTCCCTGCATACATTAACCCCGTGCATACTGAGTCAGTGCACTTTCTGGACTTAGTCTGTTTGCCGTTGTGCTTTATCAGAGTCCATGCACTTTTTATTCCAAGTCCGTGCAGATTTTCCTTATAAGAGTCCATGCATCTCTTATTCCAAGTCTGTGCAGATTTTCCTTATAAGAGTCCATGCATCTTTTATTCCAAGTCTGTGCAGATTTTCCTTATAAGAGTCCATGCATCTTTTATTCCAAGTCCGTGCAGATTTTCCTTATAAGAGTTCATACATCTTTTATTCCAAGTCCGTGCAGATTTTCCTACTATGAAGTCCATGCATTTTTTTCCACCAAGTCTGTGCACATTTCCTTATCAGAGTCCATGCATACTTCAAGTCTGTAAAGTCCGTGCATATATTTTGGGTGTTTTGAAAACCAAGTCCGTGCATGTTTCTATAAGTCTGTGCACACTCTAGCCCGTGCATGTTTTCAATAAGTCTGTGCAATTTTTTAGCAACAAAGTCCATGCACATTTCCTTGAGACTAAGTCCATGCAGCTTTTGTGTCTGAAGTCTGCACAAACCATTGTAAGGTCTGACCATATAGAAGTCAGTGCACATCTCATGTTCGTGCACTTGAAACCACGTGCAGTTCATGTTCGTGCATACGATACCCCGTGCACATTTCTTCCAGTCTTTGACATCATTGCACGGTTTTACAAACCCCGTGGAGTCCAAACCTCGTGCATATTTCTTCTGGTCTTCAAGTCCTTGAATGTCTTTGCAAATCCCGTGGAATGTAAACCCCGTGCACATTTCCTCCAGTTATCAAGTCCTTGCACGTATACACTAAGCTGGTGGAGATGAAACCTGGTGCAGATTCCTCCTTCAGACCCTTTGTAGTCGTCGAGATTGAATATAGAAGCAAACTCATTATTTTGGGCCTGAAAATAAGATTAGAAATCTTAGAAATCATCATTCACTTTTATATATTACAAAAAAGTAATCAAAAAGATGAAAACAATGTACATCTATGTAGAGGGGAATATATATTAGCACTGATTATACAAGACTGTAACATCACACAATCTCCAATAGTCAATGTAACCAACTAAAATGTGCTGGCAATCTTTAGAATCTCTTGATCTCCATCATGAACAGTTCAATATTGCAGGTTCTGAAATTCTTGAAATGCAATTGCCAAGAATGGAGATAGGGCACTGGTACTACAACCAGTACAACTATACAACAGGAGGTGAAGTCCTGCATGCTTCTAACACTACTATGCCAATCGGATTAAGGGTAACAAATTGTGTAAGATCTCAGTCCAACGTTAGCTAGCTGTGCATTTGTGATGGCTCAAAAGGTGCAGTAATGCATCAATGAAAGAAGCATAAACTAATCATCTAACATACTTCAAAGTTAGCCAACAAATTTAACTCCATAATGCAATACTCAACAACTTCTGGGGAAACTATTGCTGGAGTAGGGGCAGTTGGTAGAGCTTGAAGAGTAATCTATGATGAGAAGAATGTAGATTTGCATCATATAAAGAATAGTTAGCCAACCTCAAACTCAGGTAATACAACTTTAACTTGCCACAAGCATCCACAAAATAATAAAAAACCTTAGCTCAGACAATCCAAGATTATGTATATTGGAAAATATAATACTTACTTGTTAGTATAATGCATTTTTAGCATTGTTGGCATCACAAAGGAAAACTATGCAAAATAATGCCTCTTTCAAGGTGGTTTTGGTCTCAAAAATCACATTGAAAAGTTGGACAAAAAAATGGAATGTATAGCTTGGTATATGTCATAGTTTAGTTTATACAAGTAATACAAATAAACAGTGCACATAAGAATACAAAAACTACATACAGTGCTACACTAGCAAATTGAGAATCCTTGCAAGATGCCTATCCTTCAAAAATAATATCAAATAGTTTTCTTATGCATACGTATAGAATTCCAAAATTCTATGTATCCCTCCCTGAAGCAGTATATATGAATCATTTAACAATCCATAGGAGTATAGAGAGGGGGGAATAGGTTGAGAAAAGTATATGGAATTTAGAAAACCCAAAGGGGCATAAATGAAATGCTAGTATAAATAACCAATCAGGGGTGTACGCCAACATAAGTAACAGATAGAAGTAATAGGTCATCTAAAATTTAGATATGCAAAATTCAGTAATACTTATTGTAACGACCCAAGAGATCCGGATACCGATAACCCGATATCGTCAAATTATAAAGAACTAGCACAAACCAATTTCAGATATCAGTCAATCAACCAGGTTTGGTACTCGGCAGAGGTTCGATCTCGGATCTCCTTACGCAAGAGGTGGCATTCTGGATAGGCTTAACCAATCATTCCAGTCACGTGTTTCTATATGCCTACTGGTTGACAAACTTAAGCACATGCAACAAATGAATATATCAGAAATATTAAATACTTGCAGCAAACAATCCTATGCATTCATCTAATCGCAGTACAGAAGATATAAGCAATCACACACAAGACAGATAAATTTTTAAGGTGGTTTGATCTCGAGTTTGAGATCTACGTCCACCCCTTACTCAACTAAGTAAGGCTTCTGATGCCAAACAGCTTGAATCCGCTGATTCACAACTTCGGGGATAAAATTTCTAGAAACAGTTGAGCCTCACAGCTTGCTTTTCGCTGAGCAACACAACTTGCTGTCTGAGAATCACACCTCGCCGTTGAGCACCACGGCTTGCTCCGCAGATACACAGGGTACAAAGAATTCAAAAAGAAAACTAAAGAGACAAAGAAAAATAATGACAGAAAGAGATACTATAGCTCTCAGTGGAGTGATCTGACTCTGGATCTGATCCAGAAGTCAAGACAACAACTCTACCTCTCAATCTCTCTTCTCACTCAGACAAACTTACGGCACTCTATTTTTCTTCTCACTCTCTGCAATAGGCTCTTTCACTCTCGAACTCTTCTTAGACTCTTCTCTCTCGAACTCGGGTGCTCTCTTGCTCTTTTGCTCTTTTCTCCTCTTCTGATCTGCTCCTCTTGTATGCTCCGATATTTGAATTTGACCGCTCGATCCCGTTTCATACAGGCGAGCATGAGTTGTGGTCCCACGAGCTTTTCAAATCTTGGGCACTTGGAAGACACACTGTCGCCCAATAATTTCATCCAAAAAGTGCACTTTGAAGGCACACATGTCAGGAGTTGAAGAAGAGTTGATCCATGTGTCTGATGCAAAAAGTAATTTGCTCCACGTGGCAGAATGCTCAGTTCGACCTCCTACCTTTGATCGCGTGCCCTTAATCCTTTTCACTATAAATTTCACGTGAGAGTTAGGAGATCTGTCGTTATGCAACCCAGGTGTTTGAGTATAGATCTGGGTTATTTCTTGTTATCTTCTAGGATCGAAGTGAACATGTGCACTGACCTGACATTCTCAATGCATAAATGTGCATCGACCTTGTGATGCACTAGTATGAGCATGCATCGACCTATTAATGAACAGAAACTCAATCTGACTAAAGAGAGATTACAAAATTTCACAGTGTTGCCATTATTAGAATTAAATGACTGTTGCTAGCATCAAAACACGGCGGGACCTCCCTGTCGGCAGGCCGCCGAGCCCCGAGGCACCGCGCCGCCTCGCGCACGGTCAGGCCGGACAAGGGTTTGACGTCGGGCGCGGAGGCTGCAGGACAGGCTCCCGCCAGGGTTGCGGACAGCATCGCCAGCCCTGTCCATAGCCGCGCCCGCATCCCTTACTTCGCTCCCGCCGGCTTGGCGGCGGCGATGGCCTTCACCGAGGAATCGCTGGGCGAGATGCGGACGTTCTTCTGCGCCGTCTCGGAGCCGATAAAGGGTAGGCTGGCGACGACGATCTCCGGCGCGATGTCGGCCGGATCCTCGCTCGGGCCGTCGCTGCTGGCGGTGAGCGACCACAGGGGCTGGCCCTGCATCGCCTTCGGGTCCTCGCCTTTCAGCTCGAGGGTCCAGGGATAGACAGTGACCTGCTGCTTGGTCTCCTGGTGGGCGTCGCGGGTCCCCGGCGCGAGCATCGCGCCGAGCGGTTGCCTGCCATCGACGGTCATGAACGCGGACGAGGTGTTGGTGTAGGCGCGCATGCCGCCGAGTTGGGCGTCGCGGCCGAGATAGGGGGAGGCGGCGGCCGGTATCACCTGGGTCGTCGTCACCGACGGGCCCCGCCGCCAGCCGATCGCCACCACCGCGCGGCTCTCTTCGAGGGTCTGCGCCGGCTGCAGGCCCTTCGCCGCCAGGCCGCGGGCGACGATCCCGGCCAGGAGCACATAGGTCGGATCGGTCAGGGAGATTCGCGGATCGGCGGGGATGATCGCCACCGGCGTCCCCGCCGCTGGCGCCGCCCGCCCGTGGGCCTCGATCGCCACCGTCACGGACGGGGCGCAGTTGAACAGGCAGACGAAGATCGGCAGCAGCATGGGTCGGCCCTCGTTCATTCTACTACAAACGTAGAAAATCCCACGTTGACGTAGTTTGCAAGCGCCATGCGCTCGCGCCTTTCCATTGCGGACGCGGTCGCCTCGGCGTAGCGTTTCTACAAACGTAGTAGGAATGCGGTCGTGGCCTTCCCCCAGCTCAGCCGGCTCGAGCTCAAGATCATCGACGTGCTGTGGACCCTCGGACCATCATCCGTCCGCGAGGTGCAGGAGAGCTTTCCCGAGGAGGGGCGGCCCGCCTACACCACCGTGCTCACGGTCGTCTCCCGGCTGGAGGCCAAGAAGGCCGTCCGCCGGGTCAAGAAGATCAGCAACGCCTTCATCTTCGAGGCGGCCGTCTCTCGCGGGGCGGCGCAGAAGGACATGCTCGAGGATTTCCTGCGCCTGTTCGGCGGCCGCATGCAGCCGCTGATGGCCCAGTTGATCGAGGCGGACCAGCTGACCCTGGAAGACGTGCGCGAGGCCGAGCGGCCCTTACCAAGTTTACCAGAAGCACTACTTCAATGTGCACTTGACTAAGGTAAGGGATATAAGAATTGTTGGGTTTAACTTGAAATTTGAAGTCCCCATGGGCACGACAGAGTTTGATCTCTCTCTAGGAGACTTCACTACCAAGGTGCAGTTTCATGTTATAAACTCAGACACCTCATACAAGGTGCTACTGGGCCAATCGTGGCTACATCAGAACTGGGCGGTACCTTCTACTCTTCACCAGTGTATCAAATAGCCCCAGGATGGAAGAGAAGAAAGGATATTTGCCGACCTACACCCTTTTGAGGTGTTTGAGTGCCATCTTCTTGATGCCTCAATCTATATGCAGAAGTTGAAGTAGACTGGTTTCCCCCACCATCGCCAGGTTATAAGGCTCAGTTGGAAGTATCACAAATTTCCAAGGAAGGAGAGCGATCTTCTCCGATATCTACCCCAAGCTGAAGGTGCCAGAGCTTGAGGATCTGCTGGGTTGCATGAAAGTCCCTCTAGGGATCACAAAGCCCCTTATAGAGATACACTATCACAAACCCTAAGGGATAACCCATGATGTTCTACGTGGCTGATGAACAACTAGTAAAAGGGGATGATGATTGCAAATTCCCCGAGGAAGTCTACGACCCAATCATCCCAATTATGGGGTTCCCTGATATAACTGGTAGAGTGGTCAAGATAGCAAGGAAGCCACAAGTTCCCTTCTACCAAGCTACAACCCAGAACAAAATGTTCAAGAAGTTGTGGTATTCACCTAACATGGATAAAGAACTGCTGCTGATTACATAGCACCCAAGCCCAGACTTCTCCTTGGAAGATTTTTATGAGGCATATATGATATCTATCGCTACTTCTACCAGTAAACATCCCTCAAGAGATTAGGAGACACAGAAAGCTATAGGTCAAGAACAACACATGCCTCTAGTCGACGAAATGTAAGATGAGGAAGTACGCCAATGGAGGCCTTTTCCATAGAAGGGGATGGAGTCGAGCATGTTAGTCTCTAAAAGACCAGCCATGGCCAATGATAATAGCGGGGTGTTACTTACCCCTCCCGATATCACAACATAAGGTAGTAGTCCAAGCCGTGTTCCAGACACTTCCTGATATGACCATGTTCTACTAGCATTGATATATGAGCAACAACAAGAAATTGAGAGGCTGAAAAGCAGCTGGCTGAAATGAGCATACGCCCGATTGACCTGATAGGGGATGCCCTCCTTCAATGACTCTAGGAAGCAACTCCAAAATGTTCCCATGTAACCAGGGCAAAAATATATATAAATAGGCAGAAAGATGATGAACCTGTCTTGGATTACATCAAGAGATAGAGAGATGTCTGAAATTAATATTGTGGTTTATAGGCGGTGGGTGCCCCCATTTTCGGCCTAACCATGTTGCATGGGCAACAATTGTGACTTCGGCCTGGCTCACCTCAGCTGCAGGTGTAAAGCAGATCTCCTCATCATCATCCTCCCTAGGTAGGTTGAAGAGGGTGGACAGAGTGTTGCAGGACAGCACTGTCTCCCTTTTGGCTCTATGGTCCTTTCTCTTCTTCTTTTGCTTTTCCTTGGCGGGTGCTTGCCCCTAGAATAGGCTGTCATCTTCTTTTGTTGCTTTGTCAACCTCTTCCTTTTGTTCCAGTGAAAGCTGCTCCAATTCATTCCATGGGACATGGTCCCTTATCAGCAAGGGTTGTAATTTGGGTTGTTCATATTCATCTAGCCCATCCATGTAGGCTTGAAGCCGTCGGAGTTCTAGGCTAATTTTTTATTCACCAGTACTGGAGTCTGTCTTCTCCAGTTGTGGGTGAGTATTCTGATCACCGTAGGCTGATCAACCCACACTCGTGCCAAGGTTGGAGGAGTATATCGCGACGTCACGCCATAGATATGCCCCCCCATCTTCGGGCGAGGCGCAGCCTTCTTCTTGGTCTTTGCAGGGACCTGCTGCCATCCCTGTTGTTCCTTCACGGGTGTTAGGAAGCATGCCTCGTAAGTGTGCTGAGTGCTGACTTTCCCAATTTCTTCAGGTAACGCTCGATACAAAGAAATCATATTTGCGGCAACCCTTCTCAGAGGCGCTTCATGGGGTTATGGAGGATCAACTCTATACTTTCCCATCTCTATTTTGCCCTGTTTATCAAGCCTTCAATTACATCTTTAAACACATAACAGTCTTCAATTGGGTGCCCCAGCATGTGGTGGTAGGGGCAGAATCTTGGGCTGTCTCTTCTCTTCAGGTCTTCTGACCTTTTTGGCTGAAGCAGGGTGACCTTGTTTTATTGGGCAACCTAGTCAAATAGAACTTTGGTCTTCTCTTTGGGGAAAGAGTAGGCCTTCTTCATCTTGTCCCTGAGAGAAGGACCCTCCTTCTTTTCTTCGATTTTATCTAGCTGGGGCGCAACTGCCTTCTTGCCCTTGTCTCTTTGCTGTTCAAATGTTTTAATATCAAGGGTATTTACTTCTTTAGGCATCGGGCACTGCTCTGCTATTGTTGTTTTTTGCATGGTGGTACTGGCTGTTGTTGAGGCATGTTTCATCAAGAAAGCTTCAAATTTAACCACCACGTTATTCAGACGGCCAAATGACCATATCTCCATACCAATCATGTTTTCTAATACCTCCCTCCTGAGGTTCTATTTACAAATTTGTACAGCGTCCTCCTGATGCGGGGGTCACTTGCATCTCATTCTAAGGTTCCTCCACCTCTTAATATAATCGAGAGCTGTTTCATCTGGCCTCTGTCTTATTGAGTATAGTTCAACCACTGTAACCTCCCTCTCGATGACATGGAATCTCTCTATGAACTTCTTCTACATGTCTGGCCAGTCATTGATCGACGTAGCCAGTAGGCTAGAGTACCATTGAAATGCGAGCCCAGTTAATGAGGACCTGAAGAATTTCAGCATGTATGACTCGTCTGTAGCTAAGTCTCCCATGATGGTCATGTAGTATGCAATATGTTCTTTCGGGGACCCTTGCCCATTGAATTTGTCAAACTTGGGCGGCTTGCTGATCTGCGGAGGGAGCCGCTTGGCTGCATGATGCGGTGGGTATGGTACCCGATAGGCATCAAATGTAACATAATCACCTTCACCCCATTCGACAAGCTTCATCTTGATCATCCTTTCTACCATCAGCTTATTTAAAGTGGTCGGGTCGACTGGCTTGGGGTGGAAATGTCCTGGTTGCAAGTATGGGGTGACTAGAGTGGCCGCCTATGGTGGAGGGCGCAGCAACAGTGCATGATGCACCTAAGGCAGCACTGGCGGCAGCAGCAACTGAGGAGGATGTTGTTGGGTAGAAGCCTGGCTATGCTCGGCTGGCTAGGACAGAGTGTATAGTGGTGGAAAATCACCCGAGTTGGCACCTCCTTGTGATGATTATGCTTGCATCTCGAGTTGTTTGAACGCCAAGGTTTGTTCTACCTTCTCATGCAGCTGTTTCTTCCGGAGCTCTATCTCCTATCAATACTTATGTAGTAGCATTAACACTGATGGATCCAGTGTTACTGTGCTGGGGATGTCTTCAATTGTTTCCACTGAAGCGCCTTCAGGCAAAGAGGTTAGTAGCACTTCATCTTCTTCAGTCATCACTACATTAGCAGTCAGCGTAGTGACCTCTTCACAAACTAGTTATTTTCCCTTCGTAGCCCTTAGCATTTCTTTTGTGGCTTCGCTTCTTCTGGTATTCAGCCCTGGCCTTTTGGCTAATCGGTCCAGTTCCTGGGACTCCTGAGGCAGACACCTATATTTGCTGGCCACTCCGGCCATGTTGCAAGCGAAAACATGCATCCCTTTCTTTTATCTGCAAACCTTCCTCCTTGTTTGACCAGGGAAGGTAAATCTCTCAAGTACAGATATTCCCCTTTTCTCCTCCAGCTATGGAGGGGCTTCATCGGCCTTGCAATCTGGGCCATCTTCATATCCGTTGTCATCTACCGACAATGTCATTCCTCTTTCTTCCTCTTCTTCAATTGCCATCAGCAAACAGTCTTCTTCTTTAGCCACAGCCGCTTGGAGTAGTCATTGTTGGCCTAACAAGGGATTCCCCAAACCCCTGAAGTAACTTCGGACTATATTGGTCATTTCTTATTGATCACGTCCCTGGTGGAGGACGGGGGATAATTGTCGACCTCGCACCAGAGGGATGTAAACTATTCGGGCTCTCCCAGTAGGTTGATCAAATCTTCTCCCTATTGTAGGGATGTCGGCCTACAGAGTGCAGGCCGTGAAGGTAGTGCGGTGTGGCGGGTCCACAGTTGTTTCTTCTCTTCTCGGGGCCAAGCACCTCTCATTCCGCTTCCTCGCCTCCATGGGCTCGGGGTTGTAGAGGATAGGTGCACTTTGACGGACAGGTTGAGTCTTCTTGGGGACCCACACCTGCTTAAATATCCTCGACCTTGGGGCCAGCTCTTTTCAGCCTTGATGGCTAGCTTCTTCTTTCTCAACTCTCCTTCTGGATAGGGCCTGGAAGGAGTTATGGACTGGTACGGCATGGACGACGCGATCTTGGATAACCTGAGCATCGCGTCCATCTAGGAAGACGTAGATGCCATCGATAAGAATAGACTTCCCAGACACCGAAAGCCACCTAGTGATCAGGGTAGCAACTTTTCTTTGGAATCTTCCTTGGCGGCAGCTCTCGGGCTTGTTGTAGTGGACGGGGTGTGCCCCTTGAGCTACATGGCGCACCATGCAGCTTATCAGTTGAATCTGGCTTATTGGCAGGCCTTTGTAGGTTCGGGTGTTAGGAACCCTGGGCTTCTTGTTGATGCTTTCTTCAACCAGCTCTGGAGTTTCTACCTCTAGCACATTAGTAAAGGCAACCCCAAAGAAATTGGGGAAGCTGACCACTGGTGGAAGAGTGCCAAAAATAGTCGGTACCGCAAGGTACCCATGAGCAGCATGACCAGCCACAATTGCAGGGCCAAATGTGAAGGCAGCTAATCCAATAGCCATCATTGCTTCTGCAATCACAAAAATAGGCAAATGGTCAACATTCTTGGAGTCCCTCGTGTATGCCTGCGGGGACACTGCCCTCTTCTCGTGCTCTGACGCAGGCTCGAGGGGATGGATCCTATTCTCGCCTTAAGGGAATTGTGCGTCGGTTTCCTATGCTTAGCGTTTTAAGGATGCCGGCTGTCTCATTTGGTCAAAGAGGAAGAGAACAAAGATTATAGCTTTCCTAGAGACCTTGGGGGTGAGGCCTCGCTACAAGTGATGCTACCATTTTTTGGATAAAACACATGCGTGGGTGCATGTTGCCTTCCTTTTAATAGACATAGGCGAACATGGCCGGACAGGGATCTCCACGGTTCTGGCAGACTAAGACCCGATACCTACCGAACCTCAATGGGTCCTATCCTATCATGAATGATGGATGCAATGACTTGACTCCATGATGATCACCAGGCATTAGTATTTTTGAGATTTTTTTTCTTCTTTTTTGGATTTTCTCTTTTGTTTTCTTTTTGAATAGCTATGTACAAGGTCTCACACATAAAATTTCTTTAAGTAGACCCTATTCCATGGGTATGTGAGTTCTACCCCATCGGTGTCCACTAACTTGTATGCGTTGCCTGAGTAGACCTCTTTGATGACATAAGGACCTTCCCAATTTTCTGGCAATTTGGCTTTAGGACCGGTGGCTTTAGTAAGTTTCCTCTTTAGGACTAGTTCACCTACCTTAAATTTTCTCTAAAGAACTTTCTTTGCATAATAACGTGCAATTCTCTGACGATAAACTTGTGCATGATCAGCTGCGATCATCCGCTTCTCATCTAATAGTTCTAGCTAGGCCAATAAATTTTCTCAACGCTGCTCGGGATCGAGCTCAGGGTCTTGCTGCACTCTTAGTGAGGGAATGAATATTTCATATGGGAGTACCGCTTCTATCTCAAAAGTCAACACGTATGGGGTTTGACCCGTTGGAGTTCGGACAGAAGTGCGGTAAGCCCAGAGGGCCTCGACGAGGCAATCTGGCGGAGTAATGATGAGATTTGCAAGTTTTCTTAATAATTCTTATAAAAGTTTTATTGGTGGCTTCAGCTTGTCCATTTTCTTGTGGATAATATGGAGATGAATGATGTAAATTAATGTCATATTTATCACACATGTTGCTGAGCTCTTGCGATGTGAACTATGGTCCGTTGTCGATGACGATGTCACGGGGAACACCGAACCTGGCGAGGATATTGCCCTTAACGTCACCATCATTGATGCCTTTACTTTCGTGAATGCTTCAGCTTCCGCCCACTTCGTGAAATACTCCGTAGCAGTGAGAATGAAAGACTTTCTTCGGACTTCGCCAGTTCTATCTTCCAAGGGACCGACTACATCGAATGCCCACTGGGTGAAAGGCCGTGTCGGGACTAAAACTCGCCATGTCATAAAGGTCACGGCGTTAATTACATCCCCTCGGAGAGGAGAAAACCTTTGATTGCTCACCAAGAGAAGGGGCCCTACAGCCTAAAATTAACATTAATAAAATAGAGGAAGGATATCCTAAATTGCACAAGAGCGCCCCATATTTGGGGGTAAAAATATTCAAATCATGCTGGTCATCTTATTGACCATTTCATTGTAGGATAGGAGTCCGAGCTGGGAGTAGGATAGGTGTGTAAATAATACTTGGGCAAATGTCTGCTGGGGCACGACAAGTTTGATATTTGAGAAAATAAAGCGATGGGGTTAGAACCCAGTGGGAATGAGTTAGATTTAGTGGATTATTGGACCGAGAAAAAGTTGGTCCATGGCCATGATGGGGTGGTTCCCGAGGTCTAAGCATGACTTGCCAGAGCATCGTTGATATCTCCTTCACGCCGGGTCGGGGGAGGTGAGGGCTCCGAATCAAATGCCATTAACTTCTTGAGGATGGCATTTATATTCATATTTATTATTATTATGTTTCCATGGCATTACTTTCAGCGTTATATTATCATTTTTTACATTATTATCCATGATTTATCATTTATTTATTTTAATTAGTGGTTGTTTGATGAGGGTGAGTCAACTTCACAGCATTGGCTGTGTCAATGCAGCGTAGTGGGTAGATCGACTCAGAGCTGTGCTGCGTCGACCCAGTGTGTCGTGGACTTCACACATAGCCACACTGCATTGACGTAGGCTTGAACTGCGTCAGTGCAAAGGTGCACCGCACTGGCCTCGGGCCAAGCTGCATCGACGCAGGGCCAAACTGCGTCGACACACCCTTCTTCGAAGAATAGAACTCCCCATTTTTCATTCATTTATCATTTTTGTTTGTGTTATGGGTTTATCATAGGAGATCGGGGGGTGTTAGACTCTCATCTTTTATTTCATTTCTTTTTTCGTTCATGTTGTGGATTCATCATGGTAGATTGAGGGTCTTGAACTCCCATCTTTTGGTGTACGTTTTTATTTCATTCCTTCCCTTCTTTCTTTTCTTTGTTTCTTCTTTCTTCATTCAAATTTTTTGCTTCTTTGTTTGCTTGATTTGTTTTATCTTACTCTTTTCCTCTTGACACATGGGCAAAGCATGTGTATGTGTGTGTGTATATATATATGGGAGAAAGGGGAGCAATGCCTACTGCTAGAGGGCAGTGAACATACCAGAGCATATTGACAGGCAGCGGGTGCGTCGACCCAGTCTGTCTTGATGTGTCCCCTAGGGCACAAGTATACTATATGTTGTTTAGTTTTGATGCTAGCAACATATATTATTTTGTTTTGATGATGAATAGGCATTGTTAGATTTGGGAGCTGGTGTGAATTTGTTGCCCACCTTCATTTATGCGCATTTTGATCTAGGGGAGTTAAAGCCAACATCTATAATCGTTTAGTTAGTGGATTCATCTACGAAAACACCAAGGGGTTTACTTGAGGATGTTATTGTGAAAGTACATGAATGCTACTTCTCAGTGGATTTTTTGATATTAGACATGGCCTCGTCCCAGGATCTTAAGCATACACCAATTATTTTGGGACGTCCTTTTCTAGCGTCAGCTATGGCCAATATTAACTATGCCATGGGAAGGATGGACATATCTTTTGGAGGAGAAAAAGTGTCATTGAATGTTTTTAAGGCATCGTAATACCTGGACCAAGAAGAGGAATGTCATGTTGTGGATATAATTGAGTATCTAATTGATGAAAGTTTGGGTGATGTTAAGGATACCTTAGAAGAGGGTAGCATGTTTTAGGATTCTCCTCTATTTTCTACATCTTGGTCTAGAGTACAGCCACTTCCAGCTTTGAAATCTAAACCAATTCTTCCATGTCTTGAATATCCCCCTGAATTGGAAGTTAAGCATCTTTCGGAGTCCCTTAAATATGCTTTTCTAGACCCTGATCATATTCTACCTATTATCAGTGCTTCCAATCTTACCTCTGCTCAAGAATCCAAACTTTTAGGTGTTTTGAAGGATCATAGGGGAGCAATAGGTTGGTTAGTGACAGATTTAAAGAGGATTAGTCCGGACATGTGCATGCATCATATATACTTGGAAGAGAATGCCAAACCAAGTAGGGAGATGCAACATAGATTGAATCCGAACATGAAAGAGGTTGTGAAGAAAGAAGTGGTTAAGTGGTTAGATACCGAGATTATCTATCCCATCTCTGATAGCAAGTGGGTCAGCCCTACTCAAGTGGTACCAAAGAAGTAAGGGCTGACTATCATTAAGAATGATCAAGGAGAAGAGGTCCCTACAAGACTACAAGCACGGTGGAGAGTATGTATTGATTACAAAAAATTGAATGCTATGTCAAAGAAAGATCACTTCCGTCTCCCATTTGTAGATCAACTTTTAGAAAAGCTGGCAAGACAGAAGTATTTTTATTTTCTAGATGGATATTCTGGGTACAACCAATGCGCTATCTACCCAGATGATCAAGAAAAAACCACCTTTATGTGTACTTACAACAAGTTCACTTTCACAAGAATGCCATTTGGACTCTACAATTCCCCAACTACATTTCAAAGGTGCATGATGACAATCTTTTCAAATATGGTGGGTGAATTCTTAGAGATCTTCATGGATGACTTTTCTATGTTTGGTAATTCTTTTGATGGATGCTTAGACAATTACCTCATAATAACTAATTATTTATTTTCCTAGGTACCTCATTTTCATTATGGTCGTAAATCGTGTGAATTGGGAGGCAATGCAGTAGACCGTTGTAGGTCTCACACAGGCCTTGCAAACTGTGGCCCAGGCTGACACATGGGTAGGCGCGGGTGATCTTCATGGTAATTTCTGGAGTATGAACCCTCCACGGTTCTCTGGATCCTCGAATCCGGACGAGACGGAGAACTGGATTAATGAGATGGATCACATATTCAATGTCATGCAATGCTCGGACCAAGAGAAGGCCCTATTGGCTACTTTTCAACTCAACAAGGACACCCGTACGTGGTGGAAGGCCACTTTGGCACATCTTCAAAATGGGCAAATTACTTGGGAGGAGTTTCTTGAACTCTTCCGTGCAAAATATTTCTCTGAGCATGTCAAGGAGAGAAAGGCGACAGAATTTACCTCGCTGAGGCAAGGCATGATGTCTGTAGCCGAGTATAAGCTCCAATTTTCTCATCTGGCACTGTATGCTCCACACTTGGTGGCTACGGAACTTCTTAAAGCTAATCGATTTATGGATGGGTTACATCTTATCTTTATTCAACAACTTGGCCCACAAAATATCCGGACCAATATGGAGATGGTCCATCAGGCGCATTTATGTGAAAGGACTTTAGAGAAGTTTGAAAATTTTAAAGGCAAAGAAGAGGAGTCAAGCCGAAAGTTTGACAAATGAGGGAAGAAGGAGGAAAGATTTAGCATCATCAGGACTTACAATTCCCGTGATAACAAGAAGAAGTCTCGTAATGGAAAGGCAAAAATGACAATAAAAACAAGAAGGTAATGGAGGAAGAGAAGCAAGTCGTAACGGCTTGCTCATTCTGTGAGAAATTCGGCCACTCGGCCGAGGAATGCTGGAAATGCTTGGGAGCTTTCTTACATTGTGGGAGTCGGGAGTATCATATGCTCGATTGTCCTCTCATGAAGGATCAATCTTCGAATGGTGGATGTAGGCCGCAAGCTCATCCAATGCTATCTTGGATGAGGAAGCACCCAAAGATGATGGGTTAATGGAAGGTACCGTTCAAATTTATTCGCTAACACACTCCAAGACAAAGGAGGAACATGAAGAGCATTTTAGAATAGTTTTGCAAACACTAAGAAAGCACCAACTCTACGTAAAACTCAACAAGTGCGAGTTCTGGCTAAAGGAGGTCTCTTTCCTTGGCCATATTATTTCAAAGGAAGGTATCGTTGTTGATCTTTCTAAGGAGGAAGCTGTTAAGAACTAGAACCGGCCAACGATCGTATCTAAAGTTAGAAGTTTTTTGGGTCTGGCTGGTTATTATAGGTGATTTATCAAGGATCCTGGTGGGCCACGCGCTCGTTCACTTCGGCGCGCGCGGGATGGGCCAGCGGGGCGGCGGAGGCGGCGGAAGCGCCGGCGCCGGCCACGACCAGGCCCATGACGGCCAGGAGAGCATTGCGTTTGATGTTCATGACGTGAGTCTTCCGAGGTTGGATCGTTCGGATCGGTAGGACCGCACAACGCGGCCGCCCTCGAACGACGCCACCATCGCAAAGCCGCGTTGAACTCGATCTGAACCCGTATACTCACCCGCCGTTCAGCTTGGTGACCGGATTGAGGCGCCCAGCGGTTGGCCTTTGCCGCACGGGCCGGCTAGGTTGGGGCGGGGCCCAGAGGACAGACATGATCGTCGCTGTGATGCGCGGGCAAGGTCGAACGCAGGCGGCGCCCCGTGCGTGAGGTCTCACCCGTCCTAGACGTCAAGGGTGTTGGCAAACGCTATGGCTTGCGGCCCGCCATTTCCGACCTGTCGCTGAGCCTGCGGCCCGGCGAGGTCCTGGGCTTCGTCGGCCCCAATGGCGCGGGCAAGACCACATCGCTGCGCATCCTGGCCGGCCTGCTCAAGGCCGACGTCGGCGCCGGCCAGATCCTCGGCCTCGACCTGATGGGCGACCGGCGGGCGGTGGCGGCCCAGGTCGGCTACATGCCCCAGCGCCTGGCCCTCTATGGCGAGCTGACGGTGGCCGAGAATCTGCGCTTCCGCGCCGACGTCTACGGCCTGGCCGCGCGGGCGGCGGCGGTGGAGGCCGCCATCGCCGATTTCGATCTGCAGCCGCACCGCGGGCAGCGAGCCGGCCGGCTGTCCGGCGGCTGGGCGCGGCGTCTGCAGCTGGCCGCCGCCCTGATCCACCGGCCCAGGCTGGTGCTGCTCGACGAGCCGACGGCCGGCCTCGACGCCGACGCCAAGCAGGATGTCTGGCGGCGCATCCAGGACATCGCCCACGCCGGCGGCAGTGTCGTCATCAACACCCACGACCTGGCCGAGGCCGAGCGCTGCGCCACGGTGGCCCTGTTCAGTGGCGGGCGGGTGCTGGCCAAGGGCGATCCGGACCGCATCATCCGGCGGGCGCCGTTCGAGGCGCTGCTGGTCGGCGGCTGCGACGTGCGCGACCTTCTGGCCCGCTTCAAGGCCGCCGACGGCGTGATCGCCAGCTATGCCGAGGGCCACCGGCTGCGGCTGCTCGTTCGCCCCGCCTCGCATCCGGCCGTCCTGGCCCAGGCGCTGGCGATGGGCGCGACGGCGGAGGAGACGCCGAAGCGGCTGGAGGACGCCGCCTTTGTCCTCGTCCATGATCCGGAGGCCAGGTCTTGGGCGCTCGACTAAGCCGCATGGTCGCCGTGGCGCGGGTCGCCGGCGCGACCGAGGTGAGCTCCCGTGTGATGGAGTTCGCCAACAGCGTGAGCGGCGGGGTTGTCGGCTCGGTAGGGTTCGCGCTGCTCGCGTGGACGCTGGTCGGCACCATCAAGAACGGAGAGCAGGATGAGAGTGATTAGGGTACGCAACGTCGCCGAGGCCTGGCGCAACCTGCCCAGCGCGCTGCTGGACGCCGAGCGGCTGCCGAGCCGCAACGGCGAGGTGCTGGTCTGTCCGGAGCCAGTGAGCACCGTGTACAGTCATCCAGGAGAAAGAGTGCTCCTGGATGCGCGACGCGATGCCAACCCCTTCTTCCACCTAGTGGAGGCGCTCTGGATGCTGGCTGGGCGTGATGACGCCGCGAGCCTGACGCCCTACGTCCGGGACTTCGGCAAGTTCTCCGAGGACGGTGAGGAGATACACGGGGCCTACGGCATGCGCTGGCGGTACCACTTCGGCTACGACCAGCTGGACGCGATCGTCGAGCGGCTGCGCAGGAACCCGCAGGATCGGCAGGCGGTGCTGCAGATGTGGGACGCCGATGCGGGCTTCGGCGGCGCGGAGGACCTGACCGGCGACTGGTGCGACCGCCCCTGCAACACGCATGCCTACTTCCGGGTGCGTACCTTGCGTTATGAGACACCCGACTATTACGGGTACGCCATGGATGAGCCTGTCCCAGTGCGTGTGCTCGACATGACCGTCTGCTGCCGCAGCAACGACATGGTGTTCGGTGGCTACGGAGCCAATGCCGTGCACTTCAGCGTGCTGCAGGAGTACCTGGCTGCGCGCATCGGCGTCGGTGTCGGCACCTACACGCAGGTCAGCAACAACTTCCACGTCTACGTCGACGTGTGGGAGAAGAAGAGGTTCCTGGCGAGCGGGCTGACTTCGGAGCCTCCGCTCATCTGTGCCCCAATGTTCACGAGCTGCGCGCAGATAGAAGCTGACCTGCAGAAGTTCATGGCGTGGCACGATGCGGTGCGCGCCGCCAAGGGTGATGAGTACACCTCGGAGCTCGTGCCGCCGCGTTACTACAACCCGTGGTTCTTCGGCACAGCGACGACTGTGGTTCGCGCTCACGTCTACTATCGGCAGGGGCACCTGAGCACCGCACTCGCCATGACTGCGGACATCGAGTGCCTGGCCTGGAGGCGAGCCTGCGTCGAGTGGCTGCAGCGCCGTGCCGACGCTCGACAGTGAGCGCTGGCGGCGCGCCGCGAGAAGGATACGCAGCATGAGCAGACATCACCCACTGACACTGGACCCGCGCGGCGCGGGTCGCGTAGTGCGCTACCACACCTGGCCCCACGTGCGGAGCCAGAGCGTCGGCGAGCATACCTGGCAGATAAAATCCCAACGGGCACAATCTGCAACCTAAAAATATGATCTGAAAATTCGGGGACATTATAGGTACTTTTAGGAAAACATCTCAAAATGATGACAGAGAAACTGAGTACTCAATTTGGAGTGGAATATCCCATTTCGATTTGAATTGGGGTTCAGTGGCTCTCTTTAATCGAATGAAGTGAATGATCTTCTGCGATTATATCAAGGTCCTACATCAATGCATGTTAGGTTTAAAGAAAAAAATTAAAATAAATTAAAAAAAAATAGTCAAGGATAATATTGTTGAGTTGCTAAGGATGAGTCACTGAGCTAGAGCCCATTTATCCATGCACCAACTCACCAAATGGAATCATTGTCCCCATACTACGGCAACTCAACTGCCTATCCGTGCTGCCAAAACTCATCCAAAATTATCACTATTTTTGTTAGAGGGGAACTCAAATTTTAGATTTATCCAAGCCGTAAGGTTCTTGACATGATCTAATTGTGTAGTACTATATAGTAATCTTCATGAGATGATGGGGTGCAATCACCGTGGGGACTAAGGTGGGACTTGGTGCTTATGTTCAAAGCATTGAAATGTCTTATTCTCTCCCCCCCTTTTTTTCTTACCTGCACTAAAAATTTTTAGTAACATGATAATGATTCACAAAACATAAGAAAACATTTAAACTGCATAGGGGACAAATCAACACATCAAGCCATCAAATCATTCACACCACACAACAGATGAAGTGACACATTGAAGTGAAAAGAGGGCATCCTATCATGAAGAACGCTACTAAAGTCAGCAATGACGGCTCCAAATCAAACTTCTCTCTATCCTATAAATACCCACCCCTTTGCTCCCCCCTTGAAGCCAAGGAGTAGTGGAGGTCGATTTGAAGAGTGAAAGCTTCCAAGAGGGGGAAAGAAGGAGTGAGGATTTCTCAAGCTTCGGAATGGAGGGTGAATCTTCCTGCTCCTCAAAGAAGAGTAGGTATAGCAGTGGTTTCAAGAGGGTTCATTAATTCCATAGGGAATTAACTATTGGTTATTTTCACAGATACCCTATTTTTGCAATGGCTCACCGTGTCGACAGGGACGCGATGCAACAAACTGTTGCAGGACTTACCCAGGTACTACAGAATATGGCCCAGGCTGGCGCGAGGGCCGGTGCCGACGATTTACATCGGAATTTCCGAAGCTTAAATCCTCTACCATTTTTTGGCTTTTCTAATCCGGATGAAGCAGAGAACTGGATAGATGAGATGGAAAGAATCTTCAATGTTATGTAGTGTACGGATCAAAAAAAGGTCCGTTTGGCCACCTTCGAATTGAATAAAGATGCACGTACTTGGTCGAAGACCACTTGTCTGTCTTCCTACACATATGTAGGGAACAATACAGAGGTCTAAGTATAACAAAGAAACTGAAAAAAAGAGGATGACAAATAGACAAAATGTATCAATGAAAGCGAATAAGAAATGTCTTGTCTGTAAACTAGATGACGCTCTGGGCGGCTTTCAGATTTGTGGTCTCTTCAGCACGAACTCAAGGAGATGTAGGAGGAGTCTTCTAGCAATAGTGCAGACATCTTGAGACGAGACCTTCTCTACTGGCTGGGGTTCAGGAGCTAATGAGAAGTCCACCACGGTGCTGTGTAGCTAGGAAGTAGGTGGACGAGTTTCTTGGCTGAGGAACTTATCTTCTTCTTTATCTTTTGCAACCCGTTCATCACCCTCTAGAGAGACTGAGGCTTGAAAGCTTCTTTTTCAAGCTAACCCCTTGCGGATTGTGCTTCTTGCGAACGTCGCTCTCCTCCTTTTCTTTCTTCTACCTACTCTTCCCTTGTCTTATCTCCCGTGCACACCAAGAGCATGAGCAAAAAGAGAACAATATCTGCAATCGGGACCACTTCTGGGAGATGCCAGTGCCAGTAGACGATTCCTTCTGAAAAGCAACTTTTCAGAAGGACCTTCTTCGTATGACCTGGATCCCCATGATTGATTACGGATCCTTGAAACAGAAGATTATCGAAAGCAGATCTGAACCACATGAACTTGATGTTGTCAACACTCTACAAGTGAAGTGTTGACACTTCTCACTGGAATCCTAGAGGAACGGTTAAATGCTTCACTGTAGTGTTGACACTTTCTTGCCTATAGGTCGACACTTGTCTCATCATCACGGACAGATGCTGTCCTTTTGTACTGCAGTGTCGGCACTTGGCCTACTTTGTGTCGAGGCATGATCCCCAAACACAAATGGTCTTCTGTCACAATTGAACTGTGTTGTCGACACAGTCAGTTGGTAGTGTCGACACTTTACTGATTCCAGATAGAACCATGAATCTTCTACATTTGTTCTGTAGTGTCGACACTCTTGGCTGGTGAGGTCAACACTTTGAGCGTACCAATCCAAAACCTGTCTGCCTTCAACTACGGTGTTGACACTCATTTAAAGCACCGTCGACCAATCTTAAAAACACTTTCACAATTAAATTAGATAAACAATAAAGACTTAAACTAAGACCTTCAATAATGATTCATGGTTTGTTATCATCAATACCTGGGGACACAACACTCTCCCCCTTTTTAATGATGACAACCATGAGTCATTATTACAAGATCATTCGCATGGCATTCCATTGTTGCAGAGAATGAAAGAGGGATTTTGTCATTCATAAATCCTTTTGACACAAGGTGTTCAACAAAAAGAGATCAAACATACGTTATATACACACCCAAAGAGTTCCATACAAGCGTTTAATATAGAGTATGCATGCATGCATGCGGTATGCAATATGCTACCATGGACACACACTCTGAACATGGCTCTTAACAAATGTCCCTCACTCATCCCTCACTCTTTCTCTTTCTGACTCTGACTCTCTCTCCCCCTTTGTCATCCACAAGGAGGGGGTGTTCCAGTAGCAGACCGTGGCTGAAGAGGTAAGGAACTGGAGTGATGTGAGACAACCTAGGGGTGCAATGGGATGATCGAATGATCCTCAGACCTAGACCTGCAAGCACATACACAAGACAACGAATTTGATTTCGGCGGGTTCGCTCACGTGGTGCACACTCTTTCCCGAAGGCATCTCGAGATGGTGGTGAGGTTCCGGGGCAAGACCTTGCTGTTCCGAGGGCTTGGTTAAGCCTGGGCTGACCCCCAGAGGGGCTAGGATTCCCATGATTCGTGGGTGGCCAGCACACCGAGGGCATTGGTTATGTGGTGGATCTCTCAACTTACTCCCCGGTGGGGTCACAAATGGTGGAATATGGGGTAGGCACTCACCTCACCGTCTAATGGGCATTAAGATGCAATACTAAACAAGCAAAAGTCAACCAATAGGGGGGACCAGATGCTCACTTGATCGGTGTGAAGACACTAATTCCGATCGGAGACAAAGGCGAGCAAGGAAGTGTGGGAACACAACCCGCATGCTGCGTAGATGCTGCTTGACCTACGATAAGTTTAATACAAAACTACACCCCACATAGGAGGGTTGGCTCTGGGGTGGGGGGAAAGAGCTACAACCAAATTATACCTCCATGCAGGGAGGGGCGATCAGTCGGCCAGGCGGGGAGGGGGTTTGGTGGCGTTACGAAGGTGGCCGGAGTATCGATCTGCATAGTCACTGGCATAGGTGGTTTGCTCAGTTCCTAGCAACTTGTCGGGGCTGAAACTTCCTGCCAAGATGTCTAATGAAGGTGAGGCTGATGCCACTGGAAAGCTGCTCATCTTGTAAAACGTTGGGAGGAAGATCTAGCACGTTTGGTTGTTGATGGTGTCCGGAGTGACCGCTCTCACTAGAGTGTGCCACTGCCATTTTCTGCAGGCCAGAGAGTCCTTGCTAAGGGCATAACTCCTGGCTAGGATGTCGAAATGTGTTGGGACTGGCTCCGTTGGAAAGAGGGATGACCCAAGCTTGGCTACACCGAGTTTCACCTCGAAGCCCACCCGTATGATGAAATGAGACCTTCTGGTCGCTAGCTGGGTACAGCAGAATGTAAGATCAGGAAAGTAGGCCCGACTTACCAGCACTCTAACTCTCTGATCCAGAGACGAATGGAGTAGGGAGACGAATGGAGTAGGGACAAGGCATTGACAGAAAGAGGGGCATCTCAGGTATGCTCCAGAACTGGAATGGCCTCATTCTATAGGAAGGGGTGCCAGCAATGTCCATTCTCATGAGGTTGCGTAGTCATGGTTGCCGACTGGACAGGGGAGCCTTGTCAGGGTTGGTCCTCTTAGTCTCGTCGTCAGATGAAGCCTAAACCACTGCCATTGCAAAGAGAGGAGACCAAGGTCGACCTCCAGTGAAGGTGGGGAGTCGGGGCCACCGGGTGGGGAGGAGAAGGATTTTGCAATCTTGCCGGTACAGAGCTTCCCGAGCATAGGCAAGCAATCTGCACACGCTGGGGACGATGGCCGAAATGGGGTGCTCCGGTATCCGAATGACCACCTTATTCTTGAAGCTGAAAGAGGGCTGGAGTAGGATCGCCTCGACCAAAAGGCACATCAGGAAACTCAGAAGAGCGGTCATGGGAGCTTTTGCAACTCGCCTCTACCTCCAGCCAGAGTCGATCTGCACAGCCTGATGGAAACGGGCCTCCTGCTCAACTCCGATCTCAGATGAGGGTGCACGACCGCTTTTTGGAAAGCCACTTCAGAGTATAATCTTCAGATGCTGGGTTGGATGGTAGAAGCTCCTCAGGGAAGGCGGGAGAGTTACTGTAACAAGGTGTCTGATCTGCTGTTGTGTCTGCCTGGGTGGCAGTAAGAGAAAGAGATGGGAAATAGGGAAGATAAGAGGTGGAAATGGGGTGGAAAGGGGATGGGCTGGTCCCTGGCGAGGGGGCGAACCAAGCTATGGGAAGGTGAAAATGGGGTGTTGGGGATGGTTCTAGCAGGGGGTGCGAGTGAGCTCCGAATTTGGTGGTAGGGTTGAGGGGGGATAGGGGGGAAGGCTTTGTTTGAATTTTGGGCTCTAGTGGTTGGCCATCAATGGAGACCTAGAGATTGAGGAAGGATGTGAATTTTTTTAAAAAATATTTAAAAAATTACTTTTAAAAATAAACGTTTAAAATGATGATGAAGATAGGATTCGAACTAAAGATGTCCATTTAAATCACACAACAACTAACCAATCGAGATGGAATATCATTTGAATTAACTAAAGAATTGAGGCAGCAAGGTTCACATCTTCCCTCAAGACGCGATTTGAACTCCCATGGTAGATAGAAGTAATCTAAATGCCAAATTAGATACTAGGAGAGATTAAATTTGCTGTTTATACCCCGGAAAATTCAGATCTGAAAACTGAGAACAAAATGAGAAAATTAACTCTTAAACAAGAAAAAAATAACAAAAAAATGGGTTAAACGACTCCTTGATTTAGAAGCATATTTAGCCAAATCTGTTAAAAGACATGATGTTCTTGATGTAATAACTGGCCCCTAAAATAACTTACTCGTTTAGAAGATATTCTCTCTCCCTCTCCACTGCTGACAAGGAATCTGCTTCCTGTTGTCACCTTAAGATCATATGCAATCTCCTTGTTCCTCCATACTCTTAGTCAACCATCTCCGTTGAGAGGGAGAGAAAGAGATGTGTGTCGAGTCGGGTGTCTACTGGGTTCGAACTCAGGTCTCTCACACTCTCTGTAGATTCGAGTATCATTATGTCAGATTTCCCAACATCTAAAAAAAAAAAAAAAAATGTCACCATCTGCTCTAATCTCATCTTTGTTTTGTTCCCTCCCTGGTGCCTTATAATCTTCTCCATTCTTTAGGATAATAGCACATTAAGATAGATCTTTGTGAGTATGGGGGAGAAACTAACAAGCTAATAATTATCATCATCATCATCAACATTTTTGATTTATTGCCATATTTGGTGAGTAGATCCAAATTAAGCTTTGAGTGAAATTCTATCACAGCTGCCCAACCTGACAACATTCTTAAATGACACACACCAAGTTCCTACTAGAATCACCATAGCCATTGTCCAAGCCTCTTGAGGTTGGTGAGATTAAATGACAAAACCAGTGCCTTAGATTTAATGGGCCTCTGACAGTGGGCCATTCCGCCGCCTCGTCAGGCCCGCAAATGGCCCACAGTTAAGTGTCTTGATTACGAAACTAATTTCATTAGATTTAATTACGAAACTAAAGGATAAAGTCATGCCTGCTCACCTGTTTATCCACCGATTTCATTAGGATTAATTACGAAACTAAGTGTCTTGATTCACTAAATACGCACTAGCTACATTCGTACCTCACCAAGCGTTGCATTACAGGAGTTCTCAATTCTTCATTTTTCTATCTTTTACCGAGGACCCTGATCATGTTGACACTATGATGTTGTACTAATTTTGACACACAAATTACTTCCACATGATCCATCGATTCGGGTTGGTTTCGATTTTGCTCCTTATTTCGACCACGGTTTGGGCGATTGACCCGACCTTTCCCATCGTGAATCCTGCACCGGCAAAACTCCATCTTCGCGAATGCACGTCCGATATCGAATGCAGCTTCACGGGCTCGCGGGTTGTCAGCGGCAAGTTCGTCTTCGGCTTTGACGAACGTTGCGAGACCGGCGAAGACGACGGCTGCATGGGCTTGCAATTCATTCCCGATGATCCGGCCGCATTACCGCATTTTGATGGATGGCCACTCAAGTCTTCCATCGCATTGCTGAATTACAAAAAGGCTGCGCAGCAATTAATGGGCAAGGATTTGATGGGAAAAGCGATAGCATCCGGCAAAGATGCGCTTGCAGCAAGCAAAGCGGGCCAAAATGCTGGTCAGGTCTTTAAGGTAAGCGGGGCAGCCAAACTGAAGCTGGACGCATATCAAATCGAAATCAGCTGCGATTCTGCACACGCATCGGCGAATTTTCTGACTGTCGATTGGAAATCCCGGATATCTGTAGAAAAAGAGGCTCAGTAAGCTCACTGAGCTTATTTCACAAACGATTTGAAACCGCATACTGCGATGAATATCTCAGCCACCCAGTGCCCAGCCTGCTCCGGCACCAAAATTTTTGATGGCCGTTTACTTCTTGGCGGTACCGATGATGGTTGGGTAACGCGTTTTTATCCCAAGGGGCTTCGCTTTTTCACGATGAGGAAATCGGTGACGCTCTCACAAGGTCAATTGTTTCATTCCTGCCTGTCTTGCGGTCACGTCTGGAGCCGACTCAACGAGCGCGAGCTTCGCGAACTTCTTGAGCATAGCGGCGGGGAAGAGGTTCAACGCTTACTCAGTTCTTTATGAAAAATCGACTTCACGCTGATGGGACCCCATGTGCAGCCGGCACCCAGGATGTCGAACAGCAGCGGGCCCATCTTGCTGACGCCGACGATAGAGGCGAAGGCCATCGCGCTCCAGGTGATGTCACCGACCATATGGCCGATCAGGAATTTGGCGCCCATGGCGCGGCCGATCTCCATCACCTTGTCGCCGACATATTCGGACATTCTGAGATCATTGTCCTGCCAGGTCAGGGTCATGCGCAGAAGCGGCGAGCCATAGGCGTCCTTATAGGTCGGGTCGAGATCGAGATAACAGCCGCGATAGGCCATGTTGGTCAGCTGCGCCTCGATGCGCCCCGCATGCAGATAGGTGTCCTTCACCGCCTGCTTCCAGCCGCTGCCCCAATTGGGCGAGCCGGAAGGCAGGGGAATGCCGCGCACCGGGCCGTTGCCGGTCTGGCGGCCCCAGATCACCCCGCCGCCGGAACGTGGCTGTGAGGTGCTGATCAGGGGCCGCAACTTCGTGATTCCGGACCTTGAGGATGCTGGAGTGTCGGTCCGCCTCGTCGACTCGGTCGGCCGCGCCGAGGCCCATGCCCATATTTTCATCGGCGTCGGCCTGCCGCCGGTTTTCGCGGCGCCCTACTACGCGCCGCCACCGGTCTATTATGCCCCGCCCCCGCCGGTCTATTACGCGCCGCCGCCGGGCTATTACGCCGCGCCGCCCGGCTATGTCGTGGAGCCCGCGCCGGGCTATCCGCCGCCGCCGGTCTACGCCGCGCCCTATTGAGCCCGGATCAGGCCCTGCGGCCGACCGAGTCGCGCACGACGAGGCGGCCGGGCAGGCGGCTGGTATCGAAGCGCATCTCGCCGCCGTCCAGCACCACGCGGACATAGCGCACTGTCGCCTCGACCATGTCGTCCATCGGCTGGGCGACGGTGGTGAGGCGGAAGGACGGCCAATCGGCCATCGGAATATCGTCGAAGCCGACGACCGAGATATCCCCCGGCACGTTCAGCTTCAGCTCGTGGCGCAGCGTGTCGAGCCCGCCCAGGGCCAGGATGTCGTTGGCGAAGAAGATCGCGTCGGGCCGGGCATCGATCAGCCGGCGCACCGCGGCGCGTCCCGCCTCGTAGCTGTATTCCCCGGCATCGATCTCGGCATGAAGCGCGAGGCCGCGTTCCGCCAGCCCGTCGAGGAACCCCTGCCGGCGGTCGCGATTGGTCGAGGTATTGGCCGGCCCATCGACGAAGGCCATGCGGCGATGACCGCGATCGGCCAGGAATTCCGCGACCTGACGGGCGCCGGCGGCATTGTCGGTCGCGACGCTCGTCACCTGGGCGCCGGGGATCGAGCGGTTGATCAGCACCGCCGGCCGGCCGCCGGCCGCCCAGCTCTGCGCCACTTCCGAGGAAATGGTCGCGGAGGCGACGACGATGGCGTCGACCAGATATTGCTGGAGCAGCGGCAGGGTCCGGTCGATCTCCTCGCCCGGCGGCACGGTGAAGAGCAGGATCTGCAGCCCCTCGCGCTGGAAGGCCTTCGCCATCTTCTCCAGCATGACCGGATAGAAGGGATTGGTCATGTCGGCCATGACGATGCCGACCATGTTGGAGCTGCGCGTCGACAGGGTACGCGCGATGACGTTCGGCTGATAGCCGTGCTCGCGCGCCGCCGCCATCACCCATTCCCGCGTCTCGGGCGAGATGCTCGCATGGGGCGAGAAGGCCCGCGAGATGGTCGATTGGGAAATGCCGAGGCGTTTGGCCAGTTCGCGGGAGGTGAGCGCCGCTTCCCCGCCGCCCCGGCGCCTGATGTTCGGCAACGGCAACTCCTACAATGGTCAAGCCGAAGTCACTAATGAAACCCCTCTCAAAATCTTAAAGAAAACGTGCGAATCTCACAAATTTTCTAATTGGCCTGAACAATTAGTGGAAGCTCTATGGGCTTATCGCACCTCCATTCGTACTCTTACAGGGTAAACCCCCTATGCTCTCACTTGCAGGATGGAGGCAGTGCTCCCATACAAGATCTTAATCCCTTCTCTAAGGGTGCAGCTCGGTAAAGAACTTAATCTCGACGAACGTTGGGAGGAGTTGCTTGTCCAGTTGGAACTCTTGGATGAGAAGAGACTAAATGCGGTCGATCACGTGTCTGTTTATCAAAAGAGAATCTCGCGTTATTTTCAAAAGAAGGTAATCAAACGTAAATTTCAAATAGGTGATATGGTTTTGAAACGTAAATTCATTCGGTTTGGAGGCCCAGGTCTAAATTGCAACCTAACTGGGAAGGGTCATTCGTCGTTAGAGAGGCTTATCCAGGGAACATGTATCATCTAGTTAACGCGGAAGGTGAGGAGCTGTCTCACGTGTGGAATGGGTTGTATCTTAAGCGCTTTTATACTTAGAGTCAAGCTAGTGCCAACCCAGTAGTGAGGTGTCCCTCTCCTTGACCACGAAGGAAGATCCCGAGCATAGAAATCACACACTACACGGCAACTCTTGTTGGGTTTTCCCTCTACTGTGCGACACCGTCTCTCCTTTGGCCATACCTAGGAGAAGTGAGGGTCCTTGCTCTTCTTTCTTCGGTCAGGCATAGGGGCAAAGAGGTGAATAAGGGAGAGATGACCAACCTGGACATCCCAACGAGAGGAGGTCTCAAATAGGGGTAGTCTGCTATGACTTGATTCCACAAGGAAAAAAGAAAGGAAGAAAAGAAAGGAAAAATCAATCAAAGGAAAGGAGCATGAATCAAGGAAAAAGTTGAAACGTCCATCAGAGCACAAAGCACAATGTCAAAACTGATCCAAAAATAAAGTAAAAGAACTAGGCGTGGTAAGAGTGGCAGTACAGTTTTCGCACAGGACGTTATGAGCCCGGTCATATGCATGCCTAGAGTGGATAAAGGTTTGATGACGGATGCAAAGCCCCGACGCAACAGACCAAATCTCTTAACTGGTCATCATGGGAGGGATTCGAGCCCTAAAACCTTCTATCTCTACGCTAGACATTCCCCCCAACACTTCTTCTATTTTCACCCTCAAAAGACTAAAGCATACCCAGAGGTATGGCCCTTGGAGAGGCACCGTCATATGGATGAGGTAGGCTCGGCCAGGAAGTGTCACCCTTAATGCATGCCAACCTCGGGGAATTCTTAGTGAAATAGGTAGGGCTCTCATTGCCGCAGTGGTGGTCGTGTGGTACATTCTGAAATACCCCCTAATATTTCATTTTCTTTACACACATACAATCTATATTAAACAACTAACTGTCCAACGATACACACTCGTTGCTCCCAACATAGAGCATTATACGTCAGAAAATGCAATCTGATGGAATGACCAATCATTAATGCATGCATGATAAATGAAGCAGACATATGGTATGAGAAATTGTATGTAGTGTCATTTTTGTTGGGCTATCAATAGAACACATGGTTGATAGTCTATTTGTTTGCTCCTTTCTTTCTGGCAGGCCCTAAACTAATTTACTGACATTTTAATAGAGTTTGTGTATGTAATGATTCTTCTGATTTCAGCAGCGTCAGAGCATCCCTGTTGTGCAACAAGCCATGGTTTTATTAATAGTCAACCTGTTATTGTTTTTCATGAAGGGTCTTTTGGTAAACTGACTGATTTGCGATCTGGTGGACTAATTGGAAGAGTAATTTCCAGAGCCGAAAGAACCATTTTCTTCAATTTCCAATGCATGGAAATTGCCTCCTTTTGGGGAGACAAACCCTCTTTCAGCACTATCTCCGATGACAATGCATTATTGAACCTTGAAAACATTGGAATTATGCCCTTTTTGAGCATCAATCTATCCTTCTAATGTCCCCATAAAAGACAAAGCTCATTACCTCAATCTGCTACTGGATGTTAGCCCTCTGCATGGGAAGCATGCACCTGGCTATATTTTACCATCCAATGATCATGATGCTTACATCTTGTGGGAAATAGTATACATTCGATCCTGCATTCTCTGTCATGAATTAATGCCTTTCCTGTTTTCCATCATTTTTATGAAGGCTTCAAAGACTAACCAATAGAAGGGAGTGAGAAGGCATTGTTCATACGATATCCATGTGTTGAAGTATTTGACAGTTGCTCCTTATTACAGGTATTCGGGAGTATGGCTCGTAACTCGTTGTGGTTCGCTTATAAAAAATAACTACAACATTCATGATTGGGGTCTTTGTATATTCATCCTCATTGTTTATGGTCTAGTCTTCCGTATCATTGCCTTCTTTTGTATGGTAACATTCCAAAAGAAGTAAGCTCCTTAGATGTTGACTGCATTAATTAAAAGCAGGGTTCATATGCCACTGTAACATAGTCGATGGCCTATATACGAAGGCTATCTGGAGTAGGTCCCAAATCCCTAATGTGAAAGTCGATAGACTATGTAAATTATATTTTGTTTCATTATCAGTTTGTGTTGTCAGATTTTTTTTTGGGGGGGATCAAGTTATCTTTGAAGATGGGATACATCTCTCCGGAACAGTGTCTGACAACACAATAAAGCACATGCTTTTCTGATGTTGAAAATAATGAGTCGACCCGGTGACGACCCACGGCCTGACCGACCCGGTCCCGACCTGGGTTGGGTCAGGTCGAGTCGTGCGAGTCGGGACGACCCGCGCCGGGTCAACAAACCATGCTTACCAGTAAAAATTTTATGAAAATTTTCACGGAGAAGTTTCGCATGGGATGGGACTACCTAATTATAGGAAGTCCCCTCAATCGGTCTATTTCTTAAAAAGTCCTCAAATTCCCGAGCAGCTACTGTTGAACAGGGGACGGTGGGGCTGGCTGTCCCCTGTCCAATGGGGGTGGGGGACGCAGTTGCGGGCTGGCTGAGCAGGGGCGCTCAGTGTGGCTGCAGGCCTGGGGCGTGGTGGAGCACCCAGGGGACTGTGGTTCTTGCTATCGTGGTTCACGGTGCAGGTATTGCTGGCATCGGTGGATCTGAGGAGTTCGGCAACAGTTGGAGTTGTGGCAATGCTCGCTGTGGCTTGGCTGACACGGTGCATAGCGGAGGGGCTGCTCGGGTATCTGTGGGCCGAGAGAGCAGGAATGGGTGGGGAAGAAGGAGAGGGGGGTATGGCGGCTAGGGTTAGAAGCGGGGTGGGGCATGTGACCCTTGGAGCCTCCCTCTCCCAGGGCGCCCCTCTTGGCCTTCTCCTCGGAAGGTGGCTAGCATTTTCAAAAGAACGCCCCTTCCTATTTTTTTTTTTGTTCTTCTCGTCGAGGTTCAATACAAGAGACCCTTTTATAGGGACAATACACTTGACCTTTTATCCCGATCAACAATAATAAAAGACCACTACTCCCTGGACAAAAAGATGGGCATGCTAACATGTATGACTCATTTGAGCACAACTAAGAGTTGACTCACTAAGATAATAAATTTGATAATTATAAAATAAAATAAAGTGACTCCACTCTATTTAATTATCGTCTTTCGCTATGACATTGTCGTCGCACATTATATGGTTAAGGCCCATTTGTGTACGTACATGGTCGAATCTCTACTGCAACCACCCTTCCCCTTCCACGCACTTAAGATTGGCCTCTCCCCTTCCTCCGTCGTCGTAGCGGCAGTGATGCCATGAAAGTCGGCAGTCGCTTATGGAGACTGTAGGAAAGGGCGAGACTGTGGCGGAGGCGGACATGACTCTATCTTGGGCTTGTATCTTTGGGCACCAACCGGAATGAAGAGGCCCGTTTGGAGTGGATCCGGTTAAGTGTTGCAGCATTCTCTCTCCCTAAGTGTAGGGATGGGAGATTTCTGAGGCGAGAAAAAAAAAAATCTTTGGCCGTGAGTTTTCATGAGGAAAAATAGGGTTATCTTTTCTTTGACTAATGCATCATCCGTAGGCCATTTTGTTTTCTCGATGAAGGGTGGTGGGGGGTTTGGTGAACAAAAAAGGAGAGGGCCTCCATCTATGAGAGGGAACAAACTAGAAGAGAGGAAAGAGCGCCCGCCTGTGCGCCTTGAAGGTGAAGAAGAGAGAGAAGGGAAGAGAGGTGAGGATCGAGTGGGAAGAGCTTATGCTCCGTCGCCCCTCCCACTGGTGTATTTTCTTTTTCTTCTATTGTATTTCCTACTACGGGGTATACTCCCCTCCCTTTGTATTCGCTTCTTCTGCAATTAATAAATAAGCTTTGGGGTCATGGCATGGCTTCTATCCCGTCCTCTTTCTCTATCTTTCGTGGTTCTCCCCGCGGTCATGGATGTATGCTCCCGTGTCCTCTGAAGATATGATTTACCCTCTATAGAGACAACCATTGTCCTCTCACTCTTGTCCATGAGTTGTGAGGGCTTGGTCACCTCCTATAAACCCACGTTGGGAAAAGTCATATTACGATTTCTACAATCTTTCAATCTGAGGTTTTAGCTCACCCAAACCACCAGGTTTTAGCTCGCCCAAACCACCTTCGCATCTCCCAGGGTTTGCCTCTTCATGGCATGATCCCTAGAAGCTCATCCCATGGAAGGCTAGATATTGATGTCTACAGAGCCAGTAGCAGTTGGAGATGCACAAATTAGAAACGCAGCAACCAACGGGTTTGACGGAGACCCTCGAAGGCTGGTCCTCGGGGTTCCTAGCCCAAGTTGGGATGATCGGGTGACCGTTCTCAATTTACCTAGAATTTTAGGAGCCGTCTCGGTATGTCTATGGAAGAGCTTCATTTTTCACTCCCTGCACACTCCGGGTCCGGGGGAGGTGCTGCCGAAATTTTGCTAGGAACACGAATAATGAAAAGGTTGAACAATCAAATGATGTCAACTATAAGAAAAAAAAAGAGCCCTCTATGAACACAAACAAAAATGTCTGCGCTCCCGTGAACTAGGCGTAACTTAATCTCCCAATTCTGAAATCAATATGCATAATAAACCCCCAGAACTTGCAGTTAAACCTTCCTGCTAAGGCGAACCAAAATCAAGTATCAAGCCCTAAGCCAGGAGGGGTCGACCCCAAGTGTCGACCCTCCCAACCCCAGGCTCTGCATGCCATCACACTCTCTAAACTGACGCGCCTTCAAACTTCTCAGTCGTTTTAACTTTCATCCCCATGCCCTCTCTAAACCGGTGCCCCCTCACCCCTCTCACGCCATTTTAACCATCTCTTCTCCCATAAAAAAAAGAAGAGAACAACACTCTTGTGGTGGGTGTGAACCGGTGCGCCCATTTGCGCGTTGGATCACACCTTCCCCCCCGCGCCATTTTACCCTTCACCATTTACGTTAAGAACAAGTATCCGTTGCCTCGGATTGATGACTTGTTTGATCAGCTTCAGTCGGCCCGGGTGTTTTCGAGGATTGATTTGAGGTCAGGTTATTATCAGCTGCGGATTCAAGAGTCTGATGTTGAGAAGATGGCACTTCGTTCGAGGTATGGGCATTATGAGTTCTTGGTGATGCCGTTTGGGCTCACCAATGCCCCCACAGCATTGATGGATTTGATGCATAGGGTGTTCCATCCGTATTTGGACCAGTTTGTGGTCGTGTTTATAGACGACATCCTATGTACTCGTGGTCTGTTGAGGAGCATGTGTATCACTTGAGGGTGGTGTTACAGACCCTACACGATCACCAGTTGTATGTCAAGTTCAGCAAGTGCGAGTTCTGGCTCCGAGAGGTGCACATTTTGGGGCACGTGATTTGTGGTGATGATGTTTCCGTGGACCCGACCAAGGTTGAGGTAGTGGTGCAATGGCTGAGGTCAAGTTCGGTCACAGAGATTCAGAGCTTTTTGGGGCTTGCGGTCTATTATAGGAGGTCTATCCAGTATTTTGCTCGTATTATAGTCCCGATGACTAGGCTTATGCGGAAGGATGTGTCATTTGTCTGGATGGAGGAGTGAGAGTGGAGCTTCATGGAGCTGAAGATATTGCTCACTACCGCTCCAGTGTTGGTGCTGCCTTCAGGATCGAGAGGTTTCGTGGTGTGTACGGATGCTTCCGGGGTAGATTTCGGTGCTGTACTGATGCAACATGGGAGGGTTGTGGCGTATGCATCTTAGCAGTTGAAGCCACATGAGGTGAACTATCCTATTCATGATCTTGAGTTGGCGGCGGTGATCTTCGGCCTAAAGATCTGGAGGCATTATCTGTACGGTGAGAAGTTCAAGTTTTTCACTGACCATCAGAGTTTGAGATATGTGTTCACCCAAAAGAACCTTAACCTCATGCAGAGGAGGTGGATGGAGTACATGAAGGATTATGATTTTACTCTATCTTATCAGCCTGGTAGGATGAATGTCGTAGCTGATGCTCTGAGCAGGAGAGTAGTGGTTAGTCAGATGTTGTTGAGGAAGTGGAGGCTTTAGCAGCAAGTGCCTGCCATGACTTTTAGGCTCAAGATCCCTTAGGATCAGGATTCGGCTGTCCTTACGAGTCTGATTGTCACGCCAGCTGTTCATCGACAGGTGACTGAGGCCCACGCGCGGACCTCGAGCTACCCTATATTTTGTCGATGGCCGTGGTGGAGCTTGGTGAGGATGGGGCTGTGAGGTTTAGAGGTAGGTTGTACGTCCCGATCGAGGAGCAGGTGAGGCGTATGGTATTGTGTGAGGCACATGGGAGCCGATACGCCGTGCACCCCAGTTTGGCTAAGATGTACCAGAACCTAAAGAGATAATTTTGGTGGCCTGGTATGAAGAGAGATATGGTAGAGTTAGTGGCTAGGTGTTTGACCTATCAGCAGGTGAATGCTGAGCACCAGCGACCTAGAGGAACCCTTCAGCCCTTGGAGATACCCGTGTGGAAATGGGACCATGTGACCACTGATTTTGTGGTAGGATTGCTGAGGACATCCAGTGGGCATGACAGTATTTGGTTACTGGTAGACGGACTAATGAAGATGGCTCGATTGTTGCCGATCAAAGTCAGTTGGACAGTGTAGAAGTTGGCCCGTTTGTATGTGGAGCATATCGTTCCGTTGCATGGAGTCTCCATCTCCATTGTGTCAGATCGTGATCCGTGCTTCACATCGGGATTCTGGAGAAGTTTCCAGAGAGCTCTAGGCACCGAGTTAGCATTTAGCTTGGCCTACCATCCTTAGTTGGACGGTCAATCTGAGAGGACCATTTAGACCTTGGAGGACATGTTGAGATCATGTTGCCTAGAGTGACAGGGGAGTTGGACCCACCATTTGCCGTTAGTGGAGTTTGCCTATAACAACAACTATCATTCGAGCATTGGTATGGCTCCTTATGAGGCGTTGAATGGGCGGCCTTGTCGGACTCCGCTTGATTGGTTCGAGGTGGGCGAGCATGTCCTGACAGGACCGGACTTGGTGTAGCAGTGTGTTGAGGTGGTGCATTTCATTTGGCAGAAGATGTTGGCAGAGCAGAGCCGACAGAAGAGTTATGCCGATCGGAGGAGGCGACCTCTCAACTTTACTGTGGGAGATCGGGTGTTCTTGAGAGTTTCTCCCATGAAGGGTGTGATGCGCTTCGACAGGCGTAGGAAGCTGAGTCCCACTACATTGGTCTTTTTCTCATTGTCGAGCGTATTGGGGAAGTTTCTTATCAGTTGCAGCTACCTCTGGAGCTATCTGCCGTGCATGATATGTTTCATATGTCAATACTTCAGAAGTATATGCCCAATGATTCCCATGTGTTAGAGGATGTTGTTTGGCCTGAGGTGACCCCAGACCTGTCCCTTCTAGAGTACCCTGTCCGCATTGAGGATCGATGTAAGTAGTGCTTGCGGAACAGGGTTATTCCTCTGGTTAAGGTGGTCTGGCAGCATCATTCTGGTGGTGAGGCGTCATGGGAGCATAAGGGTGAGATGCGACAACAATATCCTTGTTTGTGTGAGTCTTTCCCCCTGTTCCTGTGCTTCGTTCTAAATTTCGAGGATGAAATTTATTTAAGGGGGGAGGGCTGTAATGTCCCAGATTTTTTAGACATTTTTTTGGATCAAGATCCGTGAGTTTTGGATCACTTTCGGGGTTCCCAGAACGCGTTTTGTGATTCACGTGTGTTTTCTCCGGCAGACCTGCGGAACCCTGTGTAGGGCAAACCGTTGTGTTCTCCTACTCCGGGACGGTATCAGTGCGACGAGCATGTTTTGAGGATCGAGAAAATAATATTTTCTAATTTTTAATATTTTTTTAATTTTTTATATTTTCTATAAATACCCCCATTTTTTCTCCTTTTTCTTTTCTCTTCTTCTTTCTACCTTTTTCTTCCTCTTTCTTTCCCATTGGAGAGCTCCCCCCCCTTCTTGTGACCATTGGCCCTCCTCTCCCCCGACGTCCATGAGCGTGGCCTCCTCCTTCCTACGGCAACGTGGTGGCGACGAGACGAGCGCGATGGTGGTGATCTCGCAGGGTGGGGGTGGCGTTCGTGTGCGGCCGAGATTGGAGATCGGCTATGACCCGGTGGGTTTTGAGCTTCTTTGTGGTAGGGTGACGGATCCCTACACTCTTTACTGCTTTCCCCGCGATTTGTAGGCTGGGGAGAGGTCGAGAGAGGCATTTTTGAGCCGGGTAGGGTAAATTCCATGATTTGGGGTTGAGCACGCGGATCTCTTGTTCCGTGGAGCTTTCGACCAATCTAAGGGCATAGATGCATGCTAGGAGGGTTGGGGATGGATTCCCCCTTGTTTCCCTATCATCGGGCAATGATCAGGACGTGGATCGGGGTTTTTGGGCATTTTCCTTCTGTTTCGCGCTCGGGAGAGCCTTGCGGTCCTTTTAGGAACCGCATGGCTCCCCTGGCGGTCTCCAGAAAACCGCTTGTCGACACTGTATTGTCGGCAGGCCTTGCGGTCTGGCGACAGACTACTAGGCTCGTTGAGGCGATCGTCTGATAGATCACCAGCCTTGGACAAGCGGTCGCTAGGCGACCATTTCTCCCGTTTGACCATTGCACCCTCGGGGCACGTGTTTTCGACCATTGGGAGTCATAATTTTTTAGATAGAAAGAATTTTTAAAAAAAAAGTGTTTCCAAGCACCCTATAAACTGGAAAAGAAAAAATATTAGGGTTCCCCTCCTGATTAAGGTGTACAGTATGATCCTCATATTCATCAATTGATCATCAGGATCCAAAGATGTACAAGAGTTTTCTGATTTCCAAGGAAGGCTTCACCTCTTGCAGCTGCAACCAAGAATTCATTGCCAACTGAAGACTCGAGTCCCTGGTTTCTGACTGAATCATTCTGCTCTCAGGTCCCGTATAGAATCTATAGATAGGCATAAGGCACAACATCCTGATTTTTGGATAGAATTACCTTTCTTGGTATTCACTGCAGGGATGTGTCCTAGGATGACACTGGTCATTACACCCCCCCTCCCAAGTCAGAGAATGGCTACCATCCTTAAATGATATGCTTCTCTCATTCTTACTGGTTTCTCTATTCTCGTTTTGTGGTTTCAACTGGACCTTGCAAAGTATCCAACTTCTCTTGGGAGGGAATTCTAGATCACAATGGTTCTTGGTTGATTAATTTCATGATTATGTACTCCTATATCTTAGTACATTAATACAAAAATTAAAACTACAGTCGTATTAATACACTTAACTTGACCAAAACAGAGATTTGGGATGCACTCCGAGCTGCATCGGAAGCTGCTGATTTGACCCTTGCTCAAGCAATAGTGGACAGTGCCGGGATCATTGTTTCAAGTGCTGACATGACAACCTGTTATGACGAAAGAGGTATGCATGCATGTTTTTGCATCCCTCTCTTCTGTGCCTACCTTTTTCTTGACAAACGTTTGTTACAGGTGCAAAATACGAATTGCCCAAGTATCTTTTGAGTGAGCCTACCAATTTGATTCGAGACAGTTGACAGAAGAATAAACCTTGAGCATGAAGAGAAAAGCGGGTGTATGAATCATATAATCAATCTTTACTCCCTTCTCTGACTGAAATTACGTTTGAGCTTTGTTCCAGTGAAATCTGTGAATTTGAGCTTCTTCAGTTTTTATGGCTCATGTTTCTCTCTTTCATTGTAACCAGGTCTACTCAATGTCCAAATGAAAAAAATGAGAATTTGTTTTGTAACACTCAACTAATCTTTTCTTCCGATGATGTTGGAATTTGGGCATAGTCCTTGGGCAATGGTCCTATATCGATTAAATGGGTTGTAGTTCATATGCTTTTGACCCTGGGCCTGTGTATCTCAACACTGTAATTTTGTGGATTTCAACATGGTATCAGAGCATGGTCTTGGGCCCAACCCCATATATTTCTTATCTTGTCACCTCCACCCAATTAATCTCCACGGCCCATCTTGGCCGTGAGGGGGAGTGTATAATGATCTCTAGTAGATTTCGTAAGAGATAATTTTTTAATATTCAAATCATCTGATTATAGAGCGAAATAAGAGTGTCAGAGAGAGAAGTAAGAAATTGGAGAAGGGGTGCTTTTTATGCCCTTCTCTTATGATCGCAAGATCAGAGTCTTTTTATATCATCGTAGAGAGGATTGTTTGTATGATTGTCATGATCGAAAAGAGATGAGCCACCCAACTCGCATGCTCGACGGAGCAAAATATGTGAGCGTTGACTTATTATTTTTGTCGAGATGGTTACTCTGCCATCGATACGACAAGGGCGTGGGTCACTAACACGACAGAGTCAGATTAGAGAGAGAGAGAGTAGACTGGTGTCTTTAAGAGAGATGACGCAAGCAACATATTAGTATCGTCGTCGGAGTGGGGGCACTATTCACCATTAAGGATAGATGTAGTTTGCAGACATGTTTGGACACGACGTCAATCTCGATGGAGTTGATAGGGGCGTGATGAACCACTCAGATGGTGAGTATGCACTGACTTTGAATAAAATATGTGATGTTTATTGAATCAACAAGATTAACCTTGCTTAGGTTTAAAACACCGAGAGAATGATCGAGAGTAATCTAAGAATAGAGACATTCATGTAAATTGAAGTAAAAAGTTCTATTTTTAAGTCTTTAATCTACCAAATCAATTAATCCCCTAAATAATGCCAAATATAATTTAGTTCCACGTAATGGCATCCCTTTGGTGACGTAGATTGAGATGTTATGAGGAGGGGCCATTTATAGCAAAATCCCCTGGCCCCGACCCTGCGATGTCAGTTGGCGGGTGAATCACGATAACTCTTACGGCACTAACTCAGTTGGTAGAAGTCAACGAATAAATTTGTTGAAGTTGGAAAAAAGCGTATAAATAAGACTCTAGTAAGACGTTCATAAATGTATGCAATCTATTCACTTCAATCTTCATCTGTTCTCCTGTCTCTAGATACTATTCCTTTCCATCTATGTATATTTAATTTAAGTATCAAAAAACTATTTTTTAAAGTCACTCTCAAGCCTCGTTTTGAGGTCTCTTTATCCCTGCAATTTTTTGCTTGAGATCACATCTTCTTCCCGTCTCAAATAAATTTCAAAATAGCTTTCACGATTAAGATGGGTCATGCGTATTAATTGGGTGAATGTGATAAAAAAAGTTGAGTTAAGATCTATTCTAATATCATGTTGAATCTATAAAATCACAGTATTGAGATATAAAGATTCAGGAGTCATAAGCACATAAATCACAACTCATTAATCAATACGAGATTATTGTCAAAAAATTATGTCCAAATTTTAACACGTATCATCTCATTAAGTAATAATATCTCTATTATTTGATGTTTGTAGCATTTTATTAGTCTTATTTTCTGCATATTAGTCTTTGTGTCATCATTAGGTAGTTGTATTTTATGCATGCAGTGCTTTTTATTGTACTTTGAATTACACAGATCCTCGTAGAAGATCTGCTAATTTTTTATATTTTCGAGGGATACTTCAAATCTCTCATATTTCCTAGGTAGAAGAGGGTCTTGTTTTCTATTTAAAGGGTGTACTTTCCCTTTGGGAACGCACATCATTGAAGAAGAATAGATTTTCCTTTGAGTAAGTTGAGAGAACTTGCTGTCCTCTGAGATGGAAGTGGGGTGAGAGGCTTTGATCGTTCCTTGTCTCCGAGAGGGAGACGGGGTGAGAGTCCCCAACATTATCCATATCAACCTTCTCCCTTACCTTCTCTCCTCCTCCTGGACCAGCCGTACGCTTCCTTCTTTTTGTTCCCCACGGAGAGCGCCACCTTCCTGCTATCACCCCACCTTCCCTCTCTCTCTTTTTCTCTACCCCACATTAGCCATCCCTCCTTCCCTCCCTTCTCTCGGTAGCAGCCGTGTGCACGACTATGGCATCCCAGGATCCACAGTAGCACCGCGATAGCCGAGCTCGCCGTGGCCCATCCTACGGATCTTGCCGTGCCAGAGCACTGCCAACGATCTCCCTAGATGGCGTACCACTGTCCACCAGTGGCGTTTTGTCAGTTACCACCGCATTGCCTTTCCCCTTGTCTCATTCTCTCACCATGTTGGTCACACCGCCTCCCCTTTCTGGTCGTTCCCACGGTTGTTGCAGCACCACCGACTGCTCGACCGTCGTGGCATCGTCCACCGCACACCCTTGACACTGGAGCTTGCCACCGCACCCCCATCTCTTCTCCCTCTTCATCTTCTCCGCATCCTTCCCCCTGCTTGCCACCTGCAGGAGCCCGCCAGCCGTCTTCTCCCTCCCTCTACCTTTCCATCGTCGCCGGAGAGCACTGCACCACCCCCTTTCCACTCCATTCTTGTCCCCTTCCGGTCCCTCCCATCACCACCGCCTCCTCAGTACCACCGCCCACGACCCAAGGGAAGATATCTGGCCACCCCTGTGCCACCCGCGGCCACCCCAGTTGCTTCTTGGTCATTGTCTGTAGGAGTCCGCTGGCTTACGCTGATCAGACAACCCCCAGTGTTGCTCAATTTTCTCGTGCGCACCTCTCTCTCTCTCTCGATTCTTTTCTCTCTCTACTCGCATCTTCCTCGTTGCTCACGCTTCTCTTTTTCTCTGCACACTCTTCTTCTTCCCTCTTTTTTTGTCTTTTCCTCTTTGTCTCCTCTCCGATTCTTCTTTTTTCCTCCTCCGTCCTTTCATAAAAACACGATTCGATCGAGTCGGTGGGTCCAGGCCTTGGGGGTACAACCTGCCCGACATCCTAGTGAGAATCCCAGGATCGCGGAGACTTACAGAGGTCACATAATAGAGGTCCTAGTCAGACAGAAAGAGTATCCGGCGGAGAGTCCCAACTATTACAAGAATTGAGGCTATGAAACCACAGAAAACGGGAGTGAAGTGGTCAGCCAACACCACCGGAGTTGAGTGACCATCAAACAATCCTAGTAAATTTTTCCATAATTTCATAATAATAGAATATAGCAATTAAATTACAATTTATTGTTATAATTGGCATTAAGAGTGACAAATGATATGAATATGAAAGGAAGGGTAAAATTTCAGCAGTCATGATCAGTAGATGAAATGGACCTTATATTGTTCCATATAATCTATTTGTTAGGTGCGTTCTTACCCTATACATGTTGTCTAATCAAGGTGAACATAGATAATAAAACATGATCTGTGCATTAGAGGCAGTCAGGGAATGGGCCGCTATTATTTCTTAGCGGTCATTCACAAGGCCGTTATCAAGCTATGCTAAACAAAAACAACAAAGAGTGAAACGGTCTTTCTTTCGGCCGCTAAGAATAGAGGCAGTCAGGAATGGGCTACATCTTGACTATAGCGGTCAGTCGCAAGATCGCATGAAGGACATGCTAAATAATAAAAAAAACTATACTAAGGTGGTCTGTCGCGAGGCTGCTAGAAGTAGAGGCGGTCCCTGGTTCGACTGCAACCAAATCACCGCTTCTGGCCTTCGGCGAACTCCGACACACCTTGATTCTAGACCAAAATTCATGCAGTATATAGAACTAAAATTAGACAAACCACTACTACTAGAAAGAGAACGAAAATCCACACAAGATGGCATGGTTAATTAGAAATTTAATTTGCTAAATTCAAACAACATATCGATACAAATGGAACTAGCATGGTCGGTGCCCTAATTGACCTGCTTCTAATAAAAACTAAAATACGAACTCCATACTAAACCAAAATTATTGATATCAAATGAAAGAGGACTAGAAGGAGCACAAAAGGATGTATGTTAATTAATATTTATCCTCAGAGAAACCTTCCGATTAGGATCGAAAATCGAATGAAGTGAAGAAAACCCTAATCACGAACCGTTACCGTTCCTCACCGAAATTCACCCTCGATCGACCACGTCTACGGCTGTAGCGGCCAAATGGGGTTTATGGGAGGTTCATGCATCGATTTAAAGGGTTAGAGTCCAAAGAAGAGGCATGTATGGGATTGGAGATCGACGGAATGATGTTGCTGCATGAAACTCACAGTTTGACCAAGTCTAATAGGGTGTCTAGGAACTGGTCTATTGAACAATAGAGTCCTCCGGTCAACCGGCAAGGTGTGTCTGTCGTCTGGTCCGCCCAGGCCTCCCAGGGTCACCCATTCCAGCGTGGCCACGATGGTGGGCAGCACCAGCGAGACCGGAATGGCCCAGCGGCCCATGGCGGTGGCGAGGCTCGGGCGGAACGACAGTGGCGGCGTTTGGGGAGGGCAAGGCCAAGGGTGTGAGGAACGTCGAGGCAGAGGTAGTTGTATTTGTGGGAGCCGACCACATGGGGAAATTGCCGTTCCTCGAGGTCTCAGTGGGTTAAAGCTTCGGATAAGGTAGGGGGATGGATCTCTACTCTCCCCGTATGTTTTCCCCATGTTTCCATGCCCCAGTGAGGTCGAGAGCAGGTGTACTTATTTGGGGTTAAATGCATGTCAGGGTTGAGCGGTGATTTTTGGCCAATCTAGGCCTTGTTTTGTGGTTTAATCGTGGCTTTCTGGTCGTAGGAAGGCCCAGGGATGGATTCCCCATGTTTCCCTTCGTCCCGCGATGAATGGGGCTTTCGATTAGAGTCCATGTGGAGTTCGGGTGTTTTCTGCAAAATTGATAGGGGACGGACACATGGGTGGCCGTCGCGTCCAGGTTGGGTGACCAATGGTCTGGCCGCCTAGGTCTACTCGGTGGCCAGCCATTGGGCCGCCCAGAGTTGCAGGCAGCCAGCACACTGGCCGCCCTGCCCCCTTCTTCTTCCCCTGTGGCCCGTGGTCTAGGCAGCCAATGAGGTGGCCGCCCAATGAACTTGGGCGACCAATGATATGGCTGCCCAGACTCTGCTTTGCCTAGCCTCCCTACTTCTGGGCTCTGGGCGGCCAGAGAGATGGCCGCCTAGGCTAGTATATACCTAGGGTGGGCGGCTAGGGAGTTGGCCGCCCAGCGCTGTTGGATGGCCACTGGTCTGGCCATCCAGTCTCTGGGCAGCCAGTGCTTTGGCAGCCCAACTCCCTTCAGCTCAGGGGTTGTCGTGCTCTGAGATTTGGTCCCCGAGGTGTCCGTGGGAGGAGGGGCTTTGCATATGATGTGTGTCCACATGATTCTAGAGATTCTGTCGAGTCTGGATGGGTGGTGTGGGCCTTCCATGTGTGTTTTGTGTGGAGTGGGTAGTCATTACTATGTTTGGGCTACCCGTGTCGACTGCCCCCACAAGAGTTCCATAACTACGAACGGTATTCCCACGTGGGGGCTGTCACTGTGGCGACATATCCTCGTAGGATTTGTGGACCGAGATTCTTCAGTTCTCGTTATCCACCATAGATGGTTTACCCATAGTCGGAAGTGTTTTTTTGAGGCTCCTTGTGGTTCAAGCGCGTGCGTAAGCATGTCCTGCGCAAGGAGCTATGACGACATCAGAGAGTAAGGCCGATGCGCCCACTTAGTGAGCATCAGGTAGCCATCCTCGACTATCTGTGGAGTTTCATCGATAGCCTCGGTGAATCGCCAAACATGCGAGAGATCGAGGAAGGCAGCGGCGTTTCTGACAATGGCAATATGGCCTATCGGCTGAGGACGCTTCAGTTTCGCGGGTTCCTTGAAATGAAGAGGGACCGTGTGACCCACTATACCCTCTTTGATGGAGGGGCGACGGCATGACCCAGGGACAGCCTCCGGGTCCAAGTGGGCCAAGCGGGGCTTCACCAGCTACTGGCGGCGTTACCGAGGGTGATCTGAAGCGCCATTCTCAGGAGCTTGGATGGTCGGGTAAATTCTTCGGGTCGCGCGATCACGCGCCAGTTAACATCGCCGGCATGATCATGATCCTAGGGATTGTCGGGATTATCCTATCCCCGCTCTTGCCTTCGCCCGCCGGATGGGCGTCCGGAGATGTGGCGAATCATCAGCGGGAATGTCGGCGGAGTGTTCTTCCGCCCATAACCCCATCGCGTTCCGGGACCGACGAGCACCAATAGCCGCAGAGCTGCGGCTGACAAGGCATGGACTCGCCCGGCGCGACTTTTTCAACTGACAGGCAACAATCCGAGAGGAATTGCCAATGGCTGCGAGGCTCAACCTTCGCCAGCAAGAGCAAACTCGCGCTGCGATCCAGACTACACAGCTCGTAAAGCGCTTGCAGCAGTTCGCGTTAGGCGAAAACGACGACCAGGGCGCCAAGGTCGAGATCGATACAAACCGGCTGAAGGCGATCGAGGTGCTGCTTCGCAAGGCGCTGCCTGACCTGTCGGCCCTGACTGTGACCGGCGACGCTGAAAACCCGGTGGCAATCGCCGGCAAGATCGAACTAGTCCCGGTCAGTGTTCGTCCCGCAGATTGAGCTTCCTGAAAAGCTCGTCCCGGTATTCTCCGGAAAGGCAGACGTTAGAGGCGCCTATGGCGGGCGTGGGTCTGGAAAGACCCGCAACTTCGCCAAGATAAGCGCTGTTCGCGCTTACATGTGGGATGCCGAGGGCAGGGCAGGCCAGATCCTCTGCGGCCGGCAATTCATGAACTCGCTGGCCGACTCCTCATTTGAGGAGGTCAAGCTTTCCATCGAAAGCGAGCCTTGGCTGCTTGACGCATTCGACATCGGCGATCGCTATATCCGCACCAAGAGCGGGCGGATCTATTACACCTTCGTTGGGCTTGACCGTAACATCGATAGCGTCAAGTCGAAGTCTCGCATTCTGCTCGGCTGGGTCGATGAGGCCGAGCCTGTCGTTGAAGAATCCTGGCTCAAGCTGATCACTTCCCTTTTATCTCTCCCTTCTGTTATTGGGAGTTGGTTACACATGTACGTGAGTTTAGGAGGAGATATGTCCGATGGGGAGAAATCTCCTCTCCCATGTTTTCAACGTAAGGTTCCCCTCCTCCTGCTATAAAAGAGAAACTTGATCCCCATCACCAGATTTACAACTGTGATTGTGCCATACGGAGTAGAAGGGAGGAGAAAATCTACGTGCTTCTCGGGACGATCCCCAACCTTGACTCCGTGCGTTCTACATCGGGCACTCGACATCCCACGATGTCACTCTGTAAGCACCCTTCTCTCCTCTCCCATGATCATTCACGACACCATACTAGGGATATGAGGTCATTCGAGTCTTCCGTTGCCTTGGCTTTGTCCCCCTTCAATTAAGTCATTTGTCGAATACAAACCCCAGATTTTTAGGTGTTAGTCCCTATAGGTTTTCACATTCTAAATAGGGCTATGTAATATTTGATATATTAAATAACTCTCTCAAACCTTCCTCTATTTTAAAACTTAGTGTACGGTGATCGTTGAAGAGCGGGGGTCCAACATAATCAAAGAAAGTCGAGTGAAGTTAGCAGTTAAGGTGTTCAGTTGAATGATTATTTGAAATTAACGCTTTGAATATTCAATAGATAATACAGTTGAAGTTTTCAAAGGTTTAATTTGAAGGTTATTGATTAAGTGAGACTGGTTCAACTGTAGAATGTAATGAAAGAAGGTAGTTGAATTATATGCTTAAAGGATTCAGTTGAAAGAATACCAAGCCTAAGGGTTAAGTGTGAGTTAAAATTGTTACAATACTAAATTAATAGAATCAATTGCAAGCAAGAGCAGTTTAAAGATTTAGTTGAAACTATAGTTGATAGTTTAGTTGAAATGCACAATTAAACTTCAGTTGGAATGAACAAATGAAATATTCAATAGATAATGCAGTTGAAGTTCAAAGGTGTAGCCGGAGGGTTATTGAATGAGCGAGACAGTTCAAATGTTTTAGTTGAAGGATGTAGTTCAAGATGATCATTTGAATTATTCAGTTAAAAGATTAAGTGAAAATAATATTAGGCGCAAGGTTCCACCTGACTTAAAGCTATTACAATGTTCATTTGGTAGACTCAATTCCAAGAGTAGTTTAAAGATTCAACTAAAAAACACAAATGATTGTCTAGTTGAACTTGAAACGTATAGATAAAAATTCAGTTGGAAATATAGTTGAAATGATCGGTTAAAACAGATCGGTTAGATACACAGCAAAAAGATTACAATTGAAACGGTATGTTGAAAGGTATTTTGGGTCTGGATTATTATAGGGTGTTTGGGAGTAACTCCTATAAAAAAACCTTTTTCTTAACGCTCTGATTGACATGATTGATTAAACTCGTCACGACCTCCGGGTAATCTTTTACGCTCGGGGCATGACACTCAGCCTCTAGTATCTAATACCCAGCCTCCAGTATCCAACACCCAGAATCCGGTACCCAATATCCAATCTCCAGCATCAAGTGCTTCATCCTTGGCGTCCAATTACCAGCCTCCAGTCAACAGGAACAAAGCCAGCACGTCTTACACAGACAATATTATAAGCACATCCTAGTATATAGTAGAAGAATCAACCACGACTAGTAGCATGTGGTTGCCGGCCAATACATCCATCCTTATTCCACAAGAGAAAGGGTGGGGATGACACAAGGAGTGATAGAAATCCAGTACTTTGTCATTCATATTCTATAAAGGAGCCCAAGACATGTCCTTAGAGTAACAAAAGAAATTTGTGCAATCGGGCACAGAGTATAACCAAAAAAATGGGTACAACGGAGTCAGGGCTCGCTCTCCTCTAGTGCCGACAAGCAAGACAGAGTAGCTGCAAACTCCGTCTCAAGAGCTGACAAGATCTGAGTGCTGGCCTCGGTTGTGCTCACGGCCTCTTGCCACTCAGCTCTGATGTGCTCAGCGGTCGACTACTACTCCTCCAAGGCCTTCCTCGAGGCCTCAATCCCCCCAGATGAGTAGCCCGATTCCAGATGTGCACGTGAGCTACCTCAGTGTGGCCCCTCTGCTCGGCCATAGCCGCTGCTAGCCTAGCTAGCCCCTCCTGCTCCTCCTAGATGGCAGCTAGCCTCCATGCTCTCCGCTCCTGCATTTGTCGAAGCCGCAGGAACTTAGCCGATATTGCTGCTAATGTTGGCATCCAAGGCTCCTTTGGGAAGCCAAGGTTGTGGTAGCCTCGGGTGCAGTCCGCCAGCCACCTCCTCAGCTCCTCTGGAGATAGGAGAGGATCACTCTAAAGGTACCCCTACGCACGGTGAAGTAACGAGGTAGCCACACTCTTGTCTACTAAAGGCTCTAGTGGGGGGTGGAAGTAGGCCACTCAAGCCCAAGGCTAAGGGAGTGGTCGGCCTTCTCCATCAGCACATCAATCAAAATTGCATCACACCAGAAAGAGCAAATGGAGAGTAAGAAGTACATACAACACTTCCATGATAAACAAGGTGGAAAACCTGAGAAAATTCTTAGTCTTTACCTGGAGCAACCCCTCCTGCAGCTACTGAACCACTCACCGGAGTAGGGGAAGGTAGCGACTCCTCGACAATCGGGGTACCCTCCGCCATAGCCCTATCCTCTCTGGTAGCTACAGTCAAGACGGGGAGCTCCTCCTGACCACCAACAATGGGAGCTGGCACACACTCCTCCTCTGACACCAGTACTATATACAAAACAGAAGTATCAGCACTCTACCAGAAAACATAAGTAATTGCTATAAGGGGAGAAGAGAGCCCCACACACCTGTGGAAACAACCTTAGTCTCCATCGCCTCATCAAATGAAGTCCTGGAAGAGGAGGAACTCGAACTCCCCTCTGCCTCCATGGCGAGGCTACCACTGCTCGAAGAACCCTGAGTGGAAGCCACTGATGAATCCTCAGAGGCAGCGAAACTAGAAGCCCTTGTGGATCAATAGAACAGCAAAGTCAGCACAGAATCTGGCCCTACAAGATGGGTTAGCCAGCCAAAAGTGTTGAACAAACCATATCGGTCAAGGCGCCCTTATCAGAGATCCCCTCTATGTCAATGATCTCCTCGTCCTCTCCAGTCGGAGCCATAGCTATAGGCTCCCCGCCTAGAACCCCAGCAGTGTCGAGGGGAAGCTCACCCTCCTCCAAAGGGGATAAGGTACTTGTGACACATACCAGGGAGATTCTAGAATTAGCAAAATACAGAAAGCCAGTATATGACTTAAGTTTCCAGTCACATACCTAAGGGTCCCATGGTGGAGGACCCAACCAACCCTACAGTGCAAGCTAAGACTACAACTGGCAGAGGAGGGAGAGGAAACTCCATCAGTGGCTGTGACAACGGTACAGCGGCGGCTCTAGCAACAAGGGTCATCAGACCGCCTACTACCCCTGGCTCTGCCTCGAAGGAAGGAAGCTCCACTGTAGGTCTAGTACTAACCAACTCCTGAACCATCTCCAAGGCAACTACCCTGTCATCAGCTGGCAAATAAAAACAACAAGCTCAGTCAACAACCTCAGTACAACAAATGCAGGGAAAGGAGGAGTGAACCACCCTATGATGGCTTAACACTCACCTGAGTTGTCCTAGGTTCCTTCAAGCCCTTGCCCACCGATAGAAGTGGGCACTTTATCTCCGGCCCCAGGAGGAATGAGGGCCCCTGTCATCTTTACCATCTCCACATGTAAACATATAGCCATGTTAATTTCCTAGCAAAGGCATTGCTACAAATAGGACATTACCAGTCTTAAAGATTCTACCTGGTGGAATGACCCTAGAAGTCTCTCGTGGCTTGAAGTGAAGAGGCACCTCAATGTCAGGGCTGGTCTCCTCCTTCTTCCGTAGGACCTCGTCCACGTCAAGGTCACACTCGTTCTCACTATCCAACAAGTGATCGGTCTCTAAAGCTGGCGAGAAGGCCACTTCTGCCCCAGCTTCCAACGGAGTTACAAAACCAGCCACAGGGGTGAGATTAGTAAATCATAATGACTAAACATGTAAAAAGAGAAGGGTCAAGAATTGGCACTTACTCAAAGCCGGCTCCACCAAAATATGTTCGTCCTCCCCGCGCCTGCGAGAGGACTCCCCTGCCTCAGCCTCGCCAGCATCTACATGGGGATGCTTCCGCTGGGGCTGAAGGTCCATGTCACCACTCCCAGCAGATGTTCCTGCGGATGAATGATCTCCCGCCACAAGGGAACCTGCAGAGGACACATGCCATCAAATTAAATCTCAACCAAAGAAACAAAGGAGAAAGGTAAAGATAATACAATAAAGAACATGGCTTACTTGAAGCTCCGAAGGGAGTCAACAGCAGAGGAACCAACTACTCTGACTTCATCCCCAGCACTCGGGAAGCCTTCGCAACTGTCTCCTTGATGTCTCCTAGTGTATAGGCTAGCTCTATGTGAGAGACAAATTCCACAGGTCCGGCCAACCTGATTGTGAAAGGACTGGTGATCCGCTCTGATACCAATTGAAAGGATTAGAGCATGCACGGCTGAGATCCAAAGGGGGGGTGAATGGATCCCAGTGAAAACTTTTGCGGAATTAAAAATGAACTACTCTTACTGATCTAAATTAATAACAATACTCTACTCACAGTGTAAACTCCTCACTCAACACTAATCACACAGTGTGCAACCAGACTCTAGCAAAAGTCATTTGAATGAGAAGATCAACCAACAACCAAGTACGAGACGGAGGTTTGATCTAGGATCTCCTCACGCAAGAGGTGACATTCCAGATAGGCCTAACCTATCTGTCCTACAATGCCTTTTTATATACTTATTGGTTGAAGACACACTTAAGTCATAACAATGGAAATGCAATCAGAACCGTATTCTAGTAAAGAGTGGTCCTAAGCATACATCTAAACAAATCTGTAAGCAGATAAGCAATCACACAAGACACAGGAGTTTTTAGGTAGTTCGGTCTCAACCTTGAGACCTACGTCCACCACTCACTCAAACTAGAGTGAGGCTTCCCACTGATACACAACTTAAACGACGGAATGCTCTAGGTTCTGATTCGACTAAGGGGCGACAGGGCGAGAGTTACCCGGACCCGACGTGCAATCGTCGCTTGTGCAGCGATAGATCGAGCCGCGGCCCCGCCTTGCAGGCACAATAGTGCACCTGCGCCAAGCCCGTAGAACGCCCGAAGTCAGCGGCTCTGCCTAGCATCCGCGTCTAAGACCCCACCAGGGGCAACTCTCTCCCTCGGCTCGCGGGCCGAGGACATGCAGCGTGAGGGCGGTACCGCGCCGGTCTAGCGGTCTGTGCCAAGACTGCCCTCGCAAAGCGAACCGGCGCCGCTGCGTTTCTCATTCTCCCCGTCCCGCGTTCCTCAGCTCCACCCGCAACGGAGGAACAAACACATGCACGGCCTCACCAACGACACCAACCGCAAGATCCTGCTCTACCTCGGCGGCGCCATGATCGCGGTCGGCATGGGCATGACCTTCATGTTCGGGCTTTCCATGAGCCTTCTGCACGCCATCTCGCTCGCGGGGCTCACGCTGGCTGCCGGTGTCATGTGGGGGCCGATCGACGATCTTGAGCTGAATGGCTGGCGCAAGATGGCGCGCTTCCTGCGCGTCGTCGGTGTGTTCTTCATTGCGGCCGAGCTGTTCAGCCACCTTGGCTATACGGTCGGCAATCGCGTCGAGAACGTCGAGACGGCCGGCGTCAAGAACGCAGCCTATGAGCGCGCCGGCAAGGCGGTGGCCACGAACGAGACCATGCTCACATTCCTGCGCGAACGCCTCGCCAAGATGGAAGCCGAACAACCTTGGCTGCCGACGGTCAACGCTGCCGCGCTCCGCTCCAAGCTCGCCAGCGCCAATCTTGCCATTGAGCAGGAGGCCAAGCGCGGCGGCTGCGGCCCGAAGTGCCTCAAGCTCACGCAAGAGCGCGACGACCTCGACAGCCGCATCAAGCTCGCGGAAAGCAAGGATGATCTGACGCGCCAGATCGCAGCGACCACAAAGCTCGTCAACGAGCGCGTAGACAAGGCCGACGCCACGGAGTTCGTCAGCTCCAAGGTGGTCAACCAGACCAAGTTCGTCAGCCAGCTCGCGACTTTCTCTCTTGATCCGAGCGCCGCGGCACTCACCTGGGCCCAGATCGGCATTGCCTTCGTCGTGGCTCTCGTGACGACGTTCCTCGGCCCGACGTGCTGGCGTCTCGCCACTGCTGGGCAGTTTGTGCCGTCAACCCCTTTCCCCCCCGGGCGGCCGGAGGCTTTCACCGAGCCCGCGCCCACACCTTTGAAGCCTGTCACGGCACAGCCGACCAATAACTTCTTCAAGATCGACAATGATGTCCTTAAGCAGTGGGCTCAGGACGTCATGGGGCGTATCGACGGCGAGCCGGTGGAGATCGCGGTGAAGGTGAGCCCGCGGGCCAAGAGCTACCGGCTGACCGTGCCGCATCACGGCAATCCGGTGCTGACCCTGCCGCGGACCGGCCGCTGGCCCGAGGCAGAGGGCTTTCTCAACCGGCATCGCGGCTGGCTGGAGCAGCGGCTGGCGGAACAGGGAACCTCGATCGAGGAGCAGATCCACCGGGAGACCCAGATGCAGGCGGCCGCCGACAGCCTCCAGGTCCGGCTGTTCGGCCAGCGAGCGCGCGGCGTGGGCCAGCGCGCGTTTGAAGATCTCGGTCGGGCTTTCGGCTTTGTTGGTCATCGCCCACCGTCATAGCGCGAGGCGAAGGGCGCGTGAAAGGGGCAAGTCCGCCAGCGGCGCCATCGACTTGGCATACCGTTGCGGTAGGCTTGAGCCGAATACGGGAGGGAGAGCGTCATGATCGGCTTCATCATCCGCTGGGCGGTGGTTGCGCTGGGCCTGTGGGTCGCGGCCCACATCGTGCCGGGCGTCACCTACCTGTCCTGGAAAAGCCTTCTGGCGGCGGCCCTGATCCTGGGCATCGTCAACGCCATCGTGCGGCCGATCCTGATCGTCCTGACCCTGCCGATCACCATCGTGACCCTGGGCCTGCTCCTGCTGGTCATCAACGGGTTGATGATCAAGCTGGTCACGGTCTTCCTGCACGGCTTCATTGTGCACGGCCTGATCTCGGCGATCCTGTGCGCCGTGGTGGTCAGCCTGACCAGCTGGGTGATGTCGTGGTTTGTCGGCTCGGACGGCCGGGTCGGTTCGATGCGCCGCGGTTAGCGCACCATTTCCAGATAGGGCGCGCCGCCCCGGCGGGCGACGAGGTCGCGCGGGGTCCATTGGTTGAAGTCGAGCACGGTCGCGGCGTCTGGTCCGACCAGGGCCAGACCGTCGGTCACCGGCTTCCAGCCCACGACGCCCGGCGGGATCGCTGCGCCACAGGCGGGCGGGATCTCTGCACCGTAGATGCCGCCAGCGCCGATCTCGCCGCTGAGCGTCAGGGTGCAGATGGTATGGTCGCGGGTGCGCAGGGTCCACGGGCCGGCGGCGGCGTCGCGCGGCTTCATCGGCAGGCCGACCGCATCGCGCACCAGCGCGCTCATGTCGGAGTCGGCGATGGCGCTCACCGGGGCCGCGGCGGCGACGGCCAGCACGGCCCAAAGGCGGAAATGACGCTTCATGCTACGGCTCCTTGTTCAAAGGTTGAACCACGGGCGTCAAGCAGCGCCCAGCCGCCGCCCGCTGTCAAGCGAGGCCGGCTTTCGTCCAACGCACGGAACGCCGTAGCGTTGCAGTGTGGCTCTAGGCGACCTTGACATGACGATGGCGGGACTGGTCGGCGTTTGCCGCACGGGCCCGCAAGTGCATGAACACATCGACGACGGCATGTTCCGCCGCGCCATGATGGACAACGGCGTGGTCATTCAGGATCGTTTCAACGACGACATGAATGCCTATGCGCTCAACAAGGACACTGGCTGGCCCTCGACCTGGGTGCATGGCGAACAAGCGGACATCGACGCCGTAACGTCGCAGACGGCTACTCCTTACGCATGGCGGGCGCTCAAAGCGCGATCCGATCAGCCGCTCGAAGATAACTTCTACCGCGAGCCCGATCCCGCTCTGCCCGAGACCTACATTCAGTCAACGCAGCAGCTTCTCGATTTGCTCTATTTCATCCTGGCGACTCCACCGGCATTATTCGGGCAACCGGAAAGCAAGACCGCGTCCCAGGATGCTCAGGCCAGATCCCAGGCCATGGGAAGGCTGGGGCTCGCCTGGGGTGCGCTGCAACGCATGATGGCTGCGATGTACAAGCAAGTGGCGCTCCTGTTGGCTTCGAATACGGACGAAGTTAAGCAGATCTCGATTGAGGGCGGAGATGGCCGCGCTACTACGGTTCAGCTTGAAAAGCTCTCGCTCGGCAACTTCCGCGCATTCCCAGATGAAGATTCGAGCTTCCCCGAATCTACAAGCGCGAAACGCGCGACCATCGAAGGCGTGTTCGCTATGGCGGCTCAGGCTGGGCCGGTCGGTCTACAGATCGAAGACAACCCCGACAACCTCGAATTCTACAAAGAGACGCACGGTCTCAGCGAGTTGGTGATACCTGAAGCCGAGGCTCGCAATTGGGAACTGCGCGAGATCGAGCTTCTTCTTGAACAGTCGCCCATCGAGCCCTCAGCAGAAGAGATCCAGAATGCCCTGGCGCAGCATGCTACAGCCACCATCCAGGCGCAGTTGACCGGCGCACCACCGCCACCGCCGATAGATCCAGCCACGCTTCAACAGTCGCTCATGAAGCCCTCGATCATGCCGCGTCCACTCGACTTCCATGCCTGGGCATTCAAGAAAGATCAGGATTGGCTTTCTTCAGATGCGTGCTGGCAAGAACTGGCAAAAGGAAACGCTGCTGGCGTCAAGAACGTCGAGCTTCACGCAATGGAGCACCAGAAGCTCATTCCTCCTCCGCCGATGCCGATGCCTCCACCGGCAGCAATCAAAAAACCGGCCCCCAAAGGGGAACCCGGAGCGCCGAATGCCACGAGTGCGGCACCCGGAGCGCCGGGAGGCGCTACGATGTGAGAAAGCGTCACTCGATAGTGTTTCGGCTGCTGGCCGGAATCCTAATCTCGATTGCGATCAAAGCAATCAGCGAGAGAGACCTATTCGGCAAAGATCGTGTTGGCATAGCCGGCCGTGGTCGTGCCGCCGCCGAGGAAGTTGAATTCTGTCGCACTGAGCGAGTCAGAGCCGGCAGAAGCAGTGGCAAGCTGCGCACTGTTCCTGCGCAGAATTTGATTAACCGCGTCTCGGCGAAGAACGGCGAAAAAGCCTGAGCCGTCCGGGCTAGCAACCGCCGATGCACCAGCATTGACACAATAGAATGCGTTTGAACCGCTATTGCGTGTGCGCAGATCGGATCGGTTGGTCCCGCCTAAGGCGCAACCCGCCTCGGGCGTGCTGGCGCTGACAGACGCCGCCGCTGTCCTGCTCCATATGCCAAAAGACGCACTGTTTAGCGTGAATTTGGCGCCCACCGCAGTTGATGGCGTGAAGCCTGTCGAAAGCCGTGCGGCCGAGCCGTCTCCCTGAAAGCCACGATCGGCCACGAAGGCCGGCGAGCCAACAGCCGTGAGGTTGTATTGATCCGCAATCCAGTTGCGGCGGCTGGCCTGACTGTCAGCGCCAACAAGCCACAGGATATCCAACTTCGACCAGACGCCTGCACTTTTCAGCGACTCAATCATGTCGTTGATAAGCAGCTTGCGGGCCGTCGTGGGCGGCGTGGTGAACCTGGCGAACAATGCCAGCGCTTCGGCGGAATAGGACACCCCCGCCCCCTGCCCCGCACCCAAGCTCAATCCCAGCATCAATGCTAATGGCATGTAACACCTGCTGAGAGAGGATATGGAAAAGCCCGCTTGTTACAGCGGGCCTTGGGGATTAGGCGGCGGGATTGGTTAAGCTGCGCGCTCCGGTTGACGGTTGCGCATGGCCTGCAATCGATCGGCGTTCGCCCGCGCTTCCTGCGCCATACGTGCCGGAGCAAGGCTGGCCTCCTGCGTGACGTGATACGCCTGCGCTTCTTTGTGAGTCGCGCTCGCGTTCGTCTCGCGAATATCAGCCAACGCCTGTGCCTCCTGAACGGCAGGTGGCAACTGATACTCCTGTGGCTGCGGCGGAGCGCCCTGTTGCGGCATTCCAGCCTGCTGGGCCTTGGCGAGGTTCAGGACAGTCTTGGATTCGGTTTCCTGGACCTCAGCGACGGCGCCACGCATCTGCAACTGCTGTCCTGCCTGACCGGCCTGGGCACGCTGCTGGTGGCCAATCCGCTGCGGATTATCAAGGCGGTGATCGGCGGGCTTCTGGGCACGCTGAAGGGCTCGCATTTCTCGAAGGCGCGCTATCTGAGCACGCTCAAGATGATGTACGAGTTCCTGAACAAGGTGCGCAAGGAAGGGCTGCTCGCGGTGGAGAACGATGTGGAGAAGCCGAAGGAAAGCGCGATCTTCAAGACATCACGTTCCAGCCTGGGCGCGCCAGATTGGCGGGCATGTCCAGATGCGTGTCGATGCAGATCAGTTTCTTGTGCAGGGCGCGCGAATCCACCGCCGCCTGCGCCAACCCAGGCGATAAGGCCAGTGCCGCCACACCGCTGGCCAACACCTACCACATCACCCAACATGCCGACGCGTTCGCTGCGCTCTTCGGCATTCCGACCACAATGATCTTCATCGTGATTGGGACTATGGCGTGGGCATTGGGCGAGGAACTGGGCTGGCGAGGCTTCTTGGTGCCTCGTCTGTATGAGCGCTTCGGGCTAGTCAAAACCAGCCTGATCAGCGGACTGATCTGGGGCAATGAGCTGGTGTGGACCGACCAGCAGGGAAATTTGATCTGTCTCATCACCAACGATGCGGAGGGCGATAAGCTGGAGATGATGCGGGACCGTTATGAATATCTCTTGCCGCAGCTTATCAGCCGGGCGGCGACGTATGGGATGGAATTGTTTGCGCAAGCCATGAAGGGATCGGCTGGGGCTGGTGTTCGCGGCGCCGGCGGGTACGGCTCGGGCGGGGGTCACGCCGCGGGCGGGGGATACGGCTCGGATGGGGGTCAAGCCGCAGGCAGTGATCGCGGCGCGGGTGCTGCAGGGCATTGGCGGCGGCGGGCTGATGACGCTCTCCCAGGCGCTGGTGGGCGAGAGCGTGCCGCCGCGCGAGCGAGGGCGCTACCAGGGTTACATGGCCTCGGTGTTCGTCTGCTCCTCCACCATCGGGCCGGTGGCGGGCGGCTGGCTCACCCAGCATTTCGGCTGGCGCACCGCCTTCTATATTTCCGGCGTGCCGGGGCTCATCCTCGCGGTCCTGATCTGGCGCTTCGTCGCCGAGCTCCCCGCGGCCCCGCCCCCGCCCATCGTGGAGACCGCGCAAAGCCGCTCGTTCGGCCAGCGCGTGGTGGACGAGTTGCGGACGGTGGGCGCCTTCCTCAAGCTGCGCAACGTACTGCTGTGCTCGATCGTCAGCTGTTTTGCGGTCGGCTCGGCGGTGGTCGGCTCGATCTTCATGCCGCTCTACCTCAATGGGCCGCGCGGCTTCGCGCCCGAGACCTGGTCGTGGATCATGTTCGCGGTCGGCTTCGTCGTGCTGGTGCTCATCGTGAACCGGGCCGGCTGGCCGGCGCACGTCATCGGGAGCATCTTCGTCGGGCTCGTCACCTTCTTCGGCGGTACCGGCCTGGAGCTCTTGTTCCACATCAACCAGATACCGTCGAACGAGGTCGGCCAGACCTTCACCTCGGTGCTGTTCACGAGCGGGCTCATCATCGCCGGGCTCCTCGGTCGCGAGGTGTCATTGTGGATGGGGTTCGAAGCCCGCCCCAGGTAGAGGCCGGGCTTCACCATCCGGATTTCATCGCGGATGCTGAGGCCGTTGCGGGTGACCGGCCAGTCCAAGGCGGGGATAAAGCCAGGGATCGTGTCAGCCCAGGCGTAGTCGAGAATGATCGATTCCTTGCGTGAGTCGATCAAGCTCTGCCCACAGTAAAACTTGGCCGGGTAGCGCGGCGCGTAGAGCACTGAATTGGCCACGCTCAGCACTTCGCGGGCAAAGGCCGGATCGCGGTGCAGCGGATTGCGGTCGCCCGACAGCGCATAGAGGAACGCCTGGTCGGCGCGGGTATCGACTTCCACGACATGATCGGGCGCGCGTTCGGGGATCTCGTGCAGCGCCGGACCGCCCTGGGCCTTGCCGCCGAAACCGCCATCGCCGCGCGCGAAGATGGAAGAGACGATGGTGAACAGCTTGTCGCCGCTGGCTTCTTCGCGCACCACCCGTTCCTGGATCAGCACCGCACCCTTGCCCTCGCCCTTGTCCAGGATGTCGAGCATGCGCTCGTCCGCCAGCACCCGCGCGGCGGGCGGCAACGGCTTGTGGAAGGTGATGCGCCGCTCGCCGTCCACCACCATGGCGAAGTTGATGGCGGATTTCTGCGGCATGCGCTGGCGCTCCGGCGGCGCCTCGCCCCGGGCGATGACGCTGGCGAAGGTGGGCACCACCTTGAGCGCGCCGCCTTCATAGGCAAAAGGCAGCTCCCGTTCGTTCAGGGGATCGCGCATGAAGCCCACGCCCAGGGCGTAAAGCATGACGTCCTTTTCGTCATAGCGCGCCGCCAGGCCGGTCGCGCCGGACTGCATCATGTCGTCATAGTCGATGGGCATGGGTCACCTGTTGAGCGGCCAAGTCTAGCGCCGGCCTTTGCGCCAGGCCACCGGGCTTTGCGCCAGACCGAGGCCCGTGGTTATTTATGTCATGGCCATGGCTGACCGATCCCTTCCCCCGCGCCGGAGCAACGGCTGCCTGTGGGGCTGCGTCGCGGTCATCGTGATCCTGGCGCTGCCGGCGGTGATAGCCGCCGGCACCTGGACCTGGTTCCTCTGGCAGGGCTATCGCCACGACCCGGCGGTGCGGCTGGCGCGCGAGCTTGTGGAACGGGACGGCATCGCCCGCCAGGTGCTGGGCACACCCATCACCGTCACCGGCGTCGAAGGCAATGCCTGGTCCTGGGTACCCGGCCAGGGCCAGACCAGTGCCGCCATCCTGTCGCTGTCCGGCCCCAGGGGCGATGGCACGCTGGAAATCCATTCGCACCGGGGCCAGAGCGGCCTCGCGTTGGACGAAGCCACGCTGACTGGACCGGGCGGCCAGCGTTATGACCTTCTGCTTTTATTTCTACTATTTTAGCAACCCGATCTAATGAATTTTAATTGCTTACTGCTATATCTATCAGTTCAATGTACTACATGATAGTCCTTTTATCCCTTTAGGAGCTTTACCGCTATTGGGATGCCTCACGGGTTCCAAGTGATATCAGGTGTATTCGATAGTCCTATCGGGTATATCTGGTATCTAGGATCTGGGTCGTCACACTCATCCTCCCCATTTCCCACCTCCTTCTCTTGCTACCACCCGGGCAGACAAAGTAGCAGAACAGACACCCTGATTGTAGTGATGCCTCACCTTCCCTAAGTACCTTCTGGTGCCTGACCCAGCACCTGAAGATTCTCCTCAGAAGTGGATTTCCAATGAGTGGTCGTGCATCCCCAACAGAGGTAGGAGCTGGGCAGGAGGCTCGTTTCTGTCAGGCTACGCAAGATCGACTCTGACTGGGGATAGAGGCGAGTTGCAGAAGCTCCCACGGCCGCTCCTTTGAGATTTCGGGTGGTCCCTTCCACCGAGGTGATCCTCGTCTAGTCCTCTTTCAGCTCCAAGAAGAAGGAGGTCATTCGGATTCCGGAGCACCACCCCGTTCCGACCTTCTTCCTCGGTGAGAGCAGACTGTCCCTGTGAGAACCAGGTCAGACCCCTCTCTACTTCCCAGACCACTACGCTCTCCCCCAACTGAGAAAGAACTCCTGTCAGCTCCTGAGCGTTTCTTCCTTGCCCACGGTCGCGTTAGCTCTAGTCCTATCTCCATCAGAGTTCGGGAGAGTCCGTGGCAACTTCTGCAATCACTCGCTACTAATCTGAGTCAGACAAGAGCACCCCAGACCTGTCATGATCCTGGAGCTGTAGCGGCCCTTGACGCTCCCTGATCGGCCCCCAAACTCTAGGGCGGCTTCCTGGACCAGTCCCAGTCATTCCAGCACTGATCCCCTTTCCAGCCTCATACGGACACGCCCGTGGACTCCCCAGCACCAGCACCCTATCACCCTGTCTCTGACCGAATCGAAATGGGGCAGCTCGTGAAGATGAAGTAGCAGCAACCCGAACCAGCCCCCAGATGACTCCCAGCCTCGTCTGATAATTGCCACCTTGTCCCTAAACGATTCGGTACCCACTGTGCCTTCTGCAGCATCCGAAGATGTTTGTGGCCCCCTCGACTTTAGCTTGCTATCCCTACAGGTAAATCGGGATAGAACCGAATTCTTTCACTTACTCCCCCACCCCGCTTGGCCGGCTGAAGGCCCCTCCCTACTTGGAGGTAATGTTTGTCTATATTTGGTAAACCCCTACCCCACGTTCACCCCTCCTGTGAGAGGCGTAGTGCTATAACTCCATAATTTCAGGTCAAGCGACACCGACACAGCGTGTGGGTGCTTACCCACGCTTCCCCGCTCGCCCGTCTCCGACCGAAATAGGTATTTTCACACCGATCAGGTGAGCGCCTGGTTTTTCCCTTGCTAGTCGGCTTTGCTTATTTTAGTATCGCTTCTGGATGCCCGTCGGACGGTGAGGGTAGTGCCCATTCTGTAATCCACTTATTGTGTGCCCACAACGGAGTGAGTTGCGAGCGCTGCCCCCCATTCCCACGGCCTCGGCATGCTAATCACCCACAAAGCTGGGAACCCCAGCCCTCTTTGAGGGGCCAGCCCAAGCATAGCATAGACACCGGAACGACAAGATCCCCCCCGACCCTCGCCACCATCTCCGATTTTCCCTTAGGAGATAGTGCGCACCGTGCGAGTGATCCCGTTCATGTGAGTCTGACATTCTTTGTTGCATGCTTTCAAGTTAGATCCAAGGTGCGTTGTCCCCACATCAAAAGTCAGCACCACGCCCGATTCTGGAGGCCCATATTCATAGAGCCATAGCCTGGCCCGCCCCACCTCGCCCCGTATAATTCCTATCTGGCATCAAATAGCCCCTCCAACAGCTATCAACAGGCCAACGGACACCACAAAGAAACAAGTCCAGGTGCGGGTGCATGAAGAAATCAACTCAGTCGTGGAACGACTATAGACCATTATAGGCAGGCTAGGCGAGCATGAGCAGTTGAAGAGCCAACCTATGTGGCCGAAGGAGTATGCCCTTCGAGAGCACTGTGAATCCCGAAGGCCAACCAAAAGAACTAAAGAAAAAGTAAGAATACCAAAAGCACAAAACAACCTGCTGTGGGGGGCAGATGCCATCTATGAAGGGAAAGGAAAAGAGGAGTGTAAAGGCTATATGGAGACATGTTGCTCTCTCCTGCAATACACATTGTCAGCCTCGTCCTACGCGACTCAAATTGTTGATGAGGAAGATGAAGAAATCCGCTTTGTGCCAAAAGGAGCGACTCAGGCCACGGTTCCTACTCCCCATCCTGCTACCACAATCGGGAGAATATCAAGGCAGCCCCCATTGGCTTATGAGGCGATGCAATGTCATGCTACTTCCCCACTCGGAGACATAATATGTAGGGAGTCCATCTCGAAGAAAGTGGTCGCATCCGCCTATGACGACAGGATGCCACTCATTCCATGCAAACCGGAGGCGGAAGATAGCACTCCCGGTCCCTCCTGGCAAGGCCCCGCTGTGATGGCAGTACTACACCAGAAGCAGTAGAAAATTGAAATGCAGTGAAGGCGGCTAAATGAAATGAACATGAGCCCATCTATGTCACAATCGACAGGACTTCCATTTGAAATGGCACAGGGTGATACTAGCTCGCCCAAAGCCTCAACGCGGTCAGTCATGCCCCAAGTAATATTTGATCATATAGGGGTCATTCTCCATCAACCATTCCAACACATAGTCCCGTGGGCAAGTCAGGGGGCAACTAAAGCTTCTCTGACGATAGTGCCATTGAGGCCGTGTATGCAGTCGGACGAGGTAAGGGAGGAAGGAACAATGAATATAAAGATGGCCAAAGAGGAAGTCTTCGAGGTTGAATTACAAGTAGCCAAACAAAAAGATAATGAGTCCGCTATGGACAACATAAGAAGGTGGAGGAATCTCCGTGAAAGGTGTCAGCATCCACCTAGCTACGGGGACTCTGTTCAGATATGCAAAGAGAATTTGAGAGCGAAAATTCTACGATGGGTCATTGACATTGAAGTCCCGACCTTTGAAGAGCTAAGTAACATCGTGACTGATGTCGAAGTAGTTCTGGGAAAGCTTTACCCGGCTTCTAAGGTCTCGAGCCAAAAGAATAAATCAACCGACAAACACCCGGCATAAGAAGAAATGTGTGCCTCAAATTTTGAAGCCTTCGAGCAATAGAAGAAAAAAATGAATGAGGTAGCCTGCCTTTCTCCCGCCGAGCAGGTAAAACACGGGCCCTCATTAAGGGGCAAAATGATGAAACTGTACTTCTTTCCAAAGGAATAAGACTAGGGATCTTTTTCAGTGGGCCCATGAATGCAGCAATGTGGTGCTTCCGAAGCTGAAGAAACTAGGTGATTACGACCGAAAAGATGATCCACGCTTCTATCTTTATCACCAAATGTTGGAACATCCCATTGAGGATTGATGTGTTTAAAGACGTTATTGAAGACCTGATAAGAAAGGTGAACTATAGATGGGCGAGTAAAAGGTGGACCCACCGTGCCCTCACCAAATGCCCATTTAGAAGAGAGCTGACCCGCGCGGCGTCACTGCCTCAACTGCTCCTCACAAATCTGCCAGAAGTCTGCTCTGTTGCTTCCGCTATCCTTGCCGATCGTTTTGGTGAGGTGCACTTCCTTGTCTTCAAGGATGGAAAGTATGTGGAACGCACACTGATGCTCGACAACGATCTTCCTCATGATTAGGGATGACATATACATCCTGTTTGCGGATGCGTGTGAGAAGAACTACGGCACAAGGGATATTAATGAGCTGAAAACAAACGATGAGCTGATGGTTGTGATTGCTAGAGTGTTGGAAGAAATATACTTCAAACAAAAGAGGACAACAGATGACAACGATGCCAACAGAGGATAAAGAAACCTATGACAACACCCGACTCAGTGGCTACAAGGTATGCCCGCGCTCTTACTTCATTCGCCATGTTCTTGGTTGGACTAGTGATGGCACTGCACCTGCTCTTAGCTTTGGTAGTAGTTGGCATGCTGGCATGGATGCAGTATGGGGATATGCTCAGGGCAATAATCAATCGCAGCTGACTGAGCTAGAAATGCTTTCCTTCTACCAAAAGTGGGAGGAGGAAGGTCTTGATCATCAGATGGATATTAACTACCTGGAGAGGATGGCTCCCAGAACACCGATGGTCGCTCATGAGATGTATCACAACTACATATCCCAACGATGGGAGATGTTGCAGGAAGCTGAGTTGCTGGCAGGTGAGCAACCCTTCGCTGTCCCCATGCCGGGAATTGAGAATGTCTGGTACATCGGCAGACTGGATAAGTCGATCAGGTGGAACGCTCAGAACATCATCCTTGAGCATAAGACCACAACAGCTTACGCGATCAATGGAAACTTCCAGCCATTGTACGTAGACAGTTGGTACTCATCGTCTCAGGTTAAGGGCTACGAGTTTGCTGGTACACTGTATTACGAGAACATCGCAGGCGTGTGGGTAGATGCTGCACTGGTGCACAAAAAGGTGCACGACGCCTTTAAGTTCATCCCAGTCAAGCACAACTTCAACTTGCTGCAGGAGTGGGTGTGGGATGCTCAGCAGTGGGTACTGCGGGTACAGGGAGAAGTAAACAGGTTCAAGGAAGTGGGAAAGCTAGAACCGGGAATGTTCCCTCGCAATGAGGAGTCATGTCATGGTAAGTATGGCGTCTGCCCGTTTCTTGATATTTGTCGTACTACTTCTGATCCCAGCCAGTTAGATGGCCCTCCGGTTGGGTATAAAGAGAGCGTATGGAATCCCTTTGATGTGCTGGGATTGAAGAAGTTAATCGAAGAAAGCAACTCACAACAGGAGACAGCTGCATGAATCGCATGAAACTCAAGATGCTAAAGATCGAACCCTGGTCTACCAATCCCAATATCTACGGCTTCAATAACCTCGGGCAGGCGGGCTCTTCCTTCCGTCATTGGACGTTTGTCGATTGGCACGCCGCGAAAGTCGAATGCGGGCGAGTAAAGAACCAAACGCCGACGGATGCCCGCACCGAGGGCGAGCCCGGCGACGTCACTCCGTCTCGCTCGGCTTCATGGCATAGGGCATGACACCGCCGTTCAGCCGCTTCTCCAGCCGTGCAGCGAGCGGCATCAGCACGAGGAGCGAGAGCCAGGAGTATTGGGCGACCTGGATGCTGACGGTGTATGCCAGGACGATCGAAAACCCGAACACGAACGGCAGGACAAAATCCGAGACCCGCCCCGCAATGGCGCTCGCTCGTGTGCGGGGAGACATGATGGTGAGCTTCGACTGCTTGGCGATCGTGTACATGCTGGTCTGTGCAAGAGACGCGAGTCCCAGGTTCGCGGCGTACAGCGCCACCGGAAGCGGCAGTCCGTTGAGGTCCGGCGCGTTCAGGGCGTGAGTTGAGAAGGGGATGTGGATGATGAAAAACACACAGACGATGTTCGAGATGACAATTCGCTGGGTCATCCCATACATGGTGCCGATGAGGCGGTAGTTGAGCCGCCAGAACAGTGCGATCACGACGAAGCTCAGCACGAATCCGACGATCTGGTTGCCAAATCCCGAATGAAGTAGGGCATGCACGGAACGCCACGCCTTGGCCGGCGGCAGGTCAACCCCCGTGATCAGTAGGGTGATCGCGAATCCGTACACCGCGTCGAAGAACGAGACGCCGCGGTCGAACTCGGCCGACCCCCGCCCGTAGGTGAACAACCGCATCCGGCCGTCGGGTTCGGTGTCAGCCATCGGTGCGCCCTTCGCTCGTCGCCGGACGGCTCGAGGATTCCGCCACAGGCTTGAACAGAGGTTACCGGCGGGAACGACCTTGCGGGCACCCATCGGGCCAACGAGCCGCGCGCTCGCGCGACTGGTGCGCCACGTGCACGGCAAGGTCGTCATCGACCTCTGATTCGCCTACTCGAAGGCGCTGATCCCGGTGATTCGGGTGCCGAGCACGAGGGTGTGCACTTCGTCGGTGCCCTCGTAGGTGCGGACGCCCTCGAGGTTGTTGGCGTGCCGCATCGGCGAGTAGTCCATGGCGACGCCATTGCCGCCGAGGATGGTCCGGGCCTGCCGCGCGATGGCGATGGCGGTTGGCATCTTGATCGCGTCTTCGATTTTCCCGGCCAGACGGTCGCGCGCTTCCTCTTTTGTCATCCAGCGCGCATCCTCGATCTCGCGTGCGTCGATGCAAAAATCCTTCGCGGCCGCGTCGGCATAACATCCCAGCATCAAGGACGAGGGGAACGGCCAGGGCTGGGAGGCGTGATAGCGCACGGCGCTGATCGCCAGCGCGGTGGGCACAGCACTTCGCTTTGCTCAACAGGGAAGAGATGATGGACCGGGTTGCCCGGCAGGTATCCGAGTTCTTCGGCGAAGCGGTGGTTGAGGGTGCGGCCGGGGCCGACCAGCCGGTTGCGCAGGGCACCGAAGAGCCCACGCGAGGCGATCGGGTCGCGACGCTGGCCGACGGTGGTGAGGTCCAGCCCTTCGAGGGCGGGCGTCCGCTCCATCGGCAGCAGGCTGCCGCGACCGGGGCTTTCAAGCCGCGCAGCGCCTCAGGTGCGGCGCGACTTCAGCGAGAATTCCACAGGCACGATGACCTGGGCGCTGTGCGGCACCCCATTGGCCCGATAGGGCCTGAAGCGGAATTTCTGCACGGCATCGCGGGCGGCGCCGCGTACGTCGAACCACCGTAGGTCGCGCCGCCGTACGGCGCGTCGTCGCCGCTGTCGTCGTCGCACGCCAGCTCGGGCCCGCTGCAGCTCCCGGCCCGCGCGTAGAGCACGGTGTCGTAGGTGGAGCCGCGCGTGTCGAAGACGTAGGTGCCCGCGGCCGGCGCGATCCAGCGCGCTTCGGCAAGCTCTTCGTTCAGCACCGGCTCGCCCGCCAGCCAGCGGCAGGCAAAGCACATGATGACGAAATGGCGCTCGACCCGTCCTTGCGCGTCCCGCATCACCGCTTCCCGATGGCCGGCGAGTTGGACCGGCTTTGCGCAAGCGCGTTTGAAGGACCTTGATCTCGACGGTCGGCGGCTCGGCGCCGTCACGCTCGACAACAGCGCCAACGCCTTCGCTGCCAAGCAAGCCTATGCTTCGGTGTCGCGCACGGACGCGGGCATGCCGTCGGCCGCGGGCAACCTGATCGGCGTCGGTCGCTTCCGCCCGCGGCAGCGTGGGCCCCTCGCCCGGCGAAAAATCCTACCAGGAAGGCGTGAAACACTACGACACCGGCGCGTTCGGCAAAGCCGAAAAATCTTTCAAGAAAGCCCTCGAGCGCGACGCTAAGTTCGACCGCGCCCGTTACCAGCTCGCCGCCACCTATCTGGCCGGGCTTGAACTGGTGCAGCGTCTGACGCCGAAGGGATACGAAAGCCTGGGCCAGACGGTCAATGCCGCCTATGCCAATGGGGTGATGATGGGCATGGGCACAGTTGTTTCCGGCGGCATCTACATGGCGTTCGCGGCGAAGGGATATGGCGTGATGGCGGGCATCGCGGGATTGGGGTTGGGATGCACCGTGTGGCTCTATAGCCAGCGTTCGCGGCTGATGGCGGTAAGGGTTTAACCACGAACCACACGAACGCTATCCCCACAACTCCGGCGTGGCTGGATGCAGGATCGAACCGGTAATTTCCAGGCCGTTTTTGTCCCAAACGTGATGGCCAAGTGTGTGGGTATGGGGTGGTCCTTGAGCTCCCACTCATAAGGATCAAAGGGGTCATAGAATGTGCATATCATGGAGTGGGGCACTTCCTCATTCTCTAGGTGTAGGTCATCCATAGCTATGTCTTCCCCTATGTGGTCCGAGTTTTGAAAGAGGCGGGCTTGATCCAACATGGTGGGTGAGGGTAGGGAGTAGTGGGTGGTGGGTAAGGCGGGTGGGCCATATGGGCATCTAGGCTCCCATAGGAAGGGGTCGAAGGGATCATGGAATTGGTTACCTAGAGAGAGGCTCTCTAAATCCTCAAGGTCCTCTAAAGGTGGTGGGTCATCCTCCTCCAATGAAACAATTGGACCGAAGTTCTTGGTGGGTGGGTCGGCCATGAGGGGAGGGCTTGTCTTTCTACCCGATATATGTTGCCCCATATTGAGGAGAAGGTCGGGCTCATTGGGTGTGGGGAGGAATAGGAGGAGGTCGCTAGTGTAGCAACCAATGGTGTATACCGAGGTGATAGACCCAACGCAAAGGTGTAGGAGGTCAAGGCTCCTAGGTTGTTTGGCCATAGGGGTCAACATATTAGTGAACTTGACTTGCCATGCTAGGCCCTTAAGAAGATCCTCTAGAGTCTCCACTTGGTAAGATGATTGGATGGTGGTGCGATAGGACAAGGACACTAGAGGGAGGTTTTGCTCCATAGGAGGGCAAGCATGGGCCATGATTTCTCTTATTGGGCTCTCCTTTAGCCAACTAATGAGGGGTTCACCTAAGATGAGCTTGGTCCCAACTAGAGAGGGTGGTGCAAGGTGAAGGCCACTATGTGGGGTTTCCTCTCCTATTTGGACATGGGTGGTCTCTATGGTGGGGATTGGGTTTGGAGTGTTTACCGCTATGGGGTCGGGTGTGGGATCCACTACCAAGGAGGTGGGGAGGTCCTTTGAGGGCGGGGTGATGTAGGTTGGTGTATGGTGTACTCGGGGTGGTGAGCGAGGTCGAACTTGGGTTGGAATTGGTAGGGGAAGTAGTGGAGGCCTAGGTTGAGGTAGGATTGGGGTTGGGAGTGGAAGGTGGGTTGGGTATGGGGTTTTGGGTTGATTAGATTTGGGAGGTGTGCTCCTTTTTGGAGAGGATAGAGGGATAGTGGTGGGGACCAAGGGGGCTTGTGGGGTGCGGGTTTGGTAAGGGATTGTAGGTTGGGGAGTGGCGACCGTCATGGGCCTAGGTGGAGGGGTGGACACGGGGTCCACTTGGGCTTGTGGATCTATGGTTGTGGTGAGGACTTGGAGGTAGGGTGTAGTGGATGGGGTATGAGAAGTGGGAAGTGGTGGGGATTGGGTGTCAGCACGTTTTCCTTTCTCACATGCCATGAGCATGTTGTTCTTTTCTTTCAGCCCTTCATTTTCTCTCATTAGAGCACTTAATCTTTCTGAAGTCTCCTTGGATGGGCATTTGTCTCTTTCGCACGACATCCATTCATTACCCATCACAATATTCAGCACCATCAGTTTTTTATTCTGATCTTTCAAAAGATTATTTTCTTCCTCTAATTTCCCATTCTGAATTAGCTCATTCACAAGGAACTGATCCTCAAGACTAGCTCCACTATTCCTATCAGCTTCGAAATCCTTAACTTGCTTTTCCAATTTCTCAACGTTTTTCTGTAAAACCAGGTTCACAGATTTAATGAGTTCATATTTTTCAGCAAGTATTTTATTCTCACACAACCCTTCTTCCTGTTCAGTCTTCAGCAGCTGAATTTGTTTCTTGAGAACACTAAGCTCAGATAAACAGTGGTCATGAGAATCTTTTAATTTAAGACAATTCTTACATTCAGAATTTGATTCACCAGAAGCTATGGTCCTTTTCAAGTTTTTATTTTGTTTTCTCATCTTCTCATAAGAATTCAGCAATTTACCATACTCATGTGCCCAATCTTCTAAGGAAAAACTGTCAAAGAGATTTACCTCGTCACAGTTTTCTTCACTGTGACTGGAGCTTTGTCTCGAAGTTTGACTGCTCCCCTTGTCAGTCAATCGGTCATGGCTCCTTTCATCCTCGTTCGAGCTCCCTATCCTTTCCAAAGTTTTCATAACTTCTTTCGCAGAAATACAACCCTGAAGACAAGAATGAAACTGGCGATCAGTGGCTGTCATTATCAATTTAAGAGCTCTCTCATTCTCAGCAAAATCTAATTCATGGCCTTCATTCCAATTTGTCTTATGTGTCGGCAGTTTATGCGGACCTCGTGAAATCACTTTCCACAGATCCGAATCAGCTGTCTTAACATAAGACCGAAATGAACTAAACCAGCCATCGAAATTTGAGCCATTAAAAACTGGAGGTGAAGCCATTTAGTAAAGATTATCAAGGACAAAAAAAGGCAAATAGAAGAGATGCACGAATAGATCGGAAGACTAGACACCACAACAGAAGCAAAGATGAAATCAGATCTACTCTGAAAAGCACCGAACGATTAGCAAGATCTACTGCGGATCGTTGGATCCTTTGCTGCAGTAACCCGCTCTGATACCAAGTGTTGGGTGTACGGTGCAAGTATTCAGAGGGGGGTGAATGAATAACCCTTTAAAATTTTATACTCTGCTGAATGGATCTCGTTCCCACTCTGAAAACTGAGTGCAGCGGAATAGAGTAAACTTAACCTCAATGAGGAAAATGATCAAACAGATCAATTCGGGTAAAGATGCTTTGGAATGCTATGCACTCCCAATCACAGTGGGCAAAATTTTTTAAAGCTAAATACTTTGGTCACTCCCATCTCCAAGATGTCCATTTCAAGAACATGTCGGGTTTCTCTAGGGGTAGCTGGCTAAAGGCTAAAGATATTATATTGCAGTCTAAAAGAGTGGTGATTGGGGATGGTGAATCCACTAATTTCTGGCTTGATCATTGGTGTGGACAGCATAGGTTATTGGATTATGTTCAGCTTAATCTCCTGCAGAATCCTTTTAGTTCAGTCAAAGGATTTCTTTTACATCCCACCTTGGAAGATCAGTTATTGTTTAGAAGTTTAGTTCCTACTCAGCTCTCTTCTGCGATTGAAAGGATGGAACTTAATCATTTTCCTGATTTTGCAGTCTGGAGCCACTCTACTTCAGGGCAGTGTTCGGTATCTTCCACTTATGGACTGCTAGCAAACAGAGGATCTGGTATCACTTCTGCTATACCATGGAGCAGAATCTGGTCCAGTTGGATTCCACTGAAAGTTTCTATTTTATTGTGGAAAATTATTCACAACTGTCTTCCCACTGATTCAAATATTAGGAGGGTTGGAATATCTTTATGTTCAAAGTGTCAGTGCTGCAAGGATGCTCAAATGGAGACGGCTGCTCATTTGTTTATTCATAGTGACATAGCTACATGTGTTTGGGCTCATTTCAGGTCCTTGGGTTTGCAGTTTGCCGGAAATTGCCCAGCGGACTTCATCTTCCAGACTGTGTGCAGTCAATCTCCAAAATCAGCATATGGTTTTATTCACTTGGCTGTAATTGGTTTCGGGATGTGGGAACTCTGGAAATTCCGTAACGCTGGTGTGTATGAGGGTAAGTCTGGGTCATCTCACAGATTGATTGCATCCATTACTTGGCAGGTTAGGAGATCATGCTCTGAAGCTAATTTGAAGACTAATGACAGGGTGGTCCGAATGGTTATGGAGAAGATGGGTATTATTTTCCAAAAACCACGCCAACCAAAGTTACAATGTATTAAATGGATTAGTCCCCCTTGGCCATCTATTAAGCTAAATTCCGATGGAGCTTGTAAAGCAAATGGAATTGCAGGGGGAGGTGGGGTAATTAGAGATTCTAAAGGTGATGTTCTACTTGCATATTCACATTTTTATGGACTAGCAAACAGTTTAGTTGCTGAAGCCCGGGCTCTACTTGATGGAGTTCAATATATTGGAGCTTCAGGTTTTGATCTGACTATTCTAGAATGTGACTCTCTCTTGCTAGTTCACATCATTAATAAGGATGCATCCTGTCCATGGTCCATTCTTTCAATTGTCAGGGATATCTGGAGATTAGAACATGGCCCCACGATAGACCGCGATCGTCCCTCTATATTTTCTTGAAAAATGGCTCAAAGGTTGCCTAAATGCGCCCCTCTACAGACTGCCATCATTTGGTTGCGGCCCTACCTAAACCACTTTCTGCGCTTGGGTTCCAACAACCCAGCCTTTCTCATGTTTTTGATTTCTAAAAAGCTCTAGATTGATGGCTTGCTTATGGTAAAGAATAATACAAAATGAACTTAACAACTAAGGTTTCATTAAAGATAGCTAAATCTTGAATAAGATCCATACTCTTCGTTTCTTACTTCTTACTTCATGTCCTTGCTACTTCATGAGAAGAGTAGTGGTAACTTGATATTAACTTGCTAAACTTTGAAGATTTCTGCGGTTCATGACTTGCTATCTTAATGTTATTTAATACAAAGGTTTGTTTGCTTGACGGTCATGCCACTCCGGTGGTATCGACTCACCGCCATTACAGTTTTTCATATTTTGAACACTAATTCTTAGGATAGTTGGGACCCTCCACTGGATATTCCTTCCATCGGACTGGAACCACTATCATAAGGCCTCCGTAAGACTCTGCGAGCCTGAGATTCTCACTAGGATGTTGAGCAGGATGTACCTTAAAATCTGAACCCTTTGAAAATCACGTCCTACTGGATAGGATGGGATTCAATCGACATTTGAGTGGGCAGTGTGAGGTTGTAACCGAGTTCTGCCAACTCTGTCCTGATCGTGGCCCTTAGTAGCCCTTGTTCAACAAAACGTGGCTGGCCAACGACTGCATCCAACCAGTATGCTTGCCTACTTCAGTTGACTGATGTCCTATTTCGGTCAACTGATTTTCTATTTTAGTTGACTGAACCCACCCCTGTTTCAGTTGACTAATTTTACTTCTGTCGATTGATTTCCAGTGGCGGCCCTTGACCTAACCGCATCTTTGAGATCGTGGTGGCCCGATCCACCATGTTCACATTCTCCTATGTGGTGAGTTGACACACTTGCCAAGTGTGTTGACATAGCCCCTTTTGCCCCTCTTATGAACGCAGACATTCTCAGACCGTGTCCTTGAGACCACAGATCAGTTATGACCGCATTCTATCCCAGTGTTCTAAAATTTTGTTCCTATGTTTGTGTTATTGTAGCAACCCTGAATTTTTAATTTTAAGAAAAATTAAAGTCACGCCTTAATGAGAGGCGTTAATTTCATAACTCACGCCCTTTGTTAGGACGTCAATTTATTCCGGATAAGACGGAGAGAAAGACGCTAAGAGTCCAAATTAAAATAATTTAATAAGTAACGCCCCCTGGTCAAGGCGCCACTTAAGGAATAAGACGCCCTTCAGAAAGGCGTTAATTACTCGTCCTCCGTGAAGGCGACGGCCACTTCCGGTGACATCTCTGTCAAGCAGGCTTCAAGGTGCGCCGGCGTCTGGAGCGCGGCGATGATGGCTTACCGTGTCTCTTCGTCCAAGGACAACATTTCCCAGATAGTGAACCGGGCCGGGATCTTCTTGAGGCGCTTGACTATCCGGTCGGCCACCCGAACCTTGAGCAACTTCATCTCAAAAAATGTAAAACTTCACCTCCATTCTTACACAGCCATGCTCTCGAGGGCGATGTTACGATTCCCTCCATGTGAAAATTCCCATCCGGTGAGTCAAAAACTGATCACAACTGATCTAGTCAAGAGACTTCTTGAAACTTGATGGGGGCATGGCATAGCGCTTGGATGTGTACTACAAGTCATGGAATATTGGACCATGCATGGATCCGGATTAGTTTGGCAAATTTTTGAATATTCAACTGTAATTTTTATAATGGTAAGAAAATAGATCTTACGTCATGTACCATCTTCTCTTTTTATTGGTTAGAGAAGTCGTCTAACATCCGCAAAAATCTGCGAGCACCAGAAACCAAGAAGACGTTAGAAGGAGCTCCGAACATTATCCCAGAAGACAACCCTCCGATGTTTAAGTCAGCAACAGTCCCAAGTAAAAATAGAGAAGAGTAAAATGAGAAAATGAGAGAGTTGGAGGTCACTGCTGTATATCTGAGATACGTGTAGGCCCTCCCGTCGAGTGCTCGCTGCTCCCAGTGGATACTCAACGAGTATTCGCTGGGTGACAAGGTCGTGCAGGAGGAGTAACTCCTCTCTCAAGAGAAATGGCCGCGTATGACCTCTCTATCGCTATAACTCTATTATCAGTGAAGAATTTTTGGCAGAAGATCCACCGTGTCCGTTCTTCTCTGTCGATGTCCTTTTTATATGAGATTGTCTTGTAGGTGGAGGCCTATCCCTTTACAAGGAAGGTCGTGGATAATGGAGCAACCTCTCCCGCGATTGGGACGGGAGTTTCTCGTTGGAGGGCGAATTCTTCGACGTCGGCCATTCCCAGAGCGAGTCTTACGGCACTCGTGAGGCGTGCTCATCTCTTATGAGTTAAGGGCCGACGTCGTGAGGGTAACGGTCGGTCATCAGAAAGTCTTCAGGCAGTCATTGCACCTACACTGTCGCCTTCTGGTGACTGTCGAATCTGATGTCGAGTCGTATTGGATCCGACTGACTGGGCTGTAGCCACCGCGGACCTTTATTTCTGACAACCATGCCTGGGCCGTCGTGGACCTACGATATCAAACCCGTTATGAGTCAAATCTGATTTACCCTCCTCAGTATATTTTCACTGACAGACCCACCCCCCCGAGGCGGGGTGTATCGGTTTTGGCCGATACTATCAACCATGGGATCAAACCCTCACTTGGATGGTTTGGCCCGGATCCACCCCCAAGTAGGGGGTTTGGACCGGATTCACCCTCAAGTGGGGGTTTGGACCGGATCCATCCCTCACTTGGAGGGTTTGGATCGGATCCATCCCAAGTGGGGGGTTTTTGGACTGGATGCAACTCCCATTTGGGTAGTTTGGACCGGATCCATCTCATACTCCCCCATTTGGCTAGTTTGGTCCGGATGAAGCCCCAAAATGAGATTTTGGTCTGGGAAAAAACCCTTATTCTTGGGGTTGTGTCCGGATTAAACCCTTGGTTGGCCCTTTTGGTCCAGATGAAGGGTGTAACCGTAGGAAACCACTTCGGGGCTCTATAAATGCCCCAGTGGGGGCCCCATTTGAGAAGACACAGAGAACGCAGACAGAGCGCAGAGAGGAGAGCGTAGAGGACTCTTGTGCTTGTGTTTTTGAAGGCCCATCCTTGTGGAGGGTTTGTGTTGTGCTTGTGCTCATAATGAGGGTATGTTATAAAATTGTCCCTCCTTGGGTCTGCACACATGTTCGTGGTGTGGTTAATATAACCTCATGTAACCTCATTGTAAATGTCTTGAGGAAAACATTGTGATTTCTTGAAATAATCGGGAATTCTATAAGCACCACAACTTTTACAAAAAGGGGTCTACATAGTTGTCTTTGTGGTGATGTCTCTTGTGCGACTCCTTGGAGAGAGATTATAAGAAAATTTTCTTCCAGAGGCGGACGAGCCTTGGATGGGACTCGGGCTACCGTCAACCCCGATCCGTTCGTCTGGGGTCACTGAGGAGCCCCCGGTGATGTCACCGATGGAGAAGGCGCTCGCCGCTGCGAGAGCGACGACCGAACAAGAGGTGGAGCAGAGGAGGGCGGAGGCATCACGGATGATTTTGACCCCTTCTCCTCCGCCGGTCTCTTCCTTTGCTGCGTTTGCCTCGCCCCGGGTTGAGCCGAGGAGCCCCGCAGGTAAGGTCTTTTAACGTTGACGACTTTCGACCTTTGCTACCCCCTCGCCGGGAGACCTCTCGCGTTTGTGTAACCTGTGTCCGTTCTGCTCCCGGCTGCAGTGAGGAGGCTCTCGGTAGGGGGGTCCTCAGTGACGTTTAGCCCGCAGGAAATGGAGCAGAAAAAGGCCGAAGTGAGGGAGCTCAGGGCGGCCATGGTAGCTGCTCTGGCCGAGCCCAGCAGGCCCATTGGTGCGATTCTTACCCTGCTTAATGTCCTTTCAACTCGTGAAATAAGGCTTTCTCATGTGGGTTTTCTTTTCTCTCAGGCCCTGCGGAGGAGCCTGCGTCGACATCTGCCCTCTGAGAAGATTGAATATTGAGCTGGGCTCGGAGTGGTTCGACCCTTGCCTCAGCTCGGGCGCTATGCAGATGTCCAGCAGCAGGGAGGTCGCGACGGGGCTGTTCTTGCCGAAGGCCGTGATCTCGAACTGGCGTTACTGGTCTTGGAGTGGTCAAGTTCATCTGACGCTTTAGCTCCAGCATGAGGTTGGTCATCTCTATGTGCCATCTTTGCATAGTTTCGAATTTGGCATCATCGGACATCGCCTGGAAGGCAGCCCTCGTTGGAGGGTCAAACATCAAGTTGAGATTATCATTATCATACCGAATGGTATCGGGTCATTCCCGGTGTCTTGATCTTGGGTTGTTATAGATGGTATCAGAGCTGTGGTTGTGAATGTACATGGGAATTTGAGATGTTATAGTGATCAGAGTCCGTAAGGTCCAGTACAGTCTGTTGATGTTTATGTTACCCCCGCCCCCACCAAACTTTGCAAGTATCATATGAATGCGAACAAGCATGAAAGTATAAAGGAATGGGGCGATGAATAGATATGAAAACTGATCGTGATCGCCACCAAGGATTAACAACGTCGAAAAGATAGGGAAAGAATGCAACGGCGTCGTGTACCTTGGAAAAGGATGAAGATTTGATCGCGCTTAAGGAACGGGGTGCAGGGAACTTGTGGGATCATGCCTCCTCTCCTTCTAGTCGGCTAGAGGAAGAGGGCCTCATGTTTAATCAATTCTCTCTTGCAAAACAAAGCCAAGACAAAGGTAAAAAATCCATTAGAAGCATATAAGTGTAGAATCAATCCCGAAGTGATAAAAGAGGCGTGAAAAATTGAGGGAAGAATACATCGGGGGGAGATTATTAACCTCTGCAAAAGGGTGCAAAAGATAGTTGTGTGTATTGTGATGAGAATAGAACAAATAGGAGGAGAAAACACACGGTATAACTACGGGGAGAGTGCATGCAAAACAGAGAAAAGTGTAAGTGTAGTAGAAAAATAGTGTAGTTGTGATGATTTGTGAAATTGGGAGATGAATAACTAGAGATAGGAAGAATGAAATCAAGCTCTTGAGAGTGGAAAACAAAGTTAATACTTTCCTCTTCAGGCTAGGGTCAAAGAACTGAGTAGTCAGTACAGCATGGCTTCACCCCGAACTAAGAAAGAGCCCCCCTTCACAATCTACGAACTGGGTGCTTTATATAGAGTTGTAAAAAAAACAGAGTTTAAATCTGAGATAAACACCCATATTTTGGGATTTAGATGTGCAGAACTCCAGATAATAGTGGGGATAAGAGTCTTGGATCAATTAGAGTCGATCTGGAAGCTTCTTGATGAGGGACGACTACGAGACTTGACTCCGAATTTGGGGTGATCTATTCAACCCCTCCCCTTCTAGCTCACCTTCCGCGTTGTCTGTCATACTTTTCTTTCTTGTTGTACTGTACTTAGACTTTGGACAATAATTATTAATTATTGAAAAAGACCAGCACCTGATATCGGTGCCTTTGTGAAGGCAGGACAAATATAGCAAAAAAGCGAATGGAAAAGGTGTCAAATGCGCTCCAGTGAGGCGCTGACAATCAATTTAATATTTTTATATTGCAACGACACCGTTACTGCATGCTGAAAAATCACAAAGTCTTCTGGGTACACCTCGGTATATGGCTGTTTCTATGGCTCATGAATGTCATCTTTTTCGGTGGGCCGCCCAATGCCAATCACCCGGTGGAGATCCTGGCCCATCCATGGTTTTGGATCTGTGTTGTGGGCTACACTTCGTTATTTTACCTGCATGCATACTTCTTATTACCGGCATTATATTACGGCGGTAAAAGAATTTTTTATTTCTCCATCGTAGCGCTGTTTTTTGCGCTCGTATACCTTTTCAAGCCTTTCGATCACCTGATAGCCCCGTCAACCTTCCAGGAAGGGAGGGCTATGCCTGGAAAAAGCAGGTTTGACGATCGAAATGATATCCCATTACCGCCGGGAGGCTTTCAGGACAGGCCCCTGCTGAGGCCGCAGGATATGCCTGGGGTGCCGGGGGAAATAGAAGGGAGCCAAAAAAAAGGCGCACCATTCGACATCATAGGAATGATGACGTTGATCCTGATCCTTGCATCCGGGTTTGGCTTACAGGTTACGATACGATGGAAAAATGACGTAGAAAGTAAAGCACGTGCTGAAACTGAAAAAGTGAACGCGGAAATGCGGTTTCTCAAAGCGCAGATCAATCCACATTTTCTCTTCAATGCTTTAAATAATATTTATGCATTGGCGGTTACGCAGGACAATAATACCGCAGAAAGCATTATGCACCTGTCGGAAATGATGCGATACGCAACTGATCAATCTTTTAGGGACTTCGTACCGCTGACGGACGAAATTGTCTACCTGAAGAACTATCTTGGACTGCAACAATTAAAGAGAAGCACAAAGGCCGATCTGGCATTTGATCTGGAAGGAGACGTGGAAGGTCAATGGATCAGCCCGATGATGTTGATTGGCTTTGTTGAAAATATGTTTAAGCATGGTACCAGTAAGCGGGAATCCTCCCGCCTGGAAATAAAATTGCGGGTGACTGAGGAGACTATTCAATTTGCTTGCAGGAATAAAATATACCCTTCCCCGGGTTCCATGCCCAGGCAGGGGATCGGCATTGAAAACATACGCAAAAGACTGGAGTATCATTACCCGGGAAAGCACGAGCTGCATGTAACGAACAACGATGGCGTATTTTCAGTTTTATTAACTCTTTTCAGTAAAACGCTATGACGAATATTATGCGGTGCATTACAGTGGACGATGAGCCTTTCGCATTGAAGCTACTGAACAATTATATTGCAAGGATCCCCCGTCTTCAACGAGCCGGGGAATTTGAGGCTGCGCTGGAAGCGCTGGCGTTCCTGAGCAAAGAAAGCGTGGATGTTGTCTTTATAGACATAGATATGCCCGATTTAACCGGCTTTCAATTGCTGCAAAAACTTTCGAAGAGACCCATCGTGGTTTTTACAACCGCCTATAAGGAATTCGCGTTTGATGCTTTTGAGATCGATGCGGCGGGCTATTTACTGAAGCCCATTAGATTTGAACGTTTTTTAACGGTGGTGGAGAAGATATTCGATAGCCAGCCGCATCCGAAGGATACCGTCGCGCAAAAGGAGGAAAGCATTTTTGTCCGTGTTGAATATAAGCTTGTAAAGGTGGTATTGGCTGAGATCCTTTATATTGAGGGGCTGGAGTCATATATTAAGCTGCACCTGGTTGCCAGGCCGCCCGTACTAACACTTATGACGATGAAGGCGGTCGATGAAATGCTTCCGTCATCGCAATTTCTAAGAATTCATAGAAGCTATATTATTTCCCTGAGCAAGATCGGATCGCTTTCACATAAAAAAGTCATTATGCAGAACGGGGATGCCATCCCGGTAAGCAATACCTATCGCCAGGGCCTGGAGAAAGCCATCAACCGCTCATAGGGCCTCCCCCCGGGGCATTTAGTTAATTTCATGCATACATTTCATCAATTCATGGACAGATAGACTTCCGGAGGCAACGCCCGTCCGGATGATGCGTATATTACTTGAGGCATAAGAACGCAGTAAGCATTTGGTATTCATCCGGTAATCAACATTTACGCATATGGAAAGAAAAGAGTTCCTGAAAAAAGGTTTCATCGCCTTGGGTTTGGTAACATCCCTCCCGCTATTCGATGGTTGTAAAAAAAGCGGCGGCAACTCCAGCAGTAGTAGCTCCAGCAGCAGCAGTTCCGGGTCATGCTCCCAATATCCATCCGTTACAGCGGGGCCTTACCCCACAATAAATCCGGCCAATTTTGTCATGTCAGATATTGTTTCTGACAGAGTAGGCACTGCGCTTTCTGTTGCCATCACTATTAAAAACTATGCCAACAGTTGCGCTGTTGCCCAGGGTATTATCGTAGACATTTGGCAGTGTGATGCTGATGGAAATTACTCTCAATATGGCAATTACGCGTCCGTTGACTTTTTGCGGGGCCGGCAAACTACGAACAGTTCGGGTGTAGTATCATTTACCAGTATCTATCCCGGCTGGTATAGCGGCCGAACTACACATATTCACGTCCACGCATACGATTCGAGCGGCAATAGCCTGGTAGTAGCCCAGATCGCGTTCCCCGAAGATATCACTAAAACTGTCTATGCTCAGGGGGCATATGAGTCACATGGGCAAAAAGATACTACGAATGCAGCGGATGACATTTTCGCTGCGACTTATGGTTCCGGCACGGTGCTTGATATTTCAGTGGCTACGGTCACGGGGTCCGTGTCAAACGGGTATGCCCTGACCCACAGCATTTCTTACTAATGTCAAAAATTGGATTTCATGCACCTGGTAAATTCATCAAAGATTAGAATATTGTTGGGCGACGGGCGTGGCAAAACTGAACTGAATGGTCTTTGCAGCCATCATGCATTGAATTTTGGTGGCCATAAGACAGCGGGCAGAGAACCCTTCGGTGAGCTGGCAGCTTTGAATCTGGATACGCTGGCGCCGGAATGCAGTACAAATATCGATGTCGCTTCGCCGATGGAAATTTGCCTGATCCCGATTGCCGGGGGGCTGGAGCTTTCATTGGCTGAAAACGAAAAAAACGTGTATGTTAATGCGGGCGAAACTGCCCGTATTAGCATACAACCGGGAACTTCTTTAAAAATCACCAATCCTTATCCTACTCAAAATGTGAGTTTTTGTCAGATCTGGATACAGCCGGGTCCCATTGCGCCACCCAAGGGAGGGCACTATCTGATAAATGGATTCGATATCGACAGCAGGAATACGATCTTGCCATTGTTCACATCTTTGTCGGAAAAGACAGCCGTATCCATTGCCAAATATGATCTACGCGCCAAGGGCATCTTTGCATGCGGGGAAGTGTTTTCTGATCTTTTTGTATATGTCATTCACGGCGCCTTTGAATTTCAGGACAGGTTGATCCAGCAAAATGACGGGTTACGATTTGAAGATTTAGACTATGATGTTGAATTTCTTCCACCACCACATCCTGTTCAGTTCGCAGGCAGCAGCTAAGGTCTGACTTGCAGAGCCTGCCCCGACATCAATCGATGACTTCTGGAGGAGTGCCATACATCGACGGAAAGGTCTTCGAGTCAGCTTCAACGCCGAGGTGATCCCGCCTTCATCCAAGTCTGTGGTCGTCCGGGAGGTCCGTTCTCACCGGAGTGCGCAACTTGCATCCATGGGGAGACCTGAGCACAGGTGCAGAAGCTGCCACGGCTGTATCCTTCCTCCCCTTGGCGCCCTACTTGGCCGGAGCATTCTCCTACCAGTTCTCCTTCCAACACAATTGACGGAGCGTCATTCGGAGTCTGGGGGTGTCCGGGCTGAATTTTCTCTCCCGGGTGCGTAGGTCAGTCCAACCAGAACCAACCCGGACACCCAGCTACTGTTTGTCCCCTATCTCTCTACTCCAACATCTCCTGGAGACCACCCCGGTTGGAGATTGAATAAGACTAGTAGACGGACGTGACAGCTTTGGTCACGCCCCGTTCTGACTCCGGGAGTGCTCATGGCGGCCTCATCTTCCTGCTGCTGCGCCCAGTGCTCTGTACCAACCAGAGTAGAGCTGCCTTGCCACAGAAGCTGCTACGGCCACATCCTTGCTCCCTTTGGTGCACCGCTTGGTCGGGGCATTCTTCGACCAGTTCTCCTTCCAACCCCATCGACGGAACGGCATTCGGAGGACGGGACCACTCGTTCTGAATTTTCTCATCAGGGTGCACAGGTCAGTCAACAGAAACCCAGTCCTGATACCCTACTACTGTGAACCTCCTATCTCTCTGCTCCGACCACTCCTGGAAGTCTTCCTGGTCAGAGACCGAAGGAGACTTGTAGACGGGCGTGTCGGCTTTAGTCCCGCACCATTTCGACTCCAGGAGCGCTCGTACCAGCGCCACCATTCTGCTGCTGCGTCTAGGGAAGAGAACCAGTCCAGACAGAGCCACCTTGCCACAGAGCCAGCTGCGACCAGAGGCGACTCCAGACCGCTCCCCAAAAATTCTGAGGACTTCCTGATCCAGCTAGCAACGTTTTGGCACTAGTTTTACCGTCATCCGAGTTCTCCTTAAATCGTGGAGCCATCAACAGCGACCGGTGGTCAGCCCATTCCTAAAGCTGGCAGATTCGGTCGAATCATTCTTTCCACAACTCCTTGGCTTTCTTCCCCACCCCGCCTGGCCGGCTTAACGCCCCTCCCTGCGCGGAGGTAGTATTTTGTTGTAACCATAAAATTCCCATCCCTTCGTCCAACCCCCCTGTGCGGGGAGTAGTGTTTGTATTGCTAATAGGGGAAGCGGCATCGACACAGTGTGCGGGGAACCTTGCCCCTGAAGTTCAAACAATTACCCCGCTATCCGAGGTGGTGAACTTAAGCTACTAGTGACCAACAACCAAACTGATCTCAACACTGGCCCTTTGGGCCTTATATAACTGGCCCATTAAGGCTTTACAAGACTCAAATAGAACTAAAAATAAAAGGATCTAATCATGGTTCTGCATCACGACAAATTGCAAAGCATCACGTCGAGGGGAATTTGCCAAGCCAAAGTGAAGGGGCGGCCATGTCCCCATCAGAACACCTGGCACATAGGACGCCAATGACAACAACACTGCTAGACCACAGGCATAATCAAGTCAGTCCTCACTCAGACATCACATCTGATCGAGTCACAAGTTACTCTACCAAAAAGGAGAGTACAACAAGCTACTGACAAGATAATGGTCCACAGTAGCGACACAAAATCACATCGAAACGGCATTCACAAAAATGACAACACAGCAGCACCTGCAGGATTTCGACTCTGCACAACACATGGAACCACGGAACACCACTGCAAGGAGGGTCACATCAAGGTACAGGAATAGCTGAGTGCACGACTATAGGGACAAGTCACGCATCAGACCATCCACCAAGAAAGGACCCACAACCACGAAAATCGGCAACAAAACGATAAGGAAAGCCACAATCTCGGGGGACGCATCTCAAGGACTACGGACATGCCTCGAGAGCACAGCACCAACGAGAAGAAGTGCAGAGCAGAGGGTACTCAATCAACAGGAAAGTCAACAAATTCCCCAACACTCGTAAACACAAATGTCGGTGCCAACCACAGATGGCCACAGGCAACAACGGCACGGCAACAGATGACATCGAGGCACATGAAGCCAAGATAAAGTCACATCGAGAAGAGACAAACCTCTCGACCAGCCAAAATCTTACGAAAAGATCCTCGACTAGCGGGTAGCCAACTCGCACGCTTCCACTGTGCACTCCAACAATGCACACGGGCATCAGAAAAAAAAGACCTCGGTATTCACATCTCAGCACATGCACGGCGCCATCGCAATTAATGAAAATCGCAACTAGCACGCCACGAGCACCGATCCAGCGAGCAACCACAAGGAGCCAAAGTGCAACAAAGGAGAGTGCCAACATCAGCACAAAGCCCAAGGGAAGATGCTAATCTCAGCCTACCTTCACATCCTAAAATGAAAAATGAGCCCTCTCAACACATCGGCCGTTGGACACGGCACGATGAAGACGGTACACAACGGCTCGCGACACAGAGATTAGGTCCAAAGCCCACCAAATGTAAAACAAGGAGCAGATCAGGCTCAACATAAAGCTCTCCACACTTAAGCAGACACAGGACAAAGGCATCACTAAGATAGCAATTGAGTTAAAGAAAGGCGGCGGACTTATGGACACGTCCGTAACATTACATTAGTTTATAAAACGGATGCGTCCGTTTTCTGAAGTTGAGTTAATAGCTTTTGGTGGACAGTACAGAATCCACTTGTCTTTTTCGTACAACTTCGACAGTCTTCAATGAGCTGGCATAACTGCTTTAATGAGACTAGTGATAGTCCTTTTGTAGAGGCGTCATTGTCAGCATCTTCTTCAATAACTAATTCTTCATCCAAATATCGTCTGAGATTTCCATGTTCCGAAAAATTACACCTTTGGAAATATTTGCATAAGTCTTGTTCCCAGGAAGAAGTTTGTAGAAGCTTTGTCAAATATTCTCTTGCAAAGAAGTTAGCATATAACTGTCTTCTTGTAAAGAGGAGGTCATCTAATATATCTGCTTCGATGAGATGAGAAATAATGTCTCCTTCAAGCGAAGTCCATTTAAGATTATTAATTAAGCAGCTAATTCTTCCTGCAGAGGTCACATAACAATCTATAGTGGGATATTCCCCTTGAGCAGAGCTTCCATGAGGGAATAATAGCCGAATATTTTGACAAAATAAAAGCCTTTGATGTGGGGTTCTTAATGGTAAGCGTTGCCAAGCGTCCTTCTGTGTAGAGGTAGCTGGAGTTCTTGAACGAAGCATATGTAGCTGTAAACCTTTTAATTCTCTGGTTAGAGCATCTGGTAAAGAATTGTCTTTGCCTGGAATGCGGTCAATAGAGAAATTGTATTGTGCTAATAGGAATTGCCACCAGGCATACCTTCTGAGTTTAGCATTATCGGCTAGTTTTCTTTTCAAAAAGGCTCCTAACGTTGAAGAATCAGTCCGGAGAATAAAGGCTTCACTGATTAAGTATGTATGAAATTTTTGCACTCCATATACTGCTGCCAAAATTTCTTTTTCTGCTGGCCAGTAATTTAATTCGTGTTTCTTAAATTGGCCACTTTGATAACAGCATACTGATTCTAGATTATCTGTCTTTTGTAATAAAACTGCCGACCATGTGTCCTGAGAGGCATCTGTTGCTAAGACATAAGGACCTGTATAAGCTGGAGCTAGAGGTGGTAATTGCTGACATTCTTTTTGTAAAGCTTCAACTTCTTTTGTTGCTGCTATAGTCCAGAGAAAGGGCTTAGATTTCATTGCTGTTCTTAAATGTCTTGTCTTCTGAGACAGCTTAGGAATAAATGGGCGTAAATAATTTACACAACCTAAAAACCGTTGGCATTGTTGTAGATCTGAGAAAGTTGTCGGAAACTGATGTAGTTTCTTCAATGGATGCTCTTGCATGGAGATTTTATTTTGGGCAATAACCATTCCCAAAAATTCGCCTATCCGAAGGTTAAACGCGCCTTCCTGGATCATCATCGTTTTTGTTAAAGGGGAACATCAGATCCTGGAGTTTGTGAATAACCAACTGGTTCTCGAGATAATATAATTTTAGGTATCATATAGTAATGCAGTAAAGGGCTATAGGGATTGGGATACTTACCTGACTTACATGACAGGGATGACAAGGCGGATGGTGTTATGTTGCAAGGCAATTTGTTAGCAATATATATCAAAAGAATGTTTGAATTAGAATAACTGCAGCATGAAGGATGAACAACAAGCTCGCAATTAGGCGGTCATAACGAGACCGTTTATACCTGTACACGGTTTCACTCTGACCGTCCAAAAGAGTAACTGTTGGGTTTCCAAACGGTCTACTATGGACCGCTTCATTATGGGACGGTCTATCGATAGACCGTTCTATTCCTGTGTGTTTTAAAATAAAACAACTGCTTATCTTCCTCCTCCCCCACCTCAACCGACGGAGGAGGAAAGGCCAGCCGAGCACCACACCGCCAAGGAGAGCCAAAGCCAAGGCTTCCCCCCATTCCAGCCCATTCTTCGCTCAGCCTACATGCCCATGAAGCGCCACGTACGGTGAGGAGGATGCCCGATGGCCGAGGAGAGGATGACATCGCCGCGACCGGAGGTGGAGTCTACCGCGGAGGAAGGGACACCGGTGGAGGCGAGGCCCATGGAGGAGGGACTCGCGACGCCCACGGTCGATGGAGGGCCGGCCGGAGGCGACGAGGTCATGGAAGAAGAGGCACCGGCCACGGAGGCGATGGCGAAGGCCGCTCGGGACCCAGAGGTAGGTGGCCAAAACTTAGCCCCAAATCATTATTTTCAAGCCATGCATGTTAGTTTAGGGGGATGGGGAGGTTTCCACGGTCCTTGGGGGCCCAAATGGTGGCCATTGGGCCACCCACGGCGGCGGGATACGCCGTCGGTGAGGATGACATAAAACGGTTCCACAGGGACCGTCCAAAGAACAACGCGGTTCTCATAGAACCGTTCCATTAAACACGGCCCAGGGGTGGCCGTTTAAAACCTGCAAACCGACTTAACAACACGGTTCATATAGAACCGCTCAAACCACAGGACGGCCCACAGGGGACCGTTTGGAACATGAAAGGACAGAATCGGAGCGGTTTATTTCCAACCGTGTAAAACAGCACGGTCCACTTTGGACCGTTTAGAATATTAAGGGACAGGTTTGGAACGGTTGACTGAAAATCGTTTCACATAGGACGGCCCACCTTGGACCGTTTTAAATATTAAGGGACATGTTTGGAACGGTTACTTTCAAACCGTTGAATGGTCAAGCGGTCATGTGGGGACCGTGATAAATAAGTCCCTGACTTTTGTACCAATGACTAATAACCGAGGGGGTGGGGGAGAGCCACTGGGCCTAGCCCACTGAATTAGGCCCAATAACTAATCTAATCAACCTAATGACACTCAAACTTAGGTAAATGACTCATTAACCTAGGTACATGACTCAAATAAAAGAAAAATTATAATGATATGACTCAAATAAAATGTGAAAATTACATGACTCGACTCAGAAAAATATGACGGACAAAATGGAGCCATGCTGGCAAGCAACCAGGGTTTGAAAAAATATGAAGGGTGAGAGATGCCCCCATCATATCCCCGGGGTGTGAAGAACTCGACTCCGTCGAGTATGGGTCCGCCGGGGAAGAGGTCCTCCAATGCAGCTCTGGACGAGCCGCAACCTCCAAACTCAACCTCTCGTCCTCAGCCGGGGGACGACTCTTCGACCTCTCAAGGTGGCTCTAGCACACCCTCTTGTTGACGATGGTACCCTGCTTGCCTAGTATTGCCTCCGTATGCACATGTCAGGCTCTCAAGCTATCTTTTTATGGCACTCCAAGGGTATCTCTCTCAAAGGAAAATAGAGACTCGAGACACTCACTAGGTTCTACCGCGGTGCCTGTATAGGGTGCAAGATCTGCCACGTGGAGAGTGGGGTGTATCCTAAAACCCATCGGGAAGTCCAACCAGGTTGCCAAAGCCACTGAGAACTTGGCAAGGTCCAAGTCCTCATGCCCTCAACTCAGAGGTGACCTTGAGGTAGAGCCACTCCAATCTCACCATCGCTAGGTTGCCCAAGTGGCACTCGTGAGCTTTTGCCTACTCATCATGAACCTTACCATCCATTGCTAGATGCTTGCTTGAATGCTTATGCCATGAGTAACAGTGTGGTACGGGTGGAAAGTGTGTGGTGTGTAAAGGTGGACCGGGGCAACCATATATAGACCTATCATGTAATGCTGCCATGTAGACTTTTGTGAGCCGAGGTGGGCCGGGGCACCCGTAGGTGAGCCCATCATGCAAAGTGGTGATAAATGTTGGGGGACCCGGACATCCATAAGTGCTTTTGACATGTGTATGACCAATGTTAAATGAGGGAGGGCCGTTACACCCGAATATGAACCAACCATGCATTTTACTTGACATGTGAATGAGTGGACCCGACTTATGAATCATGACAAGTGGTGTTGTATGCCTAGACTCATGCATTCTTGTGCCAAAGATGTCTCCTATATGTGAGCTTTTGGACTCCCATTGGAATGGGTCAAAGGGGTCTAGGAAGGTGGATATCATGAAGTGAGGCACTTCCTCGATCCCTAGGTGTATATCGCCCAAAGTCATGGCTCCCATGGTGTAACCTGGGTTCATCCACCGCTGACGAAGGTTCGTCGAACCTCTTCAACCCTTGCGCATATTGGTCAGCGATGTCATCCATGCTACCTTCCTCATCATCTGCTGGGTCCTTCTCATCCATGATCTCATAAACACCCAAACCGTCACTGCTCCACACCCCGCCTCCTTCATGCTCATCCTCCTCTATGATGATGGCGGTGGCTACAAATTCGGGACACTTCAGGAGGGCATGGCATCTACCAGCCAAATCTTGCAAGAATCTATCGGGGATGGTCTTGGAACGACGCGTCACGGGGAGCGTCGCAGAGGTGGATGGACTATCAACACTCGTACAAGCTTCTATCCCGACTGACTGAACTATCCTAGGTGACTCAGCTAACTGTACATCTACCCTAGGAGATAGGAAATCTATGGGGAGGGCAGGAGCAGGGGTCTGATGCCCCTGGAGAGAGGGTGAGGAAAGGGAGGCATAATCCTCCATTGAAATGAAAGTTTCAAATTTGACATTTTTTTTGGTCTTTTTCAGAGGTCTTTTTCAGAGGCAGGAGCGATCTGTAGGAGGGGGAGGCAGGGCCCGAGGGCACAGAGTGGGGAAGATTACGTTAAAGAAGGGGTCCGAAGATTGGAACCACATGCCCGATAAATTCGCAGGGCGGTCGGGTGACCATCTAGAGAGTAGACTGAAAGGGGGAGAGCGTCCGCTCAGATGCTTGTTGATTAGTACCTCAACTGGCGGACACTATCCACATGGACAACCGAGGATGATATACTCGACGGGTCCCCCCGGGGAAAGGGGAGACCGGAACATAGAGGGATCAAGGAGAAGGGGAGGGGAACGGGGGACGAAGGCCAGCTTCTGGTAAAGGGAGAGGAGGTGAGAAAGGGACAGAGTAATAGCTGAGCTCCCCATTCTCGGCAATAGTGAAATTGACTTTTCAGAAATCCTTTCCACAGCCCACAGCTCGGGCCTTTTCTGGCTCTTTCTTGCTTCGGCGAACAACCTGACAAGACTCACTGAATAGTCTTCAAAATCATCACCGGCCCCTCTCAACACTGAAGGTGACTTGGCTTTAATGACATCTGCTTCACGTGGCGGCATCAGGGGTGACTTCATTGTGCCTGGCTGCAAAGGTCCTTTGACAAAATGCTATCGATAGTCCCAGGTCAAAGGCCCAAAATCCCGTAAAATGGACAATGGGGACTTCTGATACCCAGGCCCCTCTGGCTCATCTTCCTACCCTTGGGGATGGGCTTGGTTCACCCTTGTAGCTGCGCGCCAAGGCCTAGCCCCGGTTGATAGCCTAACTTTAAAATCATATCCCAGCCTTTTGAATCTTGAATCTTGGACTTGGTTTCTTCCTTGAGGGGTAAATGGGGGATAGAAAAATATTTCTTCCATGTGGTCAAATGACCAAAACATAAAATATTACAAGAGGGGACAAAATAGGGGGCGCCCCCTTCCTTTGTCAACAATTGCAACCCATGGTCTCCTTGACCATGGGCCATCATATTGGGCCCTCTAAGTGTAGAGGTCCACAAGGGAGGGAGAGGCCCAATTGAGCTCCTAAAGGTCTTGAGGCCCATTTTAGAAATTGGACCCCTTACATGAAGTTTAGCCCATATTACATTCTTGACCCATCTTAAAGCCAAAATACAAGTACACACCAATACACTCAAAAGAAACATAGAGAAGTATCAACACTCAGATAGAGGCTCCATACTGTCACCCAGCCACAAGGATGTCGGCATCGCTCGAGTCATGCTGCGTGTCTGGTACCGACGGCTAGCTCTGGTGTCCTCACCAATTCTCCCCAGGTGGGAGAAGCTTGACCCCGTTGAGTAGGGATCCGGGTCGCTCTGGTATCGATCCAACAGATATGGATCTATCCTCTGTAACTCGGCCTAGGTGATCCAAGTGTCATCAGATGTGGGCCATCCCCTTCATCGCACCAAGTAGCATTGGTACACCCCACCTCGAGTAGTCGTTACCTGCTCATCTAGTATATGCTCTATCTGCTCAACGCTGCTGAGGTAACAAGGATGGGGGTGGACGCTCTGGGGTGGTGTCACTCACAAGGGGTGGAGATGGCTCAAATGGCTCACTGGGTATCACTGTTGGGTCCCTATAAGTGACTAGGTCTGAGATGTTGAAAGTGGAGCTGATCCCGTAATCCTCTAGCAAGTCTACAACATATGCATTCGATCCGACATGCCTCACTACTCGAAAGGGATCGACACTGCAAGCGTGCAACTTCTTCATGGCTCCCGAGGGAAACTGTTCAGGTCTGACCCTGATCATGACATAATCGCCCTCTTGAAACTCACGGTGGTGTCTATGGACATCAACCAATTCCTTGTATCGTACGTTGCTGGTCTCAATGTGACGACATACATGCTCATGCAACTGTCTAATATGATTGGCAAAGGACTCGGCTGACTCAGACACATGGGACTGGATGGGAGATGGGACCAGGTCTATGGGTTTCCTAGGTCTACGGTCGGTGACAATCTCAAAGGGGCCAATGTCGGTAGACCTATTGACCGAATCATTGTAGGTAAACTCTGCTAAAGGTAAGACCAAATCCCAATCTCTGACTCGATCTCGGACCAAACACCTAAGAAGATCCCCCAAACTCTTATTGACAACCTCAGTCTGACCATCGGTCTGGGGGTGATATGCAGTGGAGAACTTCAATTGGGTGCCCATCATGTGCTGCAATATGCTCCGATCGAGCGATGATCGTTCAACTAGCGTTTCCCATGTTCCCCTTTTTTCCTAAATCTATCCACTCCGGTTCATTAGGTAGTGGATCGGTAAACTTCTTAGAGATAAAAGAATGTGATGCCCCGGTATCAAATAAGACATATGCAGACTTTGAGCAAATGGTGAGTGTACCTTCTACTAGTCTGCCTTCATTTTCTAGTTCTGCCTCCATAACCGCATGGAGACGGGCACTCCTTGTTACCGGGTGTTTTCCATCTCCTGGAGATTCCTTCATCATTAGGCAGTTTAGGATTCGGTGATCTCGGCTCCCTTAGCAGAGACATGCTCCCAGTTTCCTCCAACACTCTTCGACCTTGTGTCCGACCTTGTCACAATGTTTACACACCACGTTTCATGGGGTGGTGGTGATGGAGAACGACTTTGATGTCTTCTTGAGCTTCTTATCCTGTGAAGATTCACCTCCACTACCGGGTCTCTTCTTAGTAGTGAAGCTTGGCTTGTAGTCACTATACTCGGCCTTGTTCTTTTCCCGCCCACGGATCTTATCAGATAGTTTCGTGGCGTCTTCTAATAACTACGCTTGTCACACTATCTCGGAATAAACTTGGATGTCAAGCGGAGCCAGTTGGGTGATATACTGGGGCCTGAGCCCATTCAGAAATCCTCTTGCCTTCATCTTCTTGGTGCTAATTAGGTGTTTAGCATACCGAGATAATCTGGAAAACTATGCCTCATAGTCTGCCGCTGTGAGGGATCTTTGTTTCAGCGCAGCAAATTCTGAAGCTTTCTTTTCCTGTACTCTATTTGAGAAATACTTATTGTTGAAGTGTTCAACAAACTCTTCCTATGTCACTTGCTCCGGATCTAGAGTGGCTTCCACAGACTCCCACCAGCAGCGGGCGTCTCTCTCAAGGTGGAACGTAGCCAACAAAACCCTTTCCTGATCCGTACATTGCATAACCATGAATATTCGTTCGGTTTCCCTGAGCCAATGCTCGGCATCGTCTGGGTCCGTGGATCCCGTGAAGTTAGGAGGATTCATACTCCTAAAGTTTTGGTGCAGATTCCCCGCTCCCCGTTGCGTACCTCCCTGTGCGACCTGTTGTAATGCTCTAGTGAGGCCCTAGACAGTTCTTTGCATGTCGCGCCACTGGGCACGTTCTGCGGCCATTGTCTTACAATAATTAAGTAACTATTAGATCGTGATTTATTTTCTAAGGACTTTATTAACTTAGCCCTTTGGTTCTACCCAATCTCACCGGGTTAAAAGGTTAAACCTATCCTTGGACTTGGGTTTCCTAGGAATTGAATATCCTAGGCTCTGATACCACAAAAGACTGTCCTTTTTAACCCCTCCTCTGAGGGGTCTTTCCCTGTACATTCTTTAGAGCCCTCTTATTCTTCTGTAGGTCAGGTCAGTCAAGTTAGGAAGAATGAGTCAAGGGTAGTACCCACAAGGAAGTCCAAGGGTAAGTAAATCCCTCGTCGGTTCCACTTAGACCTAGCCAACAAGTGCCAAGCATGCCTGGAGATTCCTCAACGGTTAGAAAATCCCATTCAACTATCATAGATAGAATATGAGGAGAATTGCACAATTGATGAAGGGTATAGAGTCTATGAGATCACGGATGAGGAATACCCTATTGAAGAAGGGGATGAAGCATATGAGGACGCGGCTCATGCCTATGCTAGTGGGATGAGGAGATTTGACAAACCGTCAGTTACCGTAGAAGAATCAACCAAAGAAATAAACTTGGGAACCGAGGAAGACCCTAGGATCGTCCTCATAAGTGACAATCTGCCATCATTAGAAGAAGAGACATTAATCAAGGTTCTCAAAGAATACAAAGACACGTTCACATGGAGCTATAAGGATATGCCGGGATTGGATCCCGCCCTGGTCGAACACCGTTTAACTCTAAAACCAGAGTCTCTCTCGGTAAAGCAAAGGTTAAGATGTTTCCACCCCCAAATGGCCTTGAAAATAAAGGATGAGGTTGACAAGCTCCACAAAGCTAGGTTTATTAGAGTCATCCTTTATCCTCAGTGGGTGGCAAATATTGTCCCAGTCATGAAAAAGGATGAAAAAGTGAGAATTTGCATTGACTTCTGGGACCTTAACCGCACATGTCTGAAGGATGATTTCTCTTTACCTCACATTGACGTGTTGATTGACAACACGATAGGATATGAAACTCTCTCATTTATGGATGACTTTTCGGGTTATAATCAAATTCGTTTGGCAGAGGAGGATCAGGAGAAGACATCGTTCACTACACCTTGGGGAACATATTGTTATGTGGTCATGCCATTTGAGTTGAAAAATACTGGAGCTACTTACCAAAGAGCTATGATGGCCATATTTCATGACATGTTACATGTATATTTAGAGGTGTATGTGGATGATTTATTGGTGAAATCCAAAACTAGGGCAGAACATCCAAAAGTTCTGGCTACAGTCTTGCAAAGATCAATGGAGTTTCAATTAAAAATGAATCCAAAGAAGTGGGCAGAAAGGGATAGAAAGGGGCCTCACACCCCGAGGGCATCTCACCCTATCTCCATCTCGGAGAAGAAGAAAGGAGACAAGACAGAGGCATCACACCTCAAAGGAACAACACTTCAATAATTTCATTTAGACTTCATCATCCCCATAACATAAGATTACAGACTTTATATAGACTCTTCTAATGGAGTGATAGGACACCTAGCTTGCTGTTTCAATCACCGCTGTGAGTTGTGAGTGTGAAACCCGTCTCGTGACTCGTCCCGAGTACGAGAGTGGGTACTTCCATTAGTTTTTGGTTGGTTTTGAAATTTCTTTTGGGACATTGATTTACAAAGTGTCCTTCTTCTCCACAAGCCCAACACTTACAGTTTTTCTTTCCTTTGGGACATTCTTTGGCCTTAACAAAATATCTCTTCTTAAATTTCTTTACTTTTGTTCATGGTTTAAATTTCTTATATTTTTTTTGGTATTCTCTAGGTTCTCTGAATTTTTTCTTTCTTGAGAATCGTTTATATTTCTTTCGGTATCCCCTTGGCTTTTCTAGGCATCCGTAGTTACCTGGGTACCCAATACTTTCATCACATGCTATTTTAATACATCCGTCAGCCATAGATTGTGCTTTTTTTTGCAGACATAGAGTCCTTAGGTATTTCTTGATGAAAGCCATTATCTTGTAATTATTGTTACAATAATCAGCTATTTGTTAGGAAAATGCGTTAAAATACATGGCCTTATATGTTTCATCTAACTCTCCTATCTCATAGTAACATTCTAAGAATTCGTTGTTGAATTGGTCTATCAGTCTTAAATCGTAACATTTGATTCTTTGTATTTTATATCTATATTTTTTCTTTTATTTTCTATTAGTTCTTCACTTCCACAAAATTCTTTAATTATGTGGGCGTATACAGCTTTGGCTACTTCTATTAATTCCATGTTTTGATAGTCTTCCATATTAACGTGTTCGTTCATTCTAGCTAGGAACTTTCCTGCTAGTCCCTGGGCTGTATTCGTGATATATCCCCATAGTTCTTTGATTTTCCATTTAGGATGTTGTGCTATGACATGTGTTATTCCTAGATACCATTGATCTATTAACTTTTCTCTATTTTTAATATTGTCAATGTCTAGAAAATAGCCTTGAGAGCTAATTGATTTTAATTCGATTTCTTTGGGTTCATATTTTGAATGTTTCTTCTTCTTAAATTTGTATCTTACTCCATTCTCTATGAATTTGATATTTTCTTGAGGTTTCATAATTTCTTCCTCTTCTTCAGTTATTATGTCTTCATCAGATATCTTATGTTCAATTTTTAATTCTCAGTCAACCTTTCTCTTATGATGTCCACTAACTGACTATACCCTTCTTCGTCCATATAATCTTCAGTTTCTTGTTCTTCTATGGCAAGTATGCTTTCTTTATGTAGGCCTCCTCTACTATTTCTACTCTATGTATCATTCTTGTCAACGTGTCCTCTAATTCTTGAACTTTTTGAGTTAAGTCGTTTATGTTATTGGTGCATTTTTCTACTTGTCCTAAGACCATTTCTAAGAATCGTTGTAATATTTTATTATGACATTTTACCTTTCTAATACTTTCTTGTACCATCAAGTTATTTTGTGCCACTATATCTGATATTCCACTAATAACTCCTTCTATGCTCCTTTCATTCGCTTTAGTTTTTTCTTCTAGCACCTTTTGTTGTCCGGCTATTTCCTTTATCTTATCCTCCCATTTGTCTACTTCTTGTTTCAATTTTTCTTGGATTTCTTCTTTTGGTGAACCACTACTTCCTTCTCCTTCTCCCTTTTTCGGACAGCTTTTACATTCGCACCATCCTAACTTCTCTACTTCATCCGTTAACCTATGTCCTCTATGGCAGGCTATTCTACAATTTTTACATATATCTACCTTGCACATCATGCACCTGCTAATCTTTTGAAGTTTTTTCTCAAACTTTCCCCCTCTATTGGTGCACAGTTGAGAGGCTAGATTCAACATCTTTCTGTGTTTGCTGGGGAGTAGAGAACAGATTGATTCCTGGTTTGGCTCCTTGTGTTTTAAACTTGAAGGTTTTATCTTTAACTGACACTCCTATAGAGATAGGTTTGTACTTAGTTTTTGCTATAACTTCTGGTTCTTCTTTTGCTAACCCTTCTAGGTGACTTATCCTAGCGTTAATTGCTGCCACCTTACTGTCTATTTCTAGAAGTTTATTATAGATTCTTGGTAGGTTTTCTTCAAGGCTGGTTAGGATCTGCTGTACTTCCTGATAGGTTCTTGTTACCAGTTCTGCTATCGTGACTTGTTCTTCACTCATTCACTATTTTTTTGACTCAGCCGATGTCTGATGACCTTCGGGTTTGTTCCGTTGAACTCAGGGGGAAGAAAAGAGTAAAAATAAAAACTATTTTTAGAAAAATAACACAGGAATGAATTTTTGAGATTTTTATAATGAATAAGGATTGACTTACTTACTTGTTCCGAAGTCAGCGAAGTCGGTGACCTTTGGCTGTGAGCGTACTCCAGGTGGCCGTTTCTCTCAGGGCTGATGTTTCCGCTGTTCAAGCCGCACTGTATGACTTCACGAAGTCAGAAACTATATTCGTAAAATAGAACCCTTTTTCTTTCCTTTTTTTGTTTTGAAATAGTAACAGACTCTCCCCCCGAGGGTCAAAAAAATCCTAAACCTAGCTCTGATACCAACTCCTAAACCCTAAAGAAAGACTCCTAAACCCTAAAGCAAGAAGTTTCATCAAAAAACACAGTTCATTGCGGATTTTATGCTACAGTAACTCCTTTCAAAAATCTTTACCAACGGTAGACAACATTCAATGCGTATATTTTATGCAAAGCCTTTCTTCGTTAGATTCTTAAAAGATGGCAAAAGATAGCTACCACAGAGAAATATATAGTTAAAACAAAACATACAACAGCGATCAAGAGGGTTATGAATGCATAACTTTCTTCATACAACATGGTCATAATCTTCTTGAAACATGATATCATCACTACAGACGAAGACAGATAAAAGGAATGAAAGACAAGATCGGATTGATCTTGTAGACAAACAGACCTTTTGCCACAAATACAGACTCGAAGAACAACCTTGGAGAGAGAATACAACGATCTGACTCTTTTTTTTTATAGACTAGAAAACCACCAGAAAGACAGACTAAAACATAGAACAACTCCTCTCAGAATGACAAGGGACTAGAGACTCTCCTTCCTCAAGCTTTCGATGCCTTCCTTCATTGCTGCTCCCTTATTTATAGCCGTTCTCGACGAATTTTAGAGGCGTTGGAGTCCGCGGACTTCACCATGTTTCGAATCCGCAGTCTCATCGGTGCTCGACGCAGATTCCATTCAGGACAGTCTTTTATTATTTGGGAGAATCTTACTATAGACAAGGATGACTTTTGCTGTAGATGGAGTGCCTTTAGTGATACGGTGCTTTGATTCGAGGCGAATCTTACTATTGTTGATGGCTTGTTGTCAGTGCTAGGGTTCCATTGCATTGTCCACATTATCTCGTCCCACTGAATCAAGGTCGTCGTACCAATCATGCCCGTCTTCATCCTCTGGATTTAACCCTTCTCAAGGACTGAGTAATTCATTAATTCTTTCTGCTAGGCTTAATTCAGTATTTTCGCCCATAATTTCCATATCTTCCAGGGTAATCGGTTCAATGAGGGCCTTTTCTTCTTTAGCTGCTTTCTCTAATTCATATGCTTCTAGTCTGGTTCCCCACAAATAAGTAGCCACTTCTCCATTTATGGTCTTTTTCCATCCTAAAGTGTACTCTGACAATTCTAAATCATATGGTCCCAAATAGAATACATGTTTTTTGAATCTGACCTGATGATAGCCACTCTTCAGATCAATCTTTGAGAATACTGTGGCTCCCGCCATCATATCCAACATGTCATCTAAGCGGGGAATGGGAAAACGATACTTCACCATAATGCGATTAATCGCACGGCTATCCACGCACATCCTCCAAGTACCATCTTTCTTTGGAGCTAACAGTGCGGGGACGGCGCAGGGGCTCATGCTCTCTCTCACAGAGCCCCTCCTTAGATACTCCTCCACCTGCCTCTGTAACTCGGCATGCTTAGTCGGGTTCATGCGATAGTGTGGCAGGTTGGGTAACATAGACCCCGGAATCAAATCAATAGCGTGTTGGATGTCACGCATCGGAGGTAATCCATCCGGAAGGTCCTCGGGGAAGATATCTGCAAACTTGTGGAGTGAGGCAATCTCAATGGGATGCTCGCTCGAAGTCTCCCCAACAATCACATCAGCAACCTCTCTTACCACCAAGATATAGATGGTATCACACCCGGGAAGCTCCTGTTCAAACTCCTGAGCGGTGATCAACTGCAGGGTCCTGGAAGATGGGGTACTTAGGATAGAGGCATGGGGTGTATGGGTGTTGCTAGACGGGGAAGCTCTAGGAACGACAGTGGGACCCCGTTGCGTAGTATCGGGTACAACAATGGTGCGAGACTGGGATGCACCAACAGTAGCCATGGTATTGGGCGTGGTCCCCCCCGACGGGGTAGTAGGAGCTCGTGGTCGGGAGGGGTGTAAGGTGATATGTTGGCCACCATGCTCGAAGACACAAGTGTTGAACCGACCATAGAGGGTCGCACCCACATCAAATATCCATGGCCTGCCCAAGATAATACTGTCGACCTCCATAGGCAAGACATCGCACCAAATCTAGTCCTCATATGGGTGAAAATGTATCGGTACGAGACATCTCGACCGAACTGAAATAGAAGTTACATCCACCCAGGATACCTGCTAAGGGTGAGGATGATCCACAGGTGTCAACCCAAGACGTGTAACAGTCCTAGTGGAGATTGCATTAATGCAACTCCCACTATCAATGATGATCTTGCACACCTTACCACCTAGGCGACTGTAGGTGTGGAAGATCGTGGTTCGACGCCAGTCGTCGCTCTCCCTCGGCTGGGCCAGAATGCAACGAACGACCCCAAGTCTGTCATCACTCGGCACATCCTCGGTGCCCACCTCTCGAATGCAACCGACTATGCCCTCATCTAGTTGAAACTCCTCAGCCATGTCAGCTCCAGCCTCATAACTCACCTCTGCTAGGGCTGGTGGAGGCTCCTCCTGATCGGCACTCTCAATGGCTAGGGTCCTCGTAGGACAAGAGGAGGCATAGTGACCAAACCCATGTCAGAACGACACAACATGCAAGAGGCGTAATAGTACCAAACCAAGTAACTAGTCAGAGTAACACTCGTCAGTGTCAGTCCAAGCCTCTGACCACGTGTGCACACACTGAATCTCGCCTGAGCCAGGATCTCTAGCTAGTTTTCCCTCACAATAGGACGCTACTGTTGGCCAAGGGCCCACAGAACTACCATAGAAATCGTGTATTGGGAATACACCTTCACCTCTTCCAGGTGGTCTGACACTAGAGGTCAGTGGGCTATGACTAGTGATTTCATCACAAGGAAAGAGAAAGTAACTCTATTGCGATCTAAAAGTATGTCACATGTTTATAAAATAACTTAAACATGGCATGTACGCAATATAGAATGCATTAGGAAATGAACATGCAAGATTTGATGTGCCAGAGGGTGTAACGGTAGAGTACTACCCCATCACAGAGTGTGATGGTCGAAGGGTGGTGCGCTACATGGATTTAGATACACCTCCATAGGGCCGTTAAAGTCACCCAAACATCTAAAATCCATAGTTTTTCAATAGGTTGTAACGCACCAAGAGTGGCGCGCTACTCGGCTCTAACGACCGCCCGATCGACCGTCTGGCCAACCACCCTATTGGGTCAACCTGAGTCAAAGGGTTGTAACGGTCGAAGGTCCGGTCGTTACCAAAGCTGTGACGCACCTATATTGGTCCGCCACAGGACTGTAACACATCCAATGAGAAGCGTTACCAGTGTGACGGCTCTTGGAAGGACCGTCACACCGTCTGGGTTGCGAATGAGGTGTAGTTCGAACCGAACCCCCTCCTGATCGACCGAAATCGATGGGAGATGTGGTGAAACCTATTTTCTTGCCAAACCACACATGCACAACAACATTCTACAGCTATAAAACCCAGCTACGGTGTTCATGGTAGATTAAAACATAAAGATGATGTTCATGGCATGAAAAATGAGAAATGACAATGTTCACGCTCCTGAAGACATAATGACGATGGGCATAGCATGGGGAATGCTCCCAGCGAGCTCAGGTATCCATCCCCCTACCTGGATTGCACCGAAAAGCGAGCTAAGGTCGCATGCAAGCGAAGGGTCTCCGCCGGTCACCTCACCCCATCTCGCCTCCACACACCACGAACCGCGTCGAGGTGGGCGTCAACGCGCTCCACTCGTTGCAAGGAATCCACTGGCGTCCTCCTCGTCTCGAACCACGGCCTGACTGGCACACCTGCGAGAGAGAGAGAGAGAGAGAGAGGGAGCCGTGTGAGAGAGAGAGAGGGCGTGAGAGAGAGAGAGAGAAAAGAGTGAGGGAGAGTGATCGATGGGAGAAGAGAGAGAGGGATTAAAAGTTTTTATTATGCTCATGTTAATGTGCATAATAAGAATAAAAAGTCTGTTATTTTATGTCATTATTGTGGAAAATCTGGACATTCCATGTCTAATTACTTTCGAATGAGATTCGATGATTCTATAGCGAAGAAAATGTTGAGAACAACTGTCAAAGGTGTCACCGACTCTGTAGGACCCAAGACCTCTTGGGTATCTGTTGCTGCAAAATAGGTTGTTATTTTGTAGGCATGACTTGGTAGCTAAGAATAAAGGGGTTTAATAAACCAAGGCACCTAAGTATGGTAAAACCTCATTCTTGCACCTTTCAGGTAACATTCTCACATTCTTCAGGTTTGGTTACTTGAACTCTTATAATTGTGTTTGGATAGATGCATAGTTTGTTTAATCTGTTCATGCATATCTGTCATCATTTGCATACATGAGTTGTCACCTTTAAATTGCTCTGAAGTGTGGATCTTGTGAGCAGATGTCGACACAAAGAGTTGACACCTTCATGGATGTCCTTCTGATCATGTTTATGCTATTGCATGATTGAGTCTGTCTTCAAGGAATAACTGGTCTGATTATATGACTTCTGAAGAGTCAATTGTGAAACTATTAATGCATACATTAAGCTGCTGCTTGTGATGCATTCTGAAAATCTGAAATGAGTATGATTGATCATTGGAGTATGTCTGGATTGCATAAGCTTGACATTTGCTTCTAGGACTATTTTTGTTAGCACTACATTGTCATGCTCATTCATGCAAATAATTCATCAAACTCCCTGCATACTGTCATTGCACATGCTGCATTTAGAATCCCCATGCATCCATTCAGGTTAATCACCTCCCTACATAGTATCCATGTCATATCTTGATTGCCAGTTCATACATAATGACAAGGGGAGTTCTTACATATTGATGGGAGTGTTATCTTTGTCAATTCCTGATTATTGTCCTCCTAATCAACTATAATCCCTCATTATTTCTGAACTGACATTTCTCCCAGCACATTCACTCATTTCTATCCTTGTCTTCAAATCTTGAAATAACATTGTACTTCCTATGAATCTGCATTAATGACAATCTGGTTATCAGTTCATTACTTTAAGCCACAAAAATCAGATATCTTCTTCTATAAGAATCAGTAATGTACTATGAATGAGGTGATGATATAAGCTTAATGATTTTTAGAGTCTAAAGACTAAATTTAATGAAAAGGGTTGTTGAACTCTCTTAATAGCTCTCAACCGCATACTGCATGACTTATCTAATGTATTTTCTCAGAATTTGAAAACCTATAGGTTTATGATTTCTTGGTTGAGAAATTCAGAAGTGTGTATTATTTTTAAACAAAACTTTCTGTAAAACCAAACTTATTTTCAGGAGTCAAAATGAAGAACGGGTTGGCTGCTGTTTACTTTGGCCAGCAGGTCATTGACACTCATGTCCGAGGGGGCTACCTAGCGGTGCCCACGACGTTCGGATCTATGCCACCAGCTGTGGGACTGCCCAACTGCTTGGGCCTCATCTTCGTCGACTTGCTGAAGGTCGACAACCAAGATCAGGGCGCTGCCACAAAGACCCTGCTGAAGTCTAAGAACGAGAAGAAGAACCCGAAGAAGAAAGCTGCCCCGGTGGTCATCGCTTGTTTCATCCACCATGTGGAGAGGGGGGAGGCAATCCCTGCTGCTGCCAAGAGGGGAAGAGGAAGCAACCGAAGGAGCCGATACACTACTATAAGCCGTCGCCTTTCGAACTCAGGAAAGACGATGATGGTTGGAAGCATCAGGGTGAACCTCAATGGTCACCCCAGGGATGTCTGGCTGGATAGGGTTGTCCCGTCGGTTCAAACTAACAACCAGTTCCAAGTGCTAGCTACTAGGAAGGCCAATTGGGAGACTGACCAAAGGAAGTCGCTGGCACCCAAGCCGACAAAATTTAAGCAGGTTTGGATGCCGAAGAGAATTCAGAGCTGGGCACCAGCTCGAGAAGAAAATGTTACCGTTGTCCGCCCCAGAGCCGGGGGCAGAAGATGTCAGAAAGGAAAAGAGAACGTTACTACTATCCACCCTTTTGCTAAAAAGAGAAGCTGTCAATGAAGGGGTCCAATCACTGTCGCCGCTCACCTCAGGAGGAGGGGCGAAGATTTTAAAAAGAAAGATGGAAGAAGAATGGAGGAGGTTATCTCTGCTGCTATCCCAAAGACACCCAGGGCCTGCGCTAGATAGGCCGATGTATTCAGATACTCCAAGTCAGAGTACTTAGCCGCTTAAGTCTCGAGGCTGGCTTATCAGCCGAAGACTCAAGAGAGACTGTTGCTCAGGTCAGGGTTGCAAGAGCACAGTCAGGAAGAGATGAACCGAGTGGTTCAAGATTATTTTCATTGCCTAGGGAACTCCTCCCTAGGGCAACAAAGACAATCCCATGCCTTGGGCACTGTGGAGGAAGAGGAAGAAGCTCTAGAAGAAGAAATAGTGTTGGAGTCTCGTCCTCAGATTCCAATGACTGTGAAGCCAGCTGCGGGGCCAAATATGAGAAAGATATCCCGCATAGGGAAGAAAAGAAAGAAAGAATGTCCGTATTTGACCATCTGACATATCCTGGTCAGGTCAAGAGAAGAATTCGCAGGCAGAAAGGGAAAATGTAAATTTTTGCTTACAATATGACTGGCGTCGCCAGAAGATATGACATGCTGCCAAGTTAGCTAGAAGAATTAATTAGACTACCGAGGCAAGAGGGGTGGAGGAAGCAATGGCTCAATCCAGGCCAGCCAGTGGGGTTCTCGAGGGGGTGCCCTTGGAGGGGGAGCCCCTATTCCGGCTGCTCTGGAGAGGCTGGGCATCCTGGGCCCTCTATACCATAAGTGTTGCAGCATAGCCACTAAGGTGGTGTGAGGAGGAGATAGGCAGCGCTCCCCTACCGTGGCCCTCGAAATGGTCATGGAGGGTGGCCTGATCCTGGCCCAAATGGTGGCTACCCTAGCTGAAGCTTACGCTCGGTCAAAGTCAGACTAGGCGAGCCTTGCCTGGACTCACGGTACGTCTGACGGGAAGATATCTCGGCTCACTGAGGAGCGCGATGGGCTATTGCGGGAGCTCTCCTCGTTTAAAGAGCTGGCGAGGGTGAGTCAGGTGGAGGCCTGGGACCTGACCGAGCAACTGGCTCGGGCACACGAGTCACTCGAGAGGAAGGGCAAGCTTCTGGAGGAGGAGCACGTGGCCCGTGCCAAGCGAGATGGCCAGTGGGAGGCCGAGCGCGCCGAGCTACTAGACCGAGCGAAGGAAGCCGTGCGCCTTCGATTGGAGGCCGAGGCTGATCGGGCCGAGGCAGAGAAGCAGATGGCCGAGGCAGATCGGAGGTTGGCCGAGGTAGAATGGGAAAAGGCCGAGCTCACTAGTAGGGTGGGATCGGTCAGGGCAGAGGCACTCGAGTAATATAATCGCTCGAAGGCCTACCGGGTCGACCTTAAGGAGGTTGCCCTCCCCTACTATGAGTCAGTGCTTCGCCGAGGTATCCGCAGGGGATTCAAGCACGGCTATGGCCGGGCCATCTCCTGGGAGGAGGAACAGGCGCCAGGGATGATCATTTTCCCCTCCAGTCAATGTTACGACTCAGACCTAGCGACCTCGAAATCTTCTGGCTCGGCATCGGGGGAAGAGGAGGACCAAAGGGACTCATCTTCGTCCGAGGGATCACCAACTCCAGATGCCTCGGGAGGACGTGCAATCGAGGCAGTTCTCACACCGGTGGGGTCAGTGCCAGGGTCGGCCATCACCGAGGATACCGGGGGCGGACCATCCGGGCCTTCAACTTCTGAGCCTCAGGATGGGGCAGAGGCCTGACTTTCTTTTCTCCTTTCTTGTATTTTTTCTCGAAGAAAAACTTTCTCTTTTTGGTGTAATGAAAGAAAAAATGTAAGGCGGTGGCGTCGTAATCGGGACTTGCCCATTTGTGCTTGCCTTTGCCATGGTTTGACCAGCGTATCTGTAGTAGTTGGAAAGTACCGATTTTTCTTGCGCATCGCTTGCACGCTAGTTGGGCGGGCGTTTGACAGGGTGTCTTTTAATTTTCTCATACGCCGCGCAAAAGGTAGGGGATCGGACTCCTCATCTCGCCAGGAATCCATTGACGCCCTCTGCGTCGCCATCCATCGTCATTTACCTCGTGTTCCGTGTAATTCTTCTTTTGGGAGATTTTAGAGTTTTGATCTTGATTTGCTTGCCTCTCTTGTTTCGTGGTCTAGATGACTGCTGATCGAGGCCGGAGAGGTACCATTGGAATGGCCGCGTCATGAGGATCGCGCTGACGTCCTCAGTTCCTCGATTCACGCGATGTGGAGTCGAGCCGGGTCGCGAGGTGCCGTTTCTCCCTCACGCCCGTTCACGTTCGAATCGTCATTTTTACCGTCACCCAAGTAGGGGGATGGAATCTCTATCACGCTAGGACATCGTCGGTACCATCTACGCCGTGGTCCGATGCCGTTGCATCGAAATCTGTGCATTTTTCTATTGAGTGCATTTAGTTCATTTATTGTGGAATGTATTGTTTAAATGTTAATTTAATTCCATTGGGCATCGTATTTCATTCCTAGTGGCATGCTTAGGTCGTGTGCTTGGTTTGGGGCTAGTTAGTTCAGCAGGTTTTGCATTCCATCACGTTTCCCGTCGATTCCGATCGACCGGGCGGGTTTTCAATTCCGGATCTCGGAGTCACGAAACCCAGGTGATATAACGCGCCTCACCCAGTGCGTTGTACTCCTTTAACGGGTCCTTATCGGTGCGTCATGTGAATAGTGTCCTATATTTTCTGAGAATTCTGACGTTCGGGTGACTTTAACGTGCCCCAGGTGGTGCGTTATAGTCCTTTGTTTTGGGTTCAAGGTCCATTGTGTTTAACGGCCCTACCCCTGGGTGTCGTGCAATGTATGACGCTCCTCTATATGTGCATTATATTCTGAGTCTTTCTATAGAGTTAGATGTTCTGGAAGGCATAGCGGCCTCCTAGAGGTGCGTTATATATAGTATAGCGTCCCCTTGGCAGTCCGTTATGGTCCCTGTGCCCAACGTTATGTTGCATACTGACTTTAATGCCCAAGTGCCGGTGCGTTATAGTCGTATAGCGCCCCTTCTTAGGTGCCTTATAGTCTGGGTTTTCTGAGTATTATCTGTGTTCTGTGAAGCATAGCGGCCATGAGCTGGTCCATTATGGTGCATAACGGCGACGATCCAGTCTGTTATACACCTGGAGATTGCAAAAGAGTGCATGTGTAGTTTCTATTCAACTCATGTTTTATGTGAGCCATGTTTAAACTATTTTATACACTGTGGCATTCTTTTACATCCCATATGAGTAGCTTTCTCTTACCTTGTGATGGAGCCACTAGTCGTAGCCTGACGACTTCCGTGTCGGCCCACCCGGGAGAGGTGGCGAGTGGATTGAAAAGTGGGCGTTAGGCAAACAACACCGGTCCTCAACCAATAAGCGACAAGAATCTTCTGAAAAATTTCAAACTAATCACAAGGAATGGCAAACCAAATGACGCATGTCTGGAGGAACTAAGAACTAAGGAAAGGAAAACACGGCCAGTGGCCGGAGCGACAGAAAGTAAAAGAGATGATTAACTAAACTCCAGGTAGGAATCTTTAGCTAACCATACCGAGCGAGCAGACCAAGGTAAACCTTCCGATTCAGAGTGGAATGACTCTCCTTACTCGAGATTACAGACAAAGCTATTCACTATCATTGAGACACTTTGGACAGATGAGGCTCGTGAATGCTCAAAAATGCGTATGATGCATGCTGGGCTAAAGAAAAAGAAATCTTCAAAACGAATGCGAAGAAAGATAAAATAATAAGATACTCGAGAATAGTATTACTAGACTGGAGAAACCAGGGTCAGGACACCATCTACAACCACGGCGTGCGAGATAGAACTGTCGTCCCCAAGCTTTTTCAACCCAACAGCCTATCCAACGATTAAACATGTGCACATAGATCATCATCATTTTTGTTTTAGGGGAACATCAGATCCCAGAACACATGAATGACCAGTCAGTTCTCGAGATAATATGACATAGATAACATATAGTAATGCATTAAGGGATAAGAGATCGAAATGCATTACCTGACTTACCTGTTTGGTGAGCGGATGATAACGCGATGATCTTGCTGAGAGGGTTAGCCATCAATAATGATAAAAAGGATAAATAGGGCATAATCATTCAAAATAATGTGCTTGATAAAATAAAGCTAGAAAGACATTCAAGCAAGACTTTAACGGACTCTCAAAGGGGCATCAGGAGAATATAACAGACTGATGAGGATTCGTTATGGTTCACCGTTTCAAAATTTTCAAATGAACGTCCCAGTTCCTGACGGACTAGGCACAACGCGTTATGATCAAGGTAACAGCCCCACGACAGACCGTTATAGTTTCTGGGTTGTTAAAAAAAACAAATCGAGCCCTTAATATGCTCATTTGTTTAAACCACATTCAAAACCCCAACATCCTTCGCCCTAAACCCTTCCCAAAATCGAGCACCCAAAACCTCACCGATGACCGGCGACGAGCTTCTCCGGCCACCATGACGCGGGAGAAAGGGAAGAAGAGGAAGGCTATTAGGAAGATGAAAGCTAGGTTGGATAGGGAGGAGACTCCCCCGACGGCGAGCTCACCGGAGGAAGGGGAGATGGCAGCGGCGGAGGCTCAAACGGAGGAAAGGGAGGCCCCATTGGCCCCAGAGGAAACTGGAGGAGGAGAAGAGCATGCTGAAGAAGCCAAATTGGTCAACTTTTTACTTATCGTATTTTTCGTCGATTTTCTTGTAAATTTTCTTACTATTTTGTTCAATTAAATATCGAGGTGTTACAATCTGCCCCAGATACATTCTCACGTGCCCCGGGCACACTGGGCTCGTGTGCGTCGACGACACCAGCAGGAGGAGAGTCCCCATCTAGCTCCACTACCAGGGCCTCTGCCGCCGTGATGTCCGCAGGAGCACGCTCCCCCGTGCCCGACACCAGCAACAGCACCCCAGCTTCAGCTCCAGCAGGCTCCTCCTCATCCCCAGAAGCCTACGGGCTATAGGGCGATGAAGGGGGAGGGAGGACCGGGGCCTCACACCCCAGGCTTGCCGCAGTAGCCTCCACGGCAGGACTCCAACCCTCCCGGAAGCCTCGATCATGAGCTGGCCCATAGAACTCTAGGGCCACCTCCGTCAGCTCCTCCTGGTAGGCCGAAGAAGAATGAAAGCTTTCCACCGCTTCCTCACCCGTGGTCGATAGTGAGGAGTGTAGCTTGGTCAACTCAACCTCAGTCTCTCGAGCCCGAGTCTCTGTGGCCTGGGCCTGCTCCACCAGCTTAGCCGCTCGTTCCTCGGCAGTGCCTACTCACCCCTTGGCCGTGTCTGCCCTGTCGCGGAAGGCATCTCGATCGCATTCCATGCCGGTGAAGGCCAGACCTTGCTGGAGGAACGACTCGCGGAGCTCATTCTAAGCCGACTCAGACTCCTTCAGGCCTTTCTCCAGCTCTGCCTGAGAAGCCCGGTTGGACTTCAGCTTCCGAGCGAGACCCCGAAAATGGTGCCTCCACAACCTGAAGGTACTCGCGACCAGACAGACACCCTTGGCAACTGTCGCTGTCAATTCATCCTTGACCTCGGGGCCAGACTCGCCCAAGGGCTTATGCTAGCCGGCACACCTTCCCATAAGGTCGACGGTGACACAAATCTCAGCCAACTCGGATGGCTAATCCCGAGGTGGCGATGGCGAGCTGCGTTGCATAGACGCCTCTGCACCGACGGTAGGAGCCTTACCCTTGTCGCGCCCCCGTGTCGAAAGGATCGATGCAGGGGGGGCGACCACTGATCCACCAGCCACCGGTGGTGGCGGAGACTTGAAAGGGGGCCGCCCAGACACTGGCGAAGGTGGAGCATGACGTCGAGCAGGGGGGATGATGTGACACGACCTTGGACCTACTAGCAAGCACGAATCGCAACGCAAACGGGCCGTAGTTGGCGCCTGACTCACCCGACGCTCACCCCGAACCCGTGGGTAACTCGGTGATGCCGAGTGGAGGATGTGAGGGCTGGTCCCTTACTGGTAGAGGGCCAGCAAGGCCAGAGGGTCTCCCAGTGAGGGATTTCATGCAGTTCCATCCACCTTACTATGACGGCCAGCCAGACCCTGATTTGGCTTGGAGATGGCTCGACGAGATGGAGCGGGTGTTCAGTTCCATGCGGTGTACTGCGGAGGACAGGGTGATGTTGGCCTACCACCAGTTGCAGGACACGGCTCGAGAGTGGTGGGCTTCTGAGTGAAAGATGTCTTTTCAGTCTCATCCCCTTGAGGAGATCTTGTGGAGTGACTTTGTCAGTGCTTTCGAGCGTACTTACTGCCCAGAGTATGTTGCCACGCAGAGGATGCGTCAGTTTTTGGAGCTGGTATAGGGCGACATGTCCGTGTTGCAGTACAGGGCCCAATTTGTTGCGTCGGGTCGTTATGCACCTCATATCATGGAGCATGAGAGGGTGAAGACCAAGCAATTCGTCCAGGGCTTGAGGTAGGAGCTGAGGCACCATTTGATCATGAACGCTGCCATTGATTTGAAGACGGCTTCTCGTATAGCGATGTCTTTGGAGCTAGATATGCAGAGGACACGAGGACCGATTAGCCAGGGGTAGTCCCTATCAGGTCGCAGCCAGCAGTCGACTACCTAGCAGCAGAGCACGTTCCAACTTCCTTCTGGTAGTTTGGGAGCTTCAACTCCGGCGACTTTAGCAGTAGATTCTGCATCTTTCGGGGCCAAGATCACGAGGTTCTTCAGGAAGGGTTTTCAGAAGAAGAAGAAGGAGGGTCGAGAGCAGCGGCAGGCTTCTTCGGGTAGTGTTCAGCAGCCGGCACCTTTGTAGCGGCAGGGGTCAGTCGGTGGTTCTCGTGCGGGGTGTCCCCGTTATGGCGCGTCATATCCAGGCAGGCAGTGTACGGCGCTGGTGATCTGTTTCAGATGTGATCAGCCAGGACACATGGCACATGACTGTCCGCAGCGGCCGCGTCAGCCACCCCAGTTTCCTCAGCAGTAGCAGTAGTACCCACAGTAGCAGTTTCAGCAGCAGGGGCAGTATCTGCCTCTACCACGGTCAGCAAGTGTGGGCAGACAGAGAGCTCGAGGCCAGGTTTCCCACATGACCTGGGCAGAGGCAAAGTCGTCGTAGCTTGTGGAAGGTACTGTTATGATTTTGGGTTACACAGCGCAAGTTTTGTTTGATTCTGGCGCGTCGCATTCATTCATTTCGGAGGATTTTACCATGTGTGTTGAGGACCCGGTCTCCCAAATGTCTTGTAATTTAATGGTGGAGTTACCGTTTGGTGACTTCATGGTCACTCTGTTTTACTTCGAGAAGGTTCCGGTCTGGATCGAAGGGCGGAGTTTGCCAAGCAGCTTGTATGCATTGCAGCTTCGGGACTATGATGTGATTTTGGGCATCCACTCTTCCACAAACGCCATTTGATATACCAAATATGTAGTTAAATTCAGGTGTGATTGTGCAATTCAAAATGAGAAATATTTAATACACACTTCTCAAGCCAGTTATACAAGTTCATTACAGTAGACTAGTGAATGACAAACAAGTTTTGAATCAGTACCTGTCATCCTAAAGTGTCACCAAGTGACAAAAGACCATTGCATGAATTGACGAGGTTGAATTACTTTAGTTTAGATGACAAGATGGAAAGCCTTCATGCACTAAAATTGCTAACCCCACGACGGTTAGTACTTCAGATTTTACTTTTCATACCTTTGCCTTGAGAATCCATTTTGATCCAAGCCTTCCACCTGCAATCTAAAGATGAATAAAATTCAGTTCATTCACGAGGCTTATACCAAAATCTCCTTGCAAAAATCCCTGCAAATTGTTTAGAAAAGGCATTATTAGTAGTTCAGCCATTATTAGTAGTTTAAAGAGTGATATCATCCACATATGCTTGAACCACTAGAGTGTCTTTTACCTGATTTACCTCATGAGATGTGTTTAATCAACCTTACCTATTCAACCAATTCTCAGTCAAAAGAGATGCGCGCCTTTCATACCATGTCTTGGGTACTCATCAAAATCATTTCCTATCTCCTGGTGGTGGTGGAGGAAATTTCTTAACATTTTTATCCTTGTAAGGTGTTCCTTAATTGATTCAAGCCTGGTCATGACTAGCCCATTATCATTTAACTTTTAGGAGTATGATCTTCATCGAAGGACAAGAAGATTTGATTTATCAGTTTTGATTCAGATTTATTAAGAATGGCATGACAAATTCTTTTAACAACCAACATCCCCTGGGCCACTCTAGATGCGATGAATGACTCATGTATGAACCTAAACATTAAGTCCATATGATGAATGTGGTTGCTCCCCCTTAATATAAGCATGAATGTGGGATGTTTCGTAGACTTCTAATGCCGTATGCAACCATGAATGCAAATGAGATACAATTCATATGGCAAGAGTTCACAACGTCGAACTTTGCATGATAGGATGTGAAAGCATATGTCAACCTTAATGTGTGTGGTGAATGTATACAAATAACTCTCAACAATATGCCATGTGACTCTCGATATGGACAAGGATATGCAATAGATAATGAATGAAATGCATGTTCAGACATATGCATGATTACATGACTCTATGACACAAGATGAGTTAAAACACAACACAATTACCGCAGAAAGTGGGAGGGATATCACCTGATTTTTAAGTTTATTTTTTTTATTTTTCTTCCATCATGACTTATGCCACTTGGCCCGTGTACTTTACCTTCTTGATGAAAATAAATTTTAACTTTGCAGGAAAATGGTTCCTAGGCCACGTACCACCTTCTCTATTTATTTGTAGGGGAAGTCGTCTCGCGCCCGTGGAAGCCTGCAAATCACCAGGAAGTCGAAGAGGCGTCAAAAGGAGTCCCACGTGTTACCCCAGGGGACAACCCTCCGATGCTTAAGTCAGCAACGGAATAATAGAGCGCAGAGAAGAGCAGGGGGGGAAAGAGAGAGAGATCGCCGTAGGAGGTCGTCGAGTCGATGGAGGTCCCCCAGACGAGTGCTCGCCGGTCCCAGTGTTCACTCGAAGAGTGCTCGCTGAGTGGTAAGGCCACTGGGAAGAAACTCTCTCAGAGTGTAGGCCGTCGCTCTCTGCTTCACCTTGTTTGACAGGGGTAGTAGCTCTATTCTCTGAGGCAGCGTAGTAGCGGAGTGAACCACCGTGCTCTTCTCTTCTGTCGATCCTCCTTTTATAGGGGGTTGTCCTGAAGCGAGGAGCATCATCACTTGATAGGGAAGGGCGTCCGTAGTAGAGTACCGTTTCTCCGCTATTGTGGCGGAAATTTCCCGTTGGGGGGCGATTACCCTGACGTCGGTCGGTCCCGGGGCGAGTCTTACGGCGCTCATGGGGCGTGCTCGCCCGTTATGGGATCAAGGCCAACGTCGTGGGGGCAACGGTCGATCGCCGGAGAGTCCTTCGGCGATAACTGCGCTTGGGCCGTAGCCATTCCGCATCATGGAATCCGATGCCCTCTTGGGCTGGGCCTCCTCCTATTGAGCCGAGCTCGCACGCCGTCCCTTGGGAGGGCTTATTACGCTCGATTCCCAGTGGGCCTGCTGTTATCGCCGCTTCTGAGCCAAACCAGATTTACCCTCCTCACTTCCCCCCTTACTCTCAGTCGTCGAGCACTATGTAGGGGGCTAAGAGTCGATCAGGAGAGGGTCTTTGTAGAGCGCGAGGCCCGGGGTTGGACTCCTCGTATCGTAGGTGTTGGAAGCTTCGGGGCTGGCTTGGCACCCAAGGCGCCTTTGGCGGTGGCAGCAGCCATGCGGGTAACGATGACCCAAGTCTTGTCCCGTTCTGAGAGCGCAGGCTCCGAACGGTCGCCTGACACTGCAACAGGCGTCATTTCACCTGCCTCGCGAAGAGTGGCTCCGGCTTGTCGTGAGTGGTTATAAAGGTGACTGCATGGTCTCCCTGCTGTCCCTATCCACGTCTTGCCGGTTGCCGTGCTAGTCGCAGGCGCCTTCCTCCCCTGGCTCAGTGAGGACCCCTCTTTCTCCCTTGTCTCTCGTCTTCCGTAGTCATGCCTCCGCGTAGAGAAGTCCCTCGAGCCAGTTCTTCTTCTACTGAAGAAGCGCCTCATGGCCGAGGTGGGGATGTAAAGAAAAAATATTCATAATTTATTTTATTTTTATCTTTTATTATTTCTTTTTACATATAAATGCATATAAAAAATTTCAAGTTGCTACAGCGACCGCCACCGCGAGCACCACCGCCATTGTCATGGTGAGGAGACGGTCGTGGAGGCCCCTCGTCTCTTCTCTCTTCTTCCCTTCTCCTTCCTCTTGTTCCTTCTCTGTGTTCTTCTCCCTCTCTCCTTATTCTTCCTCCCTTTGTACTCGGGGGATGACAAAGCCCTAGGCTCCTCGCCTTCTTCTTCTCCTCCCCCCTCTCCTCTTCTCCTTCCCCTCTTCTTCCTTTCTTCTTCTCTTCTTCTTCTCCTCCGTCGTCGCTGACCGCGCCGGTGGAAAGGGTGCCGACTGTGTTGGGCATGGTGGCTTGAAGCGTGCCGGCGAAGGGGTTGGCACAAGTGTGCTGGAGTAGGGCTTCACAGCGTGTCGGGGAAGAGGGGGCACAAGTGTGCCAGACAGCGAGGCCTAAGTGTGCTGGGCTAGGGCGCTTCAGGGTGTATAGGGGAATGCACTGAGTGGGAGCGTGTCGGGGAAGAGGCACAGAGTGTGCCAGAGAGCAGCTGCTGGGGTGTGCCATTGAACGGCACCAGGGGGTTTGTCAGGGAAGGCACTCAGTAGTGTGCTGGGGAGAAGCACAGGGTCCGTACCGGGGAAGCTACCCATGGGTGTACCGAGGAAGGCCACCACTAGTGTGTCGGGTTAGGGCAAAGGGAGTGTGCCAGGGAAGCGCGGCGGGGAGCGTACCGGCGAACGACTGGTCGGGTGTGCCAGCGAAGGAATCCCAGGGCACACTGGGGAGGAGTCGCTAGGGCGTGCCGGTGAAGGGCCGCCTGGGGCGTGCCTACGAAGGGAAGAAGAGTACTTTTTTCAAGCGGAGGACTTCCGGTGTTGTCCCAAGGGGCCCACTATGACTTTGTTAGGGCCGTCACTCCATGTGGACGCTCACCCATATTTTCCCATACGCCTCTGGCCTAGGGGATGATGGAATATGTGGATGTAAGACAGGTGATCAATGACCTAGATCCCTATAGATAGAGTGTCTGTATGAGATCCCGAGGGGGGTGAATAGATCTATCACCCTTTAAAATCAACTACAGCAGCAACGATTGCACAATTAAATCAAGCTACTATAGGGCAGATAGAAATCACTCAATCACGATTGCAATAAGAAAATTCACCTAGATCATAACTTGAACAATCTTAAACATGCATCTAGTGCAGGTGGAAGATGGGAATTAGATGCATGCCAATCACAACCGAACTATAACAGATCTGACTGATCTGCTCATACTCTAACTAGGCAACTAAAGTAATATCATCAAAGCCAAGAGGGCACAGCAATCTCCCCCTGATTCATTGTAAGTTGCTATCATCAAAACAACACTCAATCATCAAAGCCAAGAGGGCACAGCATAACGCACCAACATAGGGGCATTACCTGCTATAATAGATCACAGAAGGGGCGTTATGACAGACAGATCTAAAACTCCAATACTGACAATATAACACACCAACACAGGGGCGCCATATCAGCATAATGCACCAAGACGGGCGCGTTATGGCCAACAGACCCAAAACACTAATACGGACAAGAAGCATATAACAGACCACAATGTGGCCGCAATAGCCACATGGCACACAGGGTTAGGCGCGTTATATCAACTGCCATACCCAGTCAAACATTGGTCAAACATGCCATAACAGATCCACACAAGTGTGTCACCTGAACCATAACGCATGGGGAACGATCTGTTAAATGAACCGACTAACATGGTCTTCGAGGAAGCACACTCGTCAAGGAATCTGACAATGGCTGACGACCGCGAAAATATCCCGAATATAACGCACCTAGCCTAAGGCGTTATATCCAAATAACGGACCAGGCCTGATCCATTATGCTCCATGACCTCGAAAGATGAAAAATAACGAACGAACCATAATGTCCTGTCGAGGGACAGTTATGCCTTTAACGGTCTCTGGTAGGACAGCTAAATCAATCCGGTGGGTAAAACGGTAGAACGGCCGAATCAGCCCGTTCCACGTCCCATGCACGCCGTAGTGCAGGGGAAACACATCCAATCGATGTGAAACGACTCCACAAGGTCAAAAATGCCACATGCATCCATCGAAACGCAGTAAAATGCGAGATCGGGACGATTTTAATGAATCGGCCCAAATCGAGTCACCGAGGTTCCCAGACTCCTACCAGCCCTAAATGTCGAGCAATCGACACGAAACTAGCGGGGTTGGGATCTTGACATCCTAGCGGTCAATTTGACACTAATTACGTCGAGAATGGTTTCCATTTCCCAGCGAACCTTACAAACCCCAAAAACTATGATTTGCACTAAACTGGCCCGATCTCCCCTGATCGAGCACCATTCTATGCAAAATTGCACAGAAAACGTAGAGGACGAAGTGGCAATCTATCTCCCTACCTCCACCGATGATATCGAGTGTCGAGGTGACTAAACCGCGTCAAAAATCACCATGCGAACCGAACTACCGGCTTTGAATCCACCGTTCACGATCGCGCCAAAATCACACTGAGTCTCGCTCCACCACGCGTCTCAGCAACCTCCCAGTGTCGCTACCTCACCTACGGCCGCCTCCGTCTGCAGCCAGAGCCAATGGATCCAGAGAATGAGAGAGAACGAGAGTGAGGGTTCTATTTAACCCTCACCACCCTCTCTCCTCCCTCATTCTCAACCTCTCTTTCTCTCTCTCATTCTCTCTCCTCTCTAGCCCATTCGACGCGGGGCGTGCACCGTTGGAGAGCTGGCCGAGGTAGGGACGCGATGGAGTGAACCTGGAGCGGGACAGAGTGACAGATGGAGTGTGGCATGGTGTGATCCCTTGGTGGATTCAAAGTCGGCACGGTTCGTTGATTCGGTGGTTTTCGACGTGGTTTAGTCACTTCGGCGCACTGTTTCTTCGGTGGAGGTAGGAAGATAAATCACCTACTTTTCCTACATATTCCCTTGCCATTTCACACCGAACGGTGCTAGAACAAGCGAGTTTGGGATCGTTTAGGTAAAATCATGATTTTTGGGAGTTCGTAGGGTTCGCCGGAAAATGGTGACCATTTTAGATCAACTAGTGTCAAATGACTCCCTGGAACGTCAGCGTTCCATTAACACTGATTTCGTGTCGAATGGTGGTCATTCAGGACCGGTTGGAGGTCGGGAAGCTCGGAAACCCCATTTGGGTCGATTCGGAAGAATCGCCCATTTCTCGCCGCTTAAGCGACGTTTCAATCCCTTCCGGAGTGTGGAAGGTCGGTATTGTCGATGTGCTTTTATCCCCTTCATTTTGGAACGAATGGGGTGTGGAAAGGCCATGATCGGGCCGATCCCACATTTTCCCCACCGTGACGCCTACACGGTTTAACAGTAGCCGTGTAGGGCGTTGCACAGTCGAGATACTGACCGTTTAGTCTTGGGTCGGTGGGCATTTGCACAGTCGTGCGACAAACCGCCCCGTAACTGGCACGGCCAGGGATGGACCGTGTAGTCCCCTTGAATGGCTAGAGGCTAGCCGTTCTATTTCCCCTCGTGCATTGAGCGGCCCATGGCTGGTCGTTTCGTTCCCTCTGGCCTTCTGGACGGTCGGTTGATAGTCCGTCCCGTGGCCTGGGGCAGTTTGTAGAGTGGCTCATCCGTGACCGCTCTGTGCTTTGGGTGGTCTTGCTCGAACTGTTCTGACCAGTGTGACCGAGCTACTGTAGTAGGTCGGTTCGTTTGAACGGCCTCTCCCAGACCATTCTGTTCCTCTGGGCGGTCCTCCTATAGACCGTTCAGTTCCCCTGAGTGGCCCCTTGGTGACCGTGCAATGGGTTTTGTCCGTTGTTGTGACCGTTGGTCTTGATGGCCTATCTTAGGTCCGTCTGTCCGTGTATGAGTCCCGTTTGACTTATGTCAAGCGTTTAGGTCTGTTAGGGTGGTGTCTCAAGCAGTTCTTTCTTAGACTGCTAGTGTTCGTGTGGCGGGTCTATCTTAGACCGCTTGGTGGTTTGACTGGCCCATGCTTGTAACTGCACTCCTGTGGAACCCATCGGCCGCCCCACCCCTTCCCTATTCTTCCGCTTTACCCAATCTGCACCCACTACAGTAGCCTCCACATCTCCACCTGCACCGGACGTCACCGCCCCAGCAGTCGCCCAAAGTAGCACCACCTCACCATCCTTCAGCCACTACAGGCATCGGCCTCAAGCCTTGCCACCTTGCACCACTGGCAGGAGTGGAACTGGGCCCTCGCCATCCCCCCTTCATGCAGCATGTGTCCCGCCTGTACAGTCCATCGCGGCCCCTCCTCCCCACCGCTTTGAACCCTCCAGCGGCGGCTGCATTACCTGCCCTCCACTGCAACCACTGCCGACGTGCCACGTCGCCTCCCGGTCCCCACCATCTCGCCACTACCGTTGAACCTCCTCCCTTCGAGGACTGGGCAGCAACTTGCTCCCGTCGAGCCACTGCGTCCGCCCTTGGTCAAACGTCCACTTGCCACCGTGGAGCCTTCCCCTGCCGGGCATTACCTCGTCGAGCCAAACCAGCTCAGATTCCCATCTCCGGTGGGCTGCCACCGCGACCACCGTCCTTGTTCCCGTAACCCACCGGCGGCCTGGATGTTGTCGTCGTCGCCATCTGTCTATTGCCAAGCCCACCGCTCTTCCCCACGTTGCTGTTGCATTTTCTGCAACTTGGGACAACATCACACTTAAGCAACCCCTCTCCTCCAACGCCACCCCCCAAGCCTGTCTTCCCACATCGCTCATCTGCCGCAAGCCCCGCCGTGACTACCCACTCCCCCCTGCTACTCTCTCTTTGTTTTCCTGCACACACACCCACCATCTTATTCATTCCCATGCATGGATGCCCTAGCCATCCTGAGTAGGAAGCTCCCATCACCAAGCCACCACCGGTCGTCGTCACATCATCCAAGCGTGTCCAAGTAGAGCACGCCGCCCACCCAAGGCCCATGCTCGTAAAAACCTCCCCCCCAATGCAACTCACCTGATTCTGCACCAGGCCGGCCAGCGGTCGACATCGTCTGTCCGAGGCTGAGGCCACTGCGGCGCTCCACCGGCAACTGCCATGGGCGTCCAGAGCCACCCCACCAGTCAGCCGCTCGTCATCTCTGGCAGCAACCTCGGCAGACCCCCGGGTGTCCACACCGACTCCTCCCCATCACCGCTGTCGTTCTTCCCACGTTCTGCCCTCCCTCTCTCTCTACGGGATGAGCTTGGGATATATAAAAAAAGAGGAATGGGTCCTCTCATCCTCTTCATCTTTCTCTCTCTTTCTCTCCCTCTCTCGCGAAGGCATTTCAAAAGAAAAAAAAAAGATTTTAAACAAACCCCCCCTCCCGAGTATAGAATGCTAAAATGCAACTTCAAGAGAAGTACATTCAGACATGGAAAGCTATTTCCAACTCAAGCAAATGTATACATTGATCACTTGATATTGAATCAATTCACACATGAGTATCATATGCAGTCCAAGCCAAACTGAACTCACACAATCCAAATAACACAAGTGATCAATTGTATAAGTATTTCATTTACAGCTCAGGATGGTCATTCAACCTGCAAAATAATATATTGAAATGTAGCTTCACAAATCAATTATGATTAAATGGCCTAACCATGAGTTTCATAATCAGACCAAGACTGTTTAGATCAGTCCAAGATTTCAGTAACAAGCTACACAAGCTCACATATCAAGGTATAGATCATGCATTGAAAGGCTATTTCAAATTCAGTTCAATCAAACCTCTCATGAGTTGCTAATTCAGTCCAAAGTAACCTGAAATCTTATGGTTCTTTGACAGCAGAAACCAAAAGCTCAAGAGTGTGTGCATTTCAACTTCTGCTCAATGAAATCATCCATATAACTAATCAAGCTATGGTTCTACAATTCAATGACCAGCTGAATCAATGACAAGCTGAACAACCCATTCATCCAAACAATATGACTAAGCCATATAACAAGATTTCATCATTGTCAACATGAGTAGAAACCACACAATCAAGACACATGAAGAACCATCATACAGTCGACCTCTCTCCTATAGGGTCAGAAGCATGAATGATGACTTCTTTAAGGCGCTAGATTCCACAGTTACAATTAAAACATGACTTTCCATACATTCATAAAAGCTTGAGAATCTTTTAAATAATCTTTCAAGATTAACATGAAACATTTGAACTCTTTTGTCAGCATGACTATCTTAATGAATAATATGCATGGAATACAATGAAGGCCTTGTCAACCCATGAACTCTAACATAAAAAACTCTAACATGAAAACCCATTCATATAAGCATGATAAGACCATTATGCAACCAAGTGCAAACATGAATCTCATTCAACCCAAATAGATCAATACTCATGTGAAGCAAGTTATAACCTAGACTTCTCAAAGCTCCCATGAGCGAGTATGCAATCAACCACATTCGTGATATTGAAGAACAAATGAAAGAATGTTCATGAAAACCCTTGTACACATACGCAATGCACACAATATGCACACAATATTTTGTTATCATCAAAACCAATATCAAAGACAAAGAGGGAGCGTAATGAACCCAACATTCTTCATTAGTTCTCAAATGGGGGGAGTGGGGTCCTATTTATAGGAGCCTAATATTTTACAAGATCACAATGTCCTTGACATTTACACTAAAGACCAAGCATGTCCAAGGGTGATTCAATGGGCCCATTTCAAAGGCTACGACTAGTGGAGGGTCGCTGAGGGAGAAGACTCTCTAGTCAACGAAAAATGACATCTGAACCGGACAAGGTACGAGGACAACTCCTCGTGCCGACACCGACTCACGGTGACACTAGCCGAGAACACACCACTTCCCGGGACCCCACGGCACCCGCGCATGGCCCCCACATGATATCTCGCATCAGTCAGACTGTAGGTCAACACGTGGATCAAGGCCCACTCACCTGGGATTCGAATCGGCCAGAATCGAACTCTGGTCAGATAGAACCCAAGTGGTGGTCCACTCTGGACCATCCCAGGGTAAAAATGGTCAAACGATAGACCACAAGGTGAAGAGAGGCGGTCACCCATAGGCCGACACTTAGAGAGGAAAAACGGTCTCCTAAGGACCATTTGAAACAAAAATGGTCCACCTTGGGCCGCTTAAGGAGTGAAACGGTCTGCCACTCCACGGACTGTACGAGAAGGCAAACGGTCACCTGGTGACTGTTGGGGACTGAAACGGTCTCCCTTGAGACTGCCAGGCTTGGTGAAACGATTACCTTCATGACCACCATTCCCAAGGACTATTCAACGGTCAAAACACAACGGTCAGAAACACCTCGGGAGTTATGCTGGCACTACGAGGACGGCGGTCGGCCACTTGGCCGCCGTAGGGGTAGCGGTCAGTCACCCGACTACATACCCTGCCGACACTCCCTGGTCGGCTAGCGGTCACCCTAAGGGCCGCCTAACCTAGAAACGGCTCCTGTTAGAACCATTTTCTTCCCAGAAAATTGAGAACGGTAGGAACGACCCCAAAACACCATTCCACGCCCCATTCACCCTTAGGTGAAGGGGAAACACGGGGGAAACTCATCCCCATACCCTAGAGCATTATTTGATGCCAACAAACCATGAAATAAAGTGATAAAATGCTAGATCTGGCGCTCGATCCCCAAAGCATGGTTTTCCCTTCTCAGCATAAAATAACCCTCTCTCGACCTCCCATCGGCCTAGAATTCACGGGGAAGGTAAACAACGAGCTAAGGATCCGTCACCCTACCTTATGGTCGCTCGAAACACGACGGATCACTGTCGATCTTCAAAAACCTGTTTGAAACCCTCGAGCTCCCACGAGCTTTAACGACCTGCACGTCGCCACGATCACCTCGCCACTGCCGTCGCCGCCACGCCATCGCCTCGTCGCTGTCTGCAGCTAGGGGAGGGCACGCCGCGGTCGTCGCCAGAGGAAGAAGAGGAAGACGGGGGGAGGTCAGTTCTCACGGGGGAGAGGAGCGGAAGAAGAAGAAAGAAGAGGAATAAAAAAAAGAAAAAGAAATGGGTTATTTATAGGAAATCTTAAATCCGTACTAATCGGAAGCGTCCGAGTGTTCCTGAATGGCCGACAGGCCATGATTACTCCCAACAAAGTGATTTCAATGGTGTCGGTGCACAACGCCTTCCAAGCACTGGCCCAATGCAAGATGGACCACTTTGAGTCTAAGATGAAGGGCGGGTTGACCCCAAAGCCAACCAGATGTAATCAAGTGTGGGTGCCCAAGCAGGCACGGGCCCTGATTTCAGCTACACCAAGGTCCGTCATGATCGACAGACCCGTGAGAAGAAGAGAAGAACAAGAAGAGAAGACCGAGATGTCGGTCCCATCGCATCTTGAACGAACACCCTTGGGTTGCCTTCGATGGGTAGATATCTACTCTCATGATAAGAAGCACGACGGGGTAACCTTACAGGGCCGCTGCACCTACAAGACTCAGGCACGAGCCAAAGTGCCACGATATATGATGTGCCCTGCCAAAGGGCAAAATGATACTACTCAAGCTGTCTGGGGGCAGCCCCAAGGCATTCAAGACACCTCCCTCACGATGCAGCAATCTCTGAAATCTATGATAATTCAGAGAAGCAGGCATCTCCAGATATTCACCTATAACATAGTCGGAGTGGCCAGCTGTTACGGGAACTTATCCACGGAGGCCGCAACCAAGATAACACAAACTCACCCTGAGGAAACTAGTGCGGATTTGATCGCGAAGACTGCAAATGTGATCACCACCGAAGATGACGGCGAGAGACTAGCGCTCGCTTCAAATATGCCATCAGAAGGGTAGGGTCATGCCTCTGGCTCTTCTATGCCCTATCTGGCCATAATGGCGATGATGCTACAAAGATATCAACAAGAAGTTGAGATGCTGAGAAGGCAACTCAACAAGCTGAGCACACATCTCACTGCCTCGAGACAGACTGAAGTTCTCCCTGAAACCTCTCAATGAGGTGCTGATGAAGTCGTGGCTTCTCCTCTAGTGATGGCCCCTCAATTGGCATCTAATTACACTGGGGGCATGACCCCGCTAATGCAGCCCGCTCCTCATCACCAAGGGGTTGCGGATGCACCTCAAGCAATGGCGTCGATGATGCCACAGATGCAACAAGCTCAACTACTTCCAAGCCTGGTTGACCCGACAATGATGAACAAATTAATGATAGAACAAATAATCGAAGAGAAGCTAACCAATAGAGGCGATGATGATCATGCCTCATTTAATGTTTATAAGGTGCCATATCCGGTTCACCATGCTGCCAAAAAGCTACCTGCTGGCGTCACTAAGCCGCCGAAGTTAGATAAATTCAATGGGCAAGGCTCGCCCAAAGAACACATAGCACACTATATCAACATGATGGGTGACCTAGCCACGGAAGTAGATTGCTCCAACTCCGACGACAGAGTCGCTGTCTGTTCCACCGGTGAGGATCGCAGGAGATCTTGCAGCTCGGTTCGCGCTTGCTCGAATTTATTGGAATCCTTGTGTTCGAACGCAATGCTTGTCAGCAGATCGCGTGAAGGTTGCGCTGTCGTCTCGACCTCTGCTATCGCCTTGAGCACATGAGCATAGATCTCAGCCGGCTTCGGGTCTGGAAGCTGCACTGAGTCTCCCATGCAGTCTTGTCCGGACTGAGGGACGGTCATACCCGCGATGCGCTCGATAGCTCGGTAAAGAGCACGGCGACTAATCAGCGCATCAGGAATATGATCCGCATTCGGAGCGTGGTACTGATTCACGGCAAACACTGCGCAGCTTTCGGCACCGCGCGCCCGACGGACTGCCACAGCAGGGAGTACGACATCAGCACGCCGTTGCCGTCCCAGGTGGCCTCCGCGCAGCCCGCGTAGTACGTGTTGCCCGCGCCGCGGCCGCCGGCCGAGCAGGACGTGTAGCCGAACACCTTGCCGGTCGCGTACCCCTCGGGCGTGGTGCCCGTCACGACGTAGGGCTCAGGGCCGTTGCCGCAACTGCGAGTGGTCAGCTCGACCATCGTCGGCAGTTGGTAGGTTGTCGCCAGGGCGACGGTTGAGAGCAGGGCGCAGAGAATCGTCGGGATTACTTTCACATCAGTCTCCTTGAGGTCACCACGCGATGATGCCCTCTTTGGTGTAGTAGTCGAGCATTTCACACAGCCCGCGGTAGGCCGCCAAATCGATCAATTCGCGCGACAGACCGGGCGGATGCGAGCGGCCGTCAATGGCATCGTGACAAGCGCTGCAGGCATGCACCGCGATGATATCCGGCGGCTTCAGGCTGCCGTACCAGCCGTTCTTGAGATGCGCCAGGACTGTCGTTTCACGGTCCCCGTTGCACACGCCGATCAGACGGACGCGGCAGGGCTGGCCTCGGGCATGCTTTCTCAGGTTCATGCGGCCTCTCGGATATAGCCTTCGCCGAAGGTCTCGCGGATTGCGAGCTCGAGCGAGGGCCAAAGTTCTCCCCATTGATCTGCCGTGAGCTTGGCAAAAGCGATGCGCTTCGGGACCCGACACTCGTGGCCATCCACCCACAGCACATCGTAGTGGCCGGCCCGAATACGGATCTCAAGGTCGATGCTATCGGCGGAGCGCTGCGGGTCCTGATTCTCCCCGATAGCCGCGCAGATGCCGAAGTACATGCGGTTCCAGGCCACTGAGCGCGGGCGCAGGATCTCCACCTCGACACACTCGCCATCGACCATCTTGGACAGCGCCTTGCGTCCGGCTTCATCGGTCGGGATCAAGCCGAGCTTGTCGCCGCGATGCACGCGCGCCATCCAGAGTTTCATGCAGCCGCCTTCGCGCGTTCGATCACTTCCTTGAGCTCGCGCCGAGCCCCAGAGGGAATCTTGGACCACACCTCACGGTAGAACGCCTCGTCCTCGTTCAGCTCGTTATGGATATCCAGCACGGCTTGGTCGATCCCCACGTCCAGGGCCCTCTGCATGCGCTGGGCGTATTCCAGGACGCGCTTCGCCTGACTCTTTTCCGCCTCCGTGGGGCGCGCTTGGGCGCTCTCCGCGTCATCATCGACCTGGGCCAGCCCCACCATAGCGGCTAGGGCGTAGCGCCGCGCATAGGTCATCGTAGAGCCTACCGCCTGGGGGCTGAAGTCCTTCGGCTGCATCGGCAGGCGCGAGCGAATCCACTGACCGGACTCGTGGGCCAGCAAGGTCACGACCGTCACAAAGCCGGCTTCCGGCTCGACGTGCGTGGTCTGAATCACCGCCAGACCATTCTCAGACAGCGGCTTGCGGCAAGCCTCCCAGCAGGACGCGAGGTCGGCGTACTTGCTCTTGAAGAACGGATTGGCGGAGTCCTTCAGGGCCCCGGTGATCGAACCTTGGGCTTTAGCGAGAGCTCCCGCGAGCTGGCCGATCTCCAGCGAATTGTCGTCTCGAGGGCCCTCGGCCATGCGGGGGAAGTCGTTCACGGCGTTCATCTCAAAGCTCCTTGGTTCGTGAGATGCCCACGGCATCCGCGTAATCGTCCTTCCAGCTGCCGAAGTCCTCGTCGTCGCCCGCGTGCTTGCGGGCCAGCTCTTCGAGGCGCTCGGCTTCCGCGCAGGCTTCGTTGAATTCCTCGACCGCTTCCTGGTACGGGCCGCTCATCGCACCCTCCTGCGCGCACAATGCGCATTGATGAATTCCACAACCTGCTCGGTCTGCTCTTTATTCAGATCGACGGTAGTCTGGACACCAAAGCCACTCACGCTGTCGCCGGCCCACGGCTGCTCAATGCTGAAGTACAGCAGACCATCGCGAGCGATAATCTGGATGTTGTCGCCAGTACGACGATCGGTCTCAATAGTCAGACACTGATCGCCCAAGGTCATCTCACCCTCCGGCATTCCAAGAGCCGCTTGAGGCGCCACAGCCGGCGCCAGCCCTTGACCTTGTAGGTGCGGATGTCCACGCCCCAGTAGGGGCTCACCTGTAGACGGACGTTCATTAAGCCTCCAAAAAAAGACCGAATGCAGCACAGAAAGCGCCAGCGAGAATCATGAAGCCTGCTATCCCGAACGTTACGACACTGAAAGCGTTGGGCGGTATCAAGTGCCCATCAAAGAACAACGCCCACGCTGTGTGATTAATCGTGTACGCCACACACACGACAAGCATCATCAGGCCACCCGCTAGCAATCGTTGCGCCAGACGAAGCATCATGACGGGATCATCTCCAGTTCGTGGATCGACAGATCCGGCACCGCATCCAGCGCCTCAGTCAATGCCTGCTGCCTCTGGCGCAGCAACTCGCGGGTTTCGATCACCTGCTCGGCGGCGAGGGTGATGTTGTTCAGCAGGTACTGCCGGGTGACGAAGGGATCATCATGGTTCACAGCCACAGTCCTCCCAGGATGAGCAGCACCGCGCCGGTCAGGCACACGAGGCTGCGGTAGGTGTAACGGACTTCCAGGGCGTGGAGCGCCAGGAGTTCGTCGTGAGAAAGCTCCTCGATCACGTTGCCTCCGTCAGGCTCAGCCACTGGCAACCGGGGGCCTTCATCTCGATCAGGATTTGGACGACTCCTTCCGAGAAAGCGGCCAAGGAGCGATCGGCGTAGGCGGCGTAGGCGGCGTAGGCGGCGGCGTTGGCGTTGGCGGCGGCGTTGGCGGCGGCGTTGGCGGCTTCCTCGCTCGGGTTGTCCAACCATGCCCGCGTCGCGTCGATCGCCCTCTGACAAACCAGACGATCCTCAGCCCGGACCAGATGCAGGACCCGCTCAGCCGACCACAGAGCCAAACCAACAGACAGCCGATGCGCCTCCAATTCATCCGCCGGAGCCGACGTGCCGAACAAACGACCAATCAGCGGAACCAACAGATGGCGCTCCGAATCCGGCAGGCTGTCATTGACCCGCTGAGCAGTCGACGCCAAAACCGGATGCGTGCACGACGGCGAATCCGTCCAACCCTCACCCGCCAACAGCGCGACGTACTCCATCACGCACGCCTTGCCATCACCTGGCTTGTGTGCGCCCTTGCTCAGCGTCGGCATACCTTCTGGTGCATTCATGAACTACTCCTTGTTTCGGTTGTGGGATTCAGTTGTGGAGACGGTCGGGCAAAACGACGGGCTTGGATTGGTTTACTTGAGACCGTGTTCCATAGGACCCCCCCCCGGGCCGTTTAGAATATGTAGGGTCGGTTTTGGAACGATTGAAAGGAGGACTGTGTCACGTAGGATGGCCTACTAAAAGACCGTGTAAATTGACGAGACAACCGTCTCACCACAGAACGGTTGGATGAAGACCCTTATCATGGGAAGGGATGCTGAGAAATGGACGGTCAGTCTTTGACCATGGATGATGTAGACGGCCAGCCATGGACCGTTCTACAGGGAGTGAGACGGAGGAGAAGACGATCCTCCTGAGACGGAGGGGACTCTGTGAGCAGACAGTCTCCTTCAGACCGTTCAATGGGAAGTGAGACGGAGAGGAAGACGGTGAGGGGAGGAGCAGACGGTCTTCCTTCAAACCGTCCAATGGGTAGTGAGACAGAGAGGAAGATGATGAGGGGAGTAGCAGACGGCCTTCCTTCAGACCGTCCAATGGGTAGTGCGTCCAATGGGTAGTGAGACGGAGAGGAAGACGATGAGGGGAGCAGCAGACGGCCTTCCTTCAGACCGTCCAATGGGTAGTGAGACGGAGGGGAAGACGATGAGGGGAGGAGCAGGGTCCCCTTCAGACTGTTCAAGAGGAAAACGGTCATCCTTAGTCCGTTCAATGGGGAGGGCGGTCCAACTGTGACCATTGAGTGATAGATCGGTTCATGATGAGCTATGTAGATGATAGAGTGTGAGATTTTTAGTTCTTTTCTGCTTACTGAGATCTTAAATGAATGCAGGGGAAGCGGCGGACCAGGATCTCGTGGCTGTAGGTCCGTGCAGGGTATTTGGCACTGCCGGACTTCCAGCGCGAGAGGTTGGCGGCAATGGGATTCGCCGAACTCCTGAGCATTGAGGTGTGTCGCTCCGACACCCCTCTCCTATATGCTCTGCACGACCGCTGGGACTCGGTGAGTCGGTGCTTCCTTTTCCCATGGGGCACATGGTCCCTACGCTGGAGGATGTAGCCCGGATCACGAGTCTGCGCATGCATGGGTCTCCGGTGACCGGGAGTACTTATCCTGATTACCGTGACATGGCCCGAGAGTTGCTCCAGTAGGACCTGCTGCACCCGGAGTGGCAGTCGATGACTGTGATGCGGGCGGCGCTCCAGGACAGCCTGGGGTTTAGAGGCGCTGGGATAGCGACTGGCGGCCTGCCTGAGCAGCACCTTGCAGAGGCTCGTGGTTTGAGTCAGACTGAGAGTTGCAGCAGCGGTGGGAGCAGAGGCGGATCGAGTACTTCGGCGATTCCTGATGCTGCTGTTCGGGCGGCTCCTCTTCGCGACGAGGGCGGACGTGATCAGCTGCCGCGGGAAGAGGAAGACCGGATACCTCGATAACAGAAGGTGGGTCCACGAAGCTGCCGGAAGTAGACCTTCTTCGAGCCACAATCCACCAAAGCATGATGTGCCTCGAACCAATCCATGCCCAAGATGACATCAAAGTCTTGAAGCGGTAATGCGTAGAGCCTAGCCAGCAAGTTCCGTCCTTCCACCCACACGGGCACCTTCTTAAAGCAATACGGAATGTGCACGAAATCGCCAGTAGGTAACTCCACCGCCATGTCACAGGACACCTCGGTCACCGACTCCTCCACACTCTAAGCAAAATCCTCCGAAATGAACGAATGAGAAGCACTTGAATCGAACAAAACATGAGCCGCACAACCCAAAATCAAAAGAGTACCTTCCACTAACTACAACGCCTCAACCTCTGCTCTGGTCATGTGGATCACTCTGCCTCGAGATCTCTGCCTCCCTATAGTAGCTGACCGAGACAACTGAGAAAACTGCTCTTGTCACTGGTACTGCTGCGACTGTGCTGGCACTTGCTGGGGCTGAAACTGCTGCTGCTGCTGAAATCTGGACGGTTGACTCGGCCTCTGTGGACAGTCACGTGCCATGTGCCCTGGCTGGTCACACCTGAAGCAAACTACGGGCGATGAACACGGTCTGCCTGGATGAGAGCCGTCACACTTGGGACACCCATCCCGGGCACCACTCACCGAGCTCCGACGCTGCAAAGCCACCAACTGTTGAACACTGCCGGACGACTCCTGCTGCATTCGCCCCTTATGGTCCTGACGTCTCCTGCCAAAATCAGCTTCCCTAAGCAGCTTCTTGAGCTTCGAGCCAAAGGAAGAAGACTTCGGCACGGGGGCAACCAACTACGTCGCCACAGAACCACCTGCTGAAAGCTGGACAGTACTCTACTACTAAACCACTGACGGTTGACCAAAACCTGCCTGAACCTGACCAGCATTGCCCTGCCCTTGAACCTTCTACAGATCTCTCTCCAACGCCGATACTGCCTTGCATGCCGCGTCCAAAGTGGTCAAACCTGCCGCAAGAAGATGGTGCCTCAGCTCGACCCTCAAATCGCTGACGAATTGATCGGTCTTCACTTCCTCATCCGCCATGATGTGTGACGTATAACGGCCCAACTCGACGAACCTAACACGGTACTGCATTACTGACATGTCGCCCTGGGTCAACTCCATGAACTCGCGCAGCCTCTGCGTCCTGATGAAATACGGACAGAAGGCACGCTCAAATGCCACGACGAACTCATGTCACGTGATCTGTCGAAGGGGACGAGACTGGAATGCTGCTTCCCACTCTGACGTCCACCAAGTACGGGCCGCTCCCTGAAGGCGATGCGTCTTCGTTATATGCTTGCTGGTCTAGGTCCAAGGGTTGTCATTGCACCTCATACATTCATAGGGCTGTGCCACATCACACTTACCACAATCAAAAAAATTTTCAAGCACATTGGAGTCGACATGAAATCACCAGACGGCAACTCCACGAGCATATCACAGGAAATTTTATTTGCCAGTCTCTCAACACGGGCAATAAAATCTTCAGAAATAAAAGAATGCGTCGCCCCTGAATTGAAAAGAACGTGCACTGTGCGGTCATAAATCGAAACCATACCATTGATCAGATTAGATGCCAATGCCTCCACACGAGTGATGTGTGTAACTCTGGCTCTCGACGGACGAGTAGCGGCAGACGGCTGCTGAGAAGGCGTAGGAACTGGCAGACGAAATGGTAGGACCGGTTGAGTTGGTGGAGAAGGCTGAGGCGGCGGCGGAAGACGGAACTGCGGCTGCAGCGACTGCGAAGCCTGAGTGAACTGCACCGTCTGCTACCTCAATGGATAGTTACGGAAAATGTGCCCTGGCTGATCACATCGATAGCACACAACCGGTAGGGAACACGACACACCCGCATGACAGTCTCCACATCTGGAACACATACTCGACTGAAACATAACAGAATCTGAATGTGGCCAAACGAACGAACCAGAATACTAACTCGACTCAGAAAACATCGGCTGATCAAACCTCTTCCTCTTCTTCTTATGATGGAAACCTCTGCCCTGAGATTGCTGGAAAGAAGCACTATCTGTAGGAGAAAGAATGGGAGAAACTCCTGAAGTAGACGACTGGTGGGGCGACTGATGTGGCACGACCAACGACACCATCCCTGTCTGAGCGAAACCGCGAGTCCTCGCCAACTCCAACTCTAGTGCGACAACGGCTTGATAAGCGGCATCCAGCTCAGCAACACGTGTAGCGAACAGCGACAGGCTCAATTCTGTTCTCAGTCCGCGCAGAAACTGCTGAGTCCTCATAGTCTCATCGGCAAAAATATGCGGTGCATACTGACCCAACTCAATGAATTTATCGCGATATTGCAGCACTGACATCTCACCCTATGTCAGCTCCAGAAACTGATACATCTTGGCTAACTTCAGGCAGGCTAGAGTATAGATACGCTCGAATGCAGCAATGAACTCAGCCTAGGTGATCTGTTGAAGCGGATGGGAACAGAAAGTAACTTCCCATTCTGAGGTCCACCACGTGCATGCAGTACCTTGAAGTTGATATGAAGCCAGCATAACCCACTCATCCTCGGTGCATTCCATGCACTGGAAGACGCGCTCGGTAGCATCCAACCACTCCCTCGCTGCCTCGGGATCAGATTGACCCTCGAAAGTCAGTGGATGCATGGTTTAATCGTTTGTCGCCTGTGATTAGAGGTCAGTTTCGCTGTGTGGGCCAGGTGGCTTGTCACCTCCAGTGTTGACAGCCATGTGAGCAGTCCACGTTGTGCGTTATGTCTTGCAACAGAGTATTTGACTCTGCTCATTTTCTTTGGTTATCTTGTTATCTAAGTCTGTGAATCTATCGCATCATTGTATGGCTTTGTTTCCCCTGCGCTTCGACGTGAATGGGGCGTGGAACAGGTCGATTTGGCCATTCCACCATTTTGCTCACTGTGTCAGTGTAACGGTCGTCTCAGAGATCGTCACCTTTTGTAATAGTCCTATGATAGACCATTATCTCTGTTAGTCATTTCTTGGTCGGTGTGATGGTACAGTATAGGGCCGTCACACTGTAACGCGCCAATGTAGAAGCGTTACACTCAGGTCATCTTTTGAGGACTGTGTCTGTCAGCTCCTCAGAGATCATGTTTTCCTCGTAGATCGTGTCAGACGGTTCATTTAACAGATCATTCCCCGTGCATTATGGTTCAAGTGATGCACTTGTGTGGATCTATTATGGTGTGTTTGACCGATGTCTGACTGGGTATGGCGGTTGATATAACGCGCCTAACCCTGTGCGCCATGTGGCTATGGCGGACTCATTGTGGTCCGTTATATACTTCTTGTCCGTATTAATGTTTTGGGTCTGTTGGCCATAACGTGCCCATCCTAGTGCGTTATGTTGATATAGCGCCCCTGTCTTGGTGCATTATATTGTCTGTATTGGAGTTTTGGATCTCTCTGCCATAGCACCCCTTCTGTGGTCCGTTATAGCAGGTAACACCCCTATGCTGGTGCGTTATAATCCTGTTGTTGGCCGTGATGGTCCTTGTTTTGTCCTATGTGTTGGTCAGTCTTAGGTCATGTTCTAGGGTGGTGTCTGTCTGTTGGTGGTTGTCTGGATCGGTCAGTTTAGGTGACTGGGTGTTGTCTTTTTCTTGACTACGACAGTACCCTAACGACTCAATCTAGAACTGCTAGTGTCCTTGTCTCTGGTTGCATAGCGGCTGCTCCTTCACTGCCGATTTCATCTAGCGGTCGAGTGATGGTTCGATTTGCCTAGAGTGTTGTCATTGTCCACTGCTCTAGTTTCTGTTTGTGCATGCAGTGTGTGTGTTTGTATGTGTCGTCATTGTCGGGTTCCAGTCAACTTGGGGTCACCTAACAGTTGACAGGTAGCCTTGTTGTGTCTCGACGGCCTTGTCCAATTCGAGACCGTGTTTCTGGATGTCTCGAGGTATTGTTTTACCTCAGCTTGCATGTCCAAGTATGCTGAGGGTTCTCGTTGTCCCCTCAGGTCTCCATGTGTCATTGAGCGGCACGGGGCCTGCGAGTGCATCCTTTAATGTGCTTTGTGTATTTCTTCAGGCTTGATCCTGCTCATTGTGGTGACTTATAGTTTGATATCTTCATTCTCTTTATATTCAATCTCATTATCTATTGTTGAAGTAAACATCATTATGGCTTTGGCTAATATGAGCTTGTTTGACCCTGATTTGATAGGAAACTAAACTGATTGACTGGCAAACTCCTTTATAGTCTCTCGATGTGCCTAAAATCAGCACGGTCAGCATCGGTGCATCTCAGCGCAGGATAGCATCGGTGCATGCATCGACCAGCGTTCTCCTCAGCGCGGTATGGGCAATAGCGTCAGCGCCTGTGCATCTTGGCGTGGCATAGGCGATGGCTTCGACGCGCCCTTTCCACGCTCGGTGGGTGCTCTTCTCGGTGCGAACGGTGGTCTCAGGGCGTGTTAGGGTTTTACCCTATTTAAGGCACCGAGAGGCCTTGGCAGAACTCATTTTCACTCGAGCTTCCTTTCTCTTCGGTGAGGTTTTCCTCCTGCGATGGCGCTCGGTGTAAGGGTTCTGCGAAGAGATTTCTCCTTCTCTTCCACAGGGCTTTTGCTCTTTTGGTGGGATTTCTTTCCTTGTTTCACAATGGGACTATGTCCCCTTCATTAAGGAGTCATCCCCTCCTGGTGGATGTTCATCCTATTAACTTTGGGCATACCCCAAATAAGAGGAGATGTTACCGAAATTTCTTTAAAATCTTCATCTTTGTTGTTGATCTTTCAAAGTCTCATCTCCTTTTAATCTTCTTTGACTATAGCTGCGGCGATGGCTGCTACTTCTGGTTCTGCTGTTCCTGGAGCTGCTGGTGCTAGTGCTTCCGCTCAGGCCAAGGCACCTAGCCCATTAGTAACTTGGTTAAATGTCGACCAGCTTGATCGAGGCCTCGGGAAGATTGCTATAGTCGACGAGTCTTCTAACTCGGAGACGGACACAACATCTATATCCTGCATCCTGCCTACTGAAGACGGGTTGAGCTTTAATCATGATAATGACTATCGCCCAGATTTTTCGAAGGACCGTCACCTGGTTCCATTCATTCATACCTTCAATGTGGTTGAGAAGAGGGATGTTATGTTAGCCCGGATGGTGGAACGGGCCATGTTACTGGAGAGGGATAGTCTGAAAGCCTCTGTATATCATGGCGAAGCCATATATCTCCCTGGAGAGCAATGCAAGTGGGACGCCGTCCTAGGAGTGACTGAACTGGAATCAGAACAGAAGATGTTGACTCAAGCTCCTGAGTTCACCCCAGCTAGGTGGGATAATGTTGCAGGTCGGGTTAATAGAGAAAAACCTGACTACGGATTGTTGTGGCACTGGCTGGATGGAGAGTTGAGGAAATGTGTTGGCAAGGTTGCCGCATGAGTACCCTGTTCTTGTGTTGGAGGTTGTGTCCTGAGGCTCTGTGATGAGAGCAGAATCGGGATTGGCAGGCGTCCTTTTGGATCGTTTTGAGGCGAAAGATTTGATGAGACAAGACGAAAGACGGTGCCTGTGTGCGGAGGTCTCTGATGAGACGTTGGCGTTGAATAGTGATCCCTAGTCTGTGACCAGCATGGGAGGATTTTCCCAGTAAGTCTGAGTCGAGTGAGGTGAAGACCGAAGACTCCAAGATCTTGTCCATTGGTTCCGCCGTGCTCCCCTGAGGGGGTAGAGTTGGCATGAAGCTCGAGATCGGATGCGGAGTTCGAGCGAGATTTGGCTCGAGTTGTGTATTGGTCTGTGGGAGAGTCAGCGGATGGCTTGTCGTGATTTGGAGCGTGCCTGTTGGGCCGGTGGAGGTTTCCTGTTGACGCGTATCTGGTGACCAATAGGTGGTCTTTCACAGACAGAAGATGCTGGTTATTGGGGCTCGAGAATGGCGTGAGCCGTATGCCAGCGAGGCCTTGGGTGGCTAATTATGAGGTATGCTTTTCCCGAGTTGGATCTGAGATTTGTTAGAAGTTTGTCTTTTGGCAGAGTTGGTTCTGTGTTGCCATGGGTGTTCGGGTTGCCGAGTGTGAGCTGGTGGAAGCTCAGTGTTGGTTGCCCCTTGTGCAGGGCATGAGTTTTGTCAGCGGGTTATGAAGCTGGCATTTGGTTGGTCCGCCGAGCATGAGCGTTGACCGGTGTTGGTTTCCGTGATGAGAGTTGCGTGTTCTCGGTGAGCGAGATGGTGGCAGCGGTGCTGTGATTGGTTTTCGTGTTAGCTGAGGAGACGCCAGACTTGTGCTCTTTTGCATGATGCCTGCTCTGATGATCGATGTGTTTTGGGTTGTGAGTGAGGTGTTATCCGTGATCATTGTCTGGCTGCGTCCCTCAGGACCGTGGTTTTTGCGAGCATCGAGGTTTGGCAGGGGCTCTGGCAACATCATCAGTCGGTTCATGGCGTTCTTCCCTTGTGACTTGGTGCTTGTCCTAAATTTCGAGGACGAAATTCTTATAAGGGGGGAGGGCTGTAATGTCTCGAATTTTTCAGATATTTTTCGGATCCTTTTTGTGGGTCCCGGAGTGTGTTTTGTGCTTTATGTGTATTTTTCTCTGATGAGCCTTCGGAACTCTATGCAGGGTGAACCGTTGCGTTCTCTGACTTCGGGACAGTACCGGTGTGTTGTGCTCTTTCCGAGGATTGCTAAGGTAATTTTTTCATATTTTATGTATTTTTTAAAATTTTTAAGTTTTTCCTTTATCACCATCCTCACCATCTCCATTGCCATCACCATCGCCTGCATCTCCACCGCCATCGCCTTCATCACCATCGTCTCTATCTCCACCGCCATTACCTCCATCACCTCCACCATCTCCACTGCCTTTGCCATCTCCTTCACCATCGTGGCCCAAGCTTGAGTAGGCTATACTCCTGCGTCCACCCTTACTTCCACCTGAGCCTATCATAGCCACATTGCCTACGTCTTCACTTCACATCACCATCCCCACTAAAACCTCTACACCATCAGAACCAATTACCTCCACGTCTCCATCCACTTTCACCCCACGAAGTGGGTGTGCATTACCATTGGCGCCCCTCGGGTCTGTTCCCCGTGGAGACAATGAGCCAAGTCAGGACCATTCGATGCTGGTTATGCATCTCAAAGTTCAAGAGTTTATCTGCCGAATGCCGATACATGTACTGGTCCATGGCTATTTTGGGGAGGATGAGCCTCTACCACCAGTAACAGTTGCAAAAGAGAGTCCCCTTGCCTTGGTGCCAGCCTCTTCTCGAGTGAAGCCAGTGGCAATCACTTTGCTCGCCAGAGGATTCACTATTAATGCTATTGTTACCTATAACTCGATTGTTGTTCAGTTCACTGGCCAAGGAGGGTTATCTACCCGGATCGTGCTAACTCATGCGGCTGCCAAGAGCCTGATGGATTCCCTATTCAAGGGGCAATTCACCGTATCTTCTGCATTCTCTAAGGATATTTTTGACATTTTATGCAATCTCTCTAAGTTTATCAATATGCCGACCATGTCAATGCGGTGTATTACTCTCCCTCAGCTTCATCCTTTTGTTCTAGTAAGGGAGCTATGCTTCAAAATCAATTTTCGGGTGGTGTTGCCAAATCTCATGCTGCTTGTGCCAAGAAATAAGACTGTGGTTCCATGATGTTCAACATTACGAGGGGTTATCTGTCCAAGAATGTCTGCATACCGTTAGCACTAGGTGTCTAGGGGAAACCGCCCCAATGAAACTACATGTTCATGATCGGGCCAGGCCGTCTACTAGATTGGCCCATTATTTGAGAAAATATTACAGATTGGGATGCCCGAAGGTCTGAGCCCGCACTAGGTGGGTCAATTTTCAAGATGTTTCTGCCAAGAAGAGATGGCGGTACAAGTACAAGGGCCGCATATGGTGCATTCAGGGGTCTACCTCTTCCTCCCCTTCATTTCATTCATCATCTTTTCTCCTACTCAGTTCCCACCTTTGGGTGGTGTATCTCCCTTCCTCTAATCCAGTTTCCATGATTTTCTCCTCTCTTTTCGGGTCCGCAAACCCCCATTCTTCTTTCTCCCCTCATCCGGAGCCTCCAGGCAAATAGTTCATTATTGTAATATTGTGTAATTAAACTTCACCGAGAGTTGCCGACTTGGCCGGGATCATCTTCCCCACACCCCAAGCGTGGAGGTACACTCGGCACCCATTGTAGTCGTACTTACTTTCTTAGTATATGCTTGTTTGCCGTTGCTAGAGAGCATGTGTTAGGGCCATTAGCTCGGTATATTCATTTCACCGCTGTGAGAGTGAGCGAGACCGTCCTGTGACCCGACTCGGGCACGAGAGAGTGAGCTGACCACCCTTGACTCGCTGTCAGTTTCTCAACCGTGCAGGTCTGAATGCTTCCCTCGTTAGGGATGAGTGCGAGCTTGCTAGAGTCTCAGGTTGCATATCCAACTCGGTGTCGAGTCCTCGTCTCCGTCCCGCATCACTGCGGCCTGACTGGGACTGCCCCTGGCCAACCTGTCCTCGGATCTTCTACATATCTAGCTCTAATGACACCGCTACACGGGAAGCTGTCTCCAAATCAATGGCAGCGTTCGCTATCAGAAGGTGCCTCAGCTCCTGCCTCAAACCCTAGATGAACTGCTTGGTCTTCAGCTCCTCATTCTCCATGATATGGGGAGCATAACATCCCAACTCCACAAACCAAGCCCTATACTACAACACTGACATGTCGCCCTGAACCAGCTCCAGAAACTGACGCATCTTCGGCGTACTGACATAGGATGGGCAGTAAGCACACTCGAAGACCTTGACGAAGTCCTTCCACACAATCTACTAAAGCGAATGAGACTGAAAGGACGTCTTCCACTCTGAAGACCACTAAGCTCGACCCGTACCCTGCAATTAGTTGCAAGCCAACATCACCTTGTCCTCCTCGGCATAGTTCATAGAACTGAACACTCTCTCCATCTCATCAAGCCAATCTCTAGCTACATCTGGGTCTGGCTGGCCACCATAGTAGGGTGGATGGAACTGCAACAAGTCCCTTACTGCATGGCTAGGCCCACCCCTAGACGACGAGCCCTCACCAGCATCTCTGTCGAACTGCTGAGTCACGAACTGGAACATGCCCCGAATAAAATCCTCTGCCCTGGGAATTCTCACTGCATCCCCTGCCTCAGTGGCAACTGGTGGCGCTCTGCTCTGCTCCTCTTGCTCGCCCTGCACCTCTGTCGACTGTCCCTACTGGGAGCAAGTCCTCCGCCTCGGCGCCATGCTCGCCCTGATGCAAAAGACAGAAGACACGAGAAACGACGAAGTCAATAAAACATACGATATCCTAAGCCTGTGCCGGCTGTACAGCATTATTGTGGACTAGTGGACCACTGTAATTATTTATGATTCTTATGTATTCCCACAACTGTGCTCCGATACCAACTGTGAACTTGGGAATAAACACATTTCCACAACTTCGAAATAACCGCGAAAGAATGCTAAAAAAAACTGTAAATGCACTTCCTCGTAACCCAAAACTCAACACTCAGAAATATCCCAAATGAACTCTCAAGAGAACTAACTCTCCAAAAATTCTCCCCACGTAACCCCCTCTCTTGCTAACCGGAGCCCCTTTTATAGGGTCAACCTAAGCCCTCACCCTGCTCTTTCTCTCTCTCTTCTCTACCTTGTGTGTGAAGGGGTCTTGCATAAATTGCATTGAAGATCGGCCGTTGGCTGCTCGTGTATGCGCTGTGTGAAGATGGGTTGCGGCTGGCCTTGTCAAAGTGGCCATTCGTCGATGCCATGTGAGAAGGGTTTGCTGCGTGAATAGCAGCCTCTGATCACTCTTGTTGAAGATGCGGCCGCTTGCGGCGTGATGAACGATAGCATGGGAGGCCTGCAACACCGTGTGAAAAATGGCCTGTGTGAATGGGCCGCCATTCGCCATGCTCGCGTGAAGATGCCGCATGCAAAGGTGGGTCCACTGTGGTTGCATGGGGAGGCCGTTGGCCGACTTGCTCGGCGTGAATGGGAGCGTTGAAGATGCGCCTGCATGTGAGAGGGTGAGGGCTCACGTGAAGAGTTGGAGGAAGCCTGAAGGAGCTTCCAGTTGCATAGTAGGCTGCCTTGTTTGTTGTTGTTCCACGTGAAGAATGAGTTGGCTAGCCGCATGAAGAACTGTGTGAAGGATGGCTCCCGCATGTGCTTGAATATGCGGCTCGGCCGCCCTTGTTGAATGCTGCTCACTCGGCAAGCGTGAAGAGGGCTGGCTGGCCGCCAACGTGTGAAGATCTGCTGGCGAGGAGGCTGCGTGCACATGCCGCATTCATGTGGAGAGGGCGGCTGGGTGGTTGCCATGCAAAGGGCCAATTTGGCCTCGATGACGCCGTGGAGAACGTTGCATGGGGGGGCCATGTTGAATGCATGGGGAGACTTCACGTGGAGATGAACGTTGAAGAAGGTGCATGGCCACCATCGTTGAAGCTTGTTGTTGCCGTGTGAGAGCTTGCGAGAAAGATGCATGGGTGAAGCCGCATGCATGCATGGGAGCGTTTGAAGTGCGAAGAGGGTGGCTGCCAACGTTGAAGAGGGGCCCCGCGTTGAGAAGCCCTCCGTGAAGGCGTGTTGAGGGGGGCGTGTGTGAATGGGGCTGCCTGGATCTCCTCTCTCCGCCGTGTGAATGGGCCTGCATGGGTGAACACCGCCTTGGCCATTCGAAGGCATGGGGGGGGGGGGTAGTTGAGGACGCCGCTGGCCGATTTTTCCCCTCTGGCTCTGGCCTTATCTCTGCTAGCCTGCAGGTTTGATAAAAAAAGCCCTTGGGAGCCACTCACTGAGGCATTTTATCAAACAGATCCTTCTTCTTCATTGAGGTCGATGCATATGAGGACTTGAGCAGTGAGGTCAATCAGTTGGATTGGCCTCACTGAGGCATTTCATCAAACAGTATGCATGTGCATCGACCTTGTTCTCTACATGTGCATAGACCCTAAATATGCAGTACACAAGATGCACAGACTAGATTCCACATATGCATTGACTTGAATGAACAAGATGCAACATGTGCTTTGACCTTAGAATGTAAGATACAGCATGTGCATCGACCTTGATAGTGTAGGACCTCTGCATGTGCACCGACCTGATATGTGCATCGACCTTTTGCTCAATGCAGTGGCATGAGAATGCATCGACCTTGCATAACTATGTGAGTGCATGTTCGTCGACCTTGATATGTAAATGTGCATCAACCTTTTGATGCAAAATGTAAATGTGCACTGACCTTGACTCACCTATGCACTGACCTTTCTTATGTTGAAGGCAAACATGCACAGACCTACATACGTTGAAGGCAAACATGCACAAACCTTTCTTACATTGAGGGCAAACATGCATAGACCTATATACGTTGAAGGCAAACATGCACAGACCTTTTATGACTTAGATGTAAATATGCACTGACCTGCATGTGCACAGACCTTCTATGACTTAGGTGCAAATGTGCACTGACCTGCATGTACTGTCTAACATAATGTGCACCGACCTTGTAAGCTTAAATACGGACATGCACCAACCTTATGGCAGTGATGGGAAAACATGCATCAACCTTCTGGCAGTGATGGCAAAACTTTCAATGACCTTCTCTTATGCTGGCATGATGTGCATCGACCTTAGTTACTGTGCCTACTAAATGTGCGATGACCTTTTTTCTGCGTTGGCATGATGTGCATCGACCTTAGTTACTGTGCCAGAATGTGCATCGACCTTACTTCAATTGATGACTTGAAGTAGCGTCGACCTTTGCCCTGCATCGACCTTGATATGAATTAGACTGAAATGTGCATCGACCTTACTAGTCCAAGATGCATATGTGCATCGATTTTTGTTCTTGAAGTGCTGATGTGCATTGACCTTTATTCTTGAACTGTGGCTATGCACTGATATGACTGCATGCACGTCTATGAAACCTATTGCCTTGATTTCTGTGTAGTCAGTTGCCTCATTTTTTGTGCACTTATTAGTAATATCACATGCCTTGATTTTTGTGTAGTCAATTGCCTTGATTTTTGTGCACTGACCCCTGGTTAGATCTACCTCGATTTTTATGTAACCTCTTGCCTCAATTTCTGTGCAGCCAGTTGCCTTAATTTCCCAGGGGCTACTGCTTGAATACTCATAGGAGGAGAGCTGGTGATTGTTGGAGCTGTCTCTGCATGAATCTCTGGCAAGGCAGCTACTTCAGGGCTGATTATCGGTGATGAACCAATTGCTGCAATGGCTGACTCCTGCTCGGCCACTTCTTCAGTAGCAGCTACATCTTTCAACAATAAGGCCCTAGTGGCCACAGCTTGAGACGTCAAAGGTTTAGTTTCAATCAATGTGACTGTAGGGACCACAGACTTAGGTGCAACGGTCATCACTACAGCTGGTACAAATGTCGAACCTCTGGCCGGGTCTACTTCGACCCTTCAATCTGAAACCCTAATAGGAGCGGAGTTGTCTCCTGAAGTGCCCAAGTCCAATGATGCCAGATCTGTAGAAAACTATATCCTCACTGGCACAGGACGAATGATCTCTGCAGCTCCCACACAAATTATTGGCAAGGCAGCACTGGTGGCCAGGGCTTCAGATGAAACAGCATCAAAAGCGGCATTCGTCGGTGAGCTGTTGATGGCAGGCTCCTGAGAACAGACCAAGGTAGCATCAAGTAATGAAAAAAATGGGTGAAACAGCGAGATAAAATAGACTTATGGTCAATGAAAGGTCCATGCCCTTAAAAGAATGCAGGGGGGACGAGAACTCTGCAGCCGAGGCAATGAAGGGAGGAGTTATGTCCATTTCTATGTCAAGCCCGGTGAATTCTCCCTACAACTCCTCCTCGAAACGTATCACTAGTAGCTTTAGAGGTGGGAACGGTGGAAGAGTTTTGATCGGCATGGGCAATGCTTCTGACTTCAAAATATCCTCTTCACTATCGCTAAAATATATCTCTTCCTCCTCTGCATCGGAGACGGTCGTGGAGCTACTTGACGATATTTCCACAGGTGGGGCTGCCACTTCTAAAGCATGCCGAGACGCAAACCGGGTGACCACTCGTCTCGTTGGGGCAACACTCCTTTTCATCTGGGTCTTGTGACCCTCCCGTGGCCGAGGTGCTTCCCCAGCTGCTATGATAGCCCCGGTTCCCTCTCCAGCTGTTATCACAGTAGAGGCCCCTAAGAAAAATGATAAAACAGCAGCCGGAAGACAAAGGGAATGATGAAGAGTATATTTACCCTCTGCCTCGCCAGCCGGTGTAGGAGAAGGCAGTCGGGTTTCTCCCTCGGAGGGCGCCACTATTTGCTCTTGGGCTATGTCAGGGAAAAGAAGAAATTAGAGCCAGAGGTCTCCTCAGGAGCCAGTAAAGAAATAATAGAAGCTGCATCTGCAAGCCATTGAGTTTACCTTCGGTAGATGCCAGAGCGGCCTCTTCCTGTGATGAGAACTCCTCAAATGAGGGAATATCGGGAAGAGGAGTCTTAGCTTCTGTCACCGCCGGTGTAGGCTGCTGAGTTCGAGCTTTCTTGGCCCTTGTGACCTTTACAACTGCAGCTCTGACCGCGGAAGCCTTCCTCTTCTTGCCCGGAGGCAAGGGAGTGGTTGTTGGTGTTGCTGCAGGGATTGTAAAATAGTCAGGCTTCTCATCCTGGGCAATGATCTTCCTATACAGTCCCTGCTTCTTTATATCTGGCCTGTCTGTTGAAGACAAAAGAAAGGAGATGATAGTTAAATAGACGCAGAATTAAAGCAGCAGAATGAAAACTCTACAGCCAGGAGAAGAAGTCATACCAGCTGGGCCATCGTAAAAGGTAGACAATAGCCAATATAAATAAGCCACCTCCTCTAAGCGAGAGGCAGCTTCCTTAATAAGCCAGCAGACATCTTCGATAGTTTGGCACTTCTCTACCAAAGCGGCCAAGTCTGCATGGCCATGGAAATCCAAACAATGGAATAGGCCCAAATGGTCCATACCCCAGCCGCCCACATAATGAAAAAAAGTAAACAGTGGTTTGCTCAAAATTTTTGCTGCTGGACTCTCTACAGATAGACCATGAATATTTAACAAGATAAAAAGCCAAGACGTATGCTGGTAATATGTTTGAGTGCGGTCTGCCATGCGCACGAACATCATATATGGATGAAATCTATCTGTTGGACCTTTCCAGGGAACTGCTACTGGGAGTGGCTCTTCATGAGGAAATGGATACTATTGTGTCTCCAAACGAGCGCTCCCCACATGACATAGCTGCCTCAGATCCTTCATAAAGGCTTCCTCATTAGTGACTATGAAGACAGGAGTGGGCAGCTCAGAACCTGCTTCCTTCAAGGCCCGGCGCTTGGCCAAATAAGCTTCCGCTTCCTTAGGATGCTGAGAATAGAGCTTCTTTAGGTGGGCCTCATTAATATCGAATACCGGCCCAGGCTACTACTTTAAGAAGGAACGCTCGACTACGTCCCAAAATGCGCTCTTGCCGTCCCTGTAGAAGCTGGTGCGGGTGTTCCACCATTTGATATATTCTGGCGTGACACGGGGAACACGGTTGGAGATGGTCAGAATCCTGAAAGCTGCGCCATCCTGGCGATGAAAGAAATCCCACCACAACTGCCCGTCACCAACAATGGTGGACCCATGCTTGGCCCGACTGTCCAAGGGGAACTGAGCAACAGACGTGGGAATGTGCTGGTCATAGCCGAAGTTCCTCCCGAAGCGAAATGGATAATAGGGCTCCAGATTAAGAAGGCCGCCCTTCCTGTAAACTAGAACACTAGGCCGGATAGCCATGGCCCACTGAATCAGCTCAGGTTCTAGAAGAGACCGAATAGCATTAACTCCAGAGATAGGATGAATATATGTATCTGTCTCTTCCATTTTACTTTCCCTCTGCGGATGAACTAGAGGAGCCGAACCTACTGCCAAGCTCCAGAAGTAAATGCTGTCGGCTGCATCCACGGGTACTTTTATCAGTCTACCCCGCATCTTGAACAGCTGATCAGAAAAGGAGCCAGGCTCAGCACTGGCAAACTCAATCATTCTGGGGAATAGTGTGTCCGCCTGTAAAGTTCTCGGGGCCAGCTCGGGGAACAGACTGCACACCCAGGCATTCAAGAAATGGAAAGGACCCACGGTCCTTGAAGAACAAGGGACTCGATGCTTGTATAGATCCCCCAAAGACTTATAAATCAAACAAAGAGCTACAGGGCAGAGTGATAACCTCATCTCCCAGGCCATCTGACAAGCCGGATATATGACTTCCGGCCTGATAATCGTCTCATCCCCCTGGGGGAGAGCAAAGGTGCATAGCCAAAATGTTAAGTAGGCAGCACAATGAGTAACTGGATCCACCCCTGCTGGGTTAGGACCCTCTTTGCCTGCACGGCGTAATGATGTCGGCAGTGATGACTTATACAGGGGAGTCCTGATTTGTTTATTGGCAGTTGGCCCCACCGAAGGAAAATCTGCATACTTAAGGGGACCCCCGAAGAAATACTAGATCCACTGGCCGACTCAGACTTTTAGTCTGCTGCTCTTCTCACGGGGCTGATAACCCCTGGAAGATCCTCTGCTGTAGGCCAGGCAAATGGAGTGGTAAGCTTTCATCAGATATCTGTATAAAAAATCAAGTGAATATCTGCCTTCGCCATCAGAGCGATCTTTGTCAGCATCCTCCAGGCAGACTTCCTCGTATGGCTTGCCATCGATGGGCCATCCGGAAAGCTGTGATAGGCTCCAGAGATCCAGGGAAGTCTCACCCTCTGCTGTATAAAAAGTGTTGAACTGACGAAAGTCATCATTGCTAATCCCAAGGGCAGATTCTCGTTGAAAAAAAACGGCCATTTTGGCAGGGAGCATCTTGTCAGGACACATCACATGGGACCAATCTAGCCAAACCAAAGCGTGAGGAAGAAGGAATGCATAAGAGGACGCACAATAGAAAAATAAATTATTCCATTCAGGGGATTACAAAAATAATCATAAACATCAGGAGAGAAGCGCGAGTGGCAGCTCTCTAACTCCCACCCTCACCCTCACGCTCATCCCTCTCCTCTCCCCTGGGGTGAGGATCCCTGGTGGGCCTCCTGGGACTCTACGGAGTAGCGCTCGCTTCGCCCCATGGTGCTTGCCTGACTCCAGCAACTCGCTACTGCCTTCCCGGGCTGGCAAAGAAGCTGCCTACGGTAAAGTAACCGGACTGACGATGGCACGCCCCGAACTCCCGTGCCCTCTTGTAACTATCCTCCATCATCTTAAGCCTTTGCTCTACGATGCTAAGGCCCCGCCATAGCTCTGTGACATCGGCCTCAAGAGTCTTCCTTTTCTCTCTCTCCTTTTCCCTTTCTGCCCTCTCTCTCTCTACTTCTTTCCTCGCCACCTTGAGGAACACCTTTAGTTCCACAACCTCTCGAGGCGGTGCACCACCATCTGGACGCTGTAGTTCTGCTACTGTGACCGCCCAGGCATCACGTTCCTCCTCAGCATGCATCGTGCGAGTCAGCGCGCCCTGGATCTCCAATGTCTACCATAGTCTAAGCATTTTGCCGCGTTAGTAAGAAAGCAGTAAATCGCTAGCTTCTGAAGCAAGGCAAGCACTTCCTCAGGTAGCAAGCTCGCGCACTACCTCACCGGCACGCGCCAACGCATTGGCAAGTTGCTCCTGGAGCAGGGTGACCTCCGAGCGACACACCCGGACACTAGAAGAGGTCCCGCCGGCCATCTTCGCTCCTGCTGCCTGCTAGATACGCTAGAACAAACAACAATCGGCTGCTGCCTCTGCTCTACGATGCTAAGGCCCCACCGCAGCTCCGTGACATCGACCTCAAGGGTCTTCCTTTTCTCTCTCTCCTTTTCCCTTTCTACTTCTTTCCTCGCCACCTTGAGGAACACCTTTAGTTCCACAACCTCTCGAGGCAGTGCCCCACCATCTGGACGCTGTAGCTCTGCTACTGTGACCGCCCAACCATTGCACTCCTCCTAAGCATGCATCACACGAGTCAGCGCACCCTGGATCTCCAATGTCTACCATAATACAAGCATTTTGCCACGTCAGTAAGAAAGCAGTAAATAGCTAGCTTCTGAAGCAAGGCAAGCACTTACTCGGGCAGCAAGCTCGCGCTCTGCCTCACTGACACGTGCCTCGACAAACCCCACTAACCCTTCAGGGGCCTCATCAGCCTCTTGGGTGACGTCCCCAGTTCTTGGTAGCGGTAGTCCGATATTTATATCGGGTTATCGGTACCCTGAACTCTAGGTCGTTACACCCTCCCTCCCCCACTCATAAACAAAAATATATATATATTTCAAGGGTTTACCCGGGCCAAGTTTTACCCTTAACTTGGTCCGCCTAAACCCCCCATGGCCCTTCACCTTCCTCTATAAAAACCCCCTAGGGGCTCAAGAAGAAGGAGAGGAAGAACCTACAACCTAACTGCTGCACCCTCGGACTTCCGCAAGCATCCAGCAAGGGTCAAGGACGCGCGGAGCTAAGTGCGTGCGTGGTTGGCTTGTTGATCAGCTTGTACACGCTGAGGGTATGTCACACGTACTATCCTCATGCGGTGTCTAGCCATCGCACACATGTCCACTCCTGTCGCACATAAGGCGTTATGACAACGGCAAACACACCTGTATTCTGGGTCTGCCCGCGTATGATAACCCGCGGTGGCTACGCATAAGCCATGATGCCGCACCTACTTTCGTTGGGGAATCGTGTGCCTATCGCTCGCCCCGAGCTGGCCGCCGATCGCTCGGACTGACGATTCGAGTTAGCCGGACCACTGGCCAGGAGTAATATTCCCGGGGCTGGCCTCGACTCCCCAGCATGATGACACTCGCCCTCCGAGACCCCGCACCCGACCGCTCATTTTTGAGCCGCGTCTGGCCTCCCTCAGGCACCTGTTGCAGTCTGTCCCTATCATCCTGTCTAGCCCTTCCTCGGCGACTCTGGCCTACCCCTAGCTCCCCGAGGAAAGCCTCTGTAAAACACGTGGATATACGCCTTGTTACGCATTGACCCAGGGACTGACCCACGCGTTAGCATTGTCCCGCGGCTTGCGCCCATTGTACTTTGGGCCCCTCTGCCCATTTGTAAAGCCCAGGTGGCTCTCATGCAGCATGAAACCAGTTGAATACATGTACCCCTACTCGGGTCCCAGCTTCTTCCTGCACACGGCCAGCTCCCTCAGTCACAACGGTGCCCTCGGCACCCGACTGTCAGGTACTCAGGTCACGTTTGGGCCCGCGGCACCCGACTGCTCAGCTCCTTCAGTCACAACGGTGCTCCCGGCACCCGATTGCCAGCTCCTCCAGTCACATTGGGGCCCGCGGCACTCGTTCGCTCAGCTCCTTCAGTCACAACGGTGCCTTCGGCACCCGACTACTAGCTACTCCAGTCACATCAAGGTCCGTGGCGCCCGACTACTTAACTCCTTCAGTCACAACGGTGCCTCCGGCACCCGACTGCGAGCTACACAATAAGAAAAATCAGGTCCTCATCCCAACCCCCCCTTCCATCACCACCCCAGATCCAATAGCCCCCCACCACAGAAGCACCCCCTTTTCTTCACCCCTTAACTACTACCTGTGCACTGCTGAAGCCCTGTGGAGTCCCCACCTTCTGCAGCACCGGCCTCCACTGCAGCCCAGAGTTCCAAGTGTACCACCCTACATTTCTGGAAAGCTCTTCCAGTCAGCTTCGTCGGCGAGGTGATCCCGCCTTCAACCAAGTTCGGGGCTGTCCGGGAGGTCCATTCTCGTCAGAGCGTGCATCTGGCATCCGTGGGAAGACCAGAGCACTGGTGCAGAAGCTCCTACGTCCACACCCCAGCTCCCTTCGGTGCACCATTTGTCTGGGACGATCCCCTACCAGCCCTCTGTCCAACACCACCAGCGGATCATCGTTTGGAGTTTGGAGCTGTCTGTTCCAATTTTTTTCCTCTAGGTGCACAGGTCAGTCCACTCAGAATCAGAACGGATACCCCTCCACTCTACGTCCTCTATCTCCCTACTTCGACCTCCCCTGGTGGCCTTCCTGGTTGAAGATCGAAGAGGACTCATTCACGGACATGCCCATCTTGGTCCCGTACCATTTCGACTACGGGAGTGTTCGTGATAGCATCATCAACCTGCTACTGCAACCTGAGAGCAGTCCTAGTCCAAGGAGAGTAACCCGATTCCTGAGCCAGCCACGACCAGCAACGGCACCGAACGATCCCGCAAAAATTTAGGAGCTTTCCTGGACCAGTCAGCAAAGGATTGGCGCTAGTTTCGGTTTCTTCAGAGTCTGGTACAGTCTGTGGCAGCATCAACAGTGACCCACTGTCGAGCAGTTCCTGACCTAGATAGAACTGGGAGTTGCCCTCCTGGCACGAGTTTAGTTAACCTCTCCTCCCCGCCTGGCCGACTTAGCGCCCCTCCCTGTGTGGAGGTAGTGTTTGGTTGTAATCCCAATTCCCCCTCCCCTAGTCCAACCCCCCTGTGCGGGGAGTAGTGCATTTATTATTAAATAGGGAGAAGCTTCACCGACGCAGTGTGCGGGGAACACACCCTTCCCCACTCATCCACGTCTCCGAACGGGGGCCGATTTCTTCAAACCGACCAGGTAAGCTCTAAACCCTTGCTCTCATTTCAGTTCTTGTTTATTTCATATCTGTCGAATTGCTCTGCTAGTGGAGAGATAGCGCCCGATCCCAGAGCACCTAGCTTCGCATGGTCACCATGGAGTTGTGAGTGAGTGAGTGACTTTGTGCCCCAATTGGCACTCAGCCAGCCCCTTGAGTGAGGGCACCGTACCCTCGGGAGGCAACTTTAACCCTGCTGGCCCTCTACCAGCAAGGGACTTTATCCTGTCCTGAGTCTATTGGCAGTTTGGGGTGCTACCTTTATACTTCGTAGTACGTATGACGATGCTTGCTTGGCTTGTCTGTACTTCAGCACTCGTGTTTCAGAGTCTCTGTGTCTAGTGAGCCTCCACTAGTCGTAGCTTGGAGACCCGTTCCCGTGGTCGACCCACCAGGGAGTGGTGACGTGGCAATTCCCAAGACACGGTGTTTAGGCTAGTTTTCGTGGGCCCCTACTTTACGGTAGCATCCTACTGGGGGGGAGGGAACTAGCTAGAGGCCTGGCACTAGGCATGAGCTGGTGTGTGCACACGTGGTCAGGGGTGTTTGGATGAACGTCGACGGGCGTGACATTGACTAGTCACTCGTTAATGTAGTTCCTGTTCTGGTTTAGAGCATACCTTAGTCTTCGCCGTTCTCGGCATCCGTAGGGAGGTACTTGAGGCGCAGTGTAAGACGTCAGTGGACGCAGCTGGCTGTTCTTCTAGTGAGGAGGCGCTTCCGTCACGTGACACGTGACTCGCACATTTCTCAAGTGTCATGACCTTCCCGGGTTAGTCCTTTCTTGGCCATACCCGAGGTCAGTGTTGTGTTGTGTGCACGACATTCTAGTCGTGTGTGTGGTCCTATCTAGAAGAGCATGCACGGTAATCGAGTCGTGTATGCTTTAGGGTATGTCTCCTCTATCTAGGTCTTCTCTAGGTTTCTTGCCTGTCTTTGTAGGCCTTGGCTTTTAGGCCTTGTGCTGTGTCGACAGATCGGCAACTCCTGACTTTGTCAGATCAGGGTTCACCTTCCTGTCGCTGTTTGGAGTGGCCTAGGGAGCCGAGGTTAGTTCAACAGCCGTGTTTGTTCGGTACGGCTTCTCTTCCCTTTTCTTCTAGCTGTTCTACTCCTACTGTCTGATTTTCTGTTATAGCGTTGTAGTTTAGTTTTCCTGGTTTACTACTACTGTTGTTTCAACTATTCTTGAGTGCGACTGCATTATTTTTCAGTGGGGATCCGCGTGACCCCTACTGAGCCAGTGACATGAGGCTCACCCCTACTTTTCAAGTGGGTCGTTCTGCTTCCGCAGTTCCTGGTGTGGCGTGTTCGTAGTTACCAGCGGTACCTATGTCGGGCTTCCCCCGACCTCACGGTACGTCTTTCTTTTTTGTCGACTGTACTTGTCTTTCCTTTGGGCTGGACTCTGAGTTCTTGAATCTACATGACTTGACATCACATGACATGACTTGCATGACCCAAAAAAGGGTATATACTTGTTACTTGCTTGATTAATAGCCAATTCATGACTTGAATTATATTACTGCTTGCACACTTGACAATGTTATCTTGAATACATGCTTGCTTTACTGAAGTGAGTTACTCTCTTAGCTTTCAAATGTGATGTTCTTATTCAACTTCTGGGGCTAAGTGAGTTTGTGACTTGATTTGCAGATGCCCGAGACTGAAGCAGTGAGGATTCTTAAGGATCGGATCATCGTCCTTGACCAGACGATTGTGAACCTATGACATAAGATCCGAGAGATGGTAAGCTAAAGTAAATTAATTGATCTTGAATTTGGAATTGACTGGATTTGACTAACTGCTTGCCCCTTGTGTTGGCAGTGAGGGGAGCTGGCCTATGTGCATGTGAGAGCGGGTGGAGAGGCCAGCCCTTCGTTCCGAGCGAACATCGTGGATGAGTTGGAGGATCGCCTAGCCGGGGCCATCGAGCAAGCCGACGAGTGAGAGGCCGAGATGGCCGAGGCGGTAAGAACCTAATACTAAAGCTGAAAGCAATTCTGTTCTTTATCATCTTTGCCTGTTTACATGACTGTTCATTTTCTGTAGAGGAAGGAGCTGACAGCCAGCCTGGCCGTTCGTCGGGAGCAAGAGACCAGCATTGAGGAGCTGACTCGCCGATTAGGAGAGGCGAGCACGATTGAGCGGCTTGAGGGTCGCCTAGCTGAGGCGAAGGCGAGAGAGGCTGAGGCACGTGCTCGAGAGATGGCAATGGGAGTGAAAGAGCAACGAACTCGCGATTAGCTGGAGGCCTTGTGAGGACAGTTGATGCGGAGGTACCAGGGCAGGGATGCCCCAAGAGAGAGAGTTAGGCCTGCAACTCCTTCGGAGTCACTCCAAACCATAGGAGACGTGCACTTCACGATGTTTGAGCTCATGGGTATGGTGCAGTCTCTCGCAGGATAGGAGGTGAATCAGCCAGTCACCTCTGGTTCGAGAGCTTCGCGACTGCCACGGCTGCGAGATAGAGTGAGCGGAGATGGAGATGAGGTTGATAGTCGGCGTAGCTGACCTTGCACTGATGGAGAGTAGGAGAGAGAGAGAGAGAGAGAGAGAGAGAGAGAGAGAGAGACGTGGCTAGGTAGCAGCTGCCCCTTTTGTACACTGGGGTATGCCCCTAGAATGTTGTTTCAATGGAATGAAATGGACATATTTGGCAATGAAATGAGCTTTCTTTAGTGTACTTCTCCCGATTTGGCTTGACGTCGTCTTCCCCTTTGCCTGTTTCAACCACATTAAAGGGAAAAAAGGTTAGTGTAGTATGATTTTAGCCCCCTACCAAAATCGGATAGTGCCTTTCTCGATGCAGGGTCAGAGGGATAAATCTTATTAACAAGATTTGGAAAAATAAACATGCCATACACATGCAAGCAAGCAAAATCTAAAAAGGAAGGGAAACATGATCATGCAATGTTCATAGGGGGTGAGTCGGTCGCCAAATACGGCCCGTTTGAGTTGCGAATCGTGCTTGCTAGTAGGTCCAAGGTTGTGTCACATCACCTATCCCTTCCCTCCACTTCAAACCACCCCCACATCCATCAAGTCCCTTCATTGCTCCACTCAGTTCGCAGGCAGCAGCAGAAGCCCAACTTACAGAGCCTGTCTCGGGAACATTCGCCAACTTATGGAGGTGTGCCATACATCGACGGAAAGCTCACCCAGTCAGCTTTGTCGGCGAGGTGATCCCATCTTCATCGGAGGTTGGGGCTGTCCGGGAGATCCATTCTTGTCAGATCACGCATCGGGCATCTGAGGGAAGACTAGAGCACCAGTGCAGAAGCTACTACATCCGCATCCCAGCTCCCCTTGGTCCGCCGTTTGGCTGGGACGTTCCCCTATCAGTCTTCTGTCCAACCCAGCTGGCAAAGCCTCGTTTGGAGTTCAGAGCTGTCAGTTCCAAATTTTCTTCCCCAGTTGCGCAGGTCAGTCCACTCAAAAATAGCCCAGACACCCCTCCACTCTACATCCTCTATCTCCCTACTCCAACCTCCCCTGGCGGCCTTCCTGGTTGGAGATTGAAGAGGACTCATAAATGGACGCGTCTATTTTGGTCCCGCACCAATTCGACTATGGGAGTGTTCGTGACGACGCCGACTACCTGATGCTGCGACCTAAGAGCAGTCCCAGTCCAAGTAGAGCAACCCGATTCCAGAGCCAGCCATGACCAGTGACGACACCAGACGCTTCCCTGAAAATTCTAGAGCCTTCCTGGACCAGTCAGTGAAATATTGGCACTGGTTTCGGCATCTTCCAAGTTTGTTACAGTCCGTGGCGGCGTCAACAACGACTATCGGTCTGATTGTCCCAGAAACAGGCTGAACCAGCTGAGCAGACATTTGGGTACCCTAGCAGTCTTCTTCCCCACCCTGCCTGGCCGGCTTAGTGCCCCTCCCTATGTGGAGGTAGTTTTTGTTGTAATCCACATTCCCCACCCCTTGTCCAACCCTCTTGTGAGAGGAGTAGTGCATGTACTTTTAAAAAAGTTGAAGCTTCATTGACGTAGTGTGTGGGGAATCCACACTTCCCCGCTCGCCCTCGTCTTCGAATGGAGTTGGTTTCTTCAAACCAACCGGGTAAGCTCTAAACCTTTCTCATTATCTAGTGCTTGTTCATCTAATATCCGCGGAGTTGCTCCGTTGAGCGAGAGAGAGAGCGCCCGACCCCAGAGTGTTCCACCTCCGAGTAGTCACCGTGGGCTGTGAGAGAGAGGGACCTAGTGCCCCAATTGGCACCCGGCCAGCCCTTGAATTGTGGGCTTCGTACCCTTGGGAGGGCAAATGGGAGTGTTAGCACAGACTTCATAGAGCGAGGTGCAACCATGCACAGACCTTAGTAATGTATAGCAAGATATTCACAGACCATGAGTATGCGGAAGTGGATATATGCACTGAATGTTTGCCTGTTTAGTTGCGAGGTAGGGATCCGCATGACCCCTACTGAGTCTGGCTATGACTCACTCTTCCTTCTTTCAAGTGAGCAGCCTCAGCCGACTACCGGTGGTTCTCGAGTTTTTGGCAACCGTCCTTAGCTTGCCAGTAGTAGTCGATTTGTCCTCTTTTTGTACTTTTGACCGGGGTATACCCTGCATTGTTGTACATTGGACTCTTGTGTAGTGTTGGACTTTTTCCCTTGTGGCTCTAGAATATTAAATATGCTTGCCACTCAGATATTTTTAAATTACTTTCGTATTAAAGTCTGAATTTATTGCTTAATTAATATTACGCACGTGTAATTCCAATTCATTATGCATCCCCTCGACAAACTTCTCCAACCCTTATGGGGCCTCATCAACCTCTTGGGTGACTTCCCCGAGCTCCTAGTATCGATAGTCCGATGATATCGGGTTATCGATATCTGGATCTCCTAGGTCATTATATGCACAGACCTTTAGAATGATGAAACGTGAGAGTGCACCAACTCAAAATGCAAGCCCGAAAATGTTGCACAGACCGTAGACACTGATCGGTAAAATATGCACTGAGGTTATGCGTGGTAGCACAGGATGTGCACCGACTTGGTTAGCACTAGGCAAGACTTGCACCGACTGTGCGAATGCATGAGATGCTACTTGCACCAACCTCGGTCTCACACAAACCATATGTGCACCGACCTTGGTCACTGCACAAGGGAATGTGCACCAACCTCTACAGTGGTTGCACAGACTTAACCTACGAATAGGAACAACCGTTGCACCGACTTAAGACCAGCTATATGAACACTTGCACAGACCTTTATATGCATAGGAACAGTGGTATGCACCGAGGCAAAACTTGCACTAAGGTAGAAGATGCACTGACTCTAAGCCACATGAGACACAAAGTAAGACGTAGGACATACACTGAGATACAAATGTGAGCATGGACACAATATGCACAGACTCGAATGCACACTTAACATAGACCCTATATGAGCAAGCTACAGGAACTTGCACCGACTTCATTAGTTCCTAGCCAACTAGTATCGACCTACAATGGACATATGCACAGACCTCTATAGCATACTGCATCAACATTAGTTGCGTAAGACAATGCATGCAGCCTAACTAACACAGACCTTTAGTGCAACTCACGTAGACCTTGATGCAAAGTAACACAGACTTTGTGTACTGACGTTAGATGTGAGAACTGCTATAAGTTTTTTAAGGGGATTCATTCACCCCCCTTCTGAATCTGGGTCTATCAACCCAACACGGTTCACACTGAGCCGAGGGGCTGTGAGGGCGCCCTTGCGGGCTACCTCATCGTCCCTTGGGGGCGTCGGTCTCCGGGGGCTATTGGCGGGCCCCGGACCTTTCGTTCCTAGGAGTGGAGGAGGCTTCTTGTTCTGAAGGAGGGGCTTGCGAAGGTCCTCCTGACCTATTGCGCACAAGCCGTCTTCACTAGAGGGTAAAGCGGCCTCCGGTGATTTGTTGAGAAGCTCCACCAGGGGGGGCTTTCCCGGGGGAGTCGCGACTTCTCTTCCTTGGCCACTTGGGTCCTCATTAATTCTACAAGAATATCCAGTTTGGCATTGAGGGTTTGGAGAGCATCACGATTCCCGTTGGGGGGCTGCACCCCGACAGTTGGTGGAGGTAGCTCATCGGCTTGGTGGTTGTTTTCAAAGGGGAGGCTTCCTGTGGGGCGGGAAGGCATAGGATCTCCTTTCCCTGCCCCTACGGTGCTTCCCCCACCTCCGGTAGTCCTCCTACTAGCATTTCTTCGCACCATTATGGCCCTTCGCCCATTTCCCACAGATGGTGCCAGATGAAGAGGCATGATCTCACGTCAGTCCTGAGCCTTGTGATCTTGGGAGAATCTTGATCACGATCACTACGTCTGTATGAACTGTAAGGCAGAAAATAAATAAGGGGTGTCCAGGGATGGATCCTTGGGGAAAACCCTCTGATGCATAAGTCAGCGAATAAGGTAGAGCACAGGTGCAGAGGTAGATAGTAGGAAGAAGAAAGGGATGCGAGATCGTTCTCCACCAAGAGGTTTGGTGGCTCTTACTCAAGACTATTGCTTACCTCACCAGAGGGTCTTCCAAGGTTTATATAGCAATCCGTTTAACGTATGAATCCAGGGAGTCTAGGGAGCATAAGGGATTCAGGGGAGGTTACGTCCTTATTATAGGCTCATTATAGCACGAGGACTTTTGCTCTCCCTTATCCTTTTGAGTTTTCTACTCCTTAAAGCTAGGTAACAGATGCTTAGATAAGCTTTCAACAGTCGATCTGAGCTTGGGATGCCAGCTGGGGGTCTTCCCGATCGGTGGCCGCGTAGCTTGGATAGGGTGCTATGGGCCCCCGTAGGGGCTTTGTCGATCGACCTGTCGCCCAGACTTCTGGACCCAGGGGTCTCCTAGGAAGTGTTGATCCGAGTGGGTTTTGGGCTTGGAATAACTGGGCCCAGAATGGGGCTGTCACGTTTGGGAAGCTGGCCTGGTTCGGTCGAATTAGACCTAGTTGGGCCACGCTCTCAGGCAGTTGATTTTTCCCCTAATATGGGCCATTTTTTCTCACTCGACGGTTTGATCCTGACCGTTCCAATACCACTCTTTTAGGGATTCACGGTCACCCATGGACCGCTCTACCCAATGGACGGCCCAATACGGACCGTGTAGTTCTCTCGTGCCCAGCCCCTTAACGGCCATTCCTTAGCCGTTCAGTGAACACACGGTCCCCAGCCCACTGTGTCTTCCCCTTCTCTAACCCCTCAACCTCTGGACTTACACGGCCTTTCTTAAACCGTGTGATAGTCCACGGTCCGATGGGGACCGCTTAGTTCTCAATGATTTAACTTCTGAACGGCCCCATATGGACCGTCCTTGATTTACACGGCCCTCCCCAGACTGTGCTCTTCCCCAACACCTCGTCGTTTCAACGATCGCCCATGGGCCGTGCTGTTATTGAACAGTTCTATATGAACTGTGTCGTTCTGTTGGAACGGTTCCTGTTGAACCATTTTGTGACCGTCTTCCCCGATGGCGTGAAAACCTTCCCCACCAATGGTGACGGCCCAAGGGCCTCCCAACCGGCCCCAGCAGGGTCATATGCCCCTATCCCTTACCCCAATCTAGCATGCATACTCTTAAAATGAAAATGAGAGGGGGGGGTTTAGGGGGACCTACCTCGGAGCTCTTTGGGGGCTTGGACGCCGTCGTAGGCACCTCCGGCGCCGGTCCTTCTCCCTCCACTGTCATAGGTTCTTCAGCGGCGGCCGCAGCTTCTTCCGCGGCCGCAGTAGGTGGCATGGCTTCCTCCTCTCCGGCAGGTGGTGGCACCGCGGCCTCCTCCACGACGGCCGCCGCCGACGACCGGGGAACTCCTTCTCTGGCCATTCGCGGGTGCCTTGTTTGGTGCTTCGAGCGCATAAGCCGAGGGGAAGGCGAGGGAGGATGAAAGAGCGAGAATGGGAGTGGGAGAAAGTGGGAGAGATGGAGAGATGGAGGGAGCGGGGGTGCGTTTGCCTTCTTCTTCCTCCATTGGTTACGGTGGAGAGGGAGGAGGAAGAGGAAGGGTTTTAACTTTTGGAACTCCCAGAAATTGCACGGTCTTTCAATTGACCGTTTCGTCATAGAACGGTCTACGTTTTGACCGCTTATGCTTCAACGGTGCTTAACATTGAGCGGCCAGAAGCTGCCCGTTTAGTTTATGGGATGGCCTTCTAATAAGCCGTGTATCTTCACATTCACGTTCAAACTACCTCTGTTTGCACGACCTGGGACAGGCCGTTCTGGGATATGAGCAGTCTGTCCTTGACTGTTCACGTACGAAAATAATGTTTTGGACCCTCTTTGTTGCATTATGCAATTGATTGATGGATGTGTTAACTTGATTGATGATTTCATTGAATTCATGAATTTCCTTTATACCCTCACCTTTTTGAAAACTATCGCCATATCCTCAAAAAATTATATATGTCTCTTTTGTACACCTACTATCGACGGTCCGCAACTGATGTTAACTGGGTTAGTCGAATAGACTCACCTACCCTGGGGGTAACGCATGTTGGGTTTAGGGTTTATGGATGAAATGGTTATCCCCGAAGTGATGTCATCTTCCTCCTCCACAGAAGGGCCATTCACGTAGAAGGGCACATGAAATGGTTATCAATACCCCCCCCAACGCGTGTCGTATTCCTCCACCACAGAAGGGCCATTCGCGCAGAAGGGCGTTCCGGTGTCATCTTCCTCCTCGTGTTGGGATTAGGGTAACGCAGAAGGGCCATTCGTGCAGAAGGGCAATGCACAAGGGTGATTCGTTTCATTTGCAGAAGGGCTCCATGATTGCATATCGGGAATCGATCGAGGGAACCGAGACCAGAAGGCGGCGACCCCGGTAGGAGGAAGACGAGACTAGAAGGTGGGAGGGAACCGACAATGGGGCGGGACTCTCATTGATTGGTTTGTTTTCTTCACTTAATTAAGTTGGTCATCCATTTCTCATATGTGTATTAGTCTCGTAGGGTTGGGAATGTCTTCTATTTTTGATGTTAAGGGTGAGAGAGGTCGTGAAGGAAGGAGAATGAGGTGTTTATGGGAAAAATATGTGGTATATGGCCCATATGTGCCCGACACGATAGTAGGTGCCCATGTCCCACTGTTTTATTTACTATAGTTTTCTTCACATTTGCCCAACACCTTAGTATTGCCGTTAAAAAATCAAGTTGTTGTCTCAGTAGGACCCTGTGTATGGTACTTTGAAAAGGTTTAATGTATGAATTGGTTTTTGTATATTTCAATGCTTTGTAATAGGTACAATGGAGGAGAGCTACTTAATTAAGTTGTTTTATGGTGGGCATTGGAAGGTGGTGCATGGTCATAATGGACAGGCATCGAGGAAAAACCTGCAACATCTGAGCCCGGAGGCGAGTTGCTAACGGTTTTCCTAAACGATGACCCGACCCTAGGAGTAAAGATTGGAGCCGACCTACCATCTGAGGTTCAACAGCAATACAGAGATTTCCTTTCCGGGTACATCCGAGTCTTTGCATGGTCTGATGATCAGCTCCCCGGGATACCGGGGGAAACGGTAATGCATAAGCTCAACCTCGACCCAACCGTGAAGCCCGTACAACAACGCAGAAGGAAGCACGCGCTGGAGAAGCAGACGATCATCAAGGAGCAAGTCGCCAAGGGATGAAAAACTGGTCTCTTTAGATCAGTCCTGTACCCGGCGTGGCTGGCTAACGTCATCCTAGTGCCTAAAGCTTCGGGAAAATGGAGGATGTGCGTGGACTTCACCGATTTGAACAAGGCTACTCCTAAGGATTGCTACCCGTTACCGAGCATCGACCAACTGGTTGATTCAACCTCGGGCAACAAGATAGTTAGCTTCCTGGATGCCTATTCAGGTTACCACCAAATCAGAATGGACCCAGAAGATGTCGAGAAGATAGCCTTCAGCACTGATCTCGGCGTACACTGCTACACCCGAATGCCCTTCGGGCTAAAGAATGCCGGAGCCACATACCAGAGACTGGTCAACCATATCTTCGAGGGACAGCTCAGTCAGAATGTCAAGGCCTACATTGATGACATGCTCGTCAAGACCCCCAAGGTCGAGGACCACTTTGTCGACTTAGCTGAGACCTTCGACACTCTCCTAAGGTACAATATGAAGCTTAATCCCACCAAGTGTGCCTTCAGAGTAAAGTCTGAGAAATTCCTGGGCTTCCTGGTGAACCAGCATGGGATCGAGGCCAACCCTGACAAAGTCCAGGCCATCCTGGACATGCGGCCACCCACCTACACCAAGGGCATTCAGCGCCTCACTAGGTGCATTGCTGCACTCAACCGATTCTTGTCCTGTGCGGTCGAATGATGCCTACCCTTCTTCAAATTGTTGAGGGGACCGAAAATGGCGTCTGCTGCATTCGCATGGGATGAGGAATGTCAAAAGGTATTTGCTGAGCTTAAGGAGTTTCTGGCTTCGGCCCCGGTGCTGTCCAAGCCAGTTCCAAGTGAAGCCTTACATCTCTACCTCTCGGCAACCCCATCCACAATTAGCTCGGTCCTGGTCAAAAATGATTCGAGAGTCGAGAGACCGGTCTACTACACCAGTAAGGTGCTCCACGAGGCTGAAAGAAGGTACCCCACAACTGAGAAACTCGTGCTAGCATTGGTTACCTCGGTCAAGCACCTTCGGCCCTACTTCCAAGGGCACTCCATCATAGTCCTGACCGGTGAACCACTGAAGAGGATCCTCGCTCACCCTGAAGCCTCAAGATGCCTCGTCAAGTGGGCCATTATGCTCGGGGCCTACGATATCTCGTACTGACCTCGCTCGGCTATCAATGGACAAGCGCTCGCCGACTTCATCGCAGAGAGCACCATCCCAGCCGAAGAGAAATCTCCGTTCGAGCCCAGGCCAACCTGGGAATTGTTCATTGACGGATCCTCCAATTCGGCCGGGAGTGGTGCCAGCATCCTCTTGAAGTCCCCTGAAGGTGCAGAGCTATAGTATGCCTTAAAGTTTAACTTCTAGGCATCCAACAATGCCTCCGAGTATGAATCCCTTATCTTGAGAACCCGCATGGCCCAGCGATTGGGGGATGAGCAAGTCAAGATTCACATTGACTCCCAACTGGTCACCAGCCAAGTCAACGGTGACTATGAGGCTCGAGAAGAACTGATGGTCAAATACCGCCAGTTAGTCAAGACCATAGCGCAACAGTTCGAGTGATTTGAGGTAGTCCGAATAGCTCGGGAGGAAAATTCTAAAGCGGATGCCCTCTCTCAACTAGCTTCCTCTCTTGACCCTGAGGGTACTCGCTCGGTCCTTCTCGAAGTGCTCGAGTGACCGAGCATCGATTCAGAGCTCATGGCTATTGGCTCGGCCTACCCGAGCGATTGGTGTACCCCTAATCTGTCGTGGCTCCGGGATTCTCAAGAGCCCCCCAACCCTCGGGAGGCCCGAAGATTGAAATACCAAGCTCGACGATTCATCGTATTGGACGACACTCTCTACCGAAGATCCTTCTCTGGTCTTCTTCCAAAATGCATTAGTATCGACAAAGCCAAGCGAGCGATTCAAGAAGTCCACGAAGGATTATGCGGGGCGCACCAAGGAGGAAGGTCACTCGCCAAGATCTTGCTTCGATAGGGTTACTGGTGGCCCACTCTATAGTGTGACTGCTCAGCCTACGTATAGCAGTGTGACTAATGCCAGTGATTTGACCACTTGGTCCATCAGTCGACAACAGAGCTCGTCACCCTAGTCGAGCCTTATCCTTTCGCTCAGTGGGGGATCAACATCCTTGGGCCGTTCCCTACGGCTCAGGCCCAGAAAAAGTTTGTCATCGTCATCGTCGACTACTTCACCAAGTGGATCGAAGCCGAAGCTATAGCGAGGATCATCGAGACAGTCGTGTGGAGTTTCGTCTGGAAGTCGATCATTTGTCGTTACGGCATCCCCCGAGTGATAGTGAGTGATAATGGTTCTGATGGGGACATCACTTACCCCGCCACATTTTTGAAGCCCGGATGGATCGTCATCATGTGCCCTCGTGATCTTACATACTCATCCCTCTACAACTTTTGTGAAGAGGTCAACTTCCAGATCTGAGTTTTGAGTGTCAGTCAACACATGTTATCAGGAAAACTCCGATCTATCCTGAGTTTTCTAAGTTTGTCAGTCCGTCCCTTATAAAATCCTCCACGAAAAATACAGAGTCCTCAAATTTCTTGCCCTAGTCCTTGGTTGAAGATCTTTGAGAGGGCTTTCGAACAGCACTGGTTTTGTGCCGATCTGACATCGAAGTTGGTTGCAGCAAGCATTTTTGTCGGGTCGGGCATTGGAAAAATAGGACTGCAGGTCCGTGGAAAACAAACCGCAACGACCGCCCGGCCATTGCCTCGCCTTCCACGAGGTGAACCACCGTGCCGCCGTCCTAGGGAGCGCCTCTCCAGGAGCCACCGTTACAGCGGTACCACTCCGGGCCCACTAGGACCCGCTGACCAGCACGTGGGCCTGAAAACTAGCAGCTTGCGCCAATCGAACCGCGTCGACGGGGTGATCAAACTGCTGCCCGTCAACCCAAGATCAGTCCTCCCAGGCCTACTTGTGTAGCCCTTTACCTCCCTGCATGGAGTGGACAGTAAAATTAACTTCTGTAATTATTGTAATATTTTGTTACCGGGAGTTATCACACTTGGTCGGGATCGTCTTCCCCACGCCCAGAGCCAGGAGGTATCGTGTCCACTCCTCTCTCAGCATTTACTTTATTTCTTATATTTTCGTATGCCGCTGCTAGAGAGCATGTGATAGGATTATTAGCTCGATATCATATATTATCACCGCTATGAGAGAGAGAGAGCGAGACCCGTCCCGTGACTCGATCCGAGCACGGAAGAGTCGACTACCCTACTCATTATCGATTTCTCAACCGCACACGGTCCCACGCATTTCCCTCGCTTAGGGACGCCTGCGAGCTAGAGTCCCAGGTCGCGTGTCCGTCCCGCATCAAATTGGTATCAGAGCATAAGGTTGAGTCTAGGGTAATCTTTGCATCAAAAGGAAAAAATAAAAAAAAAGTGTCTTAAGTCTAGGTTAGTATTCGAGTCAGTCTACCTTGTCCAATTCTCGGCATGGCCATCCCATAGCTTCCCATGTCCCATGGACTATCAAAGGCCCACATCCTATGCACGGTGGCGATACGCCCAAAGATGGGAAAGCCAATCGGACCACCCCCATTAGCCCGTAGCCCGAGACTTCTATGGCTCTGAAAACTCGAGTGACTACCTAGAGTGGGAAGCCGTTATGGATGACTACTTTGAGGTGTACATTATGTCCAGTCCCATGCAAGTTGACTTTGCCAAAAGGTGACTTTTTTATGAAGCCGCCGAAACATGGAGGGACATCAAATACTTCGGTTGTTTTGCCCTCGTAGTGGGACCTTTTTGCCGCAAGAACTTTTACCTATTAATCTACCACTGTGCTTCTTCAATTTGGAATTGAAATCTTTTCAGTGATTGACCATAATATGTGGTTGGTTGGCTTTGTGTTGGCAGATTTGAGAGTCGCGCCTTGTAATTGGTGGAAGGGGTACATGCCTATCTATTGTTGGATTTGGTGATGGGGGGGAACGCGAAGCATTCTTTCTTGTATCTCTCGGAGGGAGGGGCTGTCGCTGTAATTATACGTCTCTCAATTGCTCGGGACATCCGTTCGAGTGGCGTATGAATGCATTGCTTGTCTTATTTCCAGTTCCTCCCCCCAAAGGATATGTAAGATATTTAGGATACATGTTTTATAGATTTTTAAACAATGGGTTTGGTTCTCATTTTGCGATCCCAGGATCTAATGTAAATCCACAACCACTCCTCGCATCAATTTCTGCACTTTGTGGGTTTTAATGCCGTCTCGCTTTCTTCAAGCCCCACGTAGGGTTATCAATGGAATGGAAAGATAAAAGTAACCTCTCAAATTTCAGCATTCTTATGCTATTACGGCCATTATCGTACCGTTTGATGTGAAGCTGTGATCTCTGCTAGGGTTATATGAATAGGGGTGAACATGATTCAGTTTGATTTGATTTGGAATCATTTTTTTAACCTAACCTCTCAGGTTTCAGCATTCGTATATGCCATTTCACTGGGAGAGCACGGCCATTGTCGTGCTGTTGATGCGAAGCTGTAATCTCTGCTAGGGTTATATGATAAACGTCCAGAAACGACTCTTGCACTGACGGAGCTCTCCGCGTTACTTCGTTCCGAGGCAGTAAGCTTGTGGTAGGAGTTGTTGCACGGGCGCAGGTAAAAGGGGACAGTTACATATATACAATGGATAATAAGTTTTTCCATTTGGACTTTGTTGTAACATCGTTGTTATAGATGGGACAAGGCAGTCCCCTATAACATGATGCACGTAAATCCCACAGCTAAGCTTTTATTGGCATCTTCCTTTTTGTGCTTGGTATAAGCTTTTCCTTCTTGAAGATCCTTCCTGCTGAGTGCATCTGCTATAGCGTTTGCCTTGCCAGGATGATATTGAATAGCAAAATCAAAGTCTTTGAGATATTCCAACCATCTCCTATGTCTCATATTTAACTCCTTTTGAGAGAACAAATATTTCAAGCTTTTATGGTCTGAGTAGACCATGAATTTCTCTCCATAAAGGTAATGACGCCAAATCTTCAAAGCGAAGATAACAGCTGCTAACTCTAAATCATGCACGGGATAATTCTCCTCATGACGCTTCAATTGTCTTGAAGAATAACAGATATGCTTTCAATTTATTACGAAGAGATTATTGGATTAATTCAAATACTGGTCTGCATAAGACCATTAATTTATTTTGTCCAGCATCATGACGCACTCAATTGCCATTATTTTCCTCGATTAATAATTAATTCGATCAGTCTCATTCGCATGGCATTTCTCGCAAGTGGCAAGCCATATGAAAATAGAGAAGAGAACGAGGTACGTACATATATAGAAGAAAGCGCGTTATTTCTTTCTTCCGGGGTGCTTAATTTCTTCCAGCCGTTCGGTGTTACAATTCCCTCAACCCTGTTCCTCTTCTACATCTTAATTAAAATTTGCCTACTTTCCCTTCTTCTGCGTATTTTAATCTAACTCGTCTGGGAGAAGACGCCAAGCTGCGGCTACTGCTGCTGCTGGAGGACCCAGCAGGTGTCGTCGGCCCAAAAGTTCTCCGACGAGAAGCCCCCCGCGACCCCCCACCCGCTCTGCTCCAAGTCCGGGAACCCCTGCAGGTTGAGGTACGCACTCGGGCTCAGCGGAGTCTCCGAGTAGTAGCCGCCGCAGACGTTGCCTCCAATCAGCTCCCCCCCGGGGAACTCCTCGCTCCACTCACTACCATTATTACTCTCCCCCTAGCTGGCGACGTGGTAGCTGTCCCCAAGGTTGGACATCGGCGCCGACAACGGCCAAGTCTCCGCCGACGAGTCCAACGACGTCGCCGTCGTGCTGGAGTGCTCGGGGCTGAGCCTCATCATCACATGGGCGACTGTTCCGGCGTCCGTGTGATGCATGGGCTCCTCTGCGGCCATGGGCGATGCCGGGTCGACGGCATAGGGGTAAGCGGCGCACGAGCTCTGCTGACTACCGGCGGCGGTGGAGCTTGCGGACGAGGAGGCGGCCGCGGCCTAGATCTTCTCCAGGAGTCGGGGGATCCAGAGGCGTCGCACAGCTTCCTTGAATTGCTGGCTGTTAACGTCGCACTTGAGCTGCTTGGCGTGCCTCTGCACCCGCGTCCGCCGTTAGTTCTTGATCTCGTTGTCGGTTCTCCCGGGCAAGTGTCGGGCGATCTTGGACCACATGTTTCCCCACCGTGAGTGGATGGCCTGTATATCCGATGGAGGCCACCTCGGAGACTCCGCCGGACGCCACAGACGTCCCCACCGTGAGCAGCTCTGATGGAGGCCACCTCTTCCAGGATCTTCTCTCCACGTCCGGCGGCGACAACAGGACCCAGAACAACCAGGTGAGCGCCGAGGAGGTGGTCTCCCGCCCGGCGATCAGGAAGTTTGCCACGACGTCCCAGAGGATCAAATGTCTTGTTATTGTCACTTTGACAAGAAAAACGGCGAAGTGTATGCCAAACAAGTCTAAGGCCGAGTCCGTGGGGACAAAAGAATGAACTCGATAATCCCGGAGGGATAGGTGAGTCAAGTCTGACGCCAAGAGGCAAGCTGAGTTGACAGCCCGAAAGGGGCATGTAGAGACCAGACCCAATAGAAAGGAAACGGTGGATTTGACAGCCCTAGTGGGACGTGAGAGTCAAACCCGAAAGCCAATAGGCAAGGGATGGGTTGGCGGCCCGAGAGGGACGTACATAGGCCAGACCCAAAGGAAAGAAAGGGTGGATTTGACATACCTAGTGGGACGCACTTAGTCAAACCCTGAAGCCAATAGGCAAGGGATGGGTTGGCAACCCGAGAGGGACGTGCATAGGCCAGACCCGGTGGGACAAAAGAGGGTCGGATTTGACAGTCCTAGTGGGACGTGAGAGTCAAACCCGAAAGCTGATAGGCGAGATGGGTTGGCAGCCCGAGAGGGCATACTGAGGCCAATCCCTAGAAGGTAAAATGAGTTGAAGGGCATGATGAGTTGGCAGCCCGAGAGGGCATGCTGAGGTTAATCGGGCATGATGAGTTGGCAGCCCGAGAGGGCATGTTGAGGTCAATCCCTAGAAGGTAAAATGAGTCTAAGGGCATGATGGGTTGGCAGCCCGAGAGGGCATGCTGAGGCCAGACCCGGAAGGGCCAAAAGAGGGTAGATTTGACAGCCCTAGTGGGACGTAAGAGTCAAACTCGAGAGCCGATAGACAAAGGATGGGCCGGCAGCCCGAGAGGGCATACTGAGGCTAGACCTAGAAGGGGCAGAGACGGTGGATTTGACAACCCTAGTGGGACGTGAGAGTCAAATCCGAGAGCCGATAGGCAAAGGCTGGGTCGGCAGCCCGAGAGGGCATACTGAGGTCAATCCCTAGAAGGTAAGAAGAGCCGAAGGGCATGATGGGTTGGCAGCCCGAGAGGGCATGCTGAGGCTAGACCCGGAAGGGCCGAAAGAGGGTCGGATTGGATAGCCTGGAAAGGCATACGATCTAAACCCCTGGGAGACCCGAAAGATGAGTGGAGCTGACATGTCAAGGCGCGTATGAGTCAACTCTTGAAAAGAAATGGATAGACTCGAAAGCCTGAAGGGGGCACAAGAGTCAAATCTATTGCAAATGATGGTGTGGATGGTCCCGGTGGGATGGAGTGTAACGACGTCGGGACACCTCGGTGGGGCTGGGTGTTATAGAAATGACATGGGAGGCATGGCCATGACATCAATATGATGGGGCCACCTAGAAAGTTGACTGAGAGAGGACCTTTTTTTTATCACATTACCAACCTCACCGCCCTTTCGGGTTTTCGCCGAGGTTGGCCCCCTTTAGCTTTTTCCGGTGCGCCCTTGCGCGGGGTGGGGGGGAGAAGACTACTAGAATACCGAAAGAGGCCACTCGGTCGGTTCTGCCAGCTTCTGGAACAACTGACCTATAGTTGCTGTTGACGCCGCCACGGACTGTAACGAACTCGGGAGACGCCGAAACCAGCGCCAATCTTTCGTTGACTGGTCCAGGAAGGCTCCAAAATTTTCGAGGAACCGTCTGGTGTCGTCGCTGGTCGTGGTTGGCTCTGGGGCAGGGTCGCTCTGCTTGGACTGGGACTGTTCTCAAGGCACAGCAGCAAGTCAAAGTCACTGTCATGAACACTCCCGTGGTCGAAATGGTGCGGAACCAAGACGGACGCTTCCGTGAATGAGTCCTCTGTGATCTCCAACCCGGAAGGACACCAGAGGAGGTCGGGGCAGAGAGATATGTCCGAAAGAGTGGGAGGAGGTCTGGACAGATCCAGACTGACCTGATCTGCTACCTTGGGGTAGAAAAATTAGAACGGGCTACTCCGGGCTTCAATCGACGCCCCGCTTGTTGCGTTGGACAGAAGACTGGTGGGACTCCACTTCGGCTAAGTGGCGCGCCAAGGGGAGCCATGGTGTGGTCGCTGGAGCTTTTGTATGCTGTCTCTGGTTGCCTATCGGACTGGTTCTGCACAGTCTGTGGCAGATGACTCTTTGGAAGGCGGTGCTGTCATGATCACTCCCGTCGTCAAAATGATGCGGGACTGAAATGGGCGCATTTTTGATTGAGTACTCTTCGATCTCCAACCAGGAAGGCGACCAGGGGAGGTCAGAGTAGGGAGATAGAGGATGAATAGTGGTGGGGTGTCAGTGCTGGCTCTAAGTGGACTGACCTGCGCACCTGGGGGAGAAAGTTCAGAACGGACAGCTCCGGACTCCAAATGTGGCTCCGCCAACTGTGTTGGATGGAGGACTGGTAGGAGAACATCCCAGCCAAACAGCGCACCAAGAGGAGCTGAGTTGTGGAAGTAGCAGCTACTGCACCAGTGCTCTAGTCTTCCCTCGGATGCGAGATGCGCACTTCGACGAAAATGGATCTCTCGAATAGCTCCGAACTCGGATGAAGGTTGGATCAACTCGCTGTCGAAGCTGACTTGAAGACCTTTCCATCAATGTATGGTACACCTCTAGAAGATGCCAGATGGCCTTAGGGCAGGCTCTGCAAGCGGGGCTTCTGGTGTTGCCTGCGAACTAGGGTGTGCCAGAAAGTGATAGGTGTTGTAGGGGTGGATAGGGGTGATGGGATTGTGAAGGGGTGAGGGGCTAAGGGCTGTGGGAGGTGGAGGAGGGTTGTTGGGGTTGATGGAGGGGGTCGGCCGAATAGCGCATCGGCAGGAGGGGGGATGCGGGACCAAGCCCATCCTAGACTCAATCCTATGGGCCCATAACTAAGGTACTAAGGCCCAATTAAGCATAATAAGAGAAATAGACTAAACAACATGACTCAATAAAGGAAATTACATAAGACATGACTCAATGAAAGAGAAATTAACATGAGATAACATAGACGGTCCTCCTCAAAATGATGCAGGCGATCCGAGCTAAAGAGAGCACTGTGAGATGCCCTCATCACACTCACACCTGGAGGTGAAGAAAAAAGGAGAGAGTGTGAGAGGAGAGAGGCAAGCCTAGAGGGGAGGAGCTTGTGCTCTATCCCCCCCCTCCCCTTTTTCACTGGTGTGCCCATTTTCTTTCTCCATTGTATTTCCTTTGATATAGGGTAGATCCCTTTCTGTATTTTGCTTCCCCTTTTCTCATGGATGAATAAAAAGAAAGACTTCTATAAGCATAGTGTTCTACTTCATCGATTTCTTTCCCTCTCTCCCTACCTTCTAATCACCCAAGGCTCTTAGAAGTCTGCCCCTCTATGGCATGACTTTTGAGGGAACCCGTCCGCAGGGTGAACATCTATAGCCTCTGATGGCGAACATCCGTCTATATGAAACTCCTCTGGAACTGTCGCCCGTGAGCTGTTAGAACCCCTTGAAGGCTAGTCCTCGGGCTTCTGCACTCACCTTCGGGCCTTCGAACGGCTGTCTGGCTCCTCTAAATTTTGGGGGTTGTCTCGGAATACTCCGCTTGATGATCCCCTATTTCACCTCACAAACCCCGGTCCGGGGGAGGTGCTACCCAATTCTCGCTAGGAATGTGAACAATAAGAACAAGGCACAAGGGTGAATGAACGAACAGAGTTCTTTTGAGGACAAAAACCGTGCAAGCTTGAATCCTTCTGAACCAACCATAAATTGAACCTCTGAGTTCCAAGACTTTCATATAATAAACCTCTAAACAAAATGTTCGAAGCCTCTTGTTGATGAATCTTGGTAGGTGAAGAAGACATCTAAACGCTCTCACTGAACTAATGAACGATGGAATAAAACATTCAAATCTACTCCTTAAACGTCTGGCTAATCTGAAAACTAATAAAAATGGAAGAACAGAACAAAATGAAGCCCAACTCACAAGGCTTAACTCGGCGCAGCCTAATCTGGCACCCCGGGGTATCGCACCGATTTAATCTCTCTCTCAAAAACTCACTTCCACAGGTTTGCTCGAAACTGGCGTGCCCCCCTCTTTGTAGCTTGAACCGGCATGCCCCTATTCGCCGATTAAACTGGCACACCCCTTGCCTTACAATAAATCGGCGCGCCTCCCCTTCATCTCTAAACCGGTGCCCCCGCCTCCTAAAGCTTAACCGGCGCGGCCTTGCTGGCCCTCTACCAGCAAGGGACCAGCCCTCACATCCTCCACTCGGCATCGTCGAGTCACCCCGGGTTTTAGGTTGAGTGTCGGGAGAGTTGGCCGCCGATATCGGCCCGTTAGAGTTGCGAATTGTGCTTGCTTGCTTAGGTCCGAGGTTGTGTCACATCATTTTCAGAGGCATGTATCAGTATGTTCTTCAGCAGCAGGGCAGTGAGGCTGGCGAGGGTTCGTCGTCTCGACATGGCCATGGTCGCATGCTGAGGGATTTCTTGCAGTTCCAACCGTCTCTTTACAATGGGTAGCCAGATCCAGAGGTGGCCAAGGAGTGGTTAGATGATTTGGAGAGGATTTTTAGTGCCATGAAATGTGCTGAGGAGGAGAAGGTGGTGCTGGCTACGCATCAATTGTAGGGATCAGCCCAGCCTTGGTGGACATTAGAGTGGGGGGTAGTGTTCCAGTCTCGTCCCCTTTAGCAGATCACGTGGCAGGAGTTCGTCATGGCTTTCGAGCGCGCTTTCTGTCCATCTTTCATTAGGTCGTAGAGGCTGCGTGAGTTTCTAGAGTTGGTCCAGGGTGACATGACAGTGATGCAATACCGATTCAAGTTTATCGAGTTGGGCCGTTATGCGTCTCACATTATGGCAGATGAAGAAGTGAAGACCGAGCAGTTTGTCAGGGGTTTGAGGCCAGAGCTGAGGCATCCCTTGCTTGCATCGGGATTGGCCAACCTGGATGTAGCTTGCAGTGCAGCAGCGGCATTGGAGAGGGATTTGTAGAGGACTCGGGGGCAAGGCAGTGCAGGTCAGATGCAGACGGGTCTTAGTTAGTCGATGGTCGTGTAGCAGCAGAGTACTGTCCAGCTCTCAGCGGGTGATTCAGGGGCATCTCTGTCCGTGGCATCAGCGGTAGAGTCGTCATCCTTTAGTTTCAAGCTCAAGAAGCTATTTAGGGACGCCGGCTTTGGTAAGAGGCGTCAGGATCGTAAGGAGTCGAGGCAGCAGTCGGAGAGCTGTGTTCCACAGCCTACAGCTTATCAGTGCCAGGGTTCAGTGAGTGGTTCTTGGGGTGGATGTCCTCGATGCGGCGGTTCTCATCCCGGCAGACAGTGCTCGGTGCCAGTGGTTTACTTCAGGTGCGACCAGCCAGGGCACATGGCGCACGACTGTCCTCAGAGACCGTGTCAGCCGCACGAGTTTTAGCAGCAATAGTCCCAACCCTAGTAGTTACCACCACAATCGCAATAGTACCAGCAGCATGGACAGTTTCCTCAGCTGACTTGATCAGCTATTATAGGGAGGCAAAGATCCCGAGGCAGAGTGACTCATATGACCAGAGCAGAGGTTGAGGCGTCGAAAATTGAGAATCTTTCCCTTTCTTAAACAAAATTTCACTCTTCTAATCAGCCTTCGCTGCTTTGAGTCTTTTGGGTGGAATGAAGGGGAGTATTTATAGCATCGAAGGGGTATGATATGGATCTGGCACCATTCCTCTTGTAGTGACCCTTGTAACGAGGCAGCCATCTTTCACTTTCATATGGTACTTCACTATTAACGTGGGGTAAATGAGGTTGGTGGTGTAACTTGTTGATTCGTACCCTACGCGGCCTAAGGTTACTTGTGCTCGTCACCATCTGAACGACTCATGCACATGGGAAAGCATGATTAGAGGACGACGCCATTAAGTTTGGTGGTAGACTCATCCACATGATAATGACTACCGAAGGACGGTGTCTTAAAATTTGGGATGAGCTCAGCTACACGGGAGAAGATGACCAAAGGTCGGTGACATTAAATTTTGTGGTGGATTCTCCTGAAAAGAACGCGCAATAAGTCTAAGACACGATCTGTTACTTTGAGGTGTGATTCCTCCAAACACGTCACGTGAGAGCATCCTTAAGGAAAGGAGGCATAGAAGGGGAGGAACACATAAAGAAACAGAATGAGTGACAGAACATAAAGCAGTCCATTCACATGTTTATATAAACTGTCATGTACATCCCAAGTGAGGGGTAGGCATGAGACAGGCTCACTAACACCCACTACCATCTTCCAGATCGTCTCTCCTATCCCCTGGGAGGTCTCATGAAGGAGTGCAAGGTGGTTCTAGCCTTATCTCGCACCGCTTGATTGGCCTCAGTAGCGCGGTGCTCCTCTGCTGAGGAAATGAAGAGGCTACCAACAAAGAAGGAGCCAGGCTGCCGGAGGCACGCCGTGTGCCCTCATCTCCTATGGTAGCATTCCTCGTCGTCCTCCAGCCTCTGCTTCGCGACCCTAGGGATCAACCGGAGCACCATCGCCTGGGTCTCCAGTGCCCTTCTCTCGTCCCAACCTTGATGCTACTTCGCCCTCCTCTCCTCTCTCTCTCTCTCCCATTCTCTCTCGTGCTGCCTCTCTCCGCGCCACCTGGGGGAGAAACCCTCAGCTCTAGGACACCTCCGGGCAATTCTGTTGCATTCCTACTATTTTGATGATGTCATACACTATTTGTCACTATATTGGTTGTTCTATTTCTCATCTTCTTTTAACTGTTGTGTTTATCTTCTGAGCCATCCACGCATTAAAACACAATGCAGTGTTAGCTGAGCATGTTTTTCATCAGCTTTGTGCTTAACACCATGCATATGAGCCCATGCATGTTGTTCATTTCCAAATCAAGTCCGAGCACACACTGTTCCAAACTCGGAGCACATCCTTAGTATGGCATGCAACATTTGGTTTTTTCGTGGTGTGTTTAGGTGGCTGATGAGCTCTGTGATGGCGGTGCATGTTCTCCTGAGGAGATTATATTATTTTTGCCGTTTCACTTGAGGTTTGGTCAGCCCCTGAGGTGTTAAGATTGTGCTTTGCAGTGGTTATTTGGATGCCTCGTTGAGAGAGTAATCAGGCAAACCTAGGATTTTCCTCCTTGGTGAGCTACTATTGGACGAGCTTGATCTTTCTCATATTGGTTGTGGTGTCTTTCTGGGGTAAGCGTTGGAAGTGTTGACTCGGTGAAGCCTTTATCCTGTGTCTACTTATGTGTGGACTGTGTTAATTCTTAACCTGATCTACTCTTGTTTCGACGGTGGCCTAGCTTTGGACCCGATTTGTGTGTTGGAGGCCATTGTGCACTGTGTTTGGCATGCCATGTTTGGCGACTATTGTGTTGTGAAGGTTTAGTAATTGTTTTGGGACATGAGGATAAGCAAGGATTGATATTCTTGGCGGCTTGTACTGTGGCTCTTGACACGATGATTTGCACTATGGTGACTTGTGATCGGTTGTTAGCAGGATAGGTACTCGAGACATGGTACATTGAAGTTTGTGAGTTGTGATGGCGGCGAGAGGAGTGCTAAGATGCGGATGTCGAGTTGTTTATTTTGCCTTGTGTGTTGTGTAGAGTGCGCAGCGAAAGTGTGTGGGTTTGAACCCATTGGTCGAGGATTGTTGGTTGGAAGATTCTGGGCAGCTGAGAGGATTGTTGCCTCAATGTGTCTTTATCTTTGGTGTATGTGCCTTGATGTTGTTAGTTGTAGTGTTGTTGCTTGTGGTACTGTGGTTGTTGGCATTAGTAGTTTTGAGAATTGGAGAAATCTGTTGGCAAATATGCTGATTGAGTACCCTTTCTTTGTCTACCTTTCTTGGAAGTTGTGCTCCCAGAATGTGATCGTGGTCCTAGAGATGCATTGTTCTGAGAGTTGTTGTGGGTCCTTGTGGGTAAGCTGTGCGTGGCTAGTCTCCTTTAGCCATGTGGTCAGCTATAATTGTGCCTTGTTGTGACCCAGCTTGCAGTTGTGTCCCGTGGTTCTGTGCTGAGAACAGAGCCGGAATTCTATAGGTGTTGTTGAGGTTGTTCGTTGGTTTGTGGTTGTGTTCAGCTTGGGACAAGTTCCCTGTGAGTCTAAATTTGGCATTGTGTAGACCGTGATCTTGTTGGTTAGTTGTGCAGTACTCTTCTGCTATGGTAGAGTTAGCATGTGACTCAAATCAGATATAATGTCTGAGTGAGGACTGACTTGATTGTGTTTGTGGTCCAGTGCTGTCATTGGCGTTCTGTGTGCCAGTTTCATTTGTTCAGTGAAGGGAACACTCCCACCAAAGAAAAGGCTTCTAGAATATGCTACTTGAGTGACCACGTGTCGGATAAAAAGGTGAGGGCTTTCTAAGAAGCTGCCACGTGGAAGATTCTTTCATTAGGAATCTCCAAGATGTTGGGCATCTCCTTGGATCATGTGCCAAGAGATCGAACTTACGAACCCACGTGACTTTCTAAATACTTCAACTTTTGGCTGTTTATTGTACTTAATTCACAGCAAGGAGTCTTTCCATACATAGAAGTTTGCCTCAGAATGAAGTGGACTTGGCTTCCTTAAGTGTTCGAACAAGTTGCAGAGCTACTTTGAATGCTCACATCTTGATATTCTTGTTAAGATAGATGTAGAAATTTCATTATCAACCTTATCATCAGATAGCTCATGAAATGTTATATCAAGTGTCTAGTAAATGCAGGCTTATTCAATTTCATGAAAACAGGCAAACCCCATGAATGAAACGTATGAAATTAGAGAGATGTATCGATGCACCAATCACTCTGCATCGACCTATCAAACCAATCATGATGTATGGCTGAAACAAGACTACACAGTTGCATCGACCTGTGTAACACATAGGTTGACCTCATGCAATCAGAACAACAACAGATGCATCGACGCACCGTTCGAAGTGCATCGACCAGTCAAAGCAAAAAATAGTATGGCAAGCACTGCAACATCAACGTACCATCAGTGTGCATCGACCTGAATAGTACAGAACCACAAAGGTCTCTTGAAGCGATAAAACAAGACACTACTGCTTTGACCTGCTAATAAGAAAATGCGCAAGATGCGTCGACCTGATGAATATGAGGACCTTTGATGCATCAACCTATTATTCTTAAAGCATGAAGATGCATTGACCTATTATCCTTAATGCATGAAGATGCATCAACCTGTTAGCCTTAACAAATGAGGATGCATCAACCTACTTGACCTTAAAAGCATGGATGCATCGACTTATTGGACGAATACATTGACCTAACAATAAGGACTCATTCTGACTTATAGCAATGACACATGACTCACAACTTTCTCCCCATAACCAAATCAACACAGTTTTGCCAACATCAAAACCCAGAGGAGACACAACAAGTCAGGAGGTCAGAACAAATTTTTAAAAATAAAAAATTCATTGCACACTCAATGTGTATAAATATCTCTAGTGTGCAATAAACATTACTCTTTTTCTATGTGTTATAAAATGCCACAATCTTTCAGTTTGAAATTTCTTAGACCTTAATTTGTGATGATTTCTATTGAGAGCGAAAATTAGAGAAGATGAGTGTCATAATAAGGTGTTTAATTGGTTGTTATTTTTTTCACTTTTTTTTTTTTGGTCCTTGGGGGATAATCCCCTCCACGTGGCCCTTCATTCCCCAGGGGTATAAATGGTTTGAGATAGGGTTTATTGAAGTGGGGAGAAAGCTTCTAACGTTCTATCTGTTTTGGGTCTTGCAGGGAAGAACACAGCGGAGCATCTTCTTCCTCCCTTCCTGATGTGCTGAACATGATTCAAGGGTGAAGAAATTCATCTTTCACCTTCCTGAAGCAAATCTACTGAAGCTTCGTGGCTGTACCACCTCCAGTTCATCAAACCTGCTGAACGAGATTCAGGAGGAGAGAAATTGGGGTTTTTGTTCATCTCAATCCATCCTCCCAAAGTGAACCAGTTGAAGCATCATGGGTGCATCTTATCTGCATCGATCAATCCTCTGTAGTCACCGAAGAAGGCAGCCATATCATCTTCCAGCCAGAATTCTGCTCAACTCTTTCTCAGTCCCTATTTGCAGCCATCCTTGTTCAGTTGATGCCTATTGCACCTGTATTGAATATTTGTGTTGATTCCTTTAAACTAGAAATGAGTGTGTATGTGTTCAGAGCGGTGTCTCCGAGTGTGGACTTACTACAGGGGTATGTTTCCCATCCTAGTGTGTGTGTGTGCTGCAAAGTAGCATGTTGAGGGTTCACCCTCGTGTGTGTGTTGCATAGCAGCGTGTTGAGATTCATGCTCGTGTGTGTGGTTTGCTGTCGTCGTACAGCGTATGGTGTATTAGGGTTCGTCCCCGTGCGCTACCTTGAGTAGCATGTTAGTGAAGCGTCATCGAGGTGGTGAGGGGTGGACATAGGGTACCCGTCGTGGTCCCAAACCTCCTAAAAAATCACTGTGCACTTGTGATTGGTTGTGTGTGTGCTCCTTATCTTCTATCACCATTCACAGGATGGATTGCTAATCATGTTGCTCATTGATGCTAGATTTGTCTATGCATACGGTTAGTCAAATTTGCTAATTCTCCGTGTGTGATCTTATCATTTGCAAACATTTAGTGAGGAGGTATTGAGAGGTGTTGAAGTTATTCATATTGGTCTTAATTTTTTAGAGTGGGATCTATTCACCCCCCTCTAGATCCGTGCCACTACATTGTGGGACCCAACATCTACAACTTTGGCAGCTTGGAGTACTCCAGGGGGAGTTTCTTGAGCTGATGGTGAAGCGGATAGGGGACACTGTAGAGATCTACAGTCGCCACCCCTTCTCCAAACTGGGCGAGCTTGGTCTCAATAATCCGCTCGATCATCTGGCGCTGGGCCATGAGATTTTTTGGCACCGACGTGTTGGATGGCCGTGGTTGAGCCTCGGCCAAGGGCTTGGCGAACCCAGCAATGGTAGGGGTCTGAGCAGCTGCTGCTGAGGTGTTAGCACCATTTTGCCCACCTGGCGGGATCGGTGCCTCCGTCGAAGGCCCAGTGGGTAGCTGAGGATGGAGGTCACGTTCCTAAAGCAAGTCTTGTAGGAGGGCCTTCAAGTGCTGGTTCTCCCTCATGAGAGTCTCAAGGGTTACCTCTTGTACTTCACCAGTTAGAGGGTCATGTTGACCGTCTCCATGTTGACGGGGGTGGCACGCTCCTCAATGGGAACTTCCTCCGCTCGTGTCGATGTCTGAGGCCCGACAGAAGTGCCGACATGGCCGACCAAAGTCGGCGGCTAAGTCAGGTGCTGCGGTCTCCTGAGTTGAGCTATGGGCTGGTTTAGATCGTTAGTCTGGACCTCATGCTGATGCCCAGTGGTGTAGCACGTGAACACTTTGACCGCGTCATTGAGGAGCCGGACCATCCGCTTCTTCTGAGAACGCCTCTTGGGATGGACGGGTGCCCCCAGCCTATCAAAGATTGAGGTGCATTATGGAGCAGTCTCCATCGTGACATCTTCCTGAGGAGAACTCGAGGCTGGATGTTGGTGGGGCCCGAAACGAGCCCGTCTCTACTTCTGCCTATCTGAGCAAGAGGCGATGAGGGACTAGGCGCCATCAGACGATGCAACTGTAGGGCCAACTGCACCTTGCTTGGCGCGGTGCCCAAGTGCCCGAAAGGGGTTGTCGAGATGCGCCTCCCGGACAGCTTGAGCTTCCTCTGGGGTAACCCAGATCCTTCTCAAGTCAGATTGCTGGTCCCTCACACCCCCATGTCTCCAATGGGACTTGGGAGCTGGGATGCCGAACTGGCACTGGCACCTTTGGTTTGTTGCCAAAGCGTTCACCCTTTTGAGTTCCGCCTTGTCTTCCCGCGTTCGACGCAAGAGACTAAAGCGGTTGGTAGTAGGGACCATAGAGATGATCCATTCTGGAGGTATAATGGGGTCACCCCCATCCAGGTGAATCCGTAAATCCCTGACAAGGATGGTCTTGTCGGAGTTGCTGGTGGAAGCAGTGGGTCGCTTGCCTTTACGGCTATGACACTGCTTCTTCTGGGGAGCCGAAGATGATTCCGCTCCGAGGTGGTAGACTGAGAAAACTCGGCTCGTAAATGCTGGTGGCGCAAGGCCACCCACCGGGAATACCAGAATGGGCCCCGAGACGTAAAGTATGTAGTGGAGGCCGGTGGCTGGGTGACTCGAGTGTAGGCCTTCGCCCGAGCCGACAGTAGTATTACAGATGCTCTCAACGATGTGCTTGCACTTGGAGCTGACACTGCAGGGGGTACCGGAGTGCCGACAGCCCGAGGCCTTGAGCCTAGACTGGGAGTTGGTGAGACTGGGAGGCGCGATAGGAGGCCCTCGGTCCATGCCAGAGTCAGTGCGTCCCATAGAGGCAGACCAGTGCTGGGAGTTAGCATTGTCAGGTTGTGGGAGCAGTGCCCCCGAGGTAGAGCCGAGAGATCTAGAGCCTGACGTGGACCACTCGTGCCAGACGTCGTCCGCGGGAAACTCTGGGGTTGTACGCCCAGTCTAGATACTGGGGCGCCTCGTACCAGGGGTTGAGAACCCGAGTGAGGCGGTTGTTCTTCTGAGGTTTGGGTCAAGAGGCCCGAACGGGGTGCTGGGGAGCCGTGCCCCCGGGTCAGGGGACCCGTGTGGGGAGCCAACTCAGTGGAGGCTCGGGGTTGACGGCCCGAGTAGGGTGCTGAGGAGTCGAACACCTTGGGGTGGAGACCCACGATGGATGCCAACTTGGCCGAGGCCCGGGGCCGGAGGCCCGAGCGAACTGCAGAAGTGGAGACTGGAACTCGGGACGCAAGGCACACGTCGGGAGTCGATCGAAACTGGGCCCCGGGGCTTGCATTTGCCCGGGCTGGGGCTGGTCCGGAACCCCTACGGGAACTGGTGACGGGAGAGCCGAGCCTAACGCTCGGTCTGGGTGTCGAGGCTGGTGACTGGTGTGGCGCGTTAGTGGCGCCAAAAGTGATAGGAGTTGGGGGTGGCGGCGGAGCAGCCACGGGGACCACACCCAAAAAGTAGGGTGATCCGACGACTGTGGCGAAGCTGTCGAAAGTGATTGGCACCGCCAAGTAGCCCACCTGTGTGTGGGTGGCGACGACGATGGGACCGTAGGTGACGGCCGCCATAGTTGTGGGAGCACCAGACGAGCAGGGGTGACGGCCGCTAACGGTCATCGAACGTGATCCGACGACTGCAAGGTGAACTGGAAGATGCTGGAAAGTGTGCACGGGTGCTCTTCTTGTATCTCTCCTGCAAGGACAGGAAAGGGGCACCAGGGCTTCAGGGCTAGCAAGAACCATCGGGATGTCTGGATCCCATTCCCGCAAGTTTTATCGTGATTAGTCATCATTCGGGGCCGGTAGGAGTCTGGGAACCTGGGTGACCCAATTTGGGTCGATTTGTCAAAATCACCCCGATCTCCCGTTTTAATGGATGCATGTGACCCTTCCGCCTGTGGAAGGTTGTATTTCATCATCCTGTACCGATTCCCCTGTGTTTCAATGCGAATGGGGCGTGGAACGGGCCGATTCAGTCTTTCCCCTATTTTTCCCACTGTGATGATTTAGTAGCCATTCCAGAGACCGCCACAGTCTCTGGCGGCCCTACGATAGACCGCCACGTTCCCTTGGCGTGTTGGTCAGCTCGAGGTATGGTGGGCGTGATGGCCCAATCTTGGACCGCCACCTTCCTCTGGCGCCCCTCTGTTGGTGCATCATAGACCCATGGTTCCTCAATTTTTGAGTCTATCGGTTCATTCTGGCGGTTCTAACTCTAACCGCTAGAGCTCTATAGTGCGCCTACATTAGGCCGCTACATGTCATTTGACTGAGTCAATAATTTAAGTCGGTTGGCTCTAATGGCCCAACCTTCATGCGTCAGAGCCATGTAGCGCACCTCTATTAGGTCGCTACAGGTCTGTCCATCTTAGGTTATTGTCTAGGGCAGTTAGTGTGGCGGTTTATTCTTAGACCGCCAAGTCCGTATAGCACGTCTATATTAGACTGCTATGGTAGTTTGATAGGGTAAGTCTATTCATGGTCAACTGTGTCTAGTGGCCTATTCCTTGACTGCCACAGTGCCCTAGTGGCCCAACCCTTGACCGCCAGAGTCCTTAACTTCGTGGGGGTAGTGACTCTTTCCTTGATTGCTTATGTTGTTAGGCGGCTGAGTGATAGATCGCTTATCCTCCAGAGGGTGGTTTGTCGGTGGTTTGATTTTCTGAAATCTTGGCTTGATCTTGTGGTTTGCTCGTTGTCTCGTGGATACCTTCTGATGTCCTATGAGGGCTAAGACTACGTTATGAGGTAGGCAGGAGTTTTCTTACATGTGGTAGGATCCTCTTTCCTACTGTAGAGTCATCATTGTATGGTTCCAGTCAACCCGATGTGACCCAGTGATTGACAGGCGACCTTGTGTGTGTCTCAACAGTTCTGTCCAGCTTGAGACATGGTTCTGGATGCCGTGAGGTATCACCTTACCTCGTTTTGTGTATCCAGGTGTGCTGAGGGTTCTCGGTGTTCCCTCAGGTCTTTGTGAGTCGTTTCCTACGGAGTGTCATTTTCTCTGGCTTAGGATTAGACCGATTGGTGGCTTATTCTGCTTCGTACAACGATCCTGACTCTGAGTCGTGAGACTCATGGATTGGTCGATCGTGCCAAAGCGGCTGAGGCGACGCTTGCCGAGCGGGTACGTCCTACACTTTCCCTTGTGAATTATGTTTTTATACTGAAATGTAGCTGACTAATGGTGAATGCATGTGTGCAGGTGATGGAGCTGATCGCCGCCATAGGCGAGGGTGACCAGTTGCGAGAGGAGCTCGTACTGGCGCAGGACGAGGCCACCCGTCTACGTGAGGAGTTGGCGCAGAGTTACGGCCTGAGAGAGGAGGCGGCCCGCCTGCGTGGAGAGCTGGGCAGAGCATCTGCTTGCGGGAGTCGGTGGAGCGAGGCTAGGCTGAGGTGCAGGAGGAGGTAACCCGCTTGCGGGAGCGGTTAGCACAGGCCAGACCGTCAGACTCAGTGGAGACGGCAGTCCTCCGGGCAGAGGTGGAGTGACTCCGGACCACGACCTCGGAGTTGGAGCGTTACCGACAGGAGGCGTTCGAGCTACGCGGCGAGGTGCGGGCATAAAGAGAGATGAGCTGCTTCGGCAGCGGGATGAGTGGTAGCCGTGTTGCCCCAAGCAGGAGTCAGGCCACTTACGGCTCCGTTGGGCACTTCCTTGTGACTTCCTCTCAGTGGCAGAGGAATGAGGAGGAGGACCGGCGCCGATGGCGAGAGAGGGAGGAGGGTGCGACCTCTACGATGGGCCCACCATCGAAGAGGGAGGAGGGAGGAGGTGATAGTGACAGGCCAGAGGGGGTGGCCTGATTTTGCTTTGTACTCCGACACCTGTACATGATGTGATATGATCGTGACCTACTTTTTTCTTTCTTTCTTTTTGTTGATTATCTTATGCTATGAATGAATGTATGAAAATGCAAATTCTCAGGTGGTGGGAGACAGGTGATAGGAGAGAGGTGATGACTTATGGGTGAGACACACGGGAGAGGCGAGGCACGCCGACTTTACAGGAGAGATGACTCGAGAGGAGAGTGAGGTACGTTGACTTCGCGGGTGAGACGATGCGAGAGGGAAAGGTACGCCAAGTTTATGAGAGAGACGACACGAGAGGAGAGGTACGCTGACTTTACGAGAGAGACGACGCGAGAGGAGAGAGGCACGCCGACTCTACGAGAGAGATGACGCGAGAGGAGGGAGGCACACCGACTCTACGAGAGAGACGACCCGAGAGGAGAGAGGCACGCTGACTCTACGAGAGAGATGACGCGAGAGGAGAGACACGCCGACCCTACGAGAGAGACAACTCGAGAGGAGAGAGGCACACCGACTCTACGAGAGAGACGATGCGAGAGGAGAGAGGTACGCTTATTCCGAGGAATGAGGGTGAGCTTCAAGCAAAAAAGGCAAAGGGATGGGCGGTTACTCTTAGGCCTAGTCCAAAGGAACGGAATGTCCAATGGAGAGCTTATAAGTCACGGAGAGTTAAAGGTGTAATCGATATAAATCACCAAGAAATGCGGGACTATATTCACGGACTGGAATATAGTGCCTAAAACATATAACCTGCATTACATACTGTTAATGACAGGTTGCTATGAAAATCACACGGAAAACTGGAATCAGGAAAATAGCGCCTTCATCTAGGTCGCCAGTTAAATATATAGCGCCTGTCACTCTGTCGCTAATTCAATATTATCACAGATTATTATTTCAGTATTTTTAGAAACAGCGCCCTTGTCTGGGTCGCTATTTCAAGTATTGACGACAGTGTAAACTGTCGCTGTTTATCACATTTTCCAGAAGACTGTATTAATTTAAATATTTTTCAGGAATATCACAGCTAATGGCGACAATAATAAGGGCGTGGTTTAACAATATGACGCCTTTCTAATCGGGCGTTAAATATCAAAATCACGCCTTAGATCAGGGCGTTAATTCAGTTCATACAGTAATTTGGCATGAACAGTATCAATAATTCTAACAGAAGATAATCACGATTCCAGGAACATGATCAGGTAAGGAAAAATTACAGGATATCAGGAACATGCTCATGCAGAACTTTAACTATCAGAGATTCAAGTTATTAAATTTTGAAAGTGCGTTGAATTATTAAATACTGGTGTAAATGACGCCTTGAAGAATGTCGTCTATCAAATGACGCCATACCGATAAGGCGTTAAATCACAGTATTACGATGTACATAACGACTTATCAAGAGGCGTGTCTTAATTAGCGCCTTTGAGACTGTCGCGTATAAATAAAATAACGCCTTCAGTAAGGTCGTTATTTATTCAGAAATAAAAAACGTAAACCAGCATACTAGAAACAATAACTGTCTACATGTATGCATGCTCTTTTACTTATAATTTGATCCAGTATTTGAAGTTTAAGATCCTACCTTTGTTGGGTGTTGACGGGGGTTGCACTAGGTCTTTGGGGATGAGAGGATGGGGTTCTATCATGAACAAGGTAACAGCAGCAACAAGAACACCGAATAACAGTAGCAGCGGCAGCAAGAAATGGAATCAGCAGGAAGAAGTCCATTTATTTAGAAACCATTCTTGCCGTGGCTACTTGCGGGAGGAGGAAGATCGCTAGCTTCCGAAGTTCCTATATTTCACAGGGAAGAAGAAAAGAAAATAAGGAATAGTAGGAAGGAGGAGAGAATAAACTAAGGAAAATACCTTCCTTACCGTGGCTTAGCAACAATTGACGAACATAGAGGCTTATGGGTTGGGACAAGGGTATTTATAGGCTAAAGAACCCCTAACCTGTTGGAGTTCGCCTCCATTCCGGAGCTCTCAGGATGCCCGGCCAGGACCAGGAATCCTCCCCCTCCTCGCTCGCCCTCCCATGGAGCACCAAGCTCATCACCTCCTTCTTCTCCTTCATCACTGACGCCGCCCGCCGCCGCAACGGCACCGTCAACCGCTTTCTCCTCTCCCTCTTGCAACCTACTGCCCACGCCAACCCCAAACCGGTCCGCGGCGTCCGCACCGCCGACGTCACCGTCGACCCCGCCCGCGACCTGTGGTTCCGCCTCTTCCTGCCTGCAGCCCCGTCCTCCGACAACGGCGGCGGCGGCCGCCTACCCGTCCTCGTGTTCTTCCACGGCGGCGGCTTCGTCTTCTTCTCGCCCTCCTTAAAGGTGTTCGACGACTTCTGCCGCCGGCTCTGCCGCGAGATCCCCGCCGCCGTCGTCTCCGTCAACTACCGCCTCGCGCCGGAGCACCGATGCCCCGCCGCCTACGACGACGGCCTCGACGTCCTCCGCTTCCTGTCCTCCCGCGGCGGCGGGGACGGCGGCCCGCCCAACGGGAGCCCCCTCCTGCGGGAGCTCTTCGAGGTCGCGGACCTCTCCAGGTGCTTCCTCGCAGGCGACAGCGCTGGCGGCAACCTCGCCCACCACGTCGCCCGCCGGTGGACCGCCGGGGCCCCACCTGACCCCCAGCTCGCCCTGGCAGGCGTCGTGGCGATCCAGCCGTTCTTCGGCGGGGAGGGGCGGGTGGACTCGGAGATCCGACTCGTCGGCGCCCCCATGGTGAACACGGAGGGCACGGACTGGGCGTGGAAGGCCTTCCTTCCGGAGGGCGCCACGCGTGACCACGAGATGGCGAGCCCCGAGGGGGCGGCGACCGGCCTCGGGGAGGGCTTCCCGCCGGCGATGGTGGTGGTGGGGGGGTTTGACCCGCTGCGGGACTGGCAGAGGAGGTACTACGAGGGGCTGAGGAGGGCGGGGAAGGAGGCGAGGTTGGTGGAGTACCCGGGGTCCTTCCACGGCTTCTACGCGTTCCCGGAGCTGAAGGACGCAACGGCGCTGACGGAGGAGCTAAGGGAGTTCATCGAGAAGCGGCAGCAGCGGGGGCCTCCCGACGGCGACAAGGACGGGGGAGTCCATGCCAAGGACTAAAACTTCTGCTGCACCCCCCGGTTGGTTGTTGGAGTAGTTGGCGCCTGTGGGCAGCATTGCCCATGTTGGGCGACGTGGATGTGTCTCTAATCATCGTGGGTGGGGAAGCATGTGCAATTCTCTCTCTTCTTCTTCTTCTTTTTTTTTTTTCGGATTTGGGGGGGGGGGGGGGGGGTTTTTGTGAAAAAATTAAATTTTTTTATCCATTGGGTGTGGGTGTGTTTTAACCAGCCTGGGGGGCTGGGCTGGTCCACGTAATCCCCCCTAGGGGGTTTAGGCGGACCCCCAGGCAGTTTAGGTAGACTGGCGCCGAGGGAGAGAGAGGGGTGGTCCCACCCTATAAAATTTAATTTTTTGGATAATTTTCTTCCTAAATTGACTAAGAAGAAAATAACGCTTTGACTGGGAGGATACATGGAGGTTTGTGAGCATGTCGGACTTTAGGAACTCCCCTGTGCTGCCGCTTTGTGCTCTTGTGCCCACGTGTCGGTTTCTCGAACTGGTACGGCACCTGAACCACATCGTAGGACCGTAAATCGGATGAACCGGGACTAAGTGGGGTCGTGGGAGCACCGGGCTGGAGGAAGGGGTGCGGCCCCCAGGGGGTTCGCCCTCCCTGGGGAGCGTGGCCGCCCCTGAGGCGAACTATCCCCGGGGGAGGTCGTAACCCCGGGGGATGGCCCCCGGGGGTCTTCTTGCATCATTTGAGGTTGTCCTTTGCTGGACTTTGAACCCTGGGAAGCTGGGACGGGCCCGTGGGGGCTGCCGTTCTTTGAGTTGTCGTAGCCACCCGTAAGGTGTCAGGGTAAATACCCGACACACCCCAGATTGTCGAACGTCTTGAGTAGATGGCCGAGGGACAGTACGGTGGGCCTTGGGTTGACGACGGGAGCTCGTGGGAGATAAGGGGAGGCACTTTATGGCCGTGAGCCATGCCTTGGGCTATGTGCCGCATTATTTGGCAGGTTGGCAGGGTAGCCTCGGGTTGGCCCGAATGCTAGGATTAGAAGGCTTATCACCACGTCTCCGAGTGTCGGGGTCAACCTTGACTTGTCCGGGGGTCGTTGTAGGACCTAATTGAGGTGCTGGAACCACGGCTGGCCCGTGGTTTGGTATAGATGGGCTGGAACATATGGGCCCATAAGGTGTTTGACAGAATGCCGAACATGCTCGTGTGAGCTGTACATGCGCGCGACAGGCCCCCAAAGCTTGTGGTTGACCTAGTTAGGTCTCCCTTTGACCTTGGAGGATTGAAAGATGTGCTTCTGGGTGGGCCCCTTGGCCCTTTTTGCTGGGTGCCATGTGATGTGGCCTGACGTCGGGGCACCCACAGGTGGCTCCGGGTGACGATGCGGGATACGGGCAAGGCCCGCATGTGACCGGAGTTGACTCTGGGGAGTTGCTTGTGTCATCGTGCATCACGGTAAGTCAGTCAGGGCCCTTTTAGGGACCCATGGGATTGTAGAAAGGGCTGGCTAGCCCGTGCCTGGAGGGTGTTCGGTGAAATACCTGAACCCTTATTTCTTGTGATTTTGCTGGGAAATAGTCTGGGTACAACAGTAGTCCATGTTATATAGCTCAAAAATGTGGCCATATAGCCCACCATAAAAGCAATGAATATTGAAAGTTTTCTTCATTGATTTTTTAACATTTTTAGAAGTATTAGTAATTTTTATTTGTGTCTTCAATGCCACATCATCATCATATTTCATCAAAAAGTAGTCATACATGTCATGACCGAATTTGCCACAATAATAGCATGAAACATTCCTCCTTTTACTTGTTGCATGATTATGTTTAATAATAGGGGTTTCTACATGCACAGAAGGACAACCAACAACATTTTTCTGATCTTAATTTTCTTTATCACACATAAGTGCAAGCCCATTCAACCTCTTGATCTCTTCTTCCAAAGATAAGATGTGCAGCCCAGAACTAGCCAGTTCTTCCTCACAAGATGTAATTTTCTCATTTAACAAGGAGTTAACAGTCTTGTGACTTTCAATTTCTTGTTCAAGAATGTGTAATTTGTCACAATCATTAATGATCACACTTTTTCCTTTCTCAACCTTTTCAAGACTTTTCAATTTACTTTCAAGCAATGAAATTTGAATCAATAAGGCACAGTTTTCATTTTGGAGTTTTTCAAATGAATTTTTGTTCATGGAAGAAGTATGTTCTAGTTCTTTCATTTGAAAACTCACATTTTCATCAACCATTTTATTCATGGTTTCATCGCATTTAAATTTATCATTCATATTCCTGAAGCTTTCTATTTCCTTTCTTAGTTCCTTCAGCTTTTCAGATTTGTCAGCCTTCAGAGTAGCTTTCTCTTTTTCAAGAAGGAGCAATTTTTTAGACAGAGAGGTATTCAACATCTTTAATTTCTCAAATGATCTTCCCAAATGCGACTTTGAAATATCACTCATGATTAAGAGTGGGACTCGAACCTGCATTCTCTCTATTAGGAGAGGCTGGTGTCCACTTGATGATATGCTCTTAATACATAGACGGTCACTCATGGCATTACCTTTTTCAGTGTTCTTTATGAGAAGTAGCCAAAGTGTTTTAATTTTGAGCTCTCTTTGTCTAAATTTGATGTTGTCATGTCAAAACCACTTAATAAGTAGTTAATAATATAATCCTTTTGGTGGCCATCTGCTCCCAGACGTTTGACGCTGAAGGGTGCAATGGCAATGGGTGCAAATTTTCGGTAATTGGTGGCCTTGTCACGGTGGTGTCTCCCTCCGATATAATATGTACAATGAAGGGTCAGTCCGCAATTTATACAAATTCCAGATGGTCCGAGCAATATTCGAGTATGGACTATGGAGTCGGTGCCAAAGCTCATACAAATTTTTTTTATGTCTCAATTGATTAGAAATATATACAAGTGCATAATACTTGTACTAAACATTGATGTTAGAGAAAATGCACGGTTCATCAGTATGCATATCATCTTTGTGCATTTGGTCTTTGCACTTCCAAGTCAGTGCATATAGATATACTCTTTATTAACTCCATGCATGCATCTAAGCTCGTGCACATTGGTTTGCATTTGTTCTGTTTACTTGGTTTGCATTTCCAAGTCCGTGCATTTGCCTGAGTCTGTGTACATTCCATTATCCAACTCCGTGCATACTCTTGTTCTATGCTTACATAGTCCGTGCACTTTCAAGTCAGTGTACCTTATCCAACTGAGAGTCCTTGCTTGTTTTGGTGTGATCACAAGTCCGTGCAGATTGTTAGTCATGCATGTTTCAGTCGCATAGTCCGTGCAGACTGTAAGTCCATGCATACATCTAAGTCCACACATATTGTTCGATCAAGTCCGAGCACACCATTGGAAAGTCCATGCATATTCATTGTCTCATGCATTCGCTGTGTCCATACATAGGTTAACCCCGTGCATATTGAGTCAGTGCATATAAGTCTTTTAAGTCTGTGGACATTGTTCAACCCCGTGCATGTTTTAACTCCACTGCACAAAGCCCATGCTCACTGTGCATCAGTGTTACATAAAGTCCGTGCAAACTTTTGTTTCAAGTCCATGCAAATTTTCCTTATAAGAGTCCATGCATCTTTTATTCCAAGTCAGTGCAGATTCTCCTTATAAGAGTCCATGCATCTTTTATTCCAAGTCTGTGCAGATTTTCCTTATAAGAGTCCATGCATATTTCAAGTCTGTAAAGTCCGTGCATATATTTTTGGGTGTTTTGAAAACCAAGTCCATGCACGTTTCTACAAGTCCATGCACACTCTAGCTCGTGCATGTTTTCACTAAGTCCGTGCAGTTTTTCAGCAATGAAGTCTGTGCAGTTTTTCAACAATGAAGTCTGTGCACATTTCCTTGAAACTAAGTCCGTGCAGGTTTTGTGTCTGAAGTCTACACAAACTGTTGCAAGGTCTGAGCATATAGAAGTAGGTGCACATCTCATGTCCGTACACTTGAAACCCCGAGCACTTCATGTCTGTGCATATGATATCCCGTGCATCTTTCTCACTAGTCTATCAAAGTCCGTGCACGTCTTTATACATGAAACTCCAAGCAGTTCATGTCCGTGCACATGATACCCTGTGCACATCTCTTCAAGTCTTCAAGTCCTTGCACGTCCTTGCAAATCCTGTGGAGTCTAAACCCCATGCATATTTCATCTACTCTTCAAGTCCTTGCACGTTGTTACAAACCCCGTGGAGTCTAAACCCCGTGCATATTTCATCTACTCTTCAAGTCCTTGCACGTTGTTACAAACACTGCGGAGTCTAAACCCCGTGCATATTTCTCCCCCATCTCCAGCAGCCCCAGACCAGCTCCACCCCGGCCACCTCTGTCCCTCAGCCCCAAAAAGACCCTCAACCACGTCCACCCTCTTCCCCATCCATCACTCCATCAATCCATTGCCTCCCCTCACCCATTTCCTCCCCCTCTATAGCCCCTAGCAGTCCTGGTTCAGGTCACAGGCAACAGAGAACCTTCAGTTTACAGAGCGTGCCACAGTGTCATCTTGATGCTTTAGGAGGTGCATCATACACCGTTGGAATCTTCGTCCAGTCAGCTTCGCAACGAGGGCATCCTCGCCTCTATCTGAGCCCGGAGCTGCCTAGGAGAGTCATTCTAGGCACTCCCTTGCAAATCTGGGCATGAAACTTGGCTGAGGGCTTCTCCTTGAAGTCCTCTCCCATCCCCAACAAGTGGAGCTAATTTTGGATCTCGGCATCAAAAGTTCTAGATTTTCCCTCCGTAGTGCCCCAGGTCAGTGTTCCAGAGCCTTCACCGACCCACCTTCACTATTCCGGCCATCACGATCATCTCCGACATCTGTCGATGATGCCGTTGGTCGCAGATCGAAGAAGACTTGACCACGGTCACAATGGCTCTAGTCTTACCTTCAACAGAGCTCAGGACTGTTTGTGACACCTCCGTCTTCCAGTAGTATCACCATGGAAGCAGCCAGAACCAGAGTAGTCTAGCCCTACTCTAGACCCTGCTTCGGCCAGCGATATAGATAGGAAATTCCACGAAAATTTTGACATCTTCCTAGGTCAAGACAGAGAATTTAGGCACCAGTTTCAACCTTTTCTAAGCTCGGCAGAGGCCGTGGTGGTGCCATCTTTGACTACCTATCCGACTATTCTAGAAGCTAGCAGCACCGACGGAACTCGGCACAACGGGTTTTTAGCTTCACTCCCCCTCCCCGTCGGGCTGGCTTACAGCCCCTCCCTGTGTGGAGGTAGTGTTTGGGTGTAAAGCTCTTAACCCCCACCCCGAGATCGCCCCTTCTATGTGAGGTGTAGTGTTGTAATCAATTTGTTTTAGGTCAAGCATCACCGACGCAGCGTGCCAGCGTGTGCCCATGCTTCCCGACTCACCCTCGTCTCTGAACGGGATTGGTATTTTCACACTGGTTAGGTACATTCTTTACTTGTTTAGTATTGTCTTGAATGCCCGTCGGACAGTGAGATGAGAGCCCGGTCTCATTTACCACTTTGAGTGTGCCCACCGCGGATCGTGAGTGAGTGCCACCCAAACCCACGCCCCGGCGTGCCGGCCTCCCACGAAGTTGGGAATCCTAGGCCCTTAGGGGTCAGCCCAAGCTAGCCAAGTCCCTTAGAACGTTTGGGTTCCACCTTGGATCCATGAAAAATATCAGCTCCAAAATCCTTCAATGTCCATTTTTCCATTTCTGTGCTCTTCTCCTTTCCAGATCTGCCTGCAATCTATCATCTGTTACAACACCCTACTAATCCATCAATGAACCCACCATCCCCATGTCCAAATGAGCTGAAATTTTTACTGGGAGTTCTGTTCACCTAATCCATCATTCACAAATTTTATGGTGAATTTAGAAGCTCGTTATATTTTCTAAAAATTCCTCTCAGATCCCAAATTAGTTCTGTCTGCCACTGTCCAGATCCGACCACCTATCAGTGGAAAATACTTTTGCCTAACCAATCTCCACCACACCTTTCACAAAAAATATTCCCATCTTCCTCTCTCTCCCCTCTACAACTTCTATGAAGAGCTCAACACCTGGATCGAAGGTCTACATTGTGGTCAATGCCAACTCTCAGGAAATTTCACTTCTGCCTGGCCAGATCTGAAACTGGGACCAGTTCGGTTCTAAAATTCTCCATCAGAAGTATGGCTGCAACAAATTTTCTAGATCACAGAAGGTCGAAGGATTTCAAGAGAGCTTTACAACGGTGCTGGTTTTGCGTCGATCCGATGTCGTAGTAGATCGCAGCGACAGATCTCGCCGGACCGCGCGCTGAAAAATAGAAGCTTCAGGTACGGGGCAGCAAGTCCCAACACTTGGCGATCGGAGCCGCCCGACCTCCGACCGGTGTTCCAGCCTAGTCGCCGTCCAGGGAAGCGAACTACCAGGTGTCACCATCACAGCAGGACCCACCCCGTCAGGTTTGGAGGACTGGATAGCATGTGGGCCCCACAGACCTGCAGATTGCGCCATCTGGACACCACCAAAACGTGGGTTTCGGCACCGACGGAGCGACATCAAGATGCTACCCGTCAACCCACTTTCCGTTACTCCCAGGCCCCACATGTGACCTGTTACCTCCCTGCATGGAGTGGGTCAAAATATTTGTACCGCTGTAAAATTTGTTAACTGGGAGTACGGATTTGGCCGGGGTGTCTTCCCCACGCTAGGAGTGTGGAGGTAACGGTCTAACTTCTTGGCGTTATTTTGCTTAGCTAGTATATGGTCATATGCCACTGTGAATGTGATAGGATCCTAGCCCGTGAGTCCATGTCACTGCTGTGAGTGAGAGAGTGACCCGTCCCGTGACTCGCTCCGTGCACAGAAGTGAGTCGACCACCCTTGACTCTACCAGTTTCTCAACCGCGCGGATCCATGCTATCCCTCGCTTGGGACGACGAGTGAGCTTGCGTTTCTGTTAGCGACATATAGCCCATAGGAACTCTTAGTGTCGGGCCAAGGCGTCTCTAGTGTCCAAGTGTTGCTGGTTGACAAGGACTCTCCCTGGCTAATCGGTCCTCGTGTCCTCTGCATATCCAGCTCCAAAGATGCCACTATATGAGAAGCCGTCTCCAAATCAGTGGCAGCGTTTGCGATCAGATGGTGTCTCAGCTCCTGCCTTAAGCCCTGGACGAACTGCTCGGTCTTCACCCTCTCATGCTCCATGATATGGGGTGCATAATGACCCAGTGCAACAAATCGGGCCCGGTACTGCAACACGGACATGTCGTCCTGTACCAACTCTAGAAACTGATGCATCCTTTGCGTAGCGACATACTCTGGGTAGTAAGCATGCTCGAAAGTACTGACAAAGTTGGTCCACAAGATCTGCTTAAGGGGGCGAGATTGAAAAGATGTCTTCCACTCGGAAGCCCACCACTCTCCAGCCGTGTCCTGCAACTGTGTTGTGCTCTCCTTGGTTTTGATGATGACAAAGTTCCTTGAAGATCATGCCACAAATCTTGTTTGGATATGTTCTTAATTGAATTTATATGATGCCAGCTTTTTGTGATCTCTTTATCTGTTATCCAATCAAGTGATAAACTGTATAGCAAGCAGAAAATCAACCATGACTCCATGTGAGAATCAGCTGTTGGAATGGACAAGAAAAGGTCATCCAAATTCCCACATCAAAGAAGAAAGTGAGTGGGATACATGGGGAATGGATAGAAGGGTCCTCATGATAGGTAAGTGGAAGTGATTCACTCAAGTCAGATATGGTAAGATCTTCCTCCAAAATTATCATGTTTTGCATAGACTGCAATTTTCTGTAATTGGGTGTGCTTGATGTATCTTTCTGGACCAACCTATAGTGGGTCGACCCCCCCTTGGCAGATGGGTCGACCCCTGTAGCAACAGGAGCCACTCCACTGGTTCTGTTTACAGATGGGATGACCCATCTGTCAAGGGGGTCGACCCCTGTGGAAAATCAGAACCTGTTGTTGGCTTCTGTTCTCAAATGGGACGACCCACCTGTCAAAGGGGGTCGACCCATGTGGAACACCAGAACCCGTTATTGGTCCCTGTTCAGAGATGGGACGACCCACCTGTCAAAGGGGGTCGACCCCTGTAACTAACAGAATCTGGAAACAGATTCTGTTTGATACAAGGGTCGACCCACTTGATAGAGGGGGTCGACCCACTCTTGGATTTTACACTACTCCAAATTTCACATTATATATTCTTCTCTATTGAGTGGGCCATATCTACTTGTGCTAATCACATAATTGGAGATAAGTTAACCTATTAACGGGTGGATTAGCCATTTAAACACTCTTAACACATATGAGCACAATTAATCTAAACTTTGTGTTAAATGCAGGATAAAGCTCGAACGGACGTGTGCCACATCCTTTTCGCAGGGCCAATCAAAGAAGAGTTTTATCTTCTCTTTCCTCCAAGTCAGATCGTCCTTGTCCAAGGTATATATGCCAATGATTAGGGCATCCATTAGACACACGACCACAGACGCTCCTGCTGCCACACGAGCCTGAAAAAACCTTTTCGGAAGAAGAGGAGCGGAGGCGGACGAACAGAGAGAAGGGGTCTGCTCTTTGAGGTGAAGGTCGTGAGTCACCTTGCTACATCATTCAACAAGCCCAAGACTCCTCAAGCTACTGCGATCACACTCCGAGCTTCATCATCTATCGTGGAGCTGCTTGCATCCATTTCCTTCAGTCAGAACTATCTCACACCAAAGCTTGGATCAAACAGGGGGAGTCATCCATAGTTGCTTTTCACTTGAACATGGATTATTGTATCTCTGATTGCAATTTCTCTAGAATTCAGATAATCATGTGTGTGTGTAGTCGGAGATCCTTTCTCCGAGTGTAGTTCATGTTTTTTGGAAGAGTGTGTGTGGACAGAGGTCATTGATCTCGTGTGTGTGTGTGTGTGTGAATGTGATTGCTACCCTTGTGTAGCTCATATATAGTGGAATCCTCTCGAGTTGAGAGGGGTGGATGTAGGATCGCACTTGGGTGCATCCGAACCACCTAAAAATATTCGTCTCCTGTGGTTTGATTCTTGGTGTGTTTGCTTCTTTCGATCTGCTTATGGATGCTCACTTGATTTAGGTTGAACTGCTTGTTCGAGCTCTATTTAGTAATTTTAAATTTGCCGGCAATCAATTCACCCCCTCTTGTTTGCCAATTCAACGGGACAACATGAAGGAAATTACATAACCAATTTAGGGGTCGAGTCGTACCTGGAGTAGAGGTGAGAAGCCGCCAAGCATCGTGCGTCGGTTGGTGGAGCTCAATGTGTCGAAAAAGAAAGCGAGAACCACCGCTCCCCACGCGTAGTTGCCTACGTGACCCATGTCCTCAAGCAGCGATAGGAAGCGGCAACTGATCATGTCAGCTCACGTCGCGAACAGGAGGTACTCGAAGAACAACATCTGGAACCTCCGCAACACTCTGTCAGCCTCGGATCCGGACTTTGTCACCACCCTCGGTCGGGCTTGTTCCACGAGCTTCTGTAGATGCTACTCGGGTAGCTCACCGATCGCTATCCTAGCTCTTCTCAGCCCCAGGCTGTCCTGAAGTGTCGCTCATGTCAGTGTCATTGATTGACGCTCCGGGTGCAGTAGCTCGAGTCCAAGAAGCTCCCGGGCCATCTCTCGGTAGTCGGGGTAAGTCCTCCTGCTAACTGGGGACCCATGCACACGCAAACCCATGATGCGCGCTACGTCCTCAAGCGTGGGGACCATGTGGCCCCATAGGAAAAGGAACGTATGCCTCACTGGGTCCCAGCGATCGTGCAGAGCATTGAGGAGCTATGTGTCAAACCGGCCGACCTCAATACTCAGGAACTCGGCGCATGCCATCGCCGCTAGTCTCTCCCGCTGGAAGTCAGGCAGTGCGAGGTACACTGCCCTGACCTGCAGCCAGGAGATCCAAGTCCTGCGCTATCCATGCATACATTTTAGAATAATTACATTAGTTATTCATTATTTATTTATTTTTATTTATTTATTGCATTTTTTAATTGAATAAATCAAGGAAAAGGAAAGAAAAATATGGTTCAATAAAATGAACTGTCACACATAGGCCATTCTACTCCGTCAACAGTATGATCCCAACCGTTCCAAACACCACTCTTTAGAGGTCCACGGCCACCCATGGACCGATCTACCCAATGGACGGCCCAATACGGGCCATGTAGTTTTCCTATGCCCAACCCCTTAACAGCCATTCCCTAGCTGTTCAGTGAATGCACGATCCATATCTGACCGAGTCATTCCGCTCTCAAGCCCCTCACCATTTTGAGTAGCACAGTCTCCGCTTAAACCACGTTGTTTCCTACGGTCTGTTGGAGACCGTTCTGTTCCCAACAATTGACATTGTACAGGACCAAGGCGGACCGTCCTGGCTACGCACCATCACCCACGGACTGTTCTCTTCCTCAACTCCCTGTCGGTTCAGCTTCCCCAGAACGGCCACTCCTGGGCCGTGCTTATTATGAACGGTTCTATGTGAACCGTGTTGTTCTCCTAAGCGGCCACTGTAGGACCATCCTATGCTCGCCGTACCCGACAGCGTGCAAGCCCCACCCTGCCGGTGGTGGCTGCCCATAGGGCTCCTGATTGACCCTAGGGGGGGCATTTGCCCTTTTTAATCTCGCATGCAATACTAAAAAATGGAAATGGGCTAAGTTCTCAGTTTCCACCCTCTCCCTCCTCTGTCTCTCCCCTTCTCTCCCAATCCTCCCCATATCCTCCCACATTCTTTGGATAGCTGGCAGAGGACGCTGAGGAGGAGATGGTGAGCGATGTGGGGCGAGCGTGGCGCACACGGAGGGGAGGAACCCGAGGTGGCGACGAGATGGATCATGCTAGAACTCGTTAGGATTTCAGAATGGATCGATGTCAATTTTATGTTGGGTTCTTCAATCGAGGTCGTGGGATGGATCTTAGCCCGTTGCATTTCATTTACCCCAAGGTTTTATACTACTTCGGGCTAGTTTAGAGTGGGTTTCTTCATGCTGGGGAAATATGCATGTTTTAGGGGTGAGCGGTGTTCTCCACCGATTTGGGAGGTATTCTTCGGCCTAATTTAGTGGAATGATGTGTCGAATGTCAGGGAGTGATCTGCCCTCATTCATGGTGTGTTTCGTCGCGATCCGGGGCCGTCGTGAGGCCCAGAACGGGTTTGGTTTATATTTCAACAAAAATATCACATTTCAGGGTGTGGAACGATTTCTAGCTGTTTTTGTGTGTGAGTGTGGTCTAACGACTTGTTTTGGCCTTGTGGCGAGTGGGGATAAGTCCCCCGAGGTTTTCCCCCATGAATAGGGTGAATGGGTCTCGATTCGGGGTGGAACGATGGGTTCCTGAACATTTTCAGTTCATTAATGCATGGGGCCGGTCGACCGGTGGGCGATTCGAGTTCAGAACATAATGTAGCAAAGCACTCTGGCGAGTTTCAATTGACCGGACCTGTCAGGTCGATCAACTACGGGTGCAGGTTGGTCGACTGATTTCTGGATTGGTGGATCATTCTCTGCTGGTAGGGCTGCAGCCCTGCCAGGTCCGTTGATCGATGCCAGGATCGGTCGACCGACCCTGTGTAAGGCTGGCCATTGAATTGGTCAGCTAATTTTCATTTTGCCCATTCCCCGAATAGTCTGCGGGATGTGGCCTATGGTTCTTGTTCTGCGTGCGGGCCGTGGGACCTCATTAAGTGTACCCAAATAGGGGTTATGTGCCCAAGTAATTTCAAGTGTGAGGGGTTATTTTCCTGCGCGTTTAACCTTATAATGAGTAAATTCTGGGCTACGTGGCTTGCGTATTTAGGGTCTGTTCCCATGTGAGTTAGTGGACTAGAATTGCTGGTTCTGATACCCAATTTGTGACCTGGCCTGGGGCCGAGGTGTCCCTAGTGACGAGTGAGCAGTTTCATTCCCGTGAGTTTGGTTAGACTGTGTGATGATAAGTGTCCATTTTCTATGATAATTCATTGCACACATACCATTTTACGTCCATATAATTAGATAATTGCGCATATTTCGGGAATAGATCGACATCAAAGGGAATTCCATGGCACTTGCTCGGCTATGGCAAGCTATCGAAGAAACCTTCAGCACTGCCAGGAATGCACCAGAGCAGCCTGATCCTCCCTAGGAAAATGGGCACGGGTTGCCTTACCAGCATACTCCAGAATGTCTCAAGTTCCAGACCGATAATAGGGAGGCTCTCGAACGACTGTGGAGACGCAGGGAGCAAGATGCCAGCCAAGAGGCGGGGCCGAGCACCTTCTCGACCAACGTCATTCATCCTCCTGCTCCCCAAGTCTCCCCTGATTCCTCGGCACCATAGGCTAGTCAGCCAGCCCCTACCACTCCGGCCGTGCAATGGCGACCTTGGCCGGAGCTAGAGTCTCTGCCCTTTTCCAGGGAAGACACTGCAAGACTCCTCCGAGTCCTTCTCAGTCGAGAGGACGTCCTGGTAGGCGAGACTACCATGGGCTCCCCAAGCTCTCCTTGCCTCCCCTCTGTTCCACTTCTGACACCAATGATTAAGGATATGAAAGGAAAGCAAAAGTTGGGCGAGACCATGGCTCGACCGAACCAGGTCCTCCCAACAGCTCGTAAGCTGGGCCTGTCATCACAAAGGCCTTCTGGCGTGCGAGATCAAGATAGCCACCGGGGGCAACAAGGCCCCCAGATGTCGTCAGGTGTCACCCGACCCTGCCCTCAGCCAGACCAAAGGGGTCAGACCGTGAAGCAAGATATTGGGCATGCTTCTCGGGCCCCTCCTCAGTAGAAATTCCAGCCACTATGGCTAAGACATCAAACCATGCACATGTCTTCGGACACTAGTCCCAGTACACCAATTCAACAGGGAAAACCTCCCTCACCATCGTAGCTAAGGCATCAAACTATGCACACGTCTTCAGACGCCAGCACGAGTCAACTGTCCCCGATAAACTCCCTCAACAATCGCGGCTAAGGCAACAAGCCGCGTCCACGTCTTCGGATGCCGGTCCCAGCATTTCCGCTTACCAGGAACTACCACTCGAAGTTATCAAGCAGGCGATCGACGCTACCTTCCAACTACAACAATCGGAATGTGTCTGGATCGAGATCCGGGCAAAGAGGAGTCACTGACCTCGTCCTGCAAACCCATCAACCCCAGTTCCAGTGGCTCGAACTCCACTGGAGGTGGGCATCGCCAAGAAATAGGAGAGGAATAGAAGGAAGAACCTCAAGAGGCAACTCAAGAAGCAAGCCGAACAAGCGGCTGCCTTGCAATCCCCAGCAGAGCTAATGCCCCTCCAGAGGCCACAATGACTCATCGACAACTTGGAAGAATACATTCCTCTCCGCCCTACCGGCCCAATCCCACTCGATAGCTACATCCCATTCTTTAATCCTTTTTCACATTTCTCTTCTTCTTCCTCTTCCTTTTCCCCCCACCGTGAGCGCCCATCTCCCCCTCTCTCTCCCGTTCGATCGCGCGGTGCGTCCCCTCCGGCTGCAGATGGCGTGGGGCGACGGCGTGGCGACAACGACGACGACGACGACGACGGCGATGGCGAGGCGATCGTGGCGGCGTAGAGCTCGTGTGATTTCATGGAGGAACGAGGGTTTCTAAAAGCGTTCTTCATGATTTCGACATCGATTCGACAGAGCATTTGCTCCATTGAGGTAGGGTGATGATCCTTACGCTCTAGCGGTTCATTCTCGTGATTTCTAGCCCGTCGTGAGGCCGAGAGAGACATTTTTGAGCGGGTTAGGGTAAAATCATGCTTTGGGGAGTGATCGCCCGATCTAGCGATCCACCGTGTTTTTGGCCGATCCGAGATCGTAGAATCATGCTAGAGATTATTGGGGAACTTCCCCCTTGATTTCTCCCTCTCCTATGGAGGTATGGGGGCATGGTCGGCGTTTTTGGGTTGAATTCGTCGTTTCGTCGCCGGAATGCTGTGGCGGTCGTACCAGAGACTGCCAATAGGCGTAACGTACCCAAGGAGGTGCGTTATGCTTCGTTGGTTTTGAGCTTGGACTTTCGTGGGTGTGACGGTCCCACGATATATCGCCAAGTGACTGTGACGCCCTTGGGCTGGTCCGTCATAGTGATTTGACCGTTGATTTTTGACCGTTGGGGGTCATTGTAGCCTGATGCACCAGTGTTGGTCCGTCAGGGCATGTGACGCCCCTGGGAAGGCCCATTATGCCTTCCACCTAACGCACCTGTGTTGGTCCGTTAGGGACTATAACGCCCCTAGGGGAGTGTGTTACAACCAGTTTGGTCCCGTGACCTAACGCACCTGAGCTGGTCCGTTAGGTGATGTAACGCACCTGGAGGAGCACGTTACGTTCTGTGTTTTGGCTCATGCCCTGACGCACCTGTCCTAGTCCGTCAGGTACTGTGATGCCCATGGGTAGGCGCGTCACAGTGGTTTTTGCACCAAGTGCCCTGACGCACCCTTGTCGGTCCGTCATGTTCTGTAACACACCTGTGCAGGTGCGTTATGGTCCGTTTTACACTGAGTTCCTGGCGCACCTGAGGTGGTCCGTCAGATGACCGTGGCACACTTGTGCTGGTCCGTCATTGCCTGTAGCGCACCAGTGTTGGTCTGCCAGGCTCTGGGTTGTTCCGCGTGGCGCACAGTCCCATTTCTTTTTCGACTGTTGTCACCGTGCGATGGTGCTGGTACGTGGGACGGTCCCCGTACTCTGCCGGGTTCAGACGTTATTTTTCGTGGCTTGCCTTGGGAGGCCTCGCGGGTTCCAAGTGATATCAAGTATATTTGATAATTTATCGGGTATATCTGGTATCCGGGATCTGGGTCATTACAGCATCAGCCCGCGGTGAGATTCCCCCACCGACATGATGAGCGTCCGGGAAAATCTGCCAAAGGGATTGGCAGTGATATAGACTGGAGCGATCGAGCTAGAAAATGTGTTCAAGATTGGAAGCATAAGGGTAAAGCCGTGACAGAACGGACAGATAGTGATGAGGCATATCTGCAAGCCTTTACCCGTTGGTACGGCAGCCTGGTCTTCCGTGGCACCCGACGACCGGTATGAAATGCTAAACTTAACACTTTCTGTTCTATATGAATGACTGAATTATATGCATGACACTTGCTTTCTAAATGTAGCTAGACCCACAAGGACGCATTGTCGAGCTCGAGGGACTTCTCCACGCCACGGTGCAGTAGCGGGATGAGTACCGAGCAACTCTGGAGCTCTTGGTGAGCTTTCCTTAGACTTAAAACTGAAATGCTTATGCAAAGTGACTGACTTTTGAAAATGCAGTGAGCCGAGGGAGCCCAAAGGACCAGACCGGATGCACCGTCCTCCTCTACACAGCCTGCCGGGGGACGAGCTGAGCGAGATGTAGATTTCACCCGAGCCGTAGCTCGAGCTGAGGAGGCCGAGGCTACCCTTGTGGAGCAGGTAAGAGACCAAACTTTCCTAAAATGCTTCATGACTTATGCATGCCTAAGCTAATCATGATGTGAATGCAATGTGCAGGTGAGAGAGCTAGCCACAGCGTTGGCTGAAGCAACAGAGGTACCCCGCCTCCGGGAAGATATCGACCGACTCCGGGGGGAAGTGACCCGGCTGAGTGGGGAGGCAGCGGATATAGAGCAGTACTGAACTAAGGCTCGTGAGGCATGTCTTCAGGCCCACGACTTGAAGATCGAGCTTCGGACCATGGAGCGGACCATCCGGCTGATGGGCGGAGCACCCGAGCAGACTGCGTCCCGAAGCAGCGCAGCAGGAGGCTCACGTAGTGCAGCACCGAGTGCATCGGTGGGAGACGTTTTGGCTAGCTCTTCTGCCCGCCGGAGGAATGAGGAGGCAGAGCGGAGATGCCCATGGGAAGAGGAGGAGCATAGCACCATGGAGCCACCACCAAAGCGACACGAGGGCACCGGGGACAGTGGCGGCCCGGGAGATAGGCCGGCCGAGTGACACTTTCTTGGTTTTGTGTTTTGTTTTTTTGATTTATTTTTCTAGTTTTTGATACACATTAATTGACATGTGATGGAATGAAGGAAATTTTGGTTTTGTGAAAAATGTGAAATGTGAATGTGTGGACATGAATATGATGGCCATTGTACTGGCCCTAGAGGTTTCTTCTGGCGGCATTCCTGGTATTGAGGCACACAACATCCATGGCCAAGTTTTGGTCATTTGGCCCAATAGGTTCATTTGGGTTGGTAGGGTTGCCCATTGGTTCCATGGGCTCTCTGCCAGAGGCATAGCAAGTGTAAATCTTCATATTGCAATCCGCTTCCGTCATTCGTACCACCCTCCGCCTTTTTGGTGGCTAAGCTCCAAGGCGAGCAGGTGCCCCCAATCTGTCAAAGACAGAAGACCGTGCCGGTACGATCTCTATCAGCCTATCAAAGACTGAAACGCACGCTGGCGGCGCCTGGGTGCGATTGGTTCTCTAAACTCGAACAGCGTCCGAGACTTGAAGTGTGAAATTGGGTTTGCGATAAATCCCTTTCCTTTTTTGCCCCTGTAGGCGCAGGGGTTTGACATATGAAGATGTTGCAGCTAGTTGGGCTTACATCTGCCCGGGCTCGCCGGCCCTGGCTTGCTTAATTACACGGGACTCTTGTTTAGTGACTCAAATTTACTTCATCTTTCGGGGGCGTTGTTCAGCTACCTTACCCCCACTAGCAGGCTTGGACTTCTTCGAGTCTGGTCCGTCCTCCCGCACCTTGCAGAGGAGCAAGAAGTGGTTGGAAGTTGGTATAGCCGGGACATGACTGACCCGCAGCACGATTGGCTCGCCGCCGTTAAGCCACAAGCGTAGATCACCAATCAATATAGTTTTGTCGGACCTTGAGGTTGTCGCTACCGGCTTCCTGCTCTGACGGCGACGGCGTTGCCCCCATTTGGCGGGGATGGTGTCAACCGAGATCACGTGGACCGAGAAGACTCGGCCCTGGGAAGGACGGGGCTTGATGCCCCCGGTTGTGATGGGCTCTGGAGGTGCAACAGATGTAGCAAGTGTTTCCTGACTTGCCGGGACCAACCCCAGGAAAAAGGGAGACCCGACCACGGCAAGGAAATCCCCAAATACAATCGGGGTGGCCAGATATCCAAATCTAGCGTGGGTTTTGATGACGAGAGGGCCATAGGTGACCGCCGCCATCGAGATTACTAAAGGAAGCTGAATTTTGCCTTTGAGATTCAGTGCTTCACCTTCTTTCACTCCTCTCCTGCGCGGATGAAGAAAGGGCATTAGGGTCTTTATAAGAACATTAGCCACTTTAGCAGTAAAATGAAAGGCAGAATGAGTCCCACCGGGTATGCCAGTCTGTTTCACACGCGAAATTTTGACATCCGTTTCGACAGATGAATATGCGTATTGTTATTTTGGGGGGGGGGAGGGGGGCATATTAATTCCGCGCTTTCGGATTTATCAGACAATTAGGGTTCGTGTATTAGTGCCTCATCTCCTCCAGTGATTGTCCCAGATCAAGCTCAAGCAGTTCCCGTTCCTGCTCCTCAAGAGGATGTGCCTGGTGGCCGTGGTCAAGCACTTAAAGAATTTTTGCTATTCCACCCGCCATCGTATGAGGGTCAGGCAGATCCAGATGTAGCTAGAGTCTGGCTGGATGCTACTGAGCACGTATTCCGATCTATGGAGTGCGCAGAGGATGAGAAGGTGATGCTTGCTTCTTTTGAACTTCAGGGTGTAGCACTTACATGGTGGACTACAGAATGGGAAGTCACTTTCCGTTCCCGTCCTCTCTGACAGATCACCTCGGCAGAGTTTGTTGCGACTTTCGAGCGGCATACTTTTAGCCCTACCTATCTCCGGATGAATAAGATGCATCAGTTTATGGAGTTGGTGCAAGGTGGGATGTCTGTGCTGGAATATTGAAATAGGTTCATGGAATTGGGCCAGTATGCGCCCCATGTTCTAGCAGATGAAGCCCTGAAGACTGAGCATTTTCTTCGTGTCTTGAGACCAGATTTGAGGCAACATTTAATTGCAACTCGGGTGGCTAAGATGAATGCAACTTATTAGGCAGCCACAGCGTTAGAGCTGGATATGGAGAGACCTCAAGGTTTTTCTCAAGTGGCGTCAGTTCAGCCGACGGTTCAACTTCAACCGAGTTATCAGCATTCTGTATTGGGAGTTCCTCTTACAGTACCTGCTGTGAGTGGTACTTCTTCCTTCAAGCCCAAGTTCAAGAAATTTAAGAAGTCAAAGAAGAGATTTGAGTGACAGGTATCTTCAGGCACTGTGCAGCAGTCAGCCCCTTCTCAGTAGCAGCAGAGGCCAGTGATCTGCTATCACTTTGATGTGGTGGTAGTCACCCAGGCATGCCCTATTCCTTGCCAGTGGTCTGCTATCGCTGTGATCAGTCGGGTCATGTCGTTCGAGATTGTCCACAAAGGCCGAAGTCGGTACAGTTCTCGCAGTTTACTCAGCCGCAGCAGTCGCAGTTCAGACCTCCTGTTCCACCACCACCGTCTCAGCAGTTCTTTCCCCAAGCTTCAGCAACGTCTTCCTTCTAGTCTTCTGCAGCAGCTAGTAAAAAGTAGAAAGGCAAAGTTTCTCACATCACGCGGGCCGAAGCCATGGCATCCAACATCGTAGAAGGTACTATTATAATTTTTGGTTATGCAGCTCGTGTTTTATTTTACTCTGGTGCTTCTCACTCTTTTATTTCTGAAAATTTTCTTGCATGCATCGAGGAGCCCACTTCTGAAATATCTTGTGAGTTACTTGTTGAATTACCATCTGGGGACTTCATGTTCACTCCTTTGTGTCTGGAGGAGTCTCCTAATAAATCCCATAAATAACGAGACTCATGGGGGCGTCTCCAGGCTGTCTCCGAGCCAAATAGAACCTGCCGTGGCTCACGTGGTGCTCCGTGTATGGTACCGGTGGCTCACCGACCCAGACCGGTCAAGTGCTCGGGTGTCCGCACCACACACTTTATAGATCTACAATGGCAACCCCTTCCCCGTACTGGGTAAACTTTGCCTCAATGATCTTCTCAATCATTTATCGTTGCACCATGAGATTTTCTAGTGCTAGTGCATTTGATGCTCGCGGATGAGCTCCTACTAGTGGCGTGATGAACCCTGCTACTATTGGGGCTCTAGCAGCTATTGATGAAGTGTTGGCACCACTGTGCCCGGCTGGTAATGTCTGCGTGTCGACTAGAGGCCTAGCAGGATGTTGAGGGTGCATATCCCATTCCTAAAGAAGGTCTTGTAGGAGGGTCTTCAATTGTTGATTCTCCCTCAGGAGAGACTCTAGGGTCACATCTGGGACCTCATTGGCTAGCGCATTATTGTCAACTAGATCTGCATTCAGGGGAGTGCCACGGTCCTTAGCTGGTACCTCTTCAGGGTGCTCTGGTGCCTGTAGCCCAGCAGAAGTGCCGACGTGGCCTGTTGGCATCAGAGGCTGAGCTTGTCCTTGAGGCCTCCTGAGTTGGGACAATGGCTTGTTTAGATCGTCGGACTGTGCCTCAAGTTGTTGACCGGTGGCATAGCACGTGAGCACCCAGACAATGTCATTGATGAATTGCACTATCTACTTCTCCTTGGGATGCTTCCCAGAGCAAATTGGGGCCCCAACCTGTCAAAGACTAAGGCCCTTCGGGGTAGATCCTCCACCATGTAACTAGTAAATGTCTGAGAAGAGCTCAGAGCTATTTGATAATGGGGCTTGGTGCGAGCCCCTCTCCACTTCTTCCCATCTAGGTGAGGAGAGCTGGCTAACTAGATGTCATTGAACTGGGCTGAAGATAACTCGACAGCATCTTGAGCAATGCGACGCTCAAGTGCATGGAGGGGATTCTTGGCACGTGCCTTCCGAATAGCTTGAGCTTCCCCTAGGGTAACCTAGATTCTTCTCAAGCACAACTATCACTCTCCCTTGTCACTGCTCCTTTGGTTAGACTTAGGAGCCGTGGTACTAGACTGGTGTAACTACCCCCAGTGTGCTATCGAAGTGCCAGATTTCTTCAATTCTGCTTTATCCTCCCATGTGCATCGTAGGATGCTGAAGCGATTAGAGGTGGGGACTGTTAGCACGTTCTAGTCCCGAGGGATGATCAGCCCGCCTCCGTTGAGCCAGATCCAGAGATCGCTAACAAGAATGGTCTTACTGGAGTTGCTGGTTGTGGGGTATACCCTTAGAAGGGTGCCCCTACTTGCTCATTTCCATGTCTTCCTCTGTTTCTGCCTAGGTGGCAGTTTTCCTTTTGTAAGCTCTTCATTTCAGAATGGAGAACTTCCCTTTGCTTTGCAAATATCAAAACATCTTTCGTGTACCTTCCCTCTTTTCGAACGGCTGTGAGATCTTCTGGGGAGACAAAATTCTGAGGGAACTTTGAAAGGGCGCGGCTTTCAGGGACCCGTTGCTTTGATTTCTAGGGATTTGCTTGAGGCGGTAGGAGTCCTTATGCTTCTGGGGACTTCACTCCCCTATAAATAGTGGCCTTTGAGACACCCTTGAGACCATCTTTGGAGTAGTGAGCTTTGAGGGGAGCTTTCTTGTAGGATGTTGTCGGGCAAATCTAGTACCTCGTCGGACGACGAATCTCTGCAAGCTCACCACCAATCTTTGATTCTCCGGAGGGATCCCCCACTGGCCCCTTAGCGGCCGTGGCCGGAACCAAGGGCGAATGGTCCCGTTTTCGAAGACTATCAGAACAGGTACCTGGATGGCTGGCATGAGGACTTGGAGAAGGTCAACCGCTTGTGCGTTGGTCGAGGAGTCTTACTCCTTCAGTCGGACATGTTTTGTACTTAAGAGGATGACGAATGGCCTTGTACATGCTTCCCCCTCATTTCTAGATGTTTTTCCCTTGCCGTTTTCTTGTTGCATAGTAGTGATCATTCTCTTTACACTTGTAGGTATGTGATGAGGCACTTTCCCAAGCTGAGGGGTGTGCTTTACTGCCTGAAGAGGGTGATGGACCGGGTAGCAGACCTCATCTTCCTGTTTGCAGGCATGACCGGTGCGCTGGGTCGGCTTCTATAATGGGTGGGTCTCGTTGCTCCAGTGTCCCCCGTCAGGCAAGGGAGGATGGGCCCACCGGCCTTCATTGTTGGTGCAAGTCCCTTATCATGGGTATCCCTAGTTGGTCTACTTTTTCGGATCAAAAGGGATGCTAGGTGTGGAGCTTGTCCCTCTTCTCTGGCATGGACGGCTTCCTCTGTTGGTCCACTTCCTCGGAACAGGCGGGCTGAGGGAAGGTCGTCTATTATCGCCAAGCGAAGCTGGGGGTAGGACCGTGTCTCCATCACCTGACTTTCTTGCGTGTCTATAAGATGGCTTTGTGAGAGCCACACCAACACTTTGGCAAATTTTGTATCTTGACTAGCGAATGAGGTCTCTTGTATTCTTTGTACCTTGATTAAAGAATAAAATCTCTTTGGACTTGTTTCGAATATGTACCTCTGTGACGAGAGACGCTCGTATGATGTGCTTCTTGGTTGCTTTTCCATACGCTTGATGTCTGTCTGCTGAACCCAAGGAAGTGCTAGAGGCTTGCAGCCGGCACACCAATGAAGACTGTGCCCTAGTGCCTGAAGAAAAATAAAGAAATTGCCAAGCATCACCAACAAGGAAAAGAACAAGACTAGCGTCCCTTCTGACTCCGAAAGTCCAGATTTGTGGAGCCATAGCCCGACCCATTCCGCCGCCTATAGCTCCTATTTGGCATCAAATAGCTCCTCCAACAGCTATCAGAAGGCAAGCAGACAACCTAAAGAAACAAGTCCCGGTGTAGGTGCATGAGGGAAATAGCTCAGTCGTGGAATGGCTACAAACTGTTACAGACAGGTTATACGAGCAAGAGCAGCTCAAGAGCCGGCCTGTGCAGCAAGCCCCTCAAAGACTCAACGAGTCCCACCGGCTAATAAAAACGATGAAATAAAAGGCAAGGGTGCTCAATGCACCGAGTAACCCACTGTGGCGGTAGATGTCAGCCATAAAGGGGAAGGAAAAGAAGAATACAAGGGTTAAAATAAAATACGTTGCTTTCTCCTGCAACATGCTGTCAGCACCATCTAGTGTGGCTCAAGCTGCTGATGAAGAAGATGAAGAAATTTATTTTATACCAAAGAGAGCAAATCAGGCAAAAGCTTCTGGCTCCCACCATGCTGCTAGATCCAGAGGAATATCAAGACACCCGCCAGCCGATAAGGCGGCACAACACCCCGTTCCTCCTTTACACAGAGGCATGAAACCCAAGAAGTTCATCTCAAAGACACTGGTCACATCTGCCTATGATGACATGATGCCACTCATTCCATGCAAACCGGAGGCAGAAGATAGCACTCCCGGCCCCTCCTGGGAAGACCAGGCCATAGTTACACTGCTATACCAAAAGCAGTAGGAGATCGAAATGCTGCAAAGGCGGCTAAATGAAATGAATCTAAGTCTACCTATGCCACAATCGACAGGACATCTACATGAGATGACACAAGGTAGTGCTAGCTCACTTGAAGCTTCAGCATAGTCAGCCATGCCAGGAATAGTACATGATCATACGGGGGGCATCCTCCCTCAACCACTCCAATATACAGTCCCCCGGGCATGTCAGGGGGCAACTAAAGCATCTCCGAAGATGGTGCCAATGAGACCGCACATGCAGTCAGACAAGCCAAGGGCAGAACAAACAATGAATACGAAGATGACCGAAGAAGGAGTCACCGAGGCCAAATTACAAGCAGCCAAACAAAAGGATGATGAGTCCGTCATGGACTACATCAAAAGATGGAGGAATCTCTGTGAAAAGTGTCGGCATCCGCCAAGCTACGGGGACTCCGTTCAAATCTGTAAAGAAAATTTGAGAATAGAAATTCTGCGATGGGTCACGCGTACTGGCGGGCTACGACTAGTGGAGTGTCTCTGAAGGAGTAGACTCTCAAGCCACGAAAAATAACGTCCGAACCCGACGGAGTACGGGGACCATCCCACATACCAGCACCATCGCACGGTGACCACAGTCAAAGAAGAAACGGGACTACGTGCCACGCGGAATAGCCCAGAGCCTGGCGGACCAACACTGGTGCGCTACAGGAGGTGACGGACCAGCACTAGTGCGCCACGGTCCTCTGACGGACCACCTCAGGTGTGTCAGAGACCCAGCGTAAAATGGACCATAAAGTGCCTGCACAAGTGCGTTACAGAGCATGACGGACCGACAGGGGTGCATCATGGCCCTCGGTGCAAAAACCACTGTGACGCGCCTACCCATGGGCGTCATAGAACCTGACGGACCAGAACAGGCGCGTCAGGGCACGAGCCAAAATAAAGAACGTAACGCGCTCCTCCAGGGGCGTTACGTCACCTAGTGGACCAGCTCAGGTGCGTTAGGTCACGGGACCAAACCGGCTGTAACGCGCTCCTCCAGGGGTGTTACAATCCCTAACGGACCAACATAGGTGCATTAGGTGGAGGACATAACGCGCCTTCCCAGGGGTGTCACATTACCTGATGGACCAACACTAGTGCGTCAGGCTACAATGACCCCTAACGGTCAAATTCCAACAGTCGAAAACCCTGTGACAGACCAGCCCAGGAGCATCACAGTCATATGGCTGTCTATCGTGGGGCCGTCATGCCCACGACAGTCCAAACTCAAAACCAACGAAGCATAATGCACCTCCCTGGGTGCGTTATACATTGTGGCGGTCACTGGTACGACCGCCACAGTGCTCCGATGATGAAATGGCGAATTCAACCAAAAAATGTCGACCACGTCCCCATACCTCCATAGGAGAGGGGGAAAACAAGGGGGAAGCTCCCCAATAACCCCTAGCATGATTTTATGGTCTCGGATCGGCCAAAAATACGATGGATCGCTAGATCGGACGATCGCTCCCTAGAACATGATTTTACCCTAACCCGCTCAAAAATGCCCCTCTCGGCCTCACGACGGGCTAGAAATCACGGGAATAAACTGCTAGAGCGTAAGGATCATCACCCTACCTCAATGGAGAGAATACTTTGTCGAATCGATGCCGAAATCACGAAGAACATTTTTAGAAACCCTCGTTCCTTCACAAAATTTCACGAGTTCTACGCCGTAACGACAGCCTCGCCGTCGCCGTCGTCGCCATGCCGTCACCCCGCGCCGTTTGCAGCAGAAGGGGACGCATCATGCGATCGAACGAGAGAGAGAGTGGGGAGATGGGCACTCACGGTGGGGGGGAAAGGAAGAGGAAGAAGAAGAGAAAGGTGAAAAAAGATTAAAGAATGCCCCTATTTATAGAAAATCTAGATTTTCAGAAAAATATAAAAAAATAGAAAATCATATTTTCGCGATCCTCAGAACTCACCGATCACAGCGGTACCACTCACACCCGGGTGAACGACTCGGTTCGCCCGCAGCGGAGTTCCGCAGGATTTGTTGAAAATCAGGTCGAGAATTGGAAAAACATGCGGAAAAGTCGCGGAACGCCTCCAAACTTTTGAAACGACCCCGGATCACGCTGATCCGAACACGAAAGATGTCCAAAATATAAATTCAGACACAACAGAGCCGGAACACTCTGAGAAAATAGATCTGGGACCTGAAAATAAGGATCTGAAAGATCTGGGATATTACACAGGGTGAGTCTTACAACACTCGTGGGGCATGCTCGCCCGTTATGAGGTCAAAGCTGACATTGTGGGGGGTAACGATCGGTCATTGGAGGGTCCTCCGACAGTCGCTGTGCTTGGGCCGTGGCTTTTACGCGCTGTAGAATCTGATGCTATGCCGAATTGGGCCGCACCTTGATGGGCCATAGCTGTTGGGCACCTCTTAGGCGCGATGTAGAGGGGGGGTCGGTTTGGACCCATTGTTATTGGGTCAGCCCTAGGCCAGGCCGGATTTACCCTCCTCACTTTCTCCCTACTCTTAGTTGTTGAGCGCTTTGTAGGGGACTGAGAGTCGAATAGGAGAGGGTCTGTCGGAGAGTGGGATTCGAAGTCGATCTAGGTGTAGAGCTGACATCGATGGTTCTGACGGCATGCTTGGCACGCAAGGTGCCTCTGGCGGTGGCAGGCGCCACTACCGTGATCATGACATAGGTCCTGCTTTGTCTGGGAGAGGGCTCCGAACGAGCGTCTGGCGTTGGCGACCGTATCGCGATAGGGACGGGCGCCTTTTCACCTACCCTATGGCTTGGAAGCACTAGTCTATCGTGGGCAGTTATAAGGGTCATCATGGGATCTCCCCAAAGACTCCACCCACATCTTGTCAATTGCCGTGCTTGTCGTAGGTTTCTTCCTCGTCAACCCGGTGAGGACTCTCTCCTTCTCTTTGTGTCTTCAATATTCCGCATTCATGCCTCCTCGTAGGAGATCCTTTCACATCAGTCCCTCATCTTTTGTCGAAGAAGTGGCTCCTAGCCGTGGCAGCGCTACGAGCACCTTAGGTGTCGGTGTTGGTCGACCCTGTTCCCAACCGTTAGTAGCGTCCAGGGTGGTTCGAGGGCTACGGGAAGCTTTTCAGATTCCCCCTGAGTTCGACATTGTTTTCCTTACTGTTGACGGTGATCAACTGAGCCTATCTCGAAACAGAGACAGGCTCAGTTTGCAAATGGCCGTGCCTTTTTACATCAGGTAATCTAGCACACCAACACCTCTACTATGGCTGGCCTAGTTTCCCTGCTCACCGTTTTCCTATGGCTTTGGGAAATATGGTGTGAAAGGAACAAGCGCAAATATGATGGCTCTGCCTCCTCTCCCCAATCCATCTACCATAAAATCTTGCACCTAGTCAAATCCACCAAATTCCCCAATTGCAAATCTGTAGGTGATGCTACCTCTCTTTCCATGCTGCCTCTTTTATCCCTCCGCCCTGCTGCTTTGAAGACCTCCAGACCAAAGATTGTGCGATGGGCTTTTCCTCCCCCTCATGGATTCAAGCTCATTGTGGATGGCGCCTCTAAAGGCAACCCAGGACTTGCGGGTGGTGGTGGCATTATCAGGGATCACAGTGGCTCTATTATTCTGGCTTTCAGTCACTTCTATGGTTCCTGCCATAGTTTGGTGGCTGAAGCTTGTGCAATGCTAGATGGTCTTCGGTTTGCAGTAGCTTGTGCCATCAAGATTCACTCAGTTGAATCTGATTCGATGACTCTGGTTCTCATCACTAAAAACTCTGTTACCTGCCCTTGGAGACTTATCCCTCTCATTAGTGAATTGAGGACCCTCATCACATTTCTAAATGTTGACATTGTCCATATCTACAGAGAAGGAAACCAAGCTGCAGATGGTCTTGCAAACCATGCTCGTAAGAGTAATGCAAGCTCTTTTTTTATTGGCAACTCCTATCTGCTTCCTAGCACTGTCTGTGGGGCCTGTACACTGGACAAATTGGGAATTCCCAACATTCGGCTTTAACTGCCTTTTTTTTCTTTTCATTTAGGGGTATGCCCCGGTGACATTTGTAATCTCTCTCTATTAATAAAATTATTTCCCTTCGGCCTTGACCTGGTGGAGTGAGCACACTCATATTGGGTGCACTCCCCCAGGTCTGGACGCAGGCTTTAAAAGGGCCGCTCAAACACAATTCCATGCAGGGTTCTAAAACTGAAACGGATAAAGGAAACCCGTTCAACGGGTTGGACGACCGGGAATTGACCACTCAAATGAGACGAGAGTCCACATAATGGTCATAGAACATGTCGTTCAATGAGGTAGAATGGATCGGGATTGCCCATTCATCTCATGCCATAACTAAGCCTAAAGAAATGCATAGTTAAGCATGGTCCGCTGAAGGGACTCACACAGCTTCGAACTAGCCACTCGAGGGATGAGGGTCTACCGGACGGTCGAACGGCAGTCTGTTCAATGGTTCTACACAACTATGGCCTAGCCGCTCAATGCCATCCCTAAACTGGTTCTACAAGGCTAGCACGGCTACGAAAGGGCCGCTCAAAGGTCTGCACAGCTTGGGAGTAGCCGCTCAAGCACTAACGCTACTAGGGGTCCTAAAGGATATGCGGCTGGATACGGGCCACTCACAAAGTTGTATGGCTTGGGAGTTGCCGCCAAACCACCAATGCCATGAGGGTTCTAAGGGTTACGCGGCTGGGAACGGGCCACTCGCGAGTTCAGGCAGTTAGGGTCCACCTGCTCGGAGGGACGAAGAGTCTCATGAGCGGTCGGATGATGGGCCGTTCATTAAGGATGAATGGATAGACATGGGCCACTATAGTTTTTACTGCCTTACTATTCACAGGAATTACACGGTAGAGGGTGTACAGTGCGTAGTCTAGGACGGTCTAGATTGAACCATCCAATGGGGTTAAGCGGTCTAGAGTTGACTGCAGGAGGATGGATGGTCTCCTAGTGGGCCGTTCTTCCACTGCCACGGTGAGAGCAGGGTCTCCACTGTGGGAACCCCTCCCGGTTGGCTCGGTTTGACAAGGAAAGAAAATCTAGCTAGCCTGCCATGCCCACATGATCATTCTGTAGCCATTCCATCCATCAAAACGTAAAGACGATGCCCATGGAACAATTTTCAAGAAAATAGGCTAAATTACTCTAACATGGGTTCATGCACGAGAAATGACGAAAATGACCGGCTACGGCGGTGCATGTGGTGCGAATGCGATCCTAGTGAGGCAAGGAGTCCATCCCCCTACCTCGATCACGATGAGGTCAATGTTCCAGCGCCGAACGGACGACGGAAGCCACGACGATCTCACGTTCCCACGTGCCTCCACACACCACGGATCGAGACGAGGTCAATGCCCACGCGATCCTCATGTCATGACCTCTCTAACGGTACCCTCGATGTCTCCGTCTGCTGTCGTTACAGTCGAAACCAAGAGAGAGGGAGAGAGAGCGATCGTGAGTGAGAGAGAGAGGGGGTGAGGGAGAGAGAGAAATGTGAGAGACTTACCAACCATGCAGATGAATAGACATGCATGGACTTATGTGTTTTCGACACAACCTAAAACATGCATGGACTCATAATGCACTGAGTCAAGATGAGTTAAGACTAGAATTATGCAGCATAGGAAACATGCATGGAGTATAGAGGAAAATGCACTCACTGACTACATGTCACTCAAGGGGAAACATGCATGGGCTTTAACAGCATATGAACAATCACACAACATGTTCGATAGAATGTCATGCACACAGGATTTCTTCAGATGCATTGACTCTATGTTCGCAGAATTGACTTTATGGGAGTGCATTGACTTAATGTGCATAGAGTGGACTTAACGTTGACTTTATGCATGCATGAGACTGACCGTTATGCAATGAACGAAACTATAATTAACATGCAGCAAACACATAGTGTATCATGAAAACCATAGTGTATCATGCATTAAACACATATTGACTCATAGTGTTTGCTATCATCAAAACACAGGGACATAACAATCTCCCCCTTTTTGATGATGGCAACACTATGAGTCATGTGCAGCCTTATGAAGCAGTGAGCAAGTAACTCACAAGAAACACATGAACTTTATGACTCACAAAGTCTCCCCCTTTGCCAACGGCAAAAAGTAGGGGCTAAAGGTGCAGGATACCATATGATGATGTAAGAAAAGTAGACAGGCATGATATGACATTTCACAGAGACTCCCCCTAAAAGAATACATAGGGGCAATTAAATGAGTCACGAGATATAGCAGTGAAGAGTGAAACCAAGGACTATGGTAGGCAAGATGAGCTCAGAGCTTTCCAGCAGAGTAAAGGCACACTAGATCCGAAATTTGAAAGATAACCTATGCTCCCCCTTTGAGCAAGTTGACCATTCAAGGAATCAAGATATGCAAGAAGACTTTCCATGAGATAGCCATGCCATAAATCCAAAATATGATGATTTTTCAGAAACCTCTGCTATAAGGACATATGAAATAATCTTTATTTGACAGAGTGGTTTAAAAATGGTGTATCCAAGGTTTGTTCATGAAAGTCACTGTACTCATATCTGAAAAATAGGTTTTAATAAGAGAGAACCAATGGCACATATAAACTTCTAGTTCAACCTCCTTCCATCTTACTCAATTACTTTCAATGACTCCTTTAGGAGATACACAAAGTAGTATTGAGATTAAACAGCTGTGAATCCATCTGAAAAAAATGTTTTGATACACATATTTTTTTTGAATTTATTTTTGATCATCTATTTCTTTCTCAATGAGCAATTTAGGTTAATCAACACCTTTTTACATGAGGCAAAATGCGTCTTAGGTAAAATGACCCAGTTACTCAGTGTGATAACCGCATCTCTCTCCATGCTCTCTCGATCACTCTCTCTCTCCTCTCTCTCTCCCTCACATGTTCTCTCTCCTCTCTACCCCTTTCACTCGGTTCGCGATCCAAACGGACCTCGGTCGACGCATGGGAGGTACCGACGGGATGGGCTCGACGTAAGGATCGCGTCGGTATCCTTCATCTCTCGGATCGTGGAGCATGGAGATGCATGTGAGCGAAAGGACGGCGTGGCCCCCATCGCCCGATTTGCACCAATTCGCGGTCTTCACCGTGCAAGAGGTAGGGGAACAGACTCCTCGTCTCGCCAGGAACCCGTTGACGCCACATGCGTTGCCATCCGTCGCCATCTTCATCGTTTTCCATGCAAATCTCATTTTTGGTGATTTTGGGCTAATTTCTCATTTTGCATTTCTCTGTCGATTTCTGGTCCAGACGGCCACTGATCAAAGTAAGGCAGGTACCGTTGGATTGGTCGCGTCGCGAGGATCGCGTTGACGCCCTTCTTCCTTCGATCTGCGGAGCGTGGAGTCGAGTAGGGCCGGGAGACACCGTGTTACCCTCTCGCAAGATCGACATCGAATCGTCGATTTTGTCGTAGTCCAGGTAGGGGGATTGATTCCTTGCCTCGTTAGGACACCACCGGTACCACATGTGCCGTGGTCCAACGCCCTTTGCCTCATTTTTCGTGTATGTTCCCTCTTAGTTTATTTTAGGGTTTAATGCTTGAAATCATCTCCATGAGCATCGTCTTTTAATTCTAGTGGCATGCTTAGGTGCTGAATGATGGTATGGCATGGTAGGATAGTTTAGATTTATCTTTTCCCTACGTCCCCCATCGATTTCAATCGATCGGGAGGGGATTTCAGTTCCGAACTCCAGAGTCTCGAAACCCCGGTGACATAACGCGCCTACCCTAGTGCGTTATAGTCATTTGGCGCGCCTGCATAGGTGCGTTATATCCCCTCGTGGCAGACTCCTCTAGGTTCGTTATTGTCCTTTAACGACCCGACATAGGTGCACTATATCATGCATGAACCTGTGAGTTTTCTGTGAATTTTCGAGTTTGGGTGACTTTAACACCCCTGTCCCTATCCGTTATATCCTCTGTTTAACTGTGGATTCTGATCGTTCTGGTGGGCATAACGGTCAATTGGAGGCGCGTTATGTTTACTATAATGCCTCGCCCTTGGTGCGTTATAGCCCTTGTCTATTGTGTTGTGAGCTTGTTGACTTTAACGTCCCTTCTCACGTGCGTTATAGTCCTATAGCACGCCTGCCCTGGTGCGTTGTAGTCTCAATTGATTGAAGATTTTTACGTGTTCTGTTAAGCATAGCGGTCCCGTCTTGGTCCATTATGTTATGCATTCCTCATCCTTGTCAATATCGTGAATTCCGCTGTGAGGTCGTTTGTGTTTCTAATTGGACATAATTTTAGTAGAAGATTCTATTCACCCCCCCTCTAGAACCGTGTTCCTGCACTACGGGACCCAACAGCACTAACTGACCCGAAAGCCTTGACCTCATTCACCTATGTGTCAGGTCTATCACCTAAAGTTTTTATCGTTGGTTGCTACACTAGCGACCTCCTTTTATTCCTCTCCACACCCGATGAGTCTGACTTCATCTACAAATTGGAGCTTCTTGTCTCGGGTAGAAAGTCAAGCCATCCCCTCGAGGCAACACCCCGTCTCCCGTCACCCTTAGGGATGACCCATCACCCAATGAGGGAATTGTAATGTGGGAACCTATCGGGGACCAATTTGATATCCCAAATTACACCTTTATTTATCCATTTGACCCCACTGAGTGGATGTCATGGCCCCACCCTATCTCTTTCCCCCCTACCACGCTATCAACCACCCATTACCACCTACACCACATCCACATGTCCAATTGGCCTCTCCTTGGGAATGAATCATATGCCTCCCAATGCCCCTCACCAATCAAGGAACCCACCCTCTCATTAGATCCGCTAGTTAACACAGGCCCGACCCACCTCGGGGAACTTGAAGATTGGGTATTCATATGTCAAGGGGCACCCTTCCCCAACAACCCATCCTTCCTTGACCCCTTTGACCTCTACGAGTGGAAAATCAAAGACCGTCCCATATCCCTACACATGGAAGTCATCTCTGGGATAGGAATGCATGTGTCATGACATATTGCATCATCCGACATGGTTAGTAGGACAGGTCATCCCATTTGTGTCGCACACACCCTAGGACAGATGCATGACTGGTCCACATTTGGATGTGTCGACCCTCCCCCATCCAACATCACTAACCTGATCCATCTTGAGCATGAAAGGTACACTTATGGGTGTCCTGGTACCCCAACATTAGTCACACTTATGCATGATAGGTTCACTTGTGGGTGCCCAGGACCTCCCACGTCTAGCGAGCCTACTAGTCACCACATGCCGATAGGTCCACCTACGGTTGTCCCGGTCCACCCTTGCACACTATAGTTTTCACACCTACACCGCATCATAATGCATGGCATGAGCACTTAAGCAAGCAATTAGCAACGAGTGGCAAGGTTCACAAAGGGTGAGTAAAAACTCACGAGTGTCACTTAGAGTGCCAAGTAGACAATGCAGTGATGGTGATATCAGAGTGGCTCTACCCTAGGGCTATCTCCAAACCGAGGGTACGAGGACTTGGACCTTCTCGAGTTCCGAGTGACATTGGCAACCATGCTTGTGGGCTAAACTTACATCGAAATTGCCCCGATCTCACGTTTTAATGTGTGCATGTGGACTTTTTAGCTTCCAAGACTTATTTTGCATCATATGGCTTTATTTCCCCTGCGCTTCGACGTGAATGGGGCGTGGAACGGGCAGATTCGGCTGTTCTCCTATTTTATTCACCGGTTCAGTGTAACGGTCCTACCAGAGACCGTCACACTGTGTGACGGTCCTACTATAGACCGCCACAACCGTTGGTCATTTCGCCCTCTTCGAGGCTAGGTTGGTGTGATGGACCAGCATAGGACCGTCACATGGCTGTAACGCACCTAGCTTGGTTTGTTTTGTTCTGGGTGTGACGGACCGAAATAGGACCGTCACATGACTGTAACGCCCCTATGGTGGCACGCTAAGTTCTGGTGGTTACCGAGGACTGTGGCTATTAGTTCCCCGAAGATCGTGTCTGACTAGAAGATCGTGTCAATCGATTCACCCTGACGGACCTCCCCTTGTGCGTCACGTAGTGTAACGCCCCAAGCCTGGTGCGTTACATTATTCGTGTTAGGCTTTTAGGCCTGTTGGCCCTGACGCCCCTTTGTTGGTGCGTTAGGTGGTGTAGCACGCCTAGCTTGGTGTGTTATGTGGTCCGAGTTTTAGTTTTAGGCCTGTTTCCCCTGATGCCCCTACCTTGGTACATCAGAGTAGGTAACGCACCTACAGATGTGCATTACAGTCCTATTGGCTATGATGTCCTGCGTTGTTCGGTGTTCTTTTCTATGTCTGTTCTGTGTGTCTGTCTGTCTTAGGTTTGTGTTTTCGGGCGGTGTCTGTGTGTCGGTGGTTTCTAGGTCAGTCGGTTCAGGTGACTGGGTGTGGTCTTTCCTTGACTGTGATGGTTCCCTAACGACTTGATCTAGACCTGCCAGTGTCTTTGTCTCTGGTCTTGCAGCAGCTTTCCTTGACTGTCAGGTTCGCCTGGCGGTTGAGTGATAGGTTGCTCTGCCCAGAGTGTAGTCGTTGTCCACCGCTCCAGTTTCTACTTGTCTTGGCTTGATCTCATGGTTTGCCCGTGACCCATGGGTGTCTGTTGACATCCTATGAGGGCAGTGACCATGATGCTTGTGCATGCAGTACGTGTGTCTGTGGGTGTCTGTGTGTATATATCATGTCGGGTTCTAGTTAACCTGATGAGACTAGGGGTTGACATGTGACCTTGTCTATGTCTCGACAGTTTTAACCAGCTCGAGACAGTGTTCTGGATGCCTCGGGATGCTGTCCTACCTCGATTGTGTGTCCAAGTGTGCTGAGGGTTCTTGGTGTCCCCTCGGGTCTCCATGAGTCGTTTCCTGCGACGCGTCGTTTCCTCTAGCTTAGGAGTAGACGAATTTTAACAGGAGGCGGCCACATGTGTAGCTGTATGGCCCTAGACTGGGCGGCCAAGGCTCTAGCTGGCCAGGCCATTGGGCAGCCAAGGGTCTGGCCACCCAGGTTGCTGGGTGGCCAAGTCCCTGGCCACTCTCCCCCTTGTTAGTCCTGGACTGGATGGCACAAGAGGTGGTTGCGCCACTCTCCGGGCGGCCCATTCGATGGCTACCCAAGGCCCAGGGTGCCCAACCTTGGGCGGCCAGTGATGTGGCCACCCAGGCTCTTGGGCTGCCTAGAGGCTGGCCGCCCAACGGGCCGCTAATGCAGTGGCCACCCAGCCCCTTCAACCCAAGGGGTGTTGTGCTGGGCGGCCCATTCGATGCCTGCCCAGGGCCCAAGGTGCCCAACCTTGGGCGGCTAGTGATGTGGCCATCCAGGCTCCTGGGCGGCCTAGAGGCTAGCCATCCAGCCCTGTGGGCGGCCAGTGCAGTGGCCGCCCAGCCCCTTCAGCCCAAGGGGTGTTGTGCTCTGTGGATTGGTCTTTCGGGATGTCTGTAGGAGGGGTGGCCTTGTGGTTTGGGGGTCTGCATGGTTCTGTGTGTTCTCCTGGTTCGTGTTTAGTGTTGTGGACCACCCCTATTGCTAGTGGAGTGTGTAGATAGTCCTTGTGTCAGGCTGCTTGTGTTGACTGTCCCCGCAAGAGTCCTTTGACTGCGGGTGGTGTTTCCACATGAGGGCCGTGATCGCGGCTAGGTGTCTTTGTGGGAGTTGTGGACCGTGGTCCTGTCTTGTGCTTCGGTTAGCTTTCCATGGACCGACAGTCATAGTTTGACTGTCAGGTTGGTGGTTCGTGGTTCTTGTGCTAGTGAGCCACCTCGTGGTGGTGCTGTGTGGGCCGGTGGTACTCTGGTGGTTTCCATAGTTGTGGTTGGTTCTTGGTGACTCTACCCACTTGACATAGCTGACCTGGGTGCATACGCATGCCGACCCACCAGGGAGTGGTGGAGGCTTGTCTCATGTTGTGATTTTTAGGCCGGTTACCTGAGTGCCCCTTGCCTTTGCAGGCAGAGTCCGACTGGGGGGAAAATCGACTAGAGGACTGACTTAGAGTAGATGTTCTGTGTGTGCACATGTACCTAGGGGCAATGGACCCCGCTGATGAGTATGACCCTGACTAGTCCTTGTTTTATGGTACACTGGTACTGTGTACGATTTTGGTGTCTTAGTTTCCACCGGAGGGCGTGTAGGGAGACATGTAAGGCTGTAGTATAAGTCATCGGAGGATGCATCCAGTCTCATGGTCAATGGGTTAGTACTCCCGTCACCTGTGAGGGTTCACTGTGGCTTTCTTACCGGTGTGGTTTACCGTACCTCCATCACCCCTAGACTCCTTCAGCAACATCCCACAAGTTTCAGCCCCCATCCCCCTGCCATTTGGTCGCCCATACCCCCATCACCACACCTATCATCTTCAACCTGCAGTCTGGATTCGCAGGTAGCAAGCAAGGGTCCTGGAAGCAGCATCGTCTCTGATAATTACCCGAGCTTTCTGGTGGCAAGTCTTATACTTCTGGAAAGGTCATCCAGATAGCTTTCCAGGCGAGGTGGTTTCATCGTCATCCGAGCACCGAGCTGATCGTGGCAGCCATTCTTCCTCCACTGCGCAAGGCCACTTAGGCAGCAAACCAGAGCCTCAAAAAATATTCGACCATGGCTTCTCCTTAGCGTATCTGGGTGTCAAACTTGGCGGGAACATCCTCTACCGGTCTTCTTTCATTCCCAAGAAGCGGAGCGAAGTTTGGATCTTGGCATCAAGAGTTCTAAATTTTCTCCCTGAAGTGCGCCAGGTTGGTTCCCAGTTCCTGAACTGTACCACTCCCACCATTCTGGCCAGCTCGATCATCCCCGACAACAGCGGAAGTTTTCGTCAGTCCTGTATGAAAGAAGGCTCATCCGTGGTCATTTCGGTACTAGTCCCGCCTCCAACCGAGTTCGTGACAGTCCGTGGCAACTTCTTCTTCCAGCAACACCACCCTGTGATCAGCTTGAACCTAAGCAGTCTGGCTCTGTTCCAAATCCAGCACTGGCCAGAGAGCATCCCCAAGCGAATCAAGAAAATTCAGGCATCTTCCTGGGTCCAGTGGGAGAGTTTTGGAACTAGTCTTAGGTCATTTGGAGTTCCGAAGTGTCCGTGGCAGTGCCCTCTTCGTCCAGCTATCCAGTGTTCTAGAAGCAGGCAGAACCGACGTCGTCCGTCCGTTTAGTCTCCGCTCAGTCTTTCCCCTCCCCTCGCTTGGCCGGCTGAAGGCCCCTTGCGTGGAGGTAGTTTTGGCTGTAATCCCTTAACCCCCACCCCAAGAACCCCCTCCTGTGTGAGGAGTAGTGCTGTACCCATTTTGTTTTCAGGTCAAGCTTTATCGACGCAGCGTGCGGGCGTGTGCCCACACTTCCCAGCTCGCCCACGTCTCCGATCGGGATCGGTGTCATCACACCGATCAGGTGAGCGTCTGGTTCCTCTCCTTACTGGTTTTCACTTTACTAGTTTAGTATCGCCTTAGTGCCGTCGATCGGTGAGGCGAGCGCCCGAACTCATACTTGATCAAATTGTGATGCGGGACGACGAGACACGGACACGGCAAGCTCTCGATCGTCCCTTCACGAGGGAAGCGTCGGACGTGCACGGTTGAGAAACCGGCAAGAGCTAGGGTGGTCGGGTTGCACGAAATTTCATCCTCGAAATTTAAGGACCAACAAAGGTAAGGCAGAGAAGAACAACCCGACAATTACAGACACAAAACATGAGAAATAGAGTTCAGAGGAATAGCGTCAGACTATTGTCACGGATACACGCTCAGGAGTGAGCACGACCATGAGTGAACACAAGTCTGACACCTCTGGAACAAGGCAACGTCACTTACGACTCGCAAGATAAGAGACACGACTGTCAGAGTAAACAATACCGAGAAACGAATCGACAAAAGTGACATGCATAACTAATATCAGCTTATACAAGGAAACATAGTCCTCTCAGTTGACAGCCTGACGACATCATCGGCTCCAGTGCCAAAGGAGGCAGGGAACATCAGGCACACTGGATGCCAATGATGATTACACGGAAGAATTACAACAAAGTCAACAACATTAGACCACATATAGCATTAAGCCAGTCCTCACTTAGATATCGCATCTGATCGAGTCGCGAGCTACTCCACCGGGAAAAGGAGCACAGCAAGCTACTGATAAGACAATGGTCCAACACATAAACGCAGAATCATACGAAAATAGCACTTGCAAAAACAACAGCCGATGACAATAGCACCTGCAGGATTCTGGCTCCGTACGGCACATAGAACCATGGAACACACTGCAAGCAGGGTCGTATCAAGACACGTGGCAGCTGAGCACATTACTATAGGGAACGAGTCATGCATCAGGCCATTTACCAAGGAAAGACCCACGACAATTAAAATCGATTGTAAAATGACAAGAGACACCACAATCTCAGGGAAAGCTTCTCGAGGACTACGAACACACCTCGAGAGCACAACACCCACGAGAATGAATGCAGAGTAAAGGGTACTTTATCGACAGGGAAGCCGATGATTTCCCCAACACTTGCAAATGCCAACACTAAAACCAGAAAGATGACTGACAACAGCACGGTCACGATAATGTCTAGGCACATGCAGCTAAGACGGAGTCACATCGAGAAGGAGTAATTTTCTCGACGAACCAAATTGTACAAAAAGATCCTCGGCTTGTAGGTTATCAGCCCACACACTTCCGCTGTGCACTCAACAATGCACAAAGGCATCAGAAAGAACCTTGGCCTTCGCATCTCAGTACACACTAGGCGTCATCGCAATGCCAGAAAATTACAATGTAACACGCCTCGAGCACAGATCCAGCGAGCAACCGAGAAGAAAAAGTCTAAGTACAACAGAGAAGAGCACCAACTTCAACACAAAGCCCAAGAAAAAGTACTAATCTTGGCCGACCTGTGCGTCCTGTAAATGACCATTGAGCCTCACATCACATCGGTCATTGCACACGGCACGACGAAAATACGGTACCCTGAAACTCCTCCGCTCGCAGGACTCATGTAGCTGGTGCACTATTTAAACCTGGAAAATCCCCCGGCAGAAGGTAAGGCCAAACTAAGCCTAAACTCCCTGAGCAAGAATCACTTCACTACTTGGTGGAGAGGAATCTCGTGCCCTCATTTCCTCTTACTCCTCGCATCAAGGCTCTACTGACTTAGGCATCGGAGGGTTTCCCATGGGGATTTATCCCTGGGCACCTCTGACCCGTTTCCCTATCTTGCAGTTCGTAACTTCGTGGTCATCATCTCCGGCTCAGGACTAGTGCGAGATAACCCCTCTTCATTTGGCGCCGTCTATGGGAAACGAGCAAATAGCCGACATGGTGCGAAGGAGCTCCAACAGGAGGACCGTCGGTGACAAAGGGAAAGCTCCGGCAACGGAGGAGGGTGCACTATCCCACCATATGGGGAACACCCCCTCTCACACCAGTGACCCAACCGGCGACATACCCCTGCCCATGGTGGAGGGGCAACCCCCTGCCGGGAGCGCAGACCCCCTCCAAACCCTCAACGTAAAATTGGATAGCCTCATTGATCTAATGAGGACCCAGGCGGCCGGGGAGGAGCGTTTGTGACTTCCCCAGGAGAGCCCCCACCATGGGGGTGCTTCCTTGCAAACTATAGGGGGCCGCTTCATCCTTCGGGGATGGCAGATAATTCGCAACCGATCAGGTGGACCATCGCAAGCCCCTCCCCCAGAACAAGAAGCCTCCTCTACTCTAAGGAGGGAGAAGTCCGGAGCGCGTCGGCCGCCTCTAGGGACAGAAGCTCTCGAAGGGCGTCGAGGCAGCATCCAGGAGCACCCTCGTAGCCCCTCGACCCAGCGACAACCGGAGTTGTCCCTCCAGCTGTGAGACTTTGAGAGACATTTCTCAGAGCAAGAGCGCGCCCTCAGTGCCTTGTAGAAGACCTCTACCGTGGAGGATGAGGAGAAATCCCCATTCTCCGATCACGTCTTGAAGGCAAAGATCTCTCCTAGGATCTCCCTCCCGACCTTCAAGTCGTATGACGGCCAGGGTGACCTGGCCGACCACTTCGATAGCTTTGACGGCCTGATGACTCTTCACAGGGTGTCCGACGCCATTAAGTGCCGAGCGTTTGTGACCACACTGGTCCAGGGCACTCAGGCATGGTTCCGAGCCCTCGCCCCTGGTTCCATCTGAGACTTCAGACAGTTCGGGCAAGTGTTTAAGGAAAGCTTCGCTGGTAGCGGTCCCCCTAGGTCGGTAGCGGGGCTGTTGGTGCTCAAACAGGAATAGGGTGAGAAGCTACGAGCCTACATTAACCGATTTAAATTGGAGGCCCTACGCATCCCCCGCCTAGGGAAGAACGGCGGCAGGTGCGTGCTGAACCAATAGCACGCGAAGAGATCGCCCGAAAAAAGCAGGTTGAAGCGGCGGCTGTAAAATCCACAGTGGCCTTCCGTGTGCCCCGGCAGGTGGATAACCTCCAACCCGTGCCAAAACGGCAACTCCATGCCCGGCACAAGCGGCTCATCAATCTTCACAGTTCGATAACCGAGCGCCACGCGCCCAACCGCTTCCATCGCGCCGCAAAGGCGGGCCGGGCCGCGATACGTAAAGCTGCCCTCGATGTGCCCCTGCTCCGCCGGGTGCGCGTACACGGGCGCACCGGTAAGTTCCCGCAGCCGTGCGAGGTTCCCGGTGTGGTCAAGATGTCCATGCGTTAGCAGGATGGCCCGGATGTCCTTCCAGCCCAGATCGATCCCTTTCAACAGGGCCTCCAATTTGCCCATTTCTCCCATCAGCCCGGCGTCGATCAGCACCGCCTCACCCCGCTTTGCGTCATGAAGCAGGTGAAAGCATCCGTGCCAGCCCCGGATCGCGTAAAGACGGTACCCGGGCGCTGGCTCAAAATAGTTTGACATCATACTATTTATGGTAATGTTAGTTCTGTAAGAAGACAAGCCCCAATCCCATGAATGCCCAGGACCGTCAGCTCCTCGAGGCCTTGAACCTTCGCCACCAGCGGCTCGAAACCGCGCTGGCCGATCTCAAGACCGATCTGCAATCCTTCACCAATCGCCTCGCGGTGCCCGACTTTGTCCCACCGCCACGCGTCGCCGAGGTCTCGCCTCCGCCGGCACCCGAGACCGCGCTTGTCCTGCCGCAAATACAGCCGGAAGCACCCGAGCTGGCGGCAACTCCGCCCCTTCCTCCCCTTCCCGAGCCGATGCCTCAGCTCCCTCCCGAGCCGCCGCCGGTCCCGCCAATCCCGCGTGTCGCGGTGGAAGGCCCCGGTTTCGAGATCCAATTCGGCCGCTGGCTCGCGTGCATCGGCGTCGTGTTTGCGTTGCTCACGCTCGTCTTCGTCAGCGTGCTGGCGTACAAGGAATTTCATCGTTACGTCGGCCCGTGGAGCAAGCTCACGCTCTTCACGCTCGTCAGTGCGGGCTTCATCGCCGGCGGTTTGCGGCTGGAACGCCGCAGCCGCGATCTCGTCGTCTACGGCCGCACCCTGGCCGGCGGCGGTCTCGCCTGCCTCTATTACACGCTCTACGGCGCGACCTACGTGCCGCAGTTGCAGGTGATCCACAACGTTTACCTCGGCGCGATCCTGCTGCTCGCGTGGTCGGCGGGCGTGCTCACGCTGGCGGAGCGCCGCAAGTCGGAGCTGCTTTCCATCTTCGCCATCTCGCTCGCCTACTTCAGCTCCGCCATCACGCCCGTCGGCAATTTCACCATGGCCGCCAATCTTCTGCTGGCGGCCACCGCCGTCGCCTTCCTCGTGCGCAACTTGTGGACCGGGCTCTCCTACCTGTGCCTCATCGGCACCTACCTGGGCTTCGTGCGCCAGATCGTCGTGAGCGGCCCCGACGCGACCGGTGCCTTCATCTTCGCCCACGGCCCCGCCCTGTTTTGGCCGTGGACGATCTACCTCACCGGCGCGTGGCTCATTTTCACCACCGGCGTTTTCCTCGCGCGAGCACCCGGGTTTGACGGCGGCAAACGCCTCGCCTTCCTCAGCCTCAACAACGGTGCGTGGACGGGTTTCCTCGTTATCGCTGCGGAACTCTCGGGCCACGGCCACGTCGGCAGACTGCTCATTTTTGTCGGCGCGGCGCTCCTCGCTGCCTGCGTCCTCGCGCGAATGCGCCGGGCGGACACAACCGAACTCTTCGACGCCTACCTGTTGCAGGGCCTCGCCATTGGCACTCTTGGTCTCGTTATCGCCTACAGCGGAGTCACGCGCGGCCTCATCCTCACCACTGAATCGGTCTTCCTCGCCGCAGCCGGCGCGTACTCACGCAATATTTTCCTGCGCCTCGGTGCGGGCGCCGCGGCGGTGCTGGGCACGCTTTTTCTCGGTGTGGAAATCGCCTCAGGCCACGCTCATCCGTGGCTGCTCACAAGCTGCGGCGCGTTGGCCATGCTGATCAACGCGTGGCTCGGCCGTCGCGAATACTGGCGCGAGCCGTTCGAGGTTTCCCGCACGCGTTTCGTCCCCGCATCGGCCGCCTACGTCCTCGTCGCGCTCGGATTGATCGCCACGGGAATATTTTCGCGGGCAACCCAGGCATGGATTCCCCCTGATCTCGCCCTCGTGGCCTTGGCCCTGACCGCCTTGGTCTATCTCGTGCCGCTCTTCGAGCTGCCGCCACTGAGCCAGCTTCTGGTGGCGCTCGCTCAACTCGCCTCGTTCGGCCTGGCCCTCATCCCATTCAATCCGCCCTGGCAGAGTGATGTTGGCTACGTCTACACGCCGCAATGGAGCCAGAACATTGTCGCGCTCGTCACCATGGCTTTCGTCCTCTGGTGGCCGCGGCAGACGCGCGTCATCAAGGGTGCGTGGCTCGGGCCGCTGACGTGGCTGTACGCGCTCGCCATGGCCGCCTTCACCTACAATTCCCTTCATCCCCGTGTCAGCGACCAAACATGGATGATGTGCGCCGCCGGGCTCTCGCTTGTCTTTCTCGCCTTCGGCGCGTGGAACCGCGCGTGGTCGTTCGTGGCTTCGGGCCAAATCCTGCTCGTGCTTTCCGTCTATTCTTTCCTGCGCCCGGACAATTCCTTCGACTTCCCGTGGACGTGGTGGGCGGCGCTTGTGCCGATCGCGGTTGTCTTCCTCACTGGCTGGATCGCGCATCAGGTACTCGCCTATGCGTTCAATGGTGACGGAGCGATGCGCACCAATCTGAGCGTCGCCTCGCGCTTCTACCAAACGCTCGCCATCGTTCTGCTCGTTCGCTGGGTCTACGGCATCATCGCGACAGACGAGATCACGCTCACACTTTTCGCGCTGGCGACGGCGCTCGCCGTCATCGGCTTGTTTGGCAGGAGCACCTACTTCATCCGCGCCGGGCTCGTGCTCGATCTCGTCGGCTGCTGCAACTACGTCTTCGCCGGGCCGGACATCGATGTGCATCCGTTCGCGTGGTTGGACGCGGTAGCGGTCGCGCTTTTGCTCGCGCAGCCCGCGCTCTTGCGCCGCTGGGGCCGCGAGTTGATCGCCGATTCGGAAAGCTGGCTGGCCATTGTCTTCTCGTCCGGGCTCGCGTGGCTCTTCGTTTCCAATTCCGTCGTCGCGGCCGATTCGCACAACCTGACGCTGAGCTGGGCGCTGCTCGCGCTTGCGCTAATCGTGATCGGCTTCGTCGCGAACGAGCGCCGCCAGCGCTGGTGCGGCCTCGGCATCCTCGTCGCCGCCTTCATCCGCGTCGCCGTGCACGATTTCTGGGGCTTCTCCGACATCGGCAAGGTGATCACCTTCTTCGCGCTGACGGTGATCTGCCTCGGCCTGAGCTTCCTCTACTACAAGTTCGCGGATCGGTTGAAGGAGTGGCTGTGAATGACGACCGCTCCGCACCTTCCCGAAATGTCCGCCTCCTTGTTTGGTTCGGCATCTACTTCGCCGCGCAATTACCACTGATTCCTTGGACCTATAAAGCTTGGCAACTTTGGCCTTACTTCCCGATGGCATTGGAATGGGGATTCGTTGGGCTCGTCTCGTGGCTCATTCCAAGTAGGATCTAGTTGCTGGAGAGTAGCAAAGTGAGGGACACTTCGGGTAAGAGCCTAATTCGACCCATTTGGTGATTTCTTCACCCTTGTGTGCTCGGTTATGTCTTGTTGTTTGTGACTTGGGGATTCTTTTCCCGCTCCTCTCTTGTTGGTTTTTGGCAAGCGTGGACATGGCCAGCGTTGCAAATGTAATTGCTAAGTTGGTGACGTTTGGCCCGGGCCTTGAACTTCCCGAGTTTGAGGCCATCCCGGTGGTTGGTGGCATTGCTAAGCTTGGTGCCAGTGCTGACAACGAGGAGGGGCCCAGGGAGACTGGGGTAATGACTCCCCTAGCTTTGTTTTTGATGCCTGAGGTCCCGCCTTGCGCAGGGAGCTTGGTAGGTCCTCAGGGAGGTGACGACTTAGATGTGGGATCTGTCACTTGGTAAGGGCCTGAGGTGGGGGAGGTTGGGGCTGCTGGGTCTGTTGCTCCTTCCGAGACGATTGGTTAGGAGAAGGAAACTATCTGTGGCGCCCTTGTCGTTGGCGAGAGGACCAACGAGGAGCCATGTCCTGGCCCCGGGTATGGACTTGTAGGCCGAGGCTTGGGTGTTTTCTCAGCTTTTCCACCTTGTCTTTTGTTAGGAGTCTTGTGAGTCTACAATGCCATGTAGGTGGTTCGGGACTTCCCGGTCCTAAGCATCGAACGACTGTCCATCCCCAACTTCTGGAGCCGCCAGTTGGCGACGAGATGGCCGCTGCTTAGGTCGAGGCTTTGCGGCCGCCCGTCTCCTAGTGGTTGTATTTGTGGTGTGGTTACTGTTGTTGTTTGTTGCTTGACGTCCACAACCGGCTGCTGTTGGTGGACGTCGCCCGTGGTTTGGTTGCTAGCGGCTTACTGCTGTTGTCATGGTTGTTTCTTGTAGGCAACTTGCATTGTTTGCCAACCGATCGCAAGGGTTTGCTGGCCAGAGATTGTGTTGACCGTCCTATGGGGCGTGCTAGTCATAGTTGTGTTGACATGTCTCTGAGGTGTATTGGTTGGGAGTTGATGTTGGTCCTCCTCTTGGAGGTGTGCTGGCCTGGAGTTAATGTTGATCGTCCTCTTGGAGGTTTGTTGGCCTGGGGTTAATGTTGGCCGTCCTCTTGGAGGTGTGCTGGCCGGGGGTTGATGTTGGCCGTCCTCTTGGAGGTGTGCTGGTGTTACACCCCAAACTTTCTCGAAAAAATTTCAAGGAGCTGCCCTCATGTTTAATCAACGGGCATAGCGCGGCTTCAAGTCGGCGCCGTCATGTCGTGGAGTATCTCCACGATACCGGGGTCCATCAATCCGACCATGCTCAGCCATGGGATATGTTGTAGCAAGGAAGGATAAAGAAGATTTTTTTGAATTTTGAAGGATTTGATTTATTTATTTATTTTTATGTTTTCTCTCTTTTTATGTTTCTTTTATATGGCGCAGCCTGTACCTACCTTCCTTGGGGCAAGACATGCCCGTCACTACGGCTGGCTCCACGATTTACTGGCAGCGATCACGCTCGCCATGAGAGTGTTTATGCACCAGTGGCATCTGATCCGTATGGTCATCATGGCGAAGCGCTTCAACAACATGAGGTGGAATTGGGAATCCTTGGGAGCTTTGATCGAGCTGTGGCATCCAAATACCCATACTTTTGTTTTCCCTGAGTTCGAGGCCTCAGTGCTGGTGGAAGAACTTGACTTCATCTTCCAGTGGAGTGATTTGGAGGTAGGTGAGCTGATCGACCTCCCTCCCTGGGATGAAATCTTGGAAGAGATTGTGAGAGATAAACGCGAAGCTCGCTGAATGACAGACCAGTGAGGAATCTTAGTCGACCGCCTAGCCGGTTGGCTCCTGGGCCAGGTAAAAGGTAAAGCAGTGGAGGCAGATCGGCTGATGCGTGGTGTAACGTTGTGCTTAGGCAAGGCATTTCTCTTCCCCACGTCAGGAGATGTGTTGAGGTGAGAGTATGTGGGACCACTTACTCTCTTATAGACAGGGCATTCTCTCTCCCAGGCGGTGCTGGCTCATTTGTATTGTAGACTCACCCAAATGAGTCTGGGTGGTAGCACCATGGGGAGCCTTTACTTTCTACAGATGTGGATGGAGATCCACTTGAGCTTTGACTTTGATGATGCGACGATCATTACTTCTCGGATCTTTGAGAAGAGCGCACTCTACCCAGCGAGGGCCATCTTTGGTCCTGAGGATCAGGTGGTTTGCAAGACGGCGCTACTGAAGACCAGAGACAACTGGTGGGATTACTTGAACTTCCTGTCCGAGGATGAGTTTGTGTTCATGTCGATGATGTATCGACGTGAGGAATTTAAAGTGCTAGGATCGCCAGAGTAGGAGTTGTGGCTTTGGGAGCTGAGGACTTGGTGCTATACCAGGCCGATCGCTGCCATCGCCAGGTGGGACTGCCCAGACGGGTCCCATGGGTCGCTTCTAAGGGAGCATTAATCACAAAGCGGCTCCTGGGAATCGATGCGGATAGATGGCGGCTTCAGAAGATCGGGAAGACGTGGAGATGTCATGCCACTGCCATGAAAGCTCAAGATGTAGAAGAAGACAAAGACGAGTTGAAGCATCATGTGAACTACCTGCAGGGTCTTAGGCCAGCCGTGAATGAATTCTTCATGAGACGGTGCACCTGATTAATGTTTGTTCAGCATTTTGTCATGATTCACTAGTGAATGAAATACATAGATGGGAAGTCAAAGGACCCTGGACCCACCCTAGGTCAAGTGACCCCGGGCAAGTGTGCGCGGGACCTGCCCGGGGTCATCCGACCTCGGGCCAGTCCTGCCCAGGGTGGATGACCCTCGAGCGGGTCCCATCGGGGGTTGCGCGACCCCGGGCGGCCCTGCTCGCCTGCGCGCTAGCCCGCCCGAGTCCTCCATCTTCCTTTTTTGATTAAAAGGGATCCTCCCTGGGCTTTCTAAGGCTTATTGCTGCAGCGTACCGCGTGGAGAGGAGAGGAGCGTGCCTTCCCATTTGTTCGTCGTCTCCCCCGTGCCGTGGGCCGCAAGGAGTGGATTTGTTCTCGTCCGAGCTACGTGATACACATGCGTGGGACTTCCTTGGCGGTGTGTACACCATCTTTTGCATCTCCGTCTTCTTGCTACGAGAGATTTTCTTTTGTTCATGTCGAGCACCCAAGATGTAAAGCTCTCGCCTTTCTAGTTTTTTTTTCTTTTTCTGGGACCATGCGATCCTAACAATCGTGGTGGTTTAGTCCAACTTCCGACCACCTTGCATGCTGCGAGGAGTCTATAATTGCATAAATATACGGGCTACGAAGCCCCGACGTGTGGAAATGTTCCACAAGGTGGTGATATGCCGAATAGTAGACCTCGACTGGGTCGAGGGTAACATCTCGATTTAACCGAGACAAATAGTGGGTGCAACAGTCGACATCGAGGCCGCGCACCAGCTTGGCCCAGGTGAAGAGGAAGTGGCAGATGGAGCTACTGTCGTCGATGCGGTGCTGGGAGGTAAGGCCCAACGTGAGCCCGCCACAGGCAAAGCGGGTGAGCTGGATCTAGAGAAGCACCTCAACGCCCTCTGTTGGGTGGGGGTGCAGGCTGAGGAAGTTGGCCGAGGCATCGAAGGGGAGGTGGTCCTGTAGGGGGAGGTGGGCGCCGTGATCTCCTTGAGGCAGATGCCGACATTGTTGAGGAGGACGTGGGTGTAGCTGTGCTCGTCGGGGACGAAGCGGCCAACGAGGTAGGGGAAGTAGGCCAATGCCCGGGCGAGGCCCTCGTGCATGGTGTCATTGTCGGGTGTGGAAGGCGTAGAGGATGCAGACATGGCAGTTGTAGTTGGCTATGTCCAAGGGGTGAGGGGAACTTGGGCTTTGAATAGAGGGTGGGGTGGGGACGAAGGCGAGGAGAAGGGTTAGAGGATGGTGTCGTTGGTCACTTGGACACTCTCACCTGGGGCCTCCCCGATGACGAGGTAACCAAGTTGCGGTTGGTGGTGAATGGTCTGCAGTAGATAAAGCCCCCTGTCCTCTGACTGTGGGTCAAAGAGGGTTAGAGAGGAGGGGGCGACTCCTGCGGGGATCCTTGGCCTACTGATATCATCCTCTGTGGAAAGACTGGAGAAGTAACCCCTTGCCTGATCCCTGATCTCCTCCTCTCTAGAGAAGAGCCAGTCTCACACTCTAATACAAGTGATAGAGTTGACTCTTCTTCTCCTAAAAGCAATGCACTGAAAGTATATAGCATTCTTGTCTCCCTCTTTGACCCATCTATCTCTCGACCTCTAATTTTATTAGACCTCCTCCCTAGCCAAAATCTGACCTTAGTTTGTCCCTGAGAGATCTGTCAGCATCATCCATGAGCCCCGCCTCCTTTAAGCAGTCTAGCCCCTCAATCTGTTGTAAGATCCTATCCTTTGTTGCCCTGCCAGGTAATGATTTGTCTGCACCCCATGCCATGAGAGCTTGTGCCACATGCCTCATTTTACCCACCAACCTGGCCATAGCTGAAGACTCATGCCTCTACATTCACCAAGCCCTACTAATAGTGTCCATAAAGTCAGCCTCCCTGAACCAGAACCTTTCCAAACTGAAGCCTTGTCTCTTTGCCTGAGGGCGACTAGTCTTTAGAAGCAGGGGTTTGTGATCAGAGTTAGATCTAGCTAGAGCTGACATCTGCACATGAGGGAAATGATTCTCCTAATCAATTGAAACTAGAAATCTATCCAGTCTGGAGCAAGTGGGGTTTGCTCGTAGATTGGACCAAGTGAACTGAGCATTAATCATACTAACATCAATAAGGGTAGTGTCCTGAATAACGTCGGTGAAGTTCTCCATCTCTTCCACTGTGGAATGCATCCCTATCCTCTCACATGGACCCACAATCGCATTGAAGTCTCCACCTACAAACCAAGGCCGGCCTGAATTATGGTAGTACATGGACAATTCTTCTCATAACATCTTCTTCCCCTCTCTGGTCCGAGAAGTCCTAAGAGAAGCCATCCTTTACACTCCGAAAATGTAAAGAGATGACCCCTCTGCTAATCTGCTTGCCTAGTTCCACCTCATCTATCTCAAAGGGGCTCTCGAGGATCATGATACCCCCATATCTACTCTTCGCCAAAGAGGACACCCCTTGGAAAGGTGCGTACCCCCAATCTCCCTCATAATGGACACTCCCTTACATTTGGATTCTTATAGACACAGGAGATCAATCTTACACCTTATTCCCAACTCTTTCACCACCCTTCTCTTTTACACCCCCCAAATCTCTCTTACATTCTATGAGACAATCCTCATGGTAGCACATGAATAGCCTGGCCCCCGCCGCCTAGGGTCGGCGGCTGGGGGGGCGCGCCCGGGGTGGTGGGCGGGGGGCCGGGGGGGGGGGGGGTGGGGGGGGGGGGGGGCCGGGGGGGCGGGCGGCGGGGGGGGGCATCACGTATGTCAGTCATATGAGAGTGGAAAACAACAATGACTTATAGTGTTAGCCATTATCAAAACCATGAGATAAAAATGACCAATGACCACAGGGGCACAACACATTTAACCAATGTTGATGAACAAATCAGTTGCGACCCTTGTCATCATCGACAAGATCGGTCGACATTCCCTTAACTTGGACCCTTCATCCTTATTAATGAACAAACATATCTTTACTTTGGCATTTAACCAATATCGCTGAACAAACCAGTTTCGACCCTTGTCGTCATCGACAAGATTGGTCGGCATTACCTTAACTTGAACCCTTCATCCTTGTTAATGAACAAACATATCTTTACTTCAACATTTAACCAATGTCGATGAACAAACCAGTTTCGACCCTTGTCATCATCTACAAGATCGGTCAGCATTCCCTTAACTTGGACCCTTCATCCTCGTTAATGAACAAACATATCTTTGCTTCGGCATTTAACAAATATCGATGAACAAACTAATTTGACCCTTGTCATCATCGGCAAGATCGGTCGGCATTCCCTTAACTTGGACCCTTCGTCCTCGTTAATGAACAAATATATCTTTGCTCCGACATTTAACCAATGTCGATGAACAAACCAGTTTCGACCCTTGTCATCATCAACAAGATCGGTTGACATTCCCTTAACCTGGACCCTTCGTCCTCGTTAATGAACAAGCCTATCCTTGCTCCGACATTTAACCAATGTCGATGAACAAACCGCTATTGACCCTTCTCATCATCGGTAAGACCAATCAATATTCCCTTAACCTGGACCCTTCGTCCCAGTTAAATGAATAAACCTACCCTTGCCTCGGCACTCAGCTCGTGTCGACGAACAAATCTCTGCCTATTCTGGCATTAGTTCTGTAAATCTATATTTAAAAAAAAGAAGAAAAAATGAGAAAGAGGCTTAAAGTAGAGGTGCCTCGCCGGTCTTACCCAGCCACGCTGAGTAAGGGCAAGAATGACTATAACCCGGCTGTGGCGAGTACCCGAAGGGGTGCCACAAGCAAAATCGGGTACCCTGCCACGTGAAACCCTCAAGGGCGCGTGGGTAATAGCAAGAGGGGGTCAGCTTCGACGAAATCTGAAAGGGCACTTAGGTCGGTAATGTGATAAAAAAAAGATGAATAAAAAATGATGAACGAATGAAATCATGGTGCGGACACCCGAGCACAAGAGCGGTCCGGGTCAGTGAGCCATCGGTACCGTACACGGAGCACCACGCGAGCCACGGCAGCTTCCATTTGACTCGGAGACAGTCTGGAGACTCCCCCTTGAGCCCTCACATTTATCATATTTATTAGGATTTTATTTGTGTGCAATGTATAATTGATGCATGTTAGCAATATCATTCATGGCCAATATGTTGCAGAAGGTAGGTGTAGCATTGGAGATGAGTAACTTGACCTTTTCCTCCTCTGAAATATGACAGGGCACACGGGCAGCCATCTGCCTCCATCTATCAGCATACGTAGTGAAATCCTCATCGGCTTTTATTTTCTCAGCAACTAGATCTGTAAATGAATATTCTGGGCCGACCCGATCCTGGAATCGTTGGATGAATTTCTCTTTGACAACCTTGAAACTGTCGGCATCTTCTAGTGGTAAAGCATAGAACGACTCCAACGCCACTCCATCTAGTGATCGGCAGAATAAATATGCCATGATTGAGGAGGGAATCAGATGTTATGAAAGCTAGGAACAAGAACGTCAACCAAGGATTGTGGGCCAACCCACTTTTGAAGAAAGTCGAGTTGTTGTTGCATGGCGGCCCATTTGTCAAGGAGCTCTTGTTCTCAAGATGGGGTAGGTGGAGTGAAAGGAGTGAGTTCAAGCCGAGGAGCTGAAGGATGAACAGAAGGAGGGTGAGGCCCATAAGATGGAGGGGGAGGCGGCCCATAAGAGGGATACTGGGTCGACGGATGACCCAAATTGGAGTAAACATGGGCTGCCCCTTGCTGTGGGTGAGCAAAATTGGTCGGAGCTACAAGGGTTTGTGGCGCCGATGTAACAGACCTATAGGGATCAATCTGGGCAGATGAGGGAAGAGTGGCCTTCCCTTTATCGAGGATTTAAGGGATCGAGCCAGAGGACTGGCTTGGTTCCGGATTGGAGAATCGGAGGATCCTGGGCTAGACCGGGGTAAGGTCGATAGGAATAGGTGGAGCCCCAGGCCCATCAACTCTAGACTGAGAGACAGAGGTAGTGGACAGACCTTGTGAAATCGTGGAAGATGGGACACCTGACCCCTGCAAGGTCTGATAAAGGGCCTGGAGTAGGGCTGGATCTAACGGGGCCATCATCTGCAGAATGTGACTGGTGGGATTGCTAGTGGATGGAGTTGAAAGGGAGGGCTGACTGCCCTCTATGGGAATAGAGGATGGAGGAGGGATAGACCTTTCTCCAGACTGAAGTGGGAAGACCTTGGGTAGGTCCTCTAGGAGTCCTTGAGGGAGAGAATCCTCATGGGAACGGGGAAGATCATAAGAAGACATGGTGGAGTCAAATAAGGGGTTGAGATAAGAGGTGAAAGAGGAATTGCCCCTAGGAGATGAACCTAAGGATTTAAAGTAACTCCGCATGCAATGTGGTACCTAACGATGAAAACAACACAAATAATCACGAATAAGCCACCAAACAAATTGACCCCCAAAGGGGATATGCAAATAAGGAATGGGGCCTGGTCCGTTATTTGGATATAATGCCCAAGGCTAGGCGCGTTATATTCGGGTTGTTTTCGAGGCCGTCTGCCATTGTTAGATCCCTCGACGACTGTGCTTCCTCGAAGACCATGTCAGTCGGTTCATTTAACGGATCGTTCCCCGTGCATTATGGTTTAGGTGATGCCCTTGTGTGGATCCGTTATGGTGTGTTTAACTGATGTTTGACTGGGTATGGTAGTTGATATAACGTGCCTAACCCTGTGCGCCATGTGGCTATGGAGGACTCATTGTGGTCCATTATATGCTTCTTGTCCGTATTAATGTTTTGGGTCTGTTGGCCATAATGTGCCCGTCCTAGTGTGTTATGCTGATATAGCATCCCTATCTTGGAGCATTATATTGTCTGTATTGAAGTTTTGGATCTGTCTACCATAACGCCCCTTCTGTGGTCCGTTATAGCAGGTAACGCCCCTATGCTGGTGCGTTATAGTCATGTTGTGGCCGTGATGGCCCTTGTTCCATTTTGTGTATTGGTCAGTCTTAGGTTGTATTCTAAGGTGATGTCTGTCTATTGGTGGCTGTTTGGAAGGGTTGGTTTAGGTGACTGGGTGTGGGCTTTTTCTTGACTACGACAGTACCCTAACGACTCAATCTAGAACTGCCAGTGTCTTTGTCTCTGGTCGCGTAGTGGCTGTACCTTGACTATCAGTTTTGTCTAGCGGTTGGGTGATGGTTCGCTTTGCCCACAGTCGTCCACCGCTCCAATTTCTGTTTGTCTTGGCTTGATCTCGTAGGTTTGCCCATGACCCATTGGTGTCTGTTGACATCCTATGAGGGCAGTAACCATGATGGGAAGGCCAGGAGTGCTTACACATGCAGTGTGTGTGTCTATATGTGTCGTCATTGTCAGGTTCTAGTCAACTCGGGGTCACCCAGTAGTTGACAAGCGACCTTGTCTGTGTCTCGATGACATTGTCCAATTCGAGACCATGTTTCTGGATGCCTCGAGGTATCGTTCAACCTCAGTTTGAGTGTCCAGGTGTGCTAAGGGTTCTTGGTGTCCCCCCAGGTCTCCGTGTGTCGTTTTCTCGGAGCGTTGTTTTCCTTGGCTTAGGATTAGACCGATTGTCGGCTTGTTCCGCTATGTGCGATGATCTTGACTCAGAGTGTAACGTCCCAGAGTACACAATACCGATAACCCGATACTAGGTATCGAATTACTGCCATTCTGTACTGAGAGCCCATGATAGCGATGACCCGATACTAGGTATCGACTCACTGTTACCATGAATCGGGGTCACCACCCAGGCGGCTGATGAGGCCACTGAAGGGTTAGTGAGGGATGTTGAGGGAGCGTATAAACAATCGTGTAGATTGATAGCCTTTAGTGTAGAGATATGAGACTAGATTGACTGGTTGGAAGGCAAGGTTATTATTCTATGGAGGTAGGCTGATCCTTTGCAAATTAGTGTTGGAGAGCCTTCCCACTTCCTCTCTGTCTTTAGGATCCCGAGTCAGTGGCAAGGAAGGTAGAAGCTATTCAGGGGAGATTTTTTTGACAGGGGAGTGGAGGTAGGTGCAGGGGATGGCATGACATTAGGTGGGGTAGAGTGGATACTATGAAGAAAGAGGGAGGGTTGGGCCTTTAAGAATATAAGAGACTTCAACTTGGCCATCTTGTGTAAGTGACTTTGGAGGTTGGGGGTAGTGGGTGCAAGTGATCAGACAGAGGTATTATAGTAGTAGGGTATGGTACCTGGCTCCATCTTCTCTGCAACACATTTCTCTCATGTGACGAGGCATCTTGACTTACAGGGACATTCTTTCTTCTAGCGTTTGGGTCTGTCTTGGGAAAGGTGATCAATGCCCTTTTTGGAAGGACCGATGGTGTGGTGACTTCACCTTGGAGGCCTTTTTTTCACGTCTTTTTGCAGTTGCAGCTACCACTTAGGGGCGAGTCTACCAAGCTCTTGATGCTCAGCTATCGGGCGGCACCTGGGTACCAACATTCAGGAGGAACCTTAGGAATGAGGAGATGGAGCAGCTTCAGGAACTCCTACACCTCCTCATCGACTTCGCTCCTCAGCTTGATAGAGAGGACGAGTGGACATGGATGTGGGGGAGGAAGGGTATCTTCTCAGTCCAGGTAGCCTACTTCTTCATCTCTGATGGAGGGATCCGACACATTCTCGCGCCACAGAATTTGGCAGCCTAGGAGCTCCTTGATGGTGAAACTTCTCATATGAAGGATCTCTTATGGGAGGTTGCCCACTCGGGACAGACTGTGCCAGTTCCTACCGAACATCCAACCCATCTGTTGCTTATGTGGAATGGAAGATGAGGCCCTAGATTATCTGTTTGTAGGTTGTACTTACTCACTGAATTGGGCCTTCTTGCCCTTGGATTTAGAGGAAGAAGCACCACCGGCAGCAAGGATAACGAAAGGAACTCTGGGTACGCTCGACAGATAGACTTGCTAAAACTACCCGATCGGCTGAGGGACTAGGTGAAATTGCACACTTGGCTGAGCAAGCTCAGCTTGGGTACGCTCTTGGGATCTCACCTACCCTTCAACCGTCGGCGGATGGGATATCAAGGATTCACTCGGCAAACCTTCCACAACTGGAATGGAAGTCGCTAGAGCTTGACCAGGCGCATAAACCAACACAACAACCACTGGAGGAGAAGTGCCACTTCCCACCTTCCCTCTTGGGTACATGTTTTTGAGGAAAAATAAAAACTGAACAAAGGAACAACCAGACAGAGTATGGCTATAAAGTTCTATGGGAAAGAAGGCTCCTGTCTGGGGAAGAACTGGAGGACTCCTAGGTTCTCTTCTTGTTCTTCCTGGTTCTTCACCACGACCTCATGAGGAAAGAACAACCTTGCTTCCAGCATTCAAGGGTATCGGATGGAGCTTCAACAGAACCTTTTTCCTCGCTATGAGACTTCCTGAGGTGAAGGGGAAGATAGTCTGCTGCGTTGCCCTCACTCCACTAGCACGAGGAAGAAGATTGCTTCCCGAGCAAGCTTCTACGATGCTCTTCCCTCCTTCTTCTCTACGTGTTCAGCTCTATCTCTAGAACTGGAGCTCCTACTCTTGATATATCAATGGCTCACAGTATCTCTTACATTGTCCACTGCAAAAAGACCAAACCCATAATGTCACATCAATATTATTTGATTAGCTTCCTTTGCATAGTTGACCCTTCTCTGCCGTGTCTGCTGGTATGTGGGTAGGTAGGGGACCATGTCAGCAATGGTACTAGCCTTTCATAGGATATCTCTGCCAAACAAGGATCCTCTGACATGGTAAGCTTCTTGATGGCTTTTTCCGGAGCGAATGGATTCTCCAAGACAAGTTTCGAATCTTAAAAAGTGGATTCTATCAGTTTCAGATCCATTCTGGATGATCATGAATGTGTCGACACTTTCACACAAGGTGTCAGCACATTCCATTTCAATCTTTAGGAACCGTGGCTTCCATGCAGAGCAGGTCGACACTTTCATGGGCAAGTGTCTACACGTTCGTCATACTTGCATGTGGAGTGTGCCAATGTGTCGAGACTTCATTGGGAGGTGTCGGGACATACGCGCCAAGGGTAAAAGGTTCAAGGAATTCAAGAATAAGAGGTGTGAGAAGCGGCGTGCCCAACAGTCTTCTGCCAGTGCTGTTCCATCGTCAGTCCCATCTTCTCAATAGCATCGGGGATCTACTGCCCGTCAGCCGTGATCGTGTGGGAGGTGTGGGGGTAGCGACCCTGGCAGGTCATGTTCTTTGCCGGTGGCTTTTTTTCGCTATGATCAGCCAGGCCATGTTGTTCGAGACTGCCCATTCAGGCCGAGACCGATCCAATTCTCTACATTCACCCAGCCACAGTAGCCCCAGTTCCAACCTGTGCCGCCACAACCTCAGCCAGACTCACCAGCGTCTCAGCTTCCTCATGCTGAGCAGTGACGTCCTATCTTTTGGAAGGTGCATTTCTATTTTTTGATTAGTTAATTTGTGTTTTAATTATTCCTGTTGCTTGAGTTTTATGTGATTTAGTTATCTGTTAATTGTTCATTATTTACCTGCTCTGACGCACCAGGACAGGGGCGTCAGGGCAGCCCGACTCACAACAAGGGCTCAGATGATATAACGCACCAAAACAGGCGCGCTATATCAGCATAACGCACCAAGACAGGGGCGTTATGGCCAACGGACCAAAACTCGAATCACAAACGAACAGCATGTAATGGATCATCCTGAGTCCGTTATAGCTCCCTGGCGCATGGGGTTAGGCACGTTATACCAACCACCATGCCCAGTCAAACGCACCATAACGGACCTGCACAGGGGCATTATTTGATCATAACGCACAAGGGGGAGTCCGTTAAGACGAACTGACTGACACGATCTTCAAGGAAGATCACGGTCTTCGAGGAGCTGACAGTAGCAGACCTCGAAAATCACCCGAGCACAACGCACCTCCCTTGGCACGTTATACTCATGTAACGGACCAGGTCTGGTCCGTCACACTAACAAGGCCTCGAAATGCCCGAAATGACCTACGGATGTAACGGTCTATCGTGGGGGCGTCACAGCCATGTGACGGCCTCTGGAACGACCGTTACACCGAACCGGCGAGTAAACTGTGGAATGGCCAAATCGGCCCATTCCACGCCCCATTCACACCGAAGCGCAGGGGAAACAAAGCCGCATGATGAGGGAAGACCCTTGGAGGCTAAAAACGACACATGCACGCATCCGATCGCAAAAACGGGGCGATTCCAACGAATCGGCCCAAATTGGGTCACCGGGGTTCCCAGACTCCTACCGGCCCCAAATGACGACCAATCGACACGAAACTTACGAGAATGGGATCCTGACATCCCAGCAGTCATTTTGACACTAATTCTACCGCGAATGGTTGTCGTTTCCCGGCGAACCCTGAAAACCCCCAAAACATCGATTTTCACCAAACCGGCCCGATCTCCTCCGATCGAGCACCAACCCGCGCATAGGGGTAGGGAAAATGTGCAGAACGGAAGGGCGATCCATCTCCCTACCTCCACCAAAGAAACCGCGCACCAAAATGACTAAATCACATCAAAAACCACCCGGAATGTGAATGGCGCCTTCTTGGAATCCACCGAGGGATCGCGCCTGCCACGCTCCATCTGTTGCTCCAACCCGCGAATCGATCTCCCCACCGGGTCCGCGCCTCAGCCAGCTCTGCAATGGTGTGTACCCCACGCCGAATGAGCCAAAGACGAGAGAGAACGGAGAGAGATAGTGAACGGTTGAAAAATGAGCAGGAGAGATAGTGGAGTTGAATTTATAGAAAGAAATTAGGAATTTTTCTTAATTTTTAAAAATTTGATAATTAGCCCAAAAATAGACTAATTCAAAAAAATACATAAAAATAGCCAAAATGACGACCCAGTGGTCGACTTTCGGTCTCGTGAGTGTCTCGGACACCCCGGAGGTTCCGTGGTCGTGTTTTGAGGTGTCCGCGGATTCCGTGTCACCGTGATTTTGGACCTAGGGATTAGGCCAGATTGACGGCTCAGTGCTGTCACGTGCAATGGTCTTGACCCTGAGTCTCGTGACTCAAGGATCGTTGAGTTTAGTAGGTCTAGTGGGCTGTCCAGAGCCTAGTGGCCTCGGGTCTCCTGTTACTTCATGTTACTCACAATGGGTGTGTGCGTGATTTTCAGTGTCCACGTTTAGTGAACCCCCACTAGTCGTAGCTTTCCTACGCACGCGTGTGCGGACCCACTTGGGAGTGGTGGAGAGCGTGACCTGAGTTAGACGGTGAATAGGCTGGTTACTGTAGGGCCCCCACGTACCACCGAGTCTGGGCTGGTGGGGGAATTACTAGTTAGAGGATAGGCCTAGGGCGTATGGTCTGAGTGTGCACATGAGGCTAAGGGTTCGGACCCGCGCTGACGAGCGCGACCTCACCTAGTCCTTGTTTTGTGGTACTCCTGGTTACTATGCATGTCTGAGTCTCGCACTCGGGACGTTATAGCTAGACACTTGTGATGTGGTGTAAGACGTCAGGGGATGCATCCGGTCATTCTTCTAGTGGGAGGTGCTCCCGTCATGTGACCTGAGTTGTCGTGTCCTGGGTTTCCGTTTCTCATCTACGAGACGGGGTTTCACGTGTTGTTTCGGGAGCGTTCCTGAAGTCGAGGTCTAGGGTTTTCAGTGAGTGTCACCGAGGGCTTTCCCTAGATGGCATAGAGTTCATGACATTGAGGTCATGACTATGTTTCCAGACCATGTGGTTTCAGCTCAGGCCCTGCTGTGAGGATAGGTTTCCGTGACTTGGACATCGTGGCATTTTCCTAGTAGTGTGGCTAGGGAGGTTCGTGTCTGGTGGTCCCCGACCATAAGATCGGGATGTCGGGTGCGTGACTTGGTTGTCCCCCGAAGAGAGACTGGGTCATGTTTTCCGGTACAATAGGGGTAGCTGTAGAGCCGAGATTTTACCGGCCGCCGTAGGTTACTGTTCCTGCTATTACTGTTGTTCTTTCTGTAGCTAGCATAGCTCTTTCCCTTCCACCGTTATTTTCTCGATTGGGGTTCCGCGGGATCCCTACTGAGCCAGTGATAGGAGGCTCACCCCTGGTTTTCAAGTGCGGAGGCTCTTCCTCGATGTTCGAGGGCGTTGCGTGGAGGTTCCTAGTTGCCAGCTTGCCAGGCCGAGTGTTCACTTGGCGTGTGGTACGTTTTACTACTTTAAGTTGTACTTTCTATTGGACTGGACTCTATTATAGTTAGTTGTTGATTTCTGTTATTATATCTGTTGTCTTGCTTTATTTCCTATTTCTATGTACGCCACACCTATCCTTCAGCCCTTCTGAGTCTTCGGGCTCGTGGGCGGCGGGCCGAAGTTCGAGTTGCACCAGTTCCTTTCCAGTACTCGGATCCCGTGTCGCCACAAACCCCCGTAGGAATACGCAAAAATAACAAGTCATTTAAAGCGTAGAAGGATGAAAAGACACCAGCTCTGCTCTCGATCAACTTGTAGGCCTGATTTTCTGGCTACGAATCGCGCAAGATCGTCGGCTCACTGAAAACCATGGATACGGTAAATCCTATTCAGTCAAAGGCGGTAATGTGTAGTCAATTGCATTTTGAATATTACCTCCACTATATCAAAAGAAAATCATTACACTGCTAAGTCTAGAAAAAATTACAAAAAATGAAGTGAAAATGAACTAACAAGGCAAGTACAAATTTCCTAATCTATGGAGATAGGGGAACACGGGGAAGTCCGTGACCCCTCCTGAAGCTCAACAGGCAAAGGACCCTCGGTGCTCGGAGGTCTGCTCCGGTACCCTCAGTGACTGTCGGCCCGGGCACTAACCCTATTTGTATGGGTACTACCCCGTCCCCGAGCCCTCCCGAGGCACCTGGAGTTGGCAATCTCTCCTCCACCGAGGTGGGAGCACCTTCGCTCGGCTCTTCATTGCTCGACGTTGACGAAGGAGAATCCGAACCATCATCATCAGAGTCATAGCACTGCTAGGGGGGAAGGTGAGCTCGTCGAGGACCTGCTCTTGAGTCAGTATGACTGCCCGCTTGAAACCTTGGGTGAAACTCTTCCACAGTCCTCGTCGATAGCCCGGCTAGTACCATGCGAAGGCGGCCTACTTCAGGGCCTCTTAATACTCCTCCGAGCTCTGGTATCGCTCAACTGCCTCCCCTCGACTCTTGCCACCTTCTCCTCAAGCTCGGACGCCCTCGCAATAGCCATGACAAATTTTGCTTCGACCTCGGTCAACCCCCCTCTGGCCTCAGTCAGCCTCGCCTCAACTTTGGCTCACGCTACCTCGATGTCCTCCTTGGCCCTCTCGATCTCTTAGTCCTGGTCCTCGAGCTCCGCTAGCTCGGTCGCCCACCGATCCGAGTGCTCCGCCTGAACCCGGCGACCTTCCTCCAAGAGCTTACTCTTAAGCTCGACCATATACTGAGCTTGGGTCAGTTGCTCAGCTTGTGACTGAGCTTCCTCCTAATTTTCCCGGTCGCGCGCTTGTTGTGAAGTCACCTCCTGTCGAAGCGCCCCGAGCTCGGATGTCAGTCGACCCATCCTGCAGTCAGACTTAACACGAACCTAGGACTGACTCCTCCCCTCGTTTACCATCCGAGCCACGAAGTCAATAATCTCAGCTCCTAGTTGAGCCATGAAGATACCTCCCTCCATGACCCTTTCAAGGAGCATGGGAGGGGAACATCGCCAAAACTCCTCCCAAACTGATGCAGGTGCCAGATCTCGACACCGATTGTATAGAGAAACTTGGATGTCGAACTACCCTTGCCAAAGAGGAGGAGCCTCTTCCAGGCATACTGGGGTCGGAGCGTCCCCTCCCATCGTCCCCAATCCCAGGACGATTACACTCGGCTCGGCTCGGACCTGCACCTCGATATCCTCCTCTCCGCCATGCGTCCCGACTACCCCGATCGGGACCTCAGAGCTGACCACCTCCCACTGCGCTCCCGCTGGTTCAGAGGAAGTCCCCTCAATCGTTGTGGGCACCTCTGGCTTGGCTACAAGAGGACTCGGGTGACAGACACACTCCACTACGGGCTCCTTAGTTGAGCGGGAAGTCTTCACTTTCTTTGACCACATCTTCTCAGTGGTCAACGCCTTCAACGAATCCAGAAGTAGTCACTCCCCGGCGTCCTTCCACTTAGACCCTCGACACCCAGAGGCATCCTCCTGAGCGATCTGCTTGCCCTTATCCTGGGTGGAGGAGGGACCCACCAAAACTTGGGGCACGCTCAGAGTAGTCATCCCTTTCGATTTGACGACCTCCCGATGGACTGGTCGCCCCGCGCCGCCACCGCGTCTTACCTATGCTTAACAAAGGGCAAGCCATCAGCGGAAGATTCGACTAACAGAGATAAGAAAGCAGGAAAGTTGAAGCTTCAAGTCCTTACCCCCGGGTGGCAACAATCGGCGGGGATACTCCTCTATGTTGGCCGAAGTCATCAACTGAACGGTGGTTCGGCAACTCTCTTGAAGGATCCTAATCTTCTCCTCCAACTCCGGGAGGATCACCGATTATTTCGGAGGGAATATCGGATGGAAGTTTCCAGTTTTACTCGATAAAGTAAGATAGTACGATCAAATACGAAATGTATAACAGTACCTTACTCTACGTCCTCCATGGTATCAGGGGTTAATGGATTCCTGACTGCTTTGGCAGCTTAAATCACAGTTACGAAGTTAGCAAATGTTAAACACCACCGAATAAAACAAAGTTACAGTGGCAAACACCCGTTAGAAATATAGTTACAGCAAAAGATAAGGAAGCCCGCTTAGTGGATACGCATCATTTGTAGAGGATTGCAATTAGAAGTGGAAACAAAGACGCCCTTTCCGCATGCATTGGTCCTTCCGAGTTGCACAACGTGCATTGCATCCCATTACATGGTGGATGCAACATACTGATGCATGCAATGTGATTGCCACCACTTTAATAAAAAAATGACAATTTAGATAATCATGGTTGTGACTGATGGATATGCAAAATTAGGTTAAAATAACCCCAACCGCAACTTCCACGAGTTGCCACGACAAGGCAGAGACAAACCTTGTGGAGCTCTGTCCCTTTCAGAAGCGTATCCACCTCCTCCGAGCTCCAGACCAGCGGCACGCATTCCTTCTCTGGCAGCAGCTGGAGGTACCCGTGCCACGGGGAGGCGACGCCCAGGGCCCGCTCGTACATGAGGGCCAGCGAGAGACCCAGATGCCCCGCCAGGCCGGCGCCCTCGATCACCTCCCGCGCGCCGGACGTCCTGATCGTGAGGCACGCGCGCTTGGGGATGGTGGCCACCAGGTCGCCCTCCCGCAGGGCGCCGAGGGCCCTCACTAAGATGCCATCGCCACCGTCGGAGTCTGCGAGCTCCAGGGCGTTGCTGAAGTCGATCCCCTGCGACCTCATCCACCGCTTGAACGCCCTTATTCGCCTGCGGATGGAGATTGCAGTAGTGTTTTCGTAAGTAACAGCAAAGAAACGAACTTGGCAGCACGCGCAGAGTGCTCCAAAGAGGGAGATCACACCTGGTCATTTCGCGTTGTGGCGGCGAGCGAGGGTGGCGACAGTGCGCGCACAAACTTCCCTTTCGCGGACGCGGAATCGGATGGAAGTCGAAACTCGGAACAGGCGAACAGCCGCTTCTCAAGAGCCAAGACTACGCTCCGCACAGGGCTTTTTACACACGGACCACTGAAAACTGCCATATTTACAAATGTATCTCTAATGTCACCTATTTTTACGAGTGCTCCCTTTTATCTTTAACAAGATTCCTCATAATTTATAATAGACTCTGAGCGGATATGAAGTGAACGCATGACTACACGATGTATCTATTTTATTTAAAAATTTAAATTATTTGATTTTAATTCACTATTTAATAAATTATTATATTATTTTTTATATTTGAAAGCTGAAGTAAGGAAGATACGATAAATCATGCGGATAAATCAAGTAACAAAAGACAAGAATTGTAAAGATATGAGATAATGATGAAGCAAGATTGTGTATAGACAAGTTTGGCCTTTCATGAACAAGAAAGTACAAGTATGTAATGGGAAAGTACTTTACATTACCTTAAGAAGGCTATGTACTAGCAAGTCATTTATCATGCATGTAAATTTCATTATGAGCCTCATGGTTTTCACCTCCATATAAAAAAAGTACTCCCAACGCAATACGATGCCAGTACTCATCGTACCCCATGGTTTATAACACGTTTCCAGCCATCTGTCGAGGGGGCTAGTATTGAGCCCTTGGACACCGTCCGTGCCCGCCCGGGCATCTTCAAGTTATAAGTCAAGCTACTTCCATGAGATAACAATAATTTTGGCTAGTAATTCTCAATTTCAAATAATAAGTTCATAATAAAGTAGCCAAGGCATAGAATGCTTCAAAACTTGATCATGAGATTTCAAGCATGATTTAGAGAAGGACATTATGCTACGGAGGTATTCTGGCAGCATAACGGTACGTTTTAATTAAGTTCCATAGCTTATTCATTAATTTGTTAAGCATAGGTCTGGGAATCTAGATAAGCTTAAGAAAACCAACCTCAGGGGTCAAACCTTAGGTAAGACAGAATCAGGAACCTTGTGGTCATTTACTGGACCATTTAGCAAAGTCAGGCGGTCTAGTCCTGGACCATTTATGTTGGGTTTAATCCAGAGTAATCTTGCTGGACTCAGAGACACATGCGGTCATGGGCCAACCGTTAAGTGGGCCTTAGCGGTCGCCTAATGGCCATTTAGAGACTGGACATGTGAAACTCACGATCTGAGACCATGAGGTCTAGATAGGGCCACTAGACATGACTTGGCGGTCTGATAAACAGCCGCTAATCAAGTGCTTGCGGTCGTCCAAAAGGACGCTAGGTTTTCAGAACACATAAAACATCAGTAAGTGCTTTCTAGACAATCGGGTTTTAATGGTACAACCAGCTCGGCGTCCTAGTGAGAATCTCAGGCTCACGGAGACTTACAGAGACCTTGAAACAAGATCACCTAGTCTGGTAGAAGGAATATCCAATGGAGAGGATCACAATTACAAGATTATGTGCTTATAAGTGCCAAAGTGTATCTAAAGGTCACATACCGGAGTATATGCCATGTGTCACGTCCCGAGCCTTTATTTACAGCGGAAGACTAGCTCGGGGAAAAACGTGAACAACCGACATGGTAAGCCTCTTACAAGCAAGAAATAATCAGAGCGTAAGATAATCACACATTAAGATGTAATTGCACAAATATTTACTCAAACTCTTCTGCTCTGATCGACTCGACTATTTAACTGCCACGTTCCGAGCAAACGAACAAGTTCCGTTGCTATCGGTTCGAGACGTGATAGAAGGTGGTATCAGAGCTTCGGCTTTTCAAATCCTTAGGGCATTAAGTCCAAGAGATAGGTTGAGTTTCTCCTTGTCAATTATCCTATAGGAACCCCGTGAGATTGGGGTAGAGCTATGGGTTAATAAAATATGTCTGTCTACGCTAGATTAATGTTAAGATATGGGTAATCATTAATATAAAAATTTATTTTGTAGGCTAGAATGACCACCGAGCGAGCTCAGTGGAGAGAGATGCAACGCACCGTACAAGGATTAACACAAGCTTTACAACAAGTTACCCAAGGAGGAGCACGACATGGTGCTGGGGATTTGCATAGGAAATTCCAAAAGATGAATCCCCCTAAGTTTAGTGGATCTACTGACCCGGACGAAGTAGAGAATTGGGTACAAGAAATAGAGAGGACGTTTATGGTAATGCAATGCACCGATGAAGAGAAGGTACTATTAGGCACATATCAACTAGAAAAGGATGCTCGAGCTTGGTGGGAATCTGTGGAGGCAATCTTGCCCAACGAACAAGTAACATGGGTCGAATTCTTAGAACACTTTAATGAGAAATATTTCTCAGAAAGAATCCGCGAGAAGAAGGCTATGGAGTTCGCGGCATTGAAACAACGTAGTCTGTCAGTCGCCGAGTATGAAGCAAAGTTTTCTAGATTAGCCGGATATGCACCACACTTAGTATGTATGGAGAAAATGAGAGTAAAGAGATTTATGAATGGCTTGAAGGTGGAACTTATACCTCAATTAGCTCCACTAGAAATCCAAACATATACAGAGATGGTCCGAAAAGCACAACTCTTGGAGGATGCTATGGATATGATGGAAAGAATCAAAGGAATGGTCGCCAAGAAGGATTTACCAAATGGATCCAAGAACAAGGAAAATGTGAATGACAAGATGAGATTTAATGGAGGCAATAATTTCTATAAAAATAAGAAACCCCGGAATGATGATAGACAAATTGTTCCGGCCAAGGCAAAATGCAAGCATTGCAAGAAAGGAAGGCACAATCCGAACGAGTGTTGGTATAAACTCAAAAAGTGCATCTGTTGTGGAAGTAAAGATCATAAGATCGCCCATTGTCCACTCTTAAAAGAAGAGACACCGCAGACGTCAGAAGGTAATTCTATGAATCTATCTCATCCATAAATGCCATGAAACAAATACGGTAATCTTAGCACTTAGCATGCTATGCGAATGGATCTAGTTAGAATACATGTTTTGGATATGGTGATCGTACCCCACTAATTCTGGAAAGAAAATCTAATAAAATTATAATATGATAAATGTGGAATATTAAATTTTATAAATTATGAATAAAATATAAATTGATATTTTTTCTCAAGATTTATTCATTATCAATTCAAATAAAATTGTATTGTGCATTTAATGCCTATTTAAAAATGTCATTCTATTCTTAATTTAATATAATACCAGGGTAGGGTCTATGAGATCCTCATTGTAAGGCCCATTTGAAAATCTCGGGGTTGTAAACTAGGCCTGGTCCTTGATTAATTATTGGTTTTAATTTTTTTTTGGACTTTCTAGTCCTTTAAATTACCAGGGTTGCTACATGTTGAGGTGTCTTGTTAGGGACCATATAGGGGATTGGGACTTAGTGTTACCACTAGCTAAGTTTACATACAATGATTTAGTCACTAGGTTTACAAGTATGAGTCCATTTGAAATTGTCACAGGTCATAGGCCTAGGAAGCCAGTGGATCTTGTTCCCCTACCCGTTCATGCTCCAGTGTCAGAGTCAGCCGAGTCATTTACTGAGCATGTTAGAAGTCTGCATGATAACATTCGTCGCCACATTCAAACCAGCAATGCACGGTACAAGGAATTGGCTGACGCACATAGGCACCACCGTGAGTTCCACGAGGGCAAATATATCATGATCAGTGTCAGACCTGAACGATTTCCCTCTGGAATCATGAAGAAACTACAAGCTCGCGGCGCTGGTCCCTTTCAAGTATTAAGGCATGTCGAATCTAATGCATATATTGTGGACTTGCATGTCCAATATGGGATCAGCTCTACCTTCAACGTGTCGGATCTGGATGCTTATAGGGATTCAGTGGTGATTCCTAGTGAGTCCTTCCGTCCATCTCCACCCCTTGCGAGTGACACCACCCCTAAGTGTCCACCACTAGCCCCATCCCGACAGCAGCGCGAGCAAATAGAGCATATACTAGATGAGCAAGTGACCGTTACTAGGAGCGGAGCGTACCCACGCTACCTAGAGCGATGGAGCGATCCGCCTGCGATCGAGGATACCTAGATCACCCGGGCAGAGCTACAGCGGCTAGATCCTGATCTACTAGAGCGATACAAGAGTGATCGAGACCCTTACTCGATGGGGTTGAGCTTCTCCCACCCGATGAGAATTGGTGTGGACACCAGAGTCAGAGATTGGCTCGACTCAGCAGGCCACTGGTACAGGACACGCAGCACGGCTTGGGCGACATCGACATCCTTGTGGCTGGGGGACAGTCTAGAGTCTCCACATTGAGTTTTGATTTTCGTATGTATTTAGAGTGTACTTGTATTTGTATTTGTATTAGTGTATTTGGTGTGTATTTATAATTTCAGGTTTAATTTAGGTCCAAGGAGAAGGCTTTGAAATTTGAGGCGCAAACTTCTTCTTGTGTAGGATGTGTGCCGATCGGTTTATTCTTTTGGCTCGAGGCTGTTGAAGCTGGGCAGAGCCTTGCAAGAATTGCTTTGGCATTGGCTGCAATGTCACCCAGTTGTTCAAAGGTCGTGACTTCAATGTCAATGACCCATCGTAGAATTTCTGTTCTCAAATTTTCTTTGCAGATTTGAACAGAGTCCCCGTAGCTCAGAGGATGTCGACACCTTTCACGGAGATTCCTCCACCTTCTTATGTAGTCCATGACGGACTCATTATCCTTTTGTTTGGCTGCTTGTAATTCGGCCTCGGTGACGTCCCCTTCGGTCATCTTCAAAGCCACTGTTTATTCCGCCCTTGGCTTGTCCGCCTGCATGCGCGGTCTTATTGGCACCATCCTCGAAGATGCCTTAGTTGCCCCCTGACATGCCCGGGGGACTGTGTGTTGAAGTGGTTGAGGGAGGATGTCCCCCGTAAGACCATGTGCTATTTGGGGTATGACTGGCCGTACTGAAACTTCGGGCGAGCTAGGACTACCTTGTGTCGTCTCATGTAGACGTCCTGCCAGTTGCGGCATAGGTAGACTAAGATTCATTTCATTTAGCTACCTTTGTAGCATTTCAATTTCCTATTGCTTCTGGTGTAGCAATGCCATCACAGTGGGACCTTGCCAGGAGGGACCGGGAGTGCTACCTTCGGCCTCCGATTTGACTGGGGTGATTGGCATCCCATCATTGTCGTCGGATGCACCTAGTTTCTTCGAGATGAACTCCCTGGGTTTTATGCCTTCGAACAGAGGAGGAACGTGGTATTGTGCCCCCTTTTCGGCTGGCGGGTGTCCTGATATTCTCCCGGATCTGGCAATATGGTGGGAGGCAGAAACTTTAGCCAGATTTGCTCTCTTCAGCATAAAGCAGATTTCTTCATCTTTCTCATTAGTAGCTTCAGTCACACCGGATGATGTTGATAGCATGTTACAGGAGAGAGCAACATATTTTATTTTAGCCATTGTATTCTTCTTTTCCTTCCCCTTTATGGCTGGCATCTACTCCCACAGTGGGTCGCTCGGTGCGTTGAACACCCTTGTCTTTTCTTTAATTCTTTTTGTTAGCCGGTGAGATTCATTACGTTTTTGAGGGGCATGCTTCTTGAGCTGCATAGGTTGGCTCTTGAGCTGCTCCTGCTCGTCTAGCCTGTTTATAACAGAGTGTAGCCATTCCACAGTTGAGTTGATTTCTTCATGCACCCGCGCCGGGGCTTGTTTCTTTGTGCTATCTACTGGCCTTCTGATAGCCATAGGAGGGGCTATTTGATGTCAAGTAGGAACCATAGATATACATGTTGAAAGACAGGGATAAGGTGAACCGTGGAGATAAGGACGGGGGGAAAAGAATGGATGAGGATGCCGCGTGGCACCCTCCGCACGTCATGCGCGCGCACGCTCCCGCGTGTGCGTGCTTGTGGTGGCCCAATGGGCAGGCCCCATGTAACAATACATATAAAATTTTATTATTATCAAAAACACCAGAGACACAATAGTCTTCTTTTTCTCTATCAATGTTATATGATAGTTTTTTTTTGTTGTTAGTAAATGATCCGAGGCCCAGTAAGCATTGGGTGCCCATTAGGTCAACCCATGTTGGGCCAGGCATGCATGTATGGGAGTACACTACACGCCACCCTACCCATGCAAGGATCCCACGTGCCATGGAATCTCATGCATGGCGGAGGGGAGGAGGTTTCATCCCCTCACGATCTGAAGTCCCACTAGGACTTGCTCTCCCATCGGAAACTGGCCGAGATCGGCTCCCCTCTCTCCTAGTCCAATTGGGACTCAAGAGCAGGTTGCTCCTAGTCCCACTGGGACGTTGCCGCACCAAGTACTCTCATTCTCCAAGGGCGACTTGAACTCGCCCCCTTCCGAGTCCCATGCGGATCTCTAATTGGCTTCTCCCTCTCCAACTCTACCTTGGAGTCACCGAGAGAGAGAGAGAGAGAGAGAGAGAATAACGTGGGACTTGGGATAGGTTCCATTGTGCCAAATTTCGCATAGTACTTACCTACATGCTGAAGCAATCAAAGGATAATTGTACGTTTGAGTGACATCATAGCAATTCATGTAACGCCTTACAATATACGTACTAGGCCTCGGATATGAAAAACCCTTTTGATTATAAGTCGGCAGGTATATATGGTCGCAAGAGGATCCAAGTAGGACCCTGGTCATGGTGGATGCACGCCTCACCCCCAGCCACTAGCTGGAGCTTGTCTGCCTTCCGGCTTCACCAATATTTTATAGGCCTCCATTTTCCTTTGTGCTCTTTAATGCAATGTGGTTAAACTAGGACGCACTAACGTCGAGGTTGCAACTCCACCATTTGGAGGTGCCTAACAACAATGGCGCCTCTGAAGATCGTACGTAAGAATATTTTATCAGATCAACATGAGTCGTCTCCCTGGCATTCCATAAACATCTTCAAGAGGACAGTTATGATATTAGATGGCCTTCTTTACCGTGGATTATTTGATGCGTGTTGGAGGTCTGTTGCTTCACCTTTGGTAGAGCAAGACAAACATATTCCCGATTCTTTTGTAGTATATGCATCTTTCAATATGGTTGTTATCATGCTCTGGATATTTATGTATACCTCGTTTGCTACTCTTTTCTTGTCTTTTCTTTTTTTCCTCCATTTTAGGGTCAGAAAGAAAAAAAATCATCAACAGGCGCTGCCCTCAGACCAAATGAACATTGCACACATTCGTGGATTCCATCGTACACTCTTATCAGCACCGATCGCAGCCGTTCGCGCCACGGAGGTGCCTCCACGATCGCCATCCGAAACGATCACGAACACAGAAAGTTTAAACGTCCTCTTCACCTACGTTTCCTGTCTCGACACGGCCCCTCACGTGGTGCACAGAAGCCGTCGTCGCCATGCTCCCTTCCTTTGGCCCACAAACATCTACAAACGAGAGAACCACAAGATGCACAAATCTAGACACGACGCCGCTCCCTCTCTGTTGATCTCTTGCACCTTCGTCTCCCTCCTCGCCCCACTTTCTCGGTTATTCTCCGTAGTCCACACCCACTTTGGTGCTCTAGCTAGCATCCGCTGGCTCGTGGGTGCAGCCGCAGTGCCAATTATAAGTTGGGAAGCCACAGGGGGATTCAGAAGAGAGCAATGCCGGGACGCACCTCCCTCCTCTGTGCTCCTCGCCACTGCCACCACCTCCAAGTAGCGATACGCCTACGTGTCCTCTTGGCGACCCTCCACTGCCTGCTCCCGCCCGTGGCGGCCCACCTGCCCACCCCGTTCCCCTCCTCCGACGCTCTCGGCGAGTGGAAGCCCGCCCGCGCCACCTTCTACGCCTCCTCCGACCCCCGAGACACCATCGGTAAGCAACCCTTCTCACATCCACGGATGCGTCGATCTGTGCATCCCGGACCTCTTCGTCTCCGTGTTTCTGAGAGAAACCCCGCGCGCGTCGCAGCCGGGGCGTGCGGGTACGGCGACCTCCGGCGGAGCGGGTACGGGGTGGCCGGGGCGGTGGGCGTGAGCGAGGCGCTGTTCGAGAGGGGGGAGGTCTGCGGGGCGTGCCTGCAGGTGCGGTGCGCCGGGGAGGTCCGTTACTGCGTGGCGGGGGCCTCCGTCAAGGTCACCGTCACCAACTTCTGCCCGCCCAACTACGGCCTCGCCCCCGACGCGGGCGGGCACTGCAACCCCCCCAACCACCACCTCGTGATGCCCATCCAGGCCTTCGAGAAGATAGCCATCTGGAATGCCGGCAACGTCCCCGTCCAGTACCGCCGGTGAGTTCTTCATTCCCAACTCATTTACCGACATACATGTTTAACGCACCGTGTCTACGGTGATTTAAAACCTCCCAAAACGGAGGGATTCGTCCGTTGAAACTTTAACGCACGTTACCTCTTAAACGGACGAAAATACGTCCGTGGATCCATCGATTTCTATCTTTTGAAGGGTTACCATAACCCTGTACATAGACTACCGAGGGCGTATCATCCGGACACAAGTTGAGGTCCTTCAACAGGAAGCAATCACGGAGGCCGCATCAACGACCAGTGATGTTCTGGAGGAGGGAGAGATAGCACCGGAGGATAAAATAGTTCCGGTGATCGATGTAAAATGAGGCCTCCGGGACCTCTCCTACGCGTCCTCGAAGCTTGGGGCAACCCGTCTTGATCGATGTAAGGCTAATCCCATTTTTTGTGTTTCAAGAGGAAGGGAGTCTCCCCGAGGCATGCACTGCCAAGGCCCGCAAGGCCGTTGTGAAGCGGAGGGGGGCAGCGGGCCCTGTGGAGGTCGACGAGCCGCAACTGCTTTTAGCATCAGAGGTGGAGTGCCTCATGTCGTTCCTGCGGTCAGGGAGCGGGCTGAAGCTCATGGTTCCCCTTCCACCTTCCTGGCCACTCGTGACACCTGAGGAAGGCCGGCTCTTGGGGAAGACGCTTGCTAGCCTTACGGTTCGCGGGGAGGAGGGGGCATCAGCGGAAGAGGTGGCCGAGCCGTCAGCAGCGGCGTCTAAGTCAGCTCCGCTCCCCGCCCTTCCCCCGATCGAGAGCAGGGAGGAGCAGCCCCTCGCGATAGCGGAGCCAGGTGGTTCAGTTGTAGCTGCAGCAGCTCCCTTGGCGATAGCCGGTCGGGGTTACCCGTTGAAGCGGGAGGCCCCAGTGATTTGGCCGTGGCACTCCCCTCTTCTTCAGCTGTGGTGGATGCAGAGATATGGGCTGCCGTGGACGGCGCGGTGGAGTTCAATCTTCCAGGGATACCTTCAATTGGCCGCGTCGCCTCGGATGCACCAGTTCGATAGATGCTGCTGACGCTCCACTCGATGATGCTGGCTGACCCTTCCCTCACATACTGAGGGGCGTACGCGGTAGTGATGCAGCTAACCAGTGCGTTACAAGTGCTGGGTTCCCCCCTGGAGGAGTGGTCGCGATGAGTCTTACTATTGTTAAAATATGTGAACCATCGTGAATTCCTCGAGACTCGGTCCCCTAATGAGCTTGCCGCCATCAAGGCCCAGGAGGGCGAATATTTGCAAGCTTTGGAGGAGCGTCGAAGCAGTGGGGAGCAGCTCGAGAAGGTCCTGGAGGGAGGTCGCCGAGATGTCCATGCCCTCAGGGGTAGAGTCGAGGAACTAGAGGGTTACCTCGCTGCAACCAGGTCCGAGCTGGCCGAGGCCGAGGAGACCGTCAGGAGGGCAAGTGAGGCGCTTGTCATTGCCAGGGCCGAAGCGGCATCCGTGGAAATAGAGCTGGGACACCTCGAGGAGCAGAGGGGACGATTACGCGACATGGCGAGCTTCCCTTGCATCGGGATTCTCCCCCTCGAGGATATTTTTTGGGGTATCGACTGAGCGCCGGCAACCTCCCTTGGTTTGTCAGTACACCGGCCATGTCAATGCCGTGTATTACTCTCCCTCAGTTTCGCCCTTCTCAATTTTCAAGGGAGTTATGCTTCAAACCTAATTGCCGAGTGGAGTTGCTGAACCTTATGCTCCTAGTGCCGAGTTATAAGACTCTGTGGTTTGTTGTTCATCACTCTGAGGAGTTACTTGCTTAAGAATGTCCAACTATTGTTAGCAACAGATGTCGAGGGGCAACCACCCCAGTGAGGCTACATGTTCATGATCGAGCTAGGCCGTCTGCCAGGTGGGCCTGTTATTTGAGAAGGTGTTGCATGACAAGAGGCCCAAGGGTCCGAGTCCATGCCAGGAGGGCCTATTTTCAAGAAATCTCCACTAAGAAGAGGCAACGGCATAAGTTTAAGGGCCATCAATTGTGCACTCAAGGGTCCACTTCTCCTTCTTCTCCTTTCCACTCATCATTTCTTCTGCTCAGTTCCCACCCCTGGCTGGTGTATCTTCCCTTTTCTAACCCTGTCTCTATGACTCTCTCCTCTCCTCTCGAGTCTGTGAACCCCCGCTTTTCTTCTTCTCGTTCGGGGCCTCTAGGTTTTCAACATTCTCGTTATTCTATGACTCGGCCTATGCCCGCTCATCATCCCGATCTTACGACATCTTCTGATTCTTCTCCTCCGGTATCTCCGGGTTCTAATTTTCCTTCCCCGACCCTACTAGGTGATTTTCATTCTCCTTCCTTGACCCTGTCGGGTGTCTATGATTCTCTTTTCCCGACTCTGTCGGGTGGTCCTTATTCTCCTTCCCCGACCCTGTCGGGTGATTCTCGTTCTTCTTCCCTGACCTTGTCGGGTGGTCCTCATTCTCTTTCCTCGACCCTGTCGGGTGCCTATGGTTCTTCGTCCCCGACCCTATCGGGTGATTCTAATTCTCCTTCCCAGACTCTGTCGAGTGATTACCATCCTTCTTTTCTGACCTTGTCAAATGACCCCTACTCCTCTTCTTCGACTGCATCGGATGATTCTTCTTCTACTCCATCAATTCCCTTTGCCTCACCCTTTCGGGATTCTTGCCCTTTTTCATGCTATTTTCGAGGCTTTAGCCTGCCTTAATCTCAGTTAATCGCTATTTATTCTGTATTTGGTTCCTTGTCATCAGGGCCTTTGTGCCTTAATGACGGAGTTCTAGCCCTTGTCTCTCTTCCTTCTTTTCCTTCTTTGTCTAATTTTGTGTCTGTCGCTCCTCTGTGTCGAGGAATCTAATCCTTTGCTCTCCTTTCATCTTTGTCCTGTCAAGCAAGGAATACAAAGCTACTCATGCTCCTCAAAGCTTGATGACCAAGCTCTCACTTCAGGTCTAGTTAAAGCCCATGGAGAGTAATATCCCGGTGCGGTCCAATTTCCATTCCGTGTGTCTTCACCGCCTCATCCCCACAGAGGGCAACTCTCCTTGAGTGTGTTTCCCATGTTACACTACGTAGCTGCATGTTTTCGTAACTCCTCTCTCTTCTCTGCGTGATGTCATTCACAGAAGGCACTCCTGAAGACGTACAGCCACAGACCAGGTTGCATAAGTCTGGGCATCAAAAGAAGAAGAAAGGAAAAGAAAAAAGAATAAAAGAAGAACAAAAAGAAGAGAAATAATAAAGGAAAAGAAGAAGAAAGAAGAGTAAAGCGGTGGACTGGCTGCCCCATGGGCTCTCAACCGGAAGCACCTTGCAAACCCCATCTAGCAGGCCTCCTCTGATGGCCTTGAAGCGGTAGGTCTTGGTGGCCCCTCATTCAGCAGCGCAGAAACCCCCTCATCTGGTAGGCCCCTAAGTGCCCCTAAAACGGCAGGCCTCCAGGCTTTGAAACGACACATCGCAAAGCCCTGAAGTGACACCCGTAATCAAAGCACACAAAGGTGAATAGACATCAGTTTTCCCCATCTGGTAGGCCATTGTTGGCACTCAAAATATGCTCGATGGTGATCAAGCCTAAAAGACAAGAATGATGCAGCCCACTGAAGCAAAGAAGACAAAGGAAATCGATACACCGAAGCCTTTTCGAGCTGCCAGAGCCACAGGTCATCTGGTATGAACACAAGGGACTTCACCTTAGGAGAATCGAAAAGAATTCACAACAAACCGACAGTGTCGACAAGCCTGCCCAATGAACCGACATCGACTCAATCATGCCGCATAAACAACATGCATTGTCCGACCAAGGACAAGGGTATACCTGGTGGCCCGCCACCTGAGAGAAAGATCCTCCTGAGGTGGTAGAACACCCTTGGCCCTTCAGAACAAGGGGACCGAAGGCTCCATCAGTAGAAGACCAGGATGGCCCAGCATGGGGATGGCTTCTCAGCAAATTGGGTCCGTTAGTGACCAAATGATCGCCCAGTCAAGGCAAAAGTACCCCAGGTGGTATTTAACTCCCGAGAAAGCAACAAGCACAAGTCAAAGCAAGCCAGCAGCATGAACTATAGTGCCGAAGGCCGTGTCAATAGAAAACCCGCGTGTCCAAACTAAAGGTACATGGGGTTCTGAAAATGGTCGTATGGCGACCCGAAAGCTTCATCAAGACATCTCACTGTGGTTTTGTGAGGCTGTGGCAAGATGAAAAATCATGGTGACTCCTGAAGCCAGCCTGAGACCCACTATCTGACCCACGTCAAATGAACGGAACTAATTCGGCGCGCCCCTTCCCCAGCGCGCCTACTTATGTCTGAATCTGTTGAAGCAATTAAGATTGAACTTGTGTTTATGCTTATCATTTGCTTCATAACTAATATCTATGTCCTGTCCTGACTTCTAGATCAAATCCAGAGTCAGATCACTCCAGTGGAGCTACATTTTTCTTGTTCTGTCATCATTTTCATTCGTTCTTTAGTTTTCTCTTTTAACTTTATGTAAGCTGTGTATCAGCAAAGCAAGCTATGGTGCTCAGCGGCGAGGTGTAATCCTCGGACAGCAAGCTGTGTTGCTCAGCGTGAAAGCAAGCTGTGAGGCTCAGCTGTCTATAGGGATTTTATCCCCAAAGCTGTGGATCAGTAGACTCAAGTTGTTTGGCAGCGGAAGCCTTACTCAGTTGAGTAAGGGGTGTGACATGTGGTAACGGTGGATCTAGAGGGGAGGGGTGAATAGATTAGCCCCCCCACCCTTTATAAAATAAGCACAGCGGAATACAAACAATGCTAAAACCCAACAAGATCCACAAGAATGGAAGCAATGAAACCTATGTAGATGGCCTAAGCATGCATCTATCGCGGAGCAAAACCACAAGCAAGCCACACTAGACAATATTTTTAAGGTGGTTCAGACTCAACCCAAAGTCCTACGTCCACCCCTCACTCAACCGAGTGAGGCTTCCTTAGTGCAACCGCACTGCTGACATAGCTTACGGGCTTCCACAAGCCAAACCACAGACCAGAACAGCCTTCTATCTATCTTCCTACAGCAGCCTATAGGGACCGAACAAAGTAACAAGAGAAATGTTCAAAGACAAGAAAAGATGATGTAAAAGAAAATCCAGACAGGATGTATGAGACTAGAGGATGGTAACACAAGGCCCTGTCTGGAATCTGGATGGCGGTCCTCGCTTCTTCCAGACGGAGTGCTTCATAAAAGGAGTAGGTTCTCCTTCATAGGGGTATGAAGCTTCTTTCTTCCTCTCCTCACAGGATGAAGAGAGGAGATGAAGACGTCTGTCTTCAGGTGATTCATAGTTGCAGCTGGGCCTCCGCAGCTAGCTTGATTCCACAAGGCTTCTTCTTCCTGCTGTAGACTTCCCATGAGCTCTCCAGCTTCTCTTTTCTTCTACTATGTGCTCGTAGCTTCTCTCTGCTGCTGCATCCATGTGTTCGCAGCTCCTTCTCCTTTGATTTAAGCTCAGCCTTCTTCTCATTCCCTCGAGCGCTTGGTGCCCCGCACTCTCCCAAGCTTTTCTTACCATCTTTGAACAAGTCCACCTTTTTCTTTGAACTTGCTGCACAATCTTCTTTTGCAGAGTATGTCTCCCAGCTGATATGCTTTTGGGGTAGACATTCTTTTCTTCTTGTTTGCAACGTACGAGGGGGTTCCTTCCGCGCTTGGGGCGTGACATCTTTAGTGCAAGAATGTGCATCGACCTTACTTCTTGGACTTCTTCAGCTGCATCAACCTTTTGTGCAACTAGTTGCCTTGATTTTTGTGCACCTATCAGTATTATCACCTGCCTTGGTTTTTGTGCATCTAGTTCCCTTATTTATACTTTGCTTGTAATGTCAAGAATCACATGTGCTCCCTGATCTTTGACATCAAATTGCCTTGAGCTCAGACTACATCATCCCCAGACACCAAGGATGCTCTCCTGAGGCCTTGAATGCTCTCCGGAGATTGCATGTGCTCCGCCAAAGGGTTGACATCACATTACCTTCAATCCTTGACTGCAAGCTCCCCAGACACCAGGGATGCTCTCCTATGGCCTTGAATGCTCTCCTGAGATTACATGTGCTCCATGTTCTTTGACATCATCAAAACACTTCAACCCTTGACTGCATGCTCCACGGAGACCAGGGATGCTCTCTTGAGGCCTTGAATGCTCTCCTGAGATTGCATGTGCTCCGTCAAAGGGTTGACATCACATTACCTTCAATCCTTGAGTGCATGCTCCCCAGACACCAATGATGCTCTCTTGAGGCCTTGAATGCTCTCCTGAGATTGCATGGGCTCACTGTTCATGAACATCATCAAAACACTTGAATTAAGTATGTTACGGATATGCCCAACATTCTTCCCCTTTTTGATGATGGCAACTATGAGTCATTATAAGTATTTTCCAGGAGAGATGCAATCATGAATTAGAGATGCAATCATAAATTAGACAATGACTAATCAAAACTTCTCCCCCTTTATCAACATCAAGAAGGAAGGAAATGGTGCATAGAATAATGATTAGAGCCAGAGTGGAGGTTGCAGAATTTAGAAAGTTAGAGGCTTCACAATCTGATACAAATCTCATAATACAGGGAATATTCATGTTCAGAATCTACCATTATGCAGTCCTCATGACAGGTTCCTTATACAATTTGCATGGTTCAAGGCTAATGATATCAGAGTTTGACAATAGAATTAAAAGGATCTGCAGCAAGTTTTAATAGAGATTAACCAGAATCACATGTTCACTCTTTATTTAACCGTCCTTAGCCTCACTTATTCAACTTCAATGGCTCCGTTAGGGAATCCATACCTAGTATTGAGGTTAAACAAGCATGGAGAACATATGGAATTCTTAGAAATTTTTGCATGATCCTTCAGAGATCTTTTGAGCACAGGAATATTGCTACGAGCAATTAAGTCCAAGCATGCCTTGTATGTTGAGGATACACGTTGTTTAGACGCCAGTATCCTTGGGTACTTGGTGTGACTGACTGTCATGTCTCAATTTTCAAGCTGTGTATCAGCAACTGTGACAGATTCCATTTAGTGGAAGGAAGCCTTACTCAGGTTGAGTAAGGGGTGGACATAGATTGCAACTGACAATTGAACCACCTAAAAATTTCTGAGCATTCTTGTGGTTTGCATTTTGTGCGCCATTGTTCATCATCCGTTTAACCTCTGTTCGATTAATTGCCTCTAAAGTCATCTATTCTCATTGTCGGGTTTAATTGAACCTTAGTGTGATTTGAAGATATTGAAAAGAATTTTTAAGTGGTGATCTATTCATTCCTTCCCCTTCTAGCTCACCGTATTCATCAGTTTTATCAAAGAAGTATCTGTATCTACGATGGGCCCCACCTGGGACCTCTACGTCGACGGATCCTCCAACTCGGTCAGTTGTGGAGCTGGCATTCTCCTCCGATCTCTCGAAGGAGCAGAGCTACAGTACGCCCTAAAATTCAATTGCTCGATGTCCAACAACATCTCCGACTATGAGGCTCTCATCTCTGGAGCCAGGATGGTGCGATGCTTGGGGGTCGAGCGAGTCAGAATTTATACTGACTCCCAACTGGTTGCCAGTCAAGTCAACGGTGACTACGAAGCTTGGGAAATGTAAATGATCAAATACCTCCAGTTGGTGAAGGAGATAGCCCGACTATTCGAGAGTTTTCAAGTAATCCAGATAGCTCGGTAATAAAATTTCCGAGCGGATGCCCTCTCTTGCTTGGTCTCCTCCATCAGCCCAGAGGGCACCCGGTCAGTCCTCCTTGAGGAACTAGAACAACCAAGCATGGAAACCAAGCTCATGGCCATTATATGCATGACTCCGAGTGACTGGCGCGCCCCATACGTGTGTTGGCTCTGAGACTCCCAAGAGCCCCTCGACCCTCAGGAAGCTCAGAGACTGAAGTATCAAGCTCGACGTTTCAACCTTCTCAACGAAACTCTACACTGAAGATCTTTCTTTGGTCCCCTCCTTAAGTGCCTTGATGCTCTAGAGGCCAACCAAGCGATTGAAGACGTCCATGAAGGCATCTGATCGGGCATCAGGGCTAGGCCTTGTCTTTGTTTAAAGTGTCATTGGTGTGTACTTGTATTTGTATTTTTTGGGTATGTATTTGGAGTGTACTTGGTGTGTATTTATAATTTTAGTTTTTGGATCAAGAGAGAGTTAAGTGGCTAAATGTAATGGGTTTCTTTGTAAAAATACCACTTAGACCCGATGGTGCGGACACTAGAGCGAGCGAGAAGCATGAACCGGCGAGCCGTGGGTATCGTACGTGGAGCACCACTCGAGCTACATCGGCTTCCCTTTGGCTCGAAGATAGTCTGGAGTCTCCGTCTTGAGTCTGGGTATTTGTTTCTGTGTTGGAAGTTGTGTCCTTGGGTGAGATCGTGTTTTTGGAGAAGTGATCTCTGACAAGATTATGGGTCCCTGTTGGTGGCCGTGAGTGGCTAGTGAGGTTGACCGAGTGATCGACCATGGTAAGAAGTGTATAGTCTGGGGACCCGCGTGCATTGGTCATGGCATTATCGACCTGCTTGCTGTGGTAGCAGACGGCACTTGTCGATTTTGGAGAAGTGTGTCGTGGATTGTGAGAGGTTGTGTCCCAAGGCTCTATGGTAAGAGCAGAGCCAATGATTAGTAGGCATCCTTTTGGTTCATTTTTAGACGAAGGACGGTGCCCATGTGCGGAGGTCTCTGAAGAGACGTTGGCGTTGGATATGGTAATCCCCAGTCTGTGACCAGCATGGGATGGCTTCCCTATAAGTCTGAGTCGAGTGAGGTAAAGACCGAAGACACCAAAATCCTGTCATGTGGTTTTGCCGTGCTCCCCTGAGAGGGTAGAGTTGGCATGAGGCTCGAGATCAGTTGCGATGTTTGAGCGAGATTTGGATCGAGTTGTGGTAATAGTCTGTGGAAGGTCAGCGGATGGCCTATTGTGATTTGATTCGCATATGTCGGGCCGGTGGACGTTGACGCGTATTTGGTGACCGATGGATGGTCTTTCACAGATAGAAGATGCTGGTTGTTGGGGCTCGAGAATGACGTGAGTTGTATGCCAACGAGGCCTTGGGTGGCCGAGTATGAGGTGTGCCTTTTCCCAGATTGGATCAAGGATTTGCTAGAAGTTTGTCTTTTGGCAGAGTTGGTTCTGTGCTGCCATGGGTGTTCGGTTTGTCGGGTGTGAGCTGGTGGAAGCTCAGTATTGGTCTCTGTGATGAGGGTTGCGTGTTCTCGGTAAGCGAGATCGTGGCAGTGATGTCGTAGTTGGTTTTCGTGTTGGCTGAGACGACGCTAGACTTGTACTTCTTGCATGTGTCCGCTCTGATGATCGATGTGTCTTGGATTGTGAGCGAGACATTGTCCGTAATCATTGTCTGGCTGCGTCCCTCAGGATCATGATTTTTGTGAATATCAAGGTTTGGTTGGGGCTCTGACAGTGTTGTCAGTTGGTTCCAGGAGTTCTCCCCTTGTCACTTGGTGCTTGTCCTGAATTTCGAGGATGAAATTCTTATAAGGGGGGAGGGTTGTAATGCCCCAGATTTTTTTTGAATATTTTTTAGATTATTTTCGTGGGTCCCGGATTGAGTTTAGCAGTTTTCACGTATTTTTACAGGTCGGGCCTTCAAAACGCTACGCAGGGTGAACCATTGCGTTCACTGACTCCGGGATGGTATTGCTGCATTGTGCGTCTTCCGAGGATCACCTGCCAGCGTCAACGCAGAAGCCTTCTGAAGCTTTGAACCGTACATCCTCGTGGAAGTCAAGGCTGGCACGTGATCCCAGGCTGAAAGAGCTAATAGGATGAGGACACGTGGAGGAATCTTCTAGACGAAAAGGCATGGAAAACACGCACCTAGCGAATCTCGTGGGCCCCAATTCTATGCGAGAAATCGAAAAAGGAAGAGAGAGAACCCAGATCCATTACCTTTCTCCCGTTCAACCCAAGTTCTCAGTCAGATCTCCTGTCAACCCAGTCTATTCTGGATCTGTGGACCAGTCAGACTTAAATTCCACCATGGAAGGTTCTGCCATCCTAAAAAATCCCTTCTCAGCCTGATATCGTAGATCTCGAAGTTAGCTTTGCAATGGTGCCATCCCCGCCTCATTCTGACATTATTCTTGGCCGTGGCAATCATTCTTGTGGAGGCGCACAACTCTGTCCAGAACCAGAACAACAAGAAAGGGTGACTGTAGGAATTCCTTGAAAAATGCACCAAAGGTGAACCAGCGATCGCCATCTCCGAAGGTCGACTAGGGACCCACTGCCGTCTTCCAGGTGATCCACCTCCGTCAAAATCTCATCGAAGGTCGTCGTCCCTTTGAAGGTCCTCGACCGTTGTCCTGCCAACCAGCTAGTCGCAGAACCAAGATCACCATCCATCGCCTGCCAGAGCATCACCGACTATTGCCCGTCAACCCGAGATTGGTGCTCTCGGACCCCACATGTCGCCTATTACCTCCCTGCGTGGAGTGGGTTATAGAATCACCTCTGTAATTTAATATTCATTGTTGTACCAGGAGTCACAGATCTCGGTCGGGAAGTCTTCCCCACGCCCCGAGCGTGGAGGTACACTCGCCTCCCCCCTTTTTATCAGTTTGCTTAGCTAGTATACATTGTAGAAGTTGCTGCATGTGAGTAGGTTATTTTTCTAGCTAGTTCATATTATGTCACCGCTGTGACTTGAGAGTGTGAGACCCGTCCCGTGACTCGCTCCGAGCACGAGAGTGAGATGACCACCCCTGACTCAAAGCCAGTTACTCAACTGTGCCGATCGACACGTTTCCCTCACTGGGGATGATTGTGAGCGAGTACTTATGTTTGGGGCACATTCGCCTCTTCAAGAACCTGGTTAGGTGTTGAGTCTTGCATGTCATTGTTGGTCGCATTGTCCAATGAGTCGTATTATCACTTAGAGTCCCAGTTTCGAGTCGAGTCCCATAGTCGTCCCGCATCAAAGTGGTATTAGAGACAGGATGAGTCTAGGGTAGTCATTGATTTTTTTAAAAAAAAGTTTTGAGTCTAGGTCGTCTTGTCTTAGGTGGCATTTCATCTCCTATACAGATGTAGAGTCGAAGGCGGAGGGGCTGGAACTGGGCAAGACGGAGTGCCACTAGACCAAGGTAGATTTCGGTCTTTCTTGGAATGCTGACAAGGCTGCATGGTACAACTTCAAGTGTTTCCCATTGAGAGGGGAGAACTGGACTACCCCCTTGTGGTCTATGACAACGTAAGCACCACCTTTATAGACTCGGTGGACTACATAAGGTCCCACCGAATTTTCAACCAACTTTTCTTTGGGGTTGGAGGCCATAACTTCTCTTCTTTTGACCATAACTAGGTCATCCTTCTTGAATTATCGGTCCTTGACCAGCTTGTAGAAAGTCCGAGCCATCCGAGCTTGGCAGAGCTAGATGTTTTGTTGTGCCCGAAGGCATTTTCCTTCGAGCTCAGTAAGCTCCTCCGGTCATCTTTCTACATTTGTTTCTTCACCACTTGCCAAGCCGTGTTGGATAGCGGCTCATAGTGAAAGCAACTCTAGCTCTATCGGCACCACTATCTCTCACTCGTATACTAGGGAGAATGCTGAACAACCGATCAGAGTTTTGTATATTGTACGATAAGCTCATAATGCTTCGTACATTTTCTCCTCCCAGTCTTTTTTACTAGAGTTGATAGTCATGGCTAGTAGGGCATAGAGGGTCTTGTTGAATGCCTTTACAAGACCGTTGGCTTGAGGATTGTAGGGGAATGACATCCTCCAATCAATCTTATACTTGTCAGTTAACCTGTGCACCATCTTGTTTCTGAAGTGGTTGCCGTTGTCAGAGATAATTCGGCTAGGGACCCCAAACTAGAATATTATATTTTGATGAAAGAATCTGGCAACCAGATCCCCTGTCACTTCTCTTAAGGCCATGGCTTCCGCCCATTTGGAGAAATAATCTGTAGCTGCTAAAATATATTTGCACCTCGATGAAGATGCAGGTAGAAGACCCACCACATCCATGCCTCATTTGGCTAATGGCCAACTCGGGATGGGAGGGTGTAGCGGCGGCGGCTGCCTTCTAGGCACGATGGCATGTTCTTGGCACTTTTGGCATGACTTAGCAAATCTGCAATAGTCATCAAATATAGTGGGCCAATAGTAAACCAATTTCTTTCTTTCAATCTTCATTGTTGGACCAGCTTGGTATGCCCTGACTGACCTGGCATGGACCTCCTTCATCACCTGCCATGCTTGTTCTGCAGACAGGCAATGGAGCAGGATCTTCTTTTGGGCATCTGTCATTATTCAGAACAAGGTTTCACTCCTCATTTCATAAGAGTCTTCGATTCTACTTAACCTCATTCTTTGTTCTTTTTCTTTCGGTAACTACTGGTGCTGGAACCAACGTAGGAGGTGCTCTTGGGTTAAGAAACATGCACGAACTTTGGCGTTCAAAACAAAGAAGTGCTCGGACTTCATATGAGCAATGGAAAACTGCACAGACTTTGAATGTTCAACATACACGAACATGCATGGACTTAGACATATGTATGGACTTGACAAAATATGCATGGACTTTAACGTGCTCGGACTTGGTATGAAGAAAATAAAAATGATTGACTTGATGAAATGTGCACGGACTTTGACGTGCTCGGACTTGGTATGAACAAAATAAACCTAGACAGACTTAAGAGTGCACAGAGTTGTTTGTGCACGGACTTTGTTTTAACACAAAGCTAAAATGCAATCGGGCACTATTCATGCACGGACTTGAGAGATACATGAGACATAACATGAACGGACCTTATATGTGCGAGATAAAAAGTCTGCACGGACTTGACTAAGCAAAATGCAACTGGGCACTATTCATGCATGAACTTGAAGATGCCTAAGGAAGATATGCATGGACTAACCAAGATATGCATGAACTCTATTGCCAAACAGACGTGCACTGTTCATGCATGGACTTGAACATGCTCAGACTTGGTTTAGTAAAATGTAGACAAGCACTATTTATGCACGAACTCAATGACATGCACGGACTCACATATATGCATGGACTTGAGTGTGCGATAGCAAGAAACCTACTCGGACTTTGGCGACCCAAAACATGCATGCACTTACATCGTGCTCGGACTTGTTCTGAGCAAGATAGTGTGTACGGACTTTGCAAACCTAAACCTGCATGGACTTAATAAAATGTGCACAGACATGCACAGACTTCATATAAATGTGCACGGACTTTACAAAGCAAAACCTGCACGGACTTAATAAAATGTGTACGGACTTTACAAAGCTAAACCTACATGGACTTAATAAAATGTGCACGGACATGCACAGACTTCATATAAACATGCACAGAATTTGCAAAGCTAAACCTGCATGGACTTATGTTCAGACCTAAGACATATATGCACAGACTTAATGTAAGACGTGCAACATTTGCATGGACTATGCACAGACTCAATGTAGGACGTGCAACATTTGCACGGACTATGCACGGACTCAATGTAAGATGTGCAACATTTGTACGCACTATGCACGGACTGCAAGAAACCTGTATGAACTTTATGCTGCCGAGGCATGAAACCTGCATGGACTCATAATGCAAGGCAAGGCTAGACTGATTTGCATGGACACTGAAACTTGCATGGACTTATATGATGCATGAACTCAACAATGCAAGTAACAAAGATGTGCATGGACTGTGATTTGAACTAAACCTAAAACATGCACGAACATATGTCATCATGAGCACAGACACAAACATGCCGACCAAGGAGTGTCGACAGGTTTTACGGTCGTGCGATTGACTACCACCTCCAGCGGTGGCCAAGCGGCCGATCATTTTCTTGATGGGGCCGGTGCGACCCCCAAGGATGAGTCTTGACCGTTGTGAGTTTCCTCCCGATTAAGCGGTCATGGAGTGACCGCCTCGTTTCCATTTGCAGTCCCAGAGTGGCCGTTTTAGGGTGAAATAGTCAGGAGGTGACCGTTCATCCCTTCTCTTACTCCTGTGGTGAGGTGGTCTTGTGGTGGCTGCTTCGACCATCGGGCAGTCTTGCGATAGACCGCCAACCCCTCTTGCGGTCAGGGCGTGACCATTTTCTGGGCTTTAAGCCACTCGAGGTTAGGAAGAATGGCTGCCATGTGACTGGCTGCTAGGTGACACCTAGTGGTCAAGCAATGGACCGCCATCCTCCTCGGCTATCTGGGAGTGACCGCCTAGTTTCTGGAGGCGTTTGGGGCTATGCGGTCCTGACTGGAGCCCTATGCTAGGCTTTGCGGTCCCAGCCAGACTGCCAAGCTCTAGGATGGCCCAGGGAGGGCCGCCTCTTGGCTTTCATGTTTGCCTTGCCCATTTAAGCATTGTGTTGGTCTCCGGTCAACCCGGTTGTGACCCAGTGGTCAACTTTCAGTCTCGTGAATGTCCCAGACACCCCGGTGATTCTGTGTCTATGTTTTTGGGTGTCTAGAGGTACCATGCTATCTTGATTAGCATGCCAGTGGGTTTGAGAGTCCGGGTGACTCCATGTGTTTCAGGCTTTGTGTTACACTTGATCGAGTCACCATGTATTGGTGTGAGTGCGGTGGGGGTTCCCCCGTACGTCGTGAGTTCTCTAGAAAGTGGTTTTCGAGTGGGCCATGCGTGAAGCCTTGGACTGCTAGTCCGGTCACCTAGCCTGGGGCTAGAGGATTTCTCAGTTCCCTTTTTAAGGGAATGGTCTCGACAGTTGTGGACTGCCTCATGAGTCATCGTGCTGAGATTTCTGACCCTAGTGTTGACACCCATTTTTAATGACAAGTCGGATCATCCCTCTTACTCTCATTTGTTGATGTCTCGAGTTGTCCATTGTTTATCGGGTTATTTTCTGACAACGTTGGGCCTATTTTGTGAAAGGCCGCCCTCCCTGGCTAGGTCCATTTCAACTCAGGGCTTAATGGGCCTTGGAATTGCATTTTCTTCCCACTTTATTACAAATTTCAGCACCCAACACTTGTGCGGCCCGTGACTAGCCGCTTATGCATTTATTGTTTATTTTTGCCATTTTCAGAATTATCACCGACAAGTATATGTGCAGCCTCATTATGACCGCATATAGCCGCATGTCCCTCAGAGTCCCCAAAGGGTGAAAGAACAAGGTTCTCACAACCCATCTGAAGTCATTCAAGCTCTGCTCAAGTGAAGATTGAAGCCACATTCAAAGATCAGCAACATACATTCAAAGGGAAGCCATATTAGGACTTTTCTAAACTAAGCCTCATCATCTTTATGTTTTGGGTGTTGTATTTGTGTTCGTCAGAAACTGTAAGAACTTGTGTGTGTGTGGATCATTGTTGGATCCGTGGTCGCGTGTGTATGTGTGAGTCGTATTTAATTCGTGTGTGTGCATGGATCTTCCTAGATTTACGCTTGTGTGCATGGGGGTCTATTTAGATCCGTTCTATCTCGTGTGTTTGGATTGCTGCACTTGTGGGGGCAAGTATTTGTGTTGGTGATCCGGTTGTCAGGTCGTATTGGAGACCTTGTCTCCGTGTGTGTATGTGTGTTGGGGTGTGTCCTCGTGTGTGTGTACAGGCGTCGTCCTGCGTGTGTGGTTGGAGCATCGTCTCCATTTGGGGATTTATCCCCGAGTGAAGCCTCACCAGGTTTGGTGATGGGTGGACATAGGATCGCCAACATTGCATCCGAACCACCTTAAACATCACTGTGCATTGTGTTTGAATTGTGTGGTTTGTTCCATTTCTTGTATCACCATTCTACGTGAGTGTGAGTGTATATCATTGTTCATTATTTAGCCACGTTCATATTGAATAATCTATCTTATCACCAAATAGATTCTGATAAACCCATTTTGTGATTGAATAGATTTGAATCTCTTTATTAGCATCATATCACATATTTTACAAAAGGCCAAAAGTTTCATTAAAATTTGTAAACACCGAATTCACCCCCCTCTTGGGTGTCATTGATCGCGGGACTTCAGGCAATCTCTGCCTCAGCTTCCAGAGAACGGGTCTTCATGGCCCGAGCCTTCGCTGCCAGCTTGGCTGCTCGCTCCTCAGGAGCGTCGGCCTGCGCCCGGAAGTGATCGCGATCTTGTTCCATGCCGGCGAGGGCCAGTCCTTGCTGAACCGACTGCCACTAGAGCTCGGCGCGAGCCGCCTCAGACTCCTCCAAGCACCCCTCGAGCTCCGCCTGGGCAGCCTGACTAATTTCCAACATCTGGGCGAGCCCTAGGAAGTGGTGCCTCCACAGACCGAAAGCGCTGATGACTAGGCACGTGCTTCTTGCAGCCACCGTTGTCAGCTCCTTCTCGGCCCCAGGGCCGAACGGACTAGTGTGCTTAAACCACTGCGCACTCCTCCCCATGAGATCGACAATTGTTGTGATCCCGGCCAACCCAAAAGTCAAGTCCCCGGGAGGAGAAGCTGGGCTACGCTGAGGAGACACCGATGGGGAAGGAACATTGGTGTCCTCTGCCACCGGAGCCTTGCCCTTGTCATTCCCCCGTACCTTGGAGACTGACGCCGAGGCAGCGGCCACCGACTCCCCAGCCAACGGTGGTGGTGGAGCCTCAGAGGAAAGCGGCTCAGAGGGTGGAGGAGGCGAGACGCAACTTTGGGCAGTAGAGGAAGTCCTCTCTCTCTTCCTCACCCGACGCCGGGTGTCCAACGCTGCCCGGTCATCATTGGTCAGGACGACACGGCTACCATCGGCCATGTCAGACTCCTCACCAACTGTACTGGCTGCACCTTCGGGAGAGCCCCTCAGCAAGATAGCACCTCCACTCGCCGCAGATGCTGTCGGCACCAAAGGGACGCCGGTCGGGACCGGGTACTATAGCCTTCCCGGAGCAAATACCACTTCGGCCTGGGGGGTGACGACCGACACCTGACCGGCCCCCAGAGCGACGTGGTCCACAGGGCAGGGGACGTTCCACGACTGCTTAACGATCTCCCAGGTCCAATCCTGTATGTCGGCCGCCCCTGGAAGAAGAGCAAAACCAGTTAGACACCTCTCACAACTAGAGCAACCTGGTGGAGAAATGAAGCCCATACCCTGCGGTAACGGGGGACACAACCCCAGCTCCCGGAGCAACGCAGGAGTCATAGCGAAATCCACATCGACGATAGGATACCACTTAATCGCCTTCAACTTCTGGTGGTCCTCAACCCTAAGAGGGGGCTTCCTATCGCGCCAAGTGTGGTGAGAGCCTCTGTGCATCCACCTGTCGGAGGCCTCCTCCCAGTCCCTCGACTTAATGCGATATACGTACCGCTTTGCCTAACGCTTGCGGTTGGACGTGGTACGGGAAACTTTGATGAAGTGCTAGTGGGTATGAGCCTTAAAATAGGCGAAATGGGTATCGACCGGACAACTCTGGAGGAGGAAGACATGCCGGAAAAGATCGACACTTGGTTCCACCGACGCTCTATGACACGAATAGATAAATTCACAAAGGATGCTATAAGAATCAAGGGTTATTTCCCCAGGGTGCCATCTATAGTAATGGAGGACGGACGCGATGAAAGGGTGGATTGGAACGCCATAGCCCGCTTGGAAAGTGGCCACTGGGACCATGATCCCGCCAGAAGGATAACTCGTTATCTCATCTCCCACAGAGGGGAAGATGATATCATACTCAGGGGGGATCTGGAAGGCTCCCCGCAGGCCGTGAATCACCATATATGACAACATCGACAGGGAGCTGGGTCGACCAGTGCCTGCACCCGAAGTGCTCGGTACGCCCCCTCGACCACGAGGCGCTTCTCCGGAGGGAGAAGAACTGACTCGAGAGACTCCCCTACGAGGAGGCATGACTAAAGAAGACGGGAGACATGGAAGAAGGAGGAATCCTCACCGAGCCAGGGGAGGAAGATGCCTACGATGAGCACTGCAACTGGCGAAACGTGGATAGAGGCTACGGGAAGACCATACAGTCGCCCTTATAACCAACCATGACAGGTCAGCACCACTCTTTGTGAGGCAGGTGAAATGGAGCCTGCCACAGTGCCAGGCGACCGTTCAGAGCTCGCACTCCGAGAATATGACAAGACGTGAGTCATCATTACTCGCATGGCCGCTGCCACCGCCAAAAGCACCTTGCCCGCCAAACCAATCCCGAAACTTCTAACACCTACAATACGAGGAGTCTAATCTCAGGCCTCACGCTTCAAGAAAACTCTCACTTAATTGACTCTTAGCCCCCTGCAGAGTGCTCGGTAACTGAGAGTAGGGGGAGAAGTGAGGAGAGTAAATCTGGTTTGGCCCAAGAACGGCCCAATACCACCAGCCCCACTAAAGATTGAGCGCAATAAATCCTCCCAAGCGACGGGCAAGCGTGCTCAGACCAATAAGAGGAGGCCTAGCCCAGAAGGGCATCAGATTCTACAATGCGAAATGGCTACGGCCCAAGCGCAATTATCGCCGAAGGACTCTCCAGCGACCGACCGTTGCCCCCACGACGTCGGCCTTGACCCCATAACGGGCGAGCATGCCCCATGAGTGCCGTAAGACTCGCCCCGGGACCAGCCGACTCCGGGGTAATCGCCCTCCAACGGGAAGTTCCCGTCACAATAGCGGAGAAACGTTACTCTACTACGGACGCCGTTCCCTATCAAGGGATGAGGCTCCTCGCTCCAGGACAACCACCTATAAAAGGGAGATCGACAGAACAGAAGGGCACGGTGGTTCAATCCACTATTACGCGACCCTAGAGAATAGAGCCACTAGCCCTGCGACACAGCGAGAAGAAGAGAGCGACTGCCTACATTCTAAGAGGAGTTCAGGGCTACGCGGTCCTGGCTGGACCGCTATGCTAGGCTTTGCGGTCCCAGCCAGACCGCCTAGCTCTTGGATGGCCCAGGGAGGGCCGCCTCTTAGTTTTCATGTTTACCATGCCCGTTTAAGTGTTATGTTGGCCTCCGGTCGACCCGGTTGTGACCTAGTGGTCGACCTTCGGTCTCGTAAGTGTCCCGGACACCCTAGGGATTCTGTGTTTGTGTTTTGGGATGTCTAGAGGTATCGTGTTATCTCGATTAGCGTGCCCATGGGTTTGAGAGTCTGGGTGACTCAATGTGTTCCAAGCTTTTGTGTTTCGCTTGATCGAGTCACCGTGTATCGATGTAAGTGCGATGGAGGTTACCCCGCACATTGTGAGTTCTCCGAAAAGTGGTTTCTGAGTAGGCCATGCGTAAGGCTTTGGACTGCGAGTCCAATCACCCAGCCTTGAGCTAGAAGTTTCTTTGGTTCCATTTTTAAGGGAATGGTCTCGACAGTAGTGAACTACCCATGAGTTATTGTGTCGGGGTTTCTGACCCTAGGGTTAGGGCAGATTGACGGCATGGCACCGTTCGGTGCAACGGTCATGACCCCGAGTCTTGTGACACTAGGACCGTTGGATTTAGTGAGTCTAGAGGACTGTCCAGAGTCCAGTGGCTTAGCGTCACTCGATTCTTCGTGACTTTCGCACAGGGTGCATGCGTGGTTCTCGGAGTTTCTCATTAGAAAGTTGTCACATTAGTGACTCCCCACTAGTCGTAGCCTTTTGACATGCGTGTGCTCCCACCAGGGAGTGGTGGCAAGGTTACCAGAGACAGATGACTTTAGGTTGGTTTCCACGGGCCTCCTGCTACGGGGGCTCAAGTCCGGGTTGGGAGGAAGAACCAACTAAAGGGCCTGACGTAGCGCAGTGAGTCCATGTGTGCACACGTGGTCAGGGATTTCAGACACGTGCTAACGAGCATGACCCCGACTAGAGCCTTGTCAGTGTTACTTGTGTGTGTGTCTCAGTTTCCGCCTGGGGCAAGTAGGGAGACACTGCGGTGCGGTATAAGTCGTCAAGGGACGCGTCCGGCTGTCCTTCTAGTGGGCAGGTACTCCTGTCATGTAAGTCATAACTCTCATATTTTTACGTTCCGCTTCCCGTCTGCAAGACATGGCTTCTGGACCGTTCCAGCGTATTTTCCGGAGGTGGTGGCCAAAGGTGTCATGTCCTGATGTGGAATATTGGAATGAGATAGTAGGAAGAGTTAATAATAATATGTTGATTTTCAGACATGTTGTGTCTAAGGCTAGAGAATCCATGCACTCAACACAACACCATGGATAGAAATAATTCCATCAATCTATAAATTACCAAATACATCCAGAAAATCTTGAACCACTTCAATCTTCTCCAATGATGGGGCCTGAGAAACCTCAGCCAATGCTACCACCCAGGCAAGAAAAGCACTACCACCCTTACACAACAATCGAGCTACCTTTATGGCTGAGACTACAGACTTCCCCGACCTATTCTGAGACAAGGGATGGAAAAACTCCTTCTCTCCAGGGATGCAAAAAACCACTCGCCTCTTTCGGCAGTCAATGAGAGCATAATACCTCTCAAGCCAATATAACCCAAGAATAACATCAAAATCCTTCATCTTTAAAAGATAGAAGTGTCTAGCTAGCTCCTTTCCTACAATAATCACCGGCAAGGAAGGATAGCTCTTAGCAGTGGACAAAATTCTAGCAGGCGTGTGCACTAGGAGAGGTACATCCAAACTCTAGGGCATCACACCCAGAACATCATGCAACATCTTAGAAAATCACTCAGACACAAATGAATGAATAGTACCAGTGTCAAATAAAACTCTGGCATGGAAACCTGACACTAGAAGTGTACCTTCTATCGTGTTGTCTGCTTGCTCTACATCTTCTCTGGCCAAAGCAAACACTCATGTCGGCACTCGAGGGTGTTTGGCTGACTTCACTACTACTGGTGCTGTGGCAGCTGTTGCCGGAGCATGACTCGGAGAAGGTAGTTGCATCTTCAAACAATCCTTGATCTTGTGCTCCGAGCTTCCGCACCTAAGACACTTCCCGAGTACCATCCAACACTTCTTGTCACCATGCCACTTCCCATGCTGATTGCATTCATTTTTGACTTTAGTTGACGATCCTCTGGATCCTCTTGCTTGCGTCGAAGCCAACCTTGTTGGTGTATAAGTAGGTGATCGAGTAGAGGGCTTCTTGCGGTCCTGCCATTGGAAAGATGATGACGGCCTCTTCAGCTGGGTCTTCTTCTCTTCGTGATACTGCTCCATGTCACTTTCTTGATGGCATGCGGCACTGAGAGCTTCTTTCATCGTGTGATGGTTGAAAGAAACCAATTTCATCCTCAAGGATGGTCGAAGACCCGATACAGACTTCTTCACCTTCCTCCGCTCATTAGCTACAATATGAGGTGTGTAACGTGTCAACCCTTGGGTCATAGACCCTATACCCGGTCTAGTATATCACTCTCCTTGGATACAAGAGGCAACACCATAGTGAGAACCACCCAACAGAACAGAGACGGGTTGAGTTTTACATAAATAAAGAGCCAAATTTACAGCGACGGAAGAAATTCATTACATCAGCTAAGAGCAATACCAATACCACAATAGTTCAACAGAAATTAAACTCCACTTTATTGATACAATAACCATTCAGAATTTATAAGTTCTTCATAAGTGCCTGCTTCATGTGGGTGCGGTGGATTCACTTCATAATCCCTCATTTTCAACTCGCCCTTCTCGATCAGGCCTTGTGCAATGTCCTTGAATACATAACAATCTTCGATAGGGTGGCTCAGTACCCGATGATAGGGGCAGAATTGAGGCTTATCACTTCTTCTGGCATCCTCCGGCCTCCTGGGCTCCGGGAGAACAACCTTGCCATAGTGGCGAGCCCATTCAAAGATCCCTAGAGTTTTATTCCTTGGGAAGGAGTAGGGTTTTTGCATCTTCTCCCGCAGTGTAGGGATGCGGTCTACTGGCTGACTAGCTGATGGAGTGACAACTTCCTTCACCTTCCTTCTCGAGTGCATGAAAGCGCTAAAGCTGGTGCTCAGGGATTGGTCCATGCATCTATCCTGCTTGTGGAGGATGCCTCCAATTAGACTGGACAAAAGTGAGGTCATTTCAGCCAACTGTACCTTTAACATCTCAATCTCCTGTTGTTGTTCACAGCATAGGGTGAACATAATAGGGTCGTATTGGGAGAAATCCGGAGCATGGCTCGGACCACTGTCTTCCGTCCCAATGCTGGGTGGAGGTGGGGATACCCCGTCACCATGACCATTCGGGATCAGCCCCTTAGAAGAGGATGGGACCGTCCCTATATCCTTGCATGAGGGTGGGTTCCAGAGGAACACTTCTTCATCTTGGGTGTCACGGTCAGAGGCACATGATGCTCCTGGCCCTTGACTTCCTGTGTGTTTGAATCTTCTAGAGGATCGTCACTGGCAGGAGCCGAGACTGATATCATGTTAGCTTTGTAGAATTCTTCTATTGAGAAACCCAAGCCCGAATGTCGGGTAATTTGTAACAGCCTCCGATCCATGTTCGATGGGTGCCACATTTCTTTGAACATTTTATTTCGACTCGCCTACTGGTAAAAGTGGATTCTTTGCTTCTTAGCCATTTCAGCCACGCGGCCGGCTATATAAGGAAGTCCCATAATTGGAGCAAGACGTTCATGTAGTTCATCGGGGAATCTGCAATCATCGTCCCCTTCGACAGGTCATTCTTCAGCTACATAGAAGACAGTAGGCTGACCTTCCGGGTTGGGCACCTCCAAGATCTTGAATGATTCGACAATGTGACAGTCGACTTCTGCTATGGGTTTAATAATCCCTGACGGGACCTTGACATCCTCCAGTAGGTCTTCAAGGTGCAATGCCCCCGGAGTGGGGTGGATGACGGAGGGGATCACTCTGAACACCCCTTCTACTTCAGAGATGAATGACACTTCTGGGGGAGCCACATAGCCTGGTGGTGGTGGAGGGAACCATTCACTAGGCCCCGCCTTCTTCTTAGCGAAGGAGGTAGGGGGATAGATTCCTTACCTCTTGTTCTACTTTTCCCTTGAATTTCATGTCGATTAGTGCGCATTTGAGTGGGTTTTCATTTTTTGGGGGAATTATAGAATGTTTGGGGTGTGTGATGGAATCGTCGTTCCGGGGGATGTTTCTCGCGTTTAATGGTTTCATTTGAACCCCTGGCATGTTTGGATGCCATTCCCGCCAATTTGACTAGATTTGGTCATGATTGGGGGCCGGTAGGAGTTCGGTTACCCTCGTGAGTCATTTTGGGTGGATTTATGGAAATCGCCTATTCAAATGTCATTTTGTGATTTGTTGATCCCTTTCGACTTGTGGAAGGTTGATATCGAGTCTAGGAATGTTTCCCCATCGTTCTAGAGACGATTGGAGCATGGAATGGTGTTTTTCATAGATTTTAGTGTTTTTTGGGTTCAATGTCTTAATGCGAAACTCTCTAAGGGTGCATTCTCAGAAGTGACGTGCTATATCGTATTGTCACGTTCTTCGAGAGAGATGAACATTTGGGCAGTTGGGAACGCGTCCCATGAGATGGGCATGATCTTTTGTTAACGCGACCCAGCTAAGCGCCACGTTCATGTAATTGCGACCCAGGTGATGGCCGCGACTATTGTGTTATCACGCTTGAGGTTCCAACCGCGACTATCATCACGACCTGGGTGAACGCCGCGTCAATGCATTGACGTGGTCCAGGTGTTGGACGCGTTCTAGTGACATCGCGACCCTCTGTGTGGGCGCATTAATCATCGCGACGCAAGCTATAGGCGCATTAATGCCTTCATTTTTTGTGTATTATTCGAGTTGTCTCGGGCTCTGGTGAACCTAGGATTCAATTCCTTGTTGGCATTTGACTCGACGGATGCCATGGGTGTTCCGTGAGAGTCATATATGTGTGTCGAGGGATCCCGGAAGAGTGGCTTCATCCTGACCTATGTGCAGTGTTTCTTCCGTGTTCGTTGGCTTGGCTTCAACTGCTTGGTCAGCCCACTATACATGGACGTCTTGGACATCCTATGAGGGTTGTAACCGTGTTATAGGGTGTTTGAAAGTGCCATTATATCGAGCAGTGTTTTGTGTATTTCGAGGGCCATTATGGTTTCTGGTCAACCCGGTCGTGACCCAGTGGTTGACACGTGTAACGTCCCAGAGTCCATAATACTGATAACCCGATACTAGGTATCGAATTACCGCCACTATGAACTGAAAGCCCATGATACCGATGACCCGATACTAAGTATCAAATCACCGCTACCATGAACTGGGGTCGCCACCCAGGAGGCTGATGAGGCCCCCGAAGGGTTAGTGTGGGTTGTTGAGAGATTGCATTGTCGATTTCTGAGATCTGAACAAGGCCTGCCCCAAGGATAACTTTCCGGTACCAATAATGGGGTCATGGTTGCGCTACAACCGGTCATGAAGCCCTATCGTTTATGGATGGGTAGTCCAGTTACAACTAAATATGGATCGCGGAGCGTGACCGGATCCACACTGCCTTCCGGACTCCCAAGGGCATTTACCACTACAAGAGGATGTCGTTCGGACTGAAGAACGTCGACGCAACTTATTAGCGGGCGATGACCAGAATATTTGATGAGCTGCTCTACCACAAAGTCGAGTGCTAAATAGATGACCTGGTAGTCAAGACCGGAAAGAAAGAAGACCATCTGCAAGACCTCCGAGTTGTATTTCAGAGGCTCAGGCAGTATGAACTGAAGATGAACCCTATGAAATGTCCATTCGGAGTGTCGAGCGGGAAATTCTTGGGTTTCATCATCAGATATCAGAGAATTGAAATAGACCTGTGGACGTCAAAAAATGACGACGAGGATCCCACGGCACCTGTAGCACTCGCGTCTACGTGCGAGTCGAAGGCGGGAAGGCTGAATAAACTCATACCTCACCCGATCAGGACGAGAACTCACTCGACAGTCCGCTACCCATTAAGGGAGCTCCCGGACATAAGATCTCTATGATTGGCCGTGCCGGGAGGTGAATAAAAGAAAAGCTGGGGATTTTGGCACAGTCTCAGCCTATGCCGAAAGTCATGCAAAGTCCTGGGCTGAGCCTTAGAAGCTGCGAATGAAACATCATGGATGCCGTGCGTCACGACTAAAGTGTTCCGGGAGTGCCAACACTTCTATAAATGGTTGCGACTTCGAAACGAATCTATTCGGCGCTTAAAACGGTACGAAAAGGCCTTAAAAGGGCGCGGTGAGGCCCTTAACCGGCGCCACCTAAAACGGCGAGCCCATGTTCCTTGGCCCCTCCCCTTCCATTGCATTGAAACGGCGTGCTCCTCTTTGGTTATCCAGCGCGCTCTTCTTGGAGGGGGCCATCCTCCTTCAAACACTTGAAACGGCGTGGGTTAAAACGGCACGCCCCTTGGCCGCACGGTTTCAACCCTTCATTCTCAAAGTGTGCCATTCTTCCAATGTTGAAACGGCGCCGCAAACAAGCCCATTCCATCGGCCGCCCGCCCATGCTTTGCAATTGATGGCCGCGACGACGTGGTGATGGGGACATCATTTACCCCTCCACACTTTTCGGAGCTGGGATGGATCGTCATCATGTACCATCATGTCCTTGAGTCATAGCATGTATTTTCATATTTTTTTTGAGTCTTATCATTATAATTTTATTTTTATTTGAGTCATGTATCTCGGTTAATGAGTCATTTACGTTGCATGATTCAAGAATGGAAGTTATTGGAGAAATTCTCTGAACTCAATATAAGTATGGATGAGAAGGACGGGTGTGTTACTCTATCACATATGAGTCTACATCCAGATTTGCTACCTGAAGTTAAGAAGCTACAAGAAGCAGATCCTGCACTAGTGGAGATAAATGACAAGCTGGACGAGAGACTCAATTTCAAGTTGGCACCCGTGGTAGATTGCTATTCTATGAACGGACATGTGTACCAGACTGTCCCGAGTTGAAGAAGAAGGTTCTTGAAGAAGCTCATCGATCGTGGTACATGATCCACCCTGGAGCCACTAAGATGTACCAAGACTTGAAAAGAATTTTCTGGTGGCCTAATATGAAAAGGGAGGTAGTGGACTTCGTATCTCACTGTCTGACATGCCAATAAGTGAAGGCGGAACATCAGAAACCCGCCGAAAAATTACATCAACTAGATATTCCCAAGTGGAAGTGGGAAGACATTGGCATGGACTTTATCATGGGTTTGCCTAAGTCTAAGGGCGGACATGATGAAATTTGGATAATTATCGACCGTCTAACTAAATCGGCTCATTTCTTACCCATCAAAAGCCGATGGTCGGTTGATGTACTTGCTGCCTTGTATATCACGGAGATGGTTAGATTGCATCGAGTCCCTGTGTCAATTGTATCTGACTGAGACCCATGCTTTGCCTCTCATTTCGAGAAGAGTCTACAACACTCTCTAGGGATGACACTCAACTTCAGCACTACTTTTCATCCCCAGACAGATAGACAGATCGAAAGGATAAATCAATGATTGAAGATATGTTAAGGGCATGTATTATAGACTTTGGCGGAAGTTGGCATGACCACTTACCCTAGCCGAGTTTGCATGCAATAACAGCTATCAAGCTAGTATCCCAATGGCACCTTTCGAGGCACTTTATGGCAGGAGTTGCCGATCTCTAATATGCGGGGATGAAGTTGATGAAACATAAATTCTAGGTCCAGATATGGTAAGAGATTCAACTGATAAGATACACCTCATTCGAGAAAGGCTAAAGATAGCACAGTCCAAGCAGAAATCTTATGCTGACAATAGAAGAAGAGATCTAAAATTTCAAGTTGGAGACCATATTTTTCTCAAGGTATCTCCTGGCCGAGGTATTAGAAGATTCGGTGTTAAGGGTAAACTTACACTGAGGTTTATTGGTCCATTCGAGGTATTAGAAAGAGTGGGCGAGGTAGCTTACCGCATTGCCTTACCTCCATAATTATCAGAGGTGCACAATGTGGTGAGGACACGCGCCACACTTTACGACGGAGTACACGGATCTCGCCGGCATCCCTTTGGCTCGGCGATCATTAGTTTGCTAAAGCTTGTCAGAAATGTCAAGAGCATGCCACTGTGTCAAGAAGACCACCGGCACCGCTCCATCCCACACTACCGAGTTGTCCATTCGCTCAATAGGGCACGGATGTGGTGGGGCCACTACCAGCATTTTCGTCAGGATGCAAGTATATCTTAGCAGCCACAGGTTATTTGTCCAGATGGGCAGAAGCGATAGCGCTAAGAGAAGTCACGGGGGAGCTGGTCGCCAGATTCTTCGATCAAAATATAATATTCCAGTTTAGGATCCCCAGCCGAATTATCTCCGACAATGGCAGTCATTTCAGGAACTAGAAGGCTTATTGGCTGGCGGATAAGTACAACATTGACTGGAGGATGTCATCCCCGTACAATCCCAAACCAATGGACTTGCAGAAGCCTTCAACAAAACGCTATGCACCCTACTGACAAAGACTGTCAAATCCAATAAAAAAGATTGAGAAGAAAGGATGTACGGAGCACTTTGGGCTTATCATACCGTCGATAAAACCCGAACCGGTTGCTCACCATTCTCCCTCCTGTATGGGTCAGAGACTGTAGTACCGATTGAACTGGAGGTTCCCTCACTACGAGTCACCATTCAGCATGGGTTGGCTAGCAGTGAGCAAACCAACATAGAAAGAAGACTGGAGGAGCTTGCCGAGCTCGAAGGAAAGCGTCTCCGAGCACAACAGAATATTCAACTATACCAGGCTCGCATGGCCTATGCTTTTGACAAGTTGGTCAAAGAGCGAGAATTCAAGAAGGGTGACCTCGTTATGGTCAAAAGAAGAGAAGTAATGGCAGCTAACCCCAAAGAGAAGTTGCACAAAAATTGGGTAGGTCTGCATGTTGTACATCTGGTCAATGAAGGAGGTGCTTATGTCCCGGTGGATCACAAGGGCGTAGTCCAATTCTCTCCTCTTAATCGGAAGCACATGAAGTTATATCGGGTGGTTGCACCGGTGCCTGAGGAATGAACGAGCCTGAGGGCGCCGCATGGCAAGGCGTAAGTCCCGCCAGAGCACAATGTCCCTGACGGACATTACGTCTGCATGGAATGAATAAAGCCCTTTCTTTGCATAGGCATTAACCCCATGCCTATGATGCCACTCACAATATTTCCATTACAAACCCTACGTTTGAATCGACAGAAATTCCTCCTTCGCATTAGTATTAACCCCATGCTAACGAATAAACCCTCTCTCGGCATAAGATTTCATGTCCCAGTCGACTTTCACACAATATCGTCATCACGGACCCTACATCTGAATCGGCACAAAACCCCTCCTTTGCATTGGCATTAACCCCTTGGCAACAAATAAACCTCTTTTATCAGTGCAAGGCCCCCGCGGGCCTGGCGGTCGACCGCCAGGTCCAAAACCCCCATTCTTTGTTTTTTTTCTTTCCTTTTTTTTACCTTTTCTTTTCTTTTCATTTTCCCCTTTTTTCTTTCCTTTTTTGTTTCTTTGTCCCTTTTTTTTATTTTTTGATTTTGAATGGGAGTGAGGTAACAACCGACGCTTTTGAGACCATGAGTCATGAAATGAAAACTTGTGGAGAAGACGATGCAAGTGAAAATATATTTTGACTCCCCCTAGGTAGTTGCTTGAGGTGCATAATCACCAGGTCCACAATTATTCAATCAAGGATTAATTGGCCTTAGAAAAATATTTGAAGGAGAGCTAAATAAGGTTAGGTACATATAAGCATGCTCTACTAGGGGACAGGAGCTCTATCCACTAGAAGAAAGATTGGATGCATCCCCTGACATCTTACATCGCGCACAAGTGTCTCCCTACTCACCCCAGGTGAAAACTGTGACACACAACAAGTACCATAAATAAGGACTAGTTGGGGTCGCGCTCATCAACGCGTGTCCTCTCCCCCCAACTATGTGTGCACACACAGACCATCTACTCTAGGTAGGGTCCTCTAGCTTGTTTTCCCCCCAGCCGAACTCAGGGTGCAAAGGCAAGGGGCCCTACGGTAACCAGCCTAAAAATCATCACACCCGAGTCACGCTCTCAGCCACTCCCAAGTGGATCCGCACCCGCATGGGCAGGAAAGTTAAAACTAGTGGACAGGTCACTAGAGGTAAGACTCGACTCTCGGAAGTCATCGATTGAAAAGAAAACGGAGTGGCGGTCCACCTGGGACTACCCTTAGCCTAGCGGTCACCCCAGGACCGCAAAGCAAGCCTGGCAGTCTCCCAGGGACCGCTAGGTATAGCCATGCGGTCAAGCCGTAACCGTAAGGGAACGAGCCACAGGGGGGCCTAGCGGTCTATCGCCAGGCCACTAGCCCAGTCAAACGGTCCTCATCGAACTGCAAGATGCACAGAAATGGTCGTGCCCCCGACCGCAAGCCCACACGTGACTCCCAACGGTCGAAAACACGCACCCCGAGGGTGCTTCAGTCAAACTGGAGAAATGGTCATCTGCCGACCGCTAATCCAAGGGTAGCAGTCTATCACATGACCGCCACCTTGGGCCTGGTGGTCCCATGGGGACCGCTAAGCCCTGCCGACATTCATAGTTGCCTAGCGGCCCTCTGAGGGCCGCCAAGGGAGCATAGCAGTCCCTGGATGGGCGACAAGGCTCACCTGAGCGAGAAACTGGCGGGAAAAGTCAAAACAACCCGATCCACACCCCGATCATCCCTCGATGATGGGGAAACGAAGGGGAATCCATCCCCAACCCAGCATATGCACAGACCTTCAATGCAACCTAGTGGACATATGCACCGACTTTATTAAATGTAAAACTAAAACTGCATCAACTTAACCAATTCAGCTTGTGTAATAATACAAAGTGATAGACTAAAATTGATTAAGGTGATTATTTAATTTAGTCTTAACATGATTCATAAGTTGTCATTATCAAAATCAGATTTCCAACAACTTCTGCTTGCCAAACATGCACCCGGCTGACCTCCCACATGGTTAGAGCACTCTAGACTGCTCTCTCGTCCTCCACGGTCCCAAACTTCCTAGCTTGAAGGGGAGGGAAGTGTGATAGTGCAGGAACCATAGTATGGGGTAGTCTGACTTGAAGATAGCACCGGTGCGGGTTGTAGATCGCCAAGGTGGTGTTCCCCACTAGCTGTAGGTCTAGGCTAGGTCGCCGAGGTAGTCTAAGAGCGGTGCTTCGAAGAGCCCTTCATCGCATCATGAACTTCTCAATACGCAAGTTGTTGAGGTAGAGGCGCCAATCATCACATGTCTTCTTGTCCATTGTCTGACACTCAACCTATGAAGAGAACCCAAATGCACCTCCAATAAAGAATAGAGGGTGGCTCCCGAATATCCCGCTAGCTGAAGGTAAATCCTCCTTGGGTAGGAACTTAAGTCTCACTCCCATCCAACATTCAAGGATGATCATTGAACCAAAGAGTGGCCCTCCTAAGGAAGCTGAACTATGGCCTTCATAGAGGTAGGAAAGGACCGCTTGAGAGATGGATAAACCCCACCACAACCCACTAATGATGCCAAGATTTTGGATATCCAAGAGGTGGTCGGTGGTGGAGAAAAGGAAGACCCCACATAAGCAAATCGAGGTAGCCTTGGCTATGACTTCAAATCTTCTGCTCTTGTTCTTACAATAAGCGATTATCCATTGAACCATGGGTATCAAATGGATATGGCATGGGCTGATCATGGTCCTAACATCCTTAGGATTGTGGATGAAATCCCCTAGAATGAGTGATGGGTCTATAGGCTCAACCGTGTGACACACTAGATCTTCATCCCCCACTTTAGTCTTAAGAAGAGCTAGGTAGGTCTCTACCTCCTCTAATAGGACTATGGCTTCAAAGGTTAGGAAGAGAAAAGTGTGTGTTTGTGGGTGCCATAGCTCTACAAGGGCTGAAATGCTTGACCAATCCAAGGATATTTTCTGGAAATTCTTTCCTAGAACCACTAAGGGGTGTAGATGCCATGCCCTTAGGATTGAGAGGATCTCTAAAGGGAGTTCCTTGATCATGGGAGCCACCCACTTGACGTTGGAGTATCATTTTGGGTCAGGAAGAAGCTAGAGAAAAAGAAAAATAAAAAGCCTGGGTACTTCAAAGGTACAACCTGCCTAGCTTCCATGAGGGAATCCACGGGTGCGAGGAATTATGGAGGTCCTGGACAAAGAAATTCCAATCCAATGAGACAGAATACTCAATTGGAGGGTCTTTCTAAGTCTAAGAAGTGGTAGTGGGTCTTAGGAGTGTAGAGGAAGGAGGTCCCTCAGCCAGAATGATGGAATGATGCAGAGTGACACAGGTAATGAGCAGAGAACAGTGAACAATAAATGACATCCAGATGGGCGAACGCACAATCAAACAACGTCCAAAGGGTTCGACGCTTAAACAGAAATAAGTGTCTGCCTGGACAGAAGCTAAAACATTTTCCTTTTTTTAAAAAAATAAGCAAATGGAAAATAACATGTACAGGGGGAGACGCAGATACTAGAGATATTAATAATTGAGAAGAAATAACGTCTGTCTGAATAGACGCAGCTTTTGTAAAATTGTGAGGAAAATAGTAGGTAAATAAAATAGTGACTCTATAAAGAGACGTTGATCAGTATAAGCGTCCCATTGGGTGGATGTCAATTCTTAAATAATCAAAAATAAACACAATCAGCAGCGATTTCACCATTTAAATGACACAGTGGGGGTGAGCACGTGGTGCACGAGGGAGATAAGGGAGATAAAATGCCACGTGGGGCATCCAAGGAGCGGCACACGTGGGTGCCAACAGAAAGGGTAATCAAAATAAAAATTAGTAGCAGTTCCACCGTGATTGCCAATCTGTGAACTCGTCACTTGGGTGTCTGAAAGTGTGACAGTTAATATGCACTGTGTTAACACAGAAAAATAGAAGGAAACAGAGAGCACACGGTGCTCTAATAGAACCGTGATCGCCAGAGGAGAAATCCTCGATGAAATAAATAAAAGATGATGAGAAATACCCGTAAAAGGGAGTGGACGTGAGTTCTGCTTCCTCTTTCGACTTGCCGACCAGCAATAGAGGGTTTTTCACTTGATTACCCTGAAACCAAACACAGACAAAGGCCAAAGTACTGAATTAGATTCAGTCGTGTAAGATCAACTCCTGATAAAAATGAAGTTTTGCGTCAGGGAGATGAACACACCTTGTGTGTTGTTTTTTTAAACCTATAAGTGTTAAGGGTGAGAGGATGAATGTGATGTGTGCACAGGTAAATGTGTGAATGATGAAGAATGATGCAATGTGTAAATTAAGCACGAAAAAGAGAGACAAAGGGGAGAAACGGAGGGATGTCCTCCACTGGAATAATGCTGCAGAAGAAGAAGAACAATATCCTTAGTTCACAAAGACAACAGTTCTCTTTGTGTGCTTGCTCGGTCTTCTTAGTTCTTCCTCTGTTGTTCTCCGGAATCAGTGGCTCTGGGGAAGGGTTCATGCAAGACTTTGTGCGTCGAAATTGGTGGCGCCAAGTTAAGGGTCGCGTCGCACAAGCTTGTTCGCTCGACGCGAGTCAATCGGTGAGTCCGGGGATGGTTCCGGAGGTCACCGTCGATCATTTCTCCTGTTACGGCTCTCAGGAAATCTTGACGGGAGGCTGATGAAGCTCTCAGCATGACGTATGACCTCTCTTGGAGCTCCGTGTATGTTTGGCTTGAACGTGCGGATCTTCTGCCGACATGACACTCGACACTGTGATCTGTGCTTTCGACTCGGCCTCGTTGGTGCTCAAAGCTTCCTTGCGGGGTGGAATAACACTCAGGATAATTCCACCTCAACTGGGTGATTATTCGGCCGCTAATGGACCCAATATGGCGAGAAGTTGCACCCGTGCCATGTGATCGGGGTCTTCTGCTGACAGAGCCTCCGGTTCCTTGTTATTAAGTGCTGATGGCGTTCTTTCTCCTCAGGAGAGTCTTTCATTCAGGTGGTGAGCCACCGGGTAGACCATCGTCCTTGGTCAGATAATGGATGTGGTGTAGCAGCACGACGGAGTCGATGTCGGTTCATTGGGCAGGCTTGGTCGCACTGTCGATTGGTTGTGGATTCATCTTGACCCTCCTGAGGTAGAGTCCCTGGTGTCCATTCCAGGTTACTTGAGGCTCTGACAGCTTGAGAAGACTTCAATATGTTGATTTCCATCGGCTTCTGTGCTCCAGTGGGTTGTATCATTTGTCTCTGTGGCTCAATCGCCATTGATCATATTTTGAGTGCCAACAAATGTCCCCCAGCCGTGGGTGCTGCGAGCAAGGCACGAGAGTAGCAGGACCGACGGATGAGCTTCATCTAGATTGATCTCCTTTGCTGACGGAAGCTCGAAACGGCCCTCAATCCTGGCGCGGATGCTAATCCGGCGCAATCCGGAGTTGAGATGGTGTCTTTAATCCGGCGAGCCCTTGTGATTTGGGGTTAAAATGATGCCGCCGAAAATGACACTCCTTTGCTTGGTGGGTTAAATCGACGTGCAAATTTGCCTGAGGGGGGTTAAAACAGCGTGCTCATTTGCACGCCGTATTAACAGGGGTGGAGCCCCCTTATATAAAGGCTTCATCTTCAGTTTTTCTTCACAACTATTCATTTGAAAAAAAAAACTTTTCTCTCTCCTCCCTTTCTCTCCATCCCGACACCGAGCGAGTTTGAGTTTGAGAGAGTGGTCGAGTTCCCCTTTGAGCGGGTGAGTTGAGTGCTATTTTATTCGGGTTTAAAACCTATTTCTCGGGCCCCGGGAGGCTTCTAGTAGGACGTGTCCTCAGAGCTATTCGGTAAATCCGGTATCCAGGATCCGGGTCGTCACAGTTGGTATCAGAGCGTTGTTGTGTGAAGTACATGGGAATCTGAGATATGCAGTCACCAGAGTCTTGAAGGTCCAGAATAGTCATTTGCTGGCATTAGGTTTTGTGATTCCTTATTGCTTCATTTTTCATGTGTCGTCTTGTGCGTGCTGTGTTAGCACCATGCGAGATGGTTCTGCTCTCGTCAAGATGTGACGAGGTGCTTTCTTTTCGCCGTATTGTCTGTCTCAATCATGTTGTACTTCATAGTGTTCGTCGGAAGGCTTGAAGTTGCAGTACGTTGTTTAAGGTTTCTCATTATTTGCTCAGGTTGCTATTGACTTTCAGCATTGGTGCGATGACCGTGCACGTTCTTACGTTGTTTTGGTCATCCCAGCTTGAGTTTGCTCAGCTCATGATGTAGTTTCGCTTCTATTGAAGTGCTCGATTAGATTCCGTATTTGAGAGGATGCACATGCGAGCCTAGGATTTTCCCTTCCTGGTGAGCTTCTGTTAGTGAGCTTGATGCTTCTCGTCCCTTCTGGTGGAGTCTTTTCGAGGTTAGCCTTGGAATTGCTGTCTTGGTGATGCATTTGTCTTGTGTCTGCTTAAGTGTGGACAGTGTTTAATCTGAGCCTGATCTACTTCCTTGTCTTACGGTTACTTGGCTTTGGACTCCGTCATGGCGTTAAGAGCTGTTGTGTACCGTGCTCGTCATGCTGTGTCCAGCGGCCGACGTGTTATGAGGGCTCATTTATTATTTCAGGACATAGTTGAGATTAGCATTTTTCCTTGGACTTTGTACTGAAGCTGGTACTCTCTTTCGGTTGCACTTAGGCTTCTTGTGATCGGTTGTTCGCTAGATTAGTACTCATAGCGTGTTATGTTGCGATTCTTATGAGTTACGATGGCGCCGTGCGTGTACTGAGATGCAGATACCGAGGTCTTTTTTGATGCCTGTGTGCATTGTATGAGTGCGCAGTAGAAGCGTGTGAGCCGATAACCCATGGGTCGAGGATCTTTTCGTAAGATTCTTACTGGTCGAGAGAGTTACTTCTTCTCGATGTAACTTCGTCTTGGCTTCCTATGCATTGATGTTGTCTTTTGCCGTGCTATTGCTGGAGTCATTCTAGTATTGGCATCGGCATTTGTGAGTATTGGGGCATCTGTCGGCATTCCTGCTGATTGAGTACCCTTTTGCTCTGCATTTCTTTCTCTTGGGTGCTGTGCTCTCTATGGGTGTAGAAATGTGGAACGCGGCGTCCCAAGTCACATGAATAAGCATATGTGTATAAGTGATGACATAATGTGTCAATCAAGTGAATATCATGAATAACATGTGCTCCCCATGCAGCACACCTTCTCTCTCTCTCCCTTCATATTTTCTCTTCGCACACGCAGGAGCAATAGAGAGGAGCTCTGGGATTTTTAAACAGTACCAATGAGCGGAGAAGAACAGAGCCGTCGGAGAGGAAGGAGCTCTTCTGGGAGAGCCCCTCCTTTTATAGCCGCAGGGGAGGCCATTTATTCTTTCCCAAGGTAGGGGCAGATCGGGGATATTCCCCCAATCATTAGGGCCCTCTATCCACTTGCTCATACGGTCCGTACGGCATTCTAGAAACCCCTCTTCAGATCACGTATCATGTTCACTTTTCTCTCTTTTTTTTCTTTGGTGCTTGAGGGTGCGTCGACGCAAGGTGCGAGCTACGTCGACGCAAGGTGCGAGCTATGTTGACGCAACCTCTAACGCCTATAGCTTCTTCGGCTTCTATCTTCAGACGTGTCGATGCCACTGTCACAGTGCGTCAATGCAGCCCGTTGTCAGGGGCCTCTTTTTCGCTCTGTCTCTTTAGGTGCGTCAACGCGGCGGGGGTCCTGCGTCGATGCATCCCTTCATCCAGTGCTATTTTTCTTCTTTTCTTCAGTTGACCTCGCTTGATCCCCAAGTGCCAACTTTTAAGCATCCATAAATGCCCCCCACCCGCTAGTAGCACAGGTGAGGGACGAGCGTGCGAGGTACGTAGGTGCAGACTTTTTCATTGTCTTCACTGAGATAAGCTTCGGTGGGACTTGATGATGACATCATCAACATTGGGTTCTGTGCTGACGCAAGGATTTAGGTCTCATCTGGCCATAGACGTCGGATCTAGGCCATTGTTCACGTATCTGTCAGCCAGGATACCAATGGTTGAGTATCTGACATCTGTCTCAAGCGCCAATGGTTTAATATCTGACATCTGTTAGCTTGGCCGCCAATGGTTGAACATCTGACATCTATCGGCTCGGTCGTTGATGGTTGAACATCTGACATCTGTCGGTTTGACACTGATGGTTGAACATCTGGCATCTGTCGGCTTGGTCACCGATGATTTAACATCTGACATCTGTCGGCTTGATTACTGATGATTGAACATCTGACATCTGTTGGCTTAGATGCCGATGGTGGAACATCTGACATCTGTTGGCTTGGTTACCGATGGTTGAATATCTGACATCTGTCAGCTTGGCTGCCGATGGTTAAACATCTGACATCTATTGACTTGATCGTCGATGGCTGAGCATCTACCATCTATCAACTTAACTGCTGATGGGTGACCATCTTACATCTATCGGCTTGACTGTCGATGGCTGGGTAAGCATCAATCATTATTATTTTTCATTTCATTCATTTTTTTAGCATCATATTCATCTTCTGCACTACTACTGATTCATAGCTTCCAAATGGGAGAAGAACTCTCCCCAATCCGCTATCCAACAGCTTGTGGGTACACAACCCAAAAACCACGAACCAGAGATCCCTCAGTCTGTCTTCCTACACGCAGGTAGGGATCAATGTATGGATATGAGTTTTTGAGAAAAACAAACTAGAAAGAGGGCAAACAGACTGGGTATAACTATGGAAATCAGTGAAAGAAAAGAAATCCTGTCTGGAAAAGTTAGACGATGCCTGGAAGCTCCTACTCCTCTCTTGGCCTCTTCACTGCTAACACAAGAGGAATGTTGGACGGGCTTTCCAGCTGCTGCACAAACGTCTGAGGACGCTATCTCCCTTGCGGTCCAAGATCCAGCATGTAAAGGAGATGATCTACAGTGATGCTTTCAAGTCGATGGCAGAAGGATGATGAGATTCACATGAACTCTTCCACTACTCTACTGTCTCTCCTTTTCTCCAGTTCTTATTCTTCTACAACCAGAGGAGAGTTCAAATATACTTCTCCTTCAAGCTATCTTCTGTACATTATTCTATTGCATGTACAACATGGCCCGAACGTCACTTTCTTTCTTCTCTATTAGCTTTATACATGCTTTTCTTTGTCTCTTCTCCCGTGTGCGTCAGAAATGGATGTGGATAGGGGACCAAGTCTACAAAGGGCTCCACCTCTGGAAGATTTCTCAGATAGCCAATGATTTCCTCTAAAAAGGTGACCTTCTAGAAGGATATTTGAGTGCGAACGGATCCTTAATGAATGGTTGTGGATCTTCAAAAGCGGACGCTATCGAACTCAGATCCATTCCTGGAGACTTTGATGGTGTCGACACATCCAGCTGAAGTGTCGACACTCCCCATCGATATCTTGAAGAAATGTTGAAAACATCACCACCAGGTCGACATGTCCAAGACAACAGGTCGACACAGGTATCGCAGACTCTTGCGACTGGCACCGCTGTGTCGGGGCATCACCTTGGATGCGTCAAGGCATGAGTGCCAAATAGAGAGACTTTTTGCTGAATTGAAATGAAGTGTCGACACGCTCTGTAAAGAGTGTCAACACACTGCGCACACCAGAACTGAAACAGGAATGCCTAAATCGCGCGTTTCTTCTTGAAGTGTCGACATGTCCTGCTGATAGGTCAACACATTGAATGAACTTCTCCTGTACTTGTCCAAAACAAAATTTCAACAAAATTGTTAGACACACCACAAATATCTAATAGTGATTCATGGTTTGTTATCATCAAAATTAGGGGACAACATTCTCCCCCTTTTTGATGATGACAACCATGAGTCATTATTTACAACCATTCATATGGCATTATGAGATTTCACTGGCTCACTGTGATGCTCTCACTGTGTTGCAATCATCAAAATAAAATAGCACATGCTTGTGCCTAAGGAGCACAATTTTTTATGATGATGGCAATCACAAATATTGAAACATTGTATACAACAAACTCATTGACTATATAAACAACACATCATTGACTCATAGTGTTTGCTAACATCAAAACACAGGGACACAAGACCTCCTCCTGGGAAATTGTGACGCTTGTCAGTATCTTCCCCAGGAGTTGGTCCTCCTCAGGCGTCGCGAGCAGTCGAGGGGGCGGAAGAGGAACCATGAGCTTTAGCCTGTCCCCCGATTATAGGAAGGACACCAGGCGCTCCACGTCTGGTCCCGAGAGCGATTGCAGTCCACCTATCCTTGCAGGGGTGACTAGTTCCCTCCATTTCGCAACAGCCTTGCGAGCTCTAGCGATGCATGCCTCGGGAAGCCTTGCCTCCTCCTAGAAATACATAAAACGAGGTCAGTCTTCCACCGACGAACTACCTAAATCCTGAAGAGATGCAAGAGAGGTCCCGGGGCCCCATATTTACCTCAGTCACCGGAAATATGCTACTTTTCGGTGCTATTTCCCCCTCCTCCAGAGCCTCACCCATTGATATTATGGTCCCCGCAGCTGCTTCCTGACGCAGAACCTCGAACAAGGTCGCCAGCTTGTCTAAGTCGGCGTCGCCTCCCCCTAATCGCTCCAGCGATGCGTCCGAGGCAGGCACCTCCACGGCCTCTGACTGGATTCACTCCTGCAAGTTAGCCAAATAACAGAAGACAAGATCAGAGGCTAGCCGCAAAGGGAGACCCATATGAACAGGCTCACACTTACAAAATCCTAGCCTGAAGCCACCTCGTTGGAAGAGTAGTCATAGTCTACCTTCTCGCCCGACGAAGACTTGGTCGGGGTAGGCTCCTCCCTTGCCGGCGAGGGAGCTTTCGTCTCGGAGTCAACAACCTCCTCTCCGCACGGACTCAGCAACGGTGACTTCCCAGATTTTAGCCTCTTCCTCGACTATGCCTTCGTCAACTGGGGGACCTTGCGAGCCCGCACCCACCCGGGGAGGGGTGCGACGGGAGCTGCCAAATGAAGGAGCATCTGGGTTAGATGGAAGTCTTTGGGCTCCCAACGAATGAAAATGTTAGCCACGCCAGTGAAAATAATTACCCCGTTCGGTCCCCGCGGCCAGAGGTGGTCTGGGGATCGTCTTCTTGACGGAAGGTGCAACCCCAGGTGCAGCAGCATCGCCCACGTTCAGAGTAGGAGCGGGTGCTGGCTCCTCCGCGGAGGCTGAAAGAAGAAACCCGCATAAAGGCCTTATCCCACAAGGCGAAAAGGTGTTAAGGCTTCTTATGTACCCTCACACCATCCTTTATCCCTTCCGAGTCTTCGGGCTCGTGGGAGGTGGGCCGAGATTTGAGTCGCGTCGGTTCCTTTCTGGTACTTGGATCCCGGGTCGTCACATCTTTGGTCCAGCTTGGTGTGCTCTAGCCATTCCGACGTGTATTTCTCTCATCTCTTGCCAAAATTCCCTAGTGGATAAGCAGCAGAGCAGAACCTTTTTGCGGGCGTCTGCCATGATTCGGAATAGCGTCCCACTTCTGAGCTCGTAGGAATCTTTAGTCCTAAGGAGCTTCATCCTTTCTTCTTTGCTCTTGGGTAGCTGTTGATGAAGGAACCACTGTAACAGATACTGTCTCCAGTCAGGCTCCTGTGCTTCTTCAACCGTATTAGTCTCACATTCCTCAGGGCATGGTTCTAGCATACTAGGGAGCTACCGTCGATTTATCACAACAATGTTGAGTGTTTCATCTGGTGGGACTGCTAGTGAACTGGCCAATTTTGTCAAGGCATCAACTTGAGCATTATGCCCCCGGCCCACATGATTAAGCTTAATGTGGTGAAAGTTCACCATGAGGCGTAGTGCTTTCTGACAGTAAGGGTTCAGTTCTGACTTCTTCACCTCAAACTCCCCTTGCATTTACTTTATTATCAGCATTGAGTCGTCGAACACTTGGAGCATCCGAGTTCCCATGTTGAGAGCGATCTACAGACTGATTATCAGAGCTTCATACTCAACTTCATTATTGGTGCATGGATTATTTATTGAGCATGAAGTGTGTACCACCTCGCCTTAAGGTGACTTCAGGACAATACCGGCCCCTACTCGGACTTTGACTTGCCCATGTAAAGTAGTTTCCATTCTTGATGCCCCATCAAAGTAGAGTTGCCATGTAACTGGCTGAGCTTGGCATGCCTCTAGCATTTCATCATCAGGAAGTTCAGTCCCCAATGGGGTATCTTCTGGTGCAGGATGTGCTGCAAAGAAGTCAGCTACGGCCTGACCTTTTATGGCTCTCTGAGGTACATACGAAATATCAAATTCCATCAGGATTACGGCCCATTTACCGAGTCGACCTTTGAGTGCTGGCTGGGATAATATGTATTTGAGCGGGTCCGCTCCGAATATTAGTTTGATTTCATGGGACAGCATGTAGTGCCGGAGCTTCTTGACAGCGAAGACCAGCGCCAGACAAGTCTTTTCTATAAAAGTGTACTTCTCTTCAACTCTTACTAACCTTCTGCTGAGGTAATAAAGAGCTTGCTCTTTCCCTTCTTCATTTACTTGAGCTAGCATTACCCCCGGGGAACAATGAGTGACTGCTATGTAGAGAATTAGAGGTCTTCCTTTAATCGTTTGGGCTTAGATATAACGCTTGAACCAAGGAAAAGGTATTCTTGTATTACTCATAAATGGTGCAACTCTTTAGGGTTTATTTCAAGCAGAGAAATTATGGTAATCTAAGATTTATTATAGGTATAGTTTAATCCTGGGGCTCTGTTCATTCTCCAATTTAACTCCATTGGTTTCATCAGCCATTTACTTCGGCTGCTTTCTTCAATTGAACCATTTCGCCTGGTACTACCGACTGATTAAATCGTTGATACCCCATCCACTGTTTCATTGCCTGAACGTTCATTGCTTGTCACTGTTTCTGTGCCTGAACCTTCATTGCTTGTCATTCATTCGGCTGTTAGCTTCAACTGTTAAATCACCTGATCTTTCTTCAACTGCTTGCATGATTCAACAGACAATTTCGCCTAAACGCATTCACCCGAAGGCAATCGACTACCTTTTGCCAGGGTTCGACAAACCCATCCGGTACATTGTGAATCGTGCGTACTGGATCGGACTGGGGAAAAGCCGGTACAGGTGGGGTGGGGCATGCAAACGGTACGCCACCCCTGGTCTCCGGCGACTTGATGGAGGTGGTGGTGGCGGAAATGGCGGAGGCAGTGGCAGGGATGGCTTTGGCCGGGGCAGTGGCTTGAACAGAAGGGTGGGAAATGCTGGCCCAGCGATTTTGGGCTTAAAGTTGTAGGAGGAGACGGACGAGGGAGGCGGTGGAGAAACGATCCGGCAGTGGCACTGTGGCGTACCGCACGTATCAGATCGTGCCAGAGAAAAACTGTCACAGCCGGTACAAGCGGCAGCTTTTTCCTGAAATGTATCGATTGAGCCTCCAATTGCTTTGCACCGATTGCTGGTATCGTTTGATTGCTTCACCTCCACCCATCAACTAATTTCCTTAGCTGATTCGATTGACTGTTTGTATCAATTGTTTCATCACCTGACATCCACTTGACTATTTGGTTTGCCTGACATCCTATCGACAGTTGGTTCAGCTGACATTCTATCGACTGTTTGTATCCACTAATTGGATCGCCTACATTGATTGTTGCATTGCCTGAACATTTTTCTGCCTGATTACTCTGTCAGGACTCAACTGATTGGAGTGCCTGTTTGCTTGGACTGCTTTGACCACTTATTCTGACTACTTCGACTGTTTGTTCTCACTATTTGCTTCAACTGATTGATTCCGCTCCAATTGCTTTTGCTCCAACTGTTACATCTTCGAAAGTAGAGGTTTATTTCAGATTATTTTGCATCGATTTTCTGACAACGTGCAGCTCGAATCGAATATGCCGGAATGTATTTTGAACCTGTATGTGAGATCATCAAACCTAGTTATGATGAGATATTGTCCATCATGTATAGGTTATTCCTTCTTTTCAAAACCTAAATATATTTATTCCTATTTCAAAATTATCGGGCATTACACCCTCCCCCACTTAAAAAAATTTGGTCCCCAAATTCACATCACCTTCTACTCCCAACGGCAAACTAGCTATAACACATTATGATACTACACAGGTAAAGAGGAAAACTTAAGTATGGAAAAGAACTAATTTAGGATTACAGGCGTGGGGTACCTTCCACAACTTCTCATTTGACAAGTTCGACTTTCACTAAGACTTGAGTTCCTTTTTGAAGTTTTGTATTCGTGAGAGGGCAATTGGCTATCCTGTGTTCGTGGCTCCTGCATCGAAGACATGCTCCCGTCTTCCGATAACACTTCTTCAATTGATGGTTTCCTTTACCACAATACCTGCACTTTTCTTGAGTTTGGCTCACAGGTGCTACCCTACATTTCCCCTTCTTGCATTTCTTACACTTGTGGAAACAACAGCTCTAATTTGGCCTCTTCTTGGTTGTAGTGATCTTCCCAGAATTATTGACTTGGTATTTCCCTTCAACCCTCTCTTTTTCTTCCACCGCTTTCTCTAGCTCTTGGACTCTCCTAACAAGGTCCACATAAGCTTGAACATCTACTAGTTCCATCTCAGGGACAAAGCTCAGCTTAGATGCTTCCATTTTATCTAGGTTCCTGCAAGGATGAGTGGGGAGATAATTTAGTGACTCAGGAATTAATAATAATGAACTTAAGTATTTTATCCTTCTTTTATAATTTAACCCCAAGCTCTACCCAATTCTCAAAGAATTCCTATAGGATGACCGATAAGGATACTCAACCTATCACTTGGACTTAACGGCCTAAGGATTTTGAAAGTCAAAGCTCTGATACCACCTCTGTCACGTCCCGAACCGATAGCAGCAGAACGAGTCGTTTGCTCAGAACGTGGCAGTTAAATAGTCGTGAATAATCAAGAACAGTTACATAATACCAAATAATTTGGAGCAATAATAAAATTTTATTTCAAGTATAAGTCTCTTACAATTTCAAATTTTAAAACTTGAAGACTCAACTACATCATAATGAAACAAAAGTAGACGACACACTAACGGACTTAGACAATATAACTAAATAAGAGACACCATACTAGACTCGAGAAAGAAAAAAGACTGAGGTTCACTAATTTCCAGAGCTCACTTGCACACTTGTCCCTCCCGTGTGAGTCTTAGTCTCGCTAGACACCTAATTACATGAAAAATGTTAGAATAAAATTGGATGAGCGAAAGTTCAGTAGGAATTATATCTCAAGAACAAGCTAGCTTTAAGTAATTACATGTTACATGTATGCAAAAACTAATATACATGTTGTATTTTTCTTTTCGTCACTGTACTAGTTGTGGACTACTATTGTATTATTTTAATGTCACTATATTGTGGACCATGTAACTTGTTTAATGCTAATTAAAATTCCTGCTTATTCATATAAACTATTTAATTCTATAATTATTTGTCATGCTTGTGTATCTCTACACCATTCCTTTAACCCTACCGAGCCTTCGGGCTCGTGGGTGGCGGTTTGGAATTCAGATTATCAAGCCTTCCCGGTATTTAGATTCCGGGTCGTTATAGTTGGTATCAGAGCACGGTTGTGGGAATACATAAGAATCATAAATAATTACAGTGGTCCACTAGTCTATAATGATGATGTACAGTTGGCAATGGCTTAGGGCACCGTATGTTTTATTGACTTCGCCGTGTTCTGTGTCTTCTGTCTTTTACATCAGGGCGAGCATGGTGTCGAGGCGGAGGACTCGCTCTCAACAGGGACAGTCGACAGAGATCCAGGATGAGTAGGAGGAGTAGAGCAGAGTGTCACCAGTTGCCACCGAGGCAGGGGATACAACGAGGATTCTGGGGGCCGAGGATTTCTTTCGGGGCATGTTTCAGCTCATGTCTCAATAGTTCGGTGGAGATGCTAGAGAGGGCTCGTCATCGAGGGGTGGGCCAGGCCGAGCAGTGAGGGACTTCTTGCAGTTACATCCACCTTACTATGGCGGCCAGCCAGACCCAGATGTGGCTACAGATTGGATCGACAAGATGGAGAGAGTGTTCAGCTCTATGAACTGTACTGAGGAGGACAATATGATGTTTTCTCGCAACCAGTTGTAGGGCACAGGTCGAGCTTGGTGGTCTTCGGAGTGGAAGACATCCTTTCAGTCTCGTCCACTTCAGCAGATCGCGTGGAAGGACTTTGTCAGGGTCTTCGAGCGTGCTTACTGCCCATCCTATGTTGGTACATAGAAGATGCGTCAGTTTCTGGAGCTGGTGCAGGGCGACATGTCTGTGTTGCAGTACATGGCCCAATTTGTGGAGCTAGGCCGTTATGCTCCGAATATCATGGAGAATGAGGAGCTGGAGACCGAGCAGTTTATTCCTGAGACACTTTTTGATTACAAACGCTGCCACTGATTTGGAGACGGCTTCTTGATGCGGGACAGACACGTGCCCTAGGACTCTAGCTCGTGGGCATCCCTAGCGAGGGATGCGTGGGACCGTACGTGGTTGAGAAATCGACAGTGAGTTGGGTGTCAGCTCTTTCGCGCTCGGATCGAGTCACGGGACGGGTCACTAACTCACTCTCACAGCAGTGATAAAAATATACGAGCTAGATTAACCTATCACATGCAGTGAGATAAGAAAATATACGAGTAGAGCACATCCACAAGCTTGACAGAGGGTGAGCTCGTGTGGCAGCAGTAGTTGAATCTTCTGATTCAGAGACCGACACGATGGATACTGGGTGGTTAACATTGTCAGACATCGATCACTTTGATTTTGACCATAGCTGAAATTATAGAATGGACCACCTGAAGGACAAACATCTTATGGCTTTTATTCCTGCCTCCAACCTTTTGGGCAAGAGAGACATCCATGTGGTCTGAGTGGCTCAGCAGAGCTTCCTCTTGGGCCGTGATAGCATGACTGACCTGGTGGTGAGGAGCAAACCCATATATTTGCCTAGAGCACCTCGAAAGTGGGACGCCATCACCGACCTATCAGAATTGACTCCAGAGCAAGGCATGTTGACAAGGGCCCCTGAGTTTACCCCTGCCAAATGGGATTTGTCAACTGGCAACATGCACCAGGAGAAGCCATCCTTTGGGCTGTTCTTGGTCCTATTGAAGTGGGGATTCTGTGAGGAACCATTCTTGTTGGATTGCCTGACGATACGGTTCAAGCATCAGATCATCGTTGGCTAGTTTGCTGATTTGAAGGCCACAGACTCTCATGGATTTTGGGCCGGGGGTGTTGAATTCACTAATTACGTGCTTCGGAATTATGGCCAGATCCTAATGACCGCTGGGGTATACCATAGCGTATTTGCCTCCCACTTCCGCTACCCCATTTCCAAAGGTCTCTCCTGTGGGATGATAGAGGTGCTCTGCCCCAAGTTTAATATTTTTTATACGATCGAGGGTGAGAATTCATTAGACTTGTGGAGTTTATCACAGCTAAGTGACCTCCCGATTGATGGAGAGCCCTACGAGGAAGTCTGTTGGCCAGATCGTCTGAAGGATCAGACGAACGGGGAAGGACTTTATCTGAGTGGGTTTGCTTATCGGTACTTGATGAAAGTGTACTGGACCCTGTGTCTATCTCAAGGTGACGCCTTTGAGACTTCTTCTTCTCTTGCCTGCCCCAAAAAGGAGAAGAAGCGGGCGAGGATGGGGATGTGGTTGCAATACTTCTTCAGAGGCGATCAGAAGTACAAGGATTTTCCTTCCGTCGCCGCAGCTCCCGACAAGTCAATAAAGTGTGCTTGTCAGAAGACCCATTTAGCAGCTTCTTTGTAGCAGGGACAATGGGGTGGTCCCAATCCTACTGGGCTGGTGGTGAGGACACGAGAGCCAGTCGCCGATATCAGACACGCAGCAAGACTCGAGCGACTCTGGCCTCTCTATGGTTGGGCGACAGCATGGGATCCCTACCCGAGTATTGAGTTTTAATGTGTGGGACACTAGTATTTTATTTTACCTTTATGTACTTTGGTTTGTATTTACGTCCTTGTTTGTTTGGGCTTTTTACACCTATACCCTTAGGGTTTCACCCTTGGATTAGGTGTGGTTTAGAAGGGTTTTGTGCTGGGATTAGTGGTCTTTTGTTGTGTTTTTCTCCTCTTGTTTATATAGTCATGATTTCCATCGAGATCGAAATCCTATGCTAATGCTTTCCATATCTTGCAGGGAAAGGAGCTGAGGGCATCGCCACTAGTTGGAGGAGGAAGAGGAGGAAGAGGAAGAAGAGGAGACTGCCAACAACAAGCCTCATCTGCTGATCTGATCCACTTCGAGCATAGCTACTGAAGATACCTTCACCTTGGGTGTCTCCCACGATCGTAGGAAGCTTCCACTCCACGGACAGATCTTCCGGTGCACCCTACTACTTCTTTGAGAGGGTTTCACTGTAGATTTAAGGGGGAATCATTCTTCTCTCATTTCTATACTTCTATTTAAGGTTAGCTTAAGCCTTGGGCTTATTATTTTATCATTTGTTGCAAGTGAAGAAGAACTAGAAGGAGGGCGAAGCTGACCTGGAGGAGGAAGAAGAAGCTAGAGAGATCATCTTCCATGAACCAGAGCTTCAATCTGGAGGCCGTTGCTTCTGCCCTCCATGATTTGTAGTTTTGGGCATTTCATTCTACAACCCCGACATCTTCCACTTCGTGATCTAATATTTCCAGAGCACCCATCCATCTTATCTATGGACTGCATTGAAGATTTGAGGGAGATTTTCTAGCATTTGATCCCGACTCCTTTTTAATTGATCATAGATCAATATCTTGTGGTCATTGTATATCCTTTGTGTTTGTTAAACTCTGAATATTATTGTGTGTATGGACGGAGCGGTGTCTCCGTGTGGGTTCAGTGTCCAGGGCGTGTTCCCCGACATTGTGTGTGTGTGTGTGTGCTCCGGTGGCAGCGTGTTAGGCTTATCCCCATGTGTGTATTGCTGCGGAAGCAACATGTGTGTGGTTGGGGTTTGTCCCCATGTTGCTACGTTTCATAGCGTGGAGTGAAGTCTCACCCAGTTGAGTAAGGGGTGGACGTAGGGAGTCCGTCGTGGTCCCGAACCACCTAAAAATCCCAGTGTCTTGTGTGATTGCCTGTGTAATTATCATTTCCTCTATCTTCGTTCATAGGTACATTATATAGGATTTTAATTCACAGCACAATCACACACCGCTATCTCCGTAATCTGTGTTGAGCGTAATTTCCCTGTTAGTCACATTGTTATTACGAGTGAGATCGGAAAGCTTGAGAGAACGTTTTAAATCTCACTTAAGTTTAGGCTATTAACATTGTTATTATTAATTCCATTGTGTGTAGTTAGGAAAGTTTTTAAAATACGCCATCTCACCAAATGTTCAATTATTCTATATGATGAATGTTCTTTTGACTAATGTGTGATAAATGCAGGATGCATGTGATGAGGTGGTGGCTGACATGTAGATGCGGCTACACACGCTGGAGGCTCACCTGGCAGTGACCCAGCACGACCTACAAATTCTGGTGAGTTATGTCTTCCTAAATGCCATGATTGATTCCTGAAGTTTGAGTATTTCACCACTGATAGTCTCTCAATGTGATCCAGCATGCCAAGCAGAGGCGGGCGGTGATAGGAGCAGGAGGGGCTTCCAGCTCGAGTGTCCCAGCCCAGAGTGTTCTGGACCAGAGTGCCCATGGCGCCGCCTTGGAGGAGCAGCTAGCGGGGGCCGCACGACGGGCCAAGGAGGTCGAGCGGGACTTGGAGACCTCGGTAAGAAAGATTATTTTTGGTTGATTTTAAATAATGTAATTGTTTATCAATCTGACTTGTTTTCATTTTTGATGTTACAGAGGCGAGAGCTCCAGGAGGCGGTGACCCGGGCTGTGCTAGCAGGGTCAGAGCTGGTGATCCGTGACCAATTGCTCGTGGAGGTCGACATGGAGCACCAGTGGGCTATCGAGGAGCTGACCCCGTTGAGGCACTCGGCCATTGAGGAGCTGGCTGAGGAGAGGCATCGAGTGACGCAAAAGCTAGAGCGGGCGACAGTAGAGGAGCGGCGTAGAGCCGCACTAGAGCTGGCGAAGGAGAGGCACCGGGCTGCAGTCCAGCTAGAGCGGGCGACAGTAGAGTTGCCCCGCGAGGAGGAGGCACTTCCCCAAGACGTCCTAGAGCTATAGCTGCTTCTGCGGATGGAGCAGCGAGAGCGCGAGCAAGAGCAAACAGAGCATGACCGCGAGTGGGAGCGTGATAGAGCGAAGCGCGATGAGTTGAGGCTTCACCTAGGGGTAGCAGAGGAGTGGGCGAGGATCGCCGAGGAGCGCTACCGTAGGGGCCACGGGCGGGCACGAGCAGAGGGGTGCCCAAGTGCTTACTCTGGTTCGAGCTTCTTCACGGGTTCCTCCACTATTGAGAGGAGAGAGGAGGCAGATCGGGCCCGAGCTGACGCGTCGGTAGCCAGCCAAGGGTCGATGAGGCCCCCACGGGGTCGCCCTGTAGACCGGGATGGGGCAGAGAGCAGCCAGAGGAGAGAGGAGGGAGGTGGAGAGAGCTAGAGAGTTTTTACCTTGTACACTTCCTTTCTCACTTTTGTACACATACATGATAGTTATAGCTTTGTACTTATGCATGACAGTTATAGAAATGAAACACATACTTTGTTACCTAAGTTTGGTTGTCCTTTGTGCGCGTGTACGTGTGTACTTGTATTCCTTTCCTCCCTGTGTACACAAGCCGACGAGTTAATCCCCTGTCCAAGGGAAAGCGAGAAACCTCCAACTCAGGCTGGGTGAATGGACTCACAGTCCTAGGCCACACACATGGCCCACTCGAAAATCACTTTTCGGAGAAACCCACGTCTTTTAGGGAAGGCCCTCCGCACTCCTACCGACTCATGGTGACTCGATCTAGAGAAAGCACGAAAGTCTGAAACACATGGGGTCACCCGGACCCTCAAGACCCACGACATGTCAAACGAGATAACTCGACACCTCCGGACACCCAAAAATACGATCATGGAACCCACGAGGTGTTCGAGACATCCACGAGGCCAAAGGTCGACTACTGGGTCACAACCGGATCGACCAGAGGTCAACACAACGCGAATCGAACGCGGCTAGGATGAAAAATCAATTGGCGGTACTCCCTGGACCATCACACCAAATGGCGGCCCTATAAGGACCGCAAACCCAGTATAGCGGTCCACTCCGGACCACTAACCGCAAGGGACACCAGAAAAAGAAACAATCTTCCCTAAGATCGCAAGCCCTAGTGGCGGTCCCGGCCGGACCGCTAGCATCATCTAGCGGTTAGTCACAAGGCCGATACTATATGGGCAACACGGGACACAATGCGGCCATGCCCTAGCCCCAACTCGGAGATACAGTCATCCACCTGACCACCTGCTTCGGGGACTCAACGATAAACAACCACGAATTGGCAATCCTGGCCTGACTGCCACTGCAATTGGCAGTCAATCGCAAGACCGTAACTACCCTAGGCGATCACCTCCGGACCGCAAAATTTGCCGACACTTCTGGGTCGAATAGTGGCCCTCAGCGGACCGCCTCTATGCAATGGCAGCTACTGGTAGGACCGCTACTCCATCCCGAGCGTGGAAACGGCGAACACGGTGAAAAATCCCATTCCACGACCCGTTCACACCCATGTGAAGGGAAAAATAATGGGAAACCAGTCGCCAACCTCTCTAGCACCGAGAGGACCCATTTAAACCCCAAAAACGTGATTGAACCACGAAATCTGACTCACACCCCAAAATTATGGAATTTCACCCCGACAGAGAATTAAACCCACTCGGCTCGCTTCGGGCTACCAAACTCACGGGAAATGAAGTACTCGAGCTAGGGAACCGTCCGCCTACCTCCACCGAAGATTTCACGCACCGAGGATGTCGATCCGTCACAAAAATATCGTTTAAACCCTCACCGGCTCGCGATCCCACGAATCGCCTCCTCCATCGCGATTCTCCTATCGCGCACTTCACACCTCCTGCCAGCCCCCCTCTCCCGACTACGCCACCCCCACCTCCGGCCAGCCTCCCACCCCCTCACCACCGGTGACCTTCAAATTCTCATTCTTCATTCCCTTTTTCAATTGATCCCTTGGCCCTATTTATAAGGAGAGCCATGGGTACCAAAAGATCACAATTGCCCTTGAAGTTTAAACAACTACCCTACTATCCGAGGTGGTGAATATAAGCTACCTACGATCACTAGCCGAGCTACTAATAGACTAGCCTATTGGGCCTTTTTAATTGACCCAATAAGGATTACAAACTCAATAACAAAAAAATACATCACACTAAGAAGAAATAAATAATCAAGCCACCATTAAAACTATCTCGAAGGGTCAATGTCTAACCTAGGGCAAGGAGGGTCGCTGATGTCCCCATCATGGCGGTCTCTGGTATGACCACTACCTCAACCAGAGCCAGATTTCGTGAATCCATGAGAACCTCCATTCCACGCCCCAAACACTTCCAAGTGAAGGGGAAAACATCCATGTGGATGCACTTTTCGACACTTCAATTTGTTTGTTCGTTAGTTTGTTTATTTGGTGCATTTAATTCTTGTATTTAGTGCGTGGACGTGCCAGTCACAAAGTGACGATTTATTCGGGCTCCAAGGGAGCCACTGGTGCACACCGTCTGACTAACTAGACGAAAGTGAGTGTCGTGTCAGGACTCAAACCCGCCGTGCCATAAAAGTCACGACATTAATTACATCTCCCTGGAGGGGATAAAATCTTGATTAAACGCCAGGAAAAAAGGGCCCAGTGGCCTAAAGAATTATGCTAATTACATTAATGAATGAAATGATAATGAGAATCCAAGTTGATGTATGCATGTGATCATTCAATAAGTCAATAAAATAGTTCAACTCACTATTGGCCACACATCAGCCTCTTAATATTCGGGTGATAACTCGGTTCGAGAACACATGGGACGGGCACAGGATACGTGCCAATCTATGCCACGAGCGTGGCATGCTTGAAGCTTGATTTTATAGGAGATGAGGTTACTATCCACTGAGGGGTGAACTCAATTCAACGGATTGTTGGCCCAGGGCAAGGCATGACATGGCCACGTGGTCCAAGCACGTCTTGCATGGGCATCATCAATATTCCCTTGCTCGAGGTCCAAGAGAGATGAGATCGCCAAACTACACACTGCATAATTTAGTATATTTTATATTTTTTGTCTTGCTAGCTTTAATTTCACTTGAGGGTAGATTTTGTTCCATTTTGCATGCTCTTTGTCATATTTTCGATTGTATTATCATGGCCCTTTCTTTTTGTTGTTACTTATCTCTATTATTTTTGTTTTTTGTGTTGTTTCTTTTATTATATTATTTTGTGAGGACGGGGAGTTCGGTCGACCAATGGACCTCGGTCAGTTGACCGAATTCCCCAGAGTAGCCAGGAGTGCGTTTATGTTGATCAGTATTCTGTACTGCTTCAGAGTCGTTATTGGTTTCTAGTCAACCCGGTAAGATCCAGTGGTTGACATGAGACCTCGTGAATGTCTCAGAGTTCTTGTATAAGATCAAGACATGTTTTTGGACGTCTTGAGGTGTAGTTTTACCTCGGTTTGCATGTCCAAGTGCTTTGAGGGTCTTGGTGATCCCTTAGGTCCCAATGATTCATATTATGCGGATGTTTTTCCTTTATTGGTATTTTATTGGGACTTTGACTTAGGGATTAGGCTGATTGGCGATAGGTTACCGCTTTTGTGTATGATGATCTTGACCTTGAGTCGTGAGACTCAAGGATCATTGTGTCAGCAGGTCTAGTTGTTGTCCTGAGTCTGGTAGCAGTTTGGTATGCTGCCCTATGTTTTGTGCTTGGTATTTTGTAGTACGTGCGATAGTGCATGCTTAGCCTGTCTGTACTTCAGCACTTGTGTTTCAGAGTCTCGGTGTCTTGTGAGCCTCCACTAGTCATAGCCTGATGACACTTTCCTGTGTGTCGGCCCACCTGGGAGTGGTGACAGGGTGAGTTCCTGATAGATGATTTTTAGGCTAGTTTTCATGGGCTCCCTTGCCTTGCAGTAGCATCCTATTGGGGGAGAAAACTAGCTAGACGCCCAACTCAAGACATTGAGCTTGTGTGTGCACACGTGGTTAGGGGTGTTTGGACAAACGTCGATAGGCGTGACCCTGACTAGTCACTCGTTACTGTTGTACCTTGCACTTGGATTCATGAGTATCTCAGTTATTGCCGTTCTAGGTGTGTGGGAGATTCTTATGGCATAGTGTAAGACGTCAGTGGACACATCTAGCTGTTCTTCTAGTAAGGAGGTACTTCTGTCACTTGACACAATGACTTGTATTTTCGTGACTTTTTCGGATAGTCTATTCTTGGCTTTGCCCAACATCAGCTTAGTGTAGCGTGCACGACAATCCACTTGTGTTTGCATTAGTGTTTCTTGACAGTGTAGGTCTTTTCTAGGGCTTTTGCCTATTTTGGTAGGCCTTCGCTTTGGAGCTAGTGCTTTGTCGACGGATCGGCAACGCCCAACTTTGTGAGATCGGGGTTCACCTTTCTGTTGCTGTTTGGAGTAGCTTAGAGAGCCGAGGTTCGTTTGACAGCCGTGTTTCTCTTTGGTACAGCTTTACTCTTTCTTGTAACTATTCTTACTCCTGTTTTTACAACTTTACTGTTGTAGTTTAGCACTACTGTTACTCCTACTCTTTCTGTTCTTCATGCTTTACTGTTTAGCACTGTTGTCTTGTATGTTACTGCGTTGTTTCCAGTGGGGATCTACATTAGAGTCACATTCCACAATCTATTTCCTTAGTTCTTCATTTTCAATTTTCAGAGTCTCCAGATTTATATTGACTAGATTGTCATGAGCTAAAGTGTTGATTTTCCTCTTTAGATGCTTGTTTTCTTTCTTAAAGGCTTCGTATCTTTCAAATAAATCAGTGTACGCCTCTTCCCACTCTTCAGTAGAGAAATTGTCAAAGAGAATAGTTACCTAATCTTCGTCTTCTTCATTGGCCATTAGGCAGAGGCTACCCTCATCTTCATTTGCAAAGGAACTCGTATCTTCCTCCTCGTCATCGCTCCAGGTACAGACCATTACTTTGGGCTTCTTTCCTTTGACCTTGAATGTCTTCTTAAGCAGCTCGGGGCATTCTTCTTGCATATGCCCTAGTTTCTTGCATTGATAACATATGACTTTGTCAGATTTTTTAACTTGATTAGGCTTAAAGTTGGAGAATTTGTTTACCTTTGAAGATCGTTTCTTTCTCTAGAATTTACCTCTATTTCTCAGGAATTTTTAAACTGCCTAGTGAGCAGGGCATGATCACCTAAGCTTGCTTCTGGGATGTCATCTGCTTTGTCCTCATTGGACTCGTCAGTGCTCTCAGATATTTTGAGAGCCACTGGCTTCTTCTTCTTATGGTCTTCCTCGTTTCTTTTCAGGTTGAGCTCATATGTCATGAGTGAACATATCAGTCCATCAACTGTCATCACAGACAGGTCCTTTGAGTCTTCAATCACAGTGGCTTTGGTGTGCCAGGTTGGTGTGAGAGATCTCAGAATCTTTCTAACCAGTTCATTATTAGAATATTCTTTACCCAATGATTTTAAATAGTTTGCATTGTTAGTTGGGTAAGTCTAGCATACATCTCTGAAATGGACTCGTCAGGTTTCATCTTAAACATTTCATAATTAGAAATCAGCATGTTGGCCTTGGTGGCCCTCACCTCAGAAGTTCCTTCATAGATCAGCTGCAGCCAATCCTACATCTCTTTAGCAGACTTGCAAGTGGACACCCTAGAGTACTCTATAGGATGCATAGCACATTGCATAACATTCATCGCACTCCAGTTAACAGTGGATTTTTTGATCTAGTCAAAAGTTTAGGTGTCCTTATCTTCTGGTAGTTCAAAAGTACCCTGGCTTACTACTTGCCAGATTAGATGATCCTCGGTGCGAAGAAATACTTCCATCCAATTCTTCCAATAAGTGTAATTTGCCCCATCCAAGAATGGGGGTCGATTGATTGAGTGTCCTTTAGCTATAAAGCTATGTGGGGCATTCCCATCAGATCTCCCCTGGTCGTCGGACCACATCTCTAGGGAACCCGCTCTGATACCAACTGTTGGACTATTTGAAATAATTTGAAGTTCAGAGAGGATGCATAGGATAGGAGAATCTGGACTACTTCTAATCTAGCAACCGGTGCAAAGGACTCATCAAAATCAATACCCATCTCAGGGATATACCCTTTGGCTACGAGCTGGGCCTTGTTCCTAACAACTAATCCTGTGTCATTTCTTATTTCTGAACACCCAACGGGTTCCAATTATGGGATGATTCTTAAGACGTAACACGAGAGACCACACCTTGTTTCTTTCAAACTAGTGTAGCTCTTCATGCATAGCTTGGATCCTTGATTCGTTTTGAAGAGTTTCATGGACATCCTTAGGCTCTTCTTGAGAGATTAAAGCCATCAAGTCCTCTTCTTCCACTTGCCTTAGTGAAGATCTAGTTTTTACCCCATATTCAGGGTTATCGATAATGTTTTCAAGAGGATGATCCTTCAAGAGCATTGAAGCTCTAGGCAAGTCAGGGTGCTTTAATGGCTGGTCTTGAAGTGTTTCAATTGAGGGATCCTCATCATCTTCATCCTTGTTGTGTGTTCCTTCAGTTGATTCATCCTTACCCTTAGATGGCTCAGCTTCATTTAGATTTTTAGGAGCGTCATCTACATCCAAAATTGGAATGAATTGATTTGTCAATTTTAGATCAGATTCATTAAAAATAACATGAAAACTTTCTTCAACAACTAAAGTCCTCTTATTAAATACTCTATAAACTCTAGAATTCAATGCATAATCTAGGAAGATTTCTTTATCACTCTTCTCATCAAACTTACCCAAGTTAGTCTTACCATTGTTCAGGATGTAGTAAGGGTAACCAAAAGGTTTGAAGTAAGAAACATTTGGTTGCTTACCCTTGTAGAGCTTGTATGGAGTTTTCTTCAAAGTAGGCCTTACCATTGCCATGTTGATGATGTTGCATGCAGTGCTTATAGCCTCAGCCCAGAAGTATTTTGGTAGAAAATTCTCACTTAACATGGTCTGTGCCATGTTTATCAAGGTTCTATTTTTCCTTTCCACTACTCTATTTTGCTGAGACGTCCTTGGTGATGAGAAATTGTGTGTGTATCTCTACTCCTTTCAAAAACTGCTAAAATCATGGTTTTCAAACTCACCACCATGATCACTTTGAATTATGGTGATAAGGTAACCTTTATCATTTTAGATTTTCCTGTCAAATACTTGAAACCCCATCAAGACATCATTTTTATTAGCTACAAATAATATCCATGTAAATCTGGAGTAATTATCAACAATTATAAATCCATAAGATTTGCTTCTGATGTGACACCACCTTGGGGGTGATAGCCACAAGACCGAAGATCCCTCGGACCTAGCAAGCAAGCGATGCGCGGGCTCCCGGGTATTGGAGCAATGCTACAGAGCAGGCTCACAGGTTGTAATCGCAAGTAGAATGAAACGAAGAGTGTACAACATTGCACAATAGTCAAAGAATTAATAGCGGACTTGGGGGGGTCATTCATATAGCCCAAGGCATTTCAAGGCACACTGGGCATTGGAGAAAACGAATGGGGGAACCCCGCAAACCACGAAAACGGTTAGGTGCGCAAAATGAGAAAAGAGAGAGAGAGAGATTGTAGCAATCATTCAATCCACAAATCCACATAAGTGTCACTATCCTGGTAACAGGAAATCAATATACCTTACAAAAATCTGATGCCGGCGTTGTCGCACGAGCACCATCCCCATAAATCGCAAGCGAATATCACAGGAGAATGAGAAGAAACAGAGATGGTGGGAGAGGGGGAGAATGGGCTTGTTTCATCGCCCAAACGACACAGCACCCACCAGGGTGATTTTACACGGGGGAAAACAGAAGGAGTGAAACCATTGCTCTTTCACCCACCTAGACCCCTTTACAGCAGCACAAAGAGTCGGGGCGGTTTCCTTCTCCAGCTCCGGGCTTGCTCGGACAGAAGGATGGCGCCGGTGGAGACACTCGGAAGGGGAGCTTGCTCCTCAAGCTTTTCTCCTTTTTTCTTTTTTTTCTTTCTCTGCTCCCCCCCGCTTCTTCTTCTGTATATCTTTTCTTTTTATGGAAGAGGGTTCCCCGACGCCACCAAACGGCGCGCCGGGAAGGACCGCGTCGAAGAGCGATTTTAGCGCATCGAAAAGACTGCGCCGGGAAGACCTTGTTATGTCTTTGCGCGTCAGGAGGGAGGGCGCCATTTCAACGGCGTGCTGACAAGCTGTGGCGCCGTTTCAACGACGTTTACTTGCCGAACGCCAGGCAATGAGTCCGGGGATGGTCCAGGGAGTCACCATTCATAATTTCTCGTGCAAGGACTCCCTCAAGACCTTGGCGAATGGGTCGACGAAGCTCTCGATTTGCCGAACGACTCGGGTGCGAACTCCGTGTGTGTGTCCGATTCGAGTGTGAGGGTCTTCCGCTAATCATGACCTCCGACACCGTGGGTCGTGCTTTCGGCTCGGCTCGACTCGTGTTCAAAGCTTCCATGTGGGATGATATTCTGCCTAGACTGGCGATCATTTGGCCTCTGATGGGTCTTCCTTCGCAAGGAGCCGAACCCGTGCTGGGTATTCGGATCCTTCCGTTGCTAAAGTTTCCGGCCTCCGTCTGTGAAGGCCGTAGGCGCTCTTTTTCTTCAAGAGAGTCTTCATTAGGGCGGGAGACCGTCGGGTGAACCACCGTCCTTGGTCGGGCGGCGATGTGGGGTAGCGGTGTGGGGAGATTTCATCTCCTCCAAGGGATTTTTGAAGCTTGAGGAAGAAGAGAAAGTGAAGCAGAATGAAGAGAGGATCAAGGGGATGTTGAAATCGTGATCTTCCTCCTTCCATCAGACTTGAGCATCAAGCATCGTCATCTTTCAACCTTGCAAAACAAAGGGGAATAATTTCTACATCTTCTATTTTTTGTTTGTGATGTGTTTTATGGTCTACATTTTGACTTGAGCATATTTTGGATATTTGTCTTGATTTTTCTGAACGAAGAAATAGTGTGTGTGGACTGTCTACATACAGTCGTGTCTCGATTGCTACATCTGTGCAGCATTTGGTTTGATCACCTGCGTGCGATCGTGTGTCATTGTTGTTGTGACTGTTGCAGTGTGTGTGTGTGTGTGTGTGCTGCTGGATTTACGATCCAGAGTGTCTGGGGTTCGTCCACATTGTAGCTGTGTCTACAACGTGAGGAGTGTTCTCCTCGTGGGGAGGTTGTTCCCTATCTATATTCAGGCATCGTCCTGCGTGGTGTTAGATCGTCACTCCGTGTTGGGGATTTTTCCCCGTGCTTGGTTTACCAATGAGTGAAGTCTTACCAGTTTGGTAAGGGGTGGACATAGGGAGCCCATCATGGTCTCGAACCACCTTAAAAACCCTTGTGTCCTGTGGTTTGCCTTGTGATTGTATGTTTGGTAGCTTAATCCGTTTTCATGTTCGAGTGAGCTCGGCAAGATTGAGAGAACTTAGTTTACTTTGTTTAGTTTATGTTCATCAATCTCGTTAATTCAGTTAATTCTACTAAGAAAGGTTTAAATTTACCATATCGCATGGGGGACAATTCACCCCCCCTTCTTGTCTGCGAGCCTACTAGGACAATAATTGGTATCAGAGCCACGAATCTATCTTCTTGAGGCGTAACGACCTATAGAGAGATCCCTGTCAACGAGTTTTATAAGCATCATGTCTAATAGTTATTTGTCTTCTCTTCCTCCTCGTTTTAATAGTTCAAATTTCCCTGAATGGCTTGGGCACATGAATCAATTTTGTTGGGTTCATTACGCTCCCTCTTTGTCTTTGGTAATGATTTTGATAATAAAATATTATGTGCATTATGTGTGTGCAGAAGTGACAATCGTGGGTACAAGTGTTATGAAAAATGTCCATTGATGTGAAATGAGCTTATATTTTGATCATCTTGCTTTGCAGGATAAACATCCATGGTGGACATCCTTTATAAGTCAAACCTATGTTTGCATGAGTATTTTAGTGTCCATTGACGTCCCAGAGAGAGATGGCGGACAAGAAGGGGGGGTTGAATTGTCCCCTTGCCGAGATGGCGGAATTTAAAAACTTTTTCAGGCTTCCCCAGTTCCTGGTATCGGTATGTCGGTATTATCGGTATATCGGTATCTCGAGCTCTGGGTCGTCACAGTTGCCATCATCAAAAAGGGGGAGAATGTTAAGTACATGATATTTTGATGACGTCACACCATGAGTCATTAGCCAATTGGATCAGAAATTCATGCCATCATGTTGATGTGTCCAGGTGTAAAGATATCCTACCAAGCATTCATGTGCATCGACCTTCGTGAAAATGTGCATCGACCTCAACTCAAAATGTGCATCGACCTTCTGATGCAAAAAGAAAATGTGCATCGACCTTACAGAAGAAAGGGGTTCATATGCGTGGACCTTTATATGCATCAACAAGAATGTGCACCGACCTCAATGCTTCAGATAAGAATGTGCATTGACCTATATGTGCTTCAAATAATGATGTGCACCGACCTGGTATGCAAATGTGCACAAACATGATATGCTGATGTGCACAGACTTGGTTGTGGTAAATACAAATGTGCACAAACTTGGTCATGCTATTTGCAAATGTTCACAGACTTGATATGCTGATGTGTTGGTTGTGGTAAATACAAATGTGCACAGACTTGGTCATGTTGTTTGTAAATGTGCACAGACCTTACTGAGTCTAAGGTCACATGTGCATTGACCTTACTGAAGAAGTTCCAATGTGCACCGACCTTGGTTCTTAATGTGCACCGACCCTAACTGAAGCTGTTCCAATGTGCACCGACCTTAGTTCTCAATGTGCGCCGACCTTAACTAAAGCAGTTCCAATGTGCACTGACCTTAACTGACGCAGTTTGAAATGTGCACCGACCTCAGCTGAAGAAGTCCCAAATGTGCATCGACCTTTACTTAAGAAATTTCTATGTGCACCAACCTCAACTGAAGTAGCTCGAAATGTGCACCGACCTCTACTGAAGAAGTTCAAATGTGCACCGACCTCTATTGAAGAAGTTCAAATGTGCATCGACCTTGTCAAAGGCCAAGCATCTTATATGTATCGACCTCAAAAGGGAACCTCAGCAGTTGCACAGACCTTGCAGAAGACAGGTAGACTTCATATATGCATCGACCTCGAAAGGGAACCTCAGTAGTTGCACAGACCTTATAGAAGATAGGTAGACTTCATATATCATGTCAAGACTAGCTGCACCGACCTTAATGATGAAGAGCTTAAAATGTGCATCGACGCATCTGGGCTCCCAGGGGCTTTTTTAGCAAACTTGTAGGTTCTTCAGAATTGGATCCAGAGACCAAAAATAGGAACTGCAAATGCCAAAATTTACATCTTTTGAGGTCTGGAAAGGCATCTTTGCTCAGTCAACTTTACTGTCATCATTGGTTTTCAACAACAAACCTCCTTCACTGCACTGCCTCCGCTTCAACACCCACAACTAGCTCAGGCCTTCCAACCGCCACCTCAATAATCCTTACCGACTCAAGCTTTTCGACCTCCACCTCCGCCACTACACCAGAATTTACCTCACAACCATCCTGCTCCCCAGTAATATCATAATGTCCCTCCACCCAATAATTATGAGCCTCGGCAGCCCAGAAGGCCCATGGGCCCCAAAAGAGCTGAATACCCCCCATTACCAGAAACTCTCCCAGACATCTACAATGCCCTAATGGTCGCCAACTTGCTCCATTTGACAAAATAAAGGACGGTGTGGCCACAGAATGTTGATACCTCCCGATACTATATTTTTCACAGGTAGTCGGGTCACAGCATAACCCACTGCTTTCAATTCAAAGATTTCATATATGATCTAAATGATCAGGGAGGTATAGACTAGGATGAGATGAGAAAAGTAGTGGCCTCCATGAAGGCAAGAAGACCGCCACGACAGTAACAAGGTCAACAACAACAACAATCGCAACGGGGCCCACAACAACAGCAGGCTCCTGCATCCCAGCCCAATATGGGAATAGTGAGCAATCCACTATCGAAGCACTCGGTGCAAAATCAGCAAGTAAATCCTGTTACCTCAATCCATGAAGTGGAGAGAGGGTAGGGTTGGCAAGAAGAAAGTGTCTCTGTCGGGGCCATTACGCAAAACACTAATCAGCCCACCCAATTATGAAGAACTCTTCAACCTTCACCTTCTCAACCCCCATGTCCCCTCATACGCTCCACTACCCCAGGGCCACTCAACCCTAATTCTACTCCCCCACGGCCCCTTCTCATTCGCCAACCCAGGAGCTATCCTCCACCTCAAAAGTCCCCGTCAAATAGACCTCTCCTTATCTGCCCCCTGCCAGCGACCATTTCTCCTCCAACCCCACCACAACCAACTCCACCACAACCAACCCCACCTATCACTGCCATGCTGCTGCGGTCTCTCCTTATCCGTCCACCAACTACACGACCTCCACCTCTGCCTTCCAATAATCCCCCGCCGGCAAGGCCTCTTTGATAAGTGTGTGTTGTAGGTGAGCTAGAAAGGGAGGGGTTGAATAGATCACCTCTTAAAAAAAAATTAGCGTAAAAGCTTAGATCACTTGAGGATTAGATATGAAGAAATTGCAACGAAGATGATCTAAGAGTCACTCAAACAAGCAGATGTTTTGCACTGAAAACAGAATCGGGAGATGAACATCAAACCACAAGAGAGAGAGTCGATTTTTAAGGTGGTTCGATTGCAAACCCGCAATCTACATCCACCCCTTACTCCTCGGAGTAAGGCTTCCTTACACTAGTCTCCCCCCGCGACGGCCCCGGTCGCCGCGACTCCCCCCGCCGCGGCCACCCCGGCCCCGGTTGCCGCGACTCCCCTCGCCGCGGCCACCCCGGCCCCGTCCGCCGCGCCCCCGGCTCCGGTCGAGGTTTCCGCCCCTGCTCCCAGCAAGAAGAAGTCGAAGAAGAAGAAGAAGGCCGCTGCTCCCGCGCCGTCAGTCGCCAGCCCCCCGGCGCCGCCCGCTGAGGCCCCCGGGCCCTCCCAGGACGCCACTGCCCCCGTCTCTGACGACTCGGTACGCGCTCTCTCACCCCCCCCTCCTCCCTCCCCTCACTGCACACACACTTCCTTTCGCCTGCCACCACCAAACATGCAAGGCCAGTAGCGACACCCGATCTGAGGCCCCGGGGCATCATATCCGTTAATATGACCACGGGCAACCGGGGACGCCGCTGGTGAAGATCTCGGCGTGGGGTGTTTATGCTCGTGGGCTCGCATCTGATCGGTCCACCGCACCGCCCTTCCATGGGAAGAGCAAGCAAAGCTTGTCGCTTGCGCCAATGTCTAGGAACCAAACAAACCACACGGCACTGGAAACAACGCCGGCCGGCTGCCGTGCCGCGATCCTCCGCGGCGAGGCGGAACCGAACCCCAATGCTTAGATTTCATTCCGGTTTTGTGTAGATTTTGAGATCCGGCTGGCGGAGCAGGAGGCAGTACGGTACTGTAAAAAAAAGAGAACAAGTGTCAAGCGGTGGTTGGTGAACATAAAAAAAAGGCTGAATAAAAAAAACATACGGCACCCTGAGGCTTCTGGGAGACCTGTCGGTCGCGTCAGATCTGAGGACGGATCATGACCGTCGATTCGGAGACGGAGGTCCCCTACCGCGACATGGATTGTCCGGTCGGTCGTCCTCGGAAAGTCCAAATGCGGTCACCCTGTTCACGCCAGCTTACCCTGGCAATATATATATATATGTATATATATATCTGCCGTTAAATATGATGATGGAGGCATCTGGACCGCCGGATGAGAATTTTCTTTCTTCTAGCTGATGTGGTGACGTGTCTTTCTCTTAACGCAGAGCGATGCAGCGAGGCTGGTGGGAGCGGTGATGGCGGGAGGGTGGGCTCTGCTGTTGGGCCTGGCCGTGCCGCTCGTGGTGTAGAGAGAGAGAGCCGTCTGGGCCCCCGTTGTCCGCTTCTTTTTTGTCTTGTTTCGTGTCTCTCACATTTACCACGATTCGATTCTTTTGAGAGAGAGGGAGAGAGGACTCTGTAAAATTATTTCATTTAGTGCTGTTCAGAACTATTTGCTACTAGTTGTACTACTAGTAGGGTAAGGGCATCAGCCACATTGTTAACTTTTCCTGATTAATTGGTATTCTTTAGTTATGATGGAATTATTTCTGGCCATGGTATTGTGCTGAATGTATGGATTTGCTAACGCAAGTCACAGCATGTCTGGAAATCAACATATTTTAACTCTTTCTATTGTCACGTTCTGATATTCCACGTCGGGACGTGACAGTTTGGTGGTATCAGAGCCTAGGTTTTCTAATGTTCCTTGGTTCTTTAAGTTCTAGGGTTCTAAGTAATGTCATAGGACCTATAACCTTGTTGCAAGTCAAAGATCCAACCCAGTGAGATTTAGGTAGAAACTCGGGTTAAGATCATAATATAATTCTAAGAAATTCCTACTAGGTGATTCTAAATTAATTTATTCCACGTGTTGGGTATTTCAATGGTGGCAGAGCGTGCGCAATGGAGAGACATGCAGCGAACAGTACAAGGATTAACTCGGGCCTTGCAGCAAGTGGCCCAGGGTAGAGCGGCACATCAAGGAGTGGGAGATCTTCATCGAAACTTCCATGGGATGAATCCCCCACGATTCAGTGGTTCTACAAATCCAGACGAAGCTGAGCATTGACTAAAAGAAATGGATCAGATTTTTGAAGTCATGCAGTGCAGTGACCAAGAGCGCGTCCTTTTGATGACCTTTCAGTTAGAACGAGACGTAAGAACATGGTGGGAGGCCGTGAAAGCCACCTTGGGAGATCAGCAAGTAACATGGAAGGAGTTCAAGGAACTCTTCAACAACAAGTACTTTTCCAATCGAGTGCAAGAGAAGAAGGTGGCGGAGTTCACTACTTTGAAACAAAGGAGCCTATCTGTCGCCGAATATGAAGCTCAATTTTGTAGGTTGTCTCGCTATGTGACTCATTTATTATCTACTGAAAAGATGAAGGCCAAGCGGTTCCTCAATGGTTTGAAGTTGCACTACATTAACCAGTTGACACCGATGGAGATTCAGACCTATGTTGAGATGGTAAGGAAAGCTCAGGTTCTCGAGGATACCCTAGAAATGATGGAGAGAATCCGAGCGAGGAACTCCAAGAAGGAACAGACCACTAGTTTTGGGAATTTCAAACCCAGCAATGGCAAGAAGTGGACCAACGGAGGGTCTAGTTCATGGAAAGATAAGAAGACAAAGAATGACGATAAGAAGCCTGGCCCAGTTGTACCATTCAAGGGCCTTTGCAAGTATTGTGACCGCCCAGGTCACAAGATGGAGGAGTGTTGGCGCAAATTGGGCGCTTGTCTTCGCTGTGGAAGTCGGGACCATCGTATTCCAGAATGTCCCCTCTTGTCAGACCAAGCTACACCAAACAAGCCGCAAGGAGGTCGGAAGCAGCAGGGCAAGCTTCAGGCCCTACAGGAAGAGTTTATGTTTTTGTTGATGTAAATGGATGTATGGATGCATGCTTGAGCAGGTTAGTTTGTTTTCGCGCGTCCCCCATCGATTTTGGTCGACCGGGAGGGAGTTCGGTATCGAACTCGCCCAACCCATAACCCAGTCGACATAACGTGCCACACTTGTCAACTTAGTACTTGTCAACTTAGTAAATTGCAGGCTTGAATAATAAAACTGGAGCAGTAGAACCAGGTCCCATTCAATTAGCTTCCTGCAGGTTTGTAATGTAATTAACAAAAAGATTCATGAATGAAAAAGAGAGCTATGTCAATATAATTTGATTTCATTGTTGCCCAGGAGTCCTACAGACCTATGGTCATGAAACATGTCAATGATCTATAGCCCACTTCCGATACCTTTCCAAGGCTGAGAAGAAGCTCGACACAAAGAAAACCATATGTACACCAAGCACTTGTCAACTAGGTAAATTGCAGGCTTGAAAAAGAAAACTGAAGCAGTAGAACCAGGTCCCATTCAATTAGCTTCCTGCATCATTCTAATGTCAACCACTATAAAGTGCTATATAGCAGAGTGACAAAGGTATTCAACACAGGAGTGTAGTATGGTGGAGAAACGAGTGTGCTGGCATGAGAGTGCTTCTGTCAAGGGGAGGCAATTTGAAGAAAGTCTCTTGTAGCTCACAAAGGCATACATGTCATCAAATTCTAATGCAGAAGAGAGCTGGTGGTGGAGTTGGATTATGACAAAGCCTACAACAAGATGACGAGGGACTGCAATTTGTACGTTATTGGACAGAGAGGCCTTCGATGAAAGATGGGTGGGAAGGGTTACAGCACACAATTCTTCTGTCCATTCTGCAGTAGTAGTGAATGGTTGCTCTTCCCAATCCTTCCATTCTCTGAGATCTTAGTAGTAATTAAGAAAAAAAGACTCCCCTTTAACTCAGAAGGAATTTCAGCCTGAGCCACAAAATGCAACTTCCAGGGAATTTTGCAAGGTCTTGCATGATTCATTGTCTCAGAAGGGTCCCGAAACAGAGTGCCATTGAGACAGATTCTTGCTTGAACCCTACTAAGAGGGGAGTCGAAGAAGAAAGAAGAAGAGGACAAGGCACCAAGGCAAGCACAACAACAACAGAAACCCTTCCCACAAGGGTGAAAAAGAACATGAGAACATCAACAAAGACTGGCGTTGTGCCATACAAACATTTGTGGAACAGCTGCAAAGGAGGCATCATAGTGGGGGGTGAAGGTGACAAAGACCAGGAATGAAGACAAACAGCAATCAAACAGCTGTTGCTGTCATATATTTAGACACTGAATATTTATAAAATAACCTTTAATAATTAAGATCGAAACAGCTAGCAGTCAGTGCACACTTTGAGCTTTATGCACATTAGGTCAGTGCAAGTCTCGTTGATAAGTCTATGCATGTTCAGGGTCTGTGCACACATGTCTTTTAGGTAGGTCTGTGTAACTTTCAAAGTCCGTGCATGTTTGCATAATATCTGGTCAAGTCAATGCATGCATTGTCTCACACATGACAAGGTCTGTGCATGTTAGGCTTATGGCTTATAAGGTCTGTGCATCTTTATCATCATGCACATTCGAAGTCTGTACATACACTGTAGCATACTCAACTAAGGTCAGTGCATGTTGATGTTTATTGCATACAATGTCGGTGCACATTTTTGACTCACATATTTTCAAGTCCATGTGAATTTGCCTTGTGCTAAACAAGGTCAGTGCACATCCCTCGTTAGGCAAGACAAGGTTGTTCCATACACTTTTGTAAGTCTGTGCATATTCAAGTTAGTGCATACAACTCAGCACATGTTTGAAGTCGGTGCATATAGTCTCATTCTACATACAACATCAGTGCAAGTTCTTGGTGCGTCTTAATAAGGTTAGTGCAATATTGCTCCGTTGCATGAAGAAGGTCAGTGCATATTTGCCTTGTGCTAAAATAAGGTCGGTGCATATCTCTTGTTAAGCCAAGACAAGGTCTGTGCATCTTTTGTTTTATGCTACACGGGCTTCGTGCATGTTTCAAAGTTGTGTACATAAGGTCGGTGCAGGTTTCATCTCATGCATATAAGAGTGAGTGCATTTTTGATTTAGGCAAAACAATGTCTATGTAATTGATCGCTTTGCATAAAGTGAGGTCTGTGCATGTCACACATCTGTCTCATAAACGTCTGTGCATGTTTTGGCATATGACATGTGTAGGTCTGTACGTGTCTCGCATAGAACGCACAGAAGTCAGTGTATGCATTGCATATAGTCAATAAAGGTCTGATCTAGTTTGGAGGTTCAATAAATCAACCTTGGTTAGTGGGTGGAGATTTCAATGCAATCATGTCACCAAAGGAAAAGAAGGGGGGTACTATGTGATTTATCAATTCCATGACAGATTTCCAGGGATTGGGTGTTGTGGCAGGGTTAATGGATGCTGGATATGTGGGCAATCCATTCACATGGTCTAATAACCAAATTGGGGTGAACAATATAAGGTTTAGGCTAGACAGTGTTACTCAATGACTATTGGGTTGAGAAAGCCCCTATGCTAACAGTAAAACACTTGTTGAGAGAACCTTCAGACCACTCTCCGTTACTCTTATACAATCCTCAATTAAGGTCGGGTCCTAGTTGATTTATTTTCCAGAATACGTGGCTTGAGGATGATGATTTCAAAATTATGGTGAGGCAAGCATAAGGATAGGTTTAAACCTTTACCCGGTGAGAATGGGTAGAACCGTGGGTTAAGATAACTTAGGGAGTTAAACTCTTAGATAATCATATACTAATATAGTCGTTTAAAAATCTTGTGGGACTATGGCCGTCTAACGTGCTCAGTGGCATAACATGCAACCCACTGTACAAGGCCTTACACAAGCGCTACAACAAGTAGAGCAAGGCAGAGCAAACCGTGGAGCGGGTGAACTCCATCAGAGTTTTCGAAATATGAACCCACCGAAGTTTATTGGCTCATCCGACCCCGATGCTGCCGAGCACTAGCTTAGAGAGGTAGAAAGGATATTTCGTGTTATACAATGCATGGATGAAGAGAAGGTATTACTAGCTACTTTCCAATTGGAAAGGGACACCCGATTCTGCTAGGAGTCTATCGAAGCTACTTTGGGACAAGATCCAATTACATGGGCCGAGTTTGTTGAGCATTTCAATAACAAATATTTCTCAGACCATATTCAAGAGAAGAAGGCTGCAGAGTTTGCCGCACTAAAGTAGAGGACATTATCCGTGACCGAGTATGAGGCCTAATTCTCTAGGCTATCAAGGTACGCAAAGCACTTAGTGAGTACCAAGAAGATGAAGGTGAGAAGATTCCTTAATGGGCTTTGACCCCAATATATAGCCCAACTAGCACCGATGGTCATACAAGTCTATTCAGAGATGGTGCGAAGAGCCCAACTATTAGAAGATGCCACGGAACTATCTGACAGAATTCATGGAAAGGATAAGAAGGAGCATGTTACCAGCTCTGATACGTATAAGTCGACGTTCAACAAAAAGAGGTCTAGCAACGGAGGAGAGTCTTCCCAAGAGAAGAAGCTTAAGAAGAACAACAAACCTTACTCCATGACTGCTGCACCTTCCAAAGAGGTATGCAAACATTGTGACAAGGCTGGCCATAGAGCCGATGAATGCTGGAGGAGACTAGGAGCTTGTCTCCGTTGCGGGAGCCATGATCATCGGATTCCCGACTGTCTGTTACTTAATGATCGAGCCGAATGCGAGAAGCGCCCGGTGAAGAAACAAGCACATCTCCAAGCCCTCCAAGAGGCAGAACAAGACGAAGGCGGACTGGTGGAAGGTACACTAAAGATTTATTCCAAGTCTACATACATCTTGTTTGATATTGGTGCATCACATTCTTTTGTTGCCAAGCAGTTTGCTGATCCATTACCTATGCAACCGGAATGGATAGATTTAGTTATTTCAACCCCTCTCGGAAATGAAGCCGATATTGCTCACCATTACCTAAATTGTGAAATCTTGGTAAAGAGGGAGAAATCTACCTGCCGACTTAATATGCCTGGACTTGCAAAAAGTTATTTTGGCAATCAAATGATGACAAGGACAATTATCTATCCTGGGAACTTTTTTCACACTTCAAAAATTGTGCTTTTGGAGGTTTACGGTTACTATTTTTGGTTCCTGTATGGTTTTCGAAAAGTACAGATCTGACAAAGTTTTTCAGCGGTTCCTTGAGTGCGTTGACGCAGCATCATCCATGCGTCGACACAACTGTTGACGATGCTCCTTTAAACAGTTTCTAGAAGGCCGCCTAAGGTCGACCTCCTGTGAAGATCAGGTCGACACAGCTGTTGAGAGCAGATCTTTAAACGGCTTCTGTGAGGCCCCCCTACGTCAACATCCTAAGAGGACAAGGTTGACGCAGCTGATGATGTTTGGAAGAGACATAGCTCAAGCAGACCGGGGTCGACACCAGGAGTCGGCACCCTCACTTTCCACATTGGAGATGAGGTCACGAGGTCGACGCATTGCTCTGAGGTCGACGTAGCGTGGCTCGGCAGAACATAAGTAGCAAAGGGTCGACACCCTGGGTCGACCCTCGTAATTCCCACGCTGAAAAGGCGTTCATTAGGTCGACGCTTGACAGTGATGAGGTCAACGCGGATGAAGGCCCGTTTGGAATTTTTCTTCCTCTTGTGATCAAATGCGTTGACACATCCTTTGCAGGGGTCGATGCAGGCTTTAGACTTGATTAGACATCTTCACACCTAGCTACATCAAGGGATGTTTCATGAGTTTCTAATTTAATTGTTCAATGACTTATAGTGAGACATCATCAAAACACCATTTATCCAACAGGAGCCAGCCATTCTGAGCTTGGAGAAGTTTTTTGGGGACGGACCCTACCTCCCAACACCCTCAACCTCCCTCTTGGGTATGTCTTAGTGGAGCTCCCGTCCGGATTGCATCTGCATAGGATTGTTCGAGAACAGACGTCTTGAGTCCCTATGACTTCTGGTCCCCTCATTCGATAGACCTTCTGGATATGGCCTACTTTCCAGCAACGATAGCAGATTGGTCTGCCTCTTGATCCCTTGGTAGTCCCCATGGAAGGTGCTGCTCCGGGGAAGGAAGATTGCGAGTCCCCGCTCCCAAGAGGGACGCGGTTTGCCTTGGACGTGAGGTCTGGCAAGCAGCTTCCTCCTCGAGATGTCATCCTAAACCCGAAGGTTGTCCCAAGAACAATTTTGTTGTAGCCTAGGAAGGATGCAGTTTTGTCCCTCTTTTATCAAAAATGCATTGCCGACTGGATGTGTGTAGTGGCTATATGCCCTCTATCAACATCGAGAATCAATTTTTTAAAAAATTATTGAGGTGCAGAATAAAATATAGGCTTTGGTGTGGAAAAGTGGTCAATATATTTTAAACCCACCGCCACCTCTCTCTCTCTCCACTCAACCCCACTCTCTCACCCTCGTTCTCTCCCCCTCTCTCTCGATCCTCTCTCCCCCTCTCACTTTCTCTCTCTCCCTCACTCCCAATCCCCTGGTTGGAGGCCTGTTCATGGTCGGATCGAGGCGCGGGAGGTCCCGTTGGAATGATCGCATCACAAGCAACGCAAGGGTGCCAACCTCGTTGCGGTTCGTGGGACATGGGGGCAGGACGGGTCGAGAGGCGTCTGAGGTCTTCATCGTCTACATGCGGTATTATCGGTGTTTTTGTCGAAATCCAGGTAGGGGGATGGACTACCCGCCTCGCTAGGGTCATTTAGACATCTCATGAACCCACATGCACGCCCTCTAGCATCGATTTTCGTGCAAGTCCTATTTTAGGTTATCTTTAGCCTAAATTGCATGAAAATTGACCATGGCCACCGTATTCACATTTTGATGCATGTTGTAGTTGTAAAAACGTGTGATTTAGCTTCCTCCACTCCCTTTTCTATGTTTTCTGCCGATCTGGCTTGACCGGAGGGGAGTTCGGTCTCAAACTCGTCCCTTCCATTTTTCAGCTGATATAACGAACCTTCCAAAGGTCATTATACCCATAACAGGCCCTTGGGGGTGCGTTATGTTTAACTTAACGGACCATCTTAGGACCGTTATGTGGCTGTTATCCATGTAGGTCTGTAGGACCATTTGGCATGACAGACCAGGTCCCGTCCGTCATGGCCACATAACGCCCTACTCCAGGCGCGTTATGTGGTGTAAAAATTGTGAATTTTCTGCGGTTTTATGCATTCTGGTGACTTTAACAGGCCAAGGCGGGTGCATTAGAGTCACATAACGCACCAGCCTTGGTGCGTTAGGCTAGTGCGTTATGTTTCCTGTGGTTTTAATGGTTGTTCGGTTGAGTATAACGAGCCATGGGAGGTGCGTTATACTCAGCATAACGCCCCATTGGTAGTGCGCTATGGTCTGCATGTCTATGAGGTTGTGTTCATTTTATTGCTCAGGTGAGCATAACGGCCTGGGGGAGGGGGGAGGTGCGTTATGTTCACATAACACGCCGACCATGGTCTATTATGCTCTGTTGTTTCTAAAAATTTAGGGAAAGCATGCATAATCCCAGTTTAATGTGTTCCATGCTCTATTTGTCATATTTTATGGTCAATGGCTCACTCCTAGAATCCCAATGGAGTGCTTGGACTTCCTATGTGATGGAACCACTAGACGTAGCCCTAGACTTCCCAGATCGTCGACCCACCCGGGAGAGGTGGAGGGATAGTCCCATCAAACAGTTTTAAGCTAGTACCATGGGTCCCCGGCTATTGTTTGCTCTCAAGTTTATCTTGACTACTAGCAGGAGGATGAGAGGGGGTGGGAAAAAATGGCCAGTTCTCAACTGGATCTTTTGTTAGAATCTTTGATGATGTTGGAGAAAGGGCTTGGTGGAAGAGTATGGTGTGGTGCAAACTATTTTCTTCCAAGATCAAATTGTTTCGGTGGAAAGTGGACAGAACACTGTCTCCTTGCGACAGGATAAACTCATGAAGGACATTAACTGCGTGATCTGGAATCAACCAGGAGAACCTTGAGCATTTGTTTTGTGGTTGCGGCGTTATATATGTGCTGTGGAAGATGTGATGTGGAAGATGTGGCTGGACTTTTCTAATTCTCATCCTTTCGTGATCTTGTGGTTCTCAGTATGCCCTGCTGCCAATGCAAGACAGGAGGGGAATGTTCTACTTCTAGCAATGATGTGTGCTATTTGGCAAGAGCTGAACAGGAGAAGGTTTAGAAATGAATTTAACATCTCTTATGACATCCTCAGGAGGGCTGTTCAATGGATGGAGGAGTGGTCCAAAGCGTCTAGAATTGCTTCAGAAGATTCTTCGTTCTACTCTAAGGCAAAGTTATGGAGGAAGCTTACAGTTTAAGGACTCGAGGTGTGCCTTGGTGGTTCACCACCTCTTCCCACGTTGGGGAGGTTGTGGGTTCAATTCTGCTCCCCAGCGTGCGGAGAAGGATCACCTACCCCTGGATTATTAGCAGACGTCAGGCTGTTAGGCCCGCCTCCGGTTTATGATAAATTGCGGAGCACCAATTTCAAACCCCAATTCTCCTGTTTCCCTCCCTGTATACCCCCTGATCCTAGACCCTTGGTCATGGAACCAAGAGAAAAGGACTCTTCAGTTTGACCTACTGCCTCAAGTCCTCTGTAGAATGAGGAGTTTTCATCTGTCATTCTTATTGTCTACCGCAGGGTTTTTGTGCAATCGAAGGCTTGCCTTCATAGTTCATAGTCATTGCTTGTGGTCAGTTGGGTCTTCATCCAACACTGGTGTACTTTCTGTGCTTTTCAATTTCAATTCAATGAAATATGACTTGTTGCCCCCGTCCAAGAAAATCAACAAAGATTCCCATCTGAGGGGGAAAGATTGGGGGCCCGATTCAGTTCCTTTTCCATGTCAAATAAATAGTCAATCAACTTTAGTATGAGTGTTTTGTCTCGTGTCATTGGAGAACTTTTCCAGATTGTACACATGAATAACTGATCATTCTTTCACATATTGTTGATTAGAATCTCATCAATATGCTTAAATTATTCCCTGCATTTATTTTGTGTCTGTTTGCAGCTCGTCTTATCTCCACTATTCTGGGTTTCCATTATCATTGACAACCTAAGTTGTCTAATATTCTATCTTGGCATCATGGCCTTCCGCCTAAGCCAAGTTGTACGGTGTCATGACTTTATGTCTAAGCCGTTAAACACTCTTGTCCGACGTCATGGCTTTTCGCCTAAGCCAGTAAATATTTCACATTGGCATCATGGCCTTCCTCCTAAGCTGAATTGTATGGCATCATGACTTTACGTCTAAGCCATTAAATACTCTTGTTTGACATCGTGACCTTCTGCCTAAGTTGGTAAATATTTTATCTTGACATCATGGCCTTCCGCCTTAGCCAAGTTGTACGACGTCATGACTTTACATCTAAGCCGTTAAATATCCTTGTCCGGCGTCATGGCTTTCCGCCTAAGCCGGTGAATATTCTACCTTGGCGTCATGGCCTTCCACCTAAGTCAAGTTGTACGGCATCATGACTTTACGTCTAAGCCGTTAAATATTTTTATCTGACGTTATGACTTCATGTCTAAGCAATTAAACATGTTTGTCCAGCGTCATGGCCTTCTGCCTAAGCCGGTAAATATTCTGCTTTGACGTCATGACTCTTCACCTAAGCCAAGTTGTACAGCGTTATGGCAACTCGCCTAAGCTGTCTAATATTCTATCTTAGTGTCATGACCTTCCGCCTAAGTCAAGTTGTACGACATCATGACTTTACATCTAAGCCGTTAAACACTCTTGTCCGGCGTCATGGCTTTCCACCTAAGCCGGTAAATATTCTACATTGGTGTCATGGCCTTCCGCCTAAGTCGAGTTGTACGGCGTCATGACTTTACATCTAAGTCGTTAAATACTTTATCTGGCATCGTGACTTTCTATCTAAGTCGAAAAATTTTCTACCTTGACGTCATGGCCTTCTGCCTAAGTCAAGTTGTGCGGCATCATGACTTTATTTCTAAGTCGTTAGATATCATCCCTTGGCATTACGACCTTACGTTTAAGCTAAGTCATTCAGCGTCATGACCTTCAATCTAAGTCGACAAACCTCTTACCATTGGCCCGAAATTATTATCCGAACCAATGAATGAAAAGAACCCCCTTGGTTCCGCACCAACCCTTGATCCTTCTAGGGATTCACCATAACCTATGACACCTTCTCTCCACCACCATGGCATCAATCTTCTGACGCCAGAATCGCCAACCTGCAGGCATGCCCATTAAGCCCTTTAAAAAAAGAGAGAAAAAAAGAGAAAGGGAGATAAAAAAAGGAAGAAAAAAAGAAAAAAAGGGAAAAGAGAAAAGAGAAAAAAGAGAAAAAAAGGAAAAGAGAAGCGAAGAGACAAAAAATAGAAAAGTACAAAAAGGGAAAAAAGAAAAAAAGGCGGGTGAACACAACATGGTTCATACCCAGCGAGCACAAGAGGGTGAGAAGCTTCCCATCTCAGAGGAGCTGTCCATCTTTTATAAAGATAAAGAACTCACCATAGAGAAGTTAGAAGAAATGATGAAGAACTTCTCATGTATATGGTGTACAAACACCAAGTGGAGATAACACCACTGCCTTTGTAGCGGGGGATAGGATCACTATGGCCATGTACCGTCGTCATAACGCAGAACTTCGAAATCGTGGTCACAACAAAGGCCGTAGTCATGGGCGAGCGAGGAAGACACCTAGGATCCTCTAATGGGGAAAGTTCAAATTCGGCATACCCCCAAAGAGCGATTGTCTTCTGAGGAGAGGAGCCAGGTCCCATTCCCGAAATTCAAGTTCAGGCAGATACCTTCTTCTTCGACCCGTCAGATGGGGAAGATGAGTCCATAGAGCTAGCCTTGCAAAAACACTGGCTGAGCCTCCTGAAATTCAAGTTCGAGCTGATACCTTCCTCTTCGACGCATCAGATGAGAAAGATGAACTACTAAAGTCCGCCCAGCAAGAAAAATCTGTTAATCTAGCTTAAGTAGGGTCCTCTGGCAAGGACAATGTTAAGCCGCCTCCTCCAAAGGAAGACTCTAGCGCCATTATTCCAAGAAGAATCAAACGATCAAGGGAAAGGTAAGCCAAGCAAGAAGCCAGACCATCAACCTAAGCCTCTCTCGGAGACCATCCCTCCGCTGGATCAAGCTCATGCGCGACCCGATCGTAAGATCAACCAGCATATGAAGTGGTTCCCAACCAATATCACTATTTAGGAATGCTTGGAGTAAATAACTGAGGGAAGCCCTCATGAAAGTACTCCAAGAACCAGAAGTTTATAAAGATCAGGTGACTGAGCTCCAGGCTCAAGCATATGAAGCTTTTGCAGTAACTGTCACATTCACGGATAAAGACATCCTATTGTCTTCCCCATACCATAATCGTCCTTTATACATGCAAGGGAAGATAAGTGGCCATGAACTGAACCGGATTCTGGTAGATCCTGTGGCATCGTCAATATAATGCCTCTAAAGACTTTCAAGCCTTTGTTTCTCATGCATTATTTGCAAAGGGTTAACGATGTTAGAATCTCAAGATTCAATAAGAATTCAAAAGATGCACTGGGCAAAGTAGAAGTGGAGGTTATCATAGATAATTTTATCATTAAGGCCACATTCTACATTATCGACTCTAACACGTCGTACAAGGCCCTGCTCGAGAGACCCTAGTTGTATAAAAATTGGGTCATCCCTTCAACACTTCATCAATGCATTAAGTATGCAAAAGGTGGAGAGTAGCATACAGTCTTTGCTGACCGAGCCCCATTCCGTCCAAATGAATACAACCTTTGTCATCTTGATCTAGTTTAAGTGATGTGGACATGGGTGTTGGCTGTGACTTAGCTATGCCAAAGTTGAACTTTTTGAGAAGCTCCTGTGCGTATTTCCTTTGACTGATAAAGAGACTGTCCTCCATTTGCCTAACCTGCAGTCCCAAAAAGAATGACAACTCACCCATGAGACTCATTTCGAATGCACTTTGCATCAATTTAGCAAAATCTTCACTTAGAGCATCATTGGTGAAGCCAAAAATAATATCATCTACATAGACTTGGACAATTAGGATTTTCTTACCATTCAGCTTTGTAAAAAGGGTTTGATCAACGTTACCTCGTTTGAACCCACTTTGAATGAGAATGCACTTAATCTATCATACCACACGTGAGGTGCTTGTTTCAGACTGTACAAAGCCTTGTCCAATTTATATACATGGTTTGGGTTTTGGTGATCCTCGAACCCCGGTGCCTACTCCACAAAAACTTCTTCCTGAATGTAACCATTTAAGAAAGCACTTTTAACATCCATTTGAAAAAGTTTTATGTTAAAGCAACCATTAAAAGCTAATAAAATCCTCACAGCCTCAAGTCTAGCTACGGATGTAAAAGATTCATCAAAGTCGATTCCTATTTCTTGGCTGTAGCCCTTGGCAACAAGTCTGGCTTTATTTCTAACCACCACTCCTTGATCATTGAGTTTGTTTCGGAAGACCCATTTGGTTCCTATCACGGAGTGGTCGTTAGGCCGAGGCACGAGGAACCACACCTTGTTCCTTTGGAACTGGTGCAGTTCTTCTTGCATTGCCAAAATCCAAGAATCATCCTTTAATGCTTCTTCTACAGAGTGAGCTTTTGACTATGAGATTAAAGCAATGTAGTCTAAATTGTCTACTTCCCTGAGTGATGATCTTGTTTTAACTCCATCTTCCACATTTCCAATACCATTTGTCACTAGATGGTCTCTAGCAAAGGTCCATTGTCTTGGTAATTGAGGTTCTTCTTGATTTGCTTGCTCCAGTTGCTCTTGTGATTCTTCAGCATCAACCTATTTTTCTGAGGTCTTGGGTTCATCATCTTCATTTTCAGCTTCATCTTCTTTTCTTTGATTCTGCAGAGTAGAAGAATTATCAGTAGCTTCTGAAAAAGATTCATCCACTACTACATGCGGGCTCTCTTCAACCACAAGAGTCCATGGGTTATACACTTTATAAGCTCATGAATTTATTGAGTACCCAAGGAAGATCCCTGGATCACTTTTAGTATCAAATTTGCCCAAGTCAATTTTTCCATTATTATGAATATAGCATGTAGAACCAAATGGTTTAAAATATGAGATGTTGGGCTTCTTACCTTTATAGAGTTCACGCGCTCGGATAAATGGCTGGCGGGAAGCGTGCTCGGCTACGGCATGCTTTGGTTTTTCATGATGCTTGCCGGAACGATTTGGTATAATGTCTCGCCTTGGCCGCTGTCCGTCTGGTCCACTTTCTGGCACGTCAACGTCATCATCATTCCGTTCGCTTTTGCCTTGGTCACGAGCGTCTGGTTCACCTGGGGCGGCCTTCGCGACATGAGGGCGCTCTTCAGAAGATTGAAAGTGGAAAAGGTCAATCCGCTCGACGATGGCTCCGTCGTCGCTCATCGCAACCTTGACGAGGCCGTCGCGGCCAGTCCGCCGGCCGAGGTCAAGTTGGGGGCCGTCCCCACCACCAAATGAGAAGTTAGGCGCCCGCCTCGGGTCGCCATTATGCCGCCACGAAAACGGCTTCGATCATGGCCTTGACCGTTTTGATGCTGATGGGCTTGGTCATGTGCTCGTTCATGCCAGAGGCCAGGCAGGCATCGCGATCTCCATCCGCGGTAAGGGCGACGATCGCCAGGTTCCGGTCGGCGTAGCGTGCGCGTATCTTCCTCGTCGCCTCGATGCCGTCCATTTCCGGCATTTGCACGTCCATGAAGATCAGGTCGTAGTCTTTCGTCTCCAGGGCGGTGAGGGCTTCCCGGCCGCTCTTGGCTTCGTCCGCGTCGTACCCGAGGTGCTTGAGCGTGGCCCGCGCGACCTTCAGGTTGAGAGAATTGTCGTCAACGACAAGAATCTTGAGCGTCGTGCTTAAATGCGGCCCCATGTTAATACACATATCGGAACAAATGCTGGAGGTCTTTACATGATTTTTCATTGCATCCAAGCAGAGGTTTTGCAGGGCTAGTTCCAAAGTAACTTTGTCTCATTCAATGGCTTCGATCAGGATGATGAAGACGCTGCGCCGTGGCTGCGGATAGAATTCAAACAGCATTGCGCTCGTGCGGCATGAGGAGGAGACTTGGCGGCGGTCACCATGATGCGATTCATTCCGCTTTTCGTTGTCGTACTACTTCTCGTCGTGACGGCGCGCGCCCAGGAGCCCGGCCCCGATGAAAGCACCTGGCGCGGTCATCCCGCCCTGATCGATGATCTCAACCGCGAGGTCGATCAGCGGATCGCCGCCGTCGGCTTGAACCCGGGCCCGAACCTCAGTTGGTTTTCCTCGGCGGACGACAACAAGTTTGTCTACGTGCGCAATCCCTCGTGCTGGACGCACGATCTCGACCTGACCGGCGTGGTGACCACGCACGACTACATTTGCCAGAACAATCACCTGACCAGCGGCGGCGCGTTAATCACGCCGCAGGACGTGGTTTGCGCCGCGCACTTTGCCATTCCGAACGGGTCCGTGCTGAATTTTGTCGACGCGAACAACGTCATTCACACCGGGACGGTCCTCAAGGGCGCGCCGGTGGCCGGCACCGATATTTTCCTCTGTCACCTGGCGGCGCCGGTCGCGGGAGTGAAAGCCTACAAGGTGCTGCCGGCGGATTGGGCCAAGTACGCGCTCGACCGCCGGCTGCGCGGCTGGCCCGTGCTAATGGCCTACAATTTTGGGCATTTCGCCTACCTGCTCGATGCCGACGGAGTCCTGGGCGAGCTGCACTATCACCGCTGCTTTGAACCGGAGCGCGCGCCCTATACGACGAAGATCAGTTCCGGCAGCGGATCCCCCGCCTTCGCGGTCATCAACGGCGAACCGGTCCTGGTCGGCTGCCTGCACAGCACCACCACGACATCCTGGATCGCCGACCACGAAGACGCCATCAACACGCTCCTCGCTTCCATGGGCAGCACGTCCACGCTGACGCCGTTCGACCTTTCGAAACCCGTCGCCTACGCGCGCTATTAGCGGCCGGCTCATCCGCATCCGGTACGGACTGTAGTGCGCGGGCTCAGTACCTGTTGCTCAGGGCGGTCTTCCCGTAGCCGTCCGGATACGGGCAGCAGAGCGGATCGCCGATGTAGACGTCCTCCCAGCCGACGAAGTGCGTGGCCATGTAGAAACTCTCGGCCATGGTGTAGCCTGACGTGTAGCGATCGAGCAGGATGGACGGCGAGGCGGCCGCCTGGAGCAGCGGCTCGTCGGTGTCGCCCTTGACGCACGTCAGCCCGTGCGCGACGAGGTCGGCGATGAGCGATTGCCCGCCGTCGTCAGTCGGCAGGAAAGTTCGCGCGCTGGTCGACACGGCCGTGTCGCCGATGGAACCGGGCGCGAAGCGCAGGGATTGATAGGCGCTATCGGTGAAATGCGAGTCGTTGCTGCCCCACGAGAAGTAGCCGATCAGGTTGGTGCGGCCGCCGATGAATTCGCGGCAGAGCTCGAGATCGTTGGGGATGCCGCGCTGGTCCAGGAGATCGTGCGCGCGTGCCATGGCGGCGTTGTAGGTGCTCCAGGACGATTCGCTCAAGATGGGATGATCGGCGGTGAACGTCTCGGGCGCCGCATTTTTGTCGCCGGGACCGTAATCGAGCTCGGCATCGAACAGGACCTTGCCGCCCGTACCCTTCCTGCCGGCTGCGAGGGAGAGGGTGACGAGCCTCTCCGCGTCGCTCTTGGTGTAGCCATCCAGTCGCGTCACCAGGTAGCCGCCAAACTTGGCGTGGGAAAATGGCTCGTCGGCATTGTAGTAGTGATTGAGCCAGGCACATCCCGTCGCGCCGGACCCGGTGATGTCGATGGTCTGCTCATCCAATTTGTCGTCATAGCCGAGGGCCGCGAGATGACCGTCGACGGAAGCGCGGAGCTTTGAGCCGGCCCAGATATCGGCGAACCAATTGAAGCGATGATACTCGCGGCTGCCGGTCTCCGATCCCACGATGCGAAGCGGCACGCCCTTGGTGAGGACGATGAAGTTGATGCCCGAATGCGTTGTGAGGTAGGCAAGCACCGGCGCCTGGATGGACATTTTGTAATCGTCGTAGGAAAGCGTCTCGTTCGCGGTGGCAATCGCGGCGTCCCGGCATTGGACGGAGACGGCGTTTTTCACCCCGCGTTTCGCTTGGTAATCGTGAGCGATGGCGGTCGAAATGGGACTGTTGGAATTGTAGACGACGAGGACCTCGTCGGGGCTTCGCTTCACCGGCGGCAGGGCCTTTGCGAAGATTGCGCAACTTGTCGCGACAGCCAGCCAAACGATGGCGGCCAGCGTTTTACGGGCAAATTTCATGATGATACCGGCAACTCGTGGAGACGATCGAGGCCGATATTCGGTCTATCGGTACGGGCCGGATTTTTCTTAGCGACAGTTCAGTTCAGCAAAGTCCCGAGGTCCTGAAGCCCCGTCTTCATCCCGGCGGCGGGCGGTTGCGCGAGCCCCCGGAAATTCTCCTCGCAACCAATGCCGCGAAGACGCGTTAATTCCCGGGTATGAAATCTTACCTGTGGATGGTGTTCTCGATTGCGTCGGGTCTCGGTGCCGGCGTGCTTTCAGCCGACGTCAAGGTGCCCGCTATTTTTGGCGATCACATGGTGCTGCAGTCGGGCACGAAGCTGCCGGTCTGGGGCACGGCCGCCCCGGGTGAAAAGGTCACCGTCACCGTCGGTGGCGATACCGGCAGCGCGACGGCGGGCGCCGATGGCAAATGGCTCGTCACGCTCGCACCGCTCCAGGCCGGCACCACGCCGCTGAGCATGACCATCGCGGGCAAGAACACGCTCACCTTCACCGATGTCCTCGTCGGTGATGTCTGGATTTGCTCCGGCCAATCCAACATGGAATTCGGCCTCGGCAACGAATGGGACGCGAAGGACCAGGTCGCGCAGGCCAATGTACCGCTGGTGCACCTCTTCCTCGTCCCGCACAAGATCTCGCTGACTCCGGTGACGGACATCACCTCGACCGCGCCGAGATACCTCGGCGGCCAGTGGGTCGTCTGCACGCCGGAAAACATCATCAAGGTCGGCGGATGGAGCGGCTTCTCCGGCGTCGGCTATTTCTTCGGGCGCGAAATCGCGCAGGCCACCGGCCAGCCGGTCGGGCTGATCGGCACCTACTGGGGCGGCACGCCGGCGCAGGCGTGGACCAGCACGGAGAAGCTCGCGAGCGATCCCGTGCTCAAGCACTATGCGGAAACCCATGACAAGATGGTGGCCGACTATCCCAAGGCCGTGGCAAACGCACCCGCGGAGAAGGTGAAGTACGTGGCCGACCTGGCCCAGTGGAAGGCCGACAACGGCCTCACCGCGACCTCCACCATGGCGGAAATCAACACGGCCAACGCCAAGGCCCGCACGGAAGGCAAGCCGATGATGCCCAGGCCGCCCGCCGACCCGGATGGCGGCCCGCACTCGCCGAGCAACCTCTTCGACGGCATGATTGCGCCGCTCATTCCCTATGCGATCAAGGGCGCGATCTGGTACCAGGGCGAATCCAACGGCGGCACGGTGGCCTCGGCCACGGAATACCACAGGCTGTTCGCCGACATGATCACCGACTGGCGCGCGCGCTGGGGCGAGGGCAACTTCCCGTTCCTCTTCGTGCAACTGGCCCGGTTCAAGAACCCGAACCCGCCGTATGCGGTGCTGCGGGAGTCGCAGGCCGAGACGCTGTCGCTGCCGAAGACCGGCATGGCCGTGGCCTACGACATCGGTGACCAGAATGACATTCATCCCAAGGACAAGCTCGACGTCGGCAAGCGGCTGGCGCTCGCGGCGGAGCACGTCGCTTACGGGAAGGACCTGGCCTACTCCGGGCCGGTCTACGACAAGATCACGGTGAAGGGCGGCAAGGCCCGAGTTTCGTTCACGCAGGTCGATGGCGGATTGATCATCGGAAGCGCCCCGTGGGTGACCGCGAAAGCGCAGCCGATTCCCACCACATCGCTGGTGGGCTTCACCATCGCGGGCAAGGACAAGACGTTCTATCCCGCCGACGCGAAGATCGAGGGCAACGACGTCGTCGTCTCCAGCGCGCAGGTGCCGAAACCGGTGGCGGTACGCTACGCGTTCATCGACGCGGAGGGCAATCTCTACAACAAGGCCGGCCTGCCCGCGCCGCCCTTCCGCAGCGACGATTGGGAAATTCCCGAGCCGGAGAAGGCCGCGCCCAAGCCGCCGCCATCCGCCGTCAAGTAAGGGCGGGCAGGGATGCGTCACGCGCGGCCAACGCGCGTGACAATCTTGCCTCGCGCATCGTCTCCGGTCTTGGTAAGAACATGGCCCTCTCTTGCCATGACCCGGAAACGCATTTTATTCGCCGAGGACGACGAGATGAGCCGCGACGTGATCGCGACGCGGCTCCAGCGCAGCGGCTACGACGTGGTCATGGTCGAGGACGGCCAGAAGGCGGCGCGCGCCTGCGTCCGCGACATGGGCTTCGACTTCTACCAGCACATGCAGCCGCGCGCCGGCGCCGACAGTCCGGTGCGCGTCATCGATATCGATGACGCCTCGCTGGCCCGGCTGGGGCAGTGGCCGTGGCCGCGCTCGATGCTCGCCACGCTCACCGAGCGCCTCACCGAACTGGGCGCCGCTGCGATCGGCTTCGATGTGCTGTTCCCCGAGCCCGATCGGCTGGGCGCCGACAATGACGCCGCGTTCGCCGCGGCGCTGGGCAAGGAGTACTTGGAGTGAAAAGGCTAGATTATTGGATCCTAAGGCCTAGGGGAGTAATTGTTTTCTAATCTTTCCTTTTTCCAAATTTGGAATTCCTTGGTTTATTTGATGTTTCCAAGTGACTCAGGTTCAGATTCTTTTTGTATTAACATGGTAAAAAAAATGTTACTTTCTCCACTTTTATAACGTTGAACAGAAGTTGTCTGTTTATTTCTTATTTTAAAGCTGTGATATGGTGTATATAGTTCCAGAAGGATTTGTAATGCTATGTAGAAGGAACAAGGAGGATCACAGTTTTTTCTTGGAGCAATAAAAGCAACAATCTTATCTCCTATGTTTCTTTGCCGCCCAATTTGGTGGACCCTTGCGGATAGAGAGAGAAGCTCTGGGATTTTACGTGTGGGTTGGGGTTGGCAATGCGGTGGGGAGGGACCCCGGCGGGAGCAGGTCACTGCAGTGGAGTTGCTACCGGTGCGGAGCCGTTGGCCACTTCTGCATGGACTGTTTGGGCGCGGTAGGAGTGAATGGGGGGGCCGTAGGTGGTGGGAGGCAGGGGCCCAGGCAGTTGTACGCCGGCGTCCTCCAAAGTGCAGCGGGCGGAGGTGTTGCAGGGGATATGGGAAGGGGCTGCATTGAATCGGCTCCCCTACCGGCGGGTGTCCTGCAAGCCCGGCTGGACTGGGCGTTGAGCTGTGTGTGGGTTAGGCCTGTGGAGGGTAGGGTGTTGGAGGAGGTGGTTCATCATATGCTTGGGAGGCGTGGAGGGGTGGTCGGTCACGAAGATGCAGAGGGTAGGCTTTTTAGCAGTTGCTCCAACCGCAAAGGAGGCGGAGGAGGCAATGAAGGTGGGGCTCTTCCTTGCCGACGGGTTCCTGCTGAGGGTGGAGAGCTGGGGTCTGTTTCGGGGGACTCACCTTGACCCCATGGGCCTTCAGGTGAATCTATGCCTTGCCAGAGTTCCCCAATTCTACTACGATGAGCTTGGATAGCTCTGCTTGCTAGGAAGTTTGGGAAGGTCGTCCCGGGATTGGTGAAGGTCCTGCTGGTGGCCAATGTGAACGTGTTGGAGGCGGAAGTTGTCGTCAGCAGTCAGAAGGCCGTTTCGGCTGTCATTGTGGCAGAGGTTGGCGGCCAACACCTGCCAATCTGGATGTCACTACGGTCGGTGGTGAGTTGCAGAGCCCCGGTGAGGCCTGATGTAGAAGACGGGTACGACAATTTTAAATTTCAAATTTTTGGATCTGGTGGCAGGTTGGGATCGGTTTGCTGAATGGGCACGCGGGTCCTGATCTGTAGTTTGGGTCTGGTTGGGACCCGGAATTACCTGAATCTGCGGCTGCTGGCGTTACCGGGTTTGCGAGACCTGGTCCTGTTCATCTGCCTTGCCTGACTGTCGTCCTGGAAGCATTTGCCCTGCTACAACCGCCCCCTCTACCCTCCGGGAATAGCAGGCACTCTGGTGGCGACATTCCTTGCGCGGGTGCTACAACGATGTCTCTGGAGAAAGCTGCGGCGACGGGAGGTCCCTCTGCAGCAGATAGGGCCCTCGTGCTCTTGTCGGACGGAGCCCCATCTCGGCAGAAGGGGTCGATGACCACTGCAGCTTCCCGATCGGCAGCTGCCGGTCTGTCAGCTGGGGGGCTGGAGTTGATCCTGCCAGATGGTACTACGGCTGAGTGTTTGATGGTGGATGGGCCGGAGTCTGTCTGGTTGCTTCCTCGGATGGACCTGCAAGTTGATAACTTCCTGGAGGGGGACAGGCAGAAGCTTAAGGGGCCCGTGGGGGAGCAGCAACAGCCCAGTCCCTTGGCGCTGGCTATGCTTGATATAGCCGGATCTTCTTTTGCCCTGGAGGTGTCCCAGTCTTGGATCAATTGGCTTGGCTCAGGTGGGGCTGTCCAAGGATCCGAAGAGCAGGAGGTAGGGGAGGAGCTTCTGATGGAGGGGGAGGAAGAAGTATCAGAGGTTCTGGGAGGGCATGTTGCTTTGCTTATCGCAGGGGTGGAGTTGAAGGTGAGGAGCCACCTGGGGAGGGAGAAAGTGAGGGAGATGATGGGGGTGATAGAACAAATGATGGGGGAGCACGTGAGGGCGCTGGCCGAGAATGTAGGTATTTCCTTTGAAGTGGGGGCAGATAAAGACATGAGAGGGCATTCTCCAAAATGAGGAAGAGGTGGTGTGCTTTTATGTTACAAGGAGAGAGGTCTCAACGGAGAGGAGTGAGGGAGGGGGATGGTGGTAGGGAGGAGAGGACTACCATTTTGTCTTCATGAGGATTGTCCCATGGAATGTGAGGGGGCTAGGGGGGTGGTGAAGGAGCTAATAACGAGATGTAAGATTGACATCCTTTGTATCTAAAAGATCAAATGCGAAGGGGATGGTGAATCTCTCATGAGGGAGTTAGGGGGTGCTAGGCTTTCCATGGGTGCTGCGTCCCTGGCGGAGTGGAGGTTTGGGGGGATTATGATCCTCTAGAATCTTTATGAGGTTGATGAGGTGGTGCTGAATAGACATGTGAGTAGGTGGGTCATCTCCCTTCACTCTATGACTGCGAGGGATGATTTCTCTTGGGACTTCACCGGGGTGTATGGACTCCAAAGCAAGAAGGAGAAGCAGATATTGTGGGAGAACTTGGTCTGCCACCATCTTTCCTCTGGTAGGCCTTGGTGTGTTAGTGGGGATTTCAATATAGCGGTTTCCCTTTGGGAGAGGATGGGGGAGAGTGCCCCTACAAGGGACATGGAGGACTTCTCTGCCTTCATCTAGACAACGGCTTTGGTGGACATCGATATGGTTCATGGTCATTTCACTTGGTCTAACATGCGAGTTGATGCTTCATGCTCCAGGTTAGACAGGTTCTTGTTGTCTGTTGACTGGGAGGATCTCTATCCTCATGTGCAAGTGCTCCCTTTGGCCAGATTAGTGTCTGACCACAAACCCATTCTTTAAAAGACCAATCGGCTGCAGAATAGGAGGCTCACTTTGAGACTTGAGAAGTTTTGGTTTAAGGAGGCAAATTTCATGGACACGGTTAGGGGAGCATAGAATGCTCATGTTGCTGGTAGATCTGCTATGACTGCTCTGCTGTTAAAGTTGAGGCACACTGCTTAGGTCCTCAAGACTTGCGGGGTAGGCAAAATCCTCTGAGGGAGGGCAGTAAAGGACAAATTTTTTTAGCAGATTTAGGGTTTGGACTGTCTAGAGGAGGCAAGGCTCATGGATGCAGATGATAGGAGTCTCATGGATTCTCTGAGGGCCCAATTTGATGAGATCCTCTCTACGGAGGAAATCTACTGTAGATAGAGATCCAAGGACATATGGATCAAAGAAGGGGACAGGAACACTACTTACTTTCAACACATTGTTTCAGGGAGGATGATAGTTAATATCATCGCTTGTATCATGGTGGGTGAGCTTTCTTTTTCTTTGGATGAGCAAATCAGGGGACTGGCGGCTCTTGCAGGAAGAAGAAGACGATCGGAGAGAGGAGTACGAGAGAGCTAGCTGTCGGGTTAGAGAGAGCCGAAAACCGTATCTCTCTTAGGAAGACAACCCACTTCAAATACCCTCTTCGAAGCGACCCTAGACCGAGTCACACACAACCACCCAAAGAGGGGAATCCGAAGAGACACGGAGATAATCCAAGAGACGCTCGGTCAAACGGTCAAAAATCTAATTACCTAGGCTTAACATATGTTTATATGGGCCGATCTGCGTTCTTTTTAGAGTTAACATGAAGTAGAAATCAGAAAGGATAACGCGGTCTAGGGAGATCCACTTCTTCTAATAGCGGTCAGATTGGGACCACTACTTTACAGTAGCGGTCTCTGAGAGACCGCCTTTTACCTGCAATAGACATAAGGTAATTAAGGTGTTCCCAGCCTATCTAAGGGTAATATATGCATGATACTGAAAGATAAAACATGATAGAACAAGAATTTAGTCATGAGGATGCATGGGGTTGCATGGATTAAGCCAAAAATATCATCTTTTCTATTAAGGTGTAGGGATATGTATAAGTGCGCAATCATGGTAAAACATGAAATACGATGCATAGAAAGTATGAAATCTAAAGAAAATAGAGGGATTTTACTCCTAACTTGATATTTATGCCAATCATGAGAAAACCTATCTCTGGACTGGGCTCTAAACTTCAAATTTTTTGATGGAAGGAGACCCAAGTTCTTGCGCATCCTGTGTGGAACATTCAACTTCTAGACGCTCTAACTCTTTATTCTCTAGTCCTAAATTCATGAAATTTGTAGGGTGATGAGAAGATATAAAGAGGATCAACTTATTCTAAAGGAGGAACTTAAAAATACATTGATATGGGTCCCTAACCTCCTGATCTTCACCGGACTGACACACTGGTTCCTACGCAGTTTGTAGAGAAACATCAACTTTCATCCTTTCTAACTCTCTGGATGCTTGACCTCCTAGCCCGAGATTTTGTAGAAGGTTAGAAGATGCTAAAGGGAATAATAAAGTCTAAAGGACAAACATGAAATATCCATGTCTTACCGTCGAACAATGCGAGTCAAAATGAGGGTTCTCGTAGGTCGAACCTAGGCCCTATTTATAGAGAATGACCTAGGGCTATGGGTTTCGATCCAAATAAAAGTCCTATAGGGCATCAACTTGAGCCCTAAAGAGTCTAGGATAAGTTCTCATGCTAGATAGCTTCGATCCATGGTGATTGGGATGCCAAAGATCCAAGTTTTTCACACCTCTCCAACACCCATTCACGGAAGCAGAACACGGTCGTCCCTAGACCGCTACCATGAAATAGCGGTCTTGCGATAGACCACCTTCTAATTTTGGCGCCGAAATTTATATTTTAGTCAAATTCCTCTTCTATTTATCCCCTATTCTTCTCCTAATGATGGGGAATTATCCTAATGACATTTTTAGAGTGCAGAGTTGGGCCTAAAGTCATAGAATTAAGTTTATGGGCCTAGTTGAAGTGGGCCTAATCGCTTGGTTATTATTTGGGATTTCATATTAATTTATTTAACCAAAAATTTGCGATCTCTATTCTCCCACAATATTTTGGAGGCCAGACTATCCCCACAGATGTCCCTTCCGGCCTTCAAGCCTTATGACGATCAAGGCGATCTGGCCGACCATTTTGATAGCTTCGATGCCCTCATGACTCTCCAAGGGGCATCTGACACCATTAAGTGCCAAGCCTTTGTCACCATGTTAGCACAAGGCGCTCAGGCATGGTTCCTAGCCCTCACTCTTGGAAATATCACTAGCTTCCGATAGCTCGGACGGTTATTTAAGGAGAGCTTTGTCAAAAATGGTCCCCCACGGTCAATAGCGGGACTACTGACACTAAGACAAGATTCAAGGGAAAAGCTGTGAGCCTACATAAACTGCTTTAAGGGGGAGGCCCTACGCATCCCTCTCCTTGACGTGGCATCCGCCATCACCACACTGACTGGGGGGACCCGCGATGAAGGACTCCGGCGAGAACTGGTGCTCCATCCTCCCTCCACTCTTGACGACCTAATGACCTTGGCGTTACGCCACGAGGAGTGCGAAGAGGTCATCACTGTATGCCGTGACCCCTCCAGCCAGCGGAAGGAGGGTGAGAAAAAGAGGTCGGTCGAGCAAGATTCGAACCGGGGGAAGAGGAGGAACCGTGAGGGTGACCGCAAGGAGTGGAAGCCTCCAAGGAGGTTTGAGAAGTACACCCCGCTGACTACTCTAGTTTATGAGATCTATCGGGAGATTAGAGACTCCGGTCTCCTACACTGGCCCGAGCCCATGAGGGCCGAGCCCCACCGGCGTAATCGACACAAGCACTGCAAGTTTCATGATGACCACAACCACCACACCGGCGATTGCCAACAACTGAAGGATGAGATCAAAAGTCTCATCCACCATGGGTAGTTAGCCCTATACGTGGTCAAGTGTCGGGACACCCCACCAGGCCCCGCGGAGGAAATTGACAATCGCCTCCGAGGAATACATATCAATGTTATCTCGGGCAGCTCGGTCTCTGGGGGAGACAACAACTAGGGGAGGAAACATCATGCCAAGCAAGCCAGCTGAGCTATTGATCGAAGCTACTTGACCGACAGCCTCAACACATGCACAAGAGGCCTTGGTTTTCTCCGATCAAGATTTGGAAGGGGTGGTCACCCCTCACGATGACGCCTTGGTCATCTTAGTGACCATTAATCATTGTAATGTAGATATGGTATTAGTTGATAATGGCAATGCACCAGATGTCTTGTCCTATGAATGTTTCTTAAACATAAGTGAAAACCCATCAAAGTTGCATCCAGTCTGAGCCCCCCTTTGTGGGTTCAATGGTCAAGCATCCTACCCTGAGAGACCCCTAAGCCTACCTGTCACTCTCGGGACCGAGAGAGAGAGACAGAAATAGAAATGGATGGGAGGTTAGTAAATGAATAAAAAAATGGAGGAATACGTGTGTGTGTGTGTGTGCGAGAGAGAGAGAGAGAGATAGTGAAGAGAGAGAGAGAGAAGAAATAGAGGAGAGAATAAGGGGGTTAGAGAGAGAATGAAGGGGGCCATGCATGCGGTGTGTGTGTGTGTATTGTGAGAGGGTGTGTGCAAGAGAGTGTGCGGTGAAGAGAGGAGGTGAGAGGCTACCGACGGAGGGAAGCTATGTGCATGGTCGTGTGTGTGGACATGTGTGTGCAGTGAGAAGAGAGATGGAGTGAGAATGGGGGAGAGGAGTGTAGTGCGGTGGTGCCGGACATAGAGAGGCCGTGTGGTGGCTGTGGAGGTGTGAGTGTGTGATGGGAGATGCGGCTGGCATGACGCGGTTGCTGTGCAGAGGACGGCAAGGGAGGGAGTGGTGCCGCAATGCAGTGGCGAGGGGGGAACACTTGCATGTAAAAAGGGAGAGAGAGAGCGTCGACGTGAATGCACTGTGGGCTCCGCGACGGTTTCGCATGGGAGAGCAAAGAGTGAGCGAAGCCAGTGGTGCGCAGGTGTGTGTGCTATGGGAAGTAAGGAAAAGAGGGAGAGAGAGAGAGAGAGAGGACCTGAGCAAGAGGAGGGGGAAGCTATGGTGTTGCGGGTTGTGCAGGGGAACCGAGTGCAATGTGTTGGAGAGGGAGGCGAAGAATGCCGTGTGCATTTGTGCCAAGAGAGAGAGAGAGATGGTAATAGGGGAAGGAGAGTGTGAGCAAAAGTTAGAAAGGGAGAGGGAGGGCTTGGAGTGAGTGAGAGGAAGAAGAGATGAGAGGGGGCTTGAGGGGTGGGAAAGTTGTGGCGGTGCCCCTGTTTAGAACAGGTGGTGAGAGAAAGAGGAGTGAGAGGGAGAGAAATGAGAGGGGAGGAGCTGAGAGAAGGAGGGGGGCAAAGTGAACGGCGAGAATGGGAAGAGAAGAGAGGGTGAAGAAGAGAAAGGGGAGAGATCAAAGAGGGAAGAGAGGATGAGGAAAGGGAGAGAAGAGGTGAAGAGAAGAGAGGGAGGGGTCGAAGATTATCCGTAGGGGAGATGGATTGCTGGTTTTGTAGGGGCATGGTGCACTCGTTGCTACCTGCTGCCATGAGTCTTCCCTATGCGATCTTGCAGACTGCCCAAATCTCCTGCATGCTGGTTGCCGAGTGATGGGAATCAACACCAGACACTAAGTTTTATTTTTTTTATATTTGTGTCCTTTATTTTATTTTTATATCCTTGGAAAAGTATGTTGACAATTGTAAGGCTTTATAAGCCAATGTGTCATTCCCTAGGATCCTAGGGTAGGGGCGCTACATTACTTGTGACGCGCCTCCCTCGGTCAGTTACACTCACCCGAACAATTTACAAAAAACACAATGGCAGTCACATAGACTGTAACGCACCAAGCATGGGGTGTTACACTCATGTAACGCGCCTCCTAGGGGCCGTACACTTACCAGAACGCCAGGAAATCCATAGTTTTAAACAAGAAATATAACGCACCAGGGCAGGTGCATTACAAGACTCTAACGCACAGGGTTAGGTCCGTTAAAGGCACCCGAACACCTAAAATCCACAGTTTTTGAATAGAACGTAACGCACTAAAGATGGCACGTTACGCGACTGTGACGGACCAAGGCTGGGCCGTCAAACTAACCGCCTATCATAGTCAACGGTCAAAGGAATGGTCAATGGTCAAGTAACAGATCAAGTGTGACCTGTTACAATTTAGGTAACGCACTAGGGCAGGTGCGTCAGGGGACTATAACGCACCAGGGGTGGTGAGTTACACCGACTGGGTTACGAACTTGCGGAGTCTGAAATCGAACCTCCTCTCGGTCGACCGAAATCGATGGGAATCGCGGGAAAACTAGTTTTTCTAACAAACCACCCTGCCAAACCAACATTCCATAACTAAACATGCCATTCAAACTGAAAAACGATGGCCATGGAGTCAATTTTATGAATTTAAGACTAATTAACACTAGCATGGAAGATTGCACGAAAATTGAGAAAACTGGCATCAGACCATGACGCATGTGGTACCGGCGGGTTCCTAGCGAGGAGAAGATTCCATCCCCCTACCTGTTACACGACGGGAATGGTGTTCGAGGCACGAACAAACGAAGGGGTGCCGCAGCTCCACTCTGCCCGACTCAGCTCCACGCTCCGCGAATCGAGGGAAGAAGGGCGTCACCGCGACCTACGTGAGATGACCTTTCCAACGGTACCTCCCTTGCCTCGATCAGCGGTTGTCTAGACCAAAACTGAGAGAAGAATAATTTTCAAGAAATTAGCCTAAAATTCCACAAAATGGGGTTTACACAGAAATTGATGAAAATGATGACGGATGGCGATGCATGTGGCGTCAACAGGTTCCTGGCGAGACGAGGAATCCATTCCCCTACCTATTGCGCGGCGAAGACCGCGAATTGGTGCAGATCGAGCGACGGGGGCCACGCCATCCTATCGCTCCCACACGCCTCCACGCTCCACGATCCGAGGGAAGGAGGGTACCAGCGCGATCCTCGCGCCGAGCCCGTCCCGTCTGTACCTTCCACGCATCGATCGGGGTCCGTTTGGACCAAAATCGAGTGAGAGGGGGAGAGAAAGAGAGAGAACGTGTGAGGGAGAGAGAGAAGAGAGAGAGGCAGGGGCGGACCAAGCCAGTCCCCAGGGGTAGAAAGATGAGCAGGAGGGGCCTCGGTTACCAGGAGTCCTCATTATCAATGATGGGAGATTCAGGGCCATTGACCTTGGACTACCGTCAGCACTTTATCAGGGGCCCTCTCCAGCCAGGTACTTTAAAGGAACTGTCGAGACAGCTCGAGAAGAAAGATATAGCTTGCACAGTTGATGGCCCACCATTGCTGCTTAGGGGGCCTGTTGATGACATGATTGATTTCAGTGAAGCTTTTTCAAGGTTGTTTTATAAAGAAGACTGCCAGAAAAACCCGGAGGTGTGGCTTGTGCAGTACGTGCCGAAAAAGCCAGCTTACCGTCCTCAGGAAAGGGGGAGCTCACTCGTCACTTTCACTTGGTCTCCTTCCCATCTGCTTTCATTCCTGTAAAAGCTAGATTTTATACCCCACTCACCACCTTTTGTGATCAACCCTCTACTATTCTAGGATTCGATTGATCTCCTCATCGTCAAAGTTTGTGATTGTGGGCACTACCCGCCTATTAATCTCTCTGCTCAATTCTTCTCCTCTTTTGATCCATTCCTTGATCTCTTTTGTCCATCCATCTATCCTCTTGCGCTTCCTCCTCCTCCGTCCTCCTCTTCATCTTACTGCATGATCACCACTGATCTCCAAAAAAATGTCAAGTTTGAAACAAAGATTTCAGTGAAAGATTATGCTCTATTTTGCCTGTCTCCTTCCCAGGGGCACGAGGCCCCTGTTCCTTCCCTTCCATTAGATTTATTTACTCCTAGGATAGATTTAGGGTCCGTTGAGTCTAGAGAACTAGGGTCTATCGCATCTAGAGAAGTAGGGTCATGTTCTAACTCGTCTAACCCTTCCATACTTGAGGCGCACCCACCCGCGTGTCATTCCAAATCCATTCCTAAAAGGTTCTTGCAGGATCTAGCTCAGCGATGTCATGCTCTTCTCAAGTGCCTGGAGTTCGTGGCTATGGCGATCGTGATAGAAGAAGATGAAGAGCAAGACAGGGTGTGGAGCGACGATGGATTAGGAGTCTATGAAATCGTGGATGAGAAAGACCTGGTCGATTTTGAGGACAGTGATGTAGATGACATTGCCGATTTGTATGCACAAGGTTTGAAGAGATTTGATGAACCATCATCAGCAGTGGATGAACCTACAAAAGTAATTAATCTTGGAACTAACGAAGACCCCAGACCCATCATTATTATTGCTAATCTCCCTCCAGATGTTAAAGAAGGATTGATCAAGGTTCTGAGGGAGTATAGTGATTCTTTCGCTTGGTCATACGAGGACATGTCGGGTCTTGACCCCTCCTTGGTGGAACATCGACTAGAACAGATATGGCCACGGCTCCCCAACTGGCAGTGCCGAAGATCGAATCAGTAAAAAATTCTAGAATTTAGATACGGGTTCGGCACATGCCGGAAATACCCTTGGCTTAAACCGGCGCACCCATTGGAGGCCATCAAACCGGCACGCCCCCTCCTTTGGCCATCAAACCGACGCGACCCCTTATTGTTCCCAAGATCGATGCGTCCGCTCTGTGCTGCTAAACCAGCTTGCCTACCCCCGCGCCGGTTTAACCCAAAGACATCTCATGCGCCAGGTAATGCTCTATTTTTGTATCAATCTTGGGAGCAGGGAGCATTCAATGCTGTGAAGCACTGTCTCCCCCTCTGTTCGACAACGTAGCGGCAACAACGGCGAGGCAAGCATTGATGGTGGCAGCAGTAGCAGATCTCCTGACAAACACGTGAACATCCCGTCCTCGGACGAATGACAGTGTACTCCGCGAACTAGTAGAAGCTAGTGCGATGGGCCATCTCCCAATGTCATTGCCAATGAGGCAGAAGTGGCGGGAACTCTCCCCCACTGACCATTCTATAAAAAGGCAAGCTCTTCGGAGAACAAGGGGGCAAGGCGATGAAGAGAGAAAAAAAGGATAGAGAAGAGAGGGTCGGCTGGCTCTCTCCGGCATGAGAAAAAAATGAAAGCTCCATTCCCCCTGTGCTAGAGAGGTGAAGAGAAAGCGAGAGAGTGTAAGAGAAGAGAGGTGAGCCTGGGGGGAAGAGCTATTGCTATGTTCCCCCTCCCCCACCGGAGTATCTGCTTCTTCTCCTCTGTTGTATTTTTCCTTTGCTTTGGGGTAGATCTCCTTCTGTATTTAGTCTCCCCCCTCTTGCAGATGAATAAAAAGAAAAGCTTTGGCAAGCATAGTGTTCCACTTCGTTAGCCTCTGCCTTCCCTTTCTCTCTATCTTCTACTCATCCAGGGCCCTTCGAGGCCTGCGACTCTGTGGCACGGTCTTCGAAGGAACCCATCTGAAGGGTGAATATTCACGGCCTTCCATGGCGAACATCGAAACAGTTGGAGCTCTTATGAAGCTACTGCCCGTGAATTGTTAGAACCCTTGAAGGCTAGTCCTCGGGCCTCTGCACTCACCTGTGGGTCATCAGGCCATTGTATGGCTACTCCAAACTTTGGGGTCATCCCGAAATATTCCATTTGACGATCCCCCATTTTTCCTGGGAAACCTCAGTCTGGGGGAGATGTTGCCCAATTCTCGCCAAGAATATGAGTAATAAGAACAAAGAACGTATGCATATGCCGTGTGAATGAAAAAACTAAACCCTCTGAGGACAAGAACTGTGCATGCTTGAATCCCTCTGAACCAAACATAAACTGGTGCAGTCCAGATCTGCATCACCTCTATCATAAAATCCATTCCAACATAAAACACGCCTCAGAAAAATCCCAAAAAATTTATGCGTCACCCAAAAATCCCCCTCTCTCAACCATATAAAATTTCAAATCCAAATTCTATCGTTTGATCTTCGGTCAAACTCAGTTCTCAGGCAGATCTCAATCTGCCCAGTTAGTCCTAAGTCTATTAGTCTGTCTGTTCTAAATTCCACCAAGGAGGACACAGAGGCAGGAAAATTCCTGTAACACCGTATGGTCGTATATCAGCAAGCTAGGTTCGCAACGGCACTGGTTTCGCGATGATCCGATGTTTGTGCTGATTGCAGTGACATTTCTCGCCCAGTCGTGCACTGCTGAAATAGAAGAACCAGTTCGGGACAGGAAGCTGTCGCCCGAGTAGCAGCGCGCCGGAACCATTGGAGTTGCCCACGAAGCTACCCGTGAACCCAAGGATGATACTCCCGTGTCCCATTGTAGCCCTTTACCTCCCTGCGTGGAGTTGGCAATAAATTTCACTTCTGTAATATTTAGCTAATTACTGTACCGGGAGTTCGAGTCTTCACCGGGAACGTGCTCCCCACGCCCAGTAGAGTGGAGATATCGTGTCCATTTCCCCTCACTCGACATTTTTCTTTACTTGTATATATTTCATATGTCGCTGCTAGAGTGATAGGACAACTAGCTCATCAATTTTTTTATCACCGCTGCGAGAGTGAGTGAGTGGAACCCGTCCCGTGGCTCGACCCGGGCACGTGAGAGAGCCGACACCCTCGACTCATTATCGATTTCTCAACCACGTAGATCCACGCGTTTCCCTCACTAGGGACGTCTGTGAGCTAGAGTCCTAGGTTTACGTCGTCATCCCGCATCAAATTGGTATCAGAGCGGGGTTGAGTCTAGGGTGTTGCATGTCATCCCTCTATCCGGTATATCAAAAGACGTTACTGGAAAGATAGGTTGCGCCTATCCAGAGGGTAGCCCCTTGCGTGAGGTTTCTACCTTCGCCACGTATCACATATGGGTTGAGTCTGGGTTTGTAATCGAGTCTGCATTCCAAATTTGTATTGTTGTTGTAGGGTCGTGTCTAGTCTATTAGAGTGTCACTCAGTTGTCTGCATGTGCAACTACCCACCAACCCATGGCCCTTCCCCCAGACCCATCCAAGTGGTCATCCCTAGTGGCCCAATTCGAGGCTCTCATGGCCTGACCCTGAGGGCTCACCCCTATCATTCAACAACAAGTTGACTCGACCCCAAAGTCAGCAACCGAGTCATTTCAACGCCCTATGGTGTCGACTACCATTCTACCTAATGGGTTGCATATAGAGATCGACTTCGCTTGATGAATCGGTGCATCATCGCCAAGCCCAGGCAGGCCGGTGAGTCGACGCCAGGTCGTCTATCCCATCGAAGCACCAATGCCCTATTTTTTGCCTATAAAATGGCCCGTTCGAGCGCCGCAAAAGAAAAAAAGAGAACTGAGGCATTAAGGATCGGAAGAGAAAACCAGAAGGAGGAGATCAGAGCATCAAAAAAGAGAGAGAGAGAGGCCGCAAGAAAAGAAGGAGAGAAGAATCAGTGAGTGGGTGAGAGAGGCCAGGAGGCGATCCTTAGGTGGGCATCCCTTGTAAGAAGGTCCAGAGGGGCTAATAGTTCTTCTATCCCCTTTCTCCTGACGATCTCATTTTTTTCCTTTTCTTTCTCTAATGTCATAGTTTCTACCGTCTCTTCGTGGATTTTGTAATAAGATGGCTTTCATGATGCTTTCGCTTCGAAATGGAATAAGATTTAAAAAATCCTATGGTGATGATCTTCCTCCTCTGTCTGGTGTTTGTGTTTATGTATGAGTGCATTCGATGTTCTTGATTCACATGATGTTTGGTTTATTTGCCTTGTATGCCTTCACATAAGTTCATACGGCAACGTCTGATCAATAGGATACATATTCCCGAGTGTGAGGAGGTCCCGGCGGGGCTACATGTTGTAATCCTTTGATCACTTGAGTTGTGGAAATGTTATGGGTTGAACCACAGACTCTAATGGCCACTGGCCATGCCCTTATGGGCGACAATAAATCCACCCCCTTCCCCAGTGCTATGCTTGGTCTAGGTCATGTAACTTTGTTCGTGTGCTCAGCGTTTGCGATTTCCAGATGATTGATGCATATATACCTGTTAAGTACCGCATTGCATGGTTAATGAGCATGCTGTTCTTTTGTCTTCCACGGAAGGGCTGGCCATTTGTCCTTTCACCTGCATCCATAGCTCGTAAGGACAGTGCCACATTACCAAAGTTCAATATGGTTCTCTCTTCATCTATATATGTATGCAATCTTCGCATTAGGCACTGTTGCCTGTTACCCACTCCCTATCCGGCCTCAGCAATTGGGTACCGTTCGCTTTGGTGTTCGGCAAGTTGCTTGCGAGATCATTGCCTCTTTGAAACCCCTGCTTCTGCCAGACCGAGCCCCTGTGGGTAGGTCCAATAGCCCACTCTGTGCACAACTATCCTGTTATGATGTTTATGTTTCCACCTTCACTATCTGTTGCCCTCAATAGCATGACATGTGTCCTTTTTCTGCCTGGGACAAGATTCTGATTTATCCGTCGTCTTAGTTGCTTTTAGATACTATCGCCGGGAGGGGGCACATTTCCCATTCGATAATTCTCCATTCCAAATTTTTAAATGTCCCCGGTTCATGGTAGCGGTAATTTGATCCCTAGTATCAGGTTATCGGTATCATGAGCTCTCAGTTCGTAGTGGCGGTAATTCGATACCTAGTATCGGGTTATCGGTATTATGGACTCTGGGTCGTTACACGAGAGGTGGGATGCAGTGAGCTGAGCGTTCCTCTTTCCATGGGGACATATGATCCCTACGCTCGAGGACGTGGCGTGGATCACGGGGCTTCAGATCTATGAAGCACCGGTGATGTGGACTACCTACGCCGACTGCAGAGAGATGGCAAGGGAGCTGCTGGATCTGGAGGTGACTCGACTGGGGCACTAGTCATCGATGCTGGCGAGGGTGACACTCCAGGAGAGCTTGGGACTGAGGGGAGCGGCGATAGCTGTGGGCGAGTTACCAGAGGAGCACCTGGGCTGACTAACAGACCAGGCGAGACAGAGAGTGGCTGTGAGACTGGGCCCAGAGGGAGATATAGTGCTGCGCCACATCCTGATGCTGCTATTCGGGAAGCTTTTGTTCGTGACGAGAGTAGATGGAGTGAGCTGCAAGCTCCTCCCACTTCTGAGGGACCAGGCCAGAGTTAGAGGGTACGCTTGGGGAGTAGCAGTACTGGCATTGCTCTTTGACTCGCTCACCACGACCAACCGGTGGACGATGCTGGGTGACTTTTTACCTTTTATTCAGGTACAAATGCTTAACTTCTAAATGCTCCGAAAGTCTGGCATCCGAGGGATAAGATGCTTATCTCTCAATAGCTAGCTCTGTAAACTCGTAACAATCTTGAGGACATTCAGGAACCTCAAGACGTTCAAGATAGCGGTTCTATGCTCGCGGATCAGGGTACTAATTTGTCCACACCACCAGATGTTAACCTTCATAGAGATGAGCAGGATATGGATTGTTCCAATGGGGTTGCTACTTCAGGTCCGCATGCTGATGGGGACGTTCAGCACAACTCTGGGTCTCCACACCCTTTGGCTACTAATATGCATGGCGTGCATGATACTGTTTCTCTACTGCATGGCTCCTCTTCTACTCAGGGGCATGTACCCACGCTGGCGGTGGGTGACATTATCGAAGCATCGGATACTCACCAAACTAACTGGGGACAATCGTCATTGCCTACGGCAACTGATCTGGCATATCATGAGAATATCTTCATGCCAAATGCTATCATCACAACGGCGGAAGGTTCATCGTTGATCATCGGTGTTCACACCAGATCTCAGTGAAAAGCTAAAGGCGAATCTTCTGGTAGCATGTCATCATGATTCTCCCTATACTCTTTTGGAATGCTAGAGGAATTGGAAACTTACCCACGAAACGGGCTTTGAGGCATATGCTTAAGAAAAATGATGAGGATCATTCGGATGGGGATGGCCAAGAGTGAAGAGAATAGAAGCTGTCCAAGATTATCTACATCGAGTCTTTTACCTTTTCTTGAGTCTATTATTATATTTTCCTCTTTATTGAGTCTAATTGTCAATGGATGATTATTATGAGTCAATGAGTTATGTAATGATGGTTATACTTTGGGATATTGAAGTTATTAATGAATAAATTGAATTTGGCAGTATCTTGCTATTTGCGCACTCTATCTATGTGTCAAATTATCTCATGCTCTGATTGACATGATTGATATAAACTCGTCATGCATACCGGGTTCCTTTCGTGTTCGAGACGTGATAGTTTTTGTGGTATCACAGCCTAGGTATTACAAATTCCTAGGAAACCAAAGTCTAAGGATAGGTCTATACCCTTACCCGGTGAGATGGGTAGAGCCACGGGTTAAGTTAACTTATGGAGATAAAACACTTGTTAATCATATATTAATATAGTAATTTAAATCTTATAGGACCATGGCTGCCGAACGTGCTCAGTGGCGCGATATGCAACGCACTGTCCAAGGCCTCACCCCAGCGCTACAACAAGTGGCAGAAGGGGGCATGAACCGTGGAGCTGGAGATCTCCACCGTAGTTTTCGCAACATGAACCCGCCAAAGTTCACTGGCTCTTCTGACTTGGACGATGCCGAGAATTGGATCAAGGAGATCGAGAGGATATTCCATGTAATGCAATGCACGGATGAAGAGAAAGTGTTTTTAGCAACTTTTCAACTTGAGAGGGATGCCCGATTTTGGTCGGAATCAGTAGAAGCTACACTACCTCATGATCATATCACATTGGGCGAGTTCATGGAATACTTTAATAGCAAGTATTTTTCTGATAGAATACAAGAAAAGAAGGCTGCAGAGTTTACCACACTTAAACAAAGGACTCTATCAGTGGCCGAGTATGAGGCCCAATTCTCTAGGCTATCAAGGTATGCACCACATCTAGTGTTTACCGAGAATATGCAGGCTCAGAGATTTCTTAATAGACTTCGGCCACAATATATCATACAACTGGCACTGATGGACATACTAGTCTATTTGGAGATGGTGAGAAGGGCACAATTACTAGAAGATGCCACGGAGCTGTCAGACAGGATCCGCAGGAGAGATAAGAAGGAACAAGTTTTTAGTTCTGGGACCTTCAATGCCCCGTTCTCTAAAAAGAGACCTGGTAATAGAGGAGAGTCCTCTGGGGACAAGAAGCTAAAGAGAACGATACGGCTTTTTCCATCACTACCATGCCATCCAAGGTAGTTTGCCACCACTGTGACAAGGTCGGACATAAGGCTGAAGAATGCTGGAGAAAATTCCATAGGGCACCCATGTCTTGAGGGAATTATGCTTAATTTAAATCATTAAAAGGCCTGCCAAAACTTCAAAAAATTAAAATTAATGATCATATCAACTTGTTTGATCTTGGGTGAATCCTCTCACAATCATATTGTTTGTTGGGCTTACCGCCAAGCCCATTTGTAGTGTTCTGTGTTGCATTTTCCCCCTCATATTGTCATTGGTGGTCCATTGTTCTAGGTCGCATTTGCATAAGTTTGCCTATCTCCCACCATATCCCCTTAGGTTTCCCCTTAATCTCCGAGCCCTTACTTCCCTCATTATATAATCCTTGATATTCCTTGTATTAAGTCTCCATTTGCCCTCATGGAGCACCACCCTAATCCCTTGTGTCCTCCTTCATCTTCCTTTTCCCGTGTGGATGAACTAGCCAAGCTTATAGCCCACTTATCATCTCTTGTTTGCCAAATGGACCCGGCCCAGGCCCAAAAACTCATTGCTAATCATCTTAAGGGGCCTCATTCTCATAATGGACCTCACTCCTTTAAGGGGCCATCTTTCATGAGTGGGCCGCCTTCCTTTAATAGGTCACATTCTCTTACTCGGTCTTATTCCTCCAATGGGCCCCCATCCTTTGACAAGTCACCTTCTTCCTTCAATGGGCCTACATCCTTTAGTTGGCCATCTTGCTTTAATGGGTCTCCTTATCTTAATGTTCCTCATTCTCCTAATGGGCCCCATTCCCTTCATGGTCCTTCTATTCCTAATAGGCCTTCACACCTTAATGGGCCCACTTCCCTTATCCATGTTGCTGCTAGCCTGATTGGTCCTCATGCTCATGATCCTTCTAGGCCCGCATATCCTTCCACTCCTGAAATGGGCCTTCCTTATTCTTATAAGTCAGGATCCTCTTATCCGGCCCATTATCATAATCCTGGTCTAAAGTCACAACCTCTTGCTCAGGCTAGCCCATATTCTTCTCCATCTCTCCCTACAAAGGAGATGATTGCTCAAGCCCAACGCCAGCTTGATAAACTACAATGCCAAATCGATCCCAAATCCTCCTTAAGTGTTCCATTCGTATTTCAAAATCTTCAGCTCCCGCCTCCATCACAAATTCCTGCATATCGTCGTTATGGTGGAGTCGGTGACCCGTTTGTGCACTTGAAGGAGTTCATTTATGAGTCGGCCCAGTTTTGACATGACCCACACTTGATGGCCTATCTATTTGGTCTGTCTTTGGAAGACCCAGCTCGGGATTAGTTCTTCTCATTACCGCAAGAGTAGGTTACGAATTTCCAAGTTGTGCAAGAAAGATTTATTACCAGTTTCATGACCAGGTTGGGCCCAAGTTCTCTATAGTGGATTTAGCCCATGAGAAGATGAAGCATGATGAGGATTTCTGTACCTTTGTTGACCGCTGGCATCGCCTTGCCACACAAGTCCTGGGGTATATTCCGGAGCCGGAGCAGGTCAAGATGTTTATATCCAATGCAACGCTAAAATACCACTTCATCTTAGCCCTTAATGACATTTCCTCCTGGCAACAGCTTTATAGCCGAGGCTGCTTCATTCGCCAACAAATCCAAGGTTCCCTTGACCCTGAGTCTCCACCTTCCACACCCGCATACACTTCCCCATCCACTTACACCTCACCCACCACAAGCCAACCCTACGCTCCCATGAGTCAGCCCGCCATGAGTCAGCCTTCCGCCACATATCCTTCCACGAGTCAACCTCCTGCTTCTACATACCCGTACACCCCCGCATATTAACCATCCATGAGTCGGCCTTCTGCTTCTGCATGCCCACATGTGTCTATGCCTGTGTCCCCACCTTCGATCAAAGAAATGCCACATCCCGAATAGGTGGATGCCGTCTATATACCGCCTCATCCCGCTCCACATATGCCTTCACTGAATCCCTCAGCCGCTGGCCAAGCACTATTGCCTACGCAGCCTCCACTTCCTTCTCTGCAACTTACCCCTCGGCATCCACCATGCCTGAAGTGGGCTCCTCACCCTCCGTTGCTGGAGTGCTTCACGGATATTTTCAGGGCTTTGATGGCCACTCATGCGCTATAGCTCCCTCTAGTTGTGCCTTGCCGACCCGTGGCGGGGAATATGTTTTAGTTCTGTGATTATCACCATCAGCAAGGGCATTTGGTTGAGGATTGCCCAGAGTTTTGGGGTTATATTTATGACTTGGAAGCCAAGAAGAGGATGTATTGATCCGCTATTCACAAAGTCATTGTACATCTTCGTAGCCAGCAGTAGCAGTAGCAAGAAGCACCGCCCAGGCAGTCGTCTCCATGTCAAGGCCAGGGGCACCCCTGTGATTCCTTGTCTATTGTTGCACCCGCTCCTTCGCCTACCCCGTTACCTTCGCCATCCTCTACCCTATCTTCGCAACCTCCACAAACCCAAGCCTCTGCTCAGGCTTGGGCCTCCCCTTCTTCTCCCGTTACATTCATCACTGCTTCCACTCCCAACACCGCATGACATATTGTGTCAATACGCCAACATTGGGCCCCACGGCCTTCCATTTCATCTTCGCCTTCCTCTCCACCATCTCCACCACCAACATTACCCCCATTGCCTGCATCACCATCCTCTCCACCTCCCTCTTCATCCCCGTTGTCTCCATCTCCACCACCACTGCCTCCATCACCTCCACCATCTCCACCGCCTTTGCCATCCACTTTGCCATAATTGCCCGAGCCTGAGTAGGCTATACCCTTACCTACACCTACACCATTGCCTTTGCCCGCACTCGAACTTGCCATTGCCTCAACCCCTTTTCCTCCACCTAAACACACCATCCTCATTGAAGTCTCCATGCCTTCCAAACCTTCTACCTCTACTTCTCCTCCACCTACTTCCACCCCACAGAGTGGGTGTGCATTGCCATTGGTGCCCCTCGGGTTTGGTCCTCAGGGAGATGATGAGTCGAGTCAGGATGGTTCTATGCCGGTTCTACATTTCAAGTTTCGAGATTTCATCTGTCGAATGCCAATTCGTGTCCTGATCTCTGGCTACTTTGGGGTTGATGAGCCTATGTTTCAAAGGACGGTTGCTAGGAACAATTCTCTCGCATTGGCGCCAGTTTCTTCTCCAACGAGGTCGGTGGCAATCTCTTTGCTCGCCGGAGGTCTCACTATCGATGCTATTATTACCCCTCACTCCATTGCTATTCAGTTCACTGGCCAAGAGGGGTTCTCTAACCGCATGGTGCTAACTCATACGACTGCCTAGACTTTGATAAATTCCATATTCAAGGGGCAATTGGCTGTATTCTCAACATTTCCCAAGGATATTCTACACATTTTATGCAATCTCTCTTAGTTTATTAGTAAGCCAGCCACGTCAACGCCGTGTATTACTCTCCCTCAATCGCGTCCTGTTCTTCTAGTAAGGGAGTTATGGTTCATGGCTAATCACCGAGTGGAGTTGCTGAACCTTATGGTCCTAGTGTCGAGTAACAAGACTCTGTGGTTTGTTGTTCAACACTCTGAGGAGTTATCTGTCCAGGAATGTATACATGTTGTTAGCACCGGGTGTCTAGGGGCGATCACCCCGATGAAGTTACATGTTCACAATCGGGCCAGGTCGTTTGTCAGGTGGGTCCATTATTTGAGGAGATATTACAAATCAAGAAGTCCAAAGGTCCGAGTCCATGCCATGCAGGTACCCTTGAGAGGGCAACCCTAGCCTTGATGGCCCTCTACCAGCCATGGTCTTGATCTACCACCTCCACTCGGCATCGCCGAGTCACCTAGGGATTGTGTGTGCATAGGCGATTCGGCAATTTTCATAACCCCGTGCTCTAGATTGATTGTGTTTGTGTGGTAGGTCCGAGGACCCTCGTCTCGTTGCTGCATTCACCCTAGTGGTGTCACATCATCTTGGGTGGATAAGCAGCGAAGTAGAATCTTCTTGTGGGTGTCTGCCATAATTCAGAACAATGTTCCACTTCTACATTCATAGGAATCCTTGGTCCTTAGAAGTTTCATTCCTTCTTCTTTATTCTTGGGTAGCTGCTGGTGGAGAAACCACTGTAACAGATGTTGTCTCTAGTCAGATTCCTGTGCTTCTTCGACTGCATTGGCTTCATATTCCTCTGGCCATGATTCCAGCACACTGGGAGCTTGTCGCTGATTTTTCACAACAATGTTGAGTGTCTCATCTGGCGGGACTGCTAGTGAGCTGGCTAGTTTGGCCAAAGCATCAGCTTGAGCATTATGCCCCCGGCCCACATGGTTGAGCTTAATGTGGTGGAAATTTGCCATAAGGCGCATAGCTTTCTGATAGTAAGGGCCTATCTCTGGCTTTCGCACTTCAAACTCCCATCGCATTTGCTTTATTATCAACATCCAGTCGCCGAACACCTGAAGCATCCGAATACCCATGCTGAGAGCGATCTGAAGGCCAATTATTAGAGCTTCATACTCAACTTCATGGTTGGCGCATGGCTTATTTATGGAACATGAAGTGTGGACCACTTCGCCTTCTGGTGACTTTAGGACAATGCGGGCTCTTGCTCAGACTTTGACCTGTCTAGTTGAATTAGTTGCTGTTCTCGATGCCCCATCAAAATACAGCTGCCATATAACTGGCTGAGCCTAGCATGCTTCCAGTGTTTCATCATTAGGAAGTTCAATCCCCAAAGGAATGTTCTCTAGTACAAGGTGTTCTGCAAAGAAATTAGCTATAGCCTGACCGTTTATAGCCCCCTGAGGTACATATGAGATATCAAACTCCATCAGGATTACATCCTATTTACCAAGTCGACCCTTAAGTGTCAGCTGGGATAATATGTACTTGAGTGCGTCTGCTGTAGATATCAACCTGATTTCGTGGGATAGCATGTAGTGCCAGAGCTTCTTGACGTGAAGACCAACACTAGACAAGTCTTTTCTATAAAAATATAGTTTTCTTCAGTTCTTACCAACCTTCTGCTGAGGTAATACAGGGCATGTTCTTTTCCTTCTTCGTTTATTTGTGCTAGCATTGCCCCCAGTGAGCAATGAGTGGCTGCTATGTGGCTGAAAGTAGACTTTCTTGGATCTGCAGTCAACCACGGCACGATATTGCTCTAACCAGTCCATGCCTAGAATCACATTGTAATCGGCCAACTGCAGCGCATACAATTTTGCTGGCAACTGTCGATCACTAACGACAACAGGAGAATCTTCTAGGCAAAATGGAGTGGACATGAAATCTCCAGAGGGTAACTCAACGAGCAGTTCATAGGGTGACTCAGTTACCGACTCCTCAAGACAAGCAAGGAAATCCTCGAAAACAAATGAATGAGTGGCACCTGAATCAAATAGAACGCGAGCTGGACGACCAAAAATCGAAACCGTACCTTCTACGAGACGCAATGGCTTCTGCACGAGTGATATGAGTAATCCGGCTCCTCAGCTTCCAGCTAGAGGCTGCAGAAGATTGCTGGAAAGAAGCTAGAACTTGCAAATACAACAGCTGAGGCAGAGGTGGTGCAGGAAGATGAAATTGAGACTACTGCGACTAGGTAACCTACGAGAACTACACCGGAACGGACTTCATCGGGCAATCTCGAACAACATGACCCGACTGATCATAGAGATAGAAAACCACCGGTAAGGAGTATGGTACACTGGGATGGCTGCCACCACACCTTGGACATGGTCTCAGCTGACTCACAGGAAACTCTCGGTGCTTCTGAAAAGGAGGAATAGACTGCTGAACTGAATTAGAAGACGCCGATTGCTACTGCACAAAACTCGAAGATGCTTGACGGTTAAATCGCTTCTTGGACTTTCTAAACATCTGCCTCAAAGGACCATTGGAAGTAGGCACAAGAGACGGAACTCCAGGCGCTGACGGCTGAAAGGACTGCTGGAATGGCACAACTGACTGAGCGACACTGGATTGAGAGAACCCTACAGACCTTGCCAAATCGAGCTCTACCGTGACAGCTGCCTGATATGCGTCGTCCATGATAGTCACATGAGTAGCAAGCAGCGGCACTCTCAATTCGACTCTCAAACCTTGGAGAAATTGCTCAGTCTTTAAGGCTTCATCAGTAATAATATGCAGCGCATACCGACCCAACTTGATGAACTTGTTCCGATACTGCAGCACGGTCATTTCACCCTAAACCAAATCTAAGAATTGGTGCATCTTATCCATGCGAAGACAGGCCGGACTGTAAGTGCACTCGAAGGTAGTCACAAACTCTGCCCAGGTGATCTGACGAAGTGGTCAGGAATGGAAATCAACTTCGCACTCCGAACTCCACCACATCAATGCTGCACCCTGAAGTTGAAAAGTAACTAGCATAACCTTCTCATCCTCCGTGCATTCCATCGATCGAAACACACGCTCAGTCGCCTCAATCCAAATCCTGGCGATGTGGCATCAGGGAGGAGAGCCCTATGTCTATTTCCCACTTCCGACATGGTTTGTGGCCACATTACCAGTATGAGCTTTTTCACCGTAATGTAAAAAATTTGAAGGAGGCATATCAGGTTGCTCTCGAGTTGGAGCAATTCGAGGCAGAGTTCTAGCCTGCCCAATGATTGAGACCCTTTCCTCATCGTGCGGTTGAGCCTCGTAGCTCTTCGGGCCCATATCAGAGGGCTCCCATGGCTTGACCACCAGAGCCCGCCCGTCAGGAGCCATCCACCACAAGGCCTCGCCTTCCTCCACTAAGGGATATTCCACCTCAATCCCAACCATGTGCACCCATTGCCTGACTCCCGGCACCCACACCCTTTGATCGTCCACGATTGCCTGCACCCCCTGTTCAACAGGAGGATAAGGGCATGGGGCCGCTTATCGGGGAGACTAGTGGGTCATGACAGTAGTGTTATCGCTACCAGAGGTTTGGTTACTATTCAGGCAAATGTCCCACCCGTACATCACTCGTCATTGGGGACACGTGGGTCGGAGAAACCTCAAGGCTTGTGTCTGTCAGCTATGAGGTAGAACAGCAATTAGCGGACGAGTTCTTTCGTGAGGAGGAAGATGTCTAGGGGGATCCTCCAGACCACCCACATGCTCAATAGCCAGGGTACTAGTTACACATGAGAGTGGCCAAGACCACCACTGCATTATGGTATGAGTCTAGGGTCATGTGTGAGTCTTTGTTTCATGCAATTTGTTGTAAGTCTACATACGTTAAGTCGAGTCGGTCTATTGCAAGCTCATGGTGCCTGTACTTTACGAATGTTGAGGCAAGTTGGATCTAATGTGGATGTTATGAACTTGCCCAAGGAATATGGGATCGACTCTATCTTTAGTGTATCAGATCTAGTCACCTATGGGGACCCAACGATGATTCCTAGTGAGTCTTTGAGCTGTCTCCTCCTTTTGAGAGTGACCCCACACCTGAGTGTCCACTAGCCTCATTCCCCATAGCAGCATGAGCATATAGAACATATACGGGATGAGCAGGTGACGATTACTAGGAGTAGAGCGTACCCATGCTACCTGGTATGGTGGAGAGTACGACGACAGAGATACAGATCCGTAGGAGTGACACGCGAGTAGCCGCACCCCTTACTCAACGGGGTCAAGTTCTTCCCACCTGGGGAGAGTTGATGGGAATCAACACCAGGCACTAACATTTTTTTAGTTTGCATCAATTTACATTTGTATCCTTTTTGTTTGCATTTATATCCTTGAGTTAATTGGGTTTGCAATTTTGTAATTGTATGGCAATTATAAGCCAGTGTGTTTGTCCTTAGAAGTTATTGGGTGTCAACCCGATCCACACGATAGTCAAAGTGTGGGTCATCAAGTGTGTTCGTAAGTATGGTACCCACTTGGACGCAACTTACAAAAACGTGGATAGGCTTAATCATAAACGTGTTTTCAATTAACTCAAGTTTGGCTATTCTGAGTTGCAATTTTTTTTTTGACAATAAGGCCCAGTTTGATAACTGGTTAGGATGGGGGAGTCGAGGAGAGAGAGAGAGAGAGAGAGGTGTGGGTCTCACTGCTCTCCTCACACACATGGTCGTTAACTGAGGTCAGTCAGCGCACTCGTCCCTTTAGAGTTGGTTGCACTAACCGCACCTGGTTAGGGAAAGCGCCCCCGAGAGTCTCCAGCAGCATAACTCAATCGTCGGTTTATGAAAAAAATCCGTTTATCGGCTGGTGTCAGATTGTGACAAACTGGAGTGAGTGAGTTTATGATATTTTTCCGTTTACCAGAGGGATGCGCGTGGGTTATGTAAACGGATGGATCATATTTAGGCACCACTTTCTCATGGCCAACTGCTTCCTGTGTTTGGTTTCTGTTGGTTTCCACTCTGTTTGGGTCAGGTGCCAAAGAATGTCGTATTCCTACCTGTTGGGGCCCATCCATCTCTTCAAAGGTGATCTTGGTGGTGTCCATTTCCTTATAAAAGAGATGATCAAGGTTTGCCTGACGTCAGCCACCACCTCTTTCCATCCAAAGCATTTGCCCATGAGGTATCGAGGAGGCCTTTGGAGGTCCCCAAGAAGATATGCTTCCACTTTAACCAGTCAACCAAGTCTAAACTAAAGGCGTATGACACGGCACCCGGTACTATAAATTGCCTTGGTTAACGCCACGCGGCAACAAAATGGGATTTCTCTTGGCCCACTTTCCCTCTTAACTTCATCGTCTAAAACTGATCACATACCTCCTCTCTCTCTCTCTCTCTCTCTCTCTCTCATCTGAAATTTCTTTAGTTAATATCGAGATAAAAAGTACGTGCGAACTCCTGGGCCACCTTTCCCCTCCTTGACCATCTAAAATGTTCTAATCCTGCTCGGCAGGGGTGTCCGTCAGGTGGAAGAAGGTTAGCATTCCATTAAAATTTATTGTTTAACTCTAGTTAGTCTTTAATCAAATTAAAAAAATGGCCAAAATATCCTTAATCTCTACCGGACTATTCCTCTTCCTACACGTGCAATATTTTACCTTTCCCTCTCTTTGCTTTTTAACGATGAGAAATCTAACATAGTGATACTTGAGTCTACACGAAGTGTGAGAGACTTGAGTTCAAATCTAGTGACGATAAACTCACGGGCATCCTTTTTTCCAAACCTCGGATTCACATATGTAGCAACCCTGATAATTGAGGTGTTCACTGACCACAAGAGTCTGAAGTACCTATTTTCTCAGAAGGAGTTGAATCTAAGACAAAGAAGATGGGTTAAATTCTTGAAAGATTATGACTTCGAACTGCGATACCATCCAGGAAAGGCTAATGTAGTAGCCGATGCTCTCAGTAGAAAAAGGGTTATGATCTAGCAAGACTGGAAGATGATCGAAGACGCAGCGTAACTTATGGCTGTGATCGAGCCTCAGCTATGTCAGGTATTTGTGGCCCAACTGACCATTAGGTCAACAGTGCTTGACAAAGTGATAAATGTGTAAAAAGATGATCCCTAGCTACAAGAATTGATCAGGAAGATTGGCTTTGCCTGTGATGAAGATGGAGTGATTCGATTTTAGCATCGGGTCTGTGTACTTGATTTAGCCGATCTAAAAGGGCAGATTTTAGAGGAAGCTCACCGATCAATGGTCTTCATTCATCCAGGGGGTGGTAAAATGCATCAAGGCTTGAAATGGTCTTTTTGGTGGCAAGGAATGAAGAAGGACGTAGCCGACTATATTACTAGATGCTTAGTTTGTCAACAGGTAAAGGCAGAGCACCAAAAGTCGTCAGGGGTAATGCAGAAAATGAAAATTCCTCAGTGGAAATGGGAAGCAATCACTATGATTTTTGTGACCGGGTTACCCAGATCAGTAAAGGGCAATGACTCTAAATGGGTGATCGTGGACTGATTTTCAAAGTCTATACATTTCCTTCCTATGAAGGTGAAGCAATCAGTGGAAAGTTTAACAAGACTATATGTAGATAATATCGTCAGACTTCACGGGATTCCAAAGTTGATCGTCTCTGACAGGGATCCCCGATTCACATCTAGATTGTGGCAAGAGTTGCAGGAAACTTTTGATTCGCGGCTCAAACTCAGTTCGACTTTTCACCCGTAGATTGACGGTCAGTCCGAAAGGACGATTCAGACACTGGTGGATATACTTAGAGCTTGTGTTATGGATTGGAAGGGTGATTGGGAGTGACATCTATCTCTAGTAGAATTTACTTATAATAATAGCTTCCACGCTAGTATAGGCATGGCTCCATTCGAGACACTATATGGTAGACCTTATAGATCTCCATTATGTTGAGAGAAAACAGGAGACAGGCAGCTTGTAGGGCCAGAAGTGGGACAAGAAACATCTGAAAAGATCAGGGTGATCAGACAGAGATTGGCGACAGCACAAGACCGACAGAAGAACTATGCTGATAACCGAAGAAAGGAGTTGACATTCGAAGTTAGCGATCACGTCTTCCTCAAGGTATCTCCGACAAAAGGAATCGTTCGATTCGGCAAACGTGGAAAGCTAAATCCACGGTTCATCGGCGGTAAGCACAAACCATAGTGTCAAAGGCTGTGTCAGCAAAAAAACCAAGTGTCCAAACCAAAGGCACAAACGATTCCAGAACTGGCCATTCAGCAGCCCGAAGGCTTTACCAATGCTTCTCATAGTGGTTTTACGAAGTCGCGATGAGATGAAGGAGCAGGACAATTCCCGGAGCTAGTCTGGGGCCCACAGTCTGGCTCGTGCCAAACAAACATGATGGATGAATCTAATCCGACACGCTCTATCTTTCGACGCGCCCTCACCCGACGTGCAAAAATAGTTATCTGAAGGCCTTTTATCAGTGCGCTCACCTCACGTCAGGTAGTGTCATGAACGGGGCATGTTTATAAGCCAATTGTCTGTGAACGGGTGAGAAGAGAACACACGATGGTGAAGAGAGAAGTAGGCCAGAGAGAAAGCTTGGAGAAGAAGAAATGGGGAGAGAGGGGTTTCTAGGTGACCATCGGTGATTCTCCTGCAGAAAAGAGAGGTTCAGGAGAGGAGAGCTCGGGGCAATTTTCAATACTCTGTTTCTATTGCATATAACTGAGGTGAGTGTGTAGAGCAACCCTTCCATTCTTCTCCCTTCTCTCTGTTGATACTTCCCTTGTGGTTTTTGTAATGAGTCAGGTGATGATATGAGCCCGCAGTTCTTCCCTTAGCCTCTGGCTTTTCTCTACTCTACCCTCTTTCGTTCTTGATCTGGGTATGTGATCGGCGTTGTGTGATAATGCCCAGCCGTATCTGCATGTGTAATCTCTTATTTGATTATTAGACCGTGTAATGAACTTTGGGCGTGAATAAGAGCATTGGAATGCATTTGAGTCCCCTCTCATTTCTTTGAATGCATTTAACTTCCCGTCGTCTGTGTGTTATCATTTGGTTTCCCCCATCGACGCTGAATACACCCTGATCCCTACCAGGGCAATATTAATGTTGTACCTCCCATTCCCCGGGGTTTCTTTTCAATGGAAGGCTTGTGTCGAGCTCCCTCCATATTTATCATGGGTTGTATCACCAGAGGCTTATGCATATGTGCATCTCTGGCTATCCCTGGGATTGCCCCCTCCATGGTTCATCCATTCATAGCTATGAACTGGGGAGAACATGGCCGCTCCCATAACTTGGGCGTAGGGTCTTCTGGCATAATCATCTCCCTATATGCTACCTATTGGGTGTTCGAGTGTTTGCCCCTTATAATCTCTGTGGTTCAAATGCTAACCTGCTAACCCCCAAATGCTAACCTGTTGACCCCCGAATGCTAACTTGCTAACCCCCAAATGCTAACCAACTAACTCCATCTTATGTCTAATTAATCATAAGCAGTCTAATTGTTGAACAACTAATCACTAGTGAAGCCTCACCGGTTTGGTGAGGGGTGGACGTAGGGAGCCCGTCGTGGTCCCGAACCACCTTAAAAATCTCTCTTGCACTGTGTGATTTTGTGGTTTGCATGATGTATATATTTGTGTGATCGTGTGTGTTCAGAGAGGTTGAGAGAATCCTTTCTATATTATTTTAATCTCATTCCATCATAGTTTAAATCATGTAATCATTTTAATTTCGTTGTGTCAATTTAAAAATCTATAATTTCGACTGGGGGACAATTCAACCCCCCCCCCTTCTTGTCCGCGTATACCGTTAATCTGGGCCAACAAAGGGGAATACGATCAGCCGTAGTCCACACACCTGGGCCCGCCCGAATGGTCACCCACATGAACACGCAACCCTCTTGGGGCACGTTCACAACAGAACGCGTAGCCTGCCTGGGGCACATTCAAATGAGAACTCCCCCTACAAGAGGGGCGCGATCTAAACCGCCTTGCTGTTCATCTTCTTCGATGAATGTGACCTCACAACACGCTGTGTTCGCCAAGAACGCGGCTCCTGCTACGACCGCGATATGAAACCAACCCCAAAAATGTGATTTTTGCCTGAAAATTCCCATTTCACGCCCCAATTACACCCATGTGAAGGGGGAAACAAGGGGAAACTAGTCCCCAGCCTCTCAAGCACCGAGAGGGCCCTTTTAAACCTCAAAAATCATATTGAATTACAAAAATTGGCTCACACCCCAAAATCACCCATTTTAACCCCGACAGGAAAATAAACCCTCTTGACTCACCTCAGGCTACCAAACTCGCGAGAATGGAAGTACACGAGCTAGGGAACCGTCCCCCTACCCCCACTGAAGATTTCACGCGTCGAGGATGTCGACCCGCCAAGAAAATGCTATTCAAACTCCATCGATTCACGAAGTCGCCACGCGCTCACCGCGAGCCACCGCCCCTCGATCCACGCCCATGCTCGGCCGCTCATCACCCGCGTCGCCTCCATCTTTCCCCCGCCTCGCTCTGTCGGCCCCCAGGGAAGAGAGGGGAGAAAGAGAGAACGTGAGAGGGGAGAGGGAGAGAATGAGAGTGAGGAAAAGAGAGAGAGGGGGGTTTATATATAGAAAATCTAAAAAAAATCATAAAATATGACAAATAGGGAAAAATACTCCCCACGATCCTCGAAAAATGCACAACACGCTGGTAACGTCCCAGAGTTGGAGAACGCAACGGTTCACTCTATATAGGGTTCTGAAGACTCGTCAGGAAAAAACACATGTAAACCGCATAATGCTCTCCGGGACTTCCGAAAGGGATCCGAATCTCACAGTTCTTGATCTGAAAAATCCAGAGCATTACAGCCCTCCCCCCTCAGGTAAGTCAGGTATGGCTCTCTATCCCTACTCATTGTTGCATTACTATATGGTATCTATGTTATTTTGGGAGGATGTTGTGCATGTATGGTACATGCATGATCCTCTGCCTTAATCTAGTTTTGATGATGTCTACCTATGAGTCACTGATGAGTCTATCCTGCACTTGATAACATCAATATTCATATATTTCAGGTCATGACAACATAGCAAGAAGATACACTTATGTGCCATCGCTAATGAGCATAAGAAATCAAGAATGGCATAGAAAATGAGGCAACTGGATGCACAGAAATCAAGGCAGGTGATAATGCTGATAGATGCAACGGCTTCTGTTCAAGCACTAAGGTCGATGTAGCGACCTTAGCTTATGTAGTCAGGTCAGTGCATAGTCACTGTTACTGAAGTAAGGTCGATGCACATCAAGTTGTATAGAACAAAGGTCGACGCTACCTCAAGTTGTCAACTGCAGTAAGGTCGATGCACATCAAGTTACACAGAACAAAGGTCGACGCTACCTCAAGTTATCAATTGAAGTAAGGTCGATGCACATCAAGTTGCACAGAACAAAGGTCGATGCTACCTCAGTCATCATAGAACAAAGGTCGGTGCACCTCAGTGATCTCAGAAGTAAGGTCGAAGCAGCTACTTCAAATCCGTTAGTAAGGTCGATGCTATAGAATATTCCTTGCATTTAAGGTTGGTGCACATGTTCCTCTCAGTTCAGAAGGTCGGTGTACATGCTGAACTAAGGTCGATGCACATTCTTGCATTGAAGAAGTCGGGTCGGTGAACATGCTGAAGACTTGCCATTCAGGTCGGTGCACATTTACAGTCAAGTCTGGAAGGTTGATGCACATCCCATAGCCTTGAACACTCAGTTCAATGCACATATATAGTCTAGTCCATTAAGGTCGGTGCACCTTATGAGGCCATTTGAAGAAAGGTCAACCTGTCTCTCAGAAGGTCTACCTCTGTGCCTTCCCAGAAGCCTTCAAGCCAATTTTTTTTCTGTCAAATAATTTGGGTGATCCAGAGAGAGAAAATAAGTACCGCAAATGCCAAAAATACATCTTTTGAGGTCTGGAAAGGTCTCTCTGCTCAGTCAACCATCCTTGACATCATTGGCTTGCTATATCAGTCCTTTTGGTACATGGAAAAGCAAGTTACCATATCTAGGAATAGTCACCTTTCTTGGTACCCACCTTTTTGCCTCCACCCAATCAAATACTCTGTCACTGAGATCGCTCAGGACAAAAAGACATCCTTGACCGTCCAGCCAGCAGACGAAAAAGATACTGCAGATCTTATTTGGGAAGCTCCTCTCACATATTTTCTAGTCAACCAAAGCTTTCAGATTTAAATCCTTTACATCTTTCATGCATTTCACCGTATGCCAATTGTCATTCCTCGATAGAAGGTTCTTCTGAATCAGAATTTACCTCAGCCTCGCTTTCTCCATGAGCCATCATACATGCATCCTTTCCATTTCCTTCATACTTGCATGCTAGCTCATTCCAAACTTCCCTTGCTGACCTACACATCGAAACAAGTGTAAGTACATCAGATACTATTCATTAAAATATTTAATACAGTAACATTTATAGCATTTTTCTTGATGTATTTTTCATTCCATTTATTTTATGTTGTAGGGAGTTTAAATGGATCATTACATATCACTTTTCACATTTCAGGTTCATGAACTCCAAGATAAGCACACATGTTATTTCTCCAAGTAATGTAGTTGTGACCATCAAAATGAGGAGGAAGAGAAGACATGTAACTATCAGACATGATGCTCAATGAAACTCGTCAAGGGATCACTCTAAAGATTGTTAGACCCAAGAAAATAGAGCCGTGACTCTGATTCCAATTGTTGGTCCCCGGGTAGGCGAGTGGACAAGAAGGGGGGGTTGAATTATCCCCCACGATGGATAGTAAAATTAAAACTAACGCAAGCAAAATTAACAAGTTTAATGAGATTGAAAAAATTAAGCTAAGCAAGGTATACTAGTTCTCTCAATCTTCCCGCACTCACTAGAGCATTCAAGTAATTTAAACCATTAAGCACACATCCACAAATGCAAATCATAAGACACGAGATTTTTAAGGTGGTTCGGGACCATGACGGGCTCCCTACGTCCACCCCTCACCGAACCCGTGAGGCTTCACTCTGAGATAAATCTCCAAATGGAGATGACGCTCCAAACACACGCATGGCGATGCCTACACACATACACGGGGACGCGCCCCAATACATACACACGGAGATGAAGTCTCCAACATGATTCGATGACCGGATCACAACACGTACACACACGCTGTAACAACCGCAGCACAGTAAACACAACCGTACGCAGACGGTTCACACGCACCAATATCTCTAATGTTCAGAAAATAAACACAAACAATGAAATCATGCTTAACCCAAGATATAGATCATGAAGCACATCAAGAACAACATAGGAAGCATGTAGAAATTATCTCCCTCGAACTCCAATAGCCGGATGAAGATATTCCTTGAATCACAAGTCAGAGGGAAGATGGATGTAGTCGATGTGAACGTCCTCTTGTTTCTCTCGTCGATCCACTCCTTTTCTTCTTCTTCGACGATCTCTGAAAACACCTTGGAGTAGATCAAATCCTCTTGGCTTCTCCTCCTTTTCTTCTTCCTCCTTTTCCTTGGCCTACAAGATAGAAAGAGCAGCTTGCATCGCCGCTGGTAACTGAAGCCAATAAGCCACCTGGCCCGCACGTTCTACAATTGGAAACGGACCAATGTACCGCGGACTAAGCTTTCCATGCTTTCCAAACTTGGAAACACCTTTCATCGAAGATATTTTAACAAACACCATATCTCCTGGCTCGAATTGTAGTGGACGTCTGCACTGATCTGCATAGAATTTCTATTGACTCTGTGCTGTCAACAATCTCTGTCTGATCAGACGAGCCACATCTGCACACTGTTGCACCATATCAGGTCCTGTCAAAAGTCTGTCACTGGCATCAAACCAGTTCAAGGGAGTACGAAAAGGACGACCATAAAGTGTTTCATAAGGAGCCATGCCAATGCTGGAGTGAAAATTATTATTATAAGCAAACTCAACTAGTGGCTAGTGCTGACTCCACGAACCCTGCCAGTCGAGGCAACAAGATCTTAGTATATCCCCTAAAGTCTGAATAGTCCTCTCTGACTGACCATCTGACTGCAGATGATACGCTGAACTAAATGCTAACTCAGTGCCCAACACCTTCTGGAAACTACGCTAGAAGCCAGACGTAAAATGTGGGTCGCGATCTAACACAACTGAGATAGGAGTTCCATACAGTGGCACAATCTTTTCAATGTACAGCTCGGCCAATCTCTGCACACTCCATGCAACTTTAATCGGTAACAATCTAGCTATTTTTATCAATCTATCAACCAACAGCCAGATTCCATCAAAACCCTGCGAAGTCTGAGGCAAAACCACAACAAAATCTATCGTGACGTGATCCCATTTCCACATTAGAATTTCTAATAGCTGCAGCAATCCACCGGGCTTTTGATGTTCACCATTAACCTGCTGACACGTCAAGCACTTCGAAATAAATACAGCCACATCTCGCTTCATACCCGGCCACCAGAACTACTATTTCAAATTTTGATACATCTTGGTGGTACCTAGGTGAATAGCAAAATGGGACCCATGGGCTTCACTTAGTATCGCATTTCTCAACACATCAATAGCTGGAATATATAATCTGCCATGGAAACTGACGACCAGCTCATCATCAAACTCAAGGTCATGCATCATTATAACACGAGACAAATCAGAATCAACTTGTTAAGCTTCTTTAATCTGCTGATAGAGAGCTGAAGTCATAGCCAAACTGGCACAAATTGCTGTCATCAGATCGGCAGAAATGTCCACACTGACTGCCTCACTGGGAAGTTATTCCCACAATTTCCATTCGCGAAGCAACAAATGACTCACTTGTACTTTCCTGCTCAGAGCATCAGCCACAACATTCATTTTACCTGGCTGATAGGAGAGTGTGAAGTCATAATCTTTGTTTCCAAATCCAATTTCCATAATTTGGAATCAGGTTGCAAATCAGATTATGCAGATTCGAAGTCTGACCAGAGTGAATGATTCCAGAAAAAGGAATGAAGATCCCCATACAACTTGATGATTTACTATGTTAATTTTTTCTACTTTTTATATTGGTAAATTACCGCAACCTCTTTTCATGAAACAGCATCCTCTTTCACAACCTCTGTTCTGAGGATTTATTCTCCCCCCTCTCGTGTTCAATTCCTATGTTCCGCATTGTTATACTAGTTGTCTGAGCTGAGGCATGAGATGCCTTGTAATATCTTGAGTCATCAAACCCAGAAAATTCATTGTGATACTTGCTGTTCAACAGAGCGATCAGACTCAGGCATCAATCGAGTTTTTGAAGATGATATGGATTTGTTATTGATGTCTTCCTTTTGATATTTTGGAGTTTCAACCTTTGCGTAAACTACCTACAAGATCATGATTGATTTCTTAACCGATAGAGCGCAGTTGCTTAATTTGACCAAACCTGTGAGAGCTCTGAATTGGCCAACTGCTGTCAATAAGATGGTAGGGCTCCTTGGATAATGCATATAGATGTTTGACTTATTTTACTGGACCTTCGGTTTCTAGTATCCGTGGGTTTCATATCCATCAAAAGAATCTTAAATGGTTGTCATTAACTTTTTCTAGTCATACTCAACAACCAGAGACAGCGCATGTCCTGCAATGTAATTTCAAACGGAGATTTAACTAATTGCACGTCAATGAAAAGGCAGCCATTGAGAAAAGAAACAGAGATGGAAACTTTTGATGCGGCACATTTCTACAATAGTGTCCGGTAGACTTAATCAGCAGGTCACTTGCATAAAAAAAAGAGTAGACAAACCAAATGTAGAGAAGAGGGACCGAAAAGTACCAACCAACAGCCAGAAGACTCTGGCAGAAGACAGGACAAATCCAACAAAAGAGTCTCCAGACTGGAACACTGACCTCTTCCCCATCGTCCATCTCTGCGAGCACGGGGTTGTTTACGACGATCAAGGCGTCTTCTCCAACCTCCTCCTTGACGGCAGACAGTTCATCGTCTTCCCAGTCCTCCTCGACCAATGGCGCCCCATACTGCGCCCCGTTCTGGGGACCCGATCCCCTTTTTTGAAATATACGGCAGACCACAAACGCATCCTTAAATCCCCAGCCATTGGTGAGAGAAGGAGATTAAAAAAGGATCAAAATTAAAATGTGAACCGATTACACAAATCGCAAGAAATCCTCACAAAACGTTCCTCCCAGCAGTTCCATTCCGACTCTCCCAATTCCAATACCGCTTACCAGAGGGATCCCCGCGCGGGCCAGCTCCTCGTAAATAGACCGAATAAACACTCTACCAAATAAACAGAATCTCAAACGAATCTTTTAGTGCATCCACACCCTGTGCATTTTCATGTAAGGCACGATCGGGTCTAGGACGCCTCTTCCTAGGGGTATTACGGTCATCTCAGGACCACTATTTCTTAGTGCGACCAGGATCCGATCACATTTTCTTGAGACGCGCCAACAGTCTGGTCGCGTATTCAGGAAGGGCGCCACCATGGTGGTTGCCATTTTCCTAAGTCTATGACCGCCTTCCTCCACTCCTCTCGTAAATGAAAAATAAAATAAAAAATAAAAAAATTCCCCTTGCCTTCTTCGCTGGGACAGCGGCTGGTTGAGGAGGAGGGGGCGGTGGTGCCTCGCCATCGTTGTCACCGCCTCTGTCGCCACTGGCGCCGACGTCGCCCTCGCCACCGTCGCCGTCATCACTATCTTCGCCACCGTCACTATCGCCACCATCGTCGCCATCTTCACCTTCTTCTTCCTCGTCTTCGTGCCCACCGACGTGCTCTGCCGCCGGAGGGTCTTCGTCCACCACCGCGGGAGGAGCCACCTCTGGCGGCCCCTCATCTTCCAGTAGCACCACGGCGGGGGCAGCGACCCGTCGTCTTTTCAGTGAACTGGGGCCGGCGGCGGTGACCATCAGACGAGAAGAGGTGCTCGCCAGTGACGGTTGAGAGAGAGAGAATGAGAGAGGGGGTGAGAGCGAGAGAGATTGAGAGAGGAGAGACGGAGGGGCACATGGCTAATGGGCGGTTTGCGTCTTCAGGTTAGAAAGGAATTGGCGCTCGAGTCAAGGGCGTCTTTAATGTTTAAGATGACAGAGGGCGGGGCGCGTCTTAGTTTGCATGGGAAATGACAGAAAGTCATCATTATGGTTGTCATTCGAGATTTCTGATAGGCGACTCTACCTAAGGCGTTGGCTTGTAATAGACGACTAGGTCAGGGGCGTGTCTTTGTAATTTTGATTGATGAAATATTTTTTAAAAAAAAAGAGTTCTATGATAGACAGCTGAAGACTGGGCGCTATTTCATGACCAACGCCCTTATCTAAGGTGCATTCTTCAAATGTTTCAAAAATTAAAAATGTTTAAAATATGGTAGGTGCCTTTGTCTCGGCCTATGTTCATTGAATAGCGCCCACTCCATGGGCACGGTATCAGTAAGTTTCAACAGAACACCTTCCTTTTACAGAATTAACACCATGAATGACTTTGATTCCACATTCTCATTGTATAAGAACAAAGTTTTGATAGTAAGGAGAACTTTTATTCATGAAAGAAATTCATTACATGGCTAATGGGCCACCATGGGCCTTAACTTCTTGAGGGCTAGTACATAAAAACTCAAGAAATTAATGTCCTTCCTAATAACATCGCACCATCTCATTTTAGGCCTTCCTTGCCAATCTATCAGATCCTTAAATTCGAACCTGATAGTTGAGATATAGGTTTTTGATGGATCTCTTGTATCTTTCTATTTGCAATTCTCACATTGGCTTTTGCTGGTTGGCTAGATGGGAGTGAATCTAACCTAATATGTGCACATTCGTGGGAAATTGTTAGATCATCACCAATATTCCCAATCTCGTAGATCCTTGTATGAAAATGACAGTCAAGATATAGCTTTTTGACCTTGCCTTTGTGCTTACAATTTTACACGGTCTCTTTTCAATCATTTTCTCAGATGGGAGAGAAGAAAAAAGTTCAGGAACTTCAGAAGATGGTTCAGGCAGTTGTTCTGAAAATGTCAGAACAGAGATTGTTGCATAATCCTCTCATCGATTATGTGGATGTAGCTGTGTAACCTCTTACCCCCAACAGGATTCACTACCGAATTGAGACAGGCCAAAGGGAAGGCAATTCAACAGATATGGGTATTTATACTAACTGAAAGGCAGGTTCAGCATTCCACTTCAACTTCAAATTTCGCTGGTTTAATGCCCTTGTTTCCGCTGATAGATCCTCATGATGCACAAAGCGTTAAGTGTATACAAACTTTTTTGTTATGCCAATGGGATATGCTGGTGTGTACCAGTATTCTTTCTTCAGAGAGTGAAAGAAGTGGCTTGTGAACTGAATACTTGATAATGTCTTGGCTAAGTTGTGTTGTGTGACACTTATTAGTGATTTTCTGAAATGGCACCTTCGACAAAGGAACCGCAGATCGACGCCCACACTGCCTCTGCCCTACCATGCAGGCAGGCGGGTGACTCATGCCTCCACAGGCCAGGGTAACCCCCACAACACCAACCCAGGTGGCAAAGGTCAACAGATGAAGAAGGCCATATCAATAGGACCCTAACCAGACAACCAAAACTTTGCCCCTCAAGCTCCCTCTACTCTCCTACATATGTCCGAGCACTCTCTCTCTCCATCTGTATTTGTCTGACTTAAGCATCGGAGGGTTACCTCCTAAAATCATTCCTAGGTAGGGATGTAAATGGGTCGGGTTCGGCTCGGGTAACTAATACCGTACCCTATCCATGAAAATTTTACAAATACCATACCCGGATAGCACCCTATTATTTTTACGGATATAGATACAGGTATATCCGTCACGGGTATGGATATATCCGTGGATATCCGTATTCGTCCATAAAGCATGAGTCTGAGTCCACATCCACATCCAAGGAAATGTGAGATTCATGAGAATTAGAAAAAATAAATAAATCTGGTCAATTCTTTCCTTACTCCGACTATTCAGCCCTCAAGTAATATACTTAGCCTTGCCTCTTCATTGATACATGAAGAATTGGAAATCACTAATTCTTTAGTGTTGTATTTTAGTTATGTAGGGGTCCCTGATATTGCTCCTCCTATCTCAGCAACGGGAGACAATGCCAAGTGAATTTCTGGGAGTGGGGGTTCTGCGGCTTCTGACCCCCTTATTGGAAGGAGTTCGAGTTCTTCTTCAGGTGTCGGGACTTCGAGCTCTTCTCCAGGCGGGAGAAATTCCTCAACCCCATCGGAATCCTAAGAAAGTGGAGAGTTGGAGGCTACTTGCGGTGAGCGTAGATGCATTCTTACCTTTTCCACCCAACTTCTTATAAAGATCCATTTGGCTTATATGACCAATCATTATACAGGAGTTGACCTGGCCAGCTCTATGGAGGAATTCTCACAACTCATTGAATCCGGCTCATTTATAGACCTCCTGAATTATGGCGATGTCCCAAAAGCTATAAGGGTCATGGAGGTGGCGGGTATTGAAAGCCCAGCGTCGAGGGACCCTGATATCAGAACGCCAACACTTCCGCTAGGGCATTCCCCTCATGCTGGTACCGACAAGGCCAATATGGCTGGGGCATTGACAAAAATATGCGTCCCCTTGGGCTGCCAACCCATCCTGTTTATCAGATTTCGGGTTTGACTTTCACGTCCCACTAGGGCTGTCAAATCCACCCTTTCCTTCTTTTGGGTTTGGCCTGTACATGCTCCTTTTGGGCTGCCAACCCATCTCGCCTCTCGGCTTTCAAGTTTGACTCACATGTCCCACAAGGGTGGTCAAGTCCATATTTTTGTCCCAACGAGCTTAACCTATGCATGCCCTTCTCCGGCTGCCAATCCTATTTACCTATCGGCTTTTGGAATTGATCTATATGTCCCACCTGGGCTATCAAATCCATTCTTTCATCTTACCGGGCTTGCCCTATGCTTGCCCACCCCGGGTAGCCAACCCGTTCGGCCAACCAACTTATGGGTTTGACTAATCATGTCTGTCTAGGACTATCAAAACCACTCATTTGTCCCACCGGGTGCGGCGCACACATCCCTCTAGGGATGTTGAACCCCTTCCACCTTTTGGCACTATAGGTAAAAAAAAAAGGAGAAGAAGGGCACTAAAAATATTGATGCCCCTGCAGACTTGATTGTCCTCCTTAGGAGGGCACTCAAGGGCAAAAAGGGCTTAACCCAGCTAAGGTGAAAACCTACGAGAATGTCTTAGGTAAAAATGGGCACCCCTTAGTGTGAAAACCCACGAGGGTGCATTGGAAAAAGTTAAAGGAGACCAGTCCTGGTGAAAACCCGAGAGGGCGGTAGGGCGTTGTTTCAACATTTCAAGGAAGCAAATTTAGTTTACAGAATTTTATTTATAGTAGGACAGACTTATGATGCACTATCTACATGGCTAGCCTAAACATGCAAGATGACAAAAATTAAGGCATTTATTTACATACATGTGCCTTGAGCTTTCATTTACGTGAGCATCCAATGTTCAGATCCAAGGCACCTGCAACCACAATTCTCATTTGGAGACTTTAAGTACCCAAGGTTGCTTGGGTCCTTGATGGTTAGCAGTGTTTTTAGACAGATTGCTCTTCTTTATCAAGACAGTCAAATCATCTTCCCTCATTATATGACAGTCATATTCATCATGTCCTGCCATCCCACAGTAGGGGCAACACACAAGGGAGTTCACATTCTTCTCATGACCGTGTGTGGTGAGTTTTCATGGGAGACTATGAATGCTCATAGCTTTGACATAAGGATTGTCTTTCCTCCTTCTTTGTCAACAGTTTTTGACTGTGTGGCCATGCTCCTTGCATCAATAACACTGAACAACAGATTTCATACCCTTCAACTTCTAGAAATTTGACATACTATGTCCAAACCTCCTACACTGGTGGCAGTATGAGAGCTGCCTGCCCTTGGCCGACCTCTTATAGTGACTAAAATCAAAATTAGACTTGAAGGCTATCCATTCATCATTTTTCATGCCATAGTACTTATGCATCAAGTGACCTTGTTGATCATAAAAGGGACATGAAGCAAACTTTTTCTGGAAGTCATGGTGTCTGTTATTCTTATTAGAACACACAAACTCATTTTTCTTTTTTTTGCTTTCATGTTTTCTTTTTCAGGTTTCTGCTCTGATTTTGATTTTTCTGGGCCATAGAAGGTTTTGGTGGTGATTGGGAGGATGGGGCAACATCAGAGCTGAAACCAGATGAGATAGAAGGTTTGTTTTTAAAGACCTTTTCATTCACTGGTCGGTTTCCAAGCTCTTCTCCCTGGGAGTTCACCCTTGTCTTTAATAGATTGTTCAGATTTTCTTGACTTTGACTACATTTCAACAGAGATATTTTCAGATCTTGAATTTCATTTTCAAGTAATAGGATGTGCTATTTCGAGTTACCTAAATCTTTCTCACAAGCAGCAAGCTGCTCATTCAGCATGTTATTAATAGTTTTGTAGTAAAAAAATTCTTATTGAAGGGCACCCATTTTTTCTGAGTCATCAGCACTCACACCATTGCCCTTTAGACATGCTTGAAGCTTGGCAAGTAACACATTGTTCTATTTTTTTAAATTTTCATTTTCTTCAATAGAAGCCTTGTTTTCAGTCAAGTCTTGGTTGTTTGACAAGGACTTAGATTCATCTTGAAGTTGTCTAACGAGTCTTTAGATGAAATTGGAGAGTAAGTCTCTTTATAATCGATGCCTTCCTTCTGAGTAAAGTCCTTAGCGACAAGACGTGTAGCACCCCTGATAAATTAAAAGAATTATAATTCCTAAATAAATTAATAACTTCCATAGAGATAATTAGTTATACACTAATGGACCTTAAAAACATGAAGTAAATACCAAACTGCTAATTAAAAATAGATAGAACAACTCACATATATGCACATGAATATAATTAAACCAAAATCCAAACACACTCAATGGGCCTTAACAAAATGGATGTAAAGCCCAAAACAAAACAACCTATATATATATATCACGTGAGTCTTTACCCACAGGCCATTCGGCCAAGCTAAAAACCCAACCCAAATGACATTCGGTAAACACAAAGCCATGAACCTACAACCCCATATAAACCCAAACCCACTATAGCCCAAATAAATCCAACAACACCCAAGCCACGTGAGTCTCTCACAAACTAACCCATATATGCATGCTCGACGCTACATGGGTTTAAGATATTAGGGTTTACAAACCATATACGGCAAGCGGCCGCTAACCAGGAAGGGAGGAATAATGTCGGGTAAGTTTTAATCCTGCCATTCATACACGTGAAACCCTTCCATTTTCTAAACAATAGAAGCCACCAGAACATTACGTTCCTATAAAACCATGCCCTCGTCGAACGGAGCAACCCCTATTGCAGCATCCTCTTCCTCCTGCTGCCTACATCCACCCTCCTGCCGTGGTTGAATGTGGGCATCCTCTTCCTCTACTTCCGCTCTTCTTCCTGCCGCATTGCTATTGCTCCTACCGTGGTCAAACGTGGAGGGGACACTTCTTCCTCCATCTTCTTCCATCTTTGTCCTGCTGAGTGCCTGCATAGAAGAAGCGTGCCCTTCTTCTTTTTCTTCCTCCTGAGAGTTGCTCTGTTTGAAACAGAGCACCGTTTCAACGTAAGTCTTCATCCTGTTCATCACCCAATCGATCCTAAGGGTAGGTTTTCTCTGCCCCATGACCCAACCAGGATTAAAAACATAAAACTGATAAATGCATGCACGCCCATCATGTCATTTGCCCTGTAATCATCATTCTACAATTCTTGTATTAAAGTGATTAGTGTCCACAATAGTGGCCACTATTTGAATAAGCGCCGAACTTCACAGACGCTCTTTATTCATGAATTCAGCACATTATATCGTGATTTCTATAAAAAGTGCCCTCCAAGAGGGATGCCTATTCCTTTCTGCACCTGATATCCAGGACGCCTAAACCTGAGGATTTATGTGCATCGTTATGAACCATCATGATTATAGTTTAAATCACTGTACATTGAAAGAAACCGCCCCTGTAGCAGGTGCCATTTAGTGAAGGGCGCCCCTCCTCTGGGCACCATTCACCTAAGAGTAATTTAAGGAAGTCCCGAACAGTAGTATTCTGTTCGAACTAGGATGTTGGCTCAGGGAAGTATCAATCTTGGAATGATTAATATATGGGGGAAGTTTAAATTCTAATAGGATTCTTCCCAAGGGAATATTACTCCCGATCGAACTCCAAACCTCCAGTAGGAGTCCATCTCTATGAATACCAAGCCCCCTTGAGCCAGCCAACCTGTTGGGTATTTTCCTCCGACGACCTTGTGGCATCAATATGCTTCCTTCCTTCTTCCCAGTAGCTACATTACTCTTCTTCCTCCCACGGCTGAGTGTTAAGAATCCTGCTACTGGCTGCCTCCCTTGCTCATCAGGGGTTGCTGCTGACGTGAACAAGAAGAAGATTTGCTTCTTTTGATCGTGTGTTGCTGATTCTACTGAGAAGAGTTATTCTTCTCCTTTCGGTTAGGCGTTGCAGTTGCTGTAACTGCATCTCACAAAGCTGTCCTGTGTCTTCCTATTCAAGGAAGCTACTGACATCTGCGGCTACCTCTACTGCTAAATCTGCCTGTTGTTCTATTACTTTGTTTGTAACAGAGTATCGTTCTGTGATTCTATTCTTCAATTTCTTCACCGTTCTTCACTGTTCATCAACCAAATCAACCACAAGGTAGATGTTATCAAGTACCAAGCATAACGTAATTAAATTCCTGAGCATGCATGCATATAGTGGTTTCAGGATGCTTTCAATAGCTTTGTAATAGTTTTTCTGAGTTTATGATTGGGGTGCCCATTTAGTAGGGCGCTACTTCTTGAAGGGTGACTGTCTAAACAGTTGTGATTTCATAGTAAATAGATAAATACACCAACTTTAAAATTTAATTACTATGAACCATGACATCTAATCTAATGCATGAATATACTGCTAGAATCTTGCTATTTTTCTCTACCTGACCATGTACTTGATCCTGTAAAATTATTTTATTTAGAAAAATGACACTATTCATGTAATATTTACACTAGAATGAAATGACGACAGGTGTGCTGCCACCTTTTGAATGTGGCACCCATTACATGGGCGCTAATTCTTAAAAACCTGTGCTTGCCCAGGGCGCCATTTAAACCCATATATGAAATGCCTAGAGTCTGTTATGTAAACGAATATATAACATGGTATTTGATATCACAACTCTACATAAAGACTTTATTTAGTTAAATAAAGACTTGAGACATGGTGCCATTTTAAAATGTGTATAAACTGGAACCTTATTTATATATATATGAGAACATATATATATATATATGTTAGTATCTGTGTTAATAATGTGGTTTCTCCCACAAGCCTCAAGTCAAGCCCGAGCCTCCTAGGAAGTCTAAGGGTGGTGCCATGGAGGAAAGACGGGCGTATCACGAACCGGTCCAGGGGCAAAGTGTTGTTATAGAGGCGCCATTCAACCCTGGTCTTCTTGTCTGCAGTTCTGCACTCAACCTGCTGAGGGAACCTGAAGGCGTCGCCAATAAAGAAAAGTGGATGGCTCCCAAAGATACGGCTAGCAGAAGTGATATCCTCCCTAGGTATGAACTTCAACCTGACCCCCATCTAGCACTAGAGCAAGATCATAGAGCCAAAGAGTGGACCCCTTAGGGCAGCTGAGCTAAGACCCTCGTATAGGTAAGCAAGGACGGTCTGAGAAATGGAAAGACCTCACCACATTCCACTAATGGTGCTAAGGTTGGGAATGTCTAGGACGTGGTCAGCAGAAGGGAAGAGTATGGCCCCCCACAGGCAGATAGAAGCGGCTTTAGCTATGACCTTGTCCCACCCACACTTGTTCTTATAATGAGCTATAACTCACTGGCTCAAGGGTAGCAAACGGATGCGGTGTGGGCCAACTATGGTGCGGATGTCCTTAGTACTATGTAGAAACTCCCCTAGGAAAAGCGTAGGGTCTATAGGGGCGATGGTATAGCAAATCAAGTCTTCCTCACCAACTTTAGATTTGGGAAGGGATAGGTAAGTCTCTACCTCCTCTAATAGAATGGTGGCCTCAAAGGATGGGAAGATAAATGTATGTGTCTGGGGATGCCATATCTCTACTAGGGTTGTGATGCTGTGCCAATCCAATGAAAGTTTGGGGCAATTTTTGGCTAAAACTAAAAGAGGATGCAAGTGCCAGGCTCTAAGGATGGATATCACTGATATAGGGAGCTCACGGATCATGGGAGACATCCACTTCAGGGTGGAGTAATGCCTAGGGCCGGGGAGAAGCTGAGGTGATGGAAGAAAAGGAAAAAAAGAGAGAGAAGAAGAGCGGGAGAATAATAAGCATTTTTGGAAGAAATTGAATGAATTGAATGAAACTACATTGACTTACCTCTCTCAAACGGCTGGAGCTCAGGTGCCTGGGAATAGTAGTCAATCTTTGCAGCACCCCGTGATCCTTCTTAGCTAGCCTTGGCCCATCACAAGCAACCCCACCCATGGGGCTTCCTTCAAGAGCCATCTTCATTGTGGTTTGGGTACGTTTTGGCAGGGTTTTCAAGACCTAGAAGAGGGGTGTTGTGAGAGAAATGAGTTAGGGTGCCCACTTACTTATAGAGCCCTAACTCTTGGCCTAAACCCACTAGGATTGAGGTAGGACAGCCCCAAAATGGGTTAAGATAGGCTTTAGCACAGAATCGAATCCAGATCCAAACCACTAAAGATCCACGGGCCTTACAGCTTCAATACTGGAAGATACCCCTTGGTAGGCAGCAGCAAAAGTAAATAAGAGGTCACCACTATATCTGCGAACAATACCCCCGCCAGCAGCAACGTCGCAACTAGATTTGAATGTACCATCCACATTGAGCTTCAGCTGTCTGATAGGGGAGCAAGCCACCGAATCACCTTAGGTGAGGTAAGGTAGGCGGGGGGAAGAACCATGCCCCAAGAAGTCAGCACCTGTCGCTGCGAGGGTGGGATGTCTCTCCCTTTGAACTTGATAGAACGAACAATTGGGCAAACCGCACGCATGACCCGACAAAGGATATGTCGAGAGATCATAGGCTAGTCTCCATAGCGGGCTGAGTTTCTGTTGTACCACAGCTCCCAAATCACAGCCATGAAAATGCATTTGGTGATGCAACCAGCCAAGGAAGAGAGGCGGCTGTCCATAAGGTTATCAAGAACCCCATTAGTTGTAGTTAGGATCACTCGGTTGTCAAAATTAAGGACTACATACATGGCTGCCCACACCTCATTCGCAGCATGCCCATGGAAGAATAGATGCAAATCTGATTCAATGAAAGGCGCAGGGTAGCAAGAGCACATGGAACATATAGGAATACCACAGGTCTAGATGGCAGCATCAGTAGGGAGGCAGCCACGAACAAGCCTCCAAGCTTGAACGGACCATTTCAGAGGGTACAAAGAAGACCATAGAGCAAACTAGCTAGAGGATGATCGTCCTTGGAGCAGCTCACAGATAGATTTAGAGGAGAAAGCACCATTAGAGGTGGGGCACCACAGCCATTGATCTTTGCTATTAGACGAGGATAGTACCTAGTCAAGGCACCCAGCTGGACAATAGTTCTGAATAGTGTGAATATGAGAATGCAACGAATTAGTAAATGCTTGCTGAACTGAGTAGTGTTTGTCAACCATTGTGGACCATACGTGAGAGGGTAGAAAGCTAAAGAGGGGAGCAGCACCTGCCCATCTATCCATCCAGAAGCTGGTATGAGTTGAGGTAGCCATGACTAATACACGGTGGTTCTCAAAAACAAGCCTTGCAGCCTGCAGCCATAACTTGCATTCTGCAGTAATCATTAAGGGAAACCGAGCCTCAGAATAATGTGCATTGAACAAATGCTTGGCCCTAAAGAACCTGGCCCACAGGGAATTAGAAGAGATAGTAGCCCACATCATTTTGGTCCTTAAGGCAACCTGCATAGGATGAAGATTCAGCACCCCCAAACCTCCACTGTCCACAGGCTGAGATATGGAATCCCAGGAGATCCAATGCTTCTTAGGTGACCCCTCATGGACCTTGGACCCATAAAAATTTGAGGCCTCGGGCCTAATGAAGGTGATGGGATGGTCGCCAAGCCCATGGGTGCTATGCAGCCAGTTGTATGACTTGGGCAACTTGGAGCCCATTGGGAATTGGGGAATGCTACATGCTAGACATGGAGACACAAGAAACAAGACAAGCTTAGACACGATCCTAAATCAACAATGCAACTTGGAATGCAGATCGACTACCCTAGACTCTAACCCGCTCTGATACCAATTTGATGCGGGACAGGTGGTGAACTTGACTGATTTGATATGCAAACCTTGGACTCTAGACAAGCTAGTGATCATCCCTAAGCGAGGGAAGCGTTTGGACGTGCGTGGCTAAGGAACCGGCAGTGAGCTAGGGTGGTCAGCTCTCTCTGGTGCCCGGATTGAGGAATGGGATAGGTCTTGCTCACTCACTCTCACAGCGGTGAACTAATTATGTCGAGCTAATGGCCCTAACACATGCCAACAACGGCATATAAAATCATATATGAATTAAGGCAAATGCCGAGTAAAGGAGCGGAAATGATACCTCCATGCCCCGGGCGTGGGGAAGACGACCCCGGCCAAGTACAGTAACTCCCGGTAAAATAATTACAATAGTTAATTACAGCAGTGCTTTCTTTGCCCACCCCACGAAGGGAGGTAAAGGGCTACAAGTGGGCCCGGGAGGACCGATCTTGGGTTGACGGGCAGTAAGCCAGAAGGGCTATTGGGCCAGAGGTGGGCTGCTGATCCGACTCGGTACTGTTCTGACTCGGCACTATTCAAACTTAGCTCAGCAACTCAGTTCAGCCCACTAGACAGCAAGGGAACTCGACTGCTGGGACGGCAGCTTCCGATCACCTTCTATCCATAGCGATAAGCTGGGACATAGGCGGGAGGTTTCTAGTCGATCTTTAAACTCGGCGGTGGCTGAATCGATGTCGATGTAATTTTTCAAGAATTAATTAACTACTGCCTCCGTTGGTCTATTCCCAGAATAGATTTGCGTGCCTCCACGATAGGAATTTCTGTGCTCAGATCTGGCAGCAGATCGAGGCGAGACTAGCGCCGTTGGAAAACCCTTTCAAAGATCTACGACCCCAGGCCAGAGAAGGAATTTTGACTGTCTCTGTAGTAGCCTTGGTCAAATTTACAAACTGCTGGTTCGCAGAACCAAATCTAGCAGGACCGATTTGGATTTGCCTGAGAACAAGAGTGGACCAGAGGGAAGGCAGTGGATCTGGGAGCTGGGACTTTTATGGGAGGTAGAGGGGGAAGTAAGGAAGATGCCAATATTTTTTATGGATTTTCTAGAGGTGGTTTGACAGGGGAAATTGATTTTTGACTGCGCTGAAAAGCTTCTCCGAGCACGATGACGAGGGAGAAGGGGAAGAAAAGAAAGGCCATCAAGAGGTGCCGGGATCGAATAGCCCAGGAGGATGATGCACCAGCAGCGAGCTCACCGGAGGAAGAGGGGACGGCGGCGGCGGTGGCCCAATCGATGGAAGGAGAGGCCTTGTTGGCCCAAGAAGGAGCTGGAGAGGAAGGGGAATATGCTGGAGAAACTACCGGCGGTGAGGAAGAAGCCGTGGCACCGGAGAAGAAGAAGAGGGGTCAAGACCCCGAGGTAGGCCCCTTTGCCCTAAAAAAATTGACTTTTTATTTTCCCATGTCATGCATGTATGATTGAAGGGGGTAGAATGGGTCTGGGGACCCATTGGGGAAGTTTGTAGGCCATTTGGGCCAACCCATGGGCTGGAGAAACAAAGGAGATGATGCCCGTTTGGTGGGAACATAACGGTCATTCCAGTGACCATTACGCGTTCCCTGACGTGCCACCATTGGTGCGTCAGAGAAACTAGAACCAGAAGTGCTATTTTTTGGGTTTTGTTTATTTGATTTTTTTTGTTGTTTATTCATCTTAACGTAAATTATGACTCCATGACTAACCTATGGCCTAAATGTGTGTAGGGAAAGAGAAGAACGAGAATCACATGGCTCCAAGTACGGGCAGTATACCTGGCACTGCCGAGGTACCAGAGAGAGCGGCTAGCTGCTATGGGCTTGGGTGCAGTCCTCAGCATAGAGGTGACCAGGGTAGACATGGCTCTTTCGTATGTGCTGCACGAGAGGTGGGATCCGATCAGCAGAGCCTTCATCTTCCCATGGGTGCACATGATCCCGACACTGGAAGACATGGCGAGGATCTCCGGCTTGAGGGTGCACGGCAAGGCGGTGATAGGATGGACCTACAGTGACTACCGTGAGCTAGCCCAGGAGCTACTAGGGCTGGATTTGATGAGGCCGGGGCTTCCATCATCCCAGTTGTCTCGGTCGGTGCTTCAGGGGAGCCTAGGGCTTCGAGGAGCAGCCATTATAGTTGGAGAGTTACCGGAGCAACACCTCGACCGGGTGATCGAGTAGGTGCGCCTGAGCGTAGCGACAGAGGCGGGACCGGAGGGAGATAAGGTGCTGAGACGCTTCCTAATGCTACTATTCGGGAAGCTCATGTTCCCGACTCGAGCCGGCGTGATCAGCTGCAGGCTCCTACTGTTACTACGAGATCTGGGCAGAATGGGTAGATACGCCTGGGGAGCAGCGGTCTTAGCCTTCCTGTTTGATTCTCTCAGCGCGACCGGCTGGGAGACCATGCTGGGCAGCTTCTCACCTTTCTACAAGTAAATGCTTAACTTCTAAATGGTTCATCTATGAGCGAATGATCTTCCCACTGGCTGATATTTTCTATGTTGAATGGACATCGCCGTGAAGTTGTATATATCAATTGGAATACATGCCTCCTCTATTTCCCGTTTTGCTACTTAGAAGTCATTCTAGCCCCTCATTGCCCTCTCTTGAAGGGATGCCAGAGGCCTATAGCTTCTGAGGATTTATTCCAAACCAGAAGTAGTATGCAATGGGAGATGTTTGTCTCGATTCCTTTCTGATCGAAGTGTATGAGTTCTTGTTGAATCAATCCCTGCTGTGTGTGTGATGGAGGCCTAAGACAGGCCATCTCGTAGCCCTCTGTCCACTTTAAAAGGGAATATGATGCTATTACACAGGCTCCATTCAGTGATCGCACAGTTTCCCCATGGGTCTTCCATGGATTAAATTACTCCCCCAATGGCTCATTTAGTAATCCTCCTCAGAGCTTTCAAAGCCTCCAAAACCCCACTGAAATCCTACTGAAACTCTCAAATCCCCACGCTAGCCATCCTCGATGTAGACCTAATCGGCACCCAAGTCCACCTCACGTTGAATGCGAATGCACCGATATGATGTCCCGCACAGACTTCCCGCCAGGCCGACGTCCCTCCACCAGAGTCGTCGCGCCAAGCCTTTCTGCCGCACTGATTTGCCTCCGCATCGAACCCTGCTCATGCCGATTGTCTATTTGTGCCAAGCCCCAATTGCCCACCGGTAGCCCAGTCTACTGAATCATTCTTCGTCTCATCACCTTCCACTTGAAACCTACACCATTCCAGGGAGACATCATTCCTCTTATTCTAGCCTATAAGAGCTAAATTAACGGGGTTCTACCCCGACATTCTACCAATCGTTATGTTTCTACCAAACCTACTGGCCCATGGAGTTCTGCCACTACATGCTCTCTGATGGTTCCTTCCAGGGAATATCAATGAATACCATGAAGAGTGGACACTGTCCCGTCGCATCTCGATCATTTTGGGGATCTCAGGTTGAGAAATGCCCGTCTTTCTTTGGCTTCCATCTCGGCACTCCGTAGATGGATGTCCTATACCTCTTCGAGCACGATCCGAAAATAAGGGGAGTTCTGTCGAAATAAATTTTGATCTCCATTATGTTAAACCTTTTTCAAATCCCTAGGGATCTAAAGAGGTTTGCCTCTGCATGTCCTCTATTGACTCCCTCTTGGGAATAATAATATTAAATGCAATGGTAGGTGAATACCATCTTGGCTTAGTCTCACCCTGTGATAGTCAGGCGTTGACATGCCTTGATCTTTGTGGATTCTGTCCCGGCTCTGCGTGGACAGTTTCCTATTGTCACTTGGCATAGGCCAAGATGAGGAGTTTCCTATTTCTATGTACACCACACCTATCCTTTAGCCCTTCCGAGTCTTCGGGCTCGTGGGCGGCGGGTCGAGGTTCGAGTTGCGCCGGTTCCTTTCCGGTACTCTGATCCCGGGTCGCCACAGAGGGTCTCGGTGTTTCCCTCAGGTCTCCGTGAGTCGTTTCCTATGGTGAGTCATTTTCCCTGGCTTAAGATTAGACCGATTGGTGGTTGTTCCACTGTGAGCAACGATCTTGGCCTAGAGTCCGGTGACTCAAGGATCGTTGTGCTAGCAGGTCTAGTTGCCTTGTCCTGAGTCTGTTGGCAGTTTCTGATGCTGCCATTGGTGCTTGGTAGTACGGGTGACAGTACATGATTAGCCTGTCTATACTCTAGCACTCGCGTTTTAGAGTCTATGTCTCGTGATCCTCCACTTGTCATAGCCTTACGTCACTTGGTGATGTGACGGCCTTCGCGATGGGGCACATCTCGGTTTACGATTTTTAAGTTAGTTTTCGTGGCCTCCCTTGCTTTGCAGTAGCGTCCGCTAGGGGAGAAAACTAGCTAGAGACCTGGCTCGGGGTGATGAGCCAGTGTGTGCACACATGGTCAGGGGCTTGGACTGACGCTGACGGGCGCCACCCTGTCTAGTCACTCGTGACTATAGTTCTATTCTGGTTCAGAGAGTGTCTTAGTCTCTGTCGTGCCTGTTGGGCAACAGCGTAGACGAGATACTTATAGGCACAGCATAAGATGTCAGTGGACGCAGCTGGGCGTTCTTCTAGTGAGGGGAGTACTTCAGACACGTGACACGTGACTTTTGCGTGACTCGCGTGTTTCTCAAACATCGTGACCTTTCCAGGTTAGCTGCCTTATGGCTTTGCCCGAGGTCAGTGTTATGTTGTGTGCATGACATTCTAGTCGTGTTGGGTCCGTCTAGGTCTATTCTACACTTTTAGTCTGGCCTTGTAGGCTTTGTCCTTGTCAACAGATCGGTAACTTCTAACTTCGCCAGTTCAGAGTTCGCCGTTCTGTTGCTGTTAGTAGTAGCTTCGGGTGCTGAGGTTAGTTTAGCAACCGTTTGTTTGGAGCGGGCTATTCCCCTCTTCCTTACCTGCTCTCTACTCTTGCTTCCTTTTCTTTTACAGCTTTCTAGTGTAGTTTTCCTACTTTACTACACCTATTGTTTATGTTCTTCCGTGTTACTGCGTGTTTTCTAGTGGGGATCCGCATGACCCCTACTGAGCCAGTGAAACGAGACTCACCCCTACTTTTCAGGTGCGTGATGTCGTTCTGCTTCCGCGGTTCCTGGTGTACGAGTTTGTAGAGGCCAGCTGGTACCTACGTCGGGCTTCCCCCGATCTCAGTGTACCCTTCATTCTAACCGGATTAACTTTATTACTCTATCAAACTAAAAAATAGATAAAATAAGAGTTATCTCCGAGATAATCGAGGGATAACTCCCTATCAAAGAGGGGCATAGAGTTAAAAGAGAGTTAACTTTAGGATAACCCTCTATCAAACTGGTGCTTAGGAACTCCCCTAGCTCCCAACTACAAACCCAAAGCCATACTATGAGTTCTAGATGTCAAACAAGAAAAGAAATCATTGCTCACAACAACTCCCCCATGATGGTGAAAGAGGAACAAGCCCCCTACACCACATAACATTAGAAACAATCATAAAAAAATGGCAGAATGAGAACAGTTGTATGTGATAACAATGGCTTCTCCACCATTTCACAAACGTCCATCGGATCTAATAACCTCTCAACCAAGGTTAGTCATACTACTGATACGCATCGTGTCGGTGCCCCGATGGTACACTATGGCATGGTACGTTATGATACATGCTCACAAGTGATTTTTTTTTTTGCCCCTAGGATCATCCTTTTGAGGCACTACAGCCCCTCCAGCTTCTCGACCTCCACCCCCAACCCTTGCTGAGCAGACCCATCCCCGTCCCCACCAGCTCCAAGGTGTGCTCATCCCACACGAATAGCTCTAGCCAACACACCTCCTATATCTTTATATCCAGCGGCGATGGGTCCACTAACACATGTAGTGGATCCCTCCAAGAGGTGGCATCGGAGTGGTACAAGTCGAGGTTGGTGTTAATGGCGAAGGTGTTGGCCTCCCCTCTTCCCTCCCCCTCTACCCTCTCCTCCAACCTCCCTCCTCCATCGCCACCACTGCGCTTCTCTCCTCTATCCACGGCGATCTAACATCCAAATCATCCCCGCTAGAGCACCACACCTCACCGCTCCCACATCTCTCTCTCTCTCTCAAGCTGGCCTCCCCCTCAGTCGCCACCACCTCTACCACCTCCGTCGAGCCGCCGACAACCCGACACTAGATCGACTACATACTGTCATACCAATTTTCGGCTAGCACATGGAGGTAGTTTTGGTTGTATGAGCTTAACCCGCACCCCAAGATCCCCCTCCTGCGAGAGGTGTAGTGTTGTAAGGTCTTGAACAGGTTCATGTGACACCAGCGCGGCGTGTGGGGAACCCACGGTTCCCTGCTCACCCTCGTCTCCAAGCAGGATCGGTTTCTTCCAACCGGTCGAGTAAGTGCTCCCACCTTGCTCTTTCTTTAGTACTTTTCATTCAATATTAGCTCTTAGCTATGCTGGCCGGTGAGATAGAGTGCCCGATCTCGCAAGTCCCAGACTTTCGAGTGACCACCGTGGGAGTGAGTGATTACCCGTGCCCTCGGCACCAGTTTGCCGTTTCACTATCGGGACACTGTGGCGATCGTTCCAGTGACCGCCACAGTGTGTAACGTGCTTGTGCAAGTGCGTTACACTCCCTTTGTATTGGGCATTAGCGTTCGTGGGCCTGACGGTCCCACGATAGACCGCCAGGTGACTGTGACGCATCTGTGTTGGTCCGTCATAGTGTTTCGATCGTTCGTTTTTGACCGTTGGGAGTCATAGTCGCCTGACACACCTGGGGTGGGGCGTCGGGATGGTGTGATGCCCCTAGGATGGCGTGTTAGAGCTAACGCATCCAACTTTCCACCTAACGCACCTGAGATGGTCCGTTAGGCACTGTAACGCCCCTGGAGGAGCGTGTTACAGCCAACTTGGTCCTATGGCCTAACGCACCTGTGTTGGTCCGTTAGGTGACGTAACGCCTCTGGAGGAGCGCGTTACGTTCTGTGTTTACTCGTGACCGTGGCGCACCTGTGTTGGTCCATCAGGTTCTGTGACGCATCAATGTAGGTGCGTTACAATTCATTTCACACCTAGATTCTGACGCGCTTGAGTTGGTCCGTCAGGTTACTGTGATGCACCAGCGTTGGTCCGTTACAGCCTGTGGCACACCAGGGTTGGCGTGTCACAGTACGTTTTGCACCATTGGCCTGACGCCCCTGTGTTGGGCCGTTAGACTGTTGTGACGGCCCAGCCGTAGACCGTCAGAGCTTACGGCATGCCTAGGTAGGTCCGCCAGGCTCTGGACTGCACCGAGTGGTTTGCAGTCCTGTTTCTTCTCCGACTATGGTCACCGTGTGACGGTGCTGGTACGTGGGAGGGCCCCCGTACTTCGTTGGGTTCGGACGTTATTTTTCGTGGCTTGAGAGTCTACTCCTTCAGAGACACTCCACCACTACGCGTGCGCTGGTATCCACCTGGGAGTGGTGGGACGGCTACCGTGAGGATGATTTTTAGACTGGTTTTCATCGGGCCCCACGTCATCAGCCAGAGTCTGGCTGAGGGGAAAACCAATTAGAGGATAGACCTAGGACACATGGCCTGTGTGTGCCCACGTGGTTAGGGGCAGTTGGACACGCATCGACAGGCGCGACCCCAGCTAGTCACTCACTTTGTGGTTACTTGTGTGTGTCTAAGTCTCGCGCCCGGGGCGTGGTAGCTTGACACTCGTGATGCGGTATAAGACGTCAGTGGATGCATCCGGTCGTTGTTCTATTGGGAGGTACTTCTATTCTGGATAGGGAGTGACAGACTATCAGTCTCAGTTGCTTCGACCTTTGGGTTTTGGTTGTGTTGATCGGTGGGTTCCGGTTGTTTCGTCGTGGTGTGCGTATGTGGGTTTTCATGTCGTGAGACCGTGGCTTTTTCCCCAAGGCAGAGTGTTTTGAGGATAAAACCTTTCTCACCCCTTTTTGTGATAGGTCCACCTATGAGGATAGAATATCCGCTACCAAAAATCTTCTAGAACCTTGCACTATTGAGCCATGTGCCTTTCAATGACTGGGACTTGGACTCTTGTGCCCAAGACAGCTTCACATACTAATTTGCACAAAACTTGCTCTAAGAGATCTTAACGGAAGGGGTCGACACCTTGCTTTAAGGGGGGACGTCCCCTTTTTCAAATAGGTTTTGTTGTTGGAAAGTGAAGACACAAGTGTCGACACCATTTCATGGGGGGTCAACACCTTTCGTGAAGACTCTCTGTCTGGCGCTAGAAAAATATGAGGGGTCGAACCCTTTTCTTGAGGGGGTGGACACCTTTCATAAACAAAAAACTCCTAACTCACCATGGAAACTTATAAGGGGTTGACACATTTATAGGGGGGTGTCGACACCTTTTCTAGAGGTGCTTCTATTGAGGCCACTAAGTGCTGCTCTTGTAGAATTTTGCTGACCTTGTAGTTGTCTTGTTGTTGGCTATTAGAACATGCAGTTGATGCTTGTTTACTACTGTCGTTGTTGCTGCCTTGATGGTTTGGCTGACACTACTTGGATTATCTCTCATATCACTTCTTGTTGCATTGACTCCAATTTCTCATTACCTTGATACATCCTACAAGCCATTGCTACTCCATTAGCTACTGTTGTTGTTGCTTGTTCTTTGCTGGCTTGCTTAAGCTTGTTACTACTCATATGTTATAGGCATTAAGTTGACTGACTAGGCCTTGGATCTGCTGATAGCACATGTGGCATCGACGCAGGTAGTTCATTACATCGACTCACCTTTCACAGAAGCTTGAAGATGTTATTCTTGAACTACTGCTATCTACACTTGTTAAGTCGACGTAGGGGGTTCATTGTGTCAACTCACCTTTTACAGAATTCTTGATTTCTCTTTAGATGAGTCGACTCCTTGAGTGCATTGAGTCGCCACACCCTTTGTTGCTGCAAGCTATTAGTACTCCTGAAGCTACTGTTGAGATGATAGCTTGACTAATTGGCTGCTAGCACTGCATGATGCAGCTGGCCCACAGATGCTTCTTCCAAAGCTGGTTTCATTGCCTTGAACTGAGATGCTGGAAGGGTTGCTGATGAGGTGGCTTGTTCACATGGAGCCATTACATCAACCAGATGCTTGGGAGTGGCTGCTCGATTGAAATTTGTTGCTATGGCTGAGTTCATGGAGCTATTGCTACTGAATTCCATTGCCTTCTTCAAATGACAAATATGCTCAGCTGAGATGCTCCAGAGTGTGTTCTAGCCGATTATGTTTTATTTATAATTGAGGAGGGTAAAATCAATACAGCCCATACGCGGCTCATTAACTCCCAAGCCCATGTCGGCCCAAGGTCAGCGTAATGCATAGCGGATACCCGATAGTCGACGGACCATGCCAAGCGGCCCAATAAAGACGGACATTGGATTCGCTAGCCCACGAAGGGCATCGACCCAGACATATCAGATGTCGGATGATTATTCGATGACCAACCGTTACTCCCACCATCATCAGCCTCTACTCCAATAAAGACGAGCACGCTCCAAGAGTGCCACAAGACTCGCCTGAAGACCACCCGGCCCAAATAAACAGGCTCACAATGAAAAACTCCCCACAATCGCAGGGAGATGTTAACCCACGACTTACGCCCTTCCCTAAGGGATGGGCCTCCACCACCAGGACAATCTCTATAAATAGACCTCCGATCAGAAGAGACACACACACGCAAATGGACACACAGACTAACGGAGGTAGAGAGAAACATTCACACTAAGGCATACACACACGCACACGGTCACATGATGCTAAGGGACAGAGAGAGCCACCTGCAGAGAAGGGCCTATATCTACTTCCGAGTATATTGCTAGCCCTGCAAACACTCTCCAAGCACTTGCTGGCCACAACGAACACTTCCGGGAGTCCCATCCCAACTCCAAGCTTGATCTCTCTGCTCTCTCCCTCATCTCTCTTCCCCATCTTCTGTGGATCCCCACATAGCACGATCCTTAAGCATCAGAGGGTTGTCCCCTGGGGTAATGTCCAGGGCTCCTTCTGATGTCATTCTTCTGGTGTTTGCAGGCTTCCATAGGTGGTTGGACGTTCTTCCCTAACAAACAAATCTTACAAGTGTGGTACGAGATTCAGGAGACTATTTTTCTACGTCTACACTTTTTGGCACCGTCTATGAAAATCGAGTGAAAAGTCCTGGCACCCCGTGAGAGCTATCACAATACCAACAACCGTAGCCAAAAGTTCCACTAGGGCCCCAGTTCTCGTCAAGGGTCGCAGGAGGCATCCTCATCTATGCGGCCGCATCGAGATGTCACCGCTGACGAGCCAGCAAAGATGTGTCGAGCTCCAGGCCTTGACGGATCTCTGCCAAGGCCTCCTCAACAGGCCAATGGGGTAGGAGCGTGCCCCAACAGAGCAACCACAGAATGGGGGGGCTCCAACCATGGCAGACTCTCACCGAGTATGAGAGCCCTCCCATGCCTCCGCTATGCAGGCCCGGTGTCCATGGAGCTCGCCTACTCCAAGGCCCCACAGCCCACTTCGCTTCAACCCAGAGATGGCTCAGCAGCTAAGCCGCTATGAAGAAGTGGAGCGCGAGATAGGGGGCAAAGTTTCATACCTGGATGATGTCCTACACACTGCGAGGACCCGAGACCTAATCGACGACAACACATTCGATGCTCCCTTCTCCAAAGAGATCATGGAAGCTCCCATTCCTTCGAAATTTCAACTGCCGTCGTTTACCCCCTATGATGGCACCACCGATCTCGCAGACCACATGCACAGCTTCGAGTCAAACCTGGTATTCCACCGGGCCTAAGATGATGTGAAGTGTTTGGCGTTTGTCACCACCCTCTAGGAGAATGCCCAGACTTGATTCGAGTCCCTGCCGACCAGGACCATCGCCTCCTTCCAGCAGCTAAAGAAGCTAATTAAATAAAACTTCATAAGGTGCCGAAAGGAGGCCAAGTCGGTAGTAAATCTGCTCGCCATCAGGCATGGGCGCGAGGAGACCCTCTAGGACTACGTGTCCCATTTTCGGATAGAGGCCCTCCATATTCCTTGCCTAGATGTCAGCATCACCACCACCACCCTAACATAAGGGACCTGAGATTCCATCCTCCGGTGATCGCTCAGGGTCAAAGCCCCAGCGACCTTGATGGACCTCCTCACCCAGGCTCAGAAGCACGCCAGTTGCTAGGAGAACACCGCGGCCGTAGGCAGCACGGCTCAGACTGGTCAACCCAATCGAAAGAGATCCGCCAACTCCCCACGGGAGGGGCAGAACAAGCGAGAACGACACGATCTAGAATATATCTACTGCTCAGAGACTAGAGAAAGGGGCTAATATCGATGCTACATGTCCCTAACAGCTCCTCCCGAGCAGATCCTCAGAGAGATTCGTGAGGAGCCCTACCTCCGGTGGCCTCTGAAGATAAGTCTGACTTGAGGACTAGGAGCAAGGGGAAGTACTGCCACTTTCACCGCGACTATGGGCACGACATGGCCCACTACATCCAACTCAAGGATGCGATCGAGGACCTCACTCGGTGAGAATTCCTCGATAAGTTCGTTGCCAAGGCCGTAGAGAAGCGACAACAAGAGTGGACCCCTCCACCCATCGACAGCCAACCCAACGGGAAAGAGATCATGATGATCTCTGGTGGGCCGGTATCAGGTGGTGACGGCTCCATAAGACGCCATCAACACGCATCGAAAGTAAACTCCATGGACCTAGTAGACGGAACTCGTCGTGAGTCCACCACTTGGGAGCACCTCAAAGACTTGATCATCTTTTTGGATGACGACCATGAAGGTGTAACCACCCCTCATTCCGATGCTTTGGTGGTCTCGGCGACCATCAATCAATGTACTATATGATGAATCCTTGTTGATAATGGGAGCGGGCTTGACGTGATTTCTTACGACTGTCTTGTACTTATGGGTGTGGATTTGTCACGAATAATGCCACTACACATGCCCCTGTATGGCTTTTTCGGTGCGACTATTCTCCTCGAGGGTCGCATATCGTTGCCAATCACATTCGAGGTCGCACCCAAAGACGTGACGTTCCTAGGAGACTTCACAGTCTTGCGTGGGATGACTGGGTACAATGCCATAATTGGGAGAGGCATCAACGACACCCTGAGGGGTGTCCCCTCGTCCTATCACCGGAAGCAGAAGTTCCCCACTCCTCGCAAAGTAGGGGAAGTTTGAGGAGATCAAGGCGTGTCAAGAAGATGCTACTTGATCTCCACCCGAGACAGGCCAACTGAGGAAACCCCTCCCAAAGAAGAAGGCGACGATAGAGGGTAGGCCAAGCGATAGTACCCCAATCGAGGACCTTTACCTTATCAAGGTGGGGAAGGATCTGAGCAAGACCCTCCACATCGGTGCCACGTTGTCCCAGCAAGAGAAGGAGGCCTGCGAGAACTTCCAGGTAGAAAACCAGGATGTGTTTGCCTAGTCGGAGGACAAGCTCCTGGGAATCCCGCCAAAGGTCATAACCCACTAGCTAAGGCTAGATCCGAGCTGCCACGCGGTGTAGCTATGTAGGAGGCATTGCAACCCCGAGTGACAAGCATTCATAAAGGAACATGTTGAACCCCGCAGGTGATTGATTTTGAATTTATAAGTTTTGACGATGACCAAATTCTAAGTGAGCCATGACTGAGTTTTGGACCTACTAAATTGTCTAAAATTTCATAACTCTGAGGTTCGTGGATTAATTGAAATGGTTTTCCCCAATGCTGTACTTATCATGTGATTTCATCTCAACATACAAGGATTAAGTCAAGTTCCAAGGCAAGGGCTTTAACTTTGAATTATTAACACTTTCATGTCCAAATAAAAACGACTGAGTTGATGTGTATTTGCAGGTTAGTAGATGCTCTGAATTGCTTTACATCATAAGGGGCTAAGGTGAGATTGTGGCATTCCCCACGAGGAGCCCTAGCTCCCGAAAAATCATTATAGACGTGTTGGTAATTTCACAATTGAGGGGGCATGAAACAATAAGGGAATGGTCAACATGTGACCGATAGGGCTCTGAATACCTTTTCGCACCCCGATGTGGGGCTTTCAAGGCTTTTCAACATGCTCTCTCTTCCTTTTATAGGAATCGACTTATAGGCCATGCGGCCCCATTTCTTAGCGATTAATTAAACATTTTCTCCTGTACCGTAGGGGATGTAATTAACATCGTGACCTTTATGGTACGATAGGTCTCCAATCCTGACCCGATGCCCACCATCGTCTGGTTAGTCAGATGGAGTGCACCTTGGGTTCTAGACCATCCCAGTCTTGGAACCTGAACACATGGTCACACATGTTACTGGCATGCACTCACACGATAAAACTGATAGAAGATACAATAATATTTTATTATTATTGTGAGTGCTTCCAACATGCCCCCGCGAGGAGTCCTAGCTCCCAAAACATTATTATAGTCGTGTCGGTAAAATCACAACACATGTATGCCGGGGCAAGGAACATGAAATGGTCAACATGCGACCGATATGGCCCTGAATACCTTTTCGCACCCTGATGTGGGGCTTTCAAGGCTTTTCAACGCACTCTCTCTTCTTTTTATAAGAATTGACTTATAGGCCATGCGGCACCATTTCTTGGAGATTAATCAAATATTTTTCCCTCCATCACAGGTGATGTAATTAACGTCATGACCTTTATGGCACGGCGGGTCTCCAGTCCCGACCTGATACCCATAATTGTCTGGTCAGTCAGACGGAGTGCACCGCAGGCTTCGAACCACTCCAGTCTCGGAGCCTGAACATGTTGTCACATATGTGGCTGGCACGCCCCTGCACTTGATAAAACGATTAACCGTTAAATGATACCACGATATAAAAATAACATAAAACTCTGAGTGCTCCAACAAGCATATAGCACTGGGCAAGGGAAGAATCTTCTGACCATTTGGCATAAGTCATCAGATCGCCCTCATCGGCATCAGCAACTAGCTTAGAATGAACTATGTCCAACTCATAGGGAATTTATTCGATGGTAAGGACTATGCGTAAATTGCGCAGCCAATCTGGGAAGTTTGGTCCAGTCAACCTGTTGGCATCCAAGATGCCATGGAGGGGGTTGGACGATGAAAAAGTGATCTAGATAAGAAATAAACGACAACTTAGCATATGTTCAAATTCTATCTTAGATGTGATTTTCTATCTTAGTTAGTCCCATTATTTTTCGATCGAACTATATAACCCTCCGTATATAGAACGGGAGATCGGCGGGATCATCCTAGTGGGTCGGAATCCTGCTTTCCCATTGACCAAAAGGACTGATATGGCAAGCAAATGATGACAAGGATGGTTGACTGACCAAGGAGACTTTTCCAGCCCACAAAAAATGTGTTTTTCGGCATTTGTAGTTCCTACTTCAGGTCTCTGGATCCTTTTCTGAAAAGATTGCAAGTTTGCTAAAAAAGCCCTTGAGAGCCACTCTCTGAGGCATTTCATCGAACACATATTGCTTCTTCATTGAGGTCGATGCATATGAGTACTTGGGCAGTGAGGTCAATGCCGTTGGATTACACACTGAGGCATTTCATCAAACAGTATGCATGTGCATTGACCTTGGTCTCTACATGTGCACAAACCCTGGATAGGCTTAGACTTGAATGTGCATGGGCTTATATATGTGCGTAGACCTGAAATCCAAATGTGCACGACCCTACGCAAGCTTAGACCTATAAGTGCACAGACTTAAAACATACATCGACCTTATATATAAAAGAGACAAAAGTGCACTGACCTTGTATGCTTATATACAGACATGCACTGACCTTATAGCAGTGATGGCAAAACATGCATCGACCTTATATGCTTATATGCAGACATGCACCAACCTTGTGATAGTGATGGCAAAACATGCATTGACCTTGTGGTGCAACAAGAGGAATGTGCATCAACCTGAAAATGCTATAATGTAAATGTGCACAGACTTGGTTATGCAAGTGTGAATGTGCACAGACTAGATTATGCAAATGTGAATGTGCATAGGTTATGCAAATGTGCACAGACCTTGTTATGCAAAATGTAAAATGTGCACAGATCTTTGTGACCAACATGCAAATGTGCATAGACCTTGTTATACAAAATGTAAAATGTGCACAGACCTTGTTATGCAAAGTGCAAAATGTGCACAGACCTTGGTCTCTACATGTACACAGACCCTAAGTATGCATAGACCTATATGTGTACAGACTCTACATGTGCACAGACTTCGATGCAACATATGCATAGACCTTATGATGTGTGCTACAGTATGTGCATCGACCTTCTGAGTAGAAATACACATGTGCACAGACCTTGTAAAGCAACACATATATGTGCACCGACCTTGTAGTGTGCATAGCTGATGTGCATCGACCCTAGACATGCACAGACCTACATGTGCACAGACCTGCTTGACCAGCATGCAAATGTGCACCGACCTAGTACAACAGGAAGTGAAATGTGCATCAACCTTGCTGGGCGCAAATGTGAACGTGCATCGACCTCATAATGCAGCCGGCCGGAGGAAGTGGAGGAACGGACCGCTGCAAACGGTAATCTCCCACGCCTTATCCACCATTTTTAGTCTCGGCGCTCTTCACCGGGTGGCGATCGGACGTAGGTTTACTGGCTGTAAACTGAACCACCTTAAAATCTGGTGTTCCTTGTGTGATTGCATGTTTGTCTAATCTGATTCCCTGATCCCTCATTCTATAATTTTTAATTCCGCAGTTGGATCTATTCACCCCCCTCTAGATCCACTTTCTACTAGTTAGATTGCTTCCATGAGACCCCTTGATGTGCAAGGGTGTACTGACATTATTATGGAAGGATGAGTGCCAATTGAGCTGTGCTTGCAAGAATTCTTGGCCGGTGTTGTGATTCCCGATGCATTGTGAATCAGAGCCTGTGGAGTTGCAGGAGGATTGCCAGATTAAGAGAGAGAATTTGTGCTTTGGGTTCAAGATATTTGAGCTTTCCTCACCCTATTTTTCGAAATTAGCCATCTGAGTTAAGGATTGTCGGGATGGCGGATCTCAAGTCGTCTATGATGATTGTGCGCATGGTGTAGAGTACGTAGCGGCAGCCTAGTGGGCCCATAACCCACAGGTCCAGGATCGTAATAATGATTACTACGGGCAGATTTCAGAGGATGGGTAGAGCATCAGAGAATTGGTTCTTTGGTGCGAGTTGGTCTCTGGCTATGTGAGTCGTGTCGATTGTCATGCCATTACTTGAGGCATTGTGGTTTGTGCCATTGGCAAGATAGAGAGTTGGAAAAATATGACGGCAAGTTTGCCGCATGAGTACCCTGTTCATTTGTTGGAAGCAGTGTCAGGCGTTTGGTGCTAAACCCAGTTGGGGAGTTGTGAAGGATATAGCCTAGCAGAGGACGAGGACGTAATGGTTGGAGTCGGTAAGCTATGTGCTCGACTTGTGTTGGAAGTTGTGTCCTCGGGATGGAATCATGGTCCTAGAGATGTGACCTCTGAGAGATGATTATGGGTCCCAGTTGGTAGCTGCGAGTGGCTGATGAGGCTAGCCAAGTGGTCAGCTACTGTAATATCTGGAAGAGGCCCAGTTGAGTCCAAGAGTTCGATATGTTGCAGGAAGGACCCAGTTGTGGTAAGGATCTGTGATGTTTGGAGATCCGCGTACATTGGTTATGATGTCATCAACCAGGTTGCTATGGTAGTAGATGGCACTTTCTTATCTTAGAAATATGTGCCATGGACTATTCAAGTTGTGTCATGTGGCTCGATTGTGAGAGTGAAGCTAAGGATTGGTAGTTGTCCATTTGGAATAATTGTGATTAAGATGGGATGAGATTATGTAATGGACAATGCCTGAGTACGAAAGTCCCTAGAGGGATGTCGTCGAATGGAGAGCTGATGGGAATCGAGTCCATGCATCCACATTTTATTTTTGTCTTTATGTACTTTTATTTTTATTTATGTCCTTGCATTAGAAGCACTTTGAGATTATATTTGAATAAAGGATTGGGTTATCTTTACTTTTGCGCACTCTATTTTTTTGTCGAATACACTAACGCTAACATGATCGATATAAGCTTGTCACGCACTCCGGGTTCCTTCCGCGCTCGGGGCGTGAACCGTGTACCACCTCTGGTCACTTTGTCATGCATCCTACTATATGATATCTATATTATTAGAACATGCTGAGGACCTTATGCCTTGGATGGATCTAGAGTTTGAGTTCCCCTCTAAAAAAATAGTGATAACTTCCGAAGAGTTTGGAACGTATGGATAGGATGTTAAGTTGTGGTAGTTTGGAGACGATGGTTCTATTAGGTAGGTCGGTGCGTGGATAAATAGGTTCCGGCTCAGTATCGGCTCATAGGATTAGTATCCTGACCCATCCTTTACAACTTAACAATATTATCCTTGGCTATTTTATACTTTTAGATTGTTTTAATTTTTCATTTAAACCCAGCATACATTCATGTAGGATCTTGATATCATTGTGGAAGATTATTCACTTAACTCGATTGTGAGAGCCACTATGCTTAACTTTAAAATATGAGATATTCCATTCCGAATTGAGTACTTGGTCTCATTGAAGTCACCTTGAGCTATTTCTCTGGAAAAGATCCTTGTTTGGATTTATCAACTACTCCTTTTCTTATTCCTAATGGACCCACCTTCACCGCAGCACTTCCACATCAACTGGTAATCGCTCTCCAATGGTGAAACCTGCAGGTTTATGACCCAGGTACTTCTGTGCAGAGAAGTTAGTCCCCTTTCCTGTTAGTGCCTGAGCACACATTATTTTCTTTCCTTGTTTGTTTACCATCCAAATAATTGTTGATTTTGGAGAACCTTCTTCAAGGTTGCTTCATTGAGACTCTGGAAAGATTCCAATCATGTAATGTTGATAGCATGTCTCATCACACCTTGGCATCTACTTTTTAGTCCACTCCACTTCGTTTCAATACACTTCACTCCATTCCACTACGTGTCCCTCCCCTGCAAAGCAGACACCAAGACGGGGCAACTGTAGACATGTCATTTTTGACATTGCTGTGAGTAAATCTCGTATGATACTATGACATCCCAAAGTGGCTCTCACGGTTGAGTTATTTGAGTAATTTTCAATCTTTACACGATAATCTCGTCTCACATAAAATAAATTATGATTTTCTTGTAATTTACCAGACAATTAAATCTTGTTGATGGGCTTGGCCCATTCTTTTTCTACATACACAAAAAAAAAATCATGTGTCAATGGGCTTGGCCCATTCTTTTCTACAAAACTTTTGTGTGGGCTTGGCCCATCCTTTTCTATATTAAAATAAAAGACAATCTTGATTCTATGTATGTATTTTTTGTGATATTTAGACAAATATTTATATTTTTTGACTTGTATATATTTTTTTAATAAAATGCCTCAAACGCCTAGGCTCACGCCTCTGACTACATAGAATATACATCATTAAATGTCAACAACACATAAAATCGATCAGATTAGTAAATCCATCCATTTAGATGTGAGAAATAAATTAAGAATCTAACAAGTTCGCATACACCCAGACTCGCATTGTGGAATTTCTTATAGTAAAGTGCTGGGCAGCCGAAGTGGGCTTGGCCCAAAGGCCCCCGTGGCCACATGCAGCTCACCTAGGCAAGATGGGCAGAAGCGAAGCGAGTTATGGGTGCCTCGCCTCACCTCATCACCTAGGCAAGCGCCTTTGATATCATAGAGAGAAAGTGACTTGGTTAGGGGATGAAGTGCAGATAATGGCTGAGGCTAACAGTTCAACAGAAACATGTTTACTGTAGAAAATCAGTGGTACCTTAAATGAATTGAACAAGAAGCGCCCAAGCATTCAGATGAATAGCAGCAGTTTTTGGTAAAGGCTGTATCAAAAGAAAAAATCAGACATGCCACCTTCATTCTGGTGGGAGCTCTGGGTCCTGACAGCTGCCCGATGGTGGTTTATCACAAGTGCTGGTTACATCATTAAAGCTGCCAAGGATATCTCTAGTGGAAGAGAATGTGAACATGTTAACCAAAACTTTTTGGTTTTAATAGCAAAACAGGAGAAAGCTGTCAGGTTGAAGACTTTAGACCCATAAGTTTCTTACATGGGTCATTTACGAGCATAGTTAAGATTTTGGCTCTGATGTTGAGGGAGGTCACAGTAAGTTAGTGGAGGAAAATCAACATGCATTTATCCAGGGGCAGGAAATTGAAGGATAAATTCCTTTGGCCAATGGGAGGCTGTCCACGGACAGGAAACAAAGACTGCAGTTTAGCATGCAAATTAGACTTCAACAAAGCATGGGGTAGGGTGTCATGAGGTTGTTTGTGGAACACAATGAGTAATCAGAATTTCCTGGATGGTTGGATAAAAGTTATTAAGAATTGTATTGCTTCTCGACTGCTTCCACTGATTAGGAACAGCAAGTAAGTTGTCTGGTTAGTGATTACTTCCCAAGCCCCAGGTGTCTTTAAGTAGGGAGATCCCTTATCTCCATTGTTATTTGTGATTGTGGCCAACTTGTTAAGGAGGATGCATAAAGATGCAGAGCATCAGGGATGGATACAGAATATGCATATCTTTTGGGTCTTGACTGGAATCTCCTGTGCCTGTCTACAGTATGACCATCATACCCTATTGATCATGAAAGAAGACATTGAACAGCTGAGGTATACTTTATCTTTGTGCTTTCTTTGCAATTACATCACGGACAATTAATTTTTACTTATAACTTATATTTATTTGTTTATGGTTAGTGGAACAACTGACTGGTGGATAATAGTGAATAATAGAGATTTGGGCAGTTCTACATTAGCTTTCCTTGCAATCAGAGTGTTGAGTCAAGCCACATCAGTAAGCCAATATGAAATAAATCGGAGCACGTTCAGCCTTACACACTAAAAGGTTCGCAATCGGCAAAAGGCTGAACGGTTAGAAAAATCAGTTTACGACAATATAAGATTGAGAATAAAAAATATGAAGCTGAGACAATAGCTACGGGACAAACGCGTCGCTGAGGATGCCACTCCAGAAATTGATGTGGATGTTTTATTTGATGATGATAATCCCTTGTAGTCTTGTATGGAGACACGAGAGCAGGTTGATGAGCCTATTTTTGATGTTAATGATAGAACTTGGGCAGAAGGCATAGTAGATGAAGATAAGCCAAGAGATCCAAAATTCAGAAGACCAACAAAGAGAGTCATAGACACTCATGCACAGCAGAGAAGGGGCCCACCTTTGTTTGTTCATGACACTGAATTATAGCCTGAGTTTAAGCCAGCTAGACACTCAGAATCAGATAGCAGGCCAGTCACTTCTAGAATGGTCAAGCCACCTCCATCCTTAAGAAGAAATACATCAGTGCATGAACTGAGAGAACTAGTGTTGCTGCTCGAAAGGACCTGACAATTGAGCAGTTGAAGTAAATTTATGTGAGGCACACGTCCAAGGGAAAAGGACTCCTATCAAAGATGAATGAAATGATCACACCAAAAGAGAATAAACATCCCCAAAGGCTAAAAGGTGACTGATTTCTTATGGTTCTGTGATGATGATAATGATAACGATGATGATGATCCCAGTGCAGCTGCAGGTGCTACTACTGGCGGTGGCACATATGCACATACTTCCTCCTTCAATGTTGACACAGGTAGAAGATACAATCATAGTGAAGGAGGATATGATTCACGAAGTTAATATGGGCATCCATCAGGTTATGAAGGTGGCCAACAGGAAGCAGACATGTATGGGTGGGATCGTCAACCAGAATTTCAAGTGCATCCAGTTCCACCCAGTAGTAGTTATGGGTCAGCATCCTCTTCTCATCCTCAAGGTTCTGCTTATTATGTTGATTCTGGATTCCAATCAAGCAAGCAACCTTAAACTCCAAGAGGGATCCAAAGAGGGATGCAGAACTTGGCTACCCATTGTTTGGTTATAGTGAATATAAAGAATACATGCAATCTTTTTATGGGTATCAACATCAAAAGCCAGACGATGAGGGAGAAGGTGCTTCTACATTACCGAGCGCAAGAACATCGAGCGGATCAAGAGCGAATTCGTCGCCGGCGTCAGCCATGAATTGCGCACGCCGCTGACAGCCATCCTCGGCGCGCTCGGCATGCTGCGCGAAGAAGGCGCGGCAAGTGGCGACGATGCGCGAGAGCTGATAGAAATCGCCTACCTCAACAGCAAGCGGCTCAATACCCTGGTCAACGATATCCTCGATACCGAAAAGCTCGATGCGGGCATGATGTCGTTCGAACACGAAACCGTCGCGCTGAGCGAAATCGTGGATGAAGCGATGCGCCTGAATCAGCCCTTTGCCAAAAGCGAAGGCATCACCTTGCAAACACAGCCGTCGGCAACGCCGCTCAAGGCACGCATCGACCGCTCGCGCCTGATCCAGGTCTTGACCAATCTGATCTCCAACGCCTGCAAGTTTTCTCCTTCCGGCTCAGTCGTCACCATACGCACCGAAGCGCAAGACAAGTGGGCCGTGCTCAGCGTAATTGATCAGGGTCCGGGCATACCGAGCGAATTTCGAACCCGGATTTTCCAGCGTTTCGCCCAGGCGCAGGCTGCCAGGAATATTCAAAAAACCGGAACCGGGCTTGGCTTGAGCATCAGCAAAACCATGGTCGAAAAAATGGGAGGTCGCATAGGTTATGATTCGGTCGAGGGGCAAGGTGCCACGTTTTACGTACGCCTGCCCCTGATCGCCAACATTTGACTATTAGACGGAGTCGGCATTCATGGATCGTTCCATCATCTATACCAAGACCGCCAAAGGCGTGATCGAATTGAAAAACGGCGCCAAGGGCTTTCCCTCCTCGGTCGCTGCCACATTGAAACGCGTGGACGGCCATTCGTCGGTAGCCGCCTTGTTTGCCGGGCTGACCGAAGAAGGACAAAAGCTCGAAACACAAAACCTGATGGCACTGGAAGCGCGGCAGTTGATACGCGTATTCGTGCGCCAGCAGGAAGCGCAGGAATCGATCAACGTCGACCAGGCACTGGAATCGAACACCATCCCTTTGCTGCGCATCGAAGAATTAAGTGCAGAAGAAGGCGTGCGCGCCTGGGCCGAAGCCCGGCGTGGCGCACGCGAGCTGGTGCAGCAGGGCTTTTATGCGAAAGCGCATATTTCACCGGATGGCGTGATCACGCACGACTTGAGCGCCCTGATAGTCGAGGACGACCCTGCGATTTCCTTGTTGATGAAGTCTTTCCTTACCAAGCGAGGATTTACGGTGACGGTGGTCGCGGACGGGCAAGAGGCGCTCAATGTGCTGGACACACAAGCTCGGCCCGATATTGCCCTGCTCGACGTCAACCTGCCCAATATCAACGGCTTCGACATCCTGGCCATAGGGAGAGAGAGGACTTAAGAGCAATAGAGATTAATATATAAAAAAAGTCAAATAGAAATTAGATAAGTGTATGACGTGTGGAGAGAGAAAGGAAGAGAGAGAGAAAGAGGAGGGAGAGAGAGATCGCGGGATGAGAGAGAGAGGTAGAGAGAGATAGAGAGAAGGATGGAGGGGAGGGGAGAGAGGGACGAGAGAAAGAGAGAGAAGAAGGGAGAGAGAGAGAGAGGCTGCGTGCGAGGGTGGGTTCCGCGGCGGTGGCGGGGTGGCGCACCGACAGCGGCGACGGTGGGGCGCAGTGGAGAGGTGCGTGAGAGGGGTGGGAGGTCAGGTGCTGGGTGTTCGCAGGCGACGGGGAGGCCGGCGGAGGGTGCATAGAGGTGGTGAGAAGAGGTGGTGGTGGCTCGCAGTGGGGGTTAGCAGAGAGAGAGGCGGAGGTCTGGGGTGATGAGGATGTCTGCAGTGGTGGGTCGCCCGAGGGAGGTGATCGTCGACGGTGGGGAGATGGGTTGCGTAGGGGGAGAGAAGCCAGTGGGAGGGGGGCGACGTGGGTGCATGCAGGGAGTGGGGTGAGGGTCGTGGGTGTAGGGTTTGCAAGGGGGGGTGGTCGACGGGGGACGTCGGCGATGGTGGAGGGCAGCGTGAGGGTCACCGGAGGGGGGCGGTACGCGTCGTGGCCGGTGGGTGCGGACGGTGTGTGTGCGTGTGTGTTAGCAGGAAAGAGAGGTGGGGGTGGTGTAGTGCAGGCGGTCGGAGGTGCAGTCGCGGGTGAGGGTGGTCGGCGTGGTCGGAGGTGTGGCCGCCACGGGAGTCCGGTGGCCACGCGTGAGATGGGGTTAACACGGGGGTGAAGAGAGGGGTCTTCCAGCAGGCGCGGGCTGGGCTGGTGAAAGGAGGAAGGGTGAGAGAGGGAGCAGGGGGTGGCAACGGGGTTAGCAGGTGGGGGGGCGTCCGCGGGCGTGGCATGCAGAGAGAGAAGAGGCGGAGGTGTGGGCGCGGCGGTGTGGAGTGGAAGCAGGAGGGAGGGAGAGAGGGAGTGGGTTGCTCCGTGCCGGCGGTGGCGTCCGGGAGAGAGAGAGAGGGAACGGCGGGGGGGGTGTGACAGAGGTGGAGTCGGTCGCGGGTGTGGCGGAGGTGGAGTCGATCGCGGTTAGGGAGAGAGAGAGAGAGATGGTTAGTCGGAGGGGCAGTCACGGCGAGGGTGGCTGTCCGGAGGTGGCAGTCGGGAGGGTCGCCGGAGGTGGGGAGGTGCCGGAGTGGGAGTGGAGGTGGCCGGTGAGGTGGGGGTGGCCGTGTAGTTGGCTGTCGTGGGAGGTGGCCGGGAGAGAGGGTGAGCCCGGGTGGTGCGACGGACAACTGAGAAGGAAGAAAGAGAGAGCAAAACTAATCATAGTAGAGAAAGAAAAATAGAGCAGCAACAAGTGACAGTGAGAAGAAGAAGAAGAGGAAGAGAGAATTTACGAGTCTGTTAGTTCGTGAGAAAGAGGAAGAGGAAGAAAGAGAGAAGGCGAGAGATAGAGAAAAGGAGAGCTGAGCGAAAAGATCATAGAATTCAGAGTATTAGTAAGAGGGAATTTGACGAGTGATCTGAAGAAAGAAAGCAGAGTATCGTGAGCTAGGAGAAAGGAAGAAGGAAGAATAGAGAGATTGCAGGTGTTCATGAAGCAAAGGAAGAAGACGAAAGGGAATTTCTGTCAGGATTCCTTACAGCTTGTTCGTGGTGCTGTATCAGATCCAACCCACGTTGCTCCTTGAGAGCTACATTAAATTGCGCTTTCATTTTCTAGCTTTCAGTTGCTAGTTCGTCTGAGTTTCTTTTGTTTTCTTGAATCCTTGTAAGAAGTTGTGAATCAGCATGGCTAAGTTGTAAGGCCCAGTAAAGCTGTGTATCAGCGGATGGCAAGTTGTGTCGCCCAGTGGATGGCAAGCTGTGTCACCCAGCGGATGGCAAGCTGTGATGCCCAGCTGATGTAGGTAAGCTGTGATGCCCACCTGTTCATGCTGTGAGTCAGCAGAAGCCACACTCAGGTTGAGTGTGGGGTGGATGTAGATCTTGGGTCTGAGATCGAACCACCTAAAAATGTTCTGTGTTCTGTGGTTTGATTATCTATTTGACTCCACTTGATGGATGCTTAGGAACGTGATTGAATTGACGTCTACTGAACGTCTTTATATTGTCTGTTGTCTAACTGTTTATGTGTAATCTGCACATTCGATGCTGAGCTGCTCTTTGACCTAACAATTTGTTAATCTGTCAGTCACTCAGTTAGCTAAGTCTATTAGTTTTAATTCTGAAATAGTCAATTGTTTAGAGCTTTATTTGTTAAGTTTTAAAGCAAAGTTTTTAAGAGGGATTCATTCACCCCCCCTCTGAATACAGTTTGCACCCTCTCATTGACCCAAGTTGGCCCAACCTTTAGGCCCAAAAATTGCCAGGCTACACATCCTAATCCACCTGTCTCCAACCAGGGCCAAGGCAATCCCAGGCAATACACCAATGTCCCTCCACCCCAAAATTACAACCGCACAGGACCGAAATGGGCCTCCTATCCCCCATTACCCGAGATGCTCGGTGAAATCTTTTTCACCCTCATGTCCTTGCAGGTTATTCAGCTTCCTCAAAGGGATTGGGTTCATCCCAACGCCGACACATCTAAGTACTGTCCATATCACCGAGCCCCGGGTCATGATATTTTCAATTGCATCCAATTCTGGGACTGGGTATATGACATGAACGATGAGGGGAGAAACAATTGGTCTGATGTCAAACTAGCAATTGCCAACCTTAAGAAGCCTAATCAGGACCTCGGCATTATGCAAAACCCACTGCCCACTCACCCGTCAAATCGGGACCCTTCTAGTTCAAAGAAAAATGAGCAGGTCAACACTGTGATTGGCATGGAACCCCGCGTGATCAAAAGGATGCAAGTGTGGAGCGTCGAAGACTTTCCCTGGTGGTATGGGAAATTAGAAGTAGAAGTCCACGAGCCATGGGCTAATATCAACATGTTCTCCCAGGAGCCTAGGTCCTTGACCTTAATCTCACCCCCTAATCAACCTTCAACTGCTAACCAAGAGCCTCTCAACTTGATTAATCTACCTCAGTCACCTTCGCAGGGATCTCATGTCCCTCTAAATGTTCATTCAGGATGAGATCGCCCCTTGGTCCTCTTGAGACCTCCTCTGCCAAAGCCCATATCCTCTCCTACTCCTATTACTCCTAATGAGGTATCAGCCTCCCTCTCATCCATCTGTGGGTCTCCTACCCCCTTGCAATTGATCCCCCCAAAATCATTAGGGTTGGGAGAACCAAATGAGGCCTCGGTGAATGTCACACTCCGCAGCCACATTGTCCCCCCGTCTCAAAGGCAATCTTAGCCTGAGGACGGGGCCGATTCCCAAAATCCCCCTACGGAGTATGATATTCTTCAGCACTTGGATAGGACTCCGGCTAAGCTCTCCATTCTAGATATCCTCCGAAGGTCCCCATCACACCAGTCCACTTTGCTTCAATTCCTTCAAAAAATCATGGTCAACGAGGATCTTCCAGCAAGTGGCGTGACCGAAGCTATCTTGGCCCTCACATGTGGGCCGTCCATTTCCTTTACCGATAAGGATCTCGCTCCACCCGAGGGTAGATCCCTCCTGTTGTGCCTCACTATCACCCTCAACAGGGTCAAGATTGACTCCACCCTCATTGACATTGGAGCATCGATCAATGTTTGTCCCATGAAAACAATCCAGAAGATTGGTCTGAAGGAACAAGACCTGGAGGAGGTTTGCACCACCATCTCAGCTTATGATAGCTCCAAGAGGTGCACTAAAGGGAAGGTGACCCTACAGCTAGGTCTAGGGCCGGTGGTCATGTCTTTTGATTTCTTTGTCCTCGGGGTTTACCCCGCATACAAGGCTATTCTAGGAATACCTTGGATAGAACAAACCCTTGGGATCCCATCTACTGCCCACCAGTGTTTTAAATTCCCTTACAAAGGTAGGGTAATCAAGATCAAGAGCCTCCCCTTGGTCGAAACTCTCAATGCCATCTCCTCTAAGTATTCCCTTCATGACCATCCCCGATATGGGCAAAAAGTCAGTTCTATCCATAGCAGGAGCCATAGGGCCTTCTGTCCTGTGTCTGTCCAGTTCTCCCACTCTTCCCCGGCCAATCACTCACACTAATATCCCATTCAGTAAAGGATGTGAGATCATGGCCAGGATGGGCTTCACCATGGGTAAAGGTTTGGGCCAATAGGAACAAGGTCCCACTCGCAAGACAAGACTCAAGGTCTCCAAGGGTCACACAGGCTTAGGTTACTTTGCTGAGGAAGCAACTAAGGCCACTCAGGCTAGGGGCCTGATCTTTGGTCACTTCGTTCAAGGTCTGATACAGCCAGGAACTCGGCAAGAGCCGAGGGAAAATCTTGACAACCTCCAAGAAGAGGTTCCGTACAATCCTCCACTTGAGGACGACTTCGGTCTTCTCTCTTTGTTTAATCTTAATAAACCCCCTGATAGTGCCCCTTCGATAGGCACCTTCCTTGCTTTAGATAGGCCACCCCCTGTCTACTTCATTCCCTTTCAATTTCATCCACCACTTCCCCCACTCCTCACTTATCTGGTCATGGATCAGCCAACTCACCTTGTTTGCACATTCACCCATGACCACCAAAAAAAAATGCCAATTCTCAAATGGGGGGTTTACGAGCTCTCTATTGAAGAGACTTCCTCCTTGGTGCTAGGGTCCCTCATCCAGGGGCCGACTCTTTCCACCTTAGACCCTTCTCCACCAGTTCCCCTTGTACATAGTAGAGTAGAGTCCAGCCCAGGTCAGGGCTTGTACATATCATCTTTTCTTTCCAAGTAGTTTAGGGTCCGTCAGGTTCCTGTGCGCTATATCAGTAAGCTGGCTGAGAAGTGCGCACAGTTGTGTCGAGTCTCTAAATTCACATCCACTCCCATTCCTCTAGGGGCAGTCAAACTAGAGGGGCCTTCAGCAGATGATGGTCTAGGAGTCTATGTGCTTTCTTCATTTTACCATAATATTCACAACACTCGAGGGAAGGGAAAACACCAAAACAAAACAAAATAAATATCAACAGTCGCCATTTACCTGTGAAAGAAAATCTTCAAAAGAAATGCTAGTAGGGTTTATGTAATCAAGAGAAAATTAGATGTACTAAGACTAGTCATGCATGCAGCCTAATATTTATTATGTATTAGGCTGAATCTTGAGAAAACCCACCTCTTGTTTGGTAAAGAACGGGGACGACAACACAACATGAAGAAAGAATAAGTGGCTGCTGCAGCAACTGCAACCCGAACATCAATAGCAGGAAGAAGCAATAGTAGTCTCTTCTCAGCAATAGGAAGAAGAGCGATAGCAGCAGCAACTACAGCTCTCGAATGGAAGTAGTAGAAGCAGTAGGGGAAAGGAGAAGATGACGGCAGGAGGGCATGAACGAGCAGCAACAATAGCCAGAGCCCGTTCGAGAGGGGGTTTAATTTATAGAGAAGGAGAGAAAACTCTAGGAGAGTCAGGTTCTATAGAGAAAAAGGTTTAAACCCTTCCATGCATTACTCCCTCTCTTGCCAAAACACCAACCGCCTACTCTCTATTGAATGTGAAACCCTAAGCCTTCATCTTATGCACGTTCAAACATGAGTTTGGGCTTTGAGATTTAATGCTACCAAGGCCCATTAACATTATGTATGTGAGGCCCATATGGGTTTTTAGGCTTTAAACGTGTATGGGTTAAGTGGGAAAAGCAATTATTTATGAGGCCCCATTTTAATGTTTATGGGTTATTGAAAGTTGGACTCAATGTATTTTATTTTCTATTTGGCCTTTTAGCATGATTATTTAGAAACTTTTGTTCCTTGCTTTTTACTCGAGGTGCTACATCCTAAAAACTTTCTGGTATAGTGGGGTCCAATGGATTCCATCCCTAACAAAATGCATAAAAAAGGCAGCTTTATGATCTATTACTAAGAGAAAGAGAGGAAAGGAGCAACAATATAAGAAGGAAATAAGTGTGCACAGCCAAGAAGAAGAAGGAAGAAAAGCTTGGAGAAGAGGTCAAACTAGAGAGAGAGGTCGATTGAAGGAGAAAGAGCCGCAAAGCCCAGCGAATCCATCTCATTCATCTTGCCTGTTCAAAGGTCAAGGCAAAGGTTCAGTTCTCTTGAAGAGAACCTGTGGATTTCCATTTGGAAGAAATCAAGTCCAGTTAGATCCAAGTCACTTACTGAGACCAAGCCCATCGGCGATCAAAATTGAAGAATCAAAGTTGCAGTAGAAGTTCTTCATCAGATCGAGACATTCAAATCATTAGGAGATATTTTCTTACTCGATCTACATTTTATTCAATCTTATGTTTATTTACATGCACCGAGAATTAAATGGGCTGGCTTCTAACAGGTTCGGATGCTATGGTGGGGCCCATGCATCTGGCGGCATATGTAAAGTGGATGGATGGGTTTTCTGGTTCAGTTTAGTGGGTAGGTAATGCATGGTAGACGTGGATTTTTCGCATGCTTAATGCTCATTTATATATATACCTACACGTTTATTCGTATGCATATGGTAGTGGTGGGTTCGTGTGCGCACATTTATTCAAATTATTCATCCATGCATATGCTTGCTCATGTACATATAGGATTAAATGGGTTAGCAGCATGACCAAATGGAGGTGGGCCGGAGGCCATACGAGGGTGTTATATGACATGGCGACAGATGCACCATGGAGTGGGTTTCATGCATTTATTCACTTTATATGCCCATATATATTTATTCAGGTGCATAGTGAAATGAGTGGGGCCATACATATTTATGTTACTTTGTATATCCTGCAGGTTTACTCCTACGCATATGGTAAAGTAGGTTGATGGCTGGGTGCATGGTGGCCACATTGGCGTTTTCCTGCGCACCTGGGCTTGCAGCTGGTGGACCCAGATGATATGGAGACTGCTACTAATTTATGCATGGCTGCAAATAAACACATGTATATATGAGACAACCGTGGACACAAGCGGGGGCTAAGTGGGAATTGATATGGCACGGTGGCCATGCATTGACATGGCGGCATGTGCGTGCCACGGCGGTTGGGTGGGCGGGAATGTGTGACGCGGCAGCATGGTGTTGAGACGGCGGCCAGAAATGTGGGAATACATGATTCGGCGGCTAGAGGGTTTGACCTGGTGGCAAGGGGGGTGCCACTCGGTGGCTAAAACAAATGGAATGCGAGAGAGACACGGCAGCAGGCAAAGTGGTTTGTGAGAGTGACATGACGGTAATAGGGGGCCACCCGGCGACTGGGAGCCGTAGCTATATAGTACAAGGGGGTGTCACTCGGTGGCTAAAACAAATGGAATGCGAGAGAGACACAGCGGTGGGGAAAGTGGGTTTGTGAGAGTGATATGGCGGCAATAGGTGGCCACCCGGCGGCTGGGTACTGTAGCTATAGGATTCGGGCCGCCGTATCAAGTGTTCATGGACGGACAGAGGCTACATGAGAGGGGTTTGAGCATGCCAAAGAAGCTTAATCACTTGGGAAAAATCCCACGAAGGTCAGGGAACCCTCATGGAGCAAGGACATGGATCAAGTTTGGGTTCAAATCAAGAAAAGAAACCTACTGAGACGGTGGCCGGATGGTTTGATAGGTTGAAGCGTCCTCGCCGCGGCGTGGGTGAGCCCACGCTTCCCCGCGTGCCCCCGTCTCCGAGCGAAAAAACATTTATTGGTAAACCCTTCTATAATTCTCCTTGAGTTCATTCGTATCTCTATGTCTATGTTCTGTAAAAGCATTTGAAGCCACAAGCCAACAGCCAACCAGTAGCAGTAAGATCAGCATTAGCAATACCAGGACTGGGCAGAACATCAAAGGGCAAAAGAATTCTGAATCAACAGGCAGCATCAACCTTTGCTTGGAAGGAAAATAAAAGCCCAGACAAGTTCATAGCTGAGTCGACCCCAATCTATCAAAGCTTTGTCCGAGCGACTGCAGCCAAGTCTGAGAGTTGACCTCCGAGAGTCGAACCTATAACAACTAAGCTCGGTCTTCATGACTAAGCTTCGATTTTGTAAAGTAGAGTCGAGGCTAACTAAGCTCAGATACAGAGTCGATCCAGTGGCAACTAAGCTCAGAAGTAGAGTCGAGCTTGTGGCAACTAAGCTTGGACGAAGAGCCGAGCTTGTGGAAACTATGCTCAAAATTCTTAAAGCCAAAGCTCAGACTTCTTAAAGCCAAAGCTCGTACCTCATGAAGCCTGATGGGGACATCACTAGCTATCCCTGTACCGACGGCCCATCACATCGCCTGGACGTATTTGGCTTGGTCTAGCTATCTATTTATGGAGTCATATGATGTATTTTTTTTTGTTCAAGTCATATCATTGTATTTTCCCTATTATTTGAGTCATGTCCCTAGGTCCATGAGTTATTTCCCTATGTTAGAGTCATTTGTCCCATGCTTTGCTCCCTTGTACATGCTTGGTCTTTAGTGTAAATGTCAAGGGTATTATGGTCTTGAAAAATATTGGGCTCCTACAAATAGGACCCCACTCCCCCCATTCGAGACTAATGAATATTTGCTGCATTTTCAGAAATCCAATCTTGAGTGTTCATTTGGTGAGAAGCTAAGTGTAAGGGTGAGAAGCCCTAGGGTGAGAAGCCCATACCCAACCCCTCTCTCTCTCTTCCCCAAAGGGGGCACCATTTACTCTCTCCTCCACTTTCTCTCTCTAAAACTTATGCCCCCTTCTCTCTCCTCTCCCCTCCACATCAGCCCCACTTGCCACTTCATCAGCGACATAACCCTAACTCTTCGTCTCCCTAGAGAACCATTACTACCCCCATTAACTCCACCCTCTCACTCGCCAACACAACCCTTCCCATCCCAAAGGCCCCCATTAACCACCCTCATTAAGCCACATTCAAACCTTGGAGAGAGATCTCTCCTTCCCTCTCTTCCTCCCAACCTAAAATCGTAGCTCCCCTCGCACCCCCTGCAAATACCACCTCCGAGCCCCCATTCTCCCCCTCCCTCACCTTGGTTCGCCCCCTTCCAGACCCCGTCATATTTTATAGTCAGGTCTTGCAAAGTCTTCTAACTATAAAAATACATCTTTTATGTACATGTTCAAGGGTTAGAAAAATACCCTAAACCTTTTGGAATTTGTACAAAAGTCCATTCAGGGATTCAGGTCATGCCCTTAATGTGCACTCATTCCGTCCGAAGGTTAATGGACTATGCGTCTACCTATTTCCTTAGGGGTACTGGGTGTTGTCGATATGAGCATATCTCCTAACATCATAACCATCGTCGTAAAGGGTGTTTGGTTCTCTCTGGGAGTTAATCAAAGGTGTTTAGACGTTAGGCTGATATAAATAAACATTGACTGTGGTCTGTTGGGTGCATTAATAGGATCTAGAAGGGGGCTGAATAGATCCTTTCAAAAGGTTTACCTGATTTAAAAATCAGTTCAGTCACTTGATGAGAAACTGAACAAAGGAACACCAAGACCCCCAACGAGATATGTCTAACAAGACTGAACTGCTGCTCACAAGAAACCAAGATAGTGCTCATAAGATAGATGACTCACACTGAGTCTACATCAAACACCCAGTGGGAACGTGTGAGATCACAATGCTGAGAACACTAGAATACAGAGGCTATTCCTACGCTAGACAACAACCAAACACTTGTGTTCAAATGAGAACCGAGCGAGTAGAGTATGTGTGTGTAATGCATAGGCAAAATAGAAAGTGTGCAACTCTAAAGTGCACAAGCACCTGTGAATGGGGGTAGAAAACAAGGAACAATGGCACAAGACACAACCAATTGCATAGTGGATTTTTAAGGTAGTTCAGTCTGTAACCCGTAGACCTATGTCCACCCCTCACTAAACCCAGTTAGGCTTCAGTATGGTGCAACTGCAGCAATGGGACAAGTCCCCTACAACAGCTATCACATAGCTTGACACGAGGAACAACTCCTCACGAGGATAGAGTCCTCACGGTGCTACACACATCACCACACGGGGACGACACCCCATACACACACATACGCTACTATACCCAGTAGCACACGGGGACAAGCCCCACGGGGATGAGCACCACACAAGCTAATACACAGCTTGCAACGAGGATGCAGTCATCATGAGGACAAGGTCCTCACACTGCAGAACTACAACACGCATGGGGACAAGCCCCAAAAGAAAAACAAGAACACAAAATAAGAACACACTGCAAGTGCAGCAAACCACAGGGATAGGCCCCCAACAAACACACAGATGCATAATAGCCATACACCACTTCTGGTCTCTAAACAGAGCACCAGACACACTACTGTAAATGCAACACAACACACAGAAGATAGATTCAGAGTTTCAAAAAGAAAAATACAAAACGATACAAAGAAAAATAAATGTAATCAGAGTAACGTTCGTCAGAGTCAGTCCAAGCCTCTGACCACGTGTGCACACACTGACCCATCGCCTTCAGCCAGTCCTCTAGCTAGTTTTCCCTACCAGTAGGACGCTACTGATTATGCGAGAGGGCCCGCAGAAACTAGCTTACATACCGTACAATGGGAATACCTTGCCACCTCTCCCAGGTGGGCCGACACGGACATCATTAGGCTATGACTAGTGGTTCCATCACAAGGAAAGAGAAAGCTGCTCCTTTGAAATGTAAAATAATGTAACAGTATACAAAATACTTTAAACATGGCGTATATGGAACATGAAATGCACTAGAACTTACATAAACATGCTTTTGAAATCTCCAGATATATAACGGATCAAGATCGCCCCGTTACATACCATAACGGACCAAGACGGGACCGCCATGCTTAACAGAACACATAAAAATCCACAGTCGATCAGACTATGACGCACCACGAAAGGCGCGCTATAGGACTATAACGCACGGGATTAGGGGCGTTAAAGTCAACAGGCACACAACACAATAAACAAGGGCTATAACGCACCAAGGGCTGGGCGTTATAGTAACATAACGTGCCTCCGATGGCCCGTTATGCCCACCAGAATGATCAAAATCCATAGTTAAACAGCGGATATAACGCACCTAACAAGGGGCATTATATGGATGTAACGCGTAGGGACAGGGGCGTTAAAGGCAATAGACTTTCAACACAACAGAGAGGGGCTATAACGCTCCAGACCAGGGGCGTTAAAGTCACCCGAACTCGAAAATTCACAGAAAACTCACAGTTCATGCACAACATAACGCACCCATACTGGGACGTTAACGAACAATAAAGGACCTAGGGGGGCCCACAGCAAGGGGAAATAATACACCTCTATAGGCGCGCCAAATGACTATAACGCACCGGGGCAGGCGCGTTATGTCACCTCGGTTTCGAGACTCCAGAGTTCAGAATCGAAACCCCCTCCCAATCGACCGAAATCGACAGGGGACACGGGGAAACACAATTCTAAACTATCCTACCGTGCCATACCATTATTCACCACCTAAGCATGCCACAAGAATTAAAAGATGAAGCCCATGGAGACAATTTCAAGCATTAAAGGCTAAAAATTAACTAAACAGGGACATGCGCGAAAAATGAGGCAAAGGGCATCAGACCACGGCGCTTGTGGTACCAGTAGTGTCCTAACGAGTCAAGGAATCCATCCCCCTACCTAGACTACGACGAAACTGACGATTCGATGCTGATCCGACGAGAGGGTGATGTGGCGCCTCTCAGCCTGACTCAGTGCCAAGCTCCGCGGATCGAGGGAAGATGGGCATCAATGCGATGTCTCGAATTCCCATGTACTTCCACAACCATAGCTCTGATACTAACTATAGCGACCCAGATTTGAATACCGAGAATAACCCGATACCATTCAAACCCTGGACCGTCACCCATGAGTCGGGGGCTCGAAAGGGCTAAAAGGATAAGTGTGATGTACACAGAAATAAGAGGATTATGATGTTGATGCAATTTTCTTATTCTTGTAGGTGCGGTGGACACCTTATGGAGAGGAGGATCAGG